>CM053151.1:32750580-35150580 GCA_028571685.1 Heterohyrax brucei
TTTAAGAAACAAGGAAGAGAGACAGCTAAATGAAACAAAGAAAACAATGTAAGAACAAAATTCAGCTCTACACCTTATTATGTATTTTCTTTTTGTTGTTGATTTTTCTATCTGGTGTCTATTTTTCTTTTTTATTCTGATGTGTAGAACTGTTAGTTTTCCTTTGTAGTTACTGTAGTGTTTACTTTTTTTCCTAAGTTTAAACCAATCTTATTTCTTGGTATCGTCTTGACTTCTCCATATGAAAGTTCTAGGACTACATTATTTAGTTCTTTTTTGTTTTTAGGTTGTCATATTTTACATACTGACATCTCTGTTTCCCTATTTTCAGTGTTTTAGCTTTATTTTTTGTGACTTCTCTATTTGTGCTGATAACTGGTTGTTCTGTCTTGAGTCCTAATCTTGGGTTGTCATCTGATATTCCTGATACTCTAACTGGAGGCCTTCCTTTAGTATTTCTTGTAATTTTGGTTTGGTTTTTACAAACTTCCTTACCATCTGCTTATTTGGAAATCCCTAATTTTGCCATCATATTTGAGAGCCAGTTTTGCTGAATATATAATTCTTGAAGCAGTTCTTCTCCTTAAGGCTTTGTGTAAGTGATCTCATTGCCTTCTTGTCTGCACGGTTTCTGCTGAGTACTCTAGCTTACTCTACTGACTCTCCTTTGCAGATGACTTTTCATTTATCCCCAGATGCTCTTAAATGTCTCTCTTTATATTCTGGTTTGGCAAGTTTGATTATAGCATGTCTTAATGACTTTCCTTTGGGGTCTACCCTGTGTGGGGTTTAAGGAGCTTCTTGAATAGGTATCTTCTTGTCTTTCATGGTATCAGGGAAACTTCTTGTCAATAAATCTTCAACAACTGTCTCTATATTTTCTGTTATCCTCACATTTTGGTACTCCAATAACTAATTAGGTTATTCCTCTTGATAAATTCCCCACATAATTCTTAGGATGTCTTTGTTTTTTAAAATTTTATCTGATTTTCCTCAAATAAATTAGTGTCAAGTGCTTTATCCTTATCCTCACCAATTCTGACTTCCACTGCCTCAATTTTGCTCCTATGACTTTCTAGTGAGTTTTCTAATTCTAAAATTTTATTGTTAACCTTTTGGTTTTCTATTTGCTATATCCCTATGGAATCTTGCAGTCTATTAAATTTGTCATTATGTTCTTATGTAACCTTTCTAAGTTCCTGTATTACTTTGTGTGTGTGCTTTAGCTTGGTCTGCCTTTTGCCTGACCTCTTGAGGAGCTCTGTATTTTAATCTTTTGAATTCTACATGTGGTAACTTCAAAACCTTCTCTTCCTTTAAGAGATTCCTTGGTTCTCTGCTCTAGCAGTTTGCTCAAGTCATTATGGTCTGTCTCTTTATGTGATTTGATATTGACTGCTGTCTCCAAGCATCCACTTGAGATATTTATTTTAGGTTTGCTTACTGTGTCCTAGCTTCTTGTTTTGTTTTTATGTGCCCAAATAGGCTGGGCATGTGACCTACTTTGATTACTGGTGCCTTTGAAACTCTCACATCCTGCCACCAAGTGGTTAGAGCTGCTACTATGTAAATAAGCCCAGACATCTGCTTACTTTCCTTGTGTGGATTCAGGTGTCCAGGTTGTCAGTCACTGAGTGTATGGAACAGACTCTCATTTACAGTCCTAGATGGGCAGGGCTATATAAAGGTGATTGGAGAAGGCACATGTATCTGGCTGCAGTGTTAAATGCTGAGCAATGTAGGAGGCTGATGGCTGCCCCTAAGTGCCTGGGTGGAAGGCATATCCCTGTTCCCTAGAGAGCATAAACCAAACCAAATCTACTGCCATTGCGTTGATTCTGACTCATAGTAATAGATGGCTGGATTGTGCAGCCAGACTCTGGGCATCCAATGCTGTTGGCTATAAGGACTGGGAGGTCCCACTTACTCTTGGCACCCTGTCTTGGGTGGTGCCACCAGTCCTCAGGCCTGGCTTAATGAAGCAGCATCAACTGTCATGAATTTGCCATCTCCCCATAGCTGCTGCAGTTGAAAACAGGCTTCAGGTTATAGTATGCTAACGAAGGCCTTCCCACAGAGGTCTAGGCAGCAGCTGAAAGGTATTTAGATTCCACGGACCCCTATGTTTGTGCCTAGGCAAAGGGCTGTGCCTGCTCTGAGGTCCTGGTTCAGAGGAGCTGGCAAAATATTTTTTCTGGTCTGTTATTTGTATGTTGATGTGTTCCCAATCCAAAGCTGGGTCAATGGCTTGGGGAGCACAAGGAGTCCCACTTCTGGCTCAGAGGGTGTGCAATGTCTGAAGTTGGGCTGGGATCAGACGGGGGGAATGGGAGAGGGGTACTTCCCAGTGGCAGAAGATTTTTTTCTCTTTGTGCACAGTAAGTTAGATGCCTGCACTTAACTTTCACAGATCCAGTACAGTTTTCCCCTGTTCTGCAAGCCCGCACAGACTCTTTACCATTTAGTTTCTCCTGGTATGGAAAATGTGTCCCAAGCGCTACTGCTTGTCTCAGCTTGTGCATACCAGCTGCATGGTGTCATCCTGTTGCTTCTGAACTCTCTCCCTTCCCCTGATGCTCAGTCTGAGTCCTCAACTCTGTCGCTGATGCTCAGAATTCCTAGATTGTCATATACAATCAATTCACTTGATTTTTTGGGTCTTTGTTGTAAGAGGGACCAAAGGAAGTGTCTGATTACTTTGTGATCTTGGCTCTGATTCCACAATGAGGATCTAATGAAAGGGTTTTGCAATTCAACAAGGGACAATTACTGAAATGAGAAACACAACAAAAAGAATTAAAGGATAAGACAGCTACAATTACAGATGCTGAAAAGCAACAAGAACAAAATCTCATGAGGCTTAAGTTCAGTTCAATGAAACTATGGAACAACACAGTTCTAATACATGTATCATGGGACAAAAAGAGTATCTGAAGAAGTAATGAGGGAGGCAGAGCCAGATGGCAGAGTAATAACACATCCCTGCTAAGCCCTTGAACAACTAAGAACCTCAAAATTAATGCAGTCCACTAAATACAGCAACCTAAAAGGACTAACCTGTGCTTAGAGAACCCTAAGTACAAAGGGGGCAAAAGGAAGATCTTAGGAGACCTGAATCACCTCAGGGGGGAAAAAAAGTAGCCTGAGTGGAGATTCTCTGCAAACTGAAGGCAATCAGGCAGGGAGAAAACCTCCTCTAACAAATCTTAGCAAGCAGGGGTGCCCAGAAACAAGAGCTGGAGCAACCCTGAATTTGGCAACAGAGACCAGCTCCAATCTAAGCATTGCAGACATAGCAGCCTGCAGCCCAGACCTGAAGACTCCCACACATATTAGAACACTCTAGGATGAGGCTGGCCATTGGTCAGTGTCCTGCCAGATCCACCAGCCAGGAGGCCAGGTGCTGACTCAGAGCAGCAAGGGGGCAGAAAGTCTCAGCCAGAGGAGCAGGGAGACAGGTCAGGGAGTGCAGGGGCAAGAGGCCAGGGCTCTCAGCATACTGGGGTGATAGGGCAGGAGAGGGCAGAGCTGGGAGGAAGCACCCAAGTGTGCTCCACACAGCAGGCCTTAGTCCTTCATGGTACTGGGAGGCCCGGGTTGAGGAACCCCATGGCTATCGAGCATAGATTGTAGGACCTGGGGGAGCAGGAGATCATGGGACGGGGAGTGGGGACAGCCCTGCTGGCAGACCTGGGACTGGCCTTGGAGACAGAGGGCCAGGAAGCTCTGGGCTCCCACGGCCTAGGACTGGGGGATTGGGAGAGTGCACCCACAGCTGGGAAAGGACTAGAGTTGTGTGGGCCAGTGAGGCTTGGGCTCAGGCAACCACACATGTCCAGAGTGATCCTCTCAGAAGGTGGGCAGCCACAGGAGCCATGTATGGTCTTGGTCATATGAACGATGCTGGTGACCACAGGACAGATTTTTAGAAGACAAATGACTTTCTCACTGCAAGTATCTTTTTTGAACCAAACAACAGTGATCATGCACATGGACCTCACCAGATGGAATATACAGAAATCAAATCAACTACCTTGGTGAAGAAAGATAATGGAAAAGCTCAATATCATCACTCAAAAAAGGGCAATGAACTGACTGTGGAACAAACCATTAATTGCTCATATGGAAGTTCAAGCTGAAGCTAAAGAAAATTAAAAAGAATCCACTAAAGCCAAAGTATGATACCCTATGTGAATTTAGAGATCACCTCAAGAATAGACTCAACAGACTACACACTAATGACCAAGGACCAGAAGACTTATGGAGTGACAGCAAGAACATCATACAAGAAGAAGCAAAGGTCATTAAAAAGACAAGAAAGAAAGAAAAGACCAAATGGACGTCAAAAGAGCTGCTGAAACTTGCTCCGGAATGTAGAGTAGCTACAGTGAATGGAAGAAATGAAGCAAAAGAGCTAAAGACAAGACTTCAAAAGGTAGCTCAAGAAGATAAAGTAAGGTGTTACAATGAAATGTGCAAAGACATAGAGCTAAAGCAAAAAAGAAGATCTTTAGCAATTTCTCAAGCTGAAAGAACTGAAGAAAAAATTCAAGCCTCAAATTACAATACTGAAGGAATCTATGAACAGTATGTTGAATGATGCATGAAGCATCAAAAGAAGATAGAAAGAATACTCAGTCACTGTACCAAAAAGAATCAGAAGAAGTGGTTTGACATTCAACCATTTCATGAGGTAGCACATGATCAAGAACCTGCTGTAATGAAAAAAGAACTTAAAGCTAAGCTGAAAGCAATGATGAAAAACAAGGCTCCAGGAACCTGATGGATTATCACCCTAGATGTTTCAACAAACAGATGCAATGCTGGAAGTGCTCACTCATATATGTCAAGAAATTTAGAAGACAACTACAAGGCAATCAACTGGAAGAGATGCGTATTTGTGCTATTACATAGAAAGATGGTTCAACAGAATGTACAAATTATCCAACCGTATCATTAACGTAACACACACGTAAAACTCTGCTGAACATAGTACAAAAACATCAACAGGGAACTGCCAGAAATTCTACTCAGTTCAGCAGAGGACATGGATGGAGTGATACTACTGTTGATGTCTGATGGATCTTGGCTGAAAACAAAGAATACCAGAAATGTTTTACTGACTATGTGGAGGCCTTCAAGTTGATGGACTGTAACAAATTATAGATAACACTGGCAAGGATGGGATTTAATTGTGTTCACTGTAACTTGTACATAAAACAACAGTTATGTAAACAGAACAAGGGGATACTGCAGGTTTAAAATCAGGAAAAGCATGTGCAAGTGCTGTATTCTTTCACCATACTTAATCTGTATGCTGAATAAATAATCTGAGAAGTTGGACCTCATAAAGAATGTGGTATCAGGACTGGAGGACTACTAATTAACAACCTGTGATATGCAGATGACACAACCTTGCTTGCTGAAAGTAAAAAGGACTTGAAGCATTTCATAATGAAGATCTAAGACTGTAACTTTCAGTCTGGATTACCTCTTAATGTTAAAAAAACAAAAATCTGGGACCACGGTTTCAGTGGACATCTAGGTCAACTGGCATAACCAATTTTTTTTAGAAGAAAATGTTGTGTATCCCATTTTGGTGAGTGGCATCTGGGGCCTTAAAAGCTAACAAGATGCCATCTAAGTAGCATCAATTAGTTCCAGTCCACCTGTAATAGACAAGAATGAAAGACATTAAACACAGGAGGAAAATATGAGCCCAGGAGATAAAAGATGTCATATGATCCAGAGAGTATATCAGCATGAGACCAGCATGAGAACTAGAGGGTGCCTGGCCACCATCAATGACTGCCCTGACAGGAAATACAATGTAGAGTCCCTGACACACCAGGAGAAAAATGGGTGTGCAGAACTAGAATTCCATTAAAAGACCAGACTTGATGCCTGACAGACTAGAGGGTCCCCTGAAGACATGGTCCCCAGGTCTTCTGTTAGCAGAGAACTGAAACCAGTACCAAAGTCAACTCCTCTTACAAAGACTGGACTGGACTATGAGACATACAGTGATGGTAGTGAAGAGTGTGCTTTTTGGCTTAAATATAAGGTCTGACAAGTCTGCAAAATGAATTGTTCTAAGTGCTACATACATCACTGCTGAATATCACTACAGTCACCTTCAAGGTACTCTCTTTGGGAAGCTATGTACTGATGCCTGCACCTAGTCCACCTTCAAAGAATTTTGGAACTCTTTCTGAAATGGCCATTGTACATGGTGGTACAGAGTCAAGTTTACAAACTTAACTGTATAATTGTCTGTGAGGGAGTTTTTAGCCAGTAGACAAGTAACTGTATTGGAATACCCTCCCTACTTACCTGATCTGGCCCCAGTGACTTTTTTCTTTACCTCAAGATCAAGAAAATATTGGAAAAGAGACATTTTGATGACATTCAGGACATCAGGGTAATATGATAACAGCTCTGATGGCCATTCCAGAAAGAGTTCCTAAATTGCTTTGAAGGGTGGACTAGGCACTAGCATCAGTGCATAGATTCCTGAGGTGGAGTACCTCGAAGGTGACTGTAGTGATATTCAGCAGTGAGGTAGGTAGCATTTTTTCTAGGATGAGTTCACAGACTTAACTGGCAGCCTTAGCACTTAACCACACCAGCAGGGTTTCCATATAGAGAATACGCCACCTAAAAACAGAACAATATACCTTCTGCTCCAGTGCACATGTGTCTTTCTCTAGGACAGACCACATGTTAGATCATAAAGCAAGTTCTGATAAATTTAAAAAGACTGAAATGATACAAAGGATTTTTTTCTGACCACAATGGAGAGAAGTTAGAAATCAGTCTTAACAGAGAAAAACCTAGAAAATATACAAACATGAAAATTAAACAATATACTCTTAAACTACCAGTGAGTCAAGGGAGAAATCAAAAGAAAAATCACAAGTTTCCTAGAGTCTAATGGAAATGCTATCATGACATACCCAAAGCTACAAGATGCAGAGAAGGCAGTACACAGAGTGAAATAATAATAAATATCTACAAGAAAATAAAAAGAAAATCTCAAATCAACTCCAAGAACTAGAAAGAGAAGAGCAAACTCAGTTTCAACCTACTAGAAAAAAGGAAATAAAAAAGATAAAAGCTTAAATGAATAACACTGAAAACAGAAAAATAGTGAAGCAATAAAATCAGAAGGTGGATCTTTGAAAAGATCTATAAAACTGACAAATCTTTAGCTACGATGACATAAAAGATGCAAGCAACCACACTAAAAAACGAAGAGGGGATGTTATAACTGACCCAATGCAAACAAAGAGAACTATATAGGAATACTGGAACAACTATAAGGCAATAAACTGGATTAACAGGATGAAAGAAAAAAATTCTTATGAGCACACAACTATCCAAACTGGCTCAAGAGGAAATAGGACTCGAAGGCACTTGGCTCAGACCTTTAATTGGCAACGGGCCAATTCAGTGGTCAAAAGCCTCCTAATGACAACAACAATAAAAAGTCCTGGACCTGATGGCTTCACCAGGGAAGTCTACAAAACATTTAGAAAAGAACTGACACCAACACTGTTTAAACTTTTACAGGAGATAGAGGCTAAAGGAATACTCCGTAATTTATACTACGAAACAAACAACTCTGATGCCCAAGCCAGACACAGACACCACAGGAAGACTATAAGCCAATATCTCTTATGAATGTAAATGTAAAAATCCTCAACAAAATACTAACAAAAAGAAGGCAACAGCATATTAAGAATCATACACAATGACCAAGTGAGATTTATTTCAGGCATGCAGGGATGGTTCAACACTAGAAAATCAATCAGCGTAGTACATGACACCAACAGAACAAAGGAAAAGAATCACTATGACCATCTCTGTGGATGAAAAAAAAAGAAATTACAAGAACTTGCTTGATGAAAACTCTAAAAAGACTGCAGTAGAAGGAAAGTGTCTCAGTAAAATTCAGGGTATATATAAAAAACCAACATTATACTTAAAGGAAAACAAATGAGAGTTTCCTCCTTGAAATCAGGAATAAGACAAGAGTGTTCATTCTCACCATTTTCATTCAATATTGTATTACAAATCCTAGAGCAGTAAGATAAGAAAAATAAATAAAAGGCATCCAGATTGGCGAAGAACTAAAATTATCTCTATTCAAGGCCAATCTGATCCTACATATAGAAAATCCCCAAACTTCCAGTGCTGTAGAAGAATTTACCCAAGCTGCAGGGTACAAGGTCAACAAAGATGAATTGGGTTTCCACACACCAGCAATGAGAAATCTATAGGGGAAGTTAGGGATATAACTCTATTTACAATAGCACCTAAGAGAATAAAATACTTATGAGTAAATCTAACCAGGGACATGAAGGACTATAATGAAATGAAAACTACAAAACAGTGCTGAAAGAGATTAAAGACTTAAGTAGATACATGCTCCATTTTCATGGATTAGAAGATTTAGTATTAATATGTCAGTATGACCCAAGGAAATCTACAGATTCAATGCAATCCTGGTCAAAATTACAACAGCCTCCTTTACAGAAACAGAAAAACCAATCCTCAATTTTGTATGGAATGTCAAGAGGTCCTGAACAGCTAAAGCAATGATGAAAGAGAAAAACAAAATAAGAGGACGCATACTTCCTGATTTTAAAACATACTATACAGCTACCTGATGGTGTTGTTATGTGCCACAGCTACTAAACAAAAAGTGGACAGTTTGAATCTACCAGGAACTCCTTGGAAACTCTACAGGACAGTTCTACTCTGTTCTACAGGGTAACTGTGAGTCAGAATTGACTTCATGGCAGTAGGTTCGGTTTGGTTTTTATAACACTATAGTAATCAAGACAACCTGATACTAGTAAAACAAGAGACATATAAACCAGTGGAACAGAACTAAGAGTCCAGAAACAAATCGACTCATCTGTGGTAACTGGTTTTTGAAGGTCAACTGACTTTTTAAAAGCGTGCTTAAGTTCATTCTATCGAAGAAGAATGTATTCAATAAATGGTTTTGGGAAAATTGGATTTCCACATATAGAAAAATAAAACAGGATTCATGCCTTATACCATACACAAAATAAATTCAAAATGGATTAAGGACCTAAATATGCATGCTAAAATCATAAAATTCTTAAAACAAGAAGTAAGGGCAATGCTGTCAGGGCTAGCTTTTAACAAAAGATTATCTAACATGACAATATTTTTTTAAAAGTACAAACAGCAAAAAAGCAAAGAAACACGATCTCATAAAAATTAAAAACTTTTGTTCATCATGAGACTTTACCAAAACGGCAGAAACACAAGCTACTGACTGGGAGAGTATCTTCAGAAACCATATCTGATAAGAATTCAGTAAACAAAGGATAAATAAAACTTCGATAACAGCCAACTAAAATGGGCAAAGGATTTGAATGGATATTTCACCAAAGAAGGCATTTTAATGGACACCAAACACATGACAAGATGTTCAGCATCATCACCCATAAGAAGATGCAAATCAAAACCACAAAGAGGTATCATTTCACTCCCACTAGGATAGCTAAGATTAAAAAACAAAACAAAACAAAACCAGAAAATAACAAATGTCGGCATGGAAGTGGTGAAATTGGAAGTTATTTGTTGCTCGTGGGAATGCAAAATGGTATATGTGTTGTGGAAAACAGTATAGCAAGTACTCAAAAATTTAAAATCAGAACTACTACATGACCCAGCAATTCTAGTCTTAGGTATGTACATAAAAGACTTGAAAGCAGAGACTCAAAATAACAATTTATATACCAATGTTCACTGTAGCACTACTCATAATAGCCCACAGGCATAAAAACCCTAAATGTTCATCAACAGATGAATGGATAAACAAAATGTGGTACATATACTTCTCAGCAAACAGGAAAATGAAGTCTCAACAAGTGTTACAACGTGACTAGAGCTTCAAGACATTATGGTGAGTGAAATAAGTAAACTACAAAGTCACAAGCATTATGTGGCTTCACTTATAAAAAAATACAAGAAAAAGCAAATGTATACAGAACAAAGTTTATCAGTGGTTACCAGAGGCAGGAGGGACTAGAAAAGAGAAGGTGGTTAAAAGTGATGGAAATATCACACTGATTAAGGGTAAGCAAATTATTATAATTTCTGTCAATAAACTGAAAGGCTGTAAAAAAAAACTTTAAAGAATAAGAATACAACAACCAACTGTACACACAATTCGAAAAGTTACATGAAATGCACAAATTCCTCAAAAAAAAAACAAACTTTGACAACTCACCTAGTATGAAATATCATTTGAATAGCCCTAAGGAAACTGAATTTATAATTCAAAAGCTACCAAAACAGAAATCTCCAAGTCTAGATGGCTTCATGGAAAAATTCTATCAACCAAATGTTCAAAGAATCAACAATGTTTCTAACCTAATCTTTAGAAGAAAATAAGAGAGAACAAATTCTATTTTATTAAGCTAGAGGATACCCTCACATCAAAATAAGACAAAGTACAAAAAAAATGTAACTACAGATATCCCTGAGGAATACAGACACAAAAACCCTTAACTAAATACCAAATGATACTGAGCAATATGAATAAAAAGAACTATATATGCCGGGAGCCAGCCTCGACTACTTTTTCGGGGCCCCACGGAGGGATGAACAGCGTCGGAGGGGAAATGAATTGAGAGAGACAGGAAAGAGTTTCTGGAGAATGACAGCCCCGTAAGGTCTGTCTGTTTTTATTTTTTATAGTTGAGGTGACGTGATTTTCACCCTATTTTTTCCATCACATAAGCTATTGGCTAATAAGAAACTGACCCCTCATTATTGGCTAGCAAGAAACTGACCCCTCGTGGTCTCCTTTTTCTTGTTAATTGTCAAGGCCTTTTAGATAATGGCCCGAGGCAGGTGCTTTGTGGTGATAATTGACAGTGAAAACAAAGTTAACAGTGAAAATAAAGTTACGCTTTGAACTTAATGGTTCTGTTCATGCCTCAAGGTCAAAGGCACAGAAGAGAAGACTCCTCAAAGCTTCATTATTTAGCTGTCTCTATTTGCTTCTCTAAGTTTTTATTTTATCTCTCCTGTGCAGACAGCAAGTGCCCACCGTCCCCCAACCTAAGCTGTTCTAAGAAAGATGTTTCTTTAATATTTATTCATTTGTCATACCAATTGTAACAAACTTGGGAGTCTCTTTCTGCTGTAGGGAGTGGGATGTTCGTATAGCTTTAAGGGCTGTGTGGAGAGTCGTCCTTGGGAAGCCTCCAGGGGGTTTTCTGCAATCTTGTGTTTCACATGTGGAAAATGCAGTTGGGGGAAGCCAGCGGAGCCAGACCAGCCTCAGTATTCCTGGGCTGGTGTGTTATGCCGGAACTCATCAAGCCGAGGGGATTGTGAAACCTTTCTCAGAAAGCGTCTTCTTTGGTCCTAGTGCCAGGGGATAACAGGGTATTTTTGAGAAAGATTTATTTAGGGTGCAGAATATCATCAGGGAGAGTACACCTAAAAAATATGTTAGGGGTGAAATGCGTCCTCTCGTCATCGCATAGACATATAGCTCTGCTCATAGAGGCCTCTTTGGGTAACGGGCCTCGACATTTCCCCCTTTTTTTATTTTTTTAGCTTCAGCATTTGTAATTCCACTTGTATGGTCTTTATGGTCTGTCCGAGTTGTCGGAGGATGACTGGAAGGCAAAACAATAGTATTAGGATTACTGCAGCACAGATGCCTAGACTTACCAAAAGAGAGCTCCAAGATTCTGTGGATAATTATCAATGCTGAGGCCCGTTGTCCACAGAGGCCTCTATGAGCAGAGCTATATGTCTATGCGATGACGAGCGGACGCATTTCACCCCGACATATTTTTTGGGTGTACTCTCCCTGATGATATTCTGCACCCTAAATAAATCTTCCTCAAAAATACCCTGTTATCCCCTGGCACTAGGACCAAAGAAGACACTTTCTGAGAAGGGTTTCACAACCCCCTCGGCTTGATGAGTTCCGGCATAACACACCAGCCCAGGAATACTGAGGCCGGTCTGGCTCCGCTGGCTTCCCCCAACTGCATTTCCCCCCTTTTCCACATGTGAAACACAAGATTGCAGAAAACCCCCTGGAGGCTTCCCAAGGACGATTCTCCACACAGCCCTTAAAGCTATACGAACATCCCACTCCCTACAGCAGAAAGAGACTCCCAAATTTGTTACAATTGGTATGACAAATGTATAAACACTGAAGAAACATCTTAGAACAGCTTAGGTTGGGGGACGGTGGGCACTTACTGTCTGCACAGGAGAGATAAAATAAAAACTTAGAGAAGCAAATAGAGACAGCTAAATAATGAAGCTTTGAGGAGTCTACTCTTCTGTGCCTTTGACCTTGAGGCATGAACAGAACCATTAAGTTCAAAGCGTAACTTTATTTTCACTGTTAACTTTGTTTCACTGTCAATTATCACCACAAAGCACCTGCCTCGGGCCATTATCTAAAAGGCCTTGACAACTAACAAGAAAAAGGAGACCACGAGGGGTCAGTTTTTTGCTAGCCAATAACGAGGGGTCAGTTTCTTATTAGCCAATAGCTTATGTGATGGAAAAAATAGGGTGAAAATCACCTCACCTCAACTATAAAAAAATAAAGACAGACCTTATGGGGGGCTGTCATTCTCCAAAAACTCTTTCCTGTCTCTCTCAATTCATTTCCCTGCCAACGCCGTTCATCCCTCCGTGGGGCCCCGAAAAAGTTGTCAGGGCTGGCTCCTGGCATATATACAATGACCAGGTGGGGTTTACTCCATACATGCAACATTGGTTCAATACACAAAAACAAATCAATCTACCATACTAACAGTCTAAAAAACAAAAATTACATAATCATATCAGCTTATGAAGAAAAAGCACTTCACAAAATTCATTACCCACTCTTAATAAAAAACACTTAGAGAAACAGGAAAAGAGGAGGGTACCTCTGCAACTTAACAAAGAGTATCAACAGAAAACCCTACAGATAACATTATACTCGACATTAAAAAACTGAACACTTTCTTCTAAGAGAAGGAACAAGATTAGAAGATCCATTCTCATTGTCTGTAGTTGACACAGTACTGGAAGTCCTAGCCAGCACAATAAAGAAAATGACATAAAAGGCACACAAATGACAAAGAAACAAAACTATTTCTATTTGTAGATAACATGTTTGGCTGTACAGAAACTTCCAAGGAAACCTACCAAAAATACCTCCTCATAAAGGAGTTCAGCAAGGTCACAGGATACAAGATAAACACATAAAAATTAACTGCATTTTTATATGCTAACAATGAGTATGTGGACATCAAAATTAAAAATTCAAAACCATTTACAGTTTTCACTAAAGAAAGAAAAAAAACTGAACATGCATAAAGCTAACTATCATGGATTGAATTATGGACTCCCCAAAATAACGTGTATTAATTTGACTGGGCCATGATTCCCAGTATTCAATGACTATCAACCATTTTGTCACCTCGTAGCATTTTCCTATACGTTGTAAATTCTGTCACTATGATAGATTAGCAGCAGTTGCACTGACGAGGTCAACAAGACTAGATAGTGTCTTAAGCCTATCTCTTTCAAGATACAAAAGGGAGGAGCAAGCAGAGTCCTCATACAATCAAGAAAGCAGAGCCAGGAGCAGAACAAATCCTTTGGGCCTGAGGTTCCTGCACCGAGATGCTCTTAGACCAAGGGAAGACTAATCATGAAGATCTTCTTTCAGAGCCAACAGAGAGCTGGAGCTGATGCCCTGAATTTCAGCCTACTGGACTGTGAGAGAATAAACTTCTCTTTGTCAAAGCCATCTATGTGTGGTACTTCTCTTATAGCAGCACCAGATGATTAAGACACTAATAAAACATGTGTATGCCTTGTATGACCCCAAATACAAAATACTGATGAAAAATCAGACACAAAGAGGAGGCATACACTGTTCATGGATTACGAAGAGAAACATAATAAAAATGTACAGGTTTAATACAAATTCTGGCAATATCCTTGGAGCTGCTGAGTAGTGTAAACAGTGAATGCACCTGACTGCTAAACAAAGGCTTAGAGATACAAAGTGATCCAGAGGCACCTCAGAAGGAAGGACTGGTGATCCACTGCTGAAAAAAAAAACAGCCACTGAAAATACTACCAAGTGCATTTCTACTCTAACACATAAGATACTGTCATAAATTAGAATTAAATTAACAGCAATTGGTTAGTATCAAAATCTCAGCTAGACTACTTGCAGAGACAGACACTATTCTAAAACTTCTATGAAAAAAAAAAGAACTAGAATTCCTAAAACAATTCAAAAAAGGACAGAAGTGGGAGTAGTTAGTGTTATCTACTACATTTCAGAACAACTTATATAGTTACAGTGATTAAGACAGCAAGACCAATGAATCCAAACAGAGAACACAGAAAAAAAGCTCACACAAATATGCCCAACTGATTTTTTTTTTTTTTTTTTTTTTACAAAAGTACAAAAGGAATTCAGTGGAAGAGAGTCTTTTCAACAAACAATACTGGAGCAGTTGGAATCTTCAGATTCTCTCTTTGTATCCCCACTGCTATGTAAGTGTAAAAAATGAACTTAAACTGAAACTTAAACTTTCTCCCCAGAGAATGGAGAAAATATTTGCAAATCATGTATCTGATAATAGACTTGTATGTATAATATATAAAAACAAAACTACTGCTACAAGCCAATAATAAAAAGACAACCCAAATAAACTATGGGTAAAGGATATGGACAGCTCTCCAAAGAAGCTACACAAATGGCCAACACAGAAAGATGCTCAACATTATAAGCCATCATGAAAATGCAAACCAAAAGTCACACCAAAATACCACTTTACGTCATATCCACTAGAATGGCTATAATAAAAGAGGCAGAAGATCACAAGTGTTATCAAGGATATGGAGAAATTAGGATGCTTAAATATAGCTGATAGGAATGTAAAATGGTGCAGCCACTTTGAAAAACAGTCTGGCAGTTCCTCAAAATGTTAAACACAGAATTTACGTTTATGACTCAGTAATACTACTCACAGATATATTACAAAGAAATCACAAAATATATTCACACAAAAACTTGTACATAAACATTCAAAGCCAATTTAATAAACAATGATAGATAACTACCTATATGTCCATCATATGATAAGTGGATAAACAAAACACAGTATATCTATCTGCACAATGTAAGATTTAGCCAAGAGGGATAAGGATTGTGGTGATGGTTATACAACATGGTAAATGGGGGAAAAAAGCAATTAAGCACAGATACATGCTATAACATGAACAAATCTTAAAAACAGTGTGCAAAGAGAAATAAACAAGTCACAAAACGTCACATATTATATGATTCCATTTGGACAAAATGCTCAGAACAGCCAAATCTATATTAGTGACTGCCTAAAGTGGTGCAAACGATTAAGACATTGTGCTGTTATTCAAAAGTCCATCCAGAGGTGCCCCCAGACAAAGGCCTGGAAATCTATTTCTAGAAAACAAGCCATGGAAAATCCTATGGAGCACAGCTCTTCCTTGACCCACATGGGGTCAAAGTCGACTTGATGTCCACTGGTATCTTTAAGGGGTTTGGGGAGTGACAGCTAATGGGTGTCAGGTTTCTTTTCAGAGTGAAGAAAATGTTCCAAAATTGGCTGTAGCAAAGCATGCACAATTCTGTGACTGTATTAAAGAAAAGTGAATGATACACGTTAAATGGTGGGTTTTACAATATGCAAATTATGCCAGTAAAACAAAAAAACAAACCAAACCCACTGTTATAAAGTAGATTCTGACTCATAGCAACCCTACAGACAGAGCAGAGCTGCCCCACAGCTGCTCCAAGGAGCATCTGACAGATTTGAACTGCAGACCTTCTGGTTAGCAGCCACAGGGTTTCCTATGTCAACTTCTGACACCAACAAAAAAAAAAATTTTTTTTTTGAACTACTACCTTTTAGCAAAGACAAAAGAAAAGATACTCAGGATCTAGGACTAGGCAAAGCATTCTTAAATTTGACACCACAGGCATAATCCTCTAAGGAAAATTTGATCAAGTAGATTTCATTAAAATTTTAAAGTTTTGACCTATTATACTGCCACAGTAGTCAAAACAGCCTAGTACTGGTACAAAAACAGACAGATCAATGGAACAGACTTCAGACCCCAGAGATGACACCATCCTAATTGACAAAGGCCCTAAGACATTAAACTGGAGTAAAAACAATCTCTTCAACAAACGGTACTGGCAAAATTCGATATCCATCTGCAATAAACTGAAACAAGACCCGTATCTTACACCTTATACAAAAACCAACTCAAACTGGATAAAAGACCTAAATATCAAATCTAAAGAAAAAGTAAGAACTTTTTCATCCAAGAAAAAGTAGGAACAACAATGGAAGTTTTAATACACAACGTAGACAGACTTCAAAATCTGTCAAACAAACCACAATCACTAGAAGGGAAAATAGATAAATGGGAACTATTAAGAATCAAACACTTTTGCTCATCCAAAGACTTTATTAATAGAATTAAAAGGCCACCTACAGAATGGGAAAAAAATATTTGGCAACTATATGTCAGACTGACGCCTGATCTCCATGATCTATAAGGTACATTTTCATTCAATCATAATAAAAAAAGTAAAAAAAAAAAGATTAAAAAAATTTAAAACTTTTGGTCTGCAAATGAGCACATTAGGAGGGAAAAGCAAGCGATGGACTGGCACGAAATAGGAAGAAAGGACAAGCACAAGACTGGCAGAAATTATCTGCAAACAGCACACTTGAAAAAAACACATATCTCAGGTATACACAGAACTCTTAAAGTTCAACAGTTAAAAAAAATACAATTAGAAAATGAGCAAAAGACATGAAGATCTGACCAAAGAAAATACACAGATAGAAAAATAAGCACATGAAAAGATGTTCAAGATCATTATCCATTTTTGCTGCAGTATATCATGTCAATTCTAACTCAGATCAACCATACATGAGAGAACTGCTCCACAGAATTTCTTAGGCTGCACTCTTTACAGGAAGAATCTTAGCGGTACAGTGGTTAAAGCCATCAGCTGCAAACTGAAAGGTCTGTTGTTAGACTCTACCAGCTGTTCCACAGAAGAAAGGTGTGGCAGTTTGCATCCATACAGATTTACAGGCTTGAAAACCCTCTGGGGGCAGTTGTACTGTAGCCTTTGGGATCACTATGAGTTGGAAATGACTCAATGGCAACAGGTTTCGATTTGACTAATTTTTACATAAGCAGATCACCAGGTATTTACTCCTGGGGAGCCACCAGTGAGTTTGAACTGCTGACCTTTTGGTTAGCAGCCTAGCACTCAACCACTATACCACCACAATTACCTCATTATTCGTTACAGAAATGCAAATTAAAGCATATCATTGTCACAATAGTTTAAAAAAAAATACTGGCAAGGATTATTTATACACTGCTGGTGGAAACATAAAATGGTACAGCTACTCTGTAAAAGAGTTTGGTGGCTTTTTAACTGTACTCCTGGAAATTTATCCCACAGAAGGGAAAACTTATTCCACACAAAAAGTTGTACACAAATATTTATAGCATCTTTTTTTTGTAATAGCCCCAAACAGGAAACAAACTAGGTGTCCTTCAACAGTGAATGATTAAACAAATTACGGCACATTCAGTATTACTGAGCAATAAAAAGAAACAAATGCTCAGATACTTGTATGCCAATGTTTACTGCAGCATCATTTACATTAACTAAAAGGTAGAAACACTTAATTGTCCATCAACAGATGAGTAGATAAACAAAACGTGGTATAAAGAGAACTAACTTCTGATGCATGCTATGCCATGGGTAAACCCTGAAAACATGCTGAGTGAAATAAATCAGCTGTGAAAGGACTAATAGTGTATGACCCACTTACATGAAATACCTAGAATAGACAAATTACGATGGTTTAATTAGAGCAAGCTGTAACCCTGAAGACAAATTAATTACTTCTATGTGTGGCTTTCCTGGTCACTGTCTTGTAACTCTAAGTGACTGGGTGCGACTGTATGATAACGCAACTGTGGGTTACCAAGGGGACTGATCCAATCAGGAAAACTGAGGAAGAACTGATGCCTTTGAGTCATGGTGCTGGTGAAGAATACTGACTGCCAAAAACAACGACTAAATCTGTCTTGGAAGAAGTATAGCCACAAGACTCCTTAGAAGCAAGAATGAGAAGACTAGGTCTCACATACTTTGGACATGCTATTAGGAAGGATCAGTCCCTGGAACAGGACATCAGGCAAAGTAAAGCAGAGGGTCAGCAAAAAGGAAGACGGCCCTCACTGAGAAGGACCGACACAGGGCTGCAACAACAGGCTCAAGCATAACAACATTCCTACGGATGGTGCAGGACTATGCAGTGTTTCCTTCTGTTGTACATGGGGTTGCTATGAGTTATATCTAACTGGATGACACCTAACAACAACAACAAAGTGGACTAATCAGCTTTACCTTAAAAAAGAGGCAATTTCCAGACCTGTAGAGAAAGCAAGCTGGGTGTCTTTGGGCACAGGATGAAGGCCAGGAAGAGGCGCTTGCAAGCACAGCTGGGAAGAGGCAGTACTGACGGAATGACTGTATCCTAAGTTTTCCTGAGCCTGAACTGTCACTGCTACTTCCCTAATAAAGCCCATAATCGTGAGTACTGTCTGTGAGTTCTGTGTGGCCACCGTAATGAACTCTCAAGCCCAGCAGAGTGCTGTGGGAGGGCTGGTTGGTGTCAAAATTGGTCAAGACGAGAAACAGAGGAGGCTTGTCTGGCCTCTGCCTCATGGGAGTTGTTACCCTTGTGCTGCTGATCTTGGTGCTCCTCCCTTGTGGAGTTGGAGGAGGTCAGACACTGCCGCCAAACTGTTTTTACACAACCACACAGAGACCAAAGTTTATTGGTGGTAATCATGGCTGGGGAGTGGCCTACACAGTTATTGCTTAAATGGTACTGAGTTTTTGTTTGGGATGATGAAAAACTTTTGGAAATGAATAGTCGTGATGGTTGCACAGGAAACCCTGGTGGAACGGTGGCTGTGAGTTTGGCTGCTAACTCCACCAGGAGTTCCTTGGAAACTCTGTGGGCCAGTAGGGAAGCCAGTACGGCCACAAAATATTAACATGAGGGAACTTTGTGGTGTGAAAAGGTTGTGTATCATGACTGCATTGTTGCTAATATTCTGGTGGGTAATACCACATAATATATACGCTTTTCCAAAAGGCATTACTACGAGAAATGGGGCAAAAGACACGTGAATCTCACTGTAATATTTCCTACAGCTATATGTAAATCTCACAATTACCTCAAAATAAAGTTTAACTTAAAAAAGTAATGTAAATTAAAATTAACATACACAGTTACATTCCACTATTTAAATGATCAAGGATCAAGAAAAGTTTTAAACTGATTTACTGACTTGAAAACGTTCTAAATTCAAGCCAGCAGAACGACAATGATTGTTAAAACTTTGCCTTCTCAACAGAGAGACCCGCAAGAGTGGGTGCCTTCATCGACTTGGGACCGGAAGAACCGGATGGTACCCGGCCACCACCAGTGATAGCCACGATGGAGCTCACTAGGTTGAGTCACACTGGCAACACAAGAATAAAAAGGGGTGCATCATGAGATCTCCACTAAAAGACCTCAATTGATGGTCCAGCGGTTTCAGGGTTCCCCTGAGAGCATGGCCCCCGGCCCTGATGCTGCCCTTACCCATAAATCATAACGAAGGTCCACTCTTTGGACAGGAATGGATTGGACTTGGCAATGCAGAGTGACCATATATTGGATGCACTTTATGGTTCTATACATCTATAGGATATCATTCTGCTGACCTCTGGCTGGAGGAAGGAGAGTGGGTGGAGAGCAGCAGACAGGGGGCTGTTGGGAGGATGAGACATGTATGGAGCAGAGAGGAACAGTGTGCTGTCACCGGATAGGGAGAGCAGTGGAAGCTGCATATAGGTGGGCATGTAAATTTATACGGGAATGTACGTTTTCACTCATTCATGTTAAATAAAAAACAAAAAACCAAAAAAAAAAAAAAACTTTGCCTTCTCAAAAGAGTAAAAATAAGCAAGGCTTTTTTTTGCAAGTCAAAAAAAAATAAAGATAAACATGTCCAATTTCTCTTCATCTCTAGGAAACTGGTGAGTCAGAAAAAAAAAGAGAGGAGTCAGCCTATTCACATGCTATATTCTAAGAAACAGATGCATTTTAAAACACAGTATGCAAAGACCTGCACTTTGTTTTGAACAGGTTTCTAAAACTCATCTACTAAAAGGGAGAATTCATTTGTGATGCGACAAATAAATTAAGATGTCTGGATTTATGGAAAAATAAAGCTCTGCTTGTAAGTTTTGAACAATGGATTATTTAGAATAAATCATTACTGAGCAAATGAAACAAAGTGATAAAAGGCAAAGATGTACTTACCCTTAAGAAACTTACTATCTAATTAGAGAGGCAACTACAAGTATATGACAGATATCAAATTCTTTGAGGCCAAATATCTCATATGACACATAGACTAAATTTAGAGAAAATTAAGTTCTATAAGAGTTCAGGGAGAAAAACAACTTATGTTATACACTGAATTGTGTCCCTCATAAACACGCTGTAAATGCTAACCTCTCTGTGGTTACAAATCCTATCCGTGAATGGGTTGTAATAGTTTTGTTACTGAGGCAGTAGTAAGCAGTTTGCTATATTAATGAGGCAACACTGAGATGTATTTGGGGGCAATTTCTTTTGAGATGTAAAAGGGATTAAACAAGCGAGCAAGAAAGCAGAGACAGAGGGAGAGTTACACATACCAAGCCACATGAAGATCACCCAGGAGCAAAGCTCAAAGGAGACAAGGACCTTCCTCCAGAGTCAACAGAGAGAAAGCTTTCCCCCAAAGCTGGCACTGAGACTTCTAGTCTCCTAAACTGTAAGAAAATAAATTTATGTTATAGCAGCACAGATAACTAAGGTAGAATTGAGTACCGGAGTAGGGTACTGCTCTAACAGAGACCTAAAATGGAAAGTGATTTTGTCCAATGGGTAGAGGCTAAACAGTTTAAGGTACCTAAGTGCCTAGATTGCCTTGAAGAGAGTACTGGTTGAATAATGTATGTCAAAGGCAATTCTGGGGAGGGCTCAGAAGAAAGTGGGAAAGCTAAAGACAAAGTATCTGGCACCAGGCAATGCAATGTTGCTAGAAACGTGGACACTAAATGTGCTTTGGTAAAGCTTAAAAAGAAAACAAACACGTAATTAGACAACGAAGGGTCATGCCTTTTGTGTAAGGGCACAGAGCTTGGCTGAATTACATCCAAATATCTGATGGGAGATAAAACTTCTAAGCAACGAACTTAGAATCTGGCTGAGACGATTTCTAACCAGCAGCTTAAAGGGGCTATGTGGCTCCTCCTTGTCACTTATGGTAAAACATAAGAGGAAAGAGATGAATTTAAAAGTGAACTATGAGAAGTGAAAACAGAACTCAAAAGATTTGGAAAATTCTGTTGTCCAAACTAAGAACACATGTTCTATAATTTTCACGGAGGATGTGGCCTCACAAACTTTCGTTAAAGAAATTAAGCCTGTGACTGATGGATCTAACCAACTGTCACAGAAGAAAATCCATTAGCACAGACTACAAAGGACAAAGGAAAAACTGCAGAGAGAGAATGTTGTCTGCTTCTTAGAAATCTACACCCAGAAACAGACCAAAAGAGCTACATTTGTTACTCTCCTAAGAAAAGAATTATCCCTGGAGCAGCTTGTAGATCAGCAGAACTGTTGGAAGGTGTATGCGAAGCCAGAGCCTCCTTGGTATCAAAGGGTATGGCTATTACCTCTGGGGTCTCAAAGGATAGAGCATGCCTTTCCAGATTTCAGAGTCAGATCTTCATGAACTCACCTCCACAGTGTGGGACTACGATTAGTTTGGCCAAGGGGATGTGGTCACAGCCCAGAGCAGAGGGAATGGGGCTGCCATACACAAGATGCAGAAGAATAGGGCCTTGCAGGGGCAAACTTGCTGTCCCAGTGGGCCTGGAAGGCTGAGTTGAAGTCCACTGGGGGCAGGGGGGCTCCACCAAGAATCCAGAGAGCATGAACAATACCCAGAGTCTGGAAAGAGGGCGCTTGTTCAGAAGGAAGTGAGCTATAGATCATTTGCAAGCCATGAAAGTAAAATAAATTGTCCTGCTAGGTTTTAGATTTGCTTGGTGCCCATTATCCTTCCTTTCCCTCCAAACCTTCCCATCTGTAATGGAAAAGTCTGCCTTGTGCCTGTTTCACCCACTGCATTTTGGAAGCCGGTAACAGCTAATCTAGATTTCACAGGTTCATAAAATGAAGAGGAACTCTGTCCCAGGATGGATACACCTAAAGCGTCATCCACACATCCACATGGATTTATATGCTTCAGAAGATGCCAGTTTGTACTTGGAGTTCATTTAAGACTTTGGGGGTGATGTGATGAGGCTAATGTGCTTTGTATGTGGTAGATGGGAGGACACGGGGTCTAATGTTACAGACTGAACTGTATTACTCAAAAATGTGTTGTAAAACCTAACCTCTGGCTGTAGTTAGAATTCTATTTGAAAGTGTGTTGTTTGTTATGTTAACAAGTCAAGATTAAATTATATTTTGAGTCAATCTCTTGCGATATAGGAAGATTAAACAAGAACATAAGCAAGCAGAGATGGAGGTAGACAGATGCCCAGCCACAAGAAGAGTATCCAGAAGCAAAAGTTTACACGAGATAAGGGTCTCCCTCCAGGGAAAGTGGAGAGAGAATAGCTTCTCCTAGAGCCTGCACTGGGAATTTGGACTTCTCCCTCTTGAACTGTGAGAAAATAAATTTGTTTCTTAAAGCCATCTCCTAGTGGTAGTTTCACGAGGTATTTCTGTTATAACAGCATTAAACAACTAAGACAACCTACTACTGTGGATCACCATAATTAGGAAAGACTTGAGAGGAAGCAAGAGTTGAGGTGGACTTTTTCTCCTCTTCTATGTTGCGTTCTAATTACATAAGTTTATTTCTGAATAGTGGTTTCTTTAAATAGTTGGAAAATTTAAAAAATTAGAAGTATTTTAAAAACCTGTTGCTGTTGAGTAGATTCCAAATCACGGCAACCCTACAGGACAGAAAAGAGCTGTCACATGGGGGTTCCAAGGCTATCATTTTTCCAGAAGCAGACTGCCACATCTTTCTCCCCTGAAGTAGCTGTTGAGTTTGAACCTTTCAGATAGCAGCCGAGAGCTTAAGCACTGGACCTCCAGAGCCATTTAGTCATCCAAAGCATACTGATGTGTATTTCACCCAAGAAATTTTACATTTCAACAAGAGACTTGCTCTTCTGAATAAGGACATTAATGGAGAAGTGAGCATACTAAGACCTCATCTTGCAGTCAAAGCCCTTGATCATGTTCTGCACATGACTACAGACAGTGCAAACTGTAGTCAGTTCCTTTCTTTTCCCCTATTTGTCAACTTGAAGCTGCTTCTTTTTAAGGAAACTGAGTTCTACACTGATGGGACTGAAGTCCCTCTGGAGGGTGCCTCTGGAGCCTTTCGCAGTGAATCTACGACCCTTCAGGGGTGTTAACTCTTTCTGCAATGTCAGCAGTTTGATCACTGAGAATGGTCTTCACCCTGGAGGTAGACATGGCAAAAAAGCTTTCACTGGCCTTTTGATGACAGACAGGATGCAGGTAGGAGCAAGGACAGCTTAAGGCCAAAAATGAACGTTAGAAATGAAATGCTTCAAGAAAAATACCAAACAATTCAACATAGTGCAAAGTGGGAATCATATGGTTAGTAGCAAGGCACAATTAGTTATTAAGAGCTTGGCTGCTAACCAAAAGGTTGGCAATTTGAATCCACCGGCTGCTCCCTGGATATTCTGACAGACAGGTCTACTCTGTGGTTTGATTTTTGGTTATATAAAAAGCAGCCCTGGTGACGCAATGGTTGTTCAAGTGCTCTGCTGCAGTTTGAACCCACCAGCATCGAGAAAGATGTGGTGGGTAGGCTTCCACAAAGATTACAGCCTTGGAAACCCTGTGGGGCAATTCCACTCTGTTCTACAGGGTAGCTATGAGTCGAAACTACTCAGCAGCCACAGGTCTGGTTTGGCATTTGGAAAGGAACCCCTGGTGCTGAAGTGGTTAAAGTCCTCCACTGTATTTTGACCCCACCAGCATTCCACTGTAGAAAGATATGGCAGTAAGATTATTTCCTTGGAAACCCCATGGGGTAGTTCTACTCTGTCCTACAAGATCGTTTAGGAGTCGGAATTGACCTAACAGCAATGAGTTTGTTTTGGGTTTATATATTCAAAGCATTTACAATGGACACCCTGCTACCCTTGTTCCTACCTGGGAATGCACAAACAAGAGTGTGTTCTTAGCATCTTGAATAGGATTTGAGTTGCCTTTTTCCACAGAAATCCAATTAATAAGACTACTAAATCAGCCTTAGACAGGCTTTTAAAGTCAAAGCTTGGAAACGAACAACTCTTACAGTAGATCCTTGCTTCTGTTTAAAGGTGTGATTATTAAGATAATCTATAAAAAGTTAACTTAAAATATCATCCATCAATAAATCTGGGGTTGCCTCTTATTATAAATGAACCTTAAGAATTAAAAGTAATGGAAGAGAGGCCTCTAATATCATTTGTATTGTTATATGAAATGTAATATATATATAGTATTAATAAATTTTGATAATCAAAAGCATAACAGTTTGCAGCTGGGATAAATGATCCTTCCTAAAATTATGATACTCCTAAAATGGTACTATCTACTTAAAGATGCTAGAAATTTAAAAAAGATACAGAAAATAAGGATTACTAAAGACTACTAGTAAAAAGTTTAAAATAGGTGGACTAACAAAAACAATTGTCGCTATAAGTCAGAATAAAATAAAACAGCTACCATCTCTTAACATAGTTCATGCTGATTACATTTAATCATCAGTACAATTTAAGATGTAGAAATTATAACCCCATTTTAAAAAATGAGCACAGGTTTTGAGAAGTAAATAATTTGTTCTAATGTAACCAAGGAAACCCTGGTGGCGTAGCAGGCTAAGTGCTACGTCTGCTAAGCAAAACTTCGCAGGTCAAATCCACCAGGTGCTCTGTGGAAACTTTGACAGTTCTACTCTGATCTCTAGGGATACTATGAGTTGAACCCAATGCAACAGCAGTGGGTTTGGGTTTGGTAATGTAACCAGAGATGCTTTGTTTATTTAGGCTTACATCTGTCTCATCAGTAGAGGCTGGATTATAAAATTTCTCATCTCAGAGCTCTTGTACTTGCTATTCCCTCTGTGTTTAAGCAACTCTTGCCCCTCAAATATTCTTATGGTCTGCTTTTGCACACTTTCAGGCTCTTGTTCAAGCACTCTTTCCTTAGAGAACTTTTCCAGGATACATGTTGTTAGCAGCCATCAAGTTGATTAATGATCCCATGTAAGAACTGTCTTACAAGACTTTCCTGACCATAATCTTTACAAAGGTAAATCATCAGGTCTTTCTCTACAGAGTCACTGGGTGAACTCAAATCACCAACACTTTAGTTAGTAGCTGAGAGCTTAACCATTGTGCTGTTAGGGCTGGATTCACTTACCGTATCAAAAAACAAAAACAAAACAAAATCTTCATTTCTCTCTCTCTCACGCTACTGTTTTTCTTCCTAGAATTTACCACTACTAGATACATATTTATCTATTTATCACATCTACTCCCCTGAATATAAGCTCCATGGAGGATAACACTTTATGTGTTTGTTCACTCTTAGATTCCTCTGACGTATAATGCAACATGGCACACAAAGAAGGTATTTTATGTGTATGTTTAATGGATGAATAAAAATTCCATTCCTAACCTTTTTGTAATTAGTTAAAACAGCTTTCACAGCTCACCCCACCCACTGCCATGGAGTCGATTCTAAGCGACTGTTGACCCCACAGGTTTTCTAGGCTATAAATCTCTATGGAAGCACACTCCTTATCTTCTTCCTGTGGAACCACTGGTGGTGTCAAACTGTTGATGTTTCAGTTAGCAGCTGATGGTTTTAACCATTGTGCTACCAGGGCTCCTTCTTTCTAACACAGAGTATCAGAATCCTTTATCCATTGATTAATATTGCTCATATGTTTATATTTTCACACACACATACATATACATGGAATTCCTGAGTGTGCAAACAGTTAAGAGCCTGCTAGTAACTGAAAGCCTAGAGGACAGAGTCCACTCAAAGGGACCTTGGAATACATTCCTGATGACCCACTTCTGAAAGATAACATCCACTGAAAACTCATGGAACACTTTTACTCTGAAGAAGTGAGGTCGCCGTGAGTTTGAACTGACTAGAAAGCAACCACTACATACTAGCAAAAGTGTAAAGAATTAGAATGCTTTTCCTCTGGAAGGTAATAAATTTATTATTTATTAATAGTCTCTCCTCTTCCATATATGAAAATGTATTAATCTCTTCATACAGTGAAAATCTTTATGGAAGTAGACTGCCATATCCTTCTACGGTGGAATGCTGGTGGGGTCACATACAGTAGAGGACCTAAACCACTTCAGCACCAGGGGTTCCTTTCCAAATACCAAACCAGACCTGTGGCTGCTGAGTTGGTTTTGACTCATAGCCACCCTGTAGAACAGAGTGGAATTGTCCCATAGGGTTTCCAAGGCTGTAATCTTTGTGGAAGCCTACGACCAGGCTAGAACTGTTTTTTACAGAACACACATGATACATATTTTTAAAGGCTAAAGGGCATAATCACACTACTTATTAGAAAAATGCAAATGCAAATCATAAAGAGATAGCACTTCCTACCATTAGATGGCTATACACTTACCCCTTACTTATAGACTATCTTTTATCCAACATTTTGCACTTATAACAATAGTACAAAAATCTACTATCTATTATGTGTACTAGTGGTACGTATCTGTGGCAGTAACAAAAACACCAAGGTATGTGAGTTTAGAGTAACGCTGGCTGTGATGATTAGTGTTATGCATCAACTTGGCTAAGCCATGATTCTCCCTGGTTTGCCAGTTATGTAATGATGTAATCAGGTAGGTATGTAATGACATAACCATCCTTCATTTTGAGTCATCCTCTCCTTTCACATAATGCTGATTTTCACACAATGATCTGGTCTTTAGAACCTAACTGTGTTGATAAGTGAGGAGTGGGCATATTAAAAAAAAAGAGAGAGAAGGATGTGAAAAAACTGGAACCTTCATACATTGCTGTGGAAACATGCAATAGTAGAGTCATTCTGTAAAACAGTTTGGCAGTTTCTTAAAATGTTAAATATAAATTTACAAGACGATCAAGCAAGTTCATTCTTAGGTAGTTACTAAAACAGAAATGAAAACATATGTCCATACAAATACCTGTAAACAAATGTTCATGACAGTATCACCCAAAAAGTGAAAACAACCCAAATGTCTACTAACTGATGAACAGATAAACAAAATATGGTATATCCATGTAATAGAATACCACTTGGCAATAAAAAGACTGAAGTACTGATATATGCTACAGGTATGAACTGTATAGTAAGTGAACTAAGAAAACAAAAAACCATATATTATATGATTCTGTTTATGCAAAATGTCTAGAAAACAAAAATTTATACAGAAAAAAAGATTAGTGGTTACCTAGGGTTTGGCTCAGAATCAGGGATAACTACAAATGGGAATGAACATTTTCCTACAGGTGATGGAAACGTTTTAAATTTATTGTGGTGATGGGTGCAGCACAATTCTGTATGTATTTACAATATATAAATTTTAAGGTATGTAAATTATACTTCAATAAAGCCTTAAAAATGTTAAAATTATAAAGATAAATTCTCATAGTTTAAAGTATTTGTATACTACAAATTCTACCTTGCTTCATGTCGCAATGTATTTCATAATACCTTTCTCCAGCACTGATGGGGGGGATTCTACTTTCCTACCAAGACTACTTGACAGTGCTACTAAAACTAGTTTAAAGCAGTGGTTGTACTGTCTATTAATTATGAAGTGCCTTTCGATAACACACACAAAAATAGAAGGAATCTGAAATGGTATTGGGAAAGGCTGAAGAGAGGAACTAAAACTTTAAGAATAACCTTTTAACGAGAAAAAAAGTAAATGAAAAAAAGGCCTTAAGAGAATAAAAGCAAAAGCTAGAGGATCGTTAGACAACACCTAAACACCTTCACTTTTAACTGTCTTGAACACTGCATACAGTGCTTTATATACATTGCTGTTCAAAATATATACAGTGGAAAATATACCAATTCTTGTTTCTATATGTACAGTTCAGGACACAGATTACATTCTTTGATGTGTGCAACCATGCTATCTTCCTTTTCCAAATTATTCTTCCCCCATTAATAAACACTCACCACCCTCTTAAGTATCCTATCTAATCTTTTGAGTTGCTGCTATCAATAGAAACTGATCTTAAAAGAACAGAATGCTCAAGGCAGACATCTTTTATTAGCTTAGCTAAGCTATGGCTCAGTTTTAAGGCTTCAGAGTATATTTTTAAGGGTTTAAAGTTTAAGGTTTAAAGACTATCTTAGTGCAGTAGTTTGAGTAGTTCATCTAGCTCTCATGTCTCTAGCAAGTCTGGAGTCCTTGAGAATCTGAAATTCTAATCCACATTTTCCCTTTTTTCATCAATATTCTTCTGTAGAATCTTTGGTCAAAATGTTTAGTAATGGTAGCTGGGCACCATCCACTTGTTCTGGTCTCATGGCAAAGGAGGCAACGGTTCACAGAAAAAATCTCCTGCATATTCCATTTTCTCCTCCTATTCCAGACTCTCTTGCTCCAGGCAGACAGAGAGCAATGTGCCTTGGATAGCTGCCTGCAAACTTTTAAGATTTAGGCACTACACAACAAACTAGGTGGTAGAACAGAATGGTGCAGTATTTCCTTAAATAAAGATAACACACTGATTGCTCCAGGTATTTTCTTGAGAAGGTAGAAAAACAGTGGCATGTTGAAGGAGAAAAAGGGATTAATTCTCTTCACGGAGCAGCTATCCCCATACCAGAAAGATGAAAGCAAACTAGTCACATAATGTACTACGATGGCTGCCAAATCAACAGATTAAACAGCTCTAAGTATTCAGATTCTCCCTCCCTACCCACAACGAGGGAAACTCATCATACAGGAATGAAACATGTCTAGACTTTTGTCTTTAATAACTTAAGCTCAAGCTGAAAGTAAGTTGAGCTTTTTTTGCTGTAAAATACTACAGTACATTGATTATTTATACTCTATTTAATGCTGCAGTTTCATTGCTCCTCTTGGGGGGAAAAAAGACACGTACAAAGAAATATGATGATTAACAGTCCCCGAATCAGTGCTTCTCCTCCAATCCCAACCCTAAGGTCACTGCCATGATTACAAAGGGTTAGGGTATTCTCAGGAGTTCTGAAGCTAAACACAGTTTATAACCACTACCTCATAATAAAATACAACAGAAAACAGGTTTTAGGATATAAAGCTTCATTCCCTCTGTCTTTGTTTCAGAGGCATTAACGTGTCCCAAGTCATTTAGCTTGTAAGTGGCAGTGTAGAATCCATGATTTCCTATGATATTTTTATTTTATAAGAGAATCCAATTAGTTTTCAAATACAGCAGACACAACAGTTTATAGCCAAACTTTATACAGCCTACTCAAGCCGGATAAGATGAAGAGTGCCAATTTTTCTGAAGAAGTAATGACAGATGAATATAGTTATAAGGGAGCCCTACTTCCTTACCTTCCGGTATCCCATTATGAGTAACTTTTTCTTTTTTCTATTCTGAGGTCCATTAGGGAAGTTTTAAGTCTTGGGGACAAATCAGTTTTCCCCACAAGACAGCTCCTACCCAAAAAGTGAAAGAGAAGGACAAACTTGGGCATTGTTCTTGAAGCAACAATTTCAGTGAAGGGTATAAATCACTAAAGATAAAGATGAGATTTTCCGGGACAACACTGGGTCCTAGAGATAGAGATTTCCTCCTCCTAAATTCAGCTGCCATCTCAGTTACTGCTGTGGTATCTATAGTAATTTGTTTAATAATGGAATTTGGATCAGCCGGGGTGGGAGTAGAGGGAGAGAGGGTGGGAGTGGAGGATGAGGGGGGTGGGAGTGGCGGGTGAGGGGGGTGGGAGCGGTGAGGCCAAGGTAGAACAAGGGAATTATGGGGTGAATACAGCAGCAAGGTGACCTTCAGGCCTGTCTTTGAGGGCCATGACCACCCACAGGAACAGACTGGCTCTGGCCCTGACTGGAGAAGTCTTGGACTGCCTGGATGGCCTAGGAGAGGGAACCGCCTTTGGATTTCCTCTTCAACATTATGCCAGGGCAGCTCTGGCACCTCAAACTTGCATGAATTGCTGGCCATCACTGAGTCCATCTAACCAACCAAGTAATCATCAGGGTCACCTCAATGCTGGCTGCATGATCTAATGTTTAATCTGGAATCTAGGTTACTGCAGATTTAGGGAGGTGCAAAAGCTCTGCATCACAATAATCATGCAATTTATAGGCATCCATGGTCACTGCTCTTTAGCCTCATGAAAACTCAAAAATATCATCATTCTGTATTTGAAAATTTCACCAGGATCAAGCCTCCAGGAAAAGAAAAAAAAAAGAGGGGAGGGGAATGACAAAGTGAACTGAGAAAGCCAAGGTGGATTCAGATGGGCTCAATGCTTAAAATGGAACACTAAAAACATTGTTTTAAAAAAATGCTGCATAAAGTGAAAGAAGGCTCATAAAATAATGATACATTCAAAAAAGCAGGATAGAAAACTGAATTCACAGTATAATCTTGGTTTGTCAAAAAGTATACAGATAATACTATAAGATCTACTATTCAAAATAGTTCTAGTAAAATATTAACAGAAGTATTTATTGCTGGTGGGGTCACTGTTTTCTTTATTTACATGTTTTTATTTTCTACAACAAACATGAATTATGTTACAAGAAGAGTATTTTAAAACAATAACTCATTATCTTATAAAAGGAATCCTAGTGGTATAATGGTCAAGAGCTTGGCTGCTAATGAAAAGGTCAGCGATTCAAATCCACTAGCCCCTCCTTGGAAGCCCTACCAGGCAGTTCTACTCTGTCCTATAGAGCCACTGTCAGTCAGAATTGACTCAATAGCAAGTTTGGCTTTGGTTTGGTTTCTTTATAAAAAGTGGTTTAACTGTGTAACTCCCTTTATAGTAAACAGTGAGTTATACAACTGTAGAAAAAAGAATAAATGCCAATACTTAGGGGAAACATTTCATAGGAAGAATGTATTTAACTTTTTTGAAATTAGGGCAACTCCACCTAGTTTTCTCAGTGCTTGCCTTCTCAACTCCACTGGGACTTCGCTGTATCTTCAGTTTCTCCCTTTGAAGTGATTCCTCCCCTTCTGCTTTCAAACATGCTCATGTTTCCCCTATCAACTCCTATATTTTTTCTGTTTCCCTTTCCTGCCAAATTTCTACAATGAGCACTTTTTAGTTTCTCTTTTCTCTTTAACCCTTTGTAATCTTGCTTTTATTCTGCCCTCTCACCTGGGAAAGAAAAAAAAGTTACATCTTCAAGGTCACTAAGCTCTGAGTGCCTTTATAGCACAGATTATGATTATCACGGTCAGCCCAGCCAACTCTAACTTTTTGAACCTTCATCACTATTCAGCTCCTTCATCATTTTGTTGAGCCTGTTCTAAATCTTTTTGTTGAAAGACACAGTACCATCTTGACTTAACTTGTCCCCTTACCACTCTTTTGGTTACTTTTCTTTGGCAATTTGCCTCTCTCTACACTAAAGTGTACTGACTCAACAGCACTTGGCTTGGCATGGCTACACTAAAGTGAGGAAAATGTACTTCCATGGCTTCAGCTATTTCTTTAGATCCAGCCTTTCCCCTAACTTCTATGCATTTAGTTACCACTTTGCCACTGCTTGGTCCAAATGAACATTATTTCAAACAAATCTCTTCTCCTAACTTCTAGGGATTTAGCTACTAATTTGCCACTGTTTGGTCCAAATCAACATTACTTCAAACAAATTTCTTCCCCTAACTTCTATGTATTTAGTTACTAATTTGCCACTGTGAGGTCCAAATCAACATTATTTCACACAAATATCTTCCAGCCTCAAATCAACTAGCTGTCCCCTCCTGGTTACTACTTTTAAATTACTGGCATTGAATATTTTCTAAACTATAAACTAGAGAGTTAGCTCAATTCCTGTCTTTCTTCAAACCAATCATTAAAGTCTTCTTGAATCCTTCAAAATATTTCATGACTCTATCCTGATTTTTCTTTTTTCACTATTAAAACACTAGCCCCATGACTTCAAGACTAAATTATTGTAAGAATATTTTTATTTCTATGCTAACAGTCTCTTCCTAGTTCCATACAAATGATCCTATTCAACCACTGTTTCTAGTGTTCCTAGCAACATCCCCAAATCTCCAATAATTTTTCTGGTGTTTCCTACAGAGTTTATGAAGTTATGTTTTAGAGTATCTATATAGATTTTAATAGATGCTTTACTCTGTTTGACTAAGTCTAGATATGCTGCATGTTAAATTATTTCTTGGAAATTAATAAAATATATTAAAAAGGCTCTGAGAAGCTTGCATAATTTTACTTAACTTTGTGATTCCTGAAACTTAGCTGCTTCCCTTTTTTTAAAAAAAAAAAATTTCTGACAGATATGAATTACCGGGAACTTTGGTAGCACAGTGCTTAAGAGCTTAGACTATTGATAAAAAGGCTGGCAGTTTGAATCTACCAGCCACTCCCTGGAAACCCTATGGAACAGTTCTGTTTTGCCCTATAGGGTCACTATGAGTTGGCATTAACTCAGCGGCAATGGGTTTGATTTTGGTTTACAAATTATTTGAAAGATAAGGATGTTGCCAGGAACACAGCTTGTAGAACTAATTTCCTGTAACAATTCTTAACTATTTACCTAAATGTCAAACACCCTTAATAATTATGACCCATACTACGAGAGATTAATAATTATTTTTTTCTTTTAATTAGAAGAGGGAAAACACAAAACATTCTCCATTATTTTTATAATGGATAAGTTTGTTTTTCTGTGTAATGTAACATCTGAATTCATCTAACCTCAAGAGAAAGAATGTGGATTAAGATCAGCACAAAGCTGACTCCTATGAAGCAGAGGTCAGACATATATCCACTCTCCAACTTTTTCACCATTTTTTGACACCAGCCACCACCCCACTCCTCACCATGGCATTGTCTACTTCTCTGCAAGGTTCAATAATTTAGTGCAATAGCCAAAAAGAACTCACAGATCATACTCAACAATTATTTAGTTTATTACTGAAATAACAGACTGTAGCTCAGGATCAAGATCAACTTCGAAATAATAAGACATAACTCAGAAGACAGGATACAGCTTCTTCAACTGTGACCGCTTCCCACTGCGATAGCCTGTTCTTGGCTATGTGTAAGGCAGGCACCCCTTCTCTTGGCTATGTCAGCTGACAAGCCTTTTCCCTGGGCCTCTGCCCTACTTAGGAAAGGACTACAACTCTTCAGAGCTCCACCGAAAAGTGCCCACAGGCACCCTACTCCACTAGTAAGCCTCCCTCCCCAAACTGCTCAGCACTCTTGCTCTATGGGCTAGCAGCGGCCTTGCACCAGTCACCTGATAGGCACTGTTCATACTGCTGCTGCCATTTCTCTGCTGTGGTTACTGCTGTTTCTCAGTGTCTTCACTGTTACAGCTTTCTCTCCTGTGTCTAAGAGATTTCTCAGCACAGGGACCCCGGTTCCAAATAACATGCTCCACTTCAGGCTCTTCTTGACGGTAGTGAGTGTCCCCCCTACCCTGCCCAACCTCCATGAGATTAGTCCTTGTATTCAATTTCAAGGCCTGGTTCTCTCAGAAAGATCACCAACTGACCAATCGGCTTGGTAAACTACAATTGTTCAATTTGGATAATAATCAACCAACACCTTCAAAGTCACTTAATCATACTGGGTGATTTTATACACCCTATTTGCATACTAAACTAACCAATCCCTCTGCAAGATCTTGGCCTGGACAATAATTTTTGATAGAATTATAAAGCCAAGGCCTGAAAGGCCTTATATAAGAGAAACCCAACGCACCCAAGTCTGTCTGTCTGTTTTCGGGGGATTCATCTGTAGTGGTATAAATCAACTAACAATCTCATTAAAAATAATAGACTTTACTGTGAGCTTACCACATGCCAAGTAGATGCACTGTAGATATATCCTACTGTCTCCTTTTTATGGGTGACAAACTGAGGCAAAGACAGATTTACTGACTTGCCTAAGGTGATAAGAGCAAAAAAGTGACAAGAGTCAAACCTAGAGCCCAGACATTCTATCCCTATTGTCTGTACTCTTAATTTAATAAAATACACTGTCTAATAACTAAAACGAGAGATTAAAGGCTGAATATATACAGGATAACATTTCTCAGCTTGTGATTTTTGGCAGATCATTTAATTTATTCTGAATTTGTTTTTTTAAATATAAAATGGAAATTTTTGCTGTGAAGATCAAAATATGAAAGCATGTTATTATTGCTATTATTATTACATTTACATAAAACAAATATATACAATTCTGGTACATTTCAGAATATAAATTTGACAACACTATATAGCAAGTAAATGATAACTTCAGTTTAGAGTGAACAAGTAATTTATCATCTAAGTCAAGACATTTTTAAGAGTAAAAGGAGGTCTACTAAAAATGATGGTGGGTCTATACATATAATCCAGTTTGTTTCAAGCAAGCTGTGATGCATCGTCCCTACCTAAGTTAAAATGTTTATTTTTCCTGGCTGATTTTTCATTATTTTTCCTGTAAAAATTAACTACTCAGCAAGAAAAAAAAAAAAAAAGGACCACATAATAGCATGGATAAATCTCAAATATACTATGCTATGCAAAAAAGCCAGACTCAAAAGGCTACATACTGTAAGATTTCATTTGTAATGCATTCTAGAAAAGGGGAAAATATAAGGAGGAAAGAAAAAGATTACCAGGGTCTCAAGAAGACAGGAATTAACCACAAGGGGGCAAGAGGAAACATTTTGGGGTGATATGCTCTGTATCTTGACACAACTACATGCATTTCAAAACTCATGTAGATGATACTCCTAACACCTGACTTAAAATAAATTGGAGTGCAAAGCACATGTTATCCAGGGTCTCTTAGTAGGCTCAAACTTTCAGCAGCACATACCTGATACAGGTGAGAAATATGGCTCCCCTGGGCCCACATTCATCCCTTTTCTCCCAGGAAATTGGTCCATCTTTAAGTCTTGGAGTTTCCTTAAGTGTTCCTCAAAGCTTCTGAATACATACAGTTTCAAGTACTGATTACTAAGGCCAGCCTTGCTGGTTTTCTACTTGCTCTGCCCAGTTATGTGGGTTGGACTGGCCCTGATGACAGGAGATGCCAGTGCCCCCTGTATGCAGTGATGTGGGATGACGACAGATGAACCTGCCATTTAGGCAGGAATAGAAAGCGAAAAACAGAGAAGCTGATGGGGAACTTTATGACGGATAGATCAAACCAACAACAACCAAACCCAAAGATCAATGTTAACATCACAAAGAAGGATGCAACCAGACATCACGTGCTTCTTGATGTGCATCAATAGATATTATTGCATAATACTATTAGTATTCTTGTCCTCCCTCTCTCTCTCTCTCTCTCTCACACACACACACAAAATCTAGCATAAATGTAATCAAGCTTCAACTGCCAGTTACCAACTACAAGTTTAAAGAAAATATAGCATGAGAATAACCCAGTGAATACCATGACAGGGATGCAATTAGAAGCTTGTTGTTGTTAAGTGTCACTGAGTCAATTGTAACCCACAGCGACCTTACATACAACAGAACACTGCCCAGTCTGTGTCATCCTCACAATCATTATCTTTGATCCCATTACTGTGGTCATTTGTCAATCCATTTCATTAAGGGTCTTCCTCTTTTTTGACAGCCTCTACGGACTGGTCTCTCCTGATATGTCTAAAGTATGTGAGATGGAGTCTTGACATCTTCCTTTCCAAGAAGCATTGGTGGCTGTCATGAACCCACAAATCTATCACGATTAAGATAGTGAGCCCACCCATCACCTCCGAAAGTTCCCTGTCATTCTTCATAATCTCTCCCTCCCTAAGATCCCACCTCCTCCTCCCCCAGGTAATCACTTGATCTGTCTTCTGTCACTATAGCTTAGTACACATTTCTAGGATTTTTTAAAAATCATGTAATAAATATTCTTTATTTATTGGTATGTCTTTTTTTAGTCAGTGTAATTATTTCAAAAATCATCCACACATTGTTGCATGTATTGATAGTCCATTCCTTTTTATTGCTCAGCAGTTTTCTATGATATGGCTATACTACAATTAGTTACTCTATTCATCTGTTGACAGACATCTGGGTTGTTTCCAGTTTAGGGCTATTTACTAATACAGCTTCTATTAACAATCCAATACAAGTCTTTGCATGAACATATATTTTAGTTCTATCTTCAATACATACTAAGAACAGTTGGGTCACCCAGGACATACATGTTTAACTTTTTAAGAAAAGTGAGCGTTTTTAAAGAGGTTATATTTTACATTCCCACCAGCACTGTATAAAAATAAGATGTTATTATTAATTATTGTTACTTATTTTTAGTTGAATGATATTACAGTTTTTTTTTCTTTTTTTTAAAGGGAGTCTTTCAGATATATGTACATTATACAGATTAAATGAGATGATGTTTGGGATCTACATAGACTAGGGGGAAAATGATGAGACAAGGCCAGTCATTTGTTAATTAACTGTTGAAGGTAGGTAACAGGTACAGGGGATACTGTTCATTATACTATCCTCCTTTCAATGCTTTAAAATTTCTGCTATGATGCAGTAAAAATGGTATGTCTTTTACTCTTTGGCTAGCAGTACGATTCCTTTTAATAACTGTAGATGCAGTTACTCTGTATCAACAAGAGTAATGTTAAGGTCAAAGGGGGGAAAACTCACAAAAAGAACAAAACCAGATATTTTGCAGAAAGACTATGTCCAGTCCCTACCTCATTCATGCCATACCCTGGATTTGGAAGCAGGGAACAATGAGTTGTATGGGAGAAAAGCAAAATAAGAAACTAAAATGAAGAAAAACAAATCTCACTTTAAAATATCCCAAACAAATACGGAATGCTTCTACAGAGGTAACCCACAAAGCTGGGTAATTAGGTAGCAGAAAAATTTTCCTTTTATATGAAATTTTGTGTCTCAAATACTACTCTAAAAATAAAAAAATCAACAATACAAGCAGTTTCCAGATTATAAATCAGATTTGTTCCTATGTCTGTCTTTAAGCTGAATTTGTAGTTGAGTTAGAAGAGTTACATATGGTTTTTAATCACCATCAGTCAAATGTCTTAGTATACTGTATATATTTTCTCTTTCTATGCATATAGACAGTTGCTATGAGTTGTAATTGACTTTATGGCAAAAGGCTTTTGGGGGAGCCCTAGTGGCGCAAGGGTTCAAGTGATTGACTGCTAACTGAAAAGATGGAAGTTGGAATCCACCAGCCACTCCTCAGAAACCCTCTGGACAGTTCTACTCTGTCCTGTAGGGTTACTATGAGTTTGAATCCACTGGTGGGCAATTTTCTTTTGTTGTTGTTGTTGTTATGTGTATAAAACACATAAACACTTTTCATACCTCAAAGTCTTCTTGAATGCCACAAAACAGTGCATGCATCATTCATTATCATGAGCCACTGTATCAAATTTTTAATATAAGAGACTTTATGGCAATCTGTTTTTAAGTGAGTTGTCCATAATCAAATGTTCCTAGCCCAGGGACTATCTGTAATTCGACCACCAATAATATTCTGACACTTTGGGGCAATGGATTTGGTTTGGGTTGTTTGATTTCCTCACTAGCAACTTAGTTTTACAAGCTATGGTTTGTCATTTAACAGTATAACATTTTTACATATTAAAATCTTTGAAAAAAAAACAGTTCGAGCAGTTAATCCTTTATTACATGAATGCTGCTTATTTTCATTTTTGCTATTACTGAAAACACTGTGATATATTTTTATATACAAGTATCTGTACATATCTATGTCCTTTGAACAAGAGTATAACTAAGTCAAAAATATAACTAAAAATATGACTATAAATCTCATGAAATAATTGTAAAAGCTCTTATATACACTGTAACTGGTTCATCAAAAAGTCATTTAAAATAAAAATTCATTTAAAAAAAGGTTACACATCTACCATATTTTCATCTGAGATCTGACAATAAAATAAAAGCATTATATATGATGCATATGTGTAATTTCTAGTTTAATTTCTTTAAGTTAGTTCAAGAACATAATACTCACAAAGCATTAGCAGCACAAAATTCTAAACTGTTGCAATTTTACCTTATTTATTTTCCCGCTTTCTAACCTACATCTAATACGATACAAAGGTTTCAAATCACCAGCCTTCATCCAAGGGGCTATGGCGGCACAGTGGGTAAGTGTTCGCCTGCTACGAGAAAGGTAGGTGATTTGAACTTTCTAGCTGCTCCAAGGCAGAAAGATAAGGCAGTCTGCTTCTGTAAAGATTAGTCTTGGAAACCTTATGGGGCAATTCTACTTTGTCCTATATGGCTGCTATGAGTTGCAATTGACCTGATGACAGTGGGTTTTGGGATTCTCTTCATCTAGTCTTTCCAAAGCACTCCAATCAAAGTCTTCTTCGAAACAACAGTTTTACATGCCTATTTTAAACAGGTATATTTACTAAACTGCATAATTAAGTAAGCTTGACAAATGTAGCAGTGAAGGACAGCTGCTCTCTAAAAGGGTTTCTTTTTTTTTAAATCTGATCTAGACTCCTGCCAGCAGAGTTGGAGAACGACAGTTATCAGCACCCTTTGAAATACAGGATTCTGTATTATCAATTTTCTACCTTTGAAAATTTGATATGCAATAAACAACATTATGTTTTAGTTTGGAAACCCTGGTGGCCTAGTGTTTAAGTGCTAGGGCTGCTAACCAGAAGTCTGGCAGTTCACACCCACTGGGCACTGCTTGTCTCGAGGGTCACTGCGAGTCAGAACTTACTTGACTGCAGTGAAGCGGGTGTTTTAGTTTTCTTTTGTAAGATTTAACATGAGGCTGTACTTCTGATTTATGATTATACAGAAAGGACTAAGCACTATGGTGCATTCAGTTTTGCTTTAAACACTTATCAGTTATGTCATGTGGGGAAAGTTACTTAACCTATTTTCAGAGTTCTGTTGTGAGGGGTAAATAAAATAATCCACTTACCACAAGTCTAGCACTCCATACACGTTATGTGGTACACAAACATCCCTAATGAAGCAAGTTGCCTTTGGTGTAAAAAACCTGATTCATGTTATCAGCAAATTTTAATTATTCTGTGACCTGAAATGCTTCAAGAGTTCTCGGGGCTATGTATAGATATACAATAAGTTTTGAGCCTCATTCCTGCTCATACTCTTTTCCTTAGACTTCTGAATCTTTTCTGTTGTAAAATTCTCACAATCATCCAAGGTTTATAAAGGGAAAAAAACATACTATTATAGCAATATGTTAAGCATAGTGACATATTTGAGAATTTACTAAAGAGCTTGGAAATAAAACTGCTCTTTCAGTTAAATTATGAAATAAAAGCTGCTTAAAGCAAATTTATTTAGAAAGTCATTTTAGAGTAAAAACTTCTAGTACAATGCCCAGTGTTTCCCGATGATTGTATCACTAAATTGCTATCAATGTGGAAGACTTATTTTCGTAACTACCATAACAAGGGCATTCAAACAAAGGTGGGCTGCAGAGATCTTATGACCCAGTGTGCAGCAGGTACAATTTATCATAAGACCTTTTGTGGAGCAGGTATCATTTATCACAAGAGCTTTAAAAAAAAAATGCTTAATGTAATGCCAAAGAACTATTAGAGGCTTCCTTAAGTGAGACATCGCTTTCTTAGGTATATTTAGGTAAGCAGTGAAGGACTCACATGGACAATAAACAGACTCAGAACGTGTCAAATGAATGGCATGTTAACTGTGAATGTTTTTTACAAACTATGAGAAACTATCACATGGTAGTACTAATGATACAACTCTTGACTTGTTTAGTTCTGTTCGGAGGCTTTCAATCTCTTCCAGAACCTACTTTGATTGAAGGTTAACAGACAGGGCATGAATGGTGAGAGAAAAGAAGGTAACAACAAAGGAAGAGGAATAAAAAGTGAAATCCAGAACAGAGGCAGGGGACTTCAATTGTCTAGTACACATGCTAAGTATACTTCCACTGAAGAAAAAGATTTACCAAGCTATTATAACCTGACACCACTCAAAGTCAAATCATAACATTAAGCCCCCGTATTTCAATTTAATGCTCTGAATAACTCAAAATCCCTAGTACCTGAAATAAACCCTGAGAGTTTTTATGCTGGCTGAATAAAAATTCATCACATCACTTTCTCTCAGTGTCCCATGGAAGACTGGTTTGAGGAATAATATCAACTTCAAAAAGGCAGGTAAAGCATGAAAATAAGAGTTTTCTGGAGATTCAGTGGGTATACGATACAGCACTTCAATCAATTTAGAGCAAACTGAATTTCAACTGTCTTATGACTAAACCCACTGCCATCAAACCCATTTCAACTCATAGTGATCCTACAGGACAGAGTAGAACTGCTCCAGAGTTTCCAAGGAGCATCTGCCTGATTTGAATTCCTGACCTCACAGTGCAGATGTAGCATTTAACCACTACATCACCAGGTTTCAATTACTAAAATATCAGTTGACACAAAGTAGGAATTAATTTTCCCACCACCTCTTCCTCAGTTTTAATAATCAAGTTCACTGAGTATACTATATTAAGGAAATGGAGTTATTAATGGGAAAATACATTTAGCTCAATTCTGAGAACCAAGTGGTTGCGTGCTGTCACTTTTATCAGTAATTTTGGAGCTACAGACTTGAATTTTTTAAGTTAACTTTATGCCTTATACTGGAAACTTGAGGATGGTGGTTAAGAGGATGGAAGAAAAGTCCAGAACAGTACGCTACCACTTAAGTAAAAAAGTGTGTGTGTGTGTGCATGTGCACGCATGTGGTATGTGTTTAAGCATATTCTGTGTCTTAGTCATCTAGTCCTGACAAAAAGAAATTTATTTTCTAACATAAAAGTAGGCTAAACTCCAAATTCAGGGCATCATCTCCAGAGGAAGTCTTTCTCTGCTGGCTCTGGAGGAAGGTCCTTGTCAATCTTACCTTGGACTGTGAGCATCTGAGGTGCAGGGATTCCAGGTCCCAAGGTCATGCTCTGCTCCTGGTGTACTGACTCTTTCCTGAGGGACTGAGATGTGCCAACTCTGTTTGCTTCCCTTTCTTTTATATCCCAAGAGATTGCCTCAAGGCACAGTACAGTATTAAAGATAGAGTTCTGCCTCACTAACTACCACCTATCTTCCCTCATTAACATCACAGAAACAGGATTACAACATACAGGAACATCACACAATACTAGGAATCTCTACCGACCTAAATTTTACACACTTTTTGGGGGCTGGAGGGACAAACAATTAAATCCACAACACTTGGAAAGACACAAAAGAAACTGTAGATCCTAGAGAGTGGACATGTATGGCTTGGGATGAACTGAGAGAGAGGCTACTCTCTTTTGTACTGTCTGAATTTTGTGTCACATACAAGTGCTATGTTTTACTAAAGAAAATAGTCTCCGACAGTTACAAAGGTAGAGATGGAGGAAGAACAGTATTCATTAACTAGATAGTAGACAAGAATTATTTTAGGTGACGGGAGGGACAGCACATAGTAAAAGAGAAGTCAATGCAACTGGACTAAACTAAAAGGCAAGAAATTAGCTAAATATAACCAAACAACTTGAAAGAGTAGTACTGGCAGAGGTCTGGGGTCCATGGTTTCAGATGGCATCTCAGTCAAATGGCATAAAAAGTTTATTAACAAAATGTTCCACATCCCACTTTAGTGAGTGGTATCTGGGGTGTTAAAGCTCACAACTGCCTGTCTAAGAATCATCAGTTAGAACTATGTCCTGATATTCCAGTTCTCCTTTCAGGTACATGATAGGTTTATACTTCTCCAACATTCTTAAATTAGATAGTCACATAACTTGTCCTGGCCAATGAAATTTAAACAGAAATCTGCAAAAGTCAATTTGTGACTCATCCTATAACCTTCCCTTTATTATGGTAATCAGTAACATGCCCAAAGGTTTACAGACTGGTCTGGCCACATCCTTGAAAACAGGATAACATATAGCAGAGTTCCTAGTCATCACATGCTTAAAAGGAACTGAGAAGAAATACAATTTTGTTACTTTAACTCACTAATATTTGGGGGCTGTTTGTTACTACAGCATTACTTCAGACATCCTAGCTGATAACCCAACCAAGTAATAAATAATATAGTTGGTCGCAGTAACTGGTCACTGCAGTGTAAATCGACACCACTAAAATATACATACTTAATTTCCTTAATGACAAATGGGTCTAACAAGATGAGAAAAACAGTTTATATGCTGTTTTAAGCCACTCTATGCAGGCTTAAGAGAGTTCACCAGCTTTCCTCACCTGGAAACATATTTCCTAGCTGAGAAAAATTCAGCCTTTTTTTCCCTTAACTTTCTATACCAACTATTCAAAAATTATAAAGTTCAGGTCATTGGAGGAGAAACACTAGAAAGATAGATTGGTTAAACACAAAGTCCATGAATGCTGGGTCAGGTATGTGGATTTTATTTTGCAGACAAAATGTTTATTGAGAAGCTTTGCATAGGAATCAGATAGTTAAAAAACTGTTTTTGAAGATCATTTGTATGGCAGTTGTACAATTAGGATGATTGGAACATGAAAGCCAAGAGTGCTAATTTTCAACTGCTGTGCCACAAATCCTCCCTAGATGAAAGGCCAAATTTTAATCAAAATACATAATTTATTTTTGCTACAATATATGGCTGATGATATTAATAGTATAAGGTGAGAACAAAGCACAGTATTTTTGCAAATAAAAGATACACTGAAATCCTAAGCTGACACTAAAGATCTGGAGATAGACAAAACTACTTTGTGAGTATGAGTAATTAATTAACAGTGTGACATGCAACCAAGTGAACAATACACGCTTTACTACCACTATGAGGTATCCGCATATTGTTGGAGTGACTGGATTGTAATCTGGTTAGTACTGTGAGTTTTTTCAAGTTCGCCAACACTCAGTCCCTTCATTCCTTTACGCATTCAATTCACACTAGGTACTTGATAATAAGCTGTTCTAGGCACTGGAAAACATCAGAAAGAAAACAAAGTCTTCTGCCCTCCTGGAGTTTATATCCTAGACCATCCCTCTCCCCCAAAACACCAAACCCAATGCTACTGAGTCAATTCTGAGTCATGTCAGCCACACAGGACAGAGTAGAACTGCCACACAGGGTTTCCAAGGAATAGCAGGTAGATTCAAACTGCTGGCCTCTTAGTTAGCAGCCAAGTTCTTAAGTTACTGTGCCACCATGGCATTTAAATCCCATTCCACAATTCTACTGTATGGAAGCACCTCTTATACAAGCCTTTAGAAGAAACTGATAGACAATTAATTGTCTAGCAGGATTCTGAGAATTATCTTTGAAAAGTAAATACGTCACAAATTCACAGACTCAGAGCTGGAAAAGCCAGGAGATCACTGCAATTCACAGATGAGAGTTAACACTCAGTAACTAACAGGAGAGCCAGATTTAGAACTGTGACCTCCAGTTTCAGTGCCCTTTCCAATATAACACCAAGTTGCCTATTTTAACGAAGCCCCTAGGTCATGAACTTCCTATTTATGGGCAACTCCTACTTACATGACTGAATCAATCCCAATCCCTATTCACAACAGATTCTTCATCATAATCTTATACTTGCTGTATGTACAGCTTTTAAATCATTCTAAAGGCTTCTAGCCTTTTCTTGCACTAAACCAAACAGAACCCACTGCCTAGTGAAATCTAACTCATAGTGATCCTACAAAACGGAGAACTGCCCCATAGAGTTTCCAGGATATGCCTGGTGAATTCCAACTGCCACCCTTTTGGTTAGCTGCGGTAGACTTAACCACTACACTGCCAGGGATTCCACTTGCACTAAAGTAATGCTAAATAAGAACTATAGGCATCTGTTTCAACTTACCATCATATTTGACTTGAAGACCCATTTAGGAACAGAATCCACTCGTGACCCAGCAACTGCCTATACAGTGAAACCTGTAAGGACTGCAGCTCAATGAGACAGCCTTGGTTTTCTTCATCTCACAAGTTTTTCCATCTTTGACGGGGTGCAGTCTTACCACTTTTCGATCATTTGTTTTAGCGGAAATTACTCAAGTTTTCCTTCTATGGCAGGTTTCCTCCTCCACAGGTTCTGGGTTTTGCAGGTTTTATTCTACCAGTAAGAAAATGAAAGGCCAGAATGGTGGTAGATTTCTGAGTGACTTGTTTAAGCCAAAAAGAATTTTATGCCAGTGGGTAAAACTGAAAAAAGAAGTGGTTACAGGAAAAAGAGGCTCAATAGGGAGAGACTTTCAGAACACTTTTTCTCCCATCTCTACCTCTGCCAAGTACCAAGAGCAAGAATGGGAAATTTGATTAAAAAAGTTATCCAAGGGTGTTGGATATAAGGTGTTAACAAGAAAATACCTGAAGACAAGTAACAAAAGGTAACACAGCATTTAGACTTGCCAATGAAAATCAAATTATATCCTACATCGTTTGAAAACTGTATGATCCCTCTAAGTGTCTCCTGACCCACAACCTTTTTTCTAAGACTAGAAGAACTAGATGATGCCTAGCTACCACTACCACTTTAATAAGGGTCACAATGGAGAATCCTGATAGAAAAGAGGGAAAATAAAATGTGGAACAGAACCTCGAATACTTATAGAATCATTTACTGGACCCACTGAGACAGGAGTAATCCCTAAGGCTATTGCTCTGAGATGCTCTTTTTATCTTCAACAGAAACTATGCCCCCAAATCACCTCTAGTTCAAAAAGTAAAGAATTTTACCTTTGAGAACCGCACTCTTAAAAATTATCCACATGAGCCCAAATGGGCAACAGTTACTCTAAAGCACAGATGAGAAATTAGGGATCAGCAGACCAAATTAATGAGAATGAAACAACTAGAATGGAAACAAAGAGAATGTTGATACAATGGGAAGAATGTAACCAGTCACTGAACATTATGTGTAGAAATTGTTGAATGGGAATCTGTTTTGATATGTATACTTCACCAAAAATACAATGTTAAAAAAAAGGGAGAGGAGTAAAAGTATCACTTAGGTTTAAGGTCCTCCCCTCCCCTGCAAGTTTAGTTTTCTAAATACATTTTTCAGGAAGTATCAAATTAATGTGAAATAGGCCAAGTATAATAACTGATAAAACATCAACGTAACACTGACTGATAAGATATTATGAAGCATTCTGTTACAGGACAAGCATTTTCAAAAATAACTTTCCTCCAAAACAGTTATATTCATCTCTAACTTATAAAATTGTAGCAATCCATATATTTTAAAAAACCAAAACCAGTCATTTACTTTCTCAGAATAAAGATATGATTAACAACTTCAAGCCTTATTCAGTATTTTAAAAGAAAATATACCAAAAAAAAAAAAATTCTAAAAATAGGCAGAGACTTGCTAAGAAAACAAGCATAATACAAAATAACAAGTAAATATATACCAAAGGAAGATCGTAGGAGTTTTCAGGAAGAGTGTACAGGATCCTTGGTGGTGTAACGGTTAAGAACCTGGCTGCTAACCAAAAGGCTGAGCAGTTTGAACTCACTCAGCTGTTCTGTAGGAGAAAGACCCCATGGTCTGCTTCAGTAAAGATTACAGCTGAGAAAATCCTCTAGAGGCAATTCTACTCTGTCACACAAGTTATTATGAGTGGAAATACACTCCACAGTACCTACCAACAAGAAGAATTAAAACTGATAGCCATCCAGGGCTCATATGAAAAATCTCATTGTGCCTCTGAATGGCAGTTTATATACCAAAAATCGAAATCATCATGAGAACCCTAATTTTGAATGGCAGTTTATACACCAAAGATAAAAATCATCATGAGAATCCTAATCTATTTAATGCTTCCAACATTCTTTTAGCTTCCCAGATTTAAAGCCTTGGCAATACCACAGACTTTTACCCTATTATTTCCCACAGTTAATCAGTTATCATGTTCTAATATTTTTCCATCAAGACGTCTGTTTTGAATATAATGCACAAAACATTTCCCATTTCAAAACCATACACACAAAAAGAAAACACTATAGAAACCCTGATGGTATAGCGGTTAAGTGCTATGGCTGCTAACCAAAAGGTTGTCAGTTCAAATCCCCCAGAAGCTCCTTGGAAACTCTACACAGGGCAGTTCTACTCTGTCCCATAGGGTTGCTATGAGTCAGTATCGACTCAACAGCAGCAGGGCTTTTGGTTTGGATGTCACTAAGAACAACAGTTTTCAAACAGAAAAAACTTATGCTGAGTCAAAAAAAAAAGACAATCTAGTATAAGAGATACATAACTGCAGTTTTATAAAAAAGAAAATAGCTATTATGAAAAACACTTGAAAGGAAACTACTAAATGAAAATGTTAACAGCTGTTCTGTCTGCTCAGGGAGTTACAAGTGATTTTTCTTCATATTTTCTGTTATTTACATTTCCTACAATGAACATGCATTATTTTTACATTTAAGAAAAAAACATTATTTAAATAAATGTTTTATTTTACCACTATCTGTCCATTCCCATTTCTCCCACCATATCTCTCTGCAGGCCCTTCTCTTCCTGAGGATTCAGACAGTCTCCTTCTTGAGTTCACTGACCCAGCTTATGCTGAACTCTAATACTACTTGTACTCATACATTTAAAATTCATTATGTATAATTATCTTCTTAAAACAGCACATGCAAGCAAAGACTGGCCATATGAACAAGCAAAACAGGACTTCTCAACATCAACACCACTGATGCACAGGGTAATTCTTTCTTATGAGGGCTTGTTCCACATTCTAGGCCTCTTATCCACTAGATGGAAACCTTTGGTGGTACAGTGGTTAAGTGCTACGGGTGCTGACCAGAAGACTGGTCAACTCTGTCAGGCACTCCTTGGAAACCCTATGAGGCAGTTCCACTCTGTCTATAGGGTTACTATGAGTCAGACTAGACTTGAGAGCACTGGGTTTGGTTTTTGGTTTTATCCACTAGATGACGGTAGTACTGGATCCCTCCCTTGCCCCCAAAACTTGAAGCTGTGACAACCAAAAATGTCTCCAGGTATCGTCAGGAGGCAAAACTGACTCCAGTTGAGAACCACTGACCTAAAAGTTTTAAGTATAAAATCATCTATCTCTTCGCTCATACACATGTGTATCAAACCTAAACTTTGGTGATGTGTGTCTCTTCTACAACACCTTCACAGTCTTGTCCAACATAATCTTATTTTTCCCAACAGGAATTTTCCAAATAGAACAGATTCAGTGTTTCCTAGAAAAAGAATTTTCATTTCCAATCCCAAGTATTTGCACACAATGCCCCCTCACATCCACCCTTCTATTTACTGTACTATGTCCATTCTTCAATTGTTCAGGTCCTTAGAGAAGAATTACTGATTGACTTAGTTAAGTCCCATACACAACTAGTCTACTGATAACCCAGTAAACCCCAAACCCACTGCTGTCAAGTCGATTCCAACTCACAGGGACCCTGTAAGACAGAGTAGAACCGCCCCATAGCGTTTCCAAGGAGTGCCTGGCAGATGCAAACTACTTACATTTCGGTTAGCAGACACAGCATTTAACCACTACGACATCAGGTTTTCCCCTACTGATAATAGCTGCTGCCAATTAGGCACCAACTCCTGCAGGCCCTATGGACAACAGAACAAAATGCTGTCAGGTCCTGCATCATCATGATTGCTGGTATGTTCAAGCTCACAGTTCTGGCTATTATACCAGTCTGTCTGACTGAGGGTCTCCCTAGCCTTTACTAGCCTTCTGTTTTAACCATATTTGCTCTCCTGCAGTGGTTGATCCCTTGTAGTAACATGACCAAACTAAGTGAAACAGGGAAAGTTCTGTTGTGATTCATAATGTTTTAATTGCCTAATTTTTAGAAGTAGATCGGTAGGCCTTTCTTGCTAGTCTGTCTTGTCTGGAAGCTTCACTGAAACCTGTCCACCATGGGTGATCCCGCTGGTATTTGAAATACAAACATATAGCTTCCAACATTAACAGCAATATACAAGCCACCACGGTACAACAACCCGACACATAGTGATGAAGAGTAATTGTTGTGTGTGTGTGTGTGTACATATGTAGATTAATCTCATAACCCAAACTACCCTTAAGATTTGACACTCGGATACATTCTTCGATGGGACATTGGGCCAGCAACAGCTAATAATAACAAAATAAACAGGTGAGGAAAAAAAAAGGAACAGCTACCATCTAGCCAATTTCAGCTCATGGCAACCTAATGTGTTGCCGAGTAGAACTGCGCTCCACAGCGCTGACTGCCAGGACTTTCTTTCCTGATGCATCTGGGTGGGTTCAAAGTCAAGCACGTAACAGTTTGTGCCATTCAAGACTACTGTGCTAAGCATACAGAAAAAAAGAAAAAAACCCACCTCACTGCCATCAAATCCATTCTGAGTCGTAATGACCCTAGGGAACACAGTAAACTTTTCCCATAGGTTTTCCAAGGACTGTCTGGTGGATCCAAACTGATGACCTTCTGGTTAGCAGCCACACCATTTAACCACTACGGCACTACCATTTTGTGTTAAGCACAGAGGTAATCAGAAGCTTGGTAACTGATGAATGAAGCTGAAACACTACTGTAATTAAATGTAAACCACTATTTCTTGTGCAGTAATTTTGCTTTTAAACTCACGAAGCTACTAAAGATAATCATTCTGAATAGATAGTAACCAATCAATGAGTTTTTAGAATGAAAAACTTAATACATAAAGATACATTTTAAACAACACACAGTAACTTCTGTACACTATACGGAAATGATGCAAGTCAATTAAAATCACAACACAAGCACGAACCTCACGAACTCCACTTACCTTAAAATAATCAATGGATTATTTTGCTCACACATATGCACACATTACATTCACAGGGCTGAGAAAAAGAAACGAAATGAAAGCGAGTTTCAAATTTTTAAAAAGCCACATGTAATGCAGGCAGTCGAAGAGCACCATTAAAAGCATGGAACCAGACTGGTTGGGTCCCAATTGTTACTAGCTGTGTAACTTCGAATACATTACTTCACGTCTTTGTGCCTCAATTTCTCCTGAAAAATAGGATACTACTACTTACTACTGGTCCCGAAGCAAAGTTCTCAAAACACAGGGTAGCAGATGGAAGCCCACAGCAAATACTAAACATCATTATCATTACAGTGGTAGTTATTACCCAAGTAAACGCCTCAATGTACAAAATACTTTCAATCAATACTTAAAAAAAAAAAAAAGGATAAACTCACATGCTTTTAAGCTATTAGGTTAACTAGTTATTTTTGGAAGTGGTAAACTGGTGATTATTACATAACTAATTTCTCTCCCTCCTTTCCTTAACCTGCAGACACTGACATACAGTTCTCTTTCCAAGTAACTTTATAAGCTTCAAGAAAACAAATCAACTCTTTGTTATCACCATATTTAAGCCAATTTAAGAGCGTAGTAAAAGCCTAGGTACTGTTGCAAAACAACTTTTTAGAAACAATGAAGTTTTTAACGCTGCAGTCAGCAACTGTTACTCCGTGGTGTCAAGTTTTTATCCTGCTAAACAAAACAAGGAAACGCCAGGGCCGAGCCTACGAGGCTGTGGAGAAAACCCGTCTTCAAACAGTTCGCCTCCGACGCGTTCGCTCCTTCCTTCTCTTCGGGGTGCAGACGTCGGCTCCACCCGAAGAGAATAAACTACAGCGAGTTCCGTCCGAGCCGCGCCAGGCCCCGGCCCCGCGGGGCCGTCCCAGCAGCCGCCAGCGCTGACTCTGCGCTGCAGCCTGCGAGGAGGCTTGGCCGAGACCCTGCTCTGCGCCCGCGACGGCGACCGCGCGGCCCCTCGGCCGGAGAACGCAGCAGCCCAGCCGCGGCCCGTCCAGCAAGGCCGCCGCGGAACCCGCCGGTGGGTCCAGGGAGTGGCCAGGCTCGGCTGAGGAGACCCTGCTCGGGCAGAACTGCGAGGTGCGCGGGGCTCGCACAGCCGGGTCATCACTTACCGGCGCCTCATGGTAGCGCGGCGCTGCAGCTCAGCTCAGCCGTGGCGCTGGAAGAGCAGCTCCGGTCCGCCCGGGGTGCTCGGGATCAGAGCTCTGACCCACTCACAACCATTCAAACACGGCCGCGCGCGCGGACCGCCGGGATACTTCCCTCAGCCGACGCTGGTCCCGCCCCACTCGGGCCGCCGGGAGGGGAGTGGGGGCGGGGGGACAAGCCATCAGGAAATAGGACGTGTGTCCACAGTGCCCCCTCGTGGCCACACAGACGAACGGTAGCTGCACTCCTCTGCGCTGGGACTCTGTTTAAGAGGCGGTGAACTACTGACCTTGCAGTGAAGCAGACCTTAGGTTGCTGAGTGGTATATTAGGAGCTGCAAACAGTCTACTATAAAAATATGGTGCAGAGAGAGATCTCTTCATCCATTCCAATTTAATGTAGTAAAGCATAATATTTAAAACAGGGCCTTGAGACAACTCTTCAAAGATTGGACTCAACTGTAAGACACAATAGGATACTGGTGAAGAGTGTGCTTCTGGGCTTAACTAGACACATGAGACTGACTTGGCAGCTTGTGTCCACAGGTGAGATGATAGGGCGGAGGGGACAGTAGCTAGTTGAATGGACACAGGAAATACAGAGTAGAAAGAAGTATGCTGTCACAGTGTGATAAGAACAGCTAGTGTTACATAGCAAACCTGTGTAAGTTTTTGTATGACAAGTTGACTTGGACTGTAAACCTTCACTCAAAAAGCCAAGCCAAGCCAAGTGCTGTCGAGTCGGATCTGACTCATAGCACAATATTTTTTTTAAATAAATAAATGAAACCAGCTGGAGCCAGTTGGTTCCGATTCTGCATTTCTAACACATTCCCTGCTGAGAATTTGTATTTCCACCCCAGATACAGAGTCTACATTTTAACAAGATCCCCAGGTGATTCTTATAAATAACTTCATGGAAACTTAGAAATGCAAATTCTCAGCAGAGGTTCAAACACGAGGGCAAGCCCATTTAAAACCATGATTTAAAAAGCATGGACTTTTGGGCTATGGATTCTTGATTGACTCTGGAAAAATCACAAAAAATTTCTGTGCTTTGATGTCTCTATCTGTCAAATGGGGACAATAATAGCATCTGCCTCATAGAATTAAGAGGGCTGAATCAGTTAATATGTAAAAATTGCTTAGAAGAGTATCTGTACATGGTTTTACAAAATAAAAATAAAAACACCCAGTTACTGTGGAGTTGATTCCAATTCATGGCAACCCCATGTGCTTCAGAGCCCTTGGTAACTGTTAGCTATTATTAATATTTTAAGTCAGAAATGACTTGATCCTGACTCATAGATACCCCAAAAGAGAGTATAACTGACCCACAGGGCCTAGCAGCTGGTGAATTCAAACTACAGACCTTTTGGTTAACAGTTAAGCTCATAACCACTGTATGTCATTAAGACAAACAAACAATGAAACAACTCACTGCCATCAAGTATAATTGCCCCATAGAGTTTCCAAGGAGCTCCTGGAGGATTTGAACTGCTGACCTTCTGGTTAGCAGCTGTAGCACTTAACCACTACACCACCAGGGTCATTAAACCTAGGTAATGTTAAATGTATTTTTCCTCACCAGTAAAAATCCTGATTTGTGTAATCCCCCAAATTAAGTAATGGTCGAAAATTTGGGGCTGTACTTTGGGCCAGTGGGAAAAATATTTTCAGGTTATATATTGCACAATAACGCCTCTGAGAGCCTCTCAGATTGTACCAAGCACAAGCAAGCACATGCCTGTGTGTAGGACCACACCTGTTAATATGTGCTACTGCTGAGAGAGGGTGAATGGGTGAAGAGAGAGCAGGGGCCTGAGTTCTAGGGCTGTGCAATGTAAGACATTCCCTGAGAGTGTAACTCAATGATTTCCATAAAGTAGTTGTGTTGTTTTAAGGAAAATAAAAACTCAGTGTGCATGGGTGAAGTCACTTTCTCAATCCATCTCCTCATCCCTATCATCATAAACAAGAAATTCTTGATGATCCACTATGTAAAAGGCATTGTTGGGGGAGGGAGCTCATCAGAGAAGAGGGTAAAAGAGTGTAAGACACGGACAGTCCTTACCTCAAGGGAGGCTGGGTGATGCAGACAGACAAGTAACAGAGCCCTGAACTCTTAGGGAGTCTATGTTAATACAGAAGAAATCAGCTAAAACAAGCTTCAGGCTTCCTAAAGGCCAGATGAGAACCTCAGTATCTGAATTCAGGAGGTTCTTGAGGCAGGGGGTCTTTTCCAACTTTGTCTTCAGACTCAAGTGCTGAGGCTTACACCAGTGATGAGCAGCCCAGGCCTGCAGATATCACGTGGCTGCCAAGCATCAACAGAATATGGAGTAAAAAAATAGAAAACTGGATTTGTATTGCTACTTTTGAAACACAAGTATATCCAAGCGTTATCATTTTAGTAACAAAATACAGGTCAATTTTCTTCATGGACAGTTTGAAATCAATAAAATTACATCTTTTCCCTTGGGGCTCAGTAAAGTTTTGCTTCTATTTTTAACAGCTAAAAACAAAGTCTAACACATACATATTTTTATTATGCCTTGAGCACAAAAAGGTAGTTCACTACTAGTCTTCACAGTGAGCAGTCTAGGGAATCTACTTCTGTGGCCATCTCCTCATTCCTGCCTCTGACTACCTTAAGTGTTCCTTCCATCTGAGGGAAGAGACAGCTGAGTTCCTCTTTCTGCCCCATACCTTTCACTGTAAGGGGTATAGCCTAGACCTGTAAACACCTACTGCAACAAAAACTCTCATGCAAAGGTGGAATATACTGTAGAGGAAGTTACGAGATGGGCCTGACAAAGTCAACAGAATTTTGATAGGTGGAGGGTTCCGGGTGTTCTAGTTATCTATGTCTGCGTTAACAAATTTACCACAAGTGGATGGTCCCAAAAAGAGAAATTTTGTTTGTCACAGTCCAGTAAGCTGACAGTCCAAATTCAAGGTGTCAGCTCCAGGGGAAGGCTTTCTCTGCTGGCCCTGGAGGAAGGGCCTTGTTGTCTATCCTCCCCTGGACTTGAAGCTTCTGAGACACAGGGACCCCGGTCCTTTCCAAAGGATGTGCGCACCTCCTGGCAGTGCTTTCTTTCTTGATGGTATGAAGTCCCCAACTCTCTGCTTGCTTCCCCTTCCTTTTATCTCGTGTAGGATGAAAGGATAAAAAGTGGTACAAGCCACACTCCAAGGCAACCCCCTTAGCGAGCATATTGCAGTCCCAACCTAATCCTCTATTAGCATAGTTATCACACTTATTAGCCACAGGCATAGATTAGGGTTTATAGCATAGGAAAATTACAAAATGGAGGATGATCACAAAATATTGGGAATGAAGGCCCAGCCAAAGGGCTACACACTGTTTTCTGGAGGACACAGTTCAATCCATGACAAGAGACAAGTACAAAGTGAGTCTCAGTACCACTGTCCAACCTGCCATGAGTGGAGCGGAGTGTAGAGAGCTTTGGAGTGTATCAGGAGCAAAGGCTGAACAGTAAGCCATCTCCAGACAAGTTGTGAAAATTAAGCAAAGAAGTTTAGAATTTACTCCCTAAGCACTCGGACTATGTAGGAGACCATAAAAGTGATCGAGCAGAAGGGTCACAGGATTAAGACAGTACTGAAGGAGGATTAACCAGTCATCAAGATGCAGGATGGTTAGTGTAGAGAGGAAAAACTAATGACAAGAACCTCAACTATGTAAGTGTGCAAGTGTAGTGGTTCAGGCTGCAGGTTCAGGGCACCACAGTAGTTGCTGTGTTATACGTCATTCTCTCAGGAGGCCTTGAGGAGTGCACATAAGCGCTTGACTACTAGCCAAAAGGTTGGTGGTTCGAACCCACCTAGAGGTGCTTCAGAAAACAAACATGGTGATCTTCTCCTGGTGGGTCATACAGCATGGCTTGACAGCAACCACATCAGCCTCATTGATTCAAACCTAAAAGGCAGCAACAGCTCATTCGTATATAACTGGATCTACTGTTCAGCCCCAGAACTTTTGGAAAATTCCAGGCAGTTGAAGACAGATGCCAGTTCCTTTTTTCCTGTTCCTTCCTTCCCAGATTTCCTACACAGAGTATGAAGGGAAGTAATGGCAGTAGGGAACAATTTCAATAAAGCAGCAACAGCAGAAATCAGCAAATCTCACTCCTTGTTCATAAGATTTATAATTGTCTTAACCATCACCAAAATACTGATGCCCTCCTTCCTTCACGGTAAGCTCTGTTGAGGGTTTTTAGGGGGACAAAGTGAAGAGTTGGGGGGAAAGCTGAAGGGTACAGGTACTACTGTTAAGACAGTTTCTTACACATTTGCAACTCTGTGATTCCTCTACAGTTCGAAGCAGTCAACAAAAACATTGATGACTATATTTGTCACTTACAGACTTACATATTTGAATCCCGACAGACTATCTTTCTTCTCCCTGAAGGGTAAACCAAAAACCAAACCCACTGCTGTCAATTAGATTCTGACTGATACTGACCTTACAGAACAAAAATAGAACTGCCCTATAGAATTCCCAGAAAGCATCTTGTGGATTGAAACTACTGACCTTGTGCTTAGCACCTGTAGACTCAGCCACTGTGCCACCGGGGTTTCCCCCGCCCCCCAGTATATGTTCTGTAATTAGGTCACATTGTTACCAAGTCGGTGGTAGGTGATAGGAGGTGGCATATTAGAATGAAAAGAACACTAGCTTAGAAGTAAGGCTTACTTCTCTTGGGAACCTAAATTACCACCGTACAGTCTTTTCAGCAGCACTTTTTATTTGATTTCATTGTTGAGAAAATACATAGCAAAACATACACTAATTCAACCATTTCAGCATGCACAATTCAGTGATACTGATTACAATCTTCAAGTTGTGCAACCATTCTCACCCTCCTTTTCTGAGTTATTCCTCCCCTTTAATATAAACTCACTTCCCCCTAAGGTTCTTATCTTTGAAGTTGCTGTTGTCACTTTGATCCCATATAGTTACTTCTTAAAAAAGCATCATGATCAAGATACACATTTTTTTACTAGTTTGCCAGCCAAGCCATTAGCTAAACTATTATTTTGTTTTGAGAAGACTTCAGGAAAAATAAAAGAGGGCACATTACAACTGACCTAATAGAAATAAAGAGAATTATGCCAGAATCCTTTGAACCGCTGTATGACAATAAATTTGACGATCAAAATGTAACAAACACATTCTTAGGAGCACACCATCTATTTACTCCAGAGCAAACAATATCTCAACAGCCCTATAACAAGTGAAGAGATTGAATCAGTGAGCCAAAAACTTCCAACAACAACGACAAGTCTTGGATCAGAACTGAGTCCCAAGAGATCATCTTTCCTCCCTGCAGGCATAAACCAAAAACTGCTTAAATTCTTACAAAAGATAAAGAAAGAAGGCGTACTCCCTAGTTCATTCTGTGAAGCAAACATAATCCTGATACACAAACCAAAGAAAGATAACACAAGGAAAGAAAACTACAGGCAAATTTCTCTTACGAATACAGACGCAAAAACCCTCCACAAAACACTAACAAACAAATGTACCCGTATATTAAAAGAGTCACATACTGCAACCAAGTGGGGTTTATTCTAGGAATGCAGGGATACTTCATCATTAGAAAGTTAAGCAGTGTAATACACATCACTAGAATAAGGGGAAAGAACCATACAATCATCTCTCTGGATGCAAAAAGAGCATTTGCTAAAATCCAATACACTTTCTTGATAAGGGTATCTTAAAAAAGATTGGAATACAGGGAAAACCACTCAATATGATTTGGACATATAAGAAAACAGTAAAAAATATACTTAATAGAGAAATACTGAATTTTTCACTTGAAATCAGGAGCCAGGATAAATATGCCCACTTTTGCCATTTCTATTCAATATTTTTTTTTAGCAGCCCTAGCCAGAGCAGTAAGAAAGGAAAAAGAAATGAGGTATACAGATTAGAAAAGAACTAGTTATCTCTATCTGCAGATGATATGATAGAGTATATAGGAAATCACAAGGTGTCCACAAGAAAACTTCCAGAGCTAATACAAGAATTTAGCAAACTGGCAGGATACAGGATCAACAGACAAAAATCAGATGGATTTCTATACACCAGCAATGAGAAATCTGTAAGTGAATTTAGAGACACAATTCCATTTGCAAAAGCAACTGAGAGAATAAAATACCTAGGAATAAATCTAATCAGGGATATTAAGAACTTATACAAGAAAAAGTATAACATGCTACTGAAAGAGGTTAAATAAGACATGTAAATTGAAAGATGTTACACTTTCATGGATTAGAAAATTTAATTTTGTTAAGATGTCAGTATTACCCAAAGTGATCGGTAGATTTACTGCAATCCCAATCCAAACTTCCAAAAGATTTATTTACAGATTTAGAAAAACCAATCCTCAACTGTATATGGAATGGCAAGAGGCTCTAAATAGCTAAAGCAATGTTGAAAAAGAAAGCAAGGTAGGAGGACTCCTACTTCTTGATTTTAAAACATATCATACAGCTACAGAGTCCTGGTGGTGCAGAGGTTAAGGGCTATAGCTATTAACCAAAAACTGGCAATTCAAATTCATTCCTTGGAAATACTATGTTATTTTGTCTTATACGGTCTCTATGAATTGGAACTGACTCAATGGTAATAAGTTTATATAGCTACAGCAGTTACAACAGCCTGGTACTGGCAATAACAGTAGACATATAATCCAATGGAACAGAACTGACAGTCAAGAAAAAACCTACACATACGTGGTCAACTGGTTTTTGACAAGGGTGCTAAGTCCATTCAGTGGAGAAAGAAGAGTCTCTTTAATAAATGGTGCTGGGAAAATTAGATTTCCACATGCAGTAAAATGAAACAGGACCCTTGTCTCACGCCTTATACAAAAAGAAATTCAAAATGGATTCTGGACCTAAATGTGCAAAATAATATCATAAAATCCTTAGAAGAACAAGTAGGGGCAATGCTTTCAACAAAGGATTATCTCATATAATAACAAAAACACAAAAGCAAAATAAATAAATATGATATAAAAATTAAAAACTTATTCATTTAAAAAGAAAAGTGAGAAAGCAAGCTATTAACTGGGAGTATATCTTTGGAAACCAGCAATAATCTAATAACCAAAGTATATATAAAACTCTGACAAATTAACAAAAATACAATCCAATCATAAAAAGGGCAAAAGAGTTAATAAGTATTTCACCAAAGAGGACTGGCAAATAGCTACCAAACACATGAAGTGTCAAAACCACAATGAAATGTATCATTTTTACTCCCACTAAGATGGCTAAGATAAAACAAAACAGAACAAAACAAAAGCAGCCAAAAAAACCCAAGAAAATAACAAATGTTCATGAAGCTATGGGGAAACTGGAACCCTTGTCCACTGCTAGTAGGAATGCAAAATGGTACAGCTGTTGTGAAAAAACGGTTTCATTTCCTCAGAAAAGTAAAAATAGAACTACCACATGACCCAGCAAATCCACTCCTAGGTATCTACCCCAAAGACCTGAAAACTGAGACTTGGAGAAGAATGGTCTACCAATGCTCACTGCAGTGCTATTCATTGTAGCAACCTAAATGCCCACCAACAAATAAAAGGATAAACAAAGTGTGATACATACATACAATGGGATATTACTTAGCCAGGAGGAGAAATGAAGTCTTGGTACACTCTTTGTAGTAAAGGTAGAGCTTGAAGACTCATGCTAAGTGAAATAAGCCAATCATGAAATGCCATATATTGCATGACCTCACTTATACAAACAAGAAAAGGCAAATGTACAGAGACCACAGTTTATTAGAGGTTACCAGTTGTGAAGAGAGTGGGAGGTTAACAGTGATGCAAAAACACTTTGATTTAAGGGTATGTTACACAGTTGAGTATTGTAATTACTACTAATAAGAGTAGCGCTGAAGCTGCTTTTGTATAACCAAACATCTCATGGGATTTGCTTATTGGGTTTGGAGGTTTAGAACCATGGTTTTATGGGACACCCCAGTTAACTGGCCTAATAACTTGCTTAATGCTTTGTTTTTTTTTAAGTAAATTTTATTGTGGTTTAAATACAAGTACCCAATCCATATCAATTTGCCATATAGCATTTGGAACTCACATCACTATTCTGCACTACCTGCTCTCTCCTCCCTTTCCTACCCTCCTATGACAGCACACTCCCCCTTACATCCAGAAATTCTCATGCACATTTGATCAAGACCTATCCCCTCTCACCCTACCTTCTCAAGCCCAGCAATGAGCTTCTGAGACAACCCCTGTGTATTTATTTAAGTCCAAAATTTGTTTAGTGCCGGGATCACCGCAAGTCTTTTACAGTCCAGTTCAGTCTTTGGGGAACTGGCATCACTACTGAGTACGGTTTGTGGTTAGAGAGTCTGGGGTCTACACTTCCAAGGGGCCCTCCAGACTGCCAGACACCATTTAGTTCTTCAGGTTGCATGCTGAGGCAGAGTCTGGCTCGTAAGGTTCCTTCCACCTTACAGTTTTGTATTTTCTTTCTGTCCTGGATGTCCACCAACTACTGCTGGTCTAGATGCGTTGGGACTAATTGGTGCTTCTTAGATGGCAGCTTGTTCGCTCTTAAGACCCCAGATGCCACTCACCCAAGTGGTACGCAGAACCTTTTCTTAAGAGAAAAGAAATGCCAATTAGTCTAGACATCCCCTGAGAGTGTCATCCTCTGACTCCAGCCCTTGTTATTTTGTCCTTCCAAAGAGGTGGGTCACATTTGGGCAACAGTTTAGTTTTGCAATTGAGCAGTAGTGGGTATCTCCTTTCTATTACATGCTGCCATACCTTATACCCAACCCTAGTCCTAACCTCTACTCAATTTGTAGAAGTCCCTTGGGGCTTCTGTTCTACCTCCTAGCTTACTACATGGTGCTTAACATCTTAAAAGCTTGCAAGTGACCATCCAAAGCTCAGCAATTGATTCTATTCACCTGGAGCAATAAAAGAAGGAAAGTCAGGAAAAGGAGGAGGGTATGGAATTTGTGGTTAATTGCCTCCCTAAACAACACCCTCTTTTGTCACAAGACCCAGAAGAACTTGATAGTGTCTGGCTATCACTACTGAACATTTTGATCCAAGTTTCCATAGAATAATACTGATCAAAAAGGGGAAAATGCAGAACAGAATTTCAAGTTCTCATAGACTCCAGACTTTTTGGAGCCATGGAGGCTAGATGAACCCTGAAAACTACTGTCCTGAGATAATCTTTAAAACTTAAACAAAAAATATTCTCTCGAGTCATCTTAAAAACAAACAGTACTTTGGCATGACCAGTAAAAAAGTATGCCTTGAACATTATGCTCTTTTGAGAACTAACTGTATGAGAACAAATTGACAATAGCAGCTGGAAAGATTAGATGAGAATATTTGTGGGCAGTGAGTTTGTGTTACTAAAGGACAAACAACTCAGAAATAGGGGTTGCCATGGAGATTGAATTGTGTCCTCCCAAAACTGAGTGTGGCAATTTGACTGCACCTTAATTCCTGGTATTGCCTGAAGTTCCTATATGCTTGAAACCCTGCCTCTGTGATGTTAATGAGGGAGGATGGGTGCCAGTTGTACTGGTGGGACAAGACTCCATATGTAAGATTGTATTGTGCCTTAAGGCAATCTCGTGGAATATAAAGAAGCTAGCAGAGACTTTTGGGTACCTCAGACCATCAGGAAAGAAGCAGCGCCTGGAACAGAATGTGTCCTTTGGAAAGGACTTGGGGTCCCTGCCCCTCAGAAGCTCCCAGTCCAAGAGAAGATTGACTGACAAGGACCTTCCTCCACAGCCAACACAGAAAGACTTTGCTTGGTGCTGATGCCCTGAATTTGCACTTTCAGCTTGTATCTCTATCTGAAAATAAATTCTCTTCTTAAAGTCATCAATTTACAGTATTTCTGTTACAGCAGCACTAGCTAACTATGACAGAGGTTAAGAATGATTGCACAAGTTGAAGAATGTAATTAATGTCACTCAGGTAAGATCAGTTGAATTGGTGTATGTTTTGCTGTGTACTTTCTGAACAACAACAAAATAAATAAATTTTAGGAAAAAAAGAACAACAATTCAGGGCAATAGCTTCATGGATTCATCAGTTCCCACAGCTCCAGAGAGTCTGGAGGCCATGAGAATTTTAAAATTGTGCTCTGCATTTTCCCAGTTTGGTCAGGATTCTTCTACACAGTCTCTGATCTAAATGTTCAGTAATGGTGGCTGGGAATCATCTAGGTCTAGTTTTGCAGCACAGGAAGTAACTGATGTAGGAAGAGCCACTTTTATGCACCATTTCTACATTTTCTGCACAATGGAGATGTAATATTCATCTCTCAGGGAATGCTGTAATGAGATAATCTAAGCAAAACACCTACAACAGAGCCTTGCAGTATCATGTGTCTATAAAACATCTCTGTCACGAATTGCACTGTGTCCTCCACAACTAGGCCTACTTGGCTAGGCCACAATTTCCACTATTGTGTGACTGTGCACCATTTCATCATCTGATGTGATTTTCCCATGTGCTATAAATCCTACCTCTGTTATGCACAAGAAGTAGGATTAGAGACAGTTATATTAATGAGGCAGGACTCAGTCTACAAGATCAGATTGTGTCTTAAGTCAATATCATTTGAGATATAAAAGAGAGAAACAAGCAGGGAAACAGGAGAACCTTATACTACCAAGAAAGCATTTTGAGGAGCAGAGCATATCCTTTGGACTAGGGTTCCTCAACTGAGACGTTTCCAGATAGGGGAAGATTGATAACAAGGACCTTCCCCCAGAATCCACAAAGAAAGTCTCACCCTGGAGCTCGCACCCTTCTAGCCTCCTACTAGACTATGACAGAATAAATTTCTGTTTGTTGAAGCATTTTACTTGTGCTATTCCTGTTATAGCAGTACTAGATAATTAAGACAATCTCCCATTCTTAATTTTACCTGACCAGATCTTTTTTGAAGATAGGAACACAACATTATTGACTGCTGTCTTGAAAGCTAGAGTCCTGGAATCAGACTAGCTGTCCTCGGGTGACCAGTGCTGGGTGGTGGGCCACGGGCAGGCATACAAATGCACTGTGGTACTGATGGCCTGGCAATCAGAACAGGACATTGAAAACGTATTGTCATATACAAAATATGTCGGTTCATTGGGGATCCAATACAACCGGGGCCTCACAATAAAGAGGCCTAAAGGAGAAGAGTGCAGGGGCAGACAGGAAGGAAGTGACACTGGTCCAGCAGAGAGCACGGTAAGAATCATCAGGAGGAATATTTCTTTGGGAGAGGAACTTGAACAACCAAAGGAAGTACACACCTCAAGAGACTGGGAAGATTACTGAAGTCTACTTCTCAGAACTAGACACAAAGGCAGAGACACTACTGCAGTAACCAAAACGGTGTCTGAATCTAAAACAGCTCAAGAATACCAGTTCCTCAAGATATTAAAACATTAAAAACAAAAGGGGAGAAAAAGGCTGCCTTGTCCAACTTCATCCTCCTTTCAGTAAACTTATCACTGTGAAACAATGCGATATATCTTAACAGATTGAAGAGCTTTCAAATTAGCACATAAGAAAAAAATGCCTCAAAGGAACTACTTGGGTCATTCAGATCATTAACGTAGACAGTTCAGCCTATTCCGACACCGCGTCCGGCACCCCAGTGACCAGCACTGGGAAAAGCTCGTATCTGAGGGAGACAGGAAAGGGAATGAGAAACACATCACTCACATAAAAAAACACATCATACAAGATAAAGTTGGGCCAGGTGGGACCAAGGTCTCTGATGGAGAACAATGGACACGATCCTCAATAGGAAACTTCATTTATAGAGCTACAATCAGGAGGTTGGCAGGGCAGTCTATTTTGCCAAAAATGGCTACAATGGTATTGAGGCATTTCACGACTGGCTGAGTCATACAGGTAAGTATCAGCAAGGCACGAGGTAAGAGAAAAAGGCAAAGGTCAGGCCTTCTCACAGGCTCTGCCATACCTGAGAAAGGCCTAAACCTGCATCAGTAAGGCAACAGGTGGGACAACACATTCCTAGCAGCCCGCAGCATTCTGAGACAGCTGAAATTAATCACCTATCACAGAGAGCTGAGACAGCTGTGTGAATACAGAGCAACCAAGCTTAGAGAGACCTGTGAGGCCATCAGGAACATCATTATGACTCATAGCCTGATTGCCATTCTTATCCTTTAATGAGGTCTGTGGGAATGGCAACGCTCCCAGCTTCCTAAGCAAGTGCTTGAGGGACGCGCCACAATGCGAATTTGTGAAACTGAATTACACAATAGCCCTCTTGTAATAAAAAAAAAAAAAGATAATTGCTAAGGAAAAATGATATCACTAACATCTCCCAGACTAAGACAGAGTAGGAAGAAGGATCCAGCAGTCTACTTCTGAAAAGAACTAGCCAGAGAAAATGTTATGAATAGCAGCAGAACATTGTCAGATATAGTGCCAGAAAATAAGCCCATCAGGTTGGAAGCCACTCAGAAGATGACTGGGGAGGAGCTGCCACCTCAAAGCAGAGCTGACCTTAATGATGTGGATGGAGTAAAGTCTTCAGTATCTTCACTTGCTGATGTGGCATGACTCAAAATGAGAAGAAATAGTTGCAAACATCCATTAACAATTGGGACCTGGAATGTACAAAGTATTAATCTAGGAAAATTGGAAGTGGTCAAAAATGAAATGGAGTGCATAGACATTGATATCCTAGGCATTAGTGAGCGGAAATGGACTGGTATTAGCCATTTTGAATCCAACAGTCATATGGTCTACTACGCTGGGAACGAGAACTTCAAGAGGAACGGTGTTACATTCACCAATAAAAAGTACATTTCAAGGTCTGTCCTGAAGTACAATGCTGTCAGTAGTAGGATAATATTCATACGCCTACAAGAAAGGCCAATTAATACGACTATTATTCAAATTTATGCACCAATCACTAAGGCCAAAGATGAAGAGACTGAAGATTGTTACCAGCTTCTGCAGTCTGAAATTGATCAAACATGCAATCAGGATGCATTGATAATTACTGGTGACTGGAATGCAAAAGTCAGAAACAAAGAAGGTTCAGTAGTTGTAAAGTATGCCCTTGGTGATAGAAACAATTTTGGAGATCACACGATAGACTTTTGCAAGACTAACAATTCTTCACTGCAAATACCTTTTTTAACCAGCACAAACAGCAACTGTACACATGGACTTCACCAGATGGAATCACAGGAACCAAATCAATGGCATCTGTGGAAAAAGATGATGGAAAAGCTGCAAATCAGCAGTCAGAACAAGTCCATGTGCTGATTGTGGCACAGGTTATCAATTGCTTGCATGCAAATTCAAATTCAAACTGAAGAAAATTAGAGGAAGTCCTCAAGAGCCAAAGTATGACCTTGAATATATCCGTCCTAGGTTTAAAGATCATCTCAAGAACAGATTTGATGTTTTGATCACTAATGACCAAAGATCAGACAAACTGTGGAATGATATCAAAGATACCATCCATTAAGAGAGCAAGAGGTCTTTAAAAAGACATGAAAGAAAAGCCCAATGGATGTCGGAAGAGACTCTGAAACTTGCTCTCAAATGTCAAGTAGCTAAAACAGAAAGAAGGAATGGTGAAGTAAAAGACCTAACAGAAGACTTTAAAGGGCAGCTGCTCAAGAATACAAAATAAAGTATTATAATGACACATACACACAGCTGGAAATGGAAAACCAGAAGGAAAGAACACATCCTGCATTTCTCAAGCCAAAAGAACTGAAGAAAAAATTCAAGTCTCAAGCTGCGATAGTGAAAGATTTTACATGGAAAATATTAAACAAATCAGGGAGCATCAAAAGAAGATGGAAAGAATGCAGTCATTATACCAGAAAGAACTGGTCAATGTTTAGCCATTTGAAGAGGTAGCATGTGATCAGTAACCAATCGTACTGAAGGAAGAAGCTGAAGCTGTGTTGAAGGCATTGGCAAAAAGCAAGGCTCCAAGAACTGATGGAATTATCCATTGAACAGACAGACACAGCACTGGAAGTGCTCACTCATCTATGCCAAGAAATTTGGAGGACAGCTACCTGGCCAACTGACTGGAAGAGATCCCTATTTATGCCCATTCCAAAGAAAGGAGATACAACTAAACGTGGAAGTTACTAAACAATATTGTTCATATCACAGACAAGTAAAATTTTGCTCAAGATCATTCAAGAGAGACTGCAACAGTATATTGACAGGAAACTGCCAGAAATTCAGAAGAGGATGTGGAACCAGGGATATCATTGCTGATGTCGGACAGTTCTTGGCTGAAACCAGAGAATATTAGAAAAATGTTTACCTGTGTTTCATTGACTATGCAAAGACATTCGACTGTGTGGATCCTAAGATATTATGGCTAACACTGCATAAAAGGGGAATTCCAGAACACTTAACCGTGCTCGTAAGGACTCTTTATATGAATCAAGAGGCAGTCAGGCAAACAGAACAAGGGGACACTGTATGTTTTAAATTCAAGGTTGTATCCTTTCAACAGAGAAGCTGGATTCTACCAAGAACGAGGCATCAGGATTAGAGGATGACTCATTCACAACCTGTTTTATACAGATGACACCACCTTTCTTGCTGGAAGTGAAGAAGATTTGAAATACTGATGAAGATCAAGGACTACAGCTTTCTGTATGGAACAAAAATCCTCACAATTGGACCAGTAAGCAACATTGTGGTAAATGGAGAAAGGATTGAGGTTGTCAGGGATTTCATTTTACTGAGGTCCACAATCAACATCCATGGAAGCAGTAGCTAAGAAATCAAAAGATGCATTGCACTGGGAAAATCTGCTGCAAAGGATCTCTTTAAAGTATTGAAAAGTAAAGGTGTCACCTTGAAGACCAAAGTGTGCCTGACCTAAGCCATGATATTTTCAATCGCATCACATGCATGTGAAAGCAGAAGTGACGCCTTTGAATCGTGGTGCTGGAGAACAATGTTGAATGTATCATGAACTGGCAAAAGAACAAAGAGATCTGGCCTGGAAGAAGTACAACCAGAATGCTCCTTGCAAGCAAAGATGGGAAGACTATGTCTTACATACTTTGGACATGTTCTCAAGAAGGACGATTCCCTGGAGAAGGACATCATGCTTGGTAGAGTGGAGGGTCAGTGAAACAAAGGAAGGCCCTCGATGAGATGTGTTGACACAGTGGCTGCAACAATAGGCTTAAGCATAAAAATGATTGTGGACATGGCCCAAGACTGGGCAGTGTTTCATTCTGCTGTGCATAGGGTCACTATGAGTCGGAACCAACTCAATGGCACCTAACAACAACTACAGCATCTCCCAGTACATACTACTAGTTCACATCACTTCAGACAAGGACATTTCAAGACAATGCAGAGCCATGAATCAGAAATTTAAAAAATTAATATGTAATCCATGTAGAGATGATGCAGTGACCCAACAATAAGTAGTAAGGTATGATCTCACACATACAAAAAAATTTCCATGAAGAGGATTTGGAAATGCAATCAGATAAAAATGAGAAAAACTTTCTTCCTGTTAAGATGTAACTACCAACATAGATTAAATTGTGACATTAATAAAATGGTCCTATTTAGAAGGCAATCATGATAGCAGAGTTACAGTAATACAAACAACAAAGGATTTGCAATAGAAGCTGATTTTATTGAAGCTGCAAAAGGCTTAGGAGCTTTCAGAGCACACTGGAAGAACTGGTTAGACAGGGAGATAGCCAAACAGAATTATTATTGAGACAATGTTAATTGGCACAGACTAAAACCCATAGACATGTCTGTAAAATCTTTTTTTCTCTAAATGGACCTATTCTTGCAAATCTGGTTATTTAAATAAAAAATTTCTTGTTCAAGTTCTAATTCAAATTCACCTGCTCAGAGAATAAGAAGTACTGGAAATATTAGCTTCTCAGGACTCTGAGAAGAGGTAAGGGTAAGATACAAATAAAAAACTCTGTTAGTAGTATGAATTATAAGAGCAAACAAAAAAACCAAATTTACTGCTGTGTAGTTGTTTCTGACTCATGGTGACCCTGTGTGTTACAGAGAACCACTTCTCTTGGCTGTAATATTTACAGAAGCAGACTGCTCGACCTTTCTTCCACAAAGCTGCTGGGGAGTTTAAACTGCCAATTTTTAAGTTAGTAATCAAGCTTAAACTATTTGTGCTACCTAGGGACCCAAAAGACAATTAAGTCAACTCATGTGACTGATGCCTTCTCATAGTTTCATTACTTAAAACCAGATGTGCTCCAAGTACAAAATAAGAGAAGTTTAATATGTATTTTCCAATTCTAGTTCAGGAGAACGCACACAAGGAGGCTCTCAAAAACTGTTGATAGCTTGCTTGAATTACTTTATGTAAATCAAAATCTTGTTATTTCAGAGCAATACTCTGAGTGGTTCTCAACTCTAACTGCATGATAGAATCACCCGGAGAGTACTAAAAAATAGTGGCGCCCAGGCTTCACCCTAAGCAAATGAATCGGCATCCTTGCTGGTGTGGCACAGGCATCAATGTTTTAAAAGTGCTTGAGGAGATTCTCAAGTACTTCCAGAACAGATGACTGGTCTACTTTAGGTTCAATAATTAATAGCATTTCTCATTTTCTAACTCCAAGAGTAGTACCTGCATAATGCAGAAAACTAGGATAAGTCTGGGAAATCATGATCTGGAATTCTACTGTTACTTTTTGTGATTATTTTTTGAACCTTTTTTCTGTGGACACACATGCATGGAAAGAAACTGTACAAAATATTATAGTTTTCCAATAGAAGAGTATGACTGATTTTAGAAGTTACCCTTAGAAGTCATATTGTATAATTCTCTTGTTGATGAAGAAAAATTAAGGCCAACAGCATCCCTGACCCACAGTGATTCAGTTCTTGTGCAGCCAGACTTCCAAATTCGAGAACAGCTCTTGACCCCATAATATAAAAATATTCTACATTCCGTCTTTGGGAAAAATTTTGTATTAGTTTTTTTTACCTAGCAAAACATATTGTGTACAAAAACTTGAAATCTTCACAAGTTTGACTTCAACTTGAAAGTCAGTTTTCATAAAATAGTTATTATTTTTGATGATCAAGTAAATATTAAAAAAAGAAAGAAAAGAGTCTTATAGGTTGTAACTGTATCAATTTTCCTGAAGAATTCTAGCATTCATTCATACAATAGCTTTCCCACTGTGCTCTGGGTAACACTGATTCCATTAGATGCTAACCAGTGTGATAAGAAAGGTTTCTTTTTCAGGTAGATTTAAAAAAAAAAACAATCCCAAACCAAAAACTAAACTGTTGCTATGGAGTCAATTCTGACCCACAGGGACCTCAGGTTGACTGGGAACAAAATTAGAAACTTTGCTATGCCAGTTCTCAGGGTCTTAAGATGTTATACTAGTAACACCTGGACTCTTTAGGGTGTTATGTACAGAATATAACATGTAGTATTTCTCAAATGTATTTGATCTGGGAACTTCCTCAGCTTAGTCTCAAAATCTTCATGTTTTCTGGAATATAGCAAATAGCACCATGAGAATCCTGTGATAAATCATCTGGAGTTCTCCATTAAGTTGGGTTATCCTTAAAACATTTTTGTAGAAAGCAGAGAGTACTTTAACAGAAAGAATATGATTCCAATGACTAACTTAATGTTTAATAAAGTGTACAGAAAACTAAAAAGAAAGCGAAAAACAATCTGCGACTTGCATCTTCCTGTGATGAGATACACTCATTTTAGAGTTTGGAGAGGAGAAAGACTTCTGTTTTGTTCAAGTTGTCTTCTATGAACATACACTATTTTTAAAAATCAGAAAACAAAACTGAGATGGAAATAGTGTATTCAGACAACCATCATCTTCAAGGGTTCCAACTCTTTAGTTTGGATTACAAGGCCCTTTCAAACCTTACCTCTCAACTACACTCTCACAGACACCTCCGTCCCCAACTTCAGTCCTGTCAAACAATTTAGAGTGAAAGAAACTGCAGTTAAAAAAACGATGAAGTACTCTTTCCAAACTTGAAACTTTACAAATTATAGACTTGGTGGAATGTAAAAGGTGCAATTTTTCTACTGTGCATTTTGCATGAAAATTCTGGCAGTGTTCATCCTCTTTGATCTATCAATTCCACTTCTATGAATTTAACTTACGCAATTAAGACTTACTTAAGCAAGCACATAATTAAGTTCTTGTAGGCTAACTGAAAGGTTGGTGGTTTCAACCTGCCCAGCAGCAACTTGAAATAAGGGGTTGACGACCTGCTTCTGAATGGCCTTGAAAACCCTATGGAGCTGTGCATCAGGACTTGGAACTGACCTAACAGCAATGACCAATAACAACTAAGGAACGATTACAACAATGGTTAAACAAGGAGGGAAATCCCAAACCACTAGGAAACAACTTAAATTTTCAATAGGTTAACTTGTGATACAGACAGATAACGGAACGCGAAACTCAGCCACCACAATGATATAAAGAAAGAAAAACATGTATACGTGCCAGGCACTCCTCCCAAATGACCCTCAGAAGCCTCTGAGGGTAGATTATCCTTTTACATGACGTTGAAATACAAAGTTCTAAACAACACGCACAAGGCCACATATTAATAATAAAGCCAGGATGTAAAAGCAAGTCATCCGAATTCTGAGCCCAGACTATCACCACGCAGAACGCGGTCAGTGCAGTCTACTTTGCAGGGTAACTGTGAGAAATAAACGAAATACACATAAAGGTCCTAGAGCATGGCAGACACTCAGTATTCAGAAGGTAAGACAGGCTAAATAACTGGCTCAAGGTTACATAACCAGTGTTGATGCCAGGCTTCAAACAGAGGATTCTAATTTCCCGTGAGCAGGTAAGCTATCAAGATTCTCTCGCTTCAGTCCCAACGCAGGATCGTCACTTTACTTCTGTCCCGTAATCCAAAAAAAACCCAAACAAAAAAAAAACACAAACCCACTAAGGCTGAGTCAATTCCGACTCATAGTAGAACCTAAAAGGTTGGATAACACACATCAGGACTCTTCATAAAGAGGGGAGTGTACACTTTCGGAAGCTCTAAATGTTGTCAGCACTTCTCACTCTGCAGCTAAGCTTGCGGTCCTCGGGCTCAGGCCATTTCCGCACCGGAAGTGACGTATATTCTCACGCGCCGGAACTGTACTTGCACAGTGAGACAAAGAAGTAGGGGCGCTGGTGGGGCCTACGGATAGTGACCAGCTTTGTTTGGCAGTTGCAAGGGGTGGCGATTGCCATGACGGCCCAAGGGGGGCTGGTGGCCAACCGGGGCCGTCGCTTCAAGTGGGCCATTGAGCTGAGCGGGCCTGTAGGAGGCAGCAGGTGAGGAACCTGGGAAGCGGGAACAGTTTGCCGTCACGCCAGAGGATAAGGCCGCAGGCGCAGCTCTCTGCAAAGGATGGGTGGGACACAAACACCACCTGACGGGTAGCGGCTTTTCTCTGCTGTGCTTGTTTCCATGCCCGGAGGGTGTTTATTTCATCCCTCCCAATAGGCAAACAACTGATGAACTTAATAGAGGGCTTGGTCTAATTTGGGTAGGTACATGTGAGGATCTTTATTTTGTGAGATGGTAGGACACAAAATGTGGGAGATAAAGTGTGAGAGGTTTCAGTCTCAGTTTTCTTGGTTTGCTTTCTTAGGGGCCGGAGTGACCGGGGCAGTGGCCAAGGAGACTCCCTGTACCCGGTCGGTTACTTGGATAAACAAGTGCCTGATACCAGCGTGCAAGAGACCGACCGGATCCTGGTGGAGAAGGTACAGAGGTATAGATGTTACAGCAGTTCTTGGGCCAGTCACGACCTGCACACCCACTCTTCTCTCCCAGGAAGCATATGAATGCCTTACTGTAGATGGCCCTTATTCTGAATCTTTGGAAACTGCGCAGATTCAGATTGGTGTTACTGTAATTTACATAGCAGATTAGAAGTGTTTAATGTTGAGAAAATAAGATCTCTGGAAACATAAGTAGTAAGAAAGTCGGTTGAAAATTATCAGTTGGTATCAGTCCTTACAGTTGAAGTCATTCTTACCTATCCGGGTTCATCCAGTCTGACATCCTGTTAGCTTTACCTGCAAAATAGGTAGAAAATCCTGCCACTTTCAACCTTCACCTGTTATCCTAGTTCAGGCCACTGTTATCCCTCAATAAGGTTTTGGCAGGATATTTTAATCAATAAACAATAGTCATTTTAAAAATAAACTAGTAATTTAAAGCATAGTTTCTTAATCTCATTTCTGTTGATGTTTTGGACTCTACCATTTGTTATGGGGGGGGCCTGTGCTGTGCATTATAGGTTGTTTAAACAGCATCCCCAGCTTCTACCTATTAGATGCTGGTAGTAAACCTTCTGTGACTCCCCATTTCAGCTCTTTGTAACTGTCTAGGTAACTTTTCATGATTGAGCTCTGTAACCTCTTTGATCTTTTCTCCTACTGTTAGGCCACTCTAGTTTCAATGGCCCCTTTGCTGCTCCTTGAACAAACCAAGCAACCTTCTGGGGGGCCTGAATGGGTAGGGGGCGGTGGAAGAGGTAGGAGGGTAGGGGGTGGTATTGAGCTTGTTCTCTCTTTCTGGAATGTTCTTCCCCCAGGTACCTCTAGGGCTTGTTTACCTTCTTGGTGAAGCCTACTGTCCTGATACTGCTATCATGTTTCCCTGCTTTGTATTTCTACATAGCATTCATGATGTATCTGATGTTGTTTACTGTCTGTCTCCCTGCTCTTGTGAGCTCATTGAGGGCCGGATTTTTTGTCTGTTTTGCTCACTGATGTAGCTATTTGAAGTGCCTGGCAGCTTCTTTCTGCATTATTGTTCTCACTTAGCTGTATGTTGCTCAGAACTAAATGATCTGTTTTTTAATTGTGCTTTGGGTGAAAACTTATAGCAAAGATTAATTTTTATCATCTGGAAATTTATACAGAGATTGTTTTGTGACATTGGTTGCAATCCCCACAGTGTATGTCAGCACTCTTCGCCCTTGCTTTTGCACCCAGGGTTCCTTGTCTCCATTTGTCCCGTTTTCATGTCTTTCTCATCCTTGCTTTGTGCAGATGTTGCCTTTTTGGTCTTGTATACTTGACTGAACTAAAAAGCATGTTTCTTAACCTTTGTTTATTTTATAGGCTTGTCTAATCTTTGGCTGAAACATGGGCTTCAGAGTGGTTTCAGTTCTGAGTTAGGTGTCCATGGGCCATAGTATTGGAGGTTCCTCTAGTTTCTGTCAGACTGTGAAGTGTAGTCTTTTGTTAATTTGTTCTATGTTTTTCTCCCACTCTGTCAGGGACCTTCTATTGTGATTCCTGTCAGAGCAATTGGTGATGATAGCCAGGTGCCATCTAGTTCTTCTGGGCTCAGGCTTGGGGTGGCTGTGGTTCATGTGGTTTATTAGTCTTCTGGACTGATATTTTTTTGTATCTTTGGTTTTCTTCATTCTCTGCTCTGAATGTGGTAGGACCAATAGATGTATTGCAAGCTTTTAAGACATCAGGTGCTACTCACCATAGAACATTTTCTTCATGAACTAGGTCATGCCAGTGGACCTAGGTGTCCCCCCACACCGTGGTTCCCAGCCCTCAGCCCCAGTAACTTGGTCCCTTAAAGTGTTTGCATGTGTCTATGATGTGTACGTGACCTCCCTTATATTGTATGCTACCTTTTTTTTTCACCAAAGTAAGCAGTTGTCTACTGTCATAGTGAATTCCTTTCCTCAACCATCCTTTCCCTTGGAACCATCAAGGTCCTTTCTTATTTTGTGCATAAACCTTTTGTTGTTGTTGTTGTTGTTGTTTTTAATAGTGGTCTCATGTAATATTTGCCCTTTTGTGATTGGCTTATGTCACTTAATTCCCTCCAGATTCATCCATGTTGTGAGATGTTTTATGGATTCATCATTGTTCTTTATCATTGTATAGTATTTCACTGTGTATTTTCCATAATTTGTTAATGTGTTCATCTGTTGATGGTCATAAATGGTTTTTGTTTTTATGGAATACATGTGATTTTCATGACATGAAAGTGACAACCGTTTTCAGCTGTTTGCTGGAATAGTGTCATCATTTTGCATTTTGGTCTATTAAACAGTAGTATAAATATATAACAAGTTATTATTAAAATGACCTGATTTTAATGGCAGATTATCATAAAATGCATTTTTAAGCAATTCTGTTGTTTGAATGATTTGCCATTTAAAATGTTGTTTGAATTAATTTGCCAGGTAAAAGATCTTCTTTGTAAATGACATATTAGGAGACCATTTATTATTTTAATATGGGGAATAATCTCAAATTGGTAGTGCTATTTTATTCTTTGTATAGAGCTAAATTTAGTTTGGAGTCCTGGTGGTACTGTAGTTAGGTGTTGGGCTGCTAACCAGAAGGTGAGCAGTTTGAATTCACCAGCAGCTTACTGGAAACCCTGTGGGACAGTTCTACTCTGCCTTGTAGGGTTGCTGTGAGTTGGCATCAACTTAATGGCATGGGGTTTAAATTCAGTTTGCTCATGTTATGTTTAGGATTTTTGCGTTTAAGTTCATGAGTGGTACTGGCCAGCAACTTACCTTTTCCAGAATGTCCTTTTTGTATTTATGAAGCGCTACCAATTCAGTTGTAGAATGTTTCTCATCTTTTAAATTCTCCTGAAGTTTGTATAACAGATACAGCAGCATTTATAATTTCTTCTGTAGTTTTGGTAAATTGTATTGTTTTCCAAGAATATACCCATTTCTTGTATTTTTGTTTGTATTGGCATGAAGTTGTTCATAACTTGATCACTTTAATATCCATAGGCTCTGTAGAGATGTCCTTTTTATTCCTGATGTTGAATATTTATATCTTTTTTTCTTCATGAGGCTCACCACTATAGATTTTACTAATCTCTTACAAAAATAATAATTCTTTACTTTCTGTTCTTGTCTTTATTTCCTTGGGTTTAAGTTCCTTTTTTCTAATTCCTTGATATGATCAACTCAACAGCAGTGAGTTTGTTTTAATATGTATTCAAGGTTACAAATTTGTCAGCCCAGCTGTTCAGGTTTTAATATGTGGTATTTTTTTTTTTATCATTTAGTATTTCTATTTTCCAGTGTACTTTTTCCTGTGATCCATGGATTATTTAGAGTGCATTTGTTAATTCTCAAACATAGGGATTTTCTAGTTGCCTTTTTCATTTCTAGCTTAATTACATTGTGATCAAAGGACATGGTTTGTATAATTTTAGTTCTTTGAAGTTTATTGACACTTTCCCCTAATAGGTCACCCAGTGGCCAGATTTTTCTGAGTGTCCCATTTGAATGAGAATTCTGCAGTTAAAAAAAAAAAAAATTGTGCTTTAAGTGAAAATTTATAGTCCAAGTCAGTCTGCCATATAAAAACTTACACACATTGCTATGTAACTCTGGCTGCTCTCTGCATACTGTGAAAGCACACTCTGCTTTCCACATTCTATTTTGCATGTCTATTCAAGCAGCTCTTGTCTCCCTCTGCCCTCTTATCTTGCCTCCCTGCAGGTGCTGCCCAGTTCATCTCACGTGTCTACTTAAGCCAAGCAGCACACTGTTTGCCAGCATCATTTTATGCCTTATGGTCTAGACCAATCTCTGAAGAGCTGGCTTTGGGAATGGTTTCACTTCTGGACTAACAGGGAGTCCAGGACCTGTGTCTCCTAGGGAACCTCCAATTTGAGTTCTGTACCCCATTTTTCTCCTACATCAGGGTGCTTTATTGTGTTGGTGGTGACCAGGCACCATCTAACTGGTCTTAAACTGATGTAATCTCTGGATTACGTGGCCCTTTCTCTTGGGCTCGTTATTTTCCTTATGCTTTTGATGTCCTTCATTCTCCTCTGCTCCAGATGGGCTGGGACCAATTGATGCTACTTAGATGACAGCTTTTAAGACCCCAGATGCCACTCACCAAGGTGGGATGCAGAACATTTCTTTGAAAAACTTTGCTATGCCTGTTGACCTGTATGTATGTAAGTATGTCACCTAAAACCATGGCTCCCAGACCCCTGCTACTCTGGTCTTTTGAAGTGTTAGGTTATTTAGGAAACTTAGCTTTTGGTTCAGTTCAGTTGTGCTGAGTTCTGTACTGTGTGTTGTCCCTCCCTTCACCTAATTCTTATCTACTAATTAATGAATATTTCTCTGCCTCCTTCCCTACCCTTGTAACTATCAAAGACTGTTTTCTTCTGTGTTTAAAACTTTTCTTGAGTCTTTGTAATAGTGATCTAATACAGCATTGGGCCTTTTGCAGCTGACTAATTTCACTCAGCATAATGCCTTCCAGATTCCTCCATGTTGTTTCCCAAGTTTGTTGCTGTTTATCACTGCATAGTAATTCCATTGTGTGAGCAACCGAGTTTATCCATTCATCTGCTGATGGCCACCTTGGTTGATTCCTCCTTTTTGCTATTGTGGACGCTGCTACAATAAACATTGGGGTGCACATATCTATTCATATGACAGCCTTTACTTCTCTAGGATATATTCCAAGAATTGGGATTACTAGGTTGTATGGTATTTCTATTTCTAGCTTTTTAAGAAAGCACTGAATCATTTTCCAGAGTACTTGTACCATTTTACATTTTCACCAGCAGTATAGAAGTGTTCCAGTCTCTCTACAGCCTCTCCACCATTTTTTCTTAATGTCAACCTTGTTAGGATCTGCAGTTGTTGGATACCATGTCCTAGAGGTGTCATTTGGGTTAAGTTGTTGATGTTACCATTCACATATTCTATATCCTTATTTGCTTGTTCTTTTATTATTGTAGTGTTAATCTCCCACTGTGATTGTGGATTTCTCTATTTTTTGCAGTTGTAGAATGTAAAAAGTACAAGGACAAAACCAGGGAAATCTTTTCTTTGGTCAAAATCAGACAGAAAAATGACATCTGGAAGACCTTCTTTAGTAGAAGTTTCTAGCAGCAACATGGAGAAATGAAGTGGTGGAACTGAAGAGTCAGCTCAGGCAGCAGGAACATGGGAAATCTGTTTATGACTTTAACATCAGTGGTACAGTAAACGTGGGTCTGAGGATGGTGACTAGTGTTTAAATTTTTTTGTTTTAGCGCTGCTGGGACATCGCCTTGGGTCCCCTCAAACAGATTCCCATGAACCTCTTCATCATGTACATGGCTGGCAATACTATCTCCATCTTTCCTACTATGATGGTGTGCATGATGGCCTGGCGACCTATTCAGGCACTTATGGCCATTTCAGCCAGTAAGTATTCTTGAAATAATAACCCTTCCCTAAGTTACAAGAATTAAAGCCTAATTCTTAGGCAGAGTCCATACTGGAAATCTTTGGCAGTTTTTAGCTAGTTGCAGGGGTAGAGTGCAGGGTAGTGGAAATGGTGATGGCATGGAGGGAAAAGAGTGCTTATCAGGGTTCTCTGATTGCCTTTAATTTTCCTGTGTGCCGTCTTACTGTGAGTCTGTGGTGTTTTAATATAGGGTTGGCTTGTTTCATATCGGGGAAACAAATGTTTTGGTTTTTGACACCTTCTGTTATCTCAACAGCTTTCAAGATGTTAGAAAGTTCAAGCCAGAAGTTTCTTCAGGGTTTGGTTTATCTCATTGGGAACCTTATGGGTTTGGCGTTGGCTGTTTACAAGTGCCAGTCCATGGGACTGTTGCCTACACATGCATCAGATTGGTTAGCCTTCATTGAGCCCCCTGAGGTAAGGCAAAAGAAAAGCTAAGTCTTAGTGGTAATACACAGTGTTCAGCTAACTCACGTGATGATGGGGAATGGAGTTGGTGTTAGGGGTCAGGTCTTAAGAGCCATTAGGATTTTGGGAGTTGTCATTTTTTAAGGATAACGCAAAATAGAGTTTGTGATTCAAGTATTAAATGACTGAATCAGGAAATTATTTTAATAGTACTACACCACTTACCTATTACTTTTTCTTTTTCAGAGGATGGAGTTCAGTGGTGGGGGACTGCTTTTGTGAACCTGAGAAAGAAGCACCTGGCACCTTAGGGATTTGGATCTCAGTTATATACTTCTTCAGGCCCATTGCTTCCTTTTCAGCATATTCACCTTAAAAAAGTATCATTTATGCTGAAAAAAAACCAAAAAGTTGTTTTCTATGGTAAGAAGACAATTCCTAGAAGGACAAGATCCATATTACTAAAAACACAAAAAAACTATACCACAAGCCGTGACTGAAAATAATGTAGAAAATTTTATTTGTTTCCAGTACAGAGCAACAACAAATAAAAATGTAACTCTATAAACCAAAGAATGGGTGCCACTAAATCAAGAACCACAGCAGCAACTCCTCTCAATAAATTAAATGGTTTATGAACAAAAAGTTGCACACGTTTCCTTAAATCCATTTTCCTTAATATTTCACTTCTACTGTAACACAAGATGGAACATAAAAATTCTGTTGGAGACAACTTTTGGAAGATGTGAGAAATTAATGCTGGATTCAGAGTATACATGATGAAAAGAAAAGCAAACCAAAATGAGCACATAAATATGCTTACAATGTAATTACTACTATTAATATCCACAATAAATGGATTTTTAACATGTTTAGGGGCAGTGAGGATTGGCTGGGGTCCTTGGCCACAGGAATCTGAGGCATTTAAAAGTATAACCTGCCCTGGTAAAGGTATAGCTGAGGCTTAGAAGCTGGCTGATCTTATTCAAAAGGCAGGAAGAGGTCTTTCTTTTCCCTCCTGAAACACAAAGCCTCTTCCCCAAAGGTGCATTTTCTTCAATTTTCAATATTGCTTTATTTGCAGTGATTAAGACAGACATCTTGCAGACAGACAACATATGCAACACATAGAGATCTGAAATGCTGTAGACAGAGATGAGTATAAATCTGGCCTAATAACCATTCTTCCATGTAACAGTGATTGTGTTTTACAGACTCAAGTAGAACAGTGCGTACATTAACAGCCACTGATTCCCTTACTCTGAAAGATTCTTACAGAGCTCCACCCACAGCTCTTCTAAAACTAGCCTTATTTTTGACCATTTTTATCCTGTACGGGGAGGGAGGGTAATATGTGTCTGTATCACTGTGGTCAGGGGTATGTGTAAATGTAGGGAAATTCCTGTGCAGACTGACCTTCAAAATCCTGGATCCTAGGGGACCTGTCCCACTACTGCTATATACTAAACCAAACAATGGAGTGTTGAAATCAGAGTTGTAAATAGTGCTTCTACCCTCTGCAGGAAGGGGCAGAAAGGAAAAAAAAAGTCAAGATCCTGTCTGCTCTGCTGCCTTGAGTGGGCCTGGAGATTGAAAGAACAACAAAGGGAACAAATCAAAATGACTCATTTTCTTAAGCCATACAAATCAAAATGACCCTGTTAAGATTTTCTTCTTCATTCCTAAATGCCAAATGAAAAATGTACTGGCACCTAGGCAACTTGCTCCATATCCTATTGGGAAATTAAGAAAGAGCAGTATTAACATCAATAGAGGAAAATTCAAAAGCAGCCATGAATACTGCAAGAAGTCTCTCTAAACAGCTATCCTACAACAGAAATGAGGATTTCAATATGTATTTGAAATTATTATTACTCAGCCACACAGGGTAGTTCCCCATGCTTGGAATTTTATGACTGTTAAATTAGTCGGGGGTGGGGGGGTAGGCAATGGCTTGTAGAAGTTATTTCCTTGGCACATGCAGAGCTTTCTGAAAACTAAAATAGCAGAGGACCTCTGGCTTGGATAATCTCTTAGTTTGGGGCCAAGTTTCTGCAGTGAGACTGAAGAATAAAACCAAAAGCAAGAGGGAAAAATGCTTTAGGCATTTATTTGAGTACCCCAATTCTTCATTGTGGCTTTGGAGATGAGACCTGCACACGGTTCTTTGTAAACCTTTCTTGAATCCGACCAATGCCAGTTCATATTTAACTTCAGAAACATACGTATAGAGAGTAGCAGCTCACTCTCTGGCACTATGTAAAGAGTATGGCTCTAGAACTTCTAATTTCAATGATGCACTTCCCCTTTGGAAGGCAGTCTAAAGTTTTCAGGGAAAGATTTTAGACAGTCTTCCTTGTGACTGTTGCTTTGATTTTTCTAATCTATGCTTACTAACCCAGAGGGCATAAAAAGGAAAGGAGAACATACTGGTTAATGCTTCTCATGATCTACATTTCTGGCATAACAACGTACGTTTTACCCATGTTACATTCACAGGCACAGGCTGTATTCCATAAATCTTAAAATACGTATTTTTTGGAGTTTCCTTAGTTCAACCATTTAAAAAGAAACAAAATTCTTAATCTATAAGCAATTTCAACAGTATCACTGCCTGTGTTATGATCTTAACTATGGACTGGGTTTTGAGTTAGAGAAACAGACAACTGAAATATACACCAACACAGTATATGTACTTAAGCCTGACTGAAATAAGAGGCTACAGCCATGTTTCAGTTTTTGTACATCAGTACCAAATGACTTCTAGACAGCAATGGGTACATGAAAGAAAATAAGCTAATAAAGATTTCTATCATAACTTGCCACAGGTTACCTCCACAAAGCCATTAGGTCCCCATATATTTGGCCATGAATTCTTTACTATGATGAGGCTGTATCTCTGACTGCTACCCTATCATGTGTCACTGTTGTACCAGGATTTCTGAAACTCATCTTTAATGCCGGATACATGCCTGTTTTTTGTCTTCAGGTCAATTTCTAGCATCCTTTTTTCCAAATTCATTTTATTGGTTTAGTCTGCTAACACACTCGCCTTTGAATTGGGTAGACATGGCTTTTAGGACTTGTACATTGCGCTTTGATGTTGAGGGTGTATTTGCTTCTATAAAGACAGCATCACATGGAAGCAGAGTTCATATATTTGTACCCTTCTGAGCAAATGCTTGAGACTCAGCTTATCAAGAGTTCAGAGTGATGAGTGCAGAACACAGGCTTCTAGTTGAATGGGAGCAGTAGTAAAGGGCTGGCACTTCCACGTAGGATGGCTACCTTTTTGGAAAGGTATGCCAAGCAGAGTCATTCAGAGGCAGATTATGAATAAATGGTGATCACTTCACTACCACCACCCCGGACAAGGAGGACTCGCTCAAGTCCCTCAGTGAGCACTTCTAGGAACTCCATGTCTTTAGAACTTGTCAAGGAGACAATGGCAGAGGAAGAGCACAGTTTACCACCTGTTATTGTGGTAATATGAATTTATCTGATCACAGAGCTACAAAACAAATACACTTGTCCTGATTCTTACATGTTCAAAAGTGGAGACATCTCTACTTTAGATTCAATTTAACCCTGTGAGATAAGCCAGAGATCTGGTCCCTTGGCATATATAATACAGAATTCTTCCCATTTATTCTTTTTGGTCGCCATGAGTCGGCTCCAACTCGACGGCACTTGGCTTGGCTTGGCAATGGCTGTTTTTAAAAAATGGGGAAACCCACAAGTAATGCGGGTTTTTCTAAATGGCAGAAGACAAAATAAACTAGGAAAAGCCTCAGCAGGGCTTAGAGAACTCAAATAATTTCAAGGTGAAGCTATACAATTCAGATTTTTCTGCCAGTTTCTTTTTTTTTCAACTTTTTGTTTCTTCATGGTACGGTATCGACCAGTTTACACAATTTCAGTGCTCAAGGGTTCCCATAAAAACAATCCTGCGATGAAGGTATGTCAAAGAACCCTTAGCCTTTTCCCTCAGCTGAAGGAAAGCCCTCTTTCATTGCTTCATCCCAACTTCTTTGCTTTGCAAAGTGGGTAGAGACAGGATGTGGATCGTCTGTCTAGAGCATTGTCGGAAAAGGTTTTGTACACTGAATACTGTAAGTCATGTTGCAAATATACCATGTTGGAAATATACTAGCCAAAAAGTCTCTTCAGGGTTTGGAGAAAATATATCCCCAACTCCCCAATTAGAAATGAAATACTTTACAGTAAGCCTTGCGTAAGAATAGTCCTCCCTCAAAGGGAGGGAAGCCAGGGAGTAGTCAATGACCTAGTTGTCTCATATATATGAAGCAGGATAACCAGGCTGTGAAAGTTTTCACTATTAGAAAGGATACAGTTTTCATCACCTTCTGGGTTTCGAGGTGGCCCTGGCATATTCAATAAAACTAGCTTTGCTTCATGAGACTTGTTAACTATAACTTCATTGAGCTTGACTGCTGTATGCATCCTCCTCACATTGGACTGGTCCCTGGTGGGAAACAAACAAAGGTAGTTCAGGCAAAGAGAATGGCAGCCATATAGTCGACCCTAAAAATTTGAGACACGGTGCTTTTCTGATTGACTATGGATAATGTGATGCACAGAATAATGATTTTTTTTCTAGCTAATTAAGAACATCGTGAAGATTAAAATTATCCTTATTTATATTACTTAATGCTATGAAATGAGGAGTAAGTGAATCTGAGGTTACTTTATTAAATGAAGACTTAAAATACGAACCTGTTTCAGAAAATTAAATTCCAATAGGTACAGAGGGAAGGGAAATAAGGAATTAAGGATTTGAGCATTTGCTCTATATAGAATTTGCAGCACAAGCGTAAGAGGAGAAAACACAAAAACTAAACCTCTAAGCCTCTAAGATTTCTAGAGGGTGCTCAGAGTTATTTTAAGTAGCAGCTATTTAATGACTTTGTCTTTCCCCTTTCCCTTGTTTTTTTCTTAGTCCCTTCCTCTGAGAGTTGGTGGAAGCAAGGAAAGACAGTCTACCTGGTGGAGCAGTACCAAAGGATCTCTCTTGCAAAATTTTTACAGCACCAAAAACATGACCCTGAGTGCTTTCTATCGCTAAGGGGGAAGTAAAGCAGAAGGAAAAATGAAGTCACTGAACACAATGGAAAGAAGCCTAGCTGTGCTGCCCAAAGGTATGGATTTATACTTTGGGTCTGTCACTTGCTGGCCAGTAACCCTGATGGCATGTCACTTAGCCTGAGCTATGGTTTCAGCAACACTTGAACACCCCACTGTGCCAGTTACTGTCCCAAATACTTCCTATTATTTCATTTAATTTTTACAGCAAATACAGTAGATGATAATTTATTTACTCTTTTACATACATGAAATCTAACCTTGAGCACCATTAGATGGCAAAATAGAACTATCATTATCACAGGGTGGTTCTAAAGATTAAATGAAACAGCAATGGGAAAGTACTGTAATTTATACACACTACACACATGCATACTGTCATTATACGTTGTAATTGATTAAATGGTAGTGGGTAGTGGGAAAAAACATGTAGTGGCATTAGGGAGCTGGGGTGGTACAAGTAGTCTGTGACTGGCTGCTACTCAGAAGGTTGGTGGTTTGAATCCAAAGAGGTTGTGTGGAAGAAATGCCTAGCAATTGGCTTCTGTAAAGATTAGGGCCAGGAAAACCCTATACAAGGTTCTACTCTGTAACACACAGGATCACCATGAGCTGGGGCTGACCTGATAGGAGCTCACAAAAAGTGCTATCAGGGAATTACATTCTTCTGTTCACCATACTTTGCAAGCTGGAAAACTGACCAACTCAATTCAGTTGCCTTAAATCAGTGTTGTCCTAATATGATCTCACCTTAATCTTGGCCTCATCTAGTCTACCTCTGATAAATCTTGAACTCTAATATCTCATTCTCTAATTCTCACTCTTTCTCCCCTTTTCCATTCTCATTTCCTTAGTCTGCTATTTGGTCCAGAGCCTATGAAGCATCATTTCAACTATGTCTACCCCAGCAACACTCTTGTTCCCTTGGTTTTGTGCTGCTGATCAACCCAAACAGACACACTTTTTACCAGGGACAGATTACCCAATAAGGAAGGTAAAACACGTGCTTAGGGCATCAACAAAACTGCGGCACCAGTTGTCCAAAGCAACGACTCATAGATGCCAAATAGACAACACAAGGAAAAGCGAGTGCCATGGTGGAAGGGAAGAGCTGGGCATTAGATGGCAGCGACTCCAGATCCAGTGTGTGACAACATGCCAAAATAAAGTTCACGCAAGGTCACGAGGGCAACTCTGCACAAGCTTTTTTAAGTCAGGAGTTAATACGCACAGGTATATAATAGAAAGATGGCTGGATGTTGGGTAAAATGCAGAACAGACTCTATCCTGTATATTCTGGCAAAGTCACAGTTGCGCCATTAACTAGGATGCTATATCATGTGATAAGCTTGTGGGTGAAAAACTTACGGACGCATGTTAAGCAGGTCCTGGAATCCTTCCATGGACTTGGCTTTTTGCCCCCGAGATGCCATGTACTTGTCTTTTGTCCAAGTCATATGCACCTTCTCCTGATAGGTCTCTGTCTCTTCATCTTCATCTGAGCCAATGCTTGTTAGTCGTAGCATTGAGTTCCGGTCTTTCACCAACTGCGCCTGGGTAAGGCTCAATACAGTTATTCTATATAAAAATTTATCTTATGTTTCACTTCAAATTTTGAGACAATGGGGATTATTATGTAATAGCTAATAAAGTGAGAAGGAAAGCATCTGTCATCCTATGACAGTAACAGACTTCCCAGGACTGGGAGAAGGTCACTGCAGCCAGGTCTTACCTCTCTGTCCCGCTCTGTTTTGGACAGTCGCATTTGCCGAAGCATCTGGGACCTCTGCTCCATCATCAGAGTGCGCTCATAAGTATAAGCTGATATGTCACTGTCATGCTGCCACAGACAACACACAGAGTGGGCAGTGAGTACAAAGGAGAAAGGAGGAAACATTCATCTTTGTATCACTAACGTGACTCAAAGGAAGTCTCACAATATCAAGTAAATTTCACCTGACTTTATTCAGTCACTGCGCTACAGGGAGGTTAGTGTGAACTGCGGACTATCTAGAAGCCCTGAGAGTCTTTTCCAGAATCTAGCAATTACATATATGTATTTCTTTGGAACTCAAACTCTAGTCTGTTTATATTTTGTTTTCACTACTGTCAGGTTAGAAAAAAAAGCCATGTGTGATATTAAGCATAAACATGAATTAAAAAATTAATGAGACTGTATTAAGCAGAGAAGAATATGGAAGAAACACACGGGCTATGCAAAAAAAAAGAATTCAAAACCGAAAAGCAAGTACATACACACAACACTAAACAATACATAACACAAACACTGCTCATCTAGGTCAATACATTAGGGTTTTTTTGGAACCAGAAGACTGCTCTACATTTGTAGCAGAACAACTTCTTAAGCCAGAAAAGCTGCGGGAGTGCACGGTTGGGAGACGGGAGCACGGTGTTCTCTCTGATCTCAAACTTGGGTTTCTCACCATCTCTACCACTTCCACTTCTGCCTCAATGCGCAAGTGATACAGGAAAGTGGCCAAGTCTTTCTTCATCTGGATACTGTTGTCTTCTAGTTGGGCTACTGTAAAGATCCGTATGCTGCACTTGCGCCATACCTAAGGGAGTTCCATACATATGTGGAAAATTCGATATGAGAAGGCAAAAATGAATAATTTCCTAAAACCTGAGGCATTCTTGCTTAGAACCACCTCACTATAGTACCAGAGTATTTACTCATGCTTCCTACCTGTTTTATCAGTGTACTAGGGCAAAAGCTTGAAAAAGCTACACATTAAATAGAGCTTTAAGGACTGCCTTAATTTCCTAACATGAAAAATCTGGCTAAAAGGAAAATATTGCATGTGATACTTCAAACTCATTGCCACTGATTCGACTTCTATTCATTTGCAACCCTACAGGATAAGAGTGGAACTGTCCCCCTATCCTCCATAGGGTCTCCAAGGTGTAAATCTTGAAGGAAGCAGAATGTCACATCTTTCTCCCATGGAGTAGCTGGTAGGTTTGGTCATTCTTTGTTAGCAGTCAAGCTCTCAAACATTGTTCCACCAAGGCTCCTTTTTGATACCTCATAAGAAGGTGCTTTATCCAGATACTATGCAGATTTACCCAAGGATAAGCACATACATGTGTGACAAACACACACACATTTTATGTATATGTGATTTACATACACAAAATGACATATGCCCTTAGGTTTTCAATATTTGAGACTCTTGGTGTATTTTTTTAAAGGATGCATATACTAGTTGGAAACCCTGGTGGTGTAGTGGTTAAGCGCTACAGCAGCTAACCAAAAAGTCAGCAGTTCAAATCCAGTAGGGTCTCCTTGGACACTCTATGGGGCAGTTCTACGCTGACCTGTAGGGTCACTATGAGTTGGAATTGACTCTACAGAAGTGACTTTGGTTTTTTTGGTTTACACTAGCTATTGTTTTTCTCAGTGACTTGTGTTTGATTGAGTTTTACTAGCTTGCTGACTGTTACTTAGAGATAAGTAAAAGTACAGAAACAGTGTTCAAATACAAAGAACACTATTTCTCATGAAGTTGAAACTGGGATGGACAGCCAAGAATAATTTGTAGCTCTTCTGGTTTGTTTAGTGAACCAGAAATAAGTTAAGGAAGAAACACATGTTTAAAAAAGTTGCTTAAAAATACCTTGTGCTGTTTGAGTAGGAATGGTAACAGCATGAGCATCCCCCCATCATGCACAATCCACCACACATCAATGTTGCCCTCAGAAAACTGCTCCACGTTGCTGGGAAAGAAGGAGATGTTCTTGGCCACCAGCAGGGCGAGATGGGCAGCAGTTGTCACTCGAACTGTGCCTGAGAGGGGAAAATAAATGTGAGAAACAGGATAAGCAAAGGAAAATCATTAGGCTTGTCTTGCTTCTGACAGCTTCCATCATATTAGGAAAACCAAGATAACTCTCTTTTATATTACATGTCTCTGAGCAAGGAGTCCTATTCAAAGACCAGATTATGCCTCATAAACAAAAATTACTGAGGACAATCTGAATCGCTAAGAGACTTACAGTGAGAATCATAGTTTATGTTACATCTGTAAGGGCCCTGGTAGAGGACATGCGAATTCAGGAGATTTTGTGCTGAAGGACAATTTTTCCACTTCCTATGACAATGTTAATACGGGCAATTAACAAATGACAACACGGCAATTTAGGAGACAGTTCTAGCATGGGGCTTGATAAAGATAAATAGTTTTATGAACATAAAGTAAGCTGGTGGGGGTGGCTGAAATCAGATTATTATTACTAGTAGTTACATAAAAAGCCCAAAACCAAAGCAGTTGCTGTCGATTCCTACTCATGTGTGTTGAAGCACAACAGCTATTCAGTTTTTCATGGCTGATGTTTCAGAAGGATGTCACTATACTTCTGAGGTGCCTCTGGGTGGACTCAAAATGTCAACTTTCATATTAAAAGCCACACATGCTCACTATCCACATCATCCATGGATACCACTAGTTGTTCAGTCTCTGCTTCTGGAGGCTGGAAGTGGGATTAGCCTAATGGGGATTTAACTATCTCCCTTATTGGGGTCCTCAGACTGTAATAAGAAGTACTCAATACCAATAAAAGTCTTCCATGCTCGAGCATCTTCACTCTGGCGCCAGCCATTAGGCCAACCCATCACCACTGTGTTGTGTTTCATGCCCCCAAGGCCGCATGACTGAATGAGGTGCGAAATGCCCTCTTTCAGTTTGGCTGCCACCACCAGCTGACAGAATCCTTTCACCTTCTCTGTCTCCATTAGGTGCTTTATGGTCTGAAAGAGACACAGAATCTCAACAATGAACTGCTTCACCTTGAACCATTTAACTAACTCCTTTTCTATACTTATTTCCCTTTCCAGCTCTGCCTAAGACCACATCTTCTAAAGAGAAGTTCGAAAAGTTAATTATTCCAATGAAATCTACTACCCTTTGTTTTTCTCACTTTTTAAATGGTAAATACCTACCAAATGGACATCTGTAAAGTGGCTGTCCACATTTACCCTCTGCCTTTCGTCTGTCCTGTTTTCCTCCCTTTGGAATACACCTAGACATTTCTTTACAGCACTTCTAGTTTTAAAACATTCTAAAGTGGCATTCACAACATTTTTGAAATGAAATTGAAATTTTCCTCAAACAGGGTTAATTCTATCATTTATAGTTAAGTATTAGAATACAAACAACTGCCTTATTCAGGGAGAACTTGAATATTCAGTATCAACCATTGCCATTGAGTTGACTCTGACGCATAGCCACCACAGGGCAGAGGACAGTCCCCAGGGCTTTCAAGGCTGCAATCTTTATAGAAGCAGACTGCTGCAGCTTCCTCCCACTGCAGTGGCTGATGGGCTTGAACCGTACACCCTTCAGTTAGAAGCTGAGTGCTTAACCACTGTGCCACAAGTGCTCCTTAATATTCAGGATAAACAATCAGAAATAGGAAAAAAAAATCGTGTTTCAATACCACACAGGTTATTAAGAAGCAAAAAAAGCTGCCCACTGTCCTTGCTGTCACAAGATTAACAGGAACCCTTCCCATAGTTGGCATTTATTTATATCATTTTCTCAGTGTTCAGAGTCAATATTTGGAAATAGTGCTTAGCCTTGGTATTTTAGCAACACGGCAATGCTTTAAACGGCAAGAAAGAATAAATTACTATCTTTAGGCTCATCTTAATTATTTGGGAAACTATGACCATCAAAAGTCTATACTAACTAAAAAGGGAAACCTCCTAGATCACAGAAAAGGGATTAATTAGCAATCTGAAGCCTGATTACTTAACATCACAAAGCTGTAAGCTTACTTTACTTTCTTCCACTACGTCAATAAGCCTCGAATCTTACCTGCTCAGCAGCTAAAGCCTCACCGTAGTTCTCCAGGAAGTTGCCTACGATGACAGAGCCCACAATTGTGAGACCCTTTCCTGCTTTGAGCTGTGAGGCAAAGGTGAGAAGGCGAGGATGCTTCACATGTAAGTCTTCATCTAGTTTCAGCAATACAAGCAGCTGAGGCCTATGGAGAGGTTGGTGATGGGAGAGGAAGGAATGGAGAAAAAATACTTTGGCTTTGAGGAAGAGAATCACAATTTCATCCTTTAACTCAGGAGATTTCCCTGTAATTTGACAGAGAAGAAGTTACAGGTAATGAAAGGATGAGACACTGGGTTATTCTGAACTCTCCCAGTATTACCTCAAATTGATCAGTCTTTAAGGAGAATAAAAAATGGTAGAGATCTAGATTATAAATCACATGAGGAAAAGGGAATAAAGGATTTGGGATAGTTTCAAATAGGTCCATTACACAATTCCTTCAGCGACATGTTTTCCTTATCCTGTAAAACAATGATGAATGCATTTTTGTGTATTAACTATGTGTCATGTACCACTAAGCCCTGTTGATGTCTTTACCTCCAGTTTTTAGTGTGTGGTGGTCCTTCCTCCAACCGAAGCAAAGCAAATCGGGCTGCACTGAGGGATAGCCCACGGATACCATCACCCCATTCTTTCTCAGCTCTGTGAGGAAAAGGATAAAGGTGCAGAGAAATATTAATACATGCACAAAGTAAATGATTAAAACTCACAATATTTAGATAAACAATGCTCTTTATTAATCTAAGGAACCCACTGTAAGCAGATTACCAGTTCCCTTCCCCAACAGATTTCAAGTGAGAGCAATTCAGACACAGGGCATATGCAAGGACTAAGTGAATGACTCTCACTATTCAAAGCAATAATGTAAAACAGCAATTCAGATTAAAAAATTAATACAAATCCAAGTTTAAGTTAATTTGGAAACAACAAGAAAGCAAAACTCAATCTTTTGAATTAAACAGAGCGTTATTCACCTCTTACTTTGAAAACAGTTAGTAAAATCATATCCCTTACAAAGTTATCCAGGACTAATTCCTTTCTCATAACAGAGATAATGAAAAGACTGAGGAGATAAAGTATTTGTTTGTTTTATACCTTTTAAAAATGCTGATCCATTATTATAAGGATAAGCCTTTTATTTTTCATTGATCTTTCATATCTATCAGTGGGTTTCCCTTGTAATCAAAAGCGTGTATCTATGATATAAGAGAATTTGCTGCTGTTATGTGCTGTCACATAGATTCTGACTGACAGCAACCCTGTAGGACAGAGCACAACTGTCCCATCAGGTTTCCTAGCCAGTAATCTTTACAGGAACAGTTTACCGGGTCTTTTGTCCCAAGGAGTGACTAGTGGATGTGAAGTGCCAACCTTCTGGTTAGCAGCCAAGCACTTAACCATTTCGTTGCCCAATTTACCAGAACCCATAATTCAATTTTCACTAAACTGAGCAGTGACCAAAGTCAAATCCACAGTTTGTACTTCTAAAGACTCACCCTTGGTACTCAATGTATTTGTAGATCATACCAGCTATCACCATAGCTACGATGGCATAATACCAGGAAGAAATGAACATCAGAGCCAGACAGATACTCATTCCCATGAAAGAGAGGGTCCTAGAAAATTAAAAACAAGCAGCCAAATAAACTCCAAGTAGCTTTATAAAAAGTGGCATGTGCTACAGCAGTGTTCCTCAAATTAACTGTGGAGACCAAAACCCAAACCCACTGCTGTCGAGTTGATTCTGACTCATAGCAACCTTATCAAAACAGAACTTCCCCACAGAGTTTCCAAGGAGCGCCTGGAGGATCTGAACTGCCGGCCTTCTGGTTAACAGCTGTAGCACTTAATCACTATGCCACCAGGGTTTCCAACTGTGGAGAGGGACTATTAATTTTTTTTTTCTTCCCCACTGTACAGGAAACAGATTTTTTTTTTTGTAAAATGCCATAAAAATGAGTTATAAGAAAATTTACAGCATGCCGGGGCACTGTGGCAACATCAAATTGCTATCAAGGTGTCAACTATTTATTCTCAATTTCTGTAGCTGTTCTGTCACAGACTGGCAACAAACAGTAAGCTGAACCACACTCATCCACAAACTACTCTTTGCTGGGGGATGTTTCCCAGTGCTCAGAAAAACATATAAATGAACAAGGAGGCTACAAAAGTCATCTGTGGTTATGAAGATGGTTCAAACTTGGCCAAACAGAGATAGGACAGGTAGTCAGAAATGTTAATAATGCTCTAGTCTTTTTAAAAAAGTATTTCCTATAAATATTCCTAAAGACTTTATGAACACTTACTAGTATAACTGCAGAACCCCCCAAGAAAGACCTGTCATTAGATTTCTTACTCTTACATAAAAGAAACTTGGCAGAGACTAATTAAGCACTTGTCTTGACCACATAAATCAGGTGGACAACCACATATACTGAAGTTCCTCTATGAGCAGAATGAACATCTCATGATGAATCTCCAAGGATGCATAGGAGACTTGTTAATCTAGAGACAGTTAGGAGCACACGAAAACAGAGGAGAAAAAGAAAATAACAGAAGCAAAAGAGCAACACAAAAATGGTTCATAATGAACTTTTAACTACAGCTGAAGCTAGAAAGCGGATCAGAGGTGTCAAAATCAGCTAGAGATTCAAGTTTTTGGTCACTGCTCACCATTAGTAAGTGAACCTGTGTCATGGATTGAATTGTGTCCCCCCAAAATATGCGTAGCCATGTGGCTGGGCCATGATTCCCTTTATTCTATGATTGTCCTCCATTTTGTGATTTTCCTATGCTGCATGTTAAAGGATTAGGATGAGTCTGTAAATCCCTTTATAAGATCACCTCCCTGCTTCACTGTAAAGGGACTTTCCCTGGAGTATGTCTTGCCCATCCTTAATCTTTTCATGCTACAAGAGATAAAAGGAAAGGGAAGCAGACACCATCAAAAAAAAGAAGCACTGGGAGAAGAGCGCATCCTTCAGACCTGAGGTTCCTGTGCCAAGATGCTCCCTGGACAAAGACTGATGCTATACCAGACTTTCCACCAGAGCCAACATGGGGGAAAGCCTTTCCCTGGAGTGGACATGCTGAATTTGGACTTGTAGCCTACTGCACTGTGTAAGGATAAACTTTCCTTTGTTAAAGCCATCCACTCTGTGGATCTCTGTTAGAGCAGCCCTAGCTGACTGAAACAACCTGGAAAGGAGTTAAGAAGTACGTCACCAAAGAGGAATACAGCAAGAGGTATACACAGGCCATATTACAGAACTTTCAGCTATGTAAGAAAAGAGATGGGATGGGAGCTAAACACTCTTTACTAACTTTATATAAGGAAGAGAGTTTAAGAATGAAAACTGATGGGAATATGAGAAATGCAGGGCAGATAAATGGTGACGGCTAGTGCTTCACTAAGGGGGAAGGAGGAAAACTATATGCAAGAGGAAGGTTGTTTTAACTTGAAGAAAGCAGTAGACGAAATATTTATGTTACAGTTTTTATCTTTATTCTAAGGAGGTTGCTGTAAGTTATTATAAAGCAGGAAAGTCAAGAAACAGGGTGAGGGAGGAGTGTCAGGTGAGTACTGAAAGTTGAAACAACTGGTGTGGCATGGCTGATCAGGAACAAAATCGTGTTTGGAATCCAGCCCTCCTAAGTTTTCTAGTGCAATCATGGGTTCTGTCTCAATGTGGAAGAGGCAAAAGACAACAACAAACAGGCCGACTTACCAGTGGTAGTAACGGAACCGGGGCCTCCAGTTGGGTGTGCGAAGCAATGTTTGCAAGGCACATGCCAGGTTCACAAAGAGGTAACACATGAGAAAAAACCTGGAAGAAAATAGTAAGAGAACTATTACTGTAACATGTTTCCTCCAGGTTATTTTAAATAACTAGATGCCTTTGCTGTTTTTAAGTCTTTGTTTTTAGACCACTGACTCTTGACTAGGGGACTCTGGGTGGTGAAAACAATTCACACTCAGCCCCTAGCCAAAAGGTCGGTGGTTTGAGCACACACAAAGATGCCTCAGAAAAAAGGCCTGGTGATCTGCTTCTAAAAGGTCGCAGCTGTGACAACCCTATGGAGCAGCTCTACTCTACATGCATGGGGTCACCAGGAGTCAGAACAGACCCAGTGGCAACAAACAATAACCCTAATTCCAGAAAACAGAGAAACTTAAACCTCTCTCCACAGACTTGTTCATCTTCCTGTGTTCTCTCAGTGAAGGATACAACCAACCTTTACTCAGCTGATTTTGGGATCTGCCCGGTATCCTCTTCTTGACTCATCCTTCACAGTTCATTTGCCAACTTATATGGATTCTACCTACTTAAAATCTCTATAAAGTTCCTTTTTCCTTTCTATCTCTATTACTTTACCAGCTCAGTTTAGGCTCTCACTTCTTTCTTGGATTAGTCAAGTAGGTTTCCAACTGGCACTCCCAGCTTGATTTTTAGCTTTTCTCTATCCACTTTGTATTGCGCACTGCCAAGTAAGTAGTAAGTCATCACTAAATCACAGCTGAATGAATAAAAGCTAATAGGTAGTACTGAAAGCTACACCCAAGTTATAACAAATCAGAAATGAAGAAGAACTTTTGAAGTTATTTAGGCAGGAAGAAACTATTATGATTTATGACAAGTAGGCTCTTAAGAAACTTCTCAGGACATTTATTACTTGAAGGGTATTATTATATCTATGTTTGACCCACTCGTGTTATCATCACTGTTTTATGCCTCATGAAAAACAACATGACATACATCATTAAAGCAAGAATAACTGAAAAAAATAATTGGATCTTACATGGAGAGGATTGGGGCCACAAGATCCAGGGAGGCAATAAGGATTCCCAGCTCTGCAATAACAGCAGTTAGAAGTAAAGCCCAGGTAGGTTCCCCATTGGCTTTGCTGTGACCAAAAACCTGTAAACAGAGGGGAAATATCAGGCATAGAATAGGAGAAAGCATCTGAGTTAATACCCGCAGTTCCTCTACCCTACAGTTTCAAATATATAACTGAGAGGTAACAGTGTTACAACTGTGAGATCCTTTAAACTCCTTATCTCACTCTTACATACACTCATACTAAGGATTTAGAGTCTTGTACCCAAACCCCACTGTCTGTATGTTACGTAACTTAGTATTTCTTAACCCACACCATTTAACATAAAGCCTACAAAAAAAGGAATAAGGTCTAACACCCACTTACCCTAAGAAATGGTATAATGTTATCCTTCGCAATTGCCTGTAGCAGCCTTGGTGCACCTGTAAGGCTCTGAAGTCCAGCTCCACATGTTGAAAAGAAGGAGCCAATAACAATTACCCAGGGAGATGGCCAAGATAAGGTGCCCACCACCAAATTACCTTTCACAGCATCGCCAAATCTGGAAGGAAAACAAGAGTGGAGACACTTAATCTAGAAATAACTTTGGACTTAAAAATTAAAGAGGTTTTCCCCTGATTTAAACCATTTACAATATCCAGGGAATCAAAATTAAAATTTGATTAATCTTAATTAATCAAATGAATATTATAAAATGTAAAGGTAGATGGATTTGGTTAAAAGGCAAAATTAACCCATATTGAAAAAAAAAATAACCTGCAGGGTAAGATTTCTTCAGAAGACAAACTAAGCCTCAATTACAGGTTTTCTCCTCAGATTATCAAAATTCTTGCTCAGTGTAAAGAAATTGGAAAAGTATAGAGAAATTAAAAAAAAGTGAAGGGTGGTAGAAATCCTTCATCCATCCGTCTCCATCAATTTAAATTTCATGTCATAACAGACATCTCAGGTTGGGTTCCTGAGTTTGTGACTGTCTTGGGGCTAAGAAGGATGATCAGACATCATGGAAAACAGACATATGATTATTAAAAGAAATCAACTACTCACTTGTCTCTGAGAACAACTCCTTCAATACATGCACCAAAAAGGACAACATTGCTTAAATCTACAACACTGCAAGTCAAGGAAACTGGCATTTATTCCCTAAGATGGGATATAATGTAGACACTCAGGATATTTCTTTTACCAGTAAAATGAGTTGCTAAACCTACTGATCTGATACATTAGTTCTTGAATTCGCTATTTTGGGGATGAGGTGGGTCGATTATTTGGGGGAAGATGTGGTGGTAGAAAGAAGTGATCTTAATTACTAAGACAAAAATGCTCATTACCCTTGTTCTGCTGGATGTTCCTATGACTAAGACTCAGACTGCAATTGTGAAAAGGATACAGACAAAAGAGGTGGTCAGGATGGCGAGGATAGTGCCAATGGGAATAGACATCTGAGCATCTTTCAGATCTCCAGACCGGTTTGACCCAGCCATGATACCTTTAGAAAAGGAAAAAACAAACAAACAACTCTTTGTGTTCATGGACATTTTGATACATCTACTGATACCAGACTAGAATCAAATCTAGGGATGCTAAAATAATCTGTCTCCTGAGAAAACTCACACCCTCGGTCTTAAAATAAACAACAGGCCATCTACTTACCTGTGACAGAGGGAAAGAAGATTCCCACCAGAAGTGTGAAGGAGGTGGTGATGTCAACAAGAACATACTCATGATTTAAGCTGCCTAAGACGTCTGAGGATTTGGCTGAGGCCTTTTCAATGATCTCTCCCTTTGGTAAATAATTACTCCAAAGATTTTCTGCAGTGGAAAAAAAGGGTGCAGTAATAAGCAACAGCAGCATAAAGATAATTAGATATTTCTCTACCTAAAGAATATTTTAAGTCAGTCTCATTTATACAGCTTACAATTACATTTGCTTCTATATGAGCATGTATAGACACAAAAATGCCACACAGTACAGCATACATGAATAAAAACATAATGCTCTTTAGCATCTGGTTTCATATATAATTTGAGAAAATGCTTGAGAAAGCCTTTTTTTATTAAGCATCAATGATGTTTTCAACACCTCAGTGTAAACCTGCTTAAGTGCAAAGACATCTGTAGACCAAACATTTAAGACAGAGGTCTCTTAAAAAAAGACTTTCAGAAATTTAGCTGAGTTAGGAAAACACTTAAAATAGTTGTATTCTACTTCCCACTGCAGAAAGAGCACTGCAATTCTAGAATACACAGAATACTTTATTATCTTCTGTTAGGTTAAAAAGTGATTAGCACAGGCCCACCCTCTACAACAAGTAAATTGTTCCTGTGTAAGAGAGTCTCCCAAAAGTACAAACTGACTGATATGAAAGCAAAACTACATTGAAATAAGAACTGTATTCTGAGTGTTTAAGTAGGGAAGTGGCACCCATGACAGGGAATCTGCATGGGTAACAGGAGAGTTTAAGACAGTCAAGTCTGTTTTTCTCACAGAATAATTAAAAGCTCACAAACAGCCTCCAGACTTACCTGTAATGATACCACTAGCCAATCCAGGAATGCCCTGAATTGAAGTGACGTTATTGTGAACAAAGTAGTCATCACAAGTGGCATTGAAAAACTGGCTTGTGTTACAGAAGAAGCCCCATAATTTTGATGGCACTGTCATGTTGTTCATTTCCTTGGTCTTGGAGCAAATGTCAATGTGTCTCGATGAAAGAGTGCGGTTACCCAGCATACAGACCCTAAGTGACAACAAAAGGAGAAACATCACACAAGAAAAGAAGGATGATAAAAAAAAAGGAAGGCATTAAGAAAGAAATTAGTAAAGAAAAACAAAAATTATCTGTAAGAGCTTTTCCTGACATTGGTGTGAAAGGAACTAAGATTTAGTAATTGACCAACACTGTGAAAGGTGATTCACATTTTCTGACAAATTAACCTTTACAGAACCTTGTAAGATATGTATTAATATTTCTATTTTGTAGATGGAGAAACAGAATCTTAGGATGATAAACTAATCTGCCCAAGGTCATTCAGGTGGGAGACCAGTAGAAATAGAACTCAAATATAAAGACTTTATCTCTACCTGTGCTGACTCATCTTCTAGAATTTTCAGGTTACTGAACAATTGTCAGGAAACCCTGGTGGCATAGTGCCTAAGTGTTATGACTGCTAACTGAAAGGCTGGCAGTCTGAATCCACCAGACATTCCTTGAAAACTCTATGGGGCAGTTCAAAAGTTACTGGGTGGCACTGGGTAAATCAACTGTTTGGTATAGCTTCCTTTTGCTGTTCCTACAATTTTACAAAAGAATGACACCCTTTTCCATGGCCTAGAAAAATCTTATATTTGTACCTATCTGTAGCCATGAAGGAAGTTCTGATTCATACGATTCCATGTATTGCAGGGTAGAATTGTGCTAGTCAGGGTTTTCACAGGTGTGACCTTTTAGACACAGATAGGTCTTCTTCTGACCTGCCTCTAGGTGGTTCAAACTAGCAACCTTTTGATTAGTACCTGACCGCTTAACTGGTTGCACCACTCAGGAACTCCTTTACAACATTCATAACCTTTTGGAAATGTTACGGTAAAGGTCAAGCTTTCTGCCTACTACTGCAAGGATGATAACTGGGCTAGAATGAAAAAGTATATCCCTCTATAGAGTAAGATGAATCTGTTTCTGAACTTTAAACTTTTTAACAGTGGGAGTGATGGTATTTAAGAGTAATACAAATACTGTGTATTAACTACTAGTTTTGTTTCTTTCTTTAACTGAGAAATATAAATACAAACTAAGGAACAAAGGAATAATACACCCACAGTTAAAATGCCTCTCTCAGGTGGGACAAAGCAACTTTTAAAATCTGCAATATCATTTCACTGATTATGGAAATTTTCAAACATACACTGAGTAGGTCACAATGGTAGAGTGAACTATGGACCCATTAGTCAGCTTCAACCACTGCCAACATTTTCTAGACTTGCCACAGGTATTCCTCTAGGTTTTTCTGTCTTATTTTGTTGACTATTTTAAAGAAAACGTGTCCTTTGACACACACACACACACACACACACACACACAGATACCTGCAAGAGGGGAAACATCAAAGGAGAACCTTAGGCAGAAATGAATTTCCCAAGTTGAGATATGACCAGAATGTGGCCTTTTGTACTTCTATGACCCCAAAAAGGTCTACAGCTAGCCAGCTTACAGCCCCTAAACAGGTAAGAAAACGAAAAATTGATGATGGAATCTCTCACTGACATCACACAGCCTGGCAGAGAAGAAACACTAGACAGAGGGTTGAGAATCAGGAAATCCCAAGGCTCATGATCTTACTCTGCCATTAACTAACTTTGGGAAAAGGCATTTAAAAAATATTTTTTTTCTGCAATCTAGTTAAATCAACATAAAAATACCAAACCAAACCCATGGCTGACAAGTCGATTCTGACCCACAGAAAACCTACAGAACAGGGCAGAACTGCCCCACAGAGTTTCTAAGAAGTGCCTGGTGGATCTGAACTGCTGACCTTTTGGTTAGCAGCACTGACATTTAACCACTATACCACCAGGGTTTCTAAATCAACACACTAATAATGAATTTCATACTTGAATGATCCAGATGATTTTTCAAAATGAGTATCTGTTCCAGGATTACCAACATCAGACCCTATACCACCAGGGATGGGACACAGGTGAGCAGGTGAGTTAAGAGATCTGCACACATTCATTACTACTTCAAAAAATGCACTTTAAGACACATTCACTACTTAAATGTTATATAGTATTATTTACAGAGAAAGGCACATGCAAATGAGATGACATTTCCCTATATATTTATATATATATGTATGTATATCTGTGTGTGTGCGTGTATAAAAAACTATACATTCCATTATGGAGCCACCCAAACTACCCACTGCTGCTACTTCTGACGGCTGTGGGTGATATGGTTAGCAACTGTGCTGGACTGAGCAGAACTGCCCCATAGGGTTTCCAAAGAGCAGCTGGTAGATTCCAACTGCTGACCTTTTGGATAGCAGCCACAGCTCTTAACCACTATGCCACCAGGGTTTCCACTACTGTATTAACAAATCAAACAAAAACAAACAAAACCTTGCTACTGTCAATGGTTCTAATAGCAGAATAAAGTAATTATAAGTAATCTACACAGTAGTTCCAGCTTCTTTTAACTCTAACTTTTGATTAATAAAAGGAATCCAACATTTAAAAAGGGTAGCTGCTGAGGCTTTTTGTGTACAACCCACCTCATGGGCTCTGATTACTTGGTTTGGAGGTTTAAGGTCATGGTTTCATGAGACAACCCAGTTAACCAGCCTAATAATGTGTTTAGTGATTCTGTTCTATCTCCTACTTCATTAAGTAGTGCCTGAGCTTGCAAGCAGCCAGCAAAGGCACAACTGTCTCTATTCACCCGGCGCCACAGAGGAAGTAGAGTCTGGAATAGGAGAAAACGAAATGTGTGGGTTAACTGCCTCCATGAACAACTGCCTCCTTTGTCATGAGACCAGATGAACAGGATGGTGCCTGGTAACCATTAAAATACATTGTGATCAGAGATTTTATAGAAGGATCCTGATCAAAAGGGGGCAAGTACCCTGACATAGTATTTAAATCTTAAACCAAAATATTCCCTGAAGTCTTTCTAAAACCAAACATTAGTTTGCTTAAGTAGTAAAGAATGTCTGCCTTGAACATTGTGCTCTTTTAAGATTTATCTATCTGGGATCAAACTGACAACAGTAACTTAAAGACTAGACAGGAAACTTAAGGGGCAGTGAGTTTACGTTATGGGGAAGGAACGACTCAGAAAAGAAGGGTGAGAATGGCTGCACAACTCAAAGAGTGTAATTAATGACACTGAATTGTACATGTGGAAGTTGTTGAACTGGTATACGTACTGCTTTGTATATTCTCAAAAACAACAAAATATATACGTAAAAAAGGAACCTACCATTTATCTACTCTACAAATGTCGTGAAGCCATTAATGGTTGACAAATGAACAGTCATTATCAGATGGGAGAAAAAAGGAATAAACAAACCAACTAATATGTATGTCCAAAAAATGGTTCAAGTTATTAGTTCTAGGCTTGGAATGTAAAAAAATAAAAAATAAAAACAGACTGGTGACATGATACAGTTTTGCTAGAAGGCTTCCTGCCTAATTGGCTGCTCGGCATATACAAGAGCGAAATCTCAGCGAGACTCTAAAATTCTGCACTGACATTATCACATCACCAGATGTTGTCAATGACTACCAAACGTACGGGAAATGTGGAGGGGCAAAAGATGACTTGATAGCTCCAGCATAGATGGCCAAGATGGATACAATGACACAGGCCAGGAAAACCGAAGCAAACTTGTTGACATAGCGTACACCGATGAACACCACCAATACCATAAGGACCAGGAAGGCTGTGCCATAGACACGCATGTTATTTAGCATTGCTGCTGATTCCTTGAGTGCATCATCACTGCGAAAGATGGCAGCCCGAGGGACAATATACACCTGTTAGGTAAAATATAAAGAAAATGAGGCCATTTCAAAACAATTAGATAACAGGGTGACTGTAGTTCTCATGTGCTTTCACAAGGGAAGGCAAAGCTGAGATAGAAATGACTACAGATCTTCTTAACCTAATTCCTATTTGGGAAGATCTGGAATGCCTTCAGAACTGTGATAAAGGTTTCCCTTTGTCTCCATGCCGTTATGAATACTAACATTTCTAAACACACACATACAAAAGGAATGCATGAATAATTCTATTCCAACAGTTATAAGATAAATTGTCTTGAGTTCTGTTCTTGAGCTCAGTTCTTATCATTACTTGAAATAATAAAAAAATACATCCCAGAGAAACAATATTTCATTTCACTGGAAAAAGACTACCAAAGAAAACAAACATCTTTATTTTACTCTTCTGCCACTGATGCAAGTCTGGCTTCTGAGTCTTTAAACTTCTTGGCTGGAACACCAAGGTAGTGGTGATTAGGTGGAGGTGGAGGGGTAAGTGAGCAAACATACCCTCCAACTTTGTGCCTTGTATTCAAAATATCAATCACAGGAGATGAGTTAACAGTTTAGCACTCAATCACCCAATTAATTCTCGGAGCTGACTTGTGCTAACTTGGATATCAAAGAGCAACTTAAACTTCAATCTCTGCCTCTTCTACCTTCATACCCAGACCACAATAAAGTCACTACTCACCAGAAAAATTTCAATGGCACCAAGGATATACATGGCTGCTGCAAATGTTGTACCAAGGTAAAAGCAGAGGCCGACCGCCCCACCAAACTCTGGCCCCAGTGCCCGGGAAATCATGAAGTATGAGCCCCCAGCTAAAAGGCAAAACAGTTAGGTAAACGGTATGAAAAGAGCACATGAGTAAGAGTGTGAACAAGTTATAAATAAGAATAAAAATATGCATGATGGATAAAAAAATATGCATGACGAATAAATGTTTCACAGTTTTGAAAATGCTGAATGTAACTTTTTTTAATAAGTAGATTTGCTAGTGGGAAGTAAAGAAGAAGCCCTTCTGGAAGATATATTGCATAGCTAATGCTCCATACAAATCTGTCAGTATTATTTAGAAAAATAAAATTCACTAGAGACATGAGAGCCCAATAAAATATATGCCAACTAAAATCTAAGAACATGACTTTAAATTAAACCATTCTAGCTTAGAAAACCAAGAGACTTTAAAGAAGGTATCCTAAAGTCACCAGGCACGCCTTGGAAACCCAATAGGGCAGTTCTAGTCTTGTCCTGTAGGGTTGCTGAGTCAGAATTGACTCATCAGCAACAGGTTTGGTTTTATCCTCAAGTCAAACAGTATTACTATGACCCACAGACCATTACTCTGGCATGGCCCAGAAGAATATAAATAGTACTTTTCTTTATGATTGAATGAAAATGTACATTCTCATATAAATTTGCATGGTCACCTATATGCAGCTCCCATTGCTCTTCCTGCCTGGTGACAGCACACCCTTCCTCTCTGCTTCATACATGTCCTATCCTCCCAACAGTCTGCTATCCCCTCCTCTCCACCCACTCCCCTTTGTCCAGCAAGAGGTCAGGAGGATGACATCCTATAGATGCACAGAACCATAAAATACCCACAAGATACGGTCACTCTGTGTCACCAAGTCCAGTTCACTGCTGACCGAAAAGTTGACCTTCATTATGACTTATGGACAGGGGCAGCATCAGGGCCAGAGGCCATGCTCCCAGGGGAACTCTGAAGCACCTGGACCATCAATTGCGGTCTTTTATTGAATATCTCAGGGTATACCCCTATTTATTCTCTTGTTGTCAGTGAGACTCCACTTTGTGAGCTCCATCGTGGCTATCACTGGTGGTGGCCGGGCACCATCTCGTTCTTCTAGTCATGAGTCGATGCAGAGACCCACTCACGTGGGTCCCTCTGTCTTCTGGGTTCTCTTTTCCCCATGTTGTTCTTGTCCTCAGTGATCATCCATTCCTGTTGAGTTGGGACCATTTGCTGTACCCTCAGATGGCAGCTTGGCAGCTTTTAAGACCCCAGATGCCACTCACCAATGTGGGGTGCAGAGAGTCCTCATTACCAAAATGCTAGCTGTGCCAACCGGCCTCAATTTCACCTGAAAGCATGGTCCCTGGCCCTCTGCCCCAGCTACTCTGTCCTTGCAATATTGGGTTAAGATGGGAGTACTCCTCAAATTACGCTGAAGTCCAGTTATTACTGATGTTTTTAATGTGTGCTGTCACCAATTTCACCCAACCAAATTTCTATTAGCTATCTAATCTAAACCCTCCCTCCATCCCCACCCTTGCAGGCTTCAGAGTCTTTTCTTCTATACATGAGTCTCTTTTTAAGTTCTTATCGTAGGGGTCTCATACAATATTTCTCCTTCTGTCACTGACTACTTTCACTCAGCATAATGTCCTCCAGTTGAAACCAGGTTAAGAGATGTTTTCTGCAATCACTGTTGTTCTTTATCATTGCACAGTGTTCCACTGAGTATATATACCATAGTTTACCTATCCATTCCTCTGTTGTTGGGCATCTGGGTTGATTCCATCTTTTTGCTATTTTGGACTGTGCTGCGATGAACATATGTGTGCATATCAGTTGGTGTGAATGGCCTTGATTCTGTGGGATATATTCCAAGCAGTGGAATTACTGGGTCAAATGGTACATCTATATCCATTTTTTTAAGGGAGCACCAGATTGCTTTCCAAAGAGGTTGCACCATTTCACAATCCCACCAACAATGTGAGAGAGTTCCAATCTCCCCACAGCCTCTCCAGCATTTGTTGTTTAGGGTTTTTTGGATCATGGCCAACCTTGTTGGGGTGAGATGGTATCTCATGGTAGCTTTGATTTGAATTTCCTTAATAGCTAATGATCGTGAGCATGTCCTCATGTGGTTTTTGGCTGCTTGGATTTCCTCTTTAGAGAAGTGTCTGTCCATCTCCTTTACCCATCGCTTAATTGGATGATTTATCTTTTTCTTATGGATACTTTATAATACCTTATAGATTATGGAGATCAGGTGTCAGTCTGACACAGAGTTGCCAAGTATTTTTTCCCATTCTGTAGGTGGCCTTTTAATTCTATTAATAAAGTCTTTGGATGAGCAAAAGTGATTGATTCTTAGCAGTTCCCATATATCTATTTTCTCTTCTGATGATTATGGTTTGTCTGATAGACTTTGAAGTCTGTCTGCATTGTGTATTAAACCTTCCACTGTTGTTCCTACTTTCTCTTGGATGAGCTTTATCGTTTTAGACTTGATATTTAGGTCTTTTATCCAGTTTGAGTTGGTTTTTGTATAAGGTGTAAGATATGAGTCTTGTTTTAATTTAGTGCAGATGGATATTGTAAACACTATATCTCTGAAGTTTACATCTCTGATTTTATAGCATAAGTGTGCAGTAATCACTTACGATTCTTGGTCTACTGACCTGGTACCACTCCATTAGTGGCAATGGCACTCATGGAGATAGCAGTCAACAATGTCTGCAGAGAAAGGGCAAGGAGAAAATTATTACTGTACAAAGATGATATTTAAATACTACTTTTTAAAACTGTAAGTATCAGAGCACTTACATTTAACTGTACTGATTTTTAAAAGAGGTTGCCTGTCTACCTAACACTATGGAATTGACATGTGATGCACCTCACTGCACTAGTCACCTACGAATGCCCCCACATCTTAATCACTAGGTGAAGTGCTGTAAGAACCACTGATCTCACCCTGGATCTCCTAGTTAGACAGGAGATAAATACTAACAATGTTCACAGTGAATAAACTGGCAGAAAACTTGGAAGGCAGATTGGAATCCGACCGAAGACTTGGCTACAGTACCAAGAATATTCAGTAAGAAATGGAACCACTGAGGAGTAGTTGGAGGCAGAGTGACTGGTTAACAGGCTACTATAATAGTTTGGTCTGAGGAAGAATTACAAAGGTGGCAGTGGGAATAAAAAGGGCTGAGTTTACAAGGTTTCAGAGGGAGACTTGACTGACCTTGGTTGACTAAATGTGAGAGGTAAGAGGAGCCAAAGATGACCTTGAGGTTTTAGCTTGATAAATTGGAAAAAAAATGGTGGTACTGTTAATTTTAAGTTGTTAATGATATGGACTATGTCTGCTTAACCTACCTTGTGTAGTATTTAGTTGAGCACAATGCAGAGAGAGAGTATAATGGTGATAACAGAAGAGATCAGCTGACAGTAGATATGCATAATGATAACAACATTGACATACATGGCTAAGATGTATGGATCGAGTTCAAATTAAAGTAAGATCAGTATGTTCTCAGAACAGCTGAGAGAGGACTTGGAAAAGACACCTGAATGTCTAGAAAAGCAGTAACAGATGAGACTTCAAAACAAAACAAAACATTCTTCAATCCCAAGAAACATTTAGATAGTTTTGCTTCCCAGCGCTATACTGGAGTTGTGTATCACATTTTCTACCTCATTTCCTGTCACAACTTTGGTGCCATGAAAGCTCAAACAGCTTGGACTCAATTCAATCCATTCAATTGTTTGAATGGAGTATATTTTGTACCTCATGCAGAAGTCTTCTTTGCAATTTCTAGCACATCATATCATAAATACCAAGCAGTGAATAACAGACACAAAACAACTGAAAATCCTTTAGGTTTTGGTATCAGAATAACTTCTCCTGTTGAGATCTTAACTCTTTCCCTAGTATCCTCTGTTTGATCTCCCAAAAAGTCAAGCTTCAGCTGTGGGGCATGCATACAACATACTCTTCAGAGTTCCCAATACTCTAGATAACTGCAGAAGCCAATGTAGGACTTACACAGCAGCAGCAGATAAGAACAATAGCAAAGGCCTGAAGAACTCCAGCTGTGCCCACCACCCAAGTAAGGCGTAGAAACAGGATCACTCCAAAAATATTTTGTAGACATGGGAGGTAGACACCCATGAAGGTACCCATTTGGGGGGTCTGGAAAGAAAGATGTTTATAGGAGAAAAATTACACAATCATCTAGAAGAGATGCTTTTACCTCTTTAGCTATATGAAAACATACTCCCTAACTATACATGAGGTCCAACAACTAAGTCCACTAAGTTAATTGCTCTATCTGCTACATACCTCATTGCTGAATATCACTACACTCACCTTTGAAGTACTTCCCTTGGGAAACTAGGCACTGATGCCAGAGACTAGTCTACCCTTCGACACAAGTTTGGAACTCTTTCTGGAATGGTCACCATGTATGGTGGCAAGTTTGAGAATTTAATTATACAGTTGTCTGTGAGGGAGTTTTTAGCCAGTTATTACATAACTGTATTGGAACACCCTCCTTACTCACCTGGTCTGGCCACCAATAACTTTTTTCTTTACCCGAAGATACAGGCAATATTGACAGGAAGACATATGGTAACATTCAGGACATCAAGGGTAATGCGATAAAAGCTCTGATGGCCTTTCCAGAAAAAGAGTTCTGAAATTTCTTTGAAGGTTGGACTTGGCACTAGTGTTGGTGCATAGCTTCCCAAGGTGAGTATTTTGAAGGTGATCACAGTGATATTCAGCAATGAGGTATGTAGCACTTCTTCTAGGATGAGTGTTTGAACTTAATTGTCACATCTCACATTAATCTCAAAGCAGATATATAGTTTAAGCAATCTATGAAAAGAAGCACAACTAAAATCTCCATCTTATAAATTACTACCACGTGCCACTTAATATTCCTAGAGCTGTATGTTTTTACTCTAGATAGGGCCTTATACATTTTTATTTATACAAAAACATTTAGCCATAAATGAGTCTTTCACAATTTAAACTCCTTTGTTCTTGAAAACTTAGCTTTCTTTTCAAATAATTCATTTAAAAATGGAATAATGACAATGGAATCCTTCAGAATCTGGCATAAATTCTTTACAGTAACTGGTGAAAATCAAGATCAAAGGGTTGTTTTATTCTTTTTCAAAGAAGTGAACAACCAGAAAGCTAAAATGTATATTGTTCCATAAATTTTTGTTTTGAGAAGAATTGGTATTTGGTCTTTGAAAAACCCAACAACGTAGCAAGAGACAGATGGTATGTGCTAGGCAGGCAGATAGATGTGGAGTCCTGAAGTGCTATTCTCTCTTCCTGGAATGCTCTTCTTTCAGCTATTATATGGCTCACTCCTTCATATTCCTTAGTTCTCTGCTCAAATACCACCTTGCAAAAGGGCCTTCCCTAGTCATTCTAGGATCCCTTGATGGCTAGCTCAGTCTTTTACCCTGCATTCTCTTTGTTTAAGCATTAATCAACATTTAATATGTTATACATTTTGCTTAAGGATTATCTCCCACCCTAGAAGTTAGACTGTATGACAGGAAAGACTTTGTACGTTTTGTTTATGCTATGACTCCAGTGTCTGGAACAGTACCTGGCATATATCAAGCATTCAAAAAAGTTACTAAACACAGAATAAAACCCAGTGTATTTCTCCATTTCTTATACAGAGGGTTCTTTTTATGCATTCCTTTTATCCTGAGGCATTACCTTGGTAGGCTTCTTTTTCCCTTCAGCAATGTTCTCTGCCTCTTCGTGTTCCTTTGCTCCTTGTGTCAGATTTGTGTAATTGGCCATGCGGCTGAGGAGAGAAGACACCTTTGGCCTGGTGTCCATCTCCTCCTATAAAGCCAGAAATGTGGAAGAAATGAGTGAAGAACAACACTGAGAAGAATCAAAATAACCTCTACCAAAAAAGTACAAATAGAAAATACTTCACAGCCAAATTTTTAAAAAGTCTGTTGATGAGACTCTATTCTTCCCCCAAACTAAATATCACATTCATTCAGTACAGTATGAAATCTTTATAAAATTCTTAGAAGTTTCATTCTTTCTAATAATTATGAAACCTAACCTATAGTCAAAATAAAATCCTATTACAAAAACTTACTCCTGCTGAGTTGAATCTGACTCACAGTAATCTAGTAGGACAGAGTAGAACTGCCCACAGGGTTTCCAAGGCTGTAAATCTCTACACAAATGGACTGTCACATCTTTCTCCAGTGCAGCAGCTGGTGGGTGTGAAACACTGGCCTCTCAGTTAGCAGCTAAAAGCTTAACCACTGTACTTCTAAAATCTTATTAAACCATAACCAAACCTGCTGACCTTGAACAACACTGGTAATGTGACCCTTAACCACAGCACTCCCTTTCTTCATGCCATTAACTTTCCTTTACCATTTATGGCTATTTCTATCACCAAGTATGGACAGAACTAGGAAAAACCTATGTGACTGAACTAAATACTAACCTTAGAACTTGTCTTGAAAGAAACTGATGCTAAATATCATTTACCAAATAGCTACACTGAGAAAAGGGCATTTGTATCATTTAGCCAAAGGTAGTCCTGGAATAAATCAGGATCCTTTCAATAATCTAGCCACAGAGTTCCTCAACGTTCATGTTGTTTTAGTCAGATAAGACATATAGGTCCTTCTAATCTAACAGTCTATTTTCTACAGTGTTCTCCATTTAATAATTTAGACTTACATAGTACGTCTTTCCAATCACAGAGCTAAAAAATATACTGCTCTATACTTAGAAGATAACTCCAAAGAAAATACTGTTACTAGCTGAATTAGATTGCAAAATGTTTCATATACCTGAGATGTGAGCATTCCTTCTCCTTACTTCATTAAAGTTTGATATATTGACTATCCATTATAGTTAGCTTATACAGACAGAATTAAATACAATGGCAAGTTATAGTAATTACTGAATTTTATTTTAACAATTATTAAATTATCTAGCTTGTACTGCTTTAAAATGGAGTGGGAAATGATTATCCTGACATTTCTGATCCTGAAATTTCCATCCCTAGTTTTCCTCAATATTACCTCAAATAGTGCCAAGTTTCTATCAAAATATTCATCTCCTTCTTCATAATTGGAATTATTGAGATAAGCATTTCGAGCTTTCTTACGTCCATCATCTGGAAAAGGAATTAAGCCGTTAGTTTCTTACTGGTATTGAAGAAGCATCAGCACCAAATCACTGTATGTTGTCTGTTAAATAGAAATCATTGCTATATTCAGGTTTTAATCTGAGAGTGATAGAGCTCAATCACTGTTTCTTGGAGACTGTGGCTCTCTCCAACGGACGTACAAAACAAACATATAAGAATCAAACATGGGTCATTCCTTTTCTTAACAATACAAAGGCATCTAGAGACATTCTTTTAGGATTCCAGCCTACAGAACTCTTACTTTTCAAGTTACTCAAATCTAGAATGAAAAACAAAAAGCGTATTTATTGAGTACAAGGCTACGTTACCTTATACATTGTTGTAAACTCTCTGCCTCTAGAGCTGCTCACCATTCACAGGTAATATCAAGCCACTGAACTGAGAATGATTTTTGTATAAACCTTGTTACATTTTTAAAATTTTATTTTAAAAGTGGTACCCCACAGGAATTTGGTGAACCAACTATGGAGACAAAAAAAAAAAAAAAAAAAAAGAAAGAAAGACTGAGTTCCCTAAGATAATAGTTTATGTGTTTCTTGAGCACTTTATTAACTTTGGTTCTTTATCACATAAAGTTATATTTAGTTCCAGAACGAGACAGTGAGAGAAACTGGTATGTGAATGCCATTACCAATACTCAACACCAAGAAAACAGATACCAATATTAAAAAAGAAAAAAATCAACAAAGTTAATCTAAAATTGTACCACCTTAAATGTATACGACTAAGCTTTGAGAATCTTGTACCAAAAAGTGAACAAACTACCAGAATTACTGGGTCATGCCAAAAACCTAAGAGCCATGTGGAAAGAGTTCTCATTGGCTAAAGGTGGGACAAAATGAACATGCAATGGATTTAAAGGCAAATTCATGAAGTACTCATAGTGATATTTCAAAAATTAGTCATTTTTGGTGGTTATTAAGGCAACAAGGCCTAACTCTGAAGTATAATGGCAAAAAACAAGCAATTACCATGCCTTTCCTGGATAAACTGTATTTCAGAGTAGCTACACATAATTAAATATAAAGGCATACTAGTAGGTACAAATGGATTATAATAGAGTTAGGAGATAAAGTCATTATTTTGCAATCCTAATAACAAGGAGCCCTGGTGGTACAATGGTTAAGCTCTAAGCTGCTAAGCAAAAAAGTGGTGGTTCGAACCTACCAGCAGCTCCACAGGAGAAAAGACCTGGCAATCTGCTCCCATAAAAAAATCACAGCATAGGGATTCTGTGGGATAGCCTTACTCTGTCCTATGAGGTCGCTAGGAGTCGGAAACAACTTGATGGCTCACAGCAACAACAACAAAATAATGGCTCTCTGTGATGGTCATCAATCCTTGCTAAAACAGTCAGGTAAAAGGCAGAAGTAAAACTTTATAAGAAAGGGTGGATCAGGCTGATTTCGAACGCACTGACTATTATTATCACTAGGAATAGCACAACATAAAATCTTGATGTGATACAAGGCAAAAGCACACTGTGCCACCTAGGATGTAGTCTTTTCAAAAGAGCCTTAAGCTGGATCTAATCAAGCCTCTAAGTTTAATTCCCATTTTACAAAAAACAGAGGAAAGTTCCACATGACAATAACATAAACTAGAAAAATCACCAAGAACCCTGGTGGTTGCAGTGGTTAAAGCACTTGGCTGCTAACCAAAAAGTTCGTGGTTCAAACCCACCAGCCAGCTGCTCCACAAGAGAAAGATGCAGCAGTCTGCAGAGTTGAACAACTATATATTAAAAGATATTTAAAAGATGAATCAATCAAATGCAGTGTAAGCCTTTTTAGGCTATTGAGTCAGAGGTAAAAAGATATTTGAAAATGGCTTATTTTTTAAACATATAAGTAAATAATGAAATAACCAAAATTTTCTTTAAGAGACTGTCCAGGTAAGAAAATGTGGAGGGCTTGAAATCCACAATACTGTTGAAACTGGGTGATGGGTTCATTATGCTATTCAATCTACTTTACTATACCTTTGAAATTTTCCATAGTAAAATATTTTTAAACAATTTTTAAAAAAATTCTTGCCTCTCATTCTCTAACGGTTCCAGAAAATTGTAAAAAAAAATGACAGCTTCAAGTCATTAGCACTTCTAAGTTACTGATCTGATGAATTCAACAAATGTTAAGTCCCATTATGTGTTAATTCTTGGAGATATAGCAGTGGGTAAGGCAATTAAAGACCGTGCTTTCACTGGGCTTATAATGACGTCCCCAAAACAAACAGACCATTGCCACCAAGTCAATTCTGACTCACAGCAACCCTAGAGGACAGGGCAGAACTGCCCTACAGAGTTTCTAAAGAGCACCTGGTGGATTCCTATTGCTGAGCTTTTGGTTAGCAGCTGTAGCACTTAACTACTATGCCACTAGGGTTGAAGACAAAAACTGTAAAAATTTTTAAAATGACAGCTCAAGAAGCTACAAGTTCCATGAAGAAATTGAAACAGGTGTGGAGACACTGTGATGGTGAGGGGCTGGGCACTTTCAAACAGAATCACTTGTGTGGTAGTGAATTAGTAAACTGGCTTAATTTTTTAAAAAAGGGTCCTGATTTTGTAGTCTTTGCCAATCTCTGGTGTAAATATGCTGTGGCTGATTTCAAACTGCAAGCTAGTATGAAGTCACTGGCCATAGTACTAGGAGCAGATGCACACAACTGGCTCTTGTGAGCAGGCCCCAGAACATCCCTGGCATAGGAAGGTCACGAAAGGCCTTCATTTCAGGCACAGGGAATAGTCATTTCAAAAGATCCTGAAGCAGGAACAAACTCAAAGGATTCATAAAAGAGAAAGGCTAACGTAGTGGAAACAGAGCAAGGAAAGGAGAGTGATTAGAAAAGGTAGCATGGGGCCAGAATATGTAGTTAGCAAAGGGATAATTTTTCCAAATTCATTTGTTGAATAGTGTCTTCTTTTTCCATTGACCTATTCCAGACAATTCTAGCATGATGGGGTTGGGCAGGGAGAAAGAGATGTTGAGAGTTTGCTAATGTTCTTTTTTTTTTTATTTTGGGGGGTAGAGGTAATGCAGACATAATTTATTTTAAATTAAGAAAGGATTAAGAAGACAAAGTGGGGCAAATTAACATAACAGGATCATAGAAATGGGTTCAAGTGTAACAATGATACCAATAATTATAATAAATCTACATAGACTAAATTCACAGGTGAAAATACAAAGATTGACAGATTGCACTAAACCACGGAAAATACAGGAAATTTACTATTTACAAGAGACACACATTATAAGGATACAGAAAAGTTGAAAGCAGAGACATAATAGGTAAATATTAATTAAAAGTAAACAGATACAATTATATTATTATATAAATTTGCTGTTAAGAGAAAATTCTCAAAGAATCCAGACCTACTTAACTCGGTGAGACTAGAGGAATCCCTGAGACTACAACCGTGAAACTGAAATCATACCCTTAAGTCACCTTTTAACTACATAAAACATTAGTTCAAGAAGTAAAGAATGTCACCTGTGAGTACTGTGCTCTTTGAAAAATTATCTCTATGAGACCAAATGGTCAACAGTTACTGTAAAGCATGGATGAGAAGGTTGGGATTGCAATGTGACTAATGGAAATAATGAGAATACTGACATAATGTGAAGAATGTAACCAAAGTCACTGAACAGTATGTACAGAAATTGTTGAATGGGAACCTGTTTTGCTGTGTATACTTTTACCAGAAATACAGTATTAAACACACACATGGTTTACTTCACCTAGAAGGCATAACAAATTACCTTAAACTTAGTGGTTTAAACAGCATGTATACATTACATTAATTGTCTATAGTAATTAATATATTAACCTCACCAGGGCTCCCAGTACATCCTAGTAACGTGTTCAGTTACTACACATTTTATTATTTACTCCATACATTTTACTATTTGTAAATGCTGTTACTTGCTGGGCCCAGAAGAGCCAATCATCTCTCAAATTTAAGACTTTTATGACCTATGCATGATCCAGAAGCTTCAAAAATCATTGTACAAGTCTCTAGCAACCAAGATCAAATGCAACTATATGGCTTGGCTTGATAAAATTTTGCCAATTTCTCTTCAATTCACATCGATACAATCTTAGATTAAGGTATTCCAGACAAGAAATGAAGAATCCAGACCTAAATTGAAAGGCATAGATTAATTCTCAGTATGGAGATCTTGGAAACCCTGGATACCTACTCGTTAAGTGCTACAGCTGCTAACTGAAAGGTCGGTAGCTGGAATTGGCCAGGTGCTCCATAAAGCAGTTCTACTCTGTCCTCTAGGGTTGCTATGAGTCGGAAGCAACGTTGATGACAGCGGGTTTGTTTTTTTTGAAGATCTTAGAAACTGCACTGCTTTAGAATACAGCCTTCAGAAACCTGGGTCACTACTGTGACCTCAGAAAATTCAAAGATGAATAGAACTTTCACAATCTGTGACTAGCAAATAACCTTTACTTTGTAGGAACTAGGAGCCAAATTCACATCTTAAGAGTTTTTTAAAATTCTTATCCAGAATCCTAAGAGGATTCCTTTGTAGGATACTCACTGAGACTGGCCTCAGAAATGTTTTGAATTAAACAGGCCAGCTGATCACCATTATGTTTCTTTTTTCTTATTTTACTATCCAAACACTATTGTATCGCTGGGAAATTTCCTGGTGTCTCACTGCACAATTCAAATGAAAACAGTACGTGACATTAGTTCTATTAAAGATTTCACTTTCTAGATGGGAGAGAAGAAGGTGGAGAGGAGGGGGCAGGTGTTTGTTAAGAGAATACTAGAAGTACAGAGGGAAGAAGAGGAATGGGTGAGGATAGAGACGGAGCTGCATACAGGCGGCAATGCAAAGTTGATTTGAACTGTAAACTTTCAATTAACCATAATAAAAATTAAATTAAAAAAAATTTTTTAAAAAGATTTCAGATTTCTGTTTTTATGGTATGCATATTTTGTAATCAGATGAAAACGTATACTAGATATCTGGTACTTCATAAAAAAAGCTTTATTGTTGAGGTTCTATTATTTCTATAATGTTGCTTTGTTAACTCTAGTTTGGACTTAAGAAACAACTCCTTTAGCCTTCTGATCTTGTCAATGGCCTTGGCTGATTTCTGTGTTAGACGGAAGAGGTACAATAAATATACTTACTTTTGGCATATGGCTGGGCTTGAACTATGTGACTATGATCATGAAAACTGCTCATGCTGTTCATTTTACAGTTTGAATCAGGAGCCAAATAAGAGGCACACATTGAAGTTAGTCACTTGATCTAGAAGTTTAATCACATTCAGGGTTTTTTCTTTTTTGGCGGGGGCAAACTACTTCATACTGTTACTGTCCTCTGCTTGTCTTTCTTGTTTGAGGTGTTAGTCATTATTGATGACTAATACTTACATCCATTAATTCATGAGGATTATAAAATGGTGATCTTCTTATTCTATTATTCTTCCTTCATTGTTACCTGAAATACTTCTATAAAGAGAAAGCCCATCTCGTTTACTTGGTTACCCGACGGTACAGTTCAACCGAAAACCAACGCAAACCCATAGCTGTGAGTTAATTCTGACTCATAGTAACACTACAGTTCTACAGAGCAGAACTGCTCCACAGAGTTTCTAAGGAGTGCCTGCTAGATTTGAACTGCTGACCTTTTGGTTAGCAGCCACAGCACTTAACCACTATGCCATCAGGGTTTCCAATACAGTGAAAAGCAACACAGGTACTTCATTCTCTCCTTTCACTGATCAATTCTCAGAATAATAAATTGGTTCTGCAAAAATGGGTTTGGATTTTTTGGTTTTAGGATCCTCCAATGGTGACCAATGAGTTCTTTTTAATTATCATATGGACTCATGAATGTAATATTGGATATGTTTCCAATTAAATGCCTTTTTTACATTTACCAAGATGATTATATTTTTCCACTAATCTGTTCATTCAGTGAATTACATAAATTTATTTTTAATGTTAAACCAGCCATGTATTTCTAGCAAAAGCCCCACTTATCATGGGAGTAATTTTTTAATAATACTGCCTGATTTGGATTGGAAATATTTTAAGATTTTTATATCTAGCTTCAAAAGCACAATTTACCTATACTTTTGTTCTCTCATACTGTCATTATTAGGTTTGGGTATCAAGGTTATGGAAGCCTCAAACTGAGTTAGGGAGTGTTAATTTCTTTTTCTATTTCTTGAAAGAGACTATAGCAGATTGGAATCATTTTTCCTGAATGTTTGGTAAAATTTAACTTTAAAAATTCCTGGGGCCCACGGCTTACTACTAGTTTGCTTGCTTTCTAAAAATTTTCTAATTTGTATACATGTAAGCTTATAAATCATAAATGTACAGTTTGATTCACTATCACAACACTAGCTTCACACTTTCATCTTTTATACATCTCCTCAGCATGACCCTGAGGTTTACAAGAGTTCTGATGAGTCAGTGGGAATAGTAGATACATTAAAATAACTGCATCCTGTTGACAGGAAAAACATGCTATTATAAATCCAATTCCACAGGCAAGGCAAGTGAACCAGTTTAACCACTGCACTGCCAGGGCTCCTGTTTTTCACCTACAAGGACAAATTATCCTAAAGGTTTTCATAGGTGGCTGACAAGATTTTAATTCAAGCCAGCGATGTCTTTTCAGAGGAACTGTAAACACAACAAAAATCACTTTTCACTTTTCTACAAAGTCAGAGTAAATTTAATAATAATCAACCAGCTTTTTAAGGATTTTGTGATTGTAGTAAAACAATGATCTTAGGATGGGAGACAAAGATGTAAATTCTTCAAAAAGAAGAATATACTCTCACTTAATAAACCTAGGACAGCAAGGAATGAACTCACCAAGAACCTGAGCCAGAAAATTTGGATAAACTACCAGTTTTGTTAAAAACTGAATGCAGTTGGAAGGTGTCGAATCAGATTAATGTCTGGCATAGGCGCTTTGCAAAGAGTATTAGAATTTCTGGCTAATACTAAGTGAAGTCTTCCTGAATAAACATACAGTATTACTTTAACTGTCAACAATTTGTCTGTTACTTTTCACTTCAGGTGCTTAATCCAGTTTAGTAATATGAAACTGAACCACTTGCTAACAAATGCTTCCCTGTATCCATTATGAAGCAGCTCTAGAGGTGCAATAGTTAAGTGGTTGGCTGCTAATCCATAGGTTGGCAGCTTAAAGTCACCAGCTTCTCCACAGGACAAAGATGTGGCAGTCTGCTTCTGTAAAGACTATAGCCTTGAAACCCTATGGGTTCTACTCTGTCATTTATGGTCACTGTAAGTTACAACTGACTCAAGACAATGGATTGTTGTTGCTATAGCCATTATACACTTGTTTCTGGTCACATTATAAAACACTCCCAAACTTCTCTGTCAGGTATATATCAGAGACAGAAGCAATTTAATAGTTCGGGACAAAATGTATCTTTCATTGTCTTGTGAAATCGTTCAATGAAATCCTAACTGTTGTTAATTGAAATATGAAATTTTTTATATAGTTAAGACTAGTTCTGAAGAGTTTAAATAAACTGTCTAGTATAAAAGTCTAAAATGAGAATATGAATGGCTTACTAGCACAAGGCAAGGACACTGGTGATCAGCTCTCGGTTCGAAGTGAAGGAGATGCTCCTAACTCTGTATTAAGCAGAGATGTACTTATGTTGATCTACCCATTCAACAAATATTTACTGAGTACCTAATGTTTCAGGTACTATTCCAGGACACAAACTCACTCAAAAAGTCAGGAAGCTATTTCTTTAGCGTAGACCAAGCAGAAAAGAGTATTCTAGATTTCTCAACTAATACTCTGAAGTTTTTATAAGAAAGCAAGTCAGACTAAGTACTTTTCCCTCCTCTGGACTTTCTAACAGCTTAGATAACCTACAGCTGCTTAGTCAGTTCAGTTAAGTACAAATGAGCCTAAAGGAAAACATATACATGCAGCCGTTATTAATGTATTAAAAAGTACTTAATCAATTAAAACATGCAAATAAAAATTAGGAAAGCCAGTTTTCACATATCCAAGAAAAAAAATTAAGATAGATAATATCTACATTTGATGATAGAAAACCCAGTACTGCAGTATTTGTTGGTGGGAGTTTAAGATGATGCATCTTTTTGAACACATACATACCCTCTGACCAAAGAATCCACTATTAAGAATTTATGCTACAAATATACTGGCAATGAGACTACAGGAATTTTATGTATAAAGATGTTCACTGCAACATTATTATTTTTTATTAAATAAAAAATGAAAATGTACATACTCTGTGCTTACAATATTAAGTTAAGATGGGAGGACTACACAAGTTGTGTTGAAGTCCCACTAATATTGTTCTTCTTACTAATGTGTGTTGTCACCAACTTCACCCAACCAAGTTTCTAATAACTATATAATCTAAACCCTCACCCCTCACCCTCCTGTCCTCCCAACTCTTGTAGCTGTCAGAGAGTCTTTTCTGTTATGAGTCTACTTTCAAGTTTTTATCATAGGTGTCTCATATATTTGTCCTTCTGTCGCTGACTAGTTTCACTTAACATATGTCCTCCAGTTGAGAACAAATTGAGAGATGTTTCCTGCTATCATCGTTGTTCTTTATCATTGCACAGTACTCCATTGAGTACATACACTAAATTTTACCCATCCATTCTTCTGTTGTGGGGCATCTGGGTTGATTCCACCTTTTTGCTATTGTGGACTATGCTGTGACGAACATTCGTGTACATGTATCAGTTGGTGTGAATGGCCCAATGGTGTAGGATACATTCCAAGCAGAGGAATTACTGGATCAAATGGTATATCTACATCCATTATTTTAAAGTAACACCAGATTGCTTTCCAAAGAGGTTACACCATTCTGCAATCCCACCGACAGTGTAGGAGAGTTCCAACCTCTCCACAGCCTCTCCAAAATTTAGTGTTTTGTGTTCTTTGGATCATGGCCAATCTTGTTGGGGTGAGATGGTATCCCATTGTCATTTTGACTTGAATTTCTTTTCGATTTTTTCAATTGTTTTTCTATTCTCTAATTCATTTAGCTCTGCTCTAATCTTTATGATCTCCTTTCTTCCAGTGCCTGAGGGGTTCCTCTGTTGTTCTCTTTCTACTTGTTCAAGCTGTAGAGTTAGTTCCTTGATTTGGTTTCTTTCTTCCTTCCCGATGTGTGCATTTATGGAGATAAACAGACCTCTGAGCACTGCTTTGGCTGTATCCCATAGGTTCTGGTAGGAAGTGTTTTCGTTCTCATTGGAATCCATGAATTTCTTTAATTGATCCCTGATTTCCTCTATAACCCATGTTTTTTTGAGCAAGATGTTGTTCAGTTTCCAAGAGTTCTACTTTCTATCTCTGTTTTTTCTGCTATTGATTTCAACTTTGATGGCTTTATGATCTGAGAAGATGCTTTGCAATAATTCAATGGTATGGATTTTGTTGAGAATTGCATTATGGCCTATCACGTGGTCAATTCTGGAGAATGTTCCATGTGCACTGGAGAAGAAGGTGTAGTTGTCTGCTGATGGGTGGAAAGTGCTGTATATATCAATGAGGTTTAGTTGGTTAATTGTGTCAATGAGGTCTTCTGTACCTTTACTGAGCTTTTTTCTAGATGATCTGTCTAGTAATGACAGTGGAGTGTTAAAGTCTCCCACTATTATTGTGGAGTCATCTAACTCTCTTTTGAGTGTAGTCAGTGTTTCTTCGACATATTTAGGTGCTCTGACATTAGGTGCATAAATGTTTAATATAGTTAAGTCTTGCTTGTGTACTGAACCTTTCAGCAGTAAATAGTGTCCATCTTTGTCCACGATGGTGGATTTGACATTAAAGTTGAATTTGTCTGAGATTAGAATTGCCACCCCTGCTCTTCTTTGTTCATTGTTAGCTTGATATATATTCTTCCAACCTTTAATTTTCAGTTTGTTCCTGTCTTTAGGTCTCAAGTGAGTTTCTTGTAGACAACATATGGATGGGTCGAGTCTTTCGATCCAAGATGACACTCGGTGTCTGGAGCATTCAGTCCATTCACATTCAATGTAATTATTGATAGGTATGTGTTCACTGCTGCCATTGTGATATGTTTATTTTTATGTTGATGTTTTCTCTGTTGTTCTTATTAGTCTGTTCTGAGACACTCTTTTTTGTGAGTTGATTTTTCACCTTTTTCAGAGCTGGTTTTATAGTTGTTGAGACTCGTGTGTTAGATTTCTTGAAATGGTATGATACATCTTTGTTGTGCTTTACAGCTGCCCCTATGAACCCCCTTAATAAACTATTTATAAACCCAATTTTAATTACTACCAGTCTGGTCATCTTCCTCTCCATCTGGAAGGACTAAAACGACTGTAGTACATCCCTCTTTTATTATGATGACACCATAGTTTTCATGATGATCACTGGATTGCTTCTTTCCAAATCAAAGCTGTGATTTACTTTGGAGCCTTCCCTAAATGAGTAGAGTATTGAGTAGTGTGTCATTCTAAAATATAAAGTTAATGGTTTCGTTCTTCTAAGCCAAAGCCAAGAACTTCTTTCAGTATTTCTTGTAGTTTGGGTTTGGTTTTTACAAAGTCTCTGAGTTTCTGTTTATCTGGAAATGTCCTAATTTCATTTTCATGTTTGAAAGACAGTTTTGCAGGATATATAATTCTTGGTTGGAAGTTCTTCTCCTTCAAGACTTTGAATGTGTCATGCCACTGTCTCCGTGCCAGCATGGTTTCTGCTGAGAAATCTGACGAGAGCCTACAGGGTTTCCCTCTGAATGTTAGCTTTGCCTTGAGTCTTGCTGCCTTTAAGAGTTGCTGCTTATGTTTCATTTTGTTAAGCTTGATTATAATATGTCTTGGAGTCTTTCTTTTGAGATCTATATTGGGTGGCGTACGATATGCATCTGAGATGTCTATATTCTCTTCCTTCATGATTTCTGGGAAGTTTTCTTTCAGCAGCTCAGCAACAATACTCTCTGTGTTCTCAGATGTCTCACCCTGTTCAGGGACTCCAATTAATCGAAGGTTGTTCCTCTTAATAGAGTCCCACATGCTTCTTAATGTTTCTTCATTTTTCTTGTTTCTTTTTTCTGATTTCTGCTCATAGACACTGGCATCAGTAGCTCTGTCTTCCAAGTCAGAAATTCTTTTTTCCATTTGTTCCATTCTGTTTTCTTGGGTTTGCATGGAAGCTTCTATGTCTTTGATTTTCTTCTTGATCTGTTGGATTTCAGAGTACTGGTGTTCCATCAGATCGAACAACTTGCTTAATTTTTCATTTTGTTCTGCTGCATTTTGTATAAGGTCTAGAAGGGCTCTGTATATGATCAATTTGTATTCACTTCCTGATGCTTTCATAAAAGTTTCTTCATCTGGAAAACTCCTTGGTTGCTTTGTTTGGGAGCCTTCTGAAGCCATGAGTGATTGCTTGTATGCCACAATTGTCTGTTGCTTTTTGGGTCCCATGTGAGTATATAGAGGCTGGAAGAGGTACTGTGAGGATGGATTGCAAATGTTTCTCTAGGCTGTCTTCAAATGTAAAGCAAAAGGTATCTGACCAGTTCACAAGTCAGGTTTTCAGGGGTAGAGGTCCCTCTTCCCATCTGATAAAGTAAGCGCCACTGTATTCAACCCCAGATGATAACAAACTAGTTCAGAATACAGCACTGCTAGTGCCCTGGTGGCCTCTGCTGACAGGGCCTAGCCTTATCCAACACTGCGTCCAGTACTGGTTTTGTGATAGAAAAGCGCTCTCTTGTGGGCAGGGTCTGTCTCCCAAGCTAAGAATTAGGTCCAGCTGCGGCCACCGTACCCCAGATGGCGTCCTCCACACAGGCAGCAGACAGGGGGGCTAAAGGTGCCCAGAGGCAGCGATTCCTCTGCTTCTGTTGCAGGGCCCCCAATGTAGGCAGCACTACGCAAAATCACTACTTTTCTGACGGAGAAGCGCTGTCCCGTTTGCAGGCGCTTGGCTCCCAGGCTAAGAACGAGGTCCCGCTAAAATCTCGGTACCAACATGGCGTCCCGCACCCTGACCGCGGAGTTCCGCACAAACCCTGCTGAGGCAGCTACAAAACGAAAGGCTCAAAGTGTCTAGATTAACAGAGTCCCGAGCCTGGCTCTCAGAACATGGGAATTTCACCTGCCTATCCCTCCAGCAGCGTGTCTGAGTCCAGCCGCCGGGCAAGGCCCAGCTCCTTCCGCCAGCCGACACCGAGGAAAAAAAAAAGTCAAAATGGTGCGTTTACCTTCCGTCCGTGAGAGCTGGGGCTAGCCAGGAGCGGGAGTCAGCGAAAGAGAGGAGATTTTTCGCTGAATGATATAAAGTCCCAATTAACAGCTCTGTGCCGTGTCCTGAGGCTGATTAGGTGCTCAGAGGGCTCTGTTTGATTGTCAGTTCAGGTCTTGGTTTCCAGAGGGATAGAAAGAGATGTGTCCTTAGTCCGCCTTCTTGACTCCGCCCCCTCTTGATTTGAATTTCTTTAGTAATTAGTGATCATGAGCATGTTCACGTGTGTTTTTCGGCTGCCTGGATCTTCTCTTTAGAGAAGTGTCTGTCCACTTCCTTCACCCATCGCTTAATTGGATGATTTACGTTTTTCTTATTGATATGTTGAAGTACCTTACAGATTATGGAGATCAGGCATTGGTCTGACATAGTGTTGCCAAATATGTTTTCCCATTCTGTACATGGTATTTTAATTCTTTTGATAAAGTCTCTGGATGAGCAGAAGTGTTTGATTCTTATTAATTCCCATTTATCTATTTTCTTTTCTGATGAATGTGTTTTGTTTGTCAGATTTTGAAGTCTGTCTATATTGTGTATTAAAACTTCCATTGTTGACCCTATTTTATCTTGGATGAGGTTTATCGTTTTAGCTTTTATGTTTAGGTCTTTTTTACAATTTGAGTTGATTTTTGCACAAAGTATGAGATATGGGTCTTGTTTCAACTTTTTGCAGACGGATATCCAATTATGCCAGCACCATTTGTTAAAGAACTGTTCTTACCCCAGTTTAAAATCTTAGGACCTCTGTCAAATACCAGCTGTTCATAGGAGGATGGTGGCATCTCTGGGGTCTCTACTTTGTTCTATTGGTCTATATGTCTCTTTTTGTACCAGTACTAGGCTGTTTTGACAACCAAGGCAGTGTAATAGATTTTAAAGTCAGGTAGCGAGAGGCCTCCCAGTATGTTCTTCTTTTTCAGTGGTGCTTTACTTATTCAGGGCTTCTTCCCTTTCCAAACAAAGCTGATAATTTGTTTCTCCATATTGTTAAAAAATGTCGCTGGAATTTGTACTGGGATTGCATTATATAAGTAGATTGCTTTGGGCAAAACAGACATTTTCACAATATTGAGTCTTCCTATCCATGAGCAGGCAGATTACTCCACTTATGTAAGTCTCTCCTAGTTTCTTGTAGTAAGGTCTTGCAGTTTTCTTTGTAAAGATCTCTTATTTCTCTAGTTAGATTTATTCCTAGGTATTTTATCATCTTGGGGGCTATAGTAAATGGAATTGATTTGGTGATTTCTTCTTTAATAATTTCACTGTTGGTATAAAGGAATTCTATTGATTTAGTTATGTTTATCTTGTATCTCGATCCTTTGCTGAATTCTTCTATTAGCTCCAATAGTTTACTTATGGATTTCTTTGGATTCTCCGTATAAACAATCATATCATCTGCAAAGAGGGAAATCTTTACTTCTTCATTGCTAATACGGATGCCCTTTATTTCTTTCAGTTATCTAATTCCTCTGGCTAGAACTTCTAGCACAATGTTGAATAGAAGTGGTGAGAGTGGGCATCCTTGTCTAGTTCCCATTCTCAAACAGAATTCTTTCAGTCTTTCGCCATTCAGGATGATGAAAGCAGTTGGCTTTGCACAGATGCTACTGATTATATTGAGGAATTTCCTCTCTATTCCTATTTTTTGGAGAATTTTAAGCATGAATGGATGTTGAACTTTGTCAAATGTCTTTTCTGCATCAATTGACAAAACCAGGTGATTTTTATCTTTTGTTTTATTAATGTGGTTGATTACATTAATTGTTTTTCTGATGTTGAACCAGCCTTGCATCTCTGGAATGAAACCCACTTGATCATGATGAACTATTTTTTTTATATGCTGTTGAATTCTTTTGGCTAGAGTTTTGCTAAAGATTTTTACATCTAGATTCATGAATGATATTGGTCTGTAATTTTCTTTTTTTTGTTTTAGTTGGTATCAGAGTTATGCTGGCTTCATAGAATGAATTTCGAAGCATTTTGGTGTAAAACAGCCTCGATAGTATTGGAGTTAATTCTTCTCTAAAAGTTTAGTAGAATTCTCCAGTGAAGCCATCTGGGCCAGAACTTTTTTGGGTTGGTAGATTTTTGATGATGTTTTCAATCTCTTTCTTTGCAATAGATTTATTAAGTTGATCTACTACTCCTTGTGATAAGTCTTGTCATTTGAATCTAGAAATCTGTCCATTTCCCGTAGGTTTTCAAACCTGTTGGAGTATAGTTTTTCATAGTATTCTGTTACGATATATTTCAGTTACGTCTGTTGTAACATCTCCCAACTCATTTCTTCATTGGGTCATTTGTGTCTTCTGCTGTTTTTCTTTTGTAAGTTTAGCCAATGGTTTATCAATTTTGTTGACCTTTTTGAAGAGCCAGCTTTTGGTTATGTTAATTTTTTCAATTGTTTTTCTGTTCTCTAATTCATTTAGTTTTGCTCTAATCCTTATAATCTGTTTACTTCTGGTGCCTGAGTGGTTCCTTTGTTACTCTCTTTCTACTTGTTCAAGCTGTGAGGTTAATTCTTTAATTTGTGTTCTTTCTTCTTTCCGAAAGTGTGCATTTATACAGATAAACTAACCTCTGAACACTGCTTTTGCCGTATCCCATAAATTCTGGTAGGAATCCATAAATTTCTTTAATGTGTCTTTAATTTCTTTTATAACCCAAGGGTTTATGAGCAAAGTGTTGTTCAGTTTCCACAAGTTTGCATTTCTACCTATGAATTTTCTGTTATTGATTTCAACTTTTATAGCTCTGTGGTCCGAGAAGATACTTTGCAATAAATCAATGGTTTGGATTTTATAGAGAACTGTCTTATGACCTAACATACGGTCTATTCTGGAGAATGTTCCATGTGCTTTGGAGAAGAAGGTATATTTATCTGCTGATGAATGAAATGATCTGTATATGTCAATAAGGTTAAGTTGGTTGATTGTTGCAATAACACCTTCTGTATCTTTACTGAGTTTTTTTCTGGATAGTCTATCCTTAACTGAAAGAGGAGTGTTGAAGTCCCCAGCTATTACTGTGGAATGATCAATCTCTTTTTTCAGTGTTGTCAGTATTTGTTCAATGTATTTAAGTGCTTTAGTATTGTGTGCATAAATATTTAATATTGTTAAGTCTTGCCTGAGTATTGAACCTTTCAGCAATAAATAGTGACCAGCCTTGTCCACAATAGTGGATTTTACATTAAAATCTATTTTATCTGAGATTAATATTGCCACATCTGCTCTCCTTTGTGTACTGTTAGCTTGATATATATTATTTCAACCTTTAATTCTCAACCTGTTCTTATCTTTTAAGTCTAAGGTGTGTTTCTTGTAAGCAACATATAGATGGGTCATGTCTTTTGATCCAGGATATCACTTGCTGTCTCTTTACTGAAGCATTCAGTCCATTTACATTCAATGCAATTATTCATAGGTATATGCTTATTGCTATCATTTTGATGGAATTACCTTTGTGTTGATGTCTTCTATACTGTTTTTAATGTTCTGGGGCATTCTTCTTTATGGATCATTTGAGTTTTGATTTTATATTCATTGAGACTCCTGTACTGTGTTTCTTAATTTCAAAAAATGTACTGTTAGTCTGCTTTATGGCTACATGTATTATCCCCCTAACATATATTTATTGAAATCAATTTTAACTATTTTATAAGTCTGAAACTTTCCCTGCCTTAAAAACAACTGTAACTATTGTAGTGTATCCCTCTTTTAATGTGATGGTATTACAGCTGTCATGATATGACCATGGATTCTCTTATTATAATACTGTAGCTTCTGACTCGGTTTGGTGAAGTTTTGTGCCTTCCTTAACTGATTAGAAATTTGGATGAAGTGCCTTGAATTACCACCTAAAACATACATTTAGGGAAGAGCTTCTTTCAATATTTCATGTACTTTTGGTTTAGTTTTTATGAAGCCTTTAAATTTCTCTTTATTTTCAAAAGTCTTAATTTCACTATTATATTTGATAGACAATTTTGCAGGATAAATAATTCTAGGACGGAAGTTTTTCTCATCCAGGGTTTTGAATGTGTCTGCCCACTGTTTTCTAGCCAGCATTGTTTCAACAGAAAAGTCACATGAAAGTCGCGAGTTTCCCTTGGAATGTTTAGTTCTGATTTGAGCCTTGCTGTCTTCAGAAGCATCCATTTGTGTTTTAGCTTATTAAGCTTAATTATAATACGCCATGGCATCCTTTTTGGATCTAACTTTTGCAGTGTTCGATAAACATCTTGGATACCTATGTTCTCTTTGCGCATAATCTCAGGAAAGTTTTCTGTCAGCATCTCTACAGCAATACTCTGTATGTTGTCATTAATCCTCCTTTGTTCAGGAACTCCAATTAAATGTAAATTATTCCTCTTCATGGAGTCCCACATGTTTCTTAATGCTTCTTCATTTTTCTTATTTCTTTTCTCTGATTTGACCTCATAAATGCTGGTGTTACTTTGTCTTCTAGGTCACTGATTCTAACTTCATTCTACAACATTACTTGTAACAGTGAAATGCCTGAAAAAACTAAAATGCTCACAAACAGGAAAATGATTAAAAGACAGTACAGGAATACAAAGGAATCATTACTCTACCACACAAAAAGGAACAGATCACAAGGGAAAATGTTAAGAGACAAAAAGCGAGTCACAGAACACTGAAGGTCTAAAATTAGGAAAGGTCTGAAAGGTTCAATTATAAATTATAAATTCAAGTCTGCAGACAAAGCAACTGAATCAGCATTTCAGCTATTACGCCAAATTATTCTAAATAAGTTTCTTTTTTAGGTACCTTATAATCTAGCATATAGTCTGTGAGATGCAACCCAACTGATATATGAGAAAAAAGGACAGACATATATAATATGAAAATTTGTAACAAGATGTTTCTAGGAGAATTTCCAAGAAATTGTAGCAGGTACTTAGCAGAGGAGAAGTGGGGTGATAGGGAGACAAGGTATTTTACAGGACTTTTACTTTTCATATAATACACCTTTTGTTGTTATCCAGACTTTTCACCAGAGCATGTTTTATTTTATATTTTATTATTTCAGCAGTTCTGAGATCTCGTGAAATTCTTGTTGAATTATAAGCTTACTTACTGCAATTTAAAAAGGTGACACCTAGGAGGAAATTACTTCATCTGCATAACTTGTTTCACTGACAAGGAACTAGAATACCAACTTCTATAGTTCACTTAAGGCCATCTGTTTATAAAGTCCATTCAGTAATTAAAACAAAGGTGGTCAAAAGACCAAGAATAATAAAAAAGTCAAAGTTGCAAAGTCTAAAATATTACAGAACATTGTATCTTCTTTCCAAAACTGTTTTAGGAAAAATAAATTCTAATTTTCACAGATTTGTTAAAAGTATACCTAAAACCCCAATGCTGTTGAATTGATTTATTAAAGTCATCCACCCTGTGGTATTTGTTACAACAGCACTAGCTGACTAAAACAGTGGTCAAAAGACCAAGAACAATAAAAAAATCAAAGTTGCAAAGTGTAAGACATTAAATAAGATTATATCTTCTTTCCAAAATTGTTTTAGAAAAAATAAATTCTAATTCTCACAGATTTGTTAAAAGTTTATCTAAAACCCCACTGCTGTTGAATCAGTTTTGACTCACAGCAGCCCTACAGGACAGAGCAGAACTGCCTCACAAGGTTTCCCTAATTGTAACCTTTATGGCAGCAGACTGCCATGGCTTTCTCCCAAGGAATGGCTGGGAAGTTTGAACTGCTCATCTTTAGGTTAGAAGCCAAGCATATCACCAGGGCTCCTTTTAAAAACTATACTCCCGTAAAACTCACTGCCATTGAGATGATTCAGTGTGATCTTACAGGACATATCAGAACTTCCCCATAGGATTTCCAAAGAGCAACTGGTAGATTTGAGCTGCCAACCTTTAGGTTAGCAGCACTGTAGCACACTATTAAAAAACAAACAAAAACAAACCCTTACCATTGATTTGATTCTGCCTATACCAAACCAACAACCCCTTGCTGTCAAGTCAATTCTGACTCACAGTGACCCTCTAGAACAGAGCTGAACTGCCCCACAGAGTTTCCAAACAGTTTCTGGTGAACCTGAATGCCGACCTTTTGGTTAGCAGCCATAGCACTTCACCACTATGCCACTACTAGGGTTTCTGATTCTGACTACAGAACATGCAAAATCTGTTTACAACTGTAACTAAATTAAGCCTTAATAATCAACTGCAAAAGTAGTTTACAAAAATTCTTACCAAGTTGGGAATAAAACAGGAGGAAAGAAGTTGAGTAGAAAAGCAGAAAATGAGGAGATAAAAAATATAGTTAGAGAAGGGATAGTCTGTTAGTATAGAAGCAAGAAAAGGTACCATTAGAGAGAGTTAATCCCCACAGTAATACTATACCTAACAGCTGGCTGTGCTCCCCTGTGATGGAGTTCTGACTTGGGTCTGAAAAACAAACAATTGAAAAGAAAAGAAAAAGATGAATGACCAAAACAAATTAATTTTTATAAAGTCAGCAACAAAAGTCAACCAAGGAAACAAGCAAAAATTTAAAACAAATGTCTTACGAAACATAAATAAAAAGATAAAAAATAGAAGGAATTATTAAAAAATAATCACACAAATTTGATTTAGCAATATTAGTTCTTACAAAGCAAAAGGATGATTCAGAACCAGGGTAACAGTCAGGAGTTTTCTTAGTGACTAGGGAACACACGGCCATAATAGCTCAATGGCAGGACACAAATACCTATTACAACTATCACATATGTTCTGATTTTGCTTTAAGATAAAACAACTAAACTGGCTTTTGTAGATATCTAGTTCTTTAGTAATCCATAATAAAATAAATTTGTGGCAATAAACCAAGTTCTTAATGTAAGAAATATTGACAGTCACCACTTTGAACAAATAACTATGTGCCTATTCTACACTTGAAAAGCATTAAAGGATAAATATAGAGAAGTCCCTGGTTTCCACTTTACTCAAAAGACTAAAACTCCCGAAACTGTGAGAACTGCATTTGGCCTCCTAGAATCTGATGGGAGAACAGATGCAATTCTAAAACAGGGAACAATTTACATCTCTATTTTTGGTAACTTCAAATTGAAGATTATGTATGTCGGATTATGATGTAGGCAATAAGCCACATTAAATAACAATTAATATAATACATTAATTTATACAATACAGTGTATTTGTTGCTCATTGTGCATTTTTAAAGTTAAATACAACTTTGAAATCATGGTAGTTATGTGATCAACTACTAGGTCTTATTATTCACTGTACCAATGAAGAAGCATTTACTTATATTACAAATTTAATATTCTCATAATTATATTTTAGTATGTACCTCCTCTTCCCTCATCATCTGGTTATCTGGCATTTTGCATTTACAACCATGGCAAAAACTACTACCCAACTAGTAAATGCTTTGCTAATTATAGAGGCTGAAACAGAGGCAAACTGGGAATAAACAGGCTCATGAACTTATCAGAATAAAACTACAGACATGCTTGCAAAAATGTGGTGGTGACTGGGTTTAAGTTAAAAGGCGTTTGTGGGTATGTAAGCCAAAATTGTGTAATCAACATAAAAGTCAAGCTCGGAGATATGTCTGGGCAACTTTCTAATATCCTGTATCTGAACTCAACATTGTTTCTGTCTATGTCATTGTTGAGGGCACACCCAAGTTTGCCTAGGATTGGGAGTTGTCCTATGTACTATTCAAAAATGGTATTTATTTTAACTACACTATTTTCTGTCATAAGAACCACTTTCCAATAATATTACTACTTTTACTCTTTGGTGGTCTTTGTATATCAAACTACTCCTAAAGCAGTAAATAACCACATTATATCCAAAAGCCTGAGATACAATACCAGTGAAATGGTTCAAATAAAAAACAGAAATGGTATATATGCCCTTTCACAATGGGTAATGAAATCAGTAAAATGAACTGAGAATATTTCTTTAAAAAAGTAAGCATATAGCAGCTTTATAAATAAGAACTTGCTCAATATATTTATCCTGGGTAAATGGTAAAAAAACAGAAGATTTTATTTAGTCTCTTGCCACATGCTCTGGAGAATGGAGACAGATAAAAATGATTGTGGGTGGCAGTCATTTGCAAAACCGTTTCTGAAAATAGTAGTTTCTTTTTCTGAAGAGCTTTTCTGTCTTAGTATGCCCACAGCAATAATCTGTCCCTAAATGTATTTGGTAATCACTTAATCCACCATTCTTGGTAGAGAACTGGAAGCCAAAAAAGGTCAGCCTCTATCTTGCAAGTACATCTCAGATACAGCATTTTAAACTTTGCTTAAAGATAGAATCAGTAATTTCATTACATAACACTATCAAAAGCAGAAACTGTTGGCACATTTTTAGGTGAAAAAGTAGGCATAACGAAGTATGTTATAAAATCATTACATACACGTCAGGATAACTAGATTTTTATGCCACTGGCTATATTATCTTAATAGACTTTCAAGAGTTACCAAACAGCTCAAGTCTTAACCTAACACATTACCTAATTTTCCAGATTCTGAGTTTTTAGAAAACCAAGGAAACACAACCATCATATGAAACCATTCTGACTCAAAATTAGGCAAAGATGACTAAAGACAGTTATTCCAACTTTCACATATATTACATTCTGCTTCCACATGTGGGCAAGTTCTCACCTTTGTGGGGAACTTCAGTGAGGAAAACAGGTTGAAATAATGTAATATTTGAAAATAATGTAATGAAATAATGTAATGATGAAAAGATTATCTTATTTGTAGAGATTTGGAATTCATCTTTATGAACTTATCACAACCTGGAAAAATCTCCAAATGCTTAATGGGATTTATACAGATGGGTGAAAAACAGCAAGGCAATTTTTTAGGCAAAGTAAACAAAATGATGGAAATGTAAAGTAATGCATACAAAAATTTAGTAAATATTTTTTATTGTGGTGAAACTATACACAACAAAACATACACCACCTCAGCTATTTCCTTATAACTCTGTAAATTTTTTTTAAATATTTACAAAAATGTTTAAAATTTCTTCACAATTTCTGTACAATTCAGTGACAGTGATAACATTATTAAAGCTGTATGTCCATTCTTGTTATGCTTTTCCAAACCATTCCACCACTATTAACATAAACTTGTAAATTGTTGTGGATTGAACTGTGTCCCACAGTAATTTGGCTGGGCTGCGATTCCCAGTATTGTGTGACTGCTCTCCATTTTGTAATTTTTCTTATGTTGTAAATCCTAATCTCTGCTTGGGGTTAACAGACTGGACTATGTTAAAAAGTACTAGAGTGGGACTGTAAACCCTTCCTAAGGTCACCTCCCTGCTCTAATGTAAAGGGAGTTTCCCTGGAGTGTGGCTTGCACCACCTTTTATGCTAAAAGAGAAAAAAAAGAAAGGGAAGCAAGCAGAGTTGGGGACTTCGTACATCAAGAAAGCAGCACCAAGAGCAAAGTGCACCCTTTGGGCTTGAAGTTCCTGTGCTGAGATGGTCCCTGACCAAAGACAGACTGATGCAACACAAGGACCTTCCTCTGGAGCCAACAAAGAGGGAAAGCCTTCCCCTGGAGCTGACACCCTGAATTCGGACTTGATGCCTACTGGACTGTATAAGAAGAAACTCTTCTTTGTTAAAGCCATCCACTCGTGGTATTTCTGTTAGAGAAGTACCAGATGACTGAGACATAAATGATTAGTTCTTTATGGTTCTAGGCTACCCCATAAACATCAACAAACCAAACCTGTTACTATTGACTGGATTCTGACTCACAGTGACCTTAAAGGACAGAGTAGAACTGCCCCATAGGGTGTCCACAGTGTCTGGTGGATCTGAATTAATGATCTGTTGGTTAACAACAATCACAGCTCTTAATCACTGTACCACCAGGGTTTCCCCATAAAGGAGAACGAAAGATTCTTATTTGAATTTTAATAAAACTATAATTTAAAAAAGTTATTTAGGCTATTTCAGCCAAACAAAGGTGATCTCTGCTGGGATTTACAGCTTAGTCCAAACCACCTACCTGTTAAGTGATTAATGTATACAGCTAATCGTGGACAGAATAAGCTATTGCAGTGGCACTGAAAAACTGACTGTACCTTCATGTGTGAATAAAAGATGTCCATTTACAAAATCTCAAGAACACAGGCTAGAAGTGGTGATATTTAGATTGGTTGCTTACTTCCCCAGCATAACAGTTCATGCACAGAGCTATGCACTGCCCCCAAATTTAAAAAGGAAACAAAAAAACCTTCCCAAACCTGGTAACCATAAATCTCTAATTTTAGTACCATCTTTACAAAATTTTAAAAACCCTGGTGGTGCAGTGACTCAAGTGATTGCTAAACTGAAAGGTCCGCATTTGAAACCACCAGGCTTCACGGGAGACAGATGTAGCAGCTGCTTTTCCATAGAGATTTAGTCTTGGAAACCTCACGGAGTCTCTGTTACTTGGGATTGACTCAATGGCAGTGGATTTGGTTTTGAGTTTTTACAAAATCCTAGTCTTCTGTTCAGAAACCCTGGTGGCATAGTGGTTCAGCACTACATCTGCTAAGTGAAAGGTCAGCAGTTCAAATCTGCCAGGCACTTCTTAGAAACCCTATGGAGCAGCTCTACTCTGTACTACGGGGTCACTGTCATTGACTTGATGGCAGTGGATTTGTTTTTTTTTAGTCCTTTATTCAACTTGTTCTAAATTCTCTCACATTTCTGCCTTGACTGCCTAGGAAATTCTCCTGGGCTTGCCTTTTCTAGTAGTAACTCAAGTCATTCTTTATCTTTCAGGAAATGCCAAGATCATTTATTCACTATTACCAAATCAGAATTAGTCATTGCCTCATTCCTTTTAAAAGTTAATAAAATAATGAAGATGTTAATCTGAGGAGTCACCACAGCACATCCCAAAGTGCACATTAAAAGATTTGGTGAGAAAAGGATTTGAAATAAGAGCGGACAAGTACATACAGCAAACCTGCTTAAATGTTAAATCCATTTCTATAATGTATACTTTGTCAGACTCCTCAACATGCTGACGGGCTGGCTCACTAATCTCCAAAAGAAGAACCTAATATTCCACATATCCTAAATGTGACAGAGCCGACAACTCAATTTTCTTCAAACACCTTACATGATTAGTGTTCTGTGGTGCACACTATAACTCCTGGATCATTATTCTTATCTCAGGGACTCATTCATTCACTTAGCACTATTCCCATTAAACTCCTATTTTCCAAATTGGCCTAGTCAAAAGAATCACCTGACATATTTTTTAAACTATAAATTTCTGGGTCACACACAAGCCCTAATAAATCAATTTAATGTTCAGTGTGTGGGGTTCTGTAGTTTTACTAACTGTATTAAGTGATTAGTATAACATTTCATTCACTTATTCAACCATTTATCTACTTAAATACCTGAGTAACTACTAAGTTCCAGACACTGTGCTATGTGCTAGGGATACAGTAGTAAACATGAAACAGTTCCTGTTCTCATGCAGATAACATTCTTATGTGCAGAGATAAATAATAAGAGATAACTAATGATCATGATGATTTCAGTTTATGAAAAATGTTATGAAGAAAATAAAGAGTAACTGGACACACTATTGGTGACTGAATGGACACTGAATGCCTTTCCAAGGTGGTAAGAAATGAGATCTGCATGAAAAGGAGCCAGTCATGTCAGAATCTTAGAAAAGACTGATCCAGATAGAGGTGTAGCTTGGGCAAAGTTCTAAGGTGGGAACAAATGTGGTTATGTGGTGTGTTTGAGAAAGAGGTAAGAAATAAGGTCAGCAAACTAGGTAGCAGCAACACCTTACAGTTCTGCAGATAATGGTAAGGAGTGGGAATTTTACTCTAAATATGAAACATTTGGAAGGTTTAAAACTAACTAAAGTGCTGATTAACCTTTTCAAAGGTGCAGGCTGCTGGGTGGAGAATGAGTTGGACGGAAAGCAAGCATAGAGTCTATTACAGAAATCTCAGACAGACTCTCATTTACTTTTTAATAAATATTTTCTGAGCACTTAAAACATGTAAGCCACTTTTCTAATTACTAGAAATACAGTAACAAAATTCTTGCCCTCAAGGAGCTTACATTTTACTGGGAAAGAGACCAATAATAAATAATACATATGTCAAGAGTTATAAAACAAAAATGAGGCATAGTCAGAGGACAGAGGATCAAGGGAGAACAGCATGTATGGCAGTTTAGACACTGACTCCAAGAGGGCCCAGATCAGGCGACATGTGACACAGTGGAAGGAAGTGAGGCATCTAGCCATACAAATAAGTACAGGGAAAATATTCCGGAGATGGACAATAGTCAAGGTAAAGATCCTGAAGCGAGTGATCGTTGGTACATTCGATGAAGAGTACAGAGGCCAGCTCGTCAGGCACAATGACTAAGGGTGAAAGTGGCAGGACACGGCAGGTGGCAGCAGGAGGGAGTACAGATCACATGAGGCCTGCAGGCCACACCATAAGGGTTTTTGATTTTACTCTGAATGAGACAGGAAGCCACTGGAGGGTTCTGAACTATGTTTTAACATGATCACTTTAGCTGCTGTCTGGAGAATAGCTTGCATGGGGCAGGCAAGGAAGTAGGGAGACCAGTTAGAGGGCTGCCGCAATAGCTCAAGGATAAGTAATTGTAGTTTAGAGTGGGTCACAGAAGTGGTCGGATGCTGGGTATATTTCAAAGGAAAGATTGACAAGATTTATTTATGGACTAGACAAGGGGTAGGAAAGAAAGAAAGATGACTACAGAGTTTTTTCCAGAGTAGTTAGAGGAACAAAGGTGCCATTTGCTGAGTTACGGAAGACTGGGAGAAGACAACGTAATCTAATTCAAACGTGCAATGTGTATAATGAGATTTTTCTAGGCCAGCTAGGAGTTTTGTGCAACAGTAAACTAGTGGTAGGAAATTTTTTTTTGCTAGTTATGAAAGTCTTCATGTAATGAAGACTAAATAAGAATCCATTTAATTCACTGTCTTTTTTTTTTGGCAATGTGGTCTTCATTTGTAGCATCATTAAGTTTAAAACGAGAGCTCAATTTTCCATTATTTCAAAATTCTCCTGGTAAGCATAGTAACAACAGCAATAGTTATTGAAAACTAACACTTATGAAGGTACTTATTCTAGGACAGACACCTTAATTCTTTACATGTGTTATCTCATTTACAGCAATCCCATGATGTAAGTACTGTCACCACTGCCATTTTCCAGGAGAAGCAAAGGGAATCTCCAGGATGATGACAAAAGAGACTTCACAGTCACAGCAGTGCTACTGTTCCAAAGAACAAACATTAGCCACAATGAAAAAATAACCAGGGCTTGCTACTAGTTCATTCTGGTTCAAACCTCTGCTGAAAATTGGCATTTTCCCCCCAAGAGACAATGAACCACAATCTACACTTTAACAAGATCCTCAGGTGATTTTAGTATTTAACAAATTCTGAGAACCACTCAGACCTGGTTCCTAACCAGCCGCATTAGCATCACCTGGGAACCTGCAGGAAACCGGTGGTGTTAAGGTAAGGCCTTCAGCTGCTAACAAAGGTTAGCAGTTTGAATCCAACAGGCGCTCCTTGGAAACCCCATGGACCAGCTGTACACTGCTCTACAGGGCTGTTAGCTGTTGAAATCGACTCCAAGGCAATGAATTTGGTCTGGGAACGTGTTAGAAGTTAGAGGTTTGAACCAGAACTAACCAGTTTGAGGCCCTAAAGAGAATACAGCATTTGGAAACAGATAAAAAAGTTCAAGCAAGATCCCAAGTCTTCCACATGGTAATCAAGTGACAGTGGAAAAATGATTTAATATTTCTAAGCATTAATTTGCTAATTATACAACAAGAATACTACACTACAGAAAATGAACATGAGAATTAGAGATGTCAGGTATTCCACAATGGTCTTTTAAGGAAATTGAGATGAATTAATGGGGATCAAGGGAAATAATGAAAATCGCAGTGTCACAATCATCTTAAGAATTGAATTTAGCTGGCTGGGCATGTTTCTTGGAGCGCTAATCTTTAAATATTTTATAATCCCACAGAACTGAGAAACATATAAAAGTAACGTAGTTTAACTCGGCACTGACATAAGTATTGGACTGAAGACACGTTAACGTAAAATTGCACAACCAAGTGGTTAATAGTTTAGTTCCATTCACTACCTTTATTTCAAAGTTTGATAAACTTGAACCAAGTATCTGCTAACATACAATCTGGGATTTTGTTTTTGTGATAAAATAATTATAATAGTAGTCATTGAGTATTGCCTGTACTACAATGCTAAAGTCAGTTGCCATCAAGTTGATTCCAATTCATGGTGACCCAGATACGTGTCAGAGTAGAATTGTACTCTACAGGGTTTCCAATGCCTCAATTTTCAGAAGTAGGATTGCCAGGCGTTTCTTCCAAGGCACCTATGGATGGACTCCAACTGCCACCTTTTCAGTTAGCAGCCAATCACGTTAACCTTTTCACCAGACAGGAACTCTACTATACTACCAGTAAATTTTTATTAATGACTCCAATTCAGAAAAACAAAGATAATTCAAGTCAGTAAATGTTCAGCAAACCTAAAACTGTGTCAGATGCTGTGAGGAATACAGGAACAAGTGTGAGATACTTTCTGCCTTTAGGAAGCTGATAATCTAGCTGAAGAGTCAAATTCAACATTAGAAATAATTCAGAAAGAACAGGGGAAACAGTATATTTAGTAACATTTTACAACTCTTAAAATGCTTTTACATATTTCATTTGATTCTTATATGTAGAAAACAGTGTTACAGTCATCAACTATATAAAGAAACTAAAGCTAAGTTCGGCTCAGTGGTTTGGCCAAGGTCACGTTGCTGTTGTTAGCTGCCACCCAGTTGGTTCTGACTCATAGCAACCCTGTGTACAACAGAACAAAACATTGCTGGATCCTGTGCCATCCTCATCCAAGGTCATACTGAGTGTAAATTTCAAAGACTAGCCTTGAACCTGAGTTCTGACTAGTTTATGACTAACTGTTCATAAAATTTTAGTACAAGAATGAATATTAATAATTTAGTTGTCCTTTAATTATCAGGGATAAGATAGTGAGGGCAAAGGAAATTTTATGGCTTTCATGAAATAATAAATCACAAATCTGCAAAACAGGAGTCTGTTTTACAAAACTATATAACAATCACAGACGGCCATACTGCAACAGTGCATACTGCAAAGAAGGATTCAGAAATACTGCCTACCCCAAGAAGAACTCTCTCCTCCCACTTTTTTTTTCCACCCAGAGGAAGCAGTGCATGGCAGTGCACGGCAAGGCAAGGCAAAAGGACACTAACGTGGCTACGGAATCCAGTGTAAAGTCAGGGTTGAAAAAGTAGAGAAATTAGAAAGAGATAAAGACTATGCAGTAAAATATACCAAACACAACCCACTGCCATCAAGTCAGTTCTGACTCACAGTAACCCTACAGGACAAAGGAGAACCTCCACAAAGAATTTCCAAGGGGTGCCTAGTGAATTCAAACTGCCAACCTTTTAATTAGCAGCTGTAGCACTTATCACTATGCCACCAGGATTTCCTTTAGTATTTGTTTAAAAAAAAAAAAAACTATTTTGTGCTAATTTTATACTTTTAATGACTTCTGTAAAAATATAAGATCTCATGAATATTAACTGCAATTTTAACTAAAAGTTTACTGATTTTTATACTGTGTGTCTTGAAACATTTTAAGTGATTTTAGTTTATCAGTTTGTGATTCTACCTTCTGCTCCAAACCCTGACATCAATATAGTTAACTACAAGTCAAAGCACAAATCATTTTTTTGGTGCTGTTGTGTGCCAGAATATTTTCAACATCATTTCAAAATTTGTTAATGCCTTTTTAACAAACATAGAGCCTCTGCTTGGCAACAGGATCTTGGAAAATTAATAGTGTTTGTAATGTATCTATTTTTAGTTTACACTCTATTTACAGAAAATGATACTGGTATTTCATTTAGCGATAAAACTGTTATGGATTGAACTGTCCCTGCAAAAGGTACAGTAAATCCTGACTCCCATACCTATGGTTATAATCCCATTTGGTAATGGGTTTTCTCTGTTCTTAGTGTGGCGTGTGTCTCAAATCAAATCTCTTTTAAGACATAAAAAGAACTGGACAAGTAAGCAGCAAGCAAGCAGAGATGGGGGGAGACAGATGCCATGCCACATGAAGATCACCAATGACTGTCCAGGAACAGAAACCGAAAAGAGACAAGGACTGCCCCCAGAGCCCACAGAGAGTAAGCCCTCCCCTAAAACTGGTGCTTTGACTTCTAGCCTCTTGAAGTGCAAGAAAATAAACTCCTGTTTATATAAGCCATCCACTGGTGGTATTTCTATTATAGCAGCACTAGATAACTAAGATAGCTGTCTTTTTAAATGTTTTAAATAAAAGCAGTGACTCAGCATAAGAAAAAGTATTTAATAAATGGAATGATACTTAAAATGGAAAGATTATAAAAGTAGTCTCTGAATGAGTAAATTCAGGGAAATTTTCCTATCATCATCATACCAAATTCTGGAAGCAATTCTGTGAGGAGGGAGTATTCTCACACTCCAGAGGAAACTAGCTCAGAGCAAGCTGAAATGCTTCATCCAATGTGATGTGCTTAGTAAAGCCGAGGTAACTGTGGTAGAAGTCGATCTCAGCCTAAGTTTTTAAAACACTTACATAATCAGAGACTTTTATTAGGCCTAGACAATCACTGCAATGAAGGATCTGCCAGTGTACACTGGGCACAAGACACCAGCAAAATCCACTAAAACATCACCAGTGAGTCTCTAATATACTGTTACAGAAACAAATAAGACTTACAGAATTGTCATTGGTTATTTGTTAACACATCAATGTCAAAGGTGGGAAACATACAGGATTACAGGTTTGATTTAGCGTCTTTGTTGGCTAGATAACGTTTAGTTACCATGGGGAGGTTTGTTCCAGCGAATGGAAAACCAGAAGGAAAGAACATGTTCTGTATTTCTCAAGCTGAAAGAACTGAAGGAAAAAATTTAAGCCTCAAGCTGCAATAGTGAAGGATTCTACAGCAAAAACATTAGACAAGTCAAGGAGCATCAAAAGAAGATAGAGGAATACCCAGAGTCGTCATACCAGAAAGAACTGGTCGATGTTCAGCCATTCAAAGAGGCAGCATCTGATCAGGAACTGATGGCACTGAAGAAAGAAGTTGAAGCTGCACTGAAGGCACTGGCCAAAAACAATGATCCAGGAACTGATGGAATGTCAATTAAGATATTTCAACAAACAGATGCAGTGCTGGAAATGCTTACTCATCTATGCCAAGAAATTTGGAGAATAGCTACCTGGCTAACTACTGACTGGAAGACATCCATGTTTATGCCCTTTCCAAAGAAAGGAGATCCAACTGAATGTGGAAATGACTATTACTATTACCTGCAAGTAAAATTTTGCTCAAGGTCATTCAAAAGCAACTGCTACAGTGTATTGACAAGGAATTAGCAGAAATTCAAGCTGGATTCAGAAAAGGATGTAGAACCAGGGATATCACTGCTGGTGTGAGACAGATCTTGGCTGAAAGCAGAGAATACCGGAAAGATGTTTACCTGTGTTTCATTGACTATGCAAAAGTATTTCACTGTCTGGATCATAATAAGTTATGGCTAACACTGCAGAGAACAAGAATTCCAGAACATTTCATTGTGTTCATGAGGAATCTGTGTATAGATCAAGAGGCAGTTGTGCAAACAGAACAAGGGGACACTGCATAGTTTAAAGTCAGGAAATGTGTGCTTCAGGATTGTATACTTTCACCATACTTTTTCAACCTGTATGCCAAGCAAATAATGTCAGAAGCTGGATTATATGAAGAACAACATGGCATCAGGATGGGAGGATGACTTACTAACAACCTGCATTACATAGACAACATCATCCTACTTGCTGGAAGTGAGGAAGATTTGAAACACTGATGAAGATCAAAGACCACGGCTTTCAGTACGGATTCCACCTCAACATCAACAAAACAAAAATCCTCAGAAACTGGACCAGTAAGCAACACCATGATAGATGGAGAAAGGACTGAGGTTGTCAAGATTTCACTTGGTTCCACAATTAACAGCCATGGAAGAAGCAGTTAAAATCAAAAGATGTATTGTACTGGGAAAATCTGCTGCACAAGATGTTTAGAGTACAGAAAAGCAAAGCTGTCACCTTGAGGACTAAAGAGCGCCTGACCCAAGCCAAGGTATTCTTAATCGCATCATATGCATGTGAAGGCTGGACGATGAACAAAGAAAACAGAAGAATTTGTGCCTCTGAATTGAGGTATTGGAGAAGAATGCTGGATGTATCATGGACTGCCAAAAGAACAAATAGATCTGTTCTGGAAGAAGTACAACCAGAGTGCTCCTTGGAAGCAAAGATGGCAAGACTGCCTCTTACATACTTTAGACATGTTGTTGGGAAAGATCAGTCCCTGGAGAAGGACATCATGCTTGGTAGATGAGAGGGTCAGAGAAAAAGAGGAAGACCCTCAACGAGAAGAGTTGACACAACGGCCAAAATAATGGGCTGAAGCATAAAAATTATTATGGACATGGTATAAGATCAGTTAGCATTTTATTACAGGGTCAGTATGAGTTGATACTGACTTGATGGCACCTAACAACAACAACAATCTGTGACAACTTCCCTCACTAAATTTATTCCTAGGAATTTTATTCTTTTAGCTGCTACTGTACACTGACTGTATTCTTCATTTCCTTTTTGGATTGTGCACTGCTGGTGTATACCAACATAACTTTTTTGTGCATTAATTTTGTATCCTGCTACTTTGCTGAACTATGAACTACCCTCAGTAGCTTTCTGGTGGGTTCTTTGGGACTGTCTGTCTGTCTGTTGTCATGTCATCTGCAGAGACAGTTTTATTTCTTTTTTTTCAGACTTTATCGTTGTTGTTGTTAGGTGCCATCGAGTCAGTTCTGACTCACAGCAACCCTATGTACAATAGAACGAAACACTGCCCAGTCTTGCGCCATGTCCACTTTAGGCTTAAGCCCATTGTTGCGGCCACTGTGTCAATCCATCTTGACAAAGGTCTTCTTCATTTTTACTGACCCTCTCCTCTACCAAGCATGATGTCGTTCTCCAGGGACTGATGGTTCCTGACAACATGTCCAAAGTATGTAAGAGGCAGTCTTGCCATCTTTGCTTACAAGGAGCACTCTGGTTGTACTTCTTCCAGAACAGATACTGTTGTTTCTTTTGGCAGTCCATGGTACATTCAACATTCTTCTCCAACACCACAATTCAAAGGCATCAATTCTTCTCCTGTCTTCTTTGTTCATTGTCCAAGTCCAATTTCTGACTTGGATGCCTTTTATTTTTCTTACCTAAGCGCTCTGTTTAGCATTTCAAATACGATGCTGAGCAGCAGTGGTAAAGTGGGCACCTTTGTCTTTTTCCACCATCTCTGAAAAAAGCTTTTGATCTTTCAGCACTGAGATGACATTAGTTGTGAGTTTCTAATAAATATCCTTTATTATTTTAACAATTTTTAAATTAATTTAAAGCATTAAAAAATAACAAACCATGGCATACCTAGGTAATTTAACTGTAAGGGTTGGGTTAGATTAGTAAAAGTCTTGCAAGCCAAATAAAAAATTCTAAACCACTCAAATTCTCTAAGTAGAAGTTTAACAATGAATTGTAGCATTTTAGGTAAGGAAGCAAGAGTGTAATCTGCAAAGTGAATTAAATACCAGATCTATTACAGACATGAAGGCACACTTATAGTAAGATAACTTATAATGTAGGCACAAATATTATGGGATTTCAGAAGGAAAGAAAACAAAATAAAGGAATAGTCTGCAATTGTGTCAAAGGGATTCCTGAGCTAAATCTTGAAGGATGAACAGTTCAGCTAAAGCACAAGAATGGGTGACTGAAATTGGATAAGGGGAAACAGTCTCACAGAGACTATTAGACATAGAAAAGAGATAATCTTAAGGTAAAATAACAAGATCTAACATACCTATTGATAGGAACAAGAGAAAGTGTTGTTACTCATGACAAAAATGGGTAAGAAACAGAAATCTCAGTGTATTTGTTTCCAACTTTGATCTCTTTCCTTTCCCCATTCTCCACATCTAATCACCATATCCAGTCAACTACAGCTTTGCTACGCTTCTGTATCAATTTTGTCTTTTCCATTGCATGCTAGACTACTAACCAAAAGGTTGGTGGTTCAAATTGACCCAGGCGCATCTCAAACGTAAGGCCTGATGATGTGCTTCTGAAAAATAACATCCCTGAAAACACTACAGAGCACTACCCTATGCACATGGGATCATCATGAATTGGAAATCAATTTGACAGCAACTAACAACAGCCATCACTTTGATCCTTATCAGTTGTATCTTGGACCACTAAAGAGGTAAATTCTACTCCCTGCTACCAGTTCTCCCACCTTGAAATAATTCTTTATTTTCCTCCCGATTAGTATTTCTAAAATCCTGTCTTTACCAGGATACTTCATTGCTTAAAAAACAAACAAAAAAACTACTTTCAAAGACTTCCAAATGACAGTCTCAGGATCCCTCAACCATTCTGTGGAGAAGACAGTTTTTACTTTTTGTTTATTTATATTTTGACATCACATATGAGGTGTGGACTCAAGTTGCCTTCGTAGGCTCTGTCTGCTTCCACTTCCACTGTAAATTCTAAGATAGGGCAGTGATGGTGGTGGTGATAGCAAAGGCTAATGGTTTAGAGACCTATAATTAGAAAGATACCAGTTTACTTGCCTGGACCTTTGTGTTTCTAGGAATAACTCCAAAATCCTCATCTTGGCATTTGAGCCCCTTTATAGTCTAGCCAGCAACTCTGGCAGCACAGTGGTCAAGTGCTATGGCTGCTTGTTAACCAAAAGGGGTACAGTTCCAATCTGCCAGGTGCTCCTTGGAAACTCTACAGGGCAGGCCTGTCTATAGGGTTGCTATGAGTCAGGATGGATTTGACTGCAGTGGGTGTTTCTGGTTTACGGTCTTGCCCCAACTTACTTTTTTCTAACTCCATCATCTATTGTGCTCATCAGGAACTCTATGCTCCACAGGGATCAGTCTCCACACTATCTCTAGAATGCTTTGTGAGCCTTGATTCTAGACGTACGCATCTCTGTTCATATCAATTTTTCATTGAAAATTTCTTCTCCCAACTCCTCCTTTACCTGACTTGTATATCCTTTGAAAGTTCAACTCAAGAGCTTCTTCTTTCGTTAAACCTATCTTGAGGTTTAATTTCCTAATACGTTTAATTCCTCTCTGAACTGCTGAATACATGCTGCTTTATATTACCATTTTATTGACCAACTTATTAATTCAACAAATATTTACTGAACACCTAGAGTTCTCAGACTATGTATTAGGCCCTACGGATACACAAAAAGAAACACAGAAGTTACCTATAAAGGGATTACAGCAGACAGAAACAAAACAAGTAATTTCACCAGACTGATCAAAGGAGCTGTAACAGAGATTATGGTAAAAAAAAAAAAAAAAAAGCCATATAAGTATACACTTTCCATTCGCTGGAGTAGGATAAAATGATAAAGGGAAACAAGCAGAGAATTGGGAACCTCACACCATCAAGAAAGCAGCACCTGGAGAAGAGCACATCCTTCAGATCTGTTCCTGTGCCAAGAGGCTCCCCAACCTAAGACTGATGCAACACAAGGACTTTCCTCCAGAGCTGACAGAGGGAAAGCCTTCTCCTGGATTCGGACTTGTAGCCTACTGAACTGTGAAGAATAAACGTTTGTTTGTTAAAGCCATCCATACTTTCTGGTATTTCTGTTACAGAAGCACTAGATGACTGAAACAGTAACTAAGGTGGGAAGTACTGAAAATGCAGAGCCAAACATGCCAATGGGATCAAAGTGCTAAAGAGACTTATGAGAATTTCTTTAGCAATCTTCACTCTGATCCACATGACTTGGTTTAAACAAAAAGTGGCAGGACAACAGCAGCCAGCACGCAAGTAGCTGCAGCTGAAACAGATCAGGAACCAGGACCTATTATGATCCTGGCAACTCAGGCCCTCTCTTGCAGCAGGATCCCACGCTACTCCAGGGAGTCTAGGACAGCCACATTACGAGGTAGAATTGAAGACGACAATGGGGGACAATACTGGGCTCTACAAAGGCAGCAGGGGAAGGGGATAACATGAGGTGTGGGCAGATCTGTCACCACTACTGAGTGCTCATCAACTATGTCCTTCAACATCTGATACATATAGCATAAGCAAGCCAAGTGGGGATTTTGATAAACTGCCCTTTTTTGGGTAAGAGGGAGCTGTTACTCAACTTCAGACATATGTTGCTTTGGGACAATATAAGAAGCAGTGCCAGACTTAAATGTTTCCCCAAGCAGCTATAATTTCTGATTTCCATATGACAACTCCCTATTTAAGATTTTCTTTATTGTCAAGTCTACAACTCAATTTTGTAAATGTTGCATTTGTTGCATATTCTCTTTGAGAGAAGAAAAGTCATAGACATTTTATTTTTGATACTACCCAAATTTATAGGTCTTTGTGCTCCTCGAAAACTCTATGGGCAGTTCTATTTTGACCTCTAGGGTCGCTATGAGTAAGACCCGACTTGACAGCAGTGGGTTTCTTTTTTTGTTTACTATCTTACTAAATCTATCCAATTCTGAAATAGTATATTATGAAAATATTACAGTTCAAATTGGGCTCTTTCATTTTTTTGTTTCATTATATTTAATGGTAATGACATTTAATATATGTATGCTAAAATCTTTAGCTTTTTAATGTTATGCCTTTTAACATCATGTCAGTCTATTTGCATAGCACTTTTAACCTTCAATTCTATTGTCTGATTTGCTATTCAAGTTCATTTTTTATTTGCCTGTTATCTTTGCTCATATTTAATATCCTTATTGTTTTGTGTTACCTATGACTCGAATAAAATGTTCTTTTAATCCAGCTGTAACATCTAATGGAACATCTAATGGAACAAGTGTCAGTTTATATTTAGTGTAATATCAGATGTACTTGACTGCAACCTTTTGAACGCACTTTATGTCACCTGGTTATTTTTAATTTTCCTTATCATTGTTATTTTTCTTACTTGTTTGCTCAAGCTTTTTTTTTTTGGTAATTTGTTAATTCTGGAAATCTTCTGTAATTTGTTATTTTATTAAACAGTTTTCCTTTTTCCCATTCTCGATTACACATACATTCTTCTATCAGAATATGACAGTCTATCAAGATACTCTACTTTCATTTTTTCTAACTCTAATGAGTTAGCATATTGTAATTTTAATTTCATCTCTATGTTTAAACCTTTGAACATCTAATACTTTCTCCTCTCACAGTTCTGAATTTGTGCTCCAATTCAGTACTTCAACATCACAGATACTGAATTGTTCCCTAAAGCACTTACATGGCACATTCCCAGACAGCCTGCGTTTTCCACTATTTCTACCCCTTTCTCTTTGGGACCTGTGTTCTGATTCAGTTGCTATTTGGTTAAAATCCTTTCTTATTCGAAGAGATGTTAAACGGGTGACACATATTATAATATTTTTTATATTTGTATAGATACTTCCACCTGGTTCTTGTTGTTGTTAGGTGCCATCCCATCAGTTCTGACTGACAGAGAGTCTGTGTACAAGAGAATGAAACACTGCCCAGTCCAGCTCCATGCCCATAACCATTTTAATGCTTAAGTTCATTGCTGCAGCCAGTGTGTCAGTCCATCTTGCTGAGTCCTCCTCTTTTTCATGACCCTTTACTTTACCAAGTATGATACCCTTCTCCGGGGACTGATCCCCCCAGACAACACGTCCAAAGTATGTAAGACACAGTTTTGCCATCTGTGCTTCCAAGGAGCACTCTGGCTGTACTCCTTTCAGCAAAGATCTGTTGGTTCTTTTTGGCAGTCCGTGGTACATTCAATTCTCTTCTCCAACACCGCAATTCAAAGCATCAATTCTTCATCTGTCGTCCTTATTCATTATCCAGCTTTCACATGTATGTGACGTAACTGAAAATATCATGGTTTGGGTCAGGCACACCTTAGTTTTCAAGGTGACATCATTACTTTTCAACACTTTAAAGAGGTCTGTTACATCAGATTTTCCCAGTGCAATGCATCTTTTGATTTATTGACTGCTACTTCCATGGGTGTTGATTGTGGAGCCAGGTACAACAAAATCCTTTACAACCTCAATCCTTTCTCCATTTGTCATGATGTTGCTTACTGGTCCAGCTGGGAAGATTTTTGTTTTCTTGATGTTGAGGTGCAATCCATACTGAACGCTGTGGTCTTTGATCTTCATCAGTGTTTCAAATCCTCTTCATTTCCAGTAAGCAGAGTTGTGTCATCTGCAAAACACATGTTGTTAATGAGTCATTCTTCAGTCCCGATGCCTCGTTCTTCTTTATACAGTCCAGCTTCCCGGATTATGTGCTATGCATACAGATTGAAAAGGTGTGGTGAAACTATACAATCCTGATGCACACCTTTCCTGACTTTAAACCAGGCAGTGCCCCTTATTCTGTTTGCACAACTGCTTCTTGCTCCATATAAAGATTCCTCATGAGCACAATTAAGTGATCTGGAGTTCCCATTCTCCATAATGTTATCTATAATGTGTTATAATTCACACAGTTGAATGACTCTGAATAGTTATGGAAACACAGGTAAACATCTTTCTGGTATTCTCTACTTTCAGCCAAGATCCATCAGCCATGATATGCCTGGTTCCACATCCTATTCTAAATCCGGCTTGAATTTCTGACAGTTCCTTGTCAATATACTGTTGCAGTCACTTTTGAATGACCCTTAGCAAAATTTTACTTGCATGTGATATTAACGATATTGTTCAATAACTTCTGCATTTGGTCAGGTCACCTTTATTGGGAACAGGCATAAATATGAATCTCTCCCAGTTAGTTGGTCCTGAAGTGCTTGAACACAGACCAGTTCTTTCGGGCATAATGAATTTGTATATTCCTTCCATCTTCTTTTGATGCTTCCTGAGTTAATATTTTCTCTGCAGAATCCTCTACTATTTCAACTCAAGGCTTGAATTTTTCATCATTTCTTTCAGACTGAGAAATGTAGAGTGCGTTCTTCCCTTTTAGTTTTCTATTTCCAACTCTTTGAATGTATCACTATAATACTTTGTCTTTTCAAGTTGCCCTTTGAAATATGTTTAGTTTTTTTTACTATGTCATTCCTGCCTTTTGTTTTAGCAACCTGATGTTCAAGAGTAAGTTTCAGAGTCTCTTCTGACATCCAGTTTGTTTTTTTTTCCTTCTTTCCTGTCTTTTTAATGACCTTTTGCTTTCTTCATGGATTGTGTGTTTGACGTCATTCCACAATTAGTCTGGTCTTTGGTCATTAGTGTTCAACACATCAAATCTGTTCTTGAGATGGTCTCTAAACTCAGGTGGGATATACTCAAAAGGTTGTACTTTGGCTCTCATGGATTTGTTCTAATTTTCTTCAGTTTCTATTTGAACTTGCATGTGAGTAGTTGATTGTGCTGCAGTCAGCACCTGGTCTTATTCTGACTACTATTGAGCTTTTCTATAGTCACTTTCCACACACGTAGTCAATTTGAGTCCTCTATTCCATATGACAAAGTCTGTATGGATAGTCACCATTTATGTTGGTAAAAAAGGTATCTGTGACAGAGAAGTTGTTGGTGTTGCAAAATTCTATCATGTGATCTCTGCCATCATTTCTATCACCAAAGCCGTATCTGCAAACTACTGAGCCACCTTCTTTGTTTCCAACTTTTGCATTCCAACCACCAGTAATCATCAATGCATCCTGACTGCATATTCAATCAATTTCAGACTGAGAAACTGGTAAAAATCTTCAATTTCTTCATCTTTATCCTTAGTGGTCAGTGTGAAAATCTGTACTAACAGTCACATTAACAGGCCTTCCTTACAGGCACATGGATATTATTCTATCACTACAGTACTGTACTTTAGGACAGCTCTTGAACTGTTCTTTTCAACAATGAATGTGACACCATTCCTCTTCCAGTTTTCAATCCTAGCATAGCAGACTGTTATCATCTGACTCAAAATGGTCAATGCTTGCCCATTTTAGCTCACTAATGCCTAAGATATCTATTGTTTATGCATTCCATGTTATTTTTGACTATTTTCAATTTTCCTAGATTCATGCTTCATACATTCCATGTTCCTATTGTTAATGTTTGCAGCTGTTTCTTCTCACTTTGAGTTTTGCCATGTCAGCAAATAAGGTCCTGAAAGCTTTACTGTATCCACATTATTAAGGTCAACTCTACTTGCAGGAGGCAGCTCTTCCCTAGTTGTCTTCTGAATGCTTTCAAGCCTGGGGGGCTCATTTTCCAGCACTGAATCTGACAATGTTCTGCTGTTATTTATCAGGTTTAACTGGCTAATTCTTTTCGGAAGTAGACTGCCAAGTCCTTCTTCCTAGTCTGTCTTAGTTTGGAAGCTCAGCTGAAAACGATGGTAGCCCTGCTGGTATCTGAATACCAGTAGCAACACAGTACCATGAAAGCCCTCGCAGTATGACAAAATGACAGACGTGGGGGGGGGGAGTAATACTGTCACTGGAACAGGAATTTGGGATTACAATCTTTTCCTTCATAGTCTGTAAAAACTCTTTCACTGTCCTAGTTTTGAGTTGTGGATTTGAATTCTGATGTCAGCTTGATACTTTACATGTATAACATGATCTAACTGGAAGACTGCAAGATATTCTCTGAACCCTTGGAGCTCAGAAATTTTACCAGGATATACTAAGTGTATGTTCTTCATCACTGATGTTCTCTGGAACAGCAATCTGTACAACAAAATCTTCTTTGGTTTAGGAGGTTTTCTGTATTTATCACTTTTCCTCTGTTTACATCAGCCATGTTAGGTCTCCTGAATCTGTCCTTCAGTCTCTCATCTTTTTTTAAATCTCTATACTTTCGACTCTGTGCTTCTAAATGTTTCTTCTGTATAATCTTCCAGGCCGATAACCAATCATATTCATTCTTTCATTCAACAATTATGTACTGGATGCCTAGAATGTACAAAATATTGTCACAGACCTTAGGTTTTCATAACAGATTAGCACTGTATACGAGAGAAAAATTTCTGCTTACATGGTGGTTATGTTCTGCAGGAAATAACTTAAAACATTAAAAAACTGTGTGTCCATGGATTAACAGTCAGACAGTGGCTTAGTCATCTAGTGCTGCTGTAACAGAAACACCAGTAGTGGATGGCTTTAATAAAGAGATTTTTTTTCTCACACAGTCCCATAGGCTCTAAGTCTAAATTCAAAGCATCAGCTCCAGGGGAAAGCTTTCTCTATTGGCTCTTAAGGAAGGTCCTTGTGATACATCAGTTTTTCCTTGGTCTGTGAATATTTCAGGCCTGGAACCTGAGGTCCACAGGATGCATTCTACTTTCTTGGTGACAGGAGGTGCCCATGTCTCTCTGCTTAGTTCCCTCTTTAATATCTCAGAATGGATAAGCTTAAGACACTACCCAACCTTGTAGACTTCATCAATATAACTGCATTAATCCATCTTACTATAGTGATAAAATTTACAACACACAGGAAAATCTTATCAAATGACAAAATGTTGGACAATCACACAATACTAGGAATCATGGCCTGGCCAAATTGGTAAATAAATAACACACATTTTCCGGGGAACATAATTTAATCCATAACAGGTAGTAATAAGTATTTAGCTAGGAAATATTATTTCTTGCTCCAGTAAATCCTTAAAAACTCTTACATTTTCATGTTCAAATTGCCATCTGTCTCCTCCAGCATCTCTATCTAGCTGGCACATTATATTGTTGCCTGGCTCCCCTAAAACGATTGTTTTTCTGTGTCACCTTATACGGGTTCAAGTTTAGTTGTTGGGAGGGTCACATGTGGCGGTAGTCTGAATAGAAGAGGAAGGCAAAGCAGTCTCTACCCCTTGGGCTGGCAGTACAGCAGCAGGAAGTCTCTGGCCCTTGTGGTGGTTCGGGAGGAAGTCTCCCTGCTTTCAAGTCTCCTTACATCTTACACCCTCAGGTATGGGGAGATCTTTGTCCCCTGATTCTTTACTTCTCTTCTTTCACCAAGAAGTTCATGAATCTCTACCAGTCAAAGCTCTTTCCTGGAGTTGCCATTCTATTCCTCACCCTGAGGCTCTCTAAACTCTTGTCTAATCAAAATCTCTTTTGAAACTTAAAATCCCTGATGGGGTAGATGGCTCAGTAAGCAAGGTTTTACTAAATCTTTGTGAAACTGTTCACTACAGATTACTAAGTAGGCACAAGCAATCCTGTGCTCACCTTACCTACTGAATCATCCATCCCATCAGGGATTTTAAATCTGAAGAGAGGCTTTGGTTCTCTAAGGAAAGTGCTATACGGTCGAGACAGAGAGATGGATGCTAGTTATAAAGAGAAGGAGAATCTCTGATGTATTGAAAACATGTGAATTTTTTCCCTACAGATGATCCGGTACGCATACTATTGGAAAATCTGCCCCTGCCCATGACGAAGAAAAGTCCTGTACAAGCTCTTCCTGACAAGGCTCCCACAGAGCGCAAGGTCTTACTGGCACCCAAATGTTCAACACACCTAGGGGTCACTTGGCTCAAGAACAGCAGATACAGAGTGGAGCTAGGAATGGAGGATAGTGAGATACTCAGGTAGCCATCTTCCAAGAACTTTCTCTAAAAAGTAAATGTCTTGTTAACAGGAAAACCCAAAAACTTTCAAACCTTGGCAAATAAGTCAAAATTTGGACCTCTGTTAAGTTCAACCATCTGTGAGCTGTATGTATAACTGTTTTCAATTGCTGCCCCAAATGTTAAGCTCTAAAAATCTAAGAAAAAGGAAGATCTTAATCATGGAATTAAAAGCTGGCAAAACCAGGAAACACTATGCATTTTGAAAAGTGTGTATTTTGTAGCACTTTTATCTTACAGAATGAAACCAGTTTCAACCCGGTGTAGCCTCCATTTAGGAGGTTAAGAGATGGGAGAGACATAGGCCAAAGGGAGTAGACAGTACACACAGCGTTTGTACAACAAAGGGAATTTGGGGAGTGAAAGGTTTCTGGAACACTGATGAAAGCAGTGTTGAAGGGACTGTTGAGTTCAAAATGACAAGGAAGGGGGGTCACAATCTAAATAAAGTTTTAAGATATAAAGAACTGAAAGGAATCAGGCTCAAACTTGTTTTCTTATATTAAGGTCTTAGATCCAGTAACAGTCATGTTAAAAAGAAACATCTAAGTCTTTCAGACAATGGCAGACTACTGGGTGGATGGGAAGAAAGGAGAAAAACATTCCTTATCAAGGCAAGTTCAAAGATAAACTTGGACCCTAAGATTTAAAAAACCGCAGATTTCAATTTGTATGTTAAGTGCGTTTATAAAAGCCTTATGTGAACTGCTAAAGGGACCAAATAAATAAATGTTTTTAAACCTTCCATTCAGAAAAAATCTTTATCGACACAAAGAAACTCTTTGTGTATTTCAACATGATCAACAAAAAGAAGGTAGTTACACCACCTTTAGAACGTAAGTTTTCCTGGGTAATAAGTACAGCTAATGCTTAAACAGGGGGGTTCATAATAAAATTTACAGTCCATTATAACATTAAATCTCTCTCACAGCATATTGTTTCTATCATCTGGATTACTTGTGAATTAATGTTTAGAGATACCGTTCAATACCAGTAGAGGTTCCTCCCTATTTTGCTACTGGTTCCTTTTTGAAAATTTCATCAGAACCTTATTTCATAGGGAGGGGAAATCTTCCAGTTTGCTATCTGTATTAACTAAACACAAGTCCAGCAGTCCAAATCTGCCTAATCCATAGATACTGTAAGAAGATTTGAGGGGCTGAAGGCAAAAGATTTGGAACAACTGTTCTCATGAAAAAGTACTAATTAAACCACTATCTGTTTAAATAAACACCTGATTAAGGAAATGCATTAAACAGTAAGTCATATTGTTCCTATAAAGAACATCACAGATTTGTCAATGCTCATGTCAAATCCTGTGGCCTATGTACACTATGACAAAAAGTAATTTTCTCTTAGTTTGGAAACCTAGGACTTGGCACCACAGGTGGGAAGCAGGAGGGATTCTGAATAATGGGAACTTTTAAACAAAGGCTCTGCTACTTACCATTTGGCCTGGAGCAAGTCACTCTCACTAGCCTTAATTTCTTTATCTCTAAAAGGGCAGTAACATCCACACTAATCCACAGAGTGGAGAGAAAAAAAAAAACCCAAGCCATTTGCCATTCAGTCTATTCTGACTCATAGCAACCCTACATAGGACTGAGCAGAATTGCTCCATAGAGTTTCTAAGGAGTGCCTGGCAGATCTGAACTGCCAACCTTTTGGTTAGCAGCCGTATCACTCAACTGCAATGCCAACAGGGTTTCCCACAGTGGAGAAGAGGACGAAACGGATAAAACTTCCTTAGTAGCCTCCATCACCTCTTCTGGTCTAACCACTCTTACTGTCTTCACCAATCACTCTACACTTCTGTTTCCCACACGTTACACCATCTCAAACCTTCAGATCATTCCTTCTGCTTGTAATGTCCTCTAGACCTCCCCTTCAAGAATCAGTTGTGGCCCCTCCTCTGAGATATTCATCCAGCTTCTTTCCAGGAAATATTACTTTCTTTATATCATCTACGTCTTACGCTGGGTTCTCCAGTGAAACAAAACCAGTGAAATGTGAGTAAAAATACACACAGAGAGATTGATCTCAAGAACTGGCAGCTGTAATGTCTTGTAAGGCATCTGCCTCTCATGCCCTATCTCAGACAAAGGCTCTTCAGACGCAGCTGGCTAAATACCACTGTGCAGGGGTTGAGGGGCTAGGGGTTTTACTGTGGAGGGTGGCTCAGCACACAAAAATAATGTAATCTCTTTCTATGGGAGTGAAAGGGCAGGTTCCGTTGGCAGGCGTAATTCAATGGAATTTTAGAGCTCCAAGTCCACAACTTCTGATTATCTGCCCATATGTCCCCATTTCAAGTTTCAGGATCTTATTTCTTCTGAATCAGTGATCTCACTTTAAGCCGAGATACATTTGAGTTCAGAATCTCAATTGGCATTGTTATTCAGCCACTTTTAGGATAAGTCTTGAGTCTGGTTTTCAGCAGCATCAGCTCTGTTACAACAAGAAATAAACCTTACTTTTGAGGCATAAATAGCAACTCTGAGGTCATTTATGTGGTGCATAAGCTGGGCTTCTGAAGCCCTGTGCTCCTCTCTCCATTTCATCACCTTGTCTAGCAAAAGTAGGTCCAGCCAACCACCTTCCTGATAGTTTTCATCTGACAGAACTGTAGAAAAAGATCCAACCTGTGACTACCCACAGCCTTGCCTCTGATCTGCTGGTGCCCATACTTTGTGTATTTCTATTGCCACCTCACACCATGGGTTAGCAGTGCCCTCTATACTACTGGAAGCAGGGTCATCAACATCTTTAAGACAAAAACACTTGAGAGCCAACTTAGAAAACTCACCCTTACAATTTTGTTTACTCTAGAACTACCCCTGGTACCAAATGTCCTAGGTTGAGTTCTCCACAGAAACAAAACTGGTGACCAGATATACGCAGGTACAGAGACAGAGAGAGAGAGATTTATACTGAGGATGTGGTTGCAGAGACAGGCAAGGCCTAAATCTATAGATTAGGTGTCAGGCTGGAGACTTCTTCTGACTCACATGGTAGCAACGGCTGGCAAAGCCAAGATTAGCAAGTCAGATGGCAGGCTGCTGGCTCATGGGCTGTGAAAGCTGCAAATCAAGTATCAACAGGTGATATGTCCGCTGTTGGTTCAAGTGCCAAGTGCCAGAGGTCAGAAGCCAGTGAGCTTTGCCAGAATGCCCATAAATACTGGATGCAGCCCACACCCTGGCAGAAACTCCTCTTACAACTGGTTAGCTGATCACAATAGATCCCTTCAGGAGGTAACTGCACTGTATCACAAAATGGAAGATAACTACATCATTATATAACTGCCAAACCAGAGATCAAGGCTCAGTCAAGTTGATTCACAACCTTCATAAACTGCTATCCAAAAGTATTTCTTCCATCCTTATTAAAACTCTAGTAACAATGCAGTAAATAAAAGCAGTTAATATTTGGGTGCTTACTGTGTCTCATGTGGTGTTAAGGGCTTTATATACATTTTCCCATTTAATCCTCACCTATCCTGTAAAATAGGTGGTACCTCTGTTTTATCAAAGAGCAAACTAAGGCATACAGAAATAACTTGCCCAAAGTCACTTAAGCAGTAATTATAACTAATTACCACTACTAATGGGATTCAAACAGATTCCTGGCTCCAACACCACTCTGCTGCCTTTGGTAGGGAACATATTATGTGTAAGTGTTTGGAAAAACAACACTTTGCATGATATTTGTACTCAAATTTTTGTCTTCTCATTCATTCAAGGACTATTATCATGCCAGACAATTTGTTTAGGATTTAGTAACACAAAATGATCCAGCAAGATGTCTGCCTTTAAGGAGCCTATACTTATGCTATGGAGAAAGAGAGAAGTACACAAATGATTGCAATACAGTGTGTAATATATGCTATTTTGGTATCAGATGAACAGGCTGCTGAGAAAACACAGGATAGGGCACCAAAACTGGACTGGGGGGTAGAAGACATCAGAGGCAAGTCTGAGTATCTACTTTCCCTTCAAAATCACAATTAAGCAGGGTTACACTGTACTCACTGCCATGGAGTTGATTCTGACTCACAGTGATCCTAGACGACACAGTAAAATTGCCCTGTAGGCCAGACTCAAACCGCTAAGCTTTTGGTTAGCAGCCGACCTCTTTAACCACCACCACCAGAGATCCAAGCAGAGTTCTACTATATTGATATTCCAGTAGCTTGCATGGCAGGAATTAACGTACTTCTTTAGTTTGTTGTTGCTGTTGAGCTGGCTCTGGTTAACGGCAACCTTACGTACAAAAGAACAAAACCCTGCCCCGTCCTATACCACCCCCTCAGTCCCTCCCTTGTTTGAGACCACTGTTGCAGTCATTCTGTCAGTTCATCTCATCGTGGGTGTTTCCTCAGTTTTCAATGCCTCTCCCACTTTACCAAACATGATCTCCTCTAGATTAGTGAAAAAACCAACTGGCTCTAGAACTAGTGTTACAAGTCTTTACAACAAAACCACAATAAACAAAGGAATTTAACTCAGTAGAACAAAGAGCTAAAAGTTACTGGATATCACGCAACCTCTCCAAAAAGACCACCTATTCTCAAGAATACCTTACTCCTAGGTAAAATTACAAAAATCTTTTGGGTTTTCTTATATACATTTCCCTTCTTGCTGTCTTCCTCTCTTTCTGTTTTACAGTCAGGGCTTCTAATGGGTTTGTTCTGGTTCAAACCCACATGGAGAATTGGCACTTCTACTCCAGATATACTGAATCAGAATCTACATTTTAACAAGATCCCCAGGTGATTGTTATGTATAATAAATTCTGAAGACCACTACCACGTGGTTCTCAGACTCAGTCTCCAACCAGCAGAATTAGCACTGCTTGGGAGTTTGTTAGAAATGCAAATTCTTAGCAGGAGTTCAAACCAAAACCGAATTGGTTTGAAGCCCTGCCTTCGATAATGATAAATTACATAGAGAGAGAGAGTTTTATCCGTTATTCACTTAGCAAGCAACAGTTCACTTAAGTGAATTCTGCACTTTCTGGGCTGTCACAGGAAATGCCAAAATAAAAAGTCTTATAATTAAATTCAAGTTAGATTATATTTGCCACTTCTTCCTTACCCAATAGAAGAAAATAAATTAAGTCTAGGACTGTCACTAAAGTGCCTGCCTAGTGCAAACAGTAAACATGCTTGGCACTAACAGAAGATTGGTGCTTCAAGTCAAACCAGAATATCTTGGAAGAAAGCTGTGGCAACATACTTCTAGAAAATCAGCCACTGAAAGCCCTACGCAGCACACTTCTCTGACACACGAGGTCGCCATTAAGTCGGACTAAGCTTAATGGCAACTGGTAGTGCTGTCACTTATTACAACGTTGGTTGCTACCAATAATTTTATAACCTTTCTAGGTTGGTGCTAACAGATTAAATGGTTTTAACACTGTTCTAATCTGAAGAAAGCAGATTTTTCCAAACACAAATGAACCAGTCAAGATCAAAGAATAGTGGTGGTGGAGACAGAAAACAAGTAACAGTGAGACAGCTAGGAAGAGGACTGAAATCTTGATCCACGCTACAATATGGATGGAGCCTGAAGACATTATGCTGAGTGAAATAAGCCAATCACAAAAGGACAAATATTCTATGACTTCACTTATATAAAAAGACAAGAACAGGCAAATGTACTGAGACCAAAGGTTCTTAGTGGTTACACAGAGTGGGAGGGAGGAGGACAGGAAGGGTCATTATTCACGGAGTACTGAGTTTAGGTTTATACAGATGGAAAAACCTCACTGATTTAAGGGTACAGTTGCACAGCTGATTAATGTAATTGCTGTCAATAAGTTGTATACCTGTAAAAAGTTAAGTTGGCAAAAGTTGTGTGACAGATATATTTACAACCAAAGAGGGGTAAAATGAGTAGCTGCTGAGGCTGCTAATGTACTACTACACACCTCACAGTATTTGGTTCCTTGGCTTGGAGGTTTAGGGTGATGGTTTCCTAGGACATTCCGTTAATTGGCCTAATAAAGTGTTTAGTGCTTTTGTTCTACCTACCAGTTCCATAAAGTAGTGCCTAGGGTCTTAAAAGCTTTTCAGCAGCCACAAAAGGAACAACTGGTCTCTATTTGTGTGGAGCAACAAAGAAAGGAGAGTCAGAAGCAGGAGGAAGAAATGGAATGTGCAGCTAACCGCCTCCATGAATAACGCTTACGCTTTGTGCTCTTCTAAGATCTAGCCACAGGCGATCAAAACTTCAGGAGAAACTCAAAGGATGAGACAGGAAACTCAGGTAAGAATAAGTGAGTTTATGTTAATGGGGGAAGAACAAATTAGAAAAGGAGAGTGAGAATGGTTGCACAGCTTCAAGAATGTAATAAATGTCACTGAACTGTACATATTCAGAAACTATTGAGATGGAGTACATTCTGCTGTGCATATTCTCAGTTAACAACAAAAAATAAATTATAAAAAAGACAACAAGAAGTGAAATGAGGTACAAATTTTGTGAAACTAATGAAGACAAAGGCAAAGAAAAAAGTTCTACAGGATGAATATTTGAGAGAAGCAAACATAAGCAACTAAGTAAACAAACACAAGCCTGAAAGAGAACCAAGCTTCTTTGGGCTAAAGTCACGGACAACCAGGTTCAAGTTCCAAGAAGGCTAAACTTGCATCTAATGTCTTATCACCCTATTCACCAAATTACAAATAACTAGCCAACCAGGAATTTACATAAACCTCTTTGTCTTATCGTCCCAAACAAATTTTCACTACAAGAAATAATAAATGAACTATCAAGAAAAATGTTCTTATCTTTAAGTAAGTTGGAGATTATTAAAGTTTCACGAATGTTTGGTAAGAAATTAAGTGAATCAGCAGTTGTTTATAGCAAGGAATTGTTATTTGCTATAGGAAAAATTTAGAATCATGGTATTAAGGAACTTTGAGAATTTTTTTTATTCCCATAGCCTTTAGTCACTCAGAGAGGTTGTTGACAATTTACGAAATTTAGAAACTTAAAAATAAGGTGCTTCAAACTATCACTATATTTAAAGATCATAACACAAACTAAGATTTTAATTGTATGTTTAAAAATTGAAAACCACAACTCCCCTAGTATGTTACCATTTAGAGAAAATAACAGGGATCATCACATCTATCAAATAATTTTAAGCACTTTTATTAACCTAATGCTGTTCCAGTCACCATAATATGTACTTTTGTTCTTTCATTAAGCAATTCTTAAACTAGTCACTAGTGAATTACTGTTTAGCTGATATACTGAGGCAAAACACTGAATAACGTGAGAAGTCAAAAGTACAGAGTCCACTGTACCAAACTACTAGACCATGTTGCTGCTTTACTTAATGTTTTATAAACGGCTAAATTTCAATGTTGTTCATTAGTTGACTTTAGAGTCTTTTCAGACATGGTGTGAACTAGCAAAAAGTGAATTCTAAATTCAGCACCAATAGACTTCTATTGTACTTTTCATTTTGAAAACCCTTTTCATACATTGCCACTGATTCAATTTCACCTGTAGGTAATGAACACAGAACTCACTGTGGGGAAAAACAAACAAGACAGCGAAAAAGGCAAGAGAAGTTATCAGATAATATAAGAGAATAAAACAGTTGAAGAAACACTCTAACCACAACACTTCTCCTCCACACCTTTAAGGAGTCATTTGAATTCAGTTTAGTTACCATTTCTCTCACAAAAATCTCTTGTTTCAAAACCTACCACCTTAAGTGCTCACCTGGTTCTTCTGAATTCTTAATCCGGGCTTTTGTTTCTGCTAAGGCAGAATCCTCCTCTTGGGAGACTGAAGCTGCTACCCCCTCCTCCGTGTCCTCTACTTTAGTCACGGTAAAGTGTGGCATTGTTGGAACTAAAAATATTCGCCCTTTCTGTATTTAAACTTCCTTCCAGTCGACTTTCCCCGCCTGCCTCTTCCTTGCAGCCCTCCGTTCAGGCTCAGATCCCAGCCTACCGGAGAAAGTGACTGGGAATCGGGAAGTACTTCGTGCTCACGTGACTGACAGACCCACGGGAGTGAAGCACTCCAAGACACGCCTTCGACAGTGTTTATCCTTCAGTTGAAAGGATTAAGCGCGCTCCACCACTTGCTTATTGTTACTAAGCGGAAGAACCCCAAGAACCTGGTAATCTGTCTTCCCAGAGCTGCTGACAGCTGGAAACTGGGCAGAATTCACCTACTGTCTCCCACTCTGTGCTCACTCATTTGTTTCCTTTACTTAAATACCTTCATCTCTACGTGCATTTCATGATCTCAACCTCTGCCCTCATATTTCACAGGAGAGGGAAGATTAGTGAGCAGTTCATTTTACAAACTGTCCTCTTTAAGAGAGACTGGCATTCCATCAATTTAGGAAACAAAACACACCTTCTGTTGTTTTATTTCAAAGCCTATAGGAAAAAAAGTCATACAAATAGAAGTGTTTTTTTAATTATTTAGGTAGAAAAATTAACTCAGCAGATATTTAATGAATAACATATTTTATGTAAAGTACAGTTCTAGACACTATAGCATATACCATGAAATCCATGATGAGAAACTAACTTTCCCAGAAGTGCAAGTTGCTCAACATAGCACTCAACACAGAAAAATATTTTTAAAGGCGGAGGGGGAATCATTAGATAGTAGACAGTGTCAGCTTTGATGAAGGTACAGAGAATGCACAATACAGGATCAGCCAGCAAAACCTGACCAAGGAAAGGTCATAGGAGCTTGACAGGCACATTCAAACATTCTGAAGGACTGAGTTACTTGAGCTGAGGGCTGTGGGACCATGAGGTCAGGGGTCATCTAGGTCAATACATCTACCCTTCTGGAGTATGGTCTGGGGTCTTAAAAGCTTGCCAATAGCCATATAAGATACAGCTCTTGGTCCCATCTTGTTCACAGCAAAAGACATTGAAGGAAACCAAAGACACAAGGGAAGTTTTGGTCCAAAGGACTAGTGGACCCCAACTACCATAGCCTCCATCAGCTTGAGCTCAGAACTAAATGGTGCCTGGCTACTACCATCAACCACTCTGACAGGGATCACAACAGAGGGTCCCGAACAGAGTCAGAGGAAAAAGTAAATTCACACACACACACACACAATATCAGACTTACTGGTCTGACAGAGACTGGAGGGACCCCCAAGACTACAGCCCCCCCCCCAATACCCTTTTAGCTAAGAAATGAAGCCACTCCCAAAGTTCACCCTTCGGTCAAAGATTATACCGGTCAGAAACCCTGGTGGCCTGTAGTTAAGTGCCATGGCTGTTAACTAAAAGGTTGCCAGTTCAAATCCACCAGGGAAACTCTATGGAATACTTCTACTCTGTCCTATAGGGTCACTACGAGTTTGGAATCAACTCGACAGCAGTGGGTTTGGTTTTTTTGGAGGGAGGGTACAAAACAAGCTATAACGCTTGTGAGGAACATGCTTCTTAGTTTAATCATGTATATGACACCAAAAGTGCAATGCCTGCCCAAAAGCAATGATAAGAAGGCAAAGACAGGAAAAATGGACAATGGAAATTGGGGCGTGAAAGGAGAGAGTGCTGGCACATCATGGAAACTGCAACCAATGTCACAAACCAATCTGTGTATAAACTGTTGAATGAGAAACTAATTTCCTCTGCCCAGTTTCACCTAAAGCACAATAAAAACTATATATGTACTTTTTAAAGAGGAATTCAAGATTTTTGTATTGTTTGGAGAGTTTAAACATCCTAAAGAAAACAGAAAATCCCTCTGGTTAAGAAGTGTATAGCTCCTTCAGTATACACTTAACAAAATAACTAGTGTTTAACGCTCAGTATAATTTATCAGATAACTGTATTAACTTCTCAGGTGACTACTTTCACTAGAAAGTACAAGGCCCTACCTCTGCACTTAGAAAATGGAGCTCAGTAAACTGAACCTTGTGTTAATTTCCATGATGTAATAGACAGGCTTTGTTTTTACTGACGTATTCAACCTGACCATTATGTTATGCTAAACAGAGAAGCAAACTTGGTTTACAATCCATGTTAATTTCAAACATGTACATCTTTTATGTAGACTGTAAAAAGGAAGGAAACCAATAGCTGTTAAAGACCCATTTTGCACTCTGCGTTACACTAGAAACTTTATATCATAATCTCACTTAATCATTACAGAAACAAAAGCACTGAGGCTAAGAACTCTACCCAAAGTCACAAAGCTTGTAAATAGTGAAGCCAAACTTTAATACCAGGTCTGCCTGCCTCTACAGCTCTTGAGGTAGGCAGCACAAACAATGTTTCATAGAAAGAAAACTCACATACACTCACCTTTCATTCCATGGGTTCCTGTGGAACACTGGTTTGCAACCTTGGCTGCAAAGTGGAATCACCTGAGAAGCTCTAAAGACCACTGATGCCCGGGCCCTGACCCAGATATTCTGGTTTAATTGCTCTGGAGTAGAAGCTAGGCAACAAGACTTTAAAAAGCACCCCAGGAGGTTCTAATATGCATCCAATGTTGAGAATTACTACATACTATACAGGAAAGGAAAAGTCTGGTGATGACACTGCCCCCAAAGTTGGCAGTTTGAACCCATCAGGCATTCCTTGGAAATTCTGTGAGACAGTTCTATGTCCCATAGGATGGTTATTAGTTAGAACTGAATAAAGGGCACTGGGTTTCATCTTTTTAGTTTATATACAATAAAGATCTCCACTACTCCTCGTCAGTTTGTTATACTGTGGTGGCTTGTGTGTTGGTGTAACGCTGAAAGCTATGCCACTGGTATTTCAATCAGCAGAGTTACCCATAGTGGACAGCTCTTAGCAGACCTCCCGACCAAGACAGGTTGGGAAGGACCTAGTGATGAACTTCTGGAAAAACTGGCCTACAAAAAGCTTATGGATAACAGTGGAACACTGTATGAAATAGCGCTGCAAGACGAGTCCCTCAGGTAGGAACGTACTCAAAATATGACTAGGAAGAACTGCCTCTTCAAAGTAGAGTCGACCTTAATGATGTGAATAAAGGTTTCAAGACCTTTATTTGCAGATGTGGTATGACTCAAGAGGAGGAATGGCTGTGAACCATAAACAAACAAAAGAAAACTCACTGCCATCAAGTCAAGTTTGACTCAGGACCCCTATAGGACACAGTAGAGCTACCCCTAGGACCTCTAAGGGATGGCTAGTAGAGTCAAACTGCTGAACTTTTAGATAGCAGCTGAGCTTTTTTTAAAATTATGTTTGAAAATGTACATTCCCATATAAATTCCCATGCTCACCTATATGCAGCTCCCACTGCTCTCCCTGTCCAGTGACAGCACACCCTTCTTCTCTGCTCCATACATGTCCTATCCTCCCAGCAGTCTCCTATCCCCTCCTCTCCACCCACTCCTGCTCCTCCAGCAAGAGGTCAGCATAGAACCATAAAATTCCCACACGATATGGTCACTCTGCATCGCCAAGTCCAATCCACTGCTGTCCAAAGAGTTGACCTTCATTATGATTTACAGACAGGGGCAGCATCAGGGCCGGGGCCATGCTCCCAGGGGAACCCCAAAGCCCCCGGACCATCAACTGAGGTCTTTTATTGAATATCTCTGGGTGCACCCCTGTTTATTCTCTTGTTGCCAGTGAGACTCAACTTTGTGAGCTCCATCGTGGCTATTACTGGTGGTTGGCTAAGCACCATCCAGTTCTTCTGGTCATGAGTCAATGTAGAGACCCACTCACGTGGGTCTCTCTGTCTTCTGGGTTCTCTTTTCCCCATGTCATTCTTGTCCTTGGTGATCATCTGCTCCTGTTGAGTTGAGACCATTTGCTGTACCCTCAGATGACAGCTTGGCAGCTTTTAAGACCCCAGATGCCACTCACCGATGAGGGGTGCAGAGAGTCCTCATTAACAAAACATTAGCTGTGCCAGTTGGCCTTGATTTTGCCTGAGAACATGATCCCTGGCCCCCTGCCCCAACTCCTCTGTCCTTGCAATATTGGGTTAAGATGGGAGGAATACTCAAATTGTGTTGAAGTCAAGTTATTATCGATCTTCTTTCTAATGTGTGCTGTCACCGATTTCACCCTACCAAACTTCTGTTAATTATCTAATCTAAATCCTCCTCCCCACCCTCCCCCCTTCCCCACCCTTGCAGCTGTCTATGCATGAGTCTGTCTTTAAGTTCTTATCGTTAAGAGGTTAAGAGGTTTCCTGGGATGGCAGATGAGCTCTTAAACACTGGGCCATCAGGGCTCCAGAAATAGCTGCAAACATTTATTAACATTTGGAATATGAAATGTATGAAGTATGAATCTAAGAAAATTGGAAGATGTCAAAAATGAAATGGAACACATATATATTGATATCGTACACATTAGGGAGCCGAAATGAACTGATATTGGCTATTTTGAATCAGAAAATCATATGGTCTACTTTGCCAGGAATGAAAAATTGAAGAGGGCTGGTGACACACTGATCACAAAACAATTGCAATTAAAAAAAAAAAAAAACTTCAAGAGCTATCCTGAAGTACACTTGTCAGCAATAGGATAGTATCCATACTCTACAAGTAAGACCAGTTAATACGACTGCTATTTAAATTTATCCACCAACCACTAATCCAAAGAAAAGGAAATTGAAGACTTGTACCAACTGCTAGTCTGAAACTGATTAAACATGCAATCAAGATGCACTGATAACTACTGCTAATTAAAATACAAAGCTGCAATCAAAGAAAGAAGGAAGTTGGAAAATGTGGCCTTGGTGACAGAAACAACACTAGAGAGCATAAGATAAAGTTCTACAAAACCAGTGACTTCTTCACTGCAAATACCTTTTTTCAAGAACATAAACAGTGACTAGACTTCTGAACTTCATCAGATGGAATACACAGGAATTGAAATCACTATAGATGTGGAGAGATGATTTCAAAGCTCAATATCATCAGTCAGAACAAGGTCAAGGGCCAACTGTGGAAGAAACTGTCAACTGCTCATATGCAAGTTCAGTTTGAAGAACAGTAGAACAAGTCCACAAGAGCCAAAATACAACTATGAGTATATTCCACCTGAATTCAGAGACCATCTCAAGAAAACATCTGACACATTGACCACAGACCAGATGAGTTATGGGCTGACATCAAGGACAGCACATATGAACCAGAGAGATCATTAAAAAAGGCAGGAAAGAAGGAAAAGTCCAAAATTGATGACAGAAGAGAATTTGAAACTTGCTCTTGAACACAGAGTGCTAAAACCAAAGAAAAATGATAAAGGAACTGAACAGAAGATTTCAATGACTCAAGACAACAAAGCATTATAATGGAATGTGCAATGACCTGGAGTCAGAAAAACAAATGAAAAGAACATACTTGCTATTTCTCAAGCTGACAGAAGAGAACTAAAAATTCAAGCCTTCATTTGCAATGCTGAAAGATTCTATGGGCATAAAAACTGCAAAAATGCAAGAAACATCAAAAGAAGACAAAAGGAATACACAGAGTCATTGTACCAAAAAACTGGTTGATATTCAACCATTTCCGGAGGTAGCATATGATGAAGAACTGATAGCACTGATGGAAGAAGTCCAAGCTGCACTGAAGGCACCAGTGAAAAACAAGGCTCCAGGAATTGACAGAATGCCAGCTGAGATGTTTCAACAAACAAATGCAGAACTGGAAAGGCTCACTTGTCGGTGCCAAAACATTCGGAAGACAGCTACCTGGCCAAATGAATGGAAGACATTCACATTCACGCCTATGCCAAAGAAAGGTAATCCAACAAAATTTGGATATTATCAAACAATATCATTAATACCACATGGAAGTACAATCATGCTGAAGACAATTAAAGAACTGCTGTAGCAGTACACTGATACAGAAGTGCTGGTAATTCAAGCTGGACTCACAACAGCATGTGGAACTAGGGATGTCACTGCTGGTATCAGGTGGATCTTGGCTGAAAGCAGAGAATTACCAGAAAGATGTATACTTGTGTTCCACTGACTTTGCAAAGGAATTTGACTGTGTAGATCATAACAAATTATAGATAATATTTTTTAAAGATGAGAATTCCAGAACACTTGTGTTTAACTGAACCTGTATATAGACCATGAGTCAGTCATTTGACTAGAACGAGGGGATGCTGCAGGTTTAAAATCAGGAAAGGTGTGTGTCAAGCAAGGCTTTATCCTTTCACCATAGTTAATTAAACCCATATGACAACCAAATAATCTGAGAAGTTGGATGATACGAAGAAGAACAAAGTATCAGGCTTGGAGGAAGGATCAACAATCTGTGATATGCAGATGACACCATCTGGCTTGCTGAAAGTGACCAGGACTTGAAGTCCTTACTGACAAAGATCAAAGACCACATCCCTCACTATAGATTACATCTTTAAAAAAATCCTCACATTGGACAAATAAGCAACATCATGACAAACAGAGAAAAGACTGAAGCTGTCAAGGATTTCATTTTACTTGGATCTACAATCAATGCCCACGAAAGCAGCACTGACAAGATCAGACATATTGCATTGGGCAAATCTGCTGCAAAAGACCTTACTAAAGTGTTAAAAACAAAGATGTTACTTTGAGGAGAAAGGCACACCAGACCCAGGCCATGATGTTTTCAAGACCTGCGCTGAGATGGACTGGGGCCGCAACAAGACACTCAAGCGTAGCAATGATTGTGAGGATGGTGCTGGACTGGGCAGTTTCTTTCTGTTGTGTGTGGGGTCGCTGTGAGTTGGAACTGACTCAGTAACACCTAAGAACAACAAACAAGAAAGAGAAAAAGCTTATGACCTGAGAAACCTTTGTAACTAGTTTTATTTTTGAAGGAAACTGAATCAGGAACATACTTACAACCACATTTACAAACTAGGTAGCAACTCTACTATTTATTGAAAGGAACTTAAAACTGCTAGCGAATTGTCAAAGACTTTTATGTTGTATTCTGGATTTCAAATCCATTACTACTTCAGTATAACTGGATGTTTTCAACCAGACCTTACCTTTTACATTTATTTTACAAAAAGAGCTGCTCTATGGCTGATCTTCCATGTCAATGGTCAGAAGCAACTACCTATATACACACATATACCTGTATACAGCCTGTATGTATACACCTAAGCATTGTTATCTTGTGTGCTTCTTTCTAAAAAAAAAAAAAAACTAATAAAAAACCATAAAGGTAAAACGAGACTCTAAAACCACGTCTGTCTTCCTCTAAGTACTGACGTAGGCAGCATGAATTATTGTTAACCTCAGACAGTATAACTTATTTACCAACTTGATGCTTTTGTGCCACAAACTTGCTACCAGCAATTTTATAACAGTTCTCTCTTAGGATGAACTGTAAACAAAAGTACAGGTGCAAAAACAACTGAAGGCAAAGTTAAAGTAATAAAGAAAAGCTGGGGGAAAGCCGGTAAAGTTGGTGCTGGGGTGTGCGCGCATGCGTGTGTGTGTGTGCGCACGCACATGCACGTGCAGACACATGAAGAACTAGAAGTGGAATGTAAGAAAAAGCTGAAGTACAATGAACTATCACAATGAGACACCATTATGCATCCACCACGATGGCTGAAACGAGTACCAGCAACATTCACTCTGGGTAAGACACGGAACAACAAGAACTCTGACACTGCCACTGAGTGTATAAATTACCACAGTTTGGAAAGTGGTCTGGCACCTTCCCCTATAACCTAACAATCCTACCGCTGGGTACTTATTCCCCCAAAATGAAAACGCATGTCCGCAAAAGGAACTGCACAAGAATATTCAGAGTTTATTCATAATATCCCCAAACTGAACACATTCCAGATGTGCATCCACAGGAGAATATATAAACAAATTCTAAGATGCTCATATAAAGAAACAGTACTCAGGATGGAAGGTGAACTATGTGATGAATGTCCCACCTAACTGGGACATCCTTGCTTCTTCTGGGGAAAGCATTATTTCTAACTTGGGGTAGTTCTTTTTAAAGTCCCATTTTCACTTCAGGAAGTTAGTATTTTCCTTTGTGTGCTTTGGTAATGACTGTGTGAAAGCCACGCTTATGTTTTTATCTCTAAAATGTTAGGAGCTACAGACTGCAGAAAGATGGAGTGCTTCTCTTCCAGCGTGATTTTCGTCACGACCATTGTCAAAGCATCTGAACTGGAATTAGTTGCTGAGTTGGGCCACCATGAACTTACACATCCACTACGAGAGATACAGAGATACCAACACTGGTTCCCAAGAGGCCTGGAATATGTCATCAGCTTTTCCAGTCTGGAGCATTCACAGGAATCCAGGAGAGGGAAGAGCTGACAAGATCTGTTCTTTCAGTGGAGGAACCTGGACCCTGGGATCCTTCTGTGCGTGTCCTCTCTTATCGTATAGATGCAACTGTGAGCATGATTTCTGCAATGAGAGTTGTAGGTCTGTGCCCCATTATACCCCGCTGCCCAAGAAGTGTTCCTGTGTGAATTTGGGCACAACTGACTTCATTACTCTACTCAGCCATTGTTACTTGGTTGAGATGGTTCTGAGACAGCTAAGCACCTCATGGCTGCTAGGGCTTGAGAATTAACACCATCTGCATGCACCACTCTCATGCTAGCTGACACCTGCCTTTCTGTACACTTCTACAACTAAATATTTGCTTTTTTCTGTAAATAAAAGGTTTAGATGTTATGGAAATCTCAAGGCAAGTAAGGGCTGCCTCTCTAGTGTTGTAACTGACAGAGAATCACTTGTTAAGTTGCCTTGCAGTGATGAATATATGTCAACAATGGTCCCTAACGCTTCCTTAACGTGCCAACTGCTTCTTTTCTCTCTCTGCCTTGCCCTCCCTCCTCAAAACCTATCTTTTCAAAATAATCTGGCAGTATCTAAATTGTGCCTGTCATGGGTTGAACTGTGTTCCCTAAAAAATCTGTAGCAGTTTGGCTGGGCCATAATTCCTGGTATTATGTGAAGTTCCTCGATGTTGGAATCCCTCCTGACTCTATGATGCTGATGAGGGTAGATGGGTGCTGTTGTGTTGGTTGGGTAAGGCTTAATGCATGAAATTGTTTTGTGCCTTGAGGTGGTCTCTTGAGATATAAAAAGACAAGGAAGCAAGCTGAGGTCTGTGGACCTCGTACTGTCAAGCAGCAGTTCAGGAACTGAGTGCATCCTTTGTAAAGGATCCAGGTCCCTGTGTCTCACATGCTTCCAGTCCAGGGGAAGGTTGACAACAAGGACATTCTTCCAGTGCAGGCACACAAAGCCTTCCCCTGGAGCTGACACCCTGACTTTGGATTCGTAGCTCACTGGACTGTGACAAGTAAAATTTCTTTTTAAAGTCATCTAGTTATGGTATTTCTGTTAAAGCAGTACCAGATGACTAAAACAGTACCTAAATCTTACGTTTCTCTACAAAGAGATTCATATCAATGTTTTCTTTTAAACATATGGGGCTCTATCTTTAGGGAATTCTAATATGGAACTGAGGATAGTTTTGAGGACTGTCAAAATTAATAAAGAGCATCTTTAAAAGAACAAGAAAGAAAGCATCTCTAACGGGAAGGAGGAAGAAGTGCTAGAATCATGGAAGTGTACTAGGTAGACTGGGTGGAAAACGGAAAGCAAATGAGAGAAAGAAAGAAGAGTGGGAAAAATAAAATTGATTACTGGATTGATTAGGTAGCTACAGAGAACAAGTTTATAAGGCTAAATTAAAAAGTAAGTTTCTGTTATCTATAAAAAGTGATATAAAGACAAGCTTATATAAGCCAGAGCCCCTTTTTCTCAAGGTACTATAAGGAAAATGCAATTTCCTAGGGAAAAAAAAATTGTATCTAAATTTCAACAAGGTTGACTGTATTTTATCCACATTAGCCAAGTATTTTAACTATTACAGAAGGAAAACTTAACAGTAAACTAGGTAATAAAACCATGTATGTTATAAAGTTCATTAATTTTTTTTTTACTGTGATTAAGTGCAAGTTTATAATTCAAGTCAATTTGCTATATAAAACCCCAAACACCTGCCTCTATGCAACTCTACCTGTTCTCTCTCTGCGATAGCACACTCCTTTCCACTCTTTATTTGCACTATCCACTCAATCGATATCTGTACCCTTCTCTTCAACCTCTTGTCTCCCCTCTAAAAAGAGACCCATTAGTGGACAGCCTCATATATAAACCACAAAGTACACATACCACCTGCATCACTCTGTCCCTTAGTCCAGCCCAGTCTTTGTCTGAAGTGTTGGCTTTAGTACTGGTCTCAGCTCTGGGTTAGCAGCAAGTCCAAGGGCTATGTTCTTGGGGGATCATCTAGGCTGTCAGTTCACCAAGTCTGGTCTTTTAAGAGAGTTCTTGATCTGCACACCCCTTTTTCTCGTGCCATGTCAGAAACTATACATTGTATTCCCTGACAGGGCTGTTTTGGGTGGTAGCCAGGCACCATCTCATTCTTCTGGTCTCATGCTGATATAGCCTAGCAATCATAGACCCTTCTGTTTCCTGGTCTCATATTTTCCTTATGTCTTTGATGTTCCTGATTTTCACCTGCTCCAGGTGGGTTGGCACAAACTGCTGTTCCTTAGATGGCAGCCTGCTGGATTTTAAGACCCCAGGTGCCACTTACCAATATAGGATGCAGAACAATTTCTTGCGGGCAGGGGGAAAAAAGATATGCCAATTGACCTTGATTGTCTCCTGAAACCATGGTCCCTAGACTCTTGCCCTTGCTACACTGTCCTTTAAAATGTTGGGTTGTATTTGGAAAACCTTTTAGCTTATGGTGTTATCCAGTTGTGCGGACCTGCTTTCTAATGTGTGCTGTCACTCCCTTCATCTAACTGAATTCCTATAGACTATCTAATCTACGAATACCACTCTCCCTCCTTCCCCACCCTGGTAGCTATCAAAGAATATTTTCTTCTGTGTATAGCCTTTTCTTAAGTCCTTATAACTCTGCTATCATTCATTATTCGTCCTTTTACATCTGACTGATTTCACTCAGCATAACATCTTCCAGTTGACTCCAGGTTATGAGATGTTTCATAGAATCATCGTTGTTCTTTATCATTGCATAGTGTTCCACTGTGTAAATATGCCACAGTTTGTCTATTCATCTGTTGATGGGCACCTAGGTTGATTCCATCACTAAGTCCATTTTTAAAGTATGTTGTGTATCTTTTCTGAGTTGGAATTGACCTGATAGCAATGTGTTTTTTAATATGTATATGCACAGTAAAAACTGGAAATACTGACTTAAAAACAATGGTTCCAGAACAAAAAGGAACTACTAATACATGCAACAACATGGATGAATGCTAAAAACATTTACTAACTGAAAGATGCCTAAAACAAAAGAGTACATATCATACATATTATTTTATTGACATGAATGAGGTTCTAGAACAGGCTAAACTTACTGATAGTGCAAAATAACAAAATCAGGATGATCTCCTCTGTTGCTGTGGTGTGCTGCCAAGTCAGCTCAGATTCACAGGGACCTAAGGACACAGTAAACCTGCTCCACAAGGTTTCCTAGGCTGTAATCTTTACAGGTGCAGATCACCAGGTTTTTTTCTACTGCAGAGCAGCTGGTGAGTTCAAACTGCCAACTTTTTGGTTAGCAGCTGAGCATTTAACAAGTTATCAGCAGGGCTCTTTTAGTAGCCTCTAGGGGAATGGAAGGAAACCCTTGTGGCTTAGTGGCTTACTGGCTTAAGTGCTATGTCTGCTAACCCAAAGGTTGGCAGTTCAAATCCACCAAGCACTGCATGGAAACTCTATGGGACAGTTCTACTCTGATCTTTAGGGTCACTAAGAGTCGGACTCAACTTGAAGGCAGTGGGTGGTGGTGGTGGTGGTGGTAGGGGAATGGAAAGGTCCTGGGTGGTGTAAGTGGTTTAAGCCTGGCAACTAACCTAAATGTTGGTAGTTTGAACCCTCCTGGCTTGCTGCAGACGAAAGATGAAACAGCCCTACTATGTAACACATGGGGTTGCTATGAGTCAGGATCAACTCCACAGCAGCAGATCAGTTAGGAGGTTGGAAGTGGAGATTAACTGGGAAAGATCATGAAATAACTTTCTGGCATGATGGCAATGTTTTTATTTTGATATGATTTAAGTTTCCAACACTGTATTTATCTATCAAAGCAGCTAATGTTCATTTAAAATGTGTTTATTTCACCTCAAAATAAAAATGGCTGCAAATAAATACTGAATTCTAATTAATATGTTTCTTGAAGTATTTGGGAAAAGTGAACTGGTATCTGCAACATACCTTAAAAATACATAAAGATGGATGGATAATACAACAGGACAAGTCAAATAAGACATTTATGATAAAATTTGGATGGTAAGTTTATAAATATTCACCGTAAAAGCCTTCCAACTCCATGTTTAAAAATTTTCATAATAAAATATTGAAAAAGTACAATAAACTGACCCCATTATAAAAATGAATATATACTTGGTAAGACTTGTACCTAGAATACACAAAGAATAAAGAACCCCACAAATCAGTAACAAAAAGGCAACAGTAAAACTTATTAATAAAAATTAAATTTTGACCATAAAAATTTTTGAGTAAGTATGTTTACAGTAGTTTTATTTGTAATGCCTCTAAAATGGAAATAGCTCAAGTATTCATCAATAAAATATATAAAAAAACCTGTAGCATAGTTACATAATAATTAATCAATAATAAACAGGTAACAAATGACTGACACATTCAACAATGTAGACAAATCTCAATATAATTATGCATTATATATTATTCATTAATTATATGCATATGGAAGTGTTTAGGGTGAGGTACCCTGATAGCTGCCATGTTAGAAATTTTTCAAAACAGACTGATGGTATGGGATCAAGCAAATACAGCAAAATATTAACTACGGAATCCAGAAGCACAGATACAGGTGTTCACTATACAATTCTTCCAATTTATCTACACATTTGAAATTTTTTATAATAAAACGTGGGGAAAAACACAATGAACTTGAGTCCAAATACAAAGATTTTTGGATACGAGAATAAAGCAAACCACTTAAGAGACAAACTCCATTTTATATGAAATTTGGGGGGTTGCATAAATGTTTTTCTTGAGCTTAGAGTCTAGTCTTGAATAGTGTTTAAAACGAGGAAGGACAGAGTTGAAATTTTACAGTTTGAAAAAAAAAAAAGGTTATTTTTAAGTAACAGGACCAGGCCAAGGCAAAGGCAGCATTTATAAATTGTACTATTCAGTGTTTTATACATTATGCCAAATATTATAAATATTATATTCATTCTATCAATCAGTTCCAGTGAAATACTTTGTGACTATGATATGTTTGTTAAAAAAAAAAGTATGTCTCTATTTTGGGTAGTGTTTTAAAACTACAACCTACTATATAATACACTAAACAATTATTTACTGTCAGTCACAGCTCAATTTACAGATACCAGCACTGTGTTTCATTTAGTCTATAAAGAAGTAAAAAAGACAAGTTAGATTTCATGAAAGGAGTGTAAACAATTAAGGGAAAGTTAGTGGGTTATTTTTGACATAAAAATTCTCTATCAGATTGTAACACAACTACACCACAGCACAAAGAATCACTGCCAAATTTAAAGCAAATGATACGTATTTTCTTAGTTCTCAGAAACTGAACAGTGCATTGCACAATTTAAAGCTATACAAATAATCCAAACCACATAGTTTCATAGCTAAAGTCAGTCTTAAAAATGACCTAATAACCACTAAAGCTAAAAATGGATACAATGATACGAGAAAACTTCTATAATAAAAGGACAACAGTAAAGTTACTGGAATTAAAAACCACATGTATTTGGAATGCTTGAGTTGTACCAAATGTCTTTCTGTTCATTCTTGAGGTTATCCTGTACACATGTTAAGGTTTCAGCATACAGTCAATAGTATTCTTTTTTCTTTTAAAAAAGGAAATTAAATCTATATCAAAGCTGATAAGCCAAGCTGATGGTATATTAATAAAAAAAAGTTGAAAAGCATAAAGTAAAACAGACTAGACTCCATGAGAGTACAAAATGAGGCCTTAATTCATCTCATCTGTTTATACTTTTCTATCAAATTTCCACAGATATTACTATCCCACATGTACACACACACCGTATGAGCACTTGTACAAGTATGTTAAGAGACACACATGTAAAAAGTTCAGCAGGGATGCTAAGGAAAGAGTAATCAATTTTGAACTGGAAACAGACTGACATACTAAAGATCTTTCTTAAATTCAATCAGATGCTTGTAGCTTGGAGATGCCAGTCAAGGCTTACCCACTACTGAGATTTAGCCATACTAGTGTAAACCTCTTGAAACGATAACCGATTAACAGCTGGATGCCCACAGTATTTACTACTACGGACACTTACCAGGTTACAAATGTCCAACTTATGTACAACCCACAGTTATAAACCAACCCCTGAAAAGGCTATTATTATTAAAAATGCACAGTATATTCAATGGTTCATAATAACAAAAGGGCACCACTTCATGACATGGCACCAAACATGATTGCTGTCACTACTGTATTATGATTAACGTTAAAGATGTGTTACAGTATCTGGAAGTGTTTAATATTTTCATGTGTAGAAAGGTACACTATATACTATTACAAATACCTGACTAACTGATGCTAGATGTGAACCATACGAAACTGTTCCCACTCAGATACAAAGTCAACTTAAAGACAGATTTAGCAGTGGGACTTGTTACTAATTCAGGGACTGTCTGTAAAAATATTTACTTAAAAATAGTAAAGAAAGTAGAAGTTACTTCTCAGTAACTGCTTTTAATTACCATTTCAAAGTAAAAGAGACTATTTAGGATGGACATCCTTATTAAATAACTGTTAACCACTAGCTAGGAACTAAATACATGTTAAAAACTAACCACAAATAGGTAATAAACAAAATGTGGTACATACATGTCTTCATTAGATTCAAAAACACAAAACTGCTCCATAAAACTGTTATGCATGTTTCTAAAAATTCCCAATTTCTGAACTTGTCTTCTCACAGATAGGTAATAAATAGTTCACGGGACTACACCATCTGCATAGTACACTCTGAATATCTCTGTGTTAGAGACTATAAAAATTTTAGAACACTGAGTTTACTACTTAAATTTAGAGTTACTGCTTATAGCTGGGCTCTGAAAAGTATCGTGACTTTCTTTCTCAACTAGAAAACATATATACATTTTCCTTATTTACCATATTCAATACACATTTTTCTCTGCCTTATAGTACTAAGTAAAGATTAGTTTAAAAATAATGACCACAAACTAAATTTTGCCTTACCACACAGCAGTTATAGAAAGAATTAAATGAACATGTCATTCAGTTTGGTGAAGACCACCTACTGTCTATGAAAATGGATTTTTATAAAATGCTATCAATGGTGAACATATAATCAACTTTGGGACTAACAACTAAGATACTGAATATGTAAAAGGCTCTGTTTTGTAGTGGATTTATAACATTCTAGAATAAGGAATACAAAGAGTTCTCCAAGTTAAAGCATCAGAAAAAACTCATGCTTTAAAGAGGCTGGGCAATTAATGAATTTATTCAATATATAACTGATAATCTATTGTATATCAAGAAATATGAATGCACTGATGAATAAGATACTCTTTCTTACCTTAAGGAGCTCTCAATCTTGGTATCCAATTATATATAAAAATTACATAGCAAATAAAATAAATTATGCGATATAAAAAACAACATAAAACAGGGTCGATAAGTACAATACAGTGTAAATCCAGAAAGAACCTCGGTACCAAAACATGCCATCACCTCTCCCAGCTACTTCTTCAAGGACCTAAAGTTTCAAGTCTTCACTAGAGGAAAGAACGTATTAGGATAGCTGATGGCTAGCTGATTAGATAGACGCTTCGGCCATTCTGGCTGCTGACCCAATTATTAAAGGTTGCGTTAACCTTTGAATAGTCCCGGCCTTCAGCTCCCACTGTTTACTTTACTTTTTAATTTCTTTTCTTTTTTTTTTTTTACCATATTGCCGCCCATCTCTTTAGTAATAATGTAGTATATAAGGCTGCCCAGTGCTGTCCATTTCTTTCATTAAAGTCATTACAGCCTAGGTAAAAAAAGACCCCAGAATTACCTGCCAAAGTTGTATACCTGGCAGCCATGAACATGGAATATTCAGTCACTGGATTACATATTGCTGGATTAACAACTGGCTTACAATCAGCACTACAAGCTGTGCACAGAAAACAAACCTGACATTAAGCATCATACTTTTGTAACTAAGGACAGGTTGTTTTCAAAAATCTAAGTAAAGGAAAATTACAACACAACCCAAGACAAAATTACCTTGTAAATTTTACTTTCACAATAGATAACAAGTATTTGTAAATCATCACTTCCTTCCTCCTCTGCAACAAAATTCCATTTTAAAATAGATCTACCAAGACTTGGGTCAAATTGTGAATAATCATTTGTTAGCTTTAGGACAAATGGGCTGATGTAACTAGATCAATAACTGTTCACATAATATAGCACTACTACACTGCCACAGTGGTAGGTGTCTGAAGATCATCGGTGCAAAAGACAGTGAAATACACACCTTTAGGCCAGATTTACTTTTAGGCACACAGAACCTTAAATGATTCCGAGAACATGTTATTGTATGACCTTTGGTACTCTCACGCTTTAGTACCACACAAAATAACTGCAAAAATACCCACACAACATTAACATTCATTTTTTGTATACTTCCTCTATTATGCATTGCCAGCTTAACCTCTGAGTATGGCCAACCACGATTAGCTCAGCAAAGAAAATGTAGTGTAATGACAAGAATGCTCACTGTCTTAGTTATCTAATGCTGCTGAACAGAAATACCACAAGTGGGTGGCTTTAACAAACAAATTTTCTCACAAGCGGCGAGAAGATAAAATTTAAGGTGCCAGCTCCAGGGGAAGGCTTTCTCTCTTTGTTGGCTATGGATCTTAGTTATCTATTGCTGCTATAATTGAAATACCACAAGTAAATGGCTTTGACAAACAGAAGTTTATTCTCTTACAGTCTAGGAAGCCAGAAGTCCAAATTCAAGGCATTAGCTCCAGGAGAGGGCTGTCTCTCTCTGTTGGTTCTGGAGGCAGGTCCTTATCATTAATCATTCCCTGGTTGAGAAGCTTCTCAGTAGAGGGACCCCAGGTCCAAAGGACCTACTATGTTCCCAGTGCTTCTTTCTTCATGGTATGAGGTCTCCATTTTTCTCTCCTCACCTGTCTCTTTTCTATCTCCTGTAAATTAAAAGGTGATGCAGGCCACACCCCAGAGAAACTCCCTTTACACTGGATCTGAGATGTGACCTGAGTAAGGGGGTTACATCCCACTCTATGCCTCTTTAGCATAGCCCAATCTCACCTCACTAACCACAGGAAGAGATTAGGGTTTACAACTCTTAGGAAAATTACATCCATCATGAAATGGAGGACAGTCATACAATACCAGGAATCATGGCCTATATATTTTTAGGGACACAATTCAATCCATAAGAGAATCCTATGGGCCAGCTATACTCTGTCCACTAGGGTTATTATGAGTCAGAATCAATGGCAATGGGTTTGGGGGCTGTGAGAACAGTACATTTTTAGAATAAAAAATACTGAAACTGATGATTTTTCAGGAAAGAAAAAAATCTAACCTTACCTAATAGAATATTCTCTATTTTCTATAAATTCTAAAATTTCATTTGGAATGTAGCACACTCCTAAACTAGAAAAAAAGAACTCAACAAAGCATATGCTTTTGCACACAGCTTAGGATGTAAATCTAGCCAGCTGTGAGAAAATAAGTACTCTTTCTGGCTACAGAAAAAGCTTAAATATGGTAAACGCAAGTTGTCTCACAGCAGAATGAAGGCACGAATTTCAGTTGGATTCAATTTCTCATAGCTTCCCAAAATGAAAATGTACCTCTGCATACCAGATATGTTTTGCTTAAGTGTTTTTTTAAGCTAGCAATATGAAAACGAATATCCTCATTCCAAATTAAAAGCAGACTTCTCCACTAAAATGAGAGAAATTCAAGTGCCACTTCACAGAAAATTAAAGCTACCTCTCAAACAGTTATGACAATAAACAGGTATCAGTTGAGTATTATGCCATGGATTTCTCAAAGCCATTAGCAATCTAATGAGGCTTAGCAATGGAGTAACAAAAATGCAAATCAGAAGCTGCCTCTGATTAATTTAACAAGGAAACTGGGGACCACAACTCACTGAGCTAAGGTAACTGGAAATTTTAAAAAGAAACACAAAAACAAAAACTGAACGTACGATTAAGACTCAACCATAAGTGTAATTTACTGACAACTTACTTAATATTACTTCTGTTTCCTATTTCTGTTTTTCAACTACAAAAACTGCAGTTTTGAAAATATCTGAAAAAGCTTCAGCCCTTGAATTTTTTCCAGTTTAGACATCAAAAGGTAACTTTAGATTTTCAGGTTTTTATAGCCTCTCAGAGAGATTTATTTACATTATGCCTTGATTGTGAATTCCTGTTAACTCTTAAGTTTCACCAGTGATTTAACAGCACCTCAAAAATTCTGCCAAAATACGATGGACTCTAACAGAATGGGACAAAAACATGGAACAAAACCTAAATTCTTAACAAGTTTAAATTTGCTAGACCAACTAAAGACCAGAGGACTCCCTGAGACTATCATCGTGAGATATTCTTTAAACTTTGAAATGAAACTATCTCCTGGGGCCACTTTTCAGTGAAATAACAGGGCAGCACACAAAACAAAGAATATTAACCATGAACATGTATGGTATTCCATCAAAAACAAACAAGCCAAATTTACGTAAGACCAACAGGGCAACAATTAGCCTAAGGCAAACATGAAAAGACAGGGGGCAAGGAAACCAGTATACACCAAAAACAGACCAGAAGATACTGCAAGAGACTGTTGACTCGGTGTGAAAAACGTCATTAACATTACTAAACAAAGTGTGCAGAAACCACCAAATTTACACCCAATTTACTGTGTCGTTTTACTGAAAACACAATAAAATATTATGTTAAAAATGTAAGATACACCTGAATGTCAGAAATGTTAAAATATGAGAGAAACATACCTTAAAACTGAGCAAATATGGCAACACTACTTCTTATTAATCAACTATTGGGCATCTAAATTTAAGGCAAGGTGCTGTGTGCATATATGTGTATAGGCTGTATGTTTTGCAATTGCATCCTTATACCTTCAAAGATAATCGCTGAGATTCTATAAAAATACAGCAAAACACTAATGATCAGATTTTAACATGGAATATCTTCCTGGAGTTTTTCCATTTACTAGTAAAATTTATAAAACTTTATTAAAATAATATTTGCTTCAAACATTCACAGATAAGATGTTTTCATTGTTTCCACAACATAACTGTCCAATCTTTGGTACCTACTGCTAAGAAACACACATCATGAACTTAAACACATTTAATTTGCATTATTTCAAGCTAACAAGCTCTACAGCGCGGCTGTGTAGAATGTACAAAGGGCATCAGGCTAAAAGGGCATGAGAAAGGACTGAATTTCAAGCCTGTGCTTCCGCAGGCAAACCACAAGCTTACAGCCGCAATGGCTCAGGGTGTAAAGGAAAAGGTACCTTTTCAGATTCTGAATGGAAGCCTTGCTAGTCCAGAGGCATTCAATAGGCAGAAAAAGTAAAGAGAAGGGCAGTCATGACCCAAAAGCTTATAGCACGGTATCATCCTGACAGGTCATTAAAAACCAAACCCAAATCCACTGTTGTCAAGTCGATTCTGACTTACAGTGACCTTACAGGTCATTACAAGTTGCCTTAAATACCAGCATTAGAAAATTGTTCTAATTACCTTAAAACAGGAAAACATGACTTTCATAGATTCCAAGTCCCAAGGAATGAACTCCTTCATTTGCTTCCTTTCATTCCAGTAAAACGGAAATCCTGGTGGTGAAGTGCCTGAGTGCTACAGCTGCTAGCCAAAAGGTTGACAGTTCACATACACCACATGCTCCTTGGAAACCCTATGAGGCAGTTCTACTCTATCCTATAGGTTTGCTATGAGCCATATTCCACAAGACAGCAATGAGGTTTTTTTTTTGTTTGTTTATTCCAGTAAAGCAACAGCAAAGCAAATTTACAAAATAATCTGTGATCAAGAAAGATGGCACTGAGAGGAAAAAACTGGGAGCTTATGTGGAAAGCATTAGTGAGGAGATTAAACAAACAAAGATAAAAGACAAGAATCAAGCACTGTATCAATCACTGGTATTTAATCCAATATTCAGGGCAGACTAGAAAACAAGGCCCTTTCTATTAAAGCATCGTTCTTCTTTTTTTTGAATTTTCTTATTTTTTTTATTATGCATTAGGTAGCAGTCTATAGCTCAAGTTAATTTTTGTTTAAAAATGTATACACATATAGTTTTGTGACACTGGTTATAATCCCCTAATATGACAGCATGCATCCCTTTCCTACCCCAGGTTTCCTGTGTCCAGTTCCTGTCCCTTCTTTCCTTCTAGCCTTGCTTTGAGGCAGAAATTGCCCATTTGGTCTCATATATTAGGCTGCATTAAGAAGAATGCTCCTCATCTGTGTTACTGTTTATATATTTAAAAACACGCACACAAAAAAACTTGTTGTCATCCAGTTGATTCTTACTCATAACAATCCTACAGGATGGAGTAGAACTGAACCAAAAAGCTGCTGGTATATTTGAATTGCTGACCTTTTGGTTACCAGCCAGAGGTCTTAACTGCTATTGAACCATGGCTCCTGTTTGCTTTGTGCTGTCATTACTGTTAGGTTCTGTTTAAGTCACTTCTGACTCACAGTGACCCTATTCACAGCAGAACAAAACACTGCCTGGTCTTGTGCGATGTCCACAATTGTTTTTATTCTTAAACCTGCTGTTGTGACCACTGTGTCAGTCCATCTCATTGAGGGTCTTCCTCTTCTTTGCTGACCCTCCACTCTACCAAGCATAATGTCCTTCTACAAGCAGTGATACTTCCTGACAATATGTCAAAAGTGTATAAGATGCAGTCTTGCCATCTTTGCTTCCAAGGAGCCTCTGCTTATACTTCTAGAACAGATCCATTTGTTCTTTTTTTTTAAATTATGATTGAATGAAAGTGTACATTCCCATATAAATTTGCATGCTCACCTATATGCTGTTCCCACTGCTCTCCCTGTCCCTTCCTCTCTGCTCCATGCATGTCCTAACCTCCCAGTAGTAATCTTCTATCCCTTCCCAATCTTCTATCCCCACCCACTCCCCTTCCTTCAGTAAGAGGTCAGCAGGTTGATATCCTATAGATGCATAGAACCATAAAGTGCTCACAAGATATGTTCACTCTGCATCACCATGTCCACTCCACTGCTGTCTGAAGAGTTGATCTTCATTACGATTTATGAACAGGGGCAGCATCAGGGCCAGGAGCCATGTTCCCCAGGGAACTCCGACGCCCCTGGACCATCAGTTGCAGTCTTTCAGTGGAGATCTCAGGGTGCACCCCTATTTATTCTTGTGTTACCAGTGAGACTCAATTTTCTGAGCTCTATCGCAGCTATCACTGGTGGTGGCAGGGCACCATTCGGTTCTCCAGTCGGTTTATCTAGTCGATGTAGAGACCCACTGACATGGGTCTCTCTGTTTCCTGGGTTCTCTTTCTCCCATGTCGTTTTGGTCCTCAGAGATCGTCTGATCCTGTTGAGTTGGGACCATTTGCTGTATCCTCACATGGCAGCTTGGCAGCTCTTAAAAAGCACCATTCTTAACCGAAATTCAACTTTAAAAAATTTATGATACTTTTAGACACACACAAAAGTAGACAGGACAGTGAAATGAACTCTCACACACCTTTCACTCTACATTAACAAGTTGTCAAAGTTTGCCAGTCTGGTTATGTCTACCTCTCTCCAACTTTTCCTCTTCCAGAGGGATAGGGAGTGCTGAAGTATTTTAAGACAAATCTCAATAACATTTTGTTTCACCTGTAAATACTTCCATACATATCTCTACAGATAAGGGCTTTTACATTTTCTTTATATAATCCCAATGTCACAAACTCACTTATAAAAATTAACGGTAACTGCTACATATTATTTAACACAAAGTATATATTCAAATTTTCCCAATTATCTCCAAAGTGTCATTTTACAGTTGTTTTGTTCAAATCAGCATCCCAAATTCACAATTCTCATTTGGCTGATATGTTTCTTTTTATGTCTAACAACTTTTCATCGCTTCCTATCACCCCTCTTCCATCACATGTCATTTGCTGAAGCACATTATTATTCAAAAAAAGCCTCATACTCTGAATTTGTCTTCTTGTGGAGTAAAATCAAACCAAACCCATAGCCACTGAGTCAATTCCAACTCAGAGACCATACAGAACACAACAGAAGTGTCCCATAGAGTTCAAAGGAGTGCCTGGCGGATGACCTTTTGATTAGCAGCTGTAGCACTTAACCACTATGTCACAAGGGATTGCTTGTAAAATATCATATTATTAAAATTTAATCATTGGCTTTGTAGTACAGAGGAGAGGAGAAAAACAGCTGTAGTCTGTAATCACAATGTTTTGGACAAATGGTACTAAAAAAGCTTTTCATGTGTGTGCATGTAAATATATATATGTGCGCGCGCGCACACACACACACACACACACACACACCAGAGAATGCTATTAGGCAAACTAAGAAGATACATCAACGTTTTTAAAAAACTATTCCTCTTCCTTGTATGATGTTATAGCTCACTATCAGAGTGCCAAAGTGAAACATGGGTGTTATTCAGTAACCGTATGATATAGAAGGTATATTTATTTACCATGGTGGTATAAACGGTTAACATGCTTGGTTGTTAACCAAAAGACCGAAGGTTTGAGTCCACCCAGAAGCACCTTGGAAGAAGGGCCTGGTGATCTACTTCTAAAAAGTCAGCCACTGAAAACACCATGGGGAACAGTTTTACTCTGACAGATATGGGGTCAGTGTGAGTCAGAATCAACTAGACAGCAACTAGTTTTATATTTAAAAGAGGGCAACAGTCATCTTATATCTGCAATAAAATATAACTCATTTATGTTAGTTCAAGGCAGAAAAATGAGAAGTTTCTTTGAAAAGGATTTAAACATTTGGTATCTTGAACTGTGTTCTTATGAGAAACAAAACAGCTTTCCAAGCTTTCTCAGTTGATGATTACTCTGATTTAACCCTAGCATGTGAGGACTAGACCTACCATTAAGGCATTATATAGCTAGCTGATTAGCTGTGTGGGCTGAATCTCCACATGTAATGCAATGGCTCCAAGTGTGAATACATATTTTATAAGATCTACTGACATTTAAGGACATGTCTGCTCTGCCTTACCCACCTGGCGAACTTGTGTTTTGCCTTCAAAGCCCATCTCAGGTAGGACAACTTTCCCACTGTATATGATATTAATCATTCAACCCTCTTAAGCAGTGTATCTCAACTATGTCTTCATTTTAAAAAATATATTTTATTGTACTTTAAGTGAAAGTTTACAACCCAAATCAGTTTGCCATATAAAACCCCAATACAGTTCTAACTACTCTTCCCTCAACCCACTCCTCCTTTCCACCCGGTACTTCCTTTATCCATTCAACCAATTCCTGTCCCCCTCCACCCTCTTATCTTACCTCTGGACAAGAACTTCTCAGACAGCCTTATGTATATACTTAAGCCAAGAAGCACATTCTTAGCCAATCTATGTCTTATAGTCCAGTCCAATCTCGGTCTGAAAGGTTGGCTTCAGTATGGGCTTCAGCTCTGGGCTAACAAAGTTTAGCAGCCACATCCTCAGGGGATCCTCCAGTCTGACAAACCATGCAGTCTAGCTCTGCACGCCCATTGTTCTCCCACTATGTCAGGAATTTACCACTGTGTTCCCTGTCAGGGTAGTCACTGGTAGAGGCCAGGCACCATCTAGTCCTTCTGGTCTCATGCTGATGCAGTCGCTGGCTCACATGGCATCTTCTGTCTGCTGGCCTCATATTTTCCCCACATCTTTGATATCCTTCATTCACCTCTGCTCCAGATGGATTGCAACCAACTGATGTTACCTGGATGGCCGCTTGCTAGCTTATAAGACCCCAATGCCACTCACCAAAGTGGCATGCAGAACATTTTCTTAAAAAAGAAACTTAGTTAAGCCAATTATATGGTTTCATATTTTAATCAACTGAAGAGCCTTTAAAACACATGAAGCCTGCAGCCACTGAGTCAATTCCAACTCATAGAGACCTTACAGGTCAGAGTAGTATTGCCCATATTTCCAAGGAGCACCTGGTAAGTAAGAACAGCTGATCCTTCAGTTAGCAGCTGCAGAACTTAATCACTACACCACCAGAATTTCTTAAAACACACTAGCAAAATTAAATCAGATTCTCTGGGTGATCTGGCCAGTGCACAGGCTTCTTCTTTTTTTTAAATAATGCTCTCTAGATCATTCCAACACGTAGCCAGAATGAAGTATCACTGGTTTACTAAGCAAAACAAACCAAACCTAACTCTTTGCCATTGAGTCTATTCCAACTCATAGTGACCCTATATGACAGAGTAGAAATGTCCTGTAGGGTTTCTAAGGAGTGGCTGGTAGATCCGAACTGCTGGCCTTTTAGTTAGCAGTCAAGCTCTAAACCACTTCACCACCAGGGCTCCGCATACCTTTAATTTGCCTGTATCACAAAGTACTTTTAATTTCTATTTGTATTTCTATCCCTTAAATATAAAACCAAAATCAAGCCAGTTGCCATCGGCTTGATACTGACTCATGCAACTCCATGTGTTTCAGAGGAGAACTATCCTCCATAAGTTTTCAAAGGCTGTGATTTTTCCAAAGTAGATAGCCACGCTTTTCTTCTCAGGTGCCTGTGGGTGGATTTGAACTGCTAACCTTTCAGTTAGTAGCTAAATGCTTAACCATTTGTGCTACCCACAGTCTTTTTAATTTTTGAATATAAAAAACCCACCAAACTCACTGCTGTCGAGTCAATTCAGACTCACAGTAACCCTATAGGTAGAGTAGAACTGACCCACTGGCTTCCAAGGAGTGTCTGGTTGATTTGAACTGCTGACCTTTTAGTTAGCAGCTCAGCACCAATCACTGCACCACCAGAATTCCTTTGTGAGTATATCTAGTGCCACTGAGTCGATTCTGATTCACAGCAACCCTGGAACAGTGTAGAGCTGCTCTACAGAGACAAGGAGCGCCTGGCAGATTTGAACTGCCAACCTCTTTAATTCAGTATATATTTACTGAACACTACTTACGTGGGACGGAGCCCTGGTGGTCCAACAGTTAAGCACTTAGCTACTAACTGAAAGGTTGGTGGTTCAAAGCCACTCAGAGAATGAAAGGCACGATGATCTGTCTCCATAAAGACCAAAGCATAGAAAATAGTGTAGTTCTACTGCCACATGGGCTTGTTATGAGTCAAATTCAACTGGACAGGATGCAACAAGAGTAACATTAAACCATCACATTATATACTTAGTGCTAAACAGAGAAGGACACAATAACTCTTTGTCCTCATCCTCAAGAATGTTATAGCCTAGCTGAGAAAAATACATAAATAAAAACAACAAAATAAAGTGATAGAAGTGTTACAGTAATAGTCTATACAAGGTCTATATATAGGGAAATAAAGAAGTGATTTATTCTACTTGGGTGTAAGTTTGAATTAGAAACGTTTCATAGAGGAGGTTACTGCTTAAAGGGCTAAAGTACTTTTTCATCCCTATCACCTACCTAGCACATCTCAATAAAAACTTGGCAGCAGCCAGTCTCAATGTTCGAACTCTTAGATCTCCTTGACTCAGCTGACTTTTCATCCAGAAACCCATTCTCATAGTTGCACACTAGAAGCATGTTAAGACTAGAGCAGCCCACCTCTGAAATTGTTACTCCAACATTCAACTGTCTAATCAGGCTTTAATCCTTCTACAGCTTTCATTGCCACTTCAAGTTCTCCATTTTACTTCAATTCAACATATCCCCCCCCTTTTTTTGCCTATTCCTATTGTTGCCCTTATCATATGGCATAATAATTTGAATGAAAATCTGTTTGCTTTCTCTATCCGATCATACATTTCCCAAGAACAGATACTCGTCTTTTTTCCCCTCAATTCTGCATCCTTAACATCCAGCATGAGGCCTGATCCATAGTAAGTGTTCAACAAAATTCTGGTGAAGGGATGCATAGCACACTTGTCATTTTCACTACTACACCATAAGCTTCAAAGGCAGAACCTACAACGTCTATTACAGTGCATCAAGACACTTGGGCAGTATTTCTTGAGTTACAATCAGCCAAAATGTAATAATCCTGAAGAAGATAAATAAAAATAGGAGTACTTTCCCTGCTCTTTTATGTATTACTATCTTAACAATCATTTAAATTAACTAAAGCATTATCACTTGAGAAGCCCTGGTTGCGCAGTGGTTAACAGCTCAGCTGTTAACAAAAACATGGGTGGTTTAAACTCCACAGCCACTCTAAGGCAGAAAGACATGACAATCAGTTTCTGTAAAGATTTACAGCCTTGGAAACTGTATGGGTAGTTGGTTCTAAACTCTGTCCCACTGGGTCACTATCAGTTGGAATTTACTGGATGGCACAAACTGGGTGATCATTTGCTAATATAAAAATTGTTGATCATAGCAAAGGCAAAATGATATAACTGAAAGAGCACTGGGTAAGCTTATACTTCAGTCTTGACTCTGCCACACTATGTGATCTACAAACCATGTCTATAAGCCTTAGTTTCTTCCTTTATTAAAATGAGGGTTTGAACAGAATCTAGATTCCAGGTCATCTGAAACTTTTTTCAGTTCTAATATGATATGCCTCTTAAAAACAAAAAAAGAATCCTTATAAAAGTAACACACTTTCACTATATATTTAAAAAAAAAAAACAAAACTGTACATGCTACTCTGAATTAGGCAATGGAAAATTCCCCACTCTACCTTCCTATTTTCATAACTCACTCCCCAAAGGTATCTATTTGCAACAATTTCTTGTGTATCCTTTAATGCATTCCTCACGTATAAGAAAGTATAGTAATAAATGCTCAATTTATTTACCACCTGGACAGCTCTATAAATTCTCATGGAGCCTAGAACAAACAAAAGAAAAACTACAAATACTTTGCCAGCAGGCAGATAATCGTCTCCAGAAAAAGCAACAGTAGAAAAATTAAAACACAGATGGAAGTAAGTACTTGGAATGCCATGTGTTACCACCCTCCCCCTTGTATGTGCAATGTAATGTGAGTAAAAGCCAACGACCAAGCACACTTCAGGTGGGACATTTCTCTACAGGGAGAAATGTGAAAGGCACAGGAATTGGAGGAGAATTGTACTGATGGTACAACCGCAGAAGGATGTGAAAACAGCCAAAAAATTCTGACTTGTAAATATTAAAACAGCAAACACAATTCTGAAAAACACTATAAGTTAAGGAGAGTCAAATACAGCGAAGTGGTGTTTTTAAATCTAGCCCCTCTCCAAAGATGTAGATTAACATTATGTCCTTAATTTTCTCGACAACACCCTTGAGAGATCTATTAAAACAAACGCACTGCTTGAGTCGATTCTGACTCACAGAAACCCTATAGACAGAGTAGAACTGCCCCATAGAGTTTCCAAGGATCACCTGGCATATTTGAACTGCCAGCCCTCTAGTTAGCAGCCGTGCACTTAACCCTTATGCCACCAAAGTTCTTTGGAAATTTACATCTAAGCCTAACCAGGGTATCCACATATTGTGAAACCAAAGCTGTCATATTTTTAACCAGTTCTAATAGGCACAATATATCACAGGGTAATAGTCACTCTAAGAATAAATTTTTCTTAAAAAGTAGGTGCCCTGCTGGCACAGTGGTTATTAGTTACACCTGATAATCAAAGGCTCAGCAGTTCAAATCCACCAGCTGCTCCTTGGGAACCCCGTGGGACACTCCTACTACGTCTTACAGTGTGCTATCAGTCGGAACTAACTTGATGGCAACAGGATTTTGTTTTTTGGGGGGAGGGGAAGTCATAGGAAAAGGTGCAAACCAATGACTGGACTGCTAATTTCCTATTCATCTTAGTACTGGACAGTATTTAAACATTGCTATGAATGTGTTAGACGGAGTTAAGTTTACCTTCTGTACTCACCTAAATAACACAATTTTCACCTAAACATGCCTCTAGCCTTATTCCTATAGTGTAAGTCAATTACCACTTGAAGACTGTCAAGAATGCTTTAAGGAAGGTAAGACAACAGCAGCACCCCGGAAGAGGAACCTGTTCCACAAGGGTAACAGATACTGAAGCAAGTCCACTTTTTACAGCATAGTAAAGACAGAATTCAATAATTTACCAACAACCAACTATTAATTACCTAATGATGCCAAGCCAAGCCAAGTGCCGTCGAGTCGGATCCGACTCATGGCGACCCTAATGATAATGACAGCATAAAAAATGAACACTGTTACAGTCTTTACCTGGTAGTTTTTACAACCAAGTATAGCATGATAAATAAAAACTAAAATTACAATCTGTATTTAATTTGGAGGACGAGAAAATGAGAGATTACTTTTGATTCCATATTTTTGCACTGTGACACACAGTACAGTTTGCCAAGAACCTGAAGTTAGTCAAATCCAGGAGTCCAGGCTGTAATAGCTGGAGCCAACCTGTAATATCCCATATAAGATGAAACAGTCAAAGATCAGATTCTAGAACTAACTTTCACCAATTCTAGCTTGTCTCCACACATTAAAACTCACCAACAGAATTAAGGAACAAAACTCATTTTGGTTTTCTGCATCTTTCGTAGAAGAAACAGTACTTCCTGACACCGGAAAATGCTACGTGAAACCTCCCTTTCACAAGTTGAGTGACTGAGGCTATCTACGGTTTTCAAACTTGCGCTGACTATCGTTTTCAGAGTCTTTAAGATCTGTATTAGTTGGACTACAGCATAAAACTAAATATATGAAACATTATAGCAGTTTTCATACTTCAAAAAATGGTCCAATCTTCCCATTTTATGTCATCCCTCTTCTTCCATTACCTTTCCCACTTAAACCAACTGAAAGATTCCAATTTAGCTGACACATATCTATTTAGGAAGCTAAGGGTTTCCAGTAGTCAAGAGAAGTCAGAAGTGGCATCTGTGTGACTTCAAGACTAAAGAGACTTAATACCTTTCATCTAAAATTCAAACAACAGAAATTGTGTTGGCAGCAGGCCAAAAACATCTCTTTAAAATTCCTCCACTCGAAATGTCAGCACACTGAGGCCTAACTGGCATCACCTTAAGTAAGCTTACCTACTTGAATTACTGTCTCTGTAAAATATAAACTAAAAAAAAATAATAATAATTTGTGAGGCTACAACACCTGCAAGTAGTTGAAGCCCCAAAGCTTTAGTAAATCTTCAGCCAAGCCAAGTGCCGTTGAGTCAGTTCCGACTCATGGCCCACTACATTTTACAATTTACCATTCTACTTCCTGAAATGACTACATTCTCTGATACACATCCTTAACCATAACACCCACTTCAATTCTAAAGAGACAAAAAGGAAGTCAAAATATTCATCTACTCTTCTTGCTGCCGTACACCTTTCCACATGCCACATTTTTACTGCAGAGACCCACTGTGCTATCATTACACAGAGTTCCAAGCATCTCAACAATAGGTGCCTCAGAGTCAGATGCTTATTGTGTAATGGGAAAATGACTTCCCAGGAGATGATTATCCTGGATAACTGGGCCAGATATAAAAGTATCCAGTCATCTCTATTTCTACTCACCCTCGGGAACATCCTGGGGGTTGGAAGTCCGGTCACTGGCTGGATCCAGGGCAACAGTTGCTAGTGAAGTGGTGGCCCCTGACATCTCACTTATCGGCTCACTGCGGCTTGTTTCAGGCACACTTTCCCGGGAGCTAAATCTTACTCGGGAACTAGATCGAGAGCTGAGGTCCGGGCTGGTATCTGACAAACCTGGAATGTCATCAATCTTTGTTGGTGTCACCATGAACCGAACTGAAGCCATCTTGGTGGTGGTTTCTGGTGGATGCATTTTTCTTTTTTCCCTTCTTAAGGATAAAGACGAAAGAAAACCCCCACCCCCAAATCCTTTCTCCTATGGCAGCTACTTTAAACTGCAAAAATAGAATTAAAAAACAAACAAACAAAAAACTTCTACCTTGATTCACACCAAAAACTCAAATAAGAATCATTCTACTCGAAATTCAAGCAAAACATCCTAGATAGTACACTACCAATAGCTGGGGAGTAAAAAAAGACAAAACGATGCCAATGTCGGGTAACTTCTTCCTTCCAAATGAAGAGCAACCTAGCTGTTCGCCCTGGTCGAGGGCTGAGGGCTCAGTGCCATGGTCTCAGAGAAGCAGGTGAAGCTTTCCTCCCCTCAACCCCCAGGGTCCGGCCGAGGTGGTTCGTCCTTTTTTCTGGCGAGTGTCCCACCGTTCTAAGATGAGCAAAGTGCGTGCAGGCCCACCCTATCAGGAGAATGTAGTATAGGTCAGACTGCAAAAAGGTGTACACTCAGACACCTGTTATGTATCAAGTGAATACCTCACAGGTCTGGCTGGGAGGAGGTGTGTGCAAAGCCACCTGATATTTCTGAGGCCGATGATCCACTTGGGTCTGGTGGGAAAAGTGCGCACGCATAACGGGAAAAATATCCCACACTAGTGGATGCAGGAAAATGAGATGGTGAGCAGAGGAGGGTGCAGGAGCAGAGCCTATTTCTGCTGCTGAGAAGGCTGCGGGGGTGGCCGGCTCGCTCTCTCGACAGGAAGGTCCCTGAAAACTAGGAGGAAAAGGCTAGCGGACACGTCGAATTGCAGCTGGGGGTCGTGCCAGGTCGTTGCTAGTCCTTCGAACCCACGGTCTGCTCCCTAGGTTTCTCCTGTGTGTGACAGGAAAGGCCACCCCTTTCGCCAGAAGACACTTTCTTCCCTACCAAGGCCCCTCGCCGGTCTTCCTTCGGGTCCTAGCAGAAAGAAGAGACGGCCACGCAGGTTGCCACTGGCTGAGGATGAAGAGGCGACTGGAGGAAGAGGAGGTCGCAGGTGTGGGATCCCGGCGCCAGCTGATGCGGATGCGCGCGCAGCTGTTGTTTACTAGCCAGTAACTGTTTCAGAACCGCGGCGCAAACTGGAAGCCTCTGGCCGCCGCGGAGGGCGCCCCCTTCTCGACTAGACGTCAGAGCAGCCGTTACGTGACCTGACCGCTCCCAGCCCCCGGCCCGGCGGGCTTTGCCCGCGCCGCCGCAGCCCCTCCCAGCTCGTTCCTCATTCGAGGTTAACGGTCCGAAGAGAAGCGTGGGGGCGCGGCCGAAGGGCGGCACCGTCCCGCAAGCAGCCGGGAGCCCCGCCCAGCCCCTGCAGCCCGCGGGGAGACAGAGGACTAGGCGCTTGCGCATGCGCTCGGTGGGGGCCGCAACGGCCCATCGGGCTGGAAGGGCGGGGAGGAGGCCAGCGTGACGAGCCGGGGGCACGGCGGGAATTGTAGTCTGGAGCTGGGTGGAGCAGATGGAAACAAAAAAAACCGACCCTTTTTCATTCTGCGCCCTGGTGTATTCCGGTAACTCACTCTGCAGGTATCTCAGAGAGCAAAAGATACTCCCTATCCTCTGAACCTCAAAGGGCTATCTCGTCAAGAACGTCTTCGAAACTCATTTCTTTAAGAATTATCCCCAATTCCATATAGCTAGGTATGGCCCTCATCGGAATTTCAAGTAATGTTCTATCCTCAAATATCCTATACTCAAATTTACGCACTTTGTAGTTTCTTTGTTCCTGTCATTTTTTTAAAAACGCTTGTCTATTTTTTAGTCAGACTTAAAAGTCTCATTAAAGAACACTTCTGGCAATTAATTTTAAACATGAAGACATGAGATACACTTTCTTGCCTCCATTTCTAGTGTTCCTCCCCACATTTACTGTCACTATTTTTCTCAGTGTTTATTGCATAGATATTGACTCATTCACATTTTGTTTAAAAGTTACTTGCTGTAACTTTGATCACAATTCTGGCCCGGAAATTACCTTGGCTTTGCCTGGGTCCTTGTTCCCGTAAGTGGAATTTTTAGACAGCATCCTTAGTATCTAGTCAGAACTGTATCTAAGACCTGACCACGTAAATTCCTTTAACCAAATGGCAGATGAAGTCCAAATTCCAGGTAAAAAGATGCAAGTAACGAAACCAGGAACTCATGTTTAAAAAGTGAATCACTTAAACTTTATGCTTCCTAAAGTCTATAATTCATCTTTTAAGCTCACAGCATTATTATTATAGGAAGCAAGAAATCCACCCCTCTGAGAAATCAGTTCTCAGGTCTGCTGTTTATTCAAACCTTTATTACGAAATGCTGGATTTTTTCAACGCATTTCTCTACAGTGTGTTTGCTTTTCACTTACATATACTACCTAATACCAACGGTACCAATATACCATACTCTTGTTTCTGAGCACTAATTAATCTCTATAAATGACATGTTCCAGAAGATGCTGATAACCAGAGGATATCTTAAGTAAAAAAGTACTCAACGCACACAGCAGTTTCCCTTTTCTCCAGACCAAAAACCTGTTGCCCTAGTTGATCCTGACTCACAGTGACCTTATGGGACAGAAAAGAACTGCCCCATAGAGTTTCTATGGAACACCCGGTGGATTCCAACTGCTGACTTTTTGGTTAGCAGTCATAGTATGTAACTCACACCACCACGGTTTTCGTTTCCAGGCAAAGTTTCCTAATTTCAACCCACACAGCAGGCATCATGGAAACAAGACCACCTTCTTCTTTATTTACTTTGACGCTTAAGTAACTTCAATACCAGATCCTTTTTCTAGTCATATGCAGAATTTTAACATTTCTTAGAATAGGGTAACTTTAACATTCCTAGGACCCAATGCTAAGAACATTGCAAGTGAATAGGATAATAAATAAAAATTGCCTGGACACAAATATCTCATTTTACCTTTCCTCTGAGCCGTGGTGGCACAGTGGTTAACCAAAAGATCACCCGTTCCAATCCAGTAGCTGCAACCTGTAAACCCTGTGAGGCAATTCACTGCCAGAATCGATTCCACCACGATGGTTTTGGTTTTCATTCTTAACTGATTTGAAAATCACCTGTCTTCTGTTAATTACGGCTCAAGTCCAGAGATTTTTTTTTTTTCCTCCCAGTAGTCTGTAACTGTTCTGTGGAGGCAGTCAAATAGCAGCCTCCACAAGAAATGTATCTACTCCTTTTTGGGAACAGTCTTCATAAGCCACATTTCAACTGATCTAAACTCTACCTACCTCTGGAGTCTAGAATTTTGATGTACAAGACAAAGAACACTGCAGAATTATAGTACTATCATCTCCACAAAATTGTAAATCAGTGGCTCTGCACAAACAACATTCAAATCCAATGTCAAAAACCTTGACCAAGAAGACTGGGAAATAATGGGTCGACTAGCTTGACCAAAATAGGAAGAAGCAAGTTATATTTCCAGAATGCACGGATATGGTATCATGCCTGTGAATTCAAACTCATTTGTGGTTGCTCATGAAAGAAGTTCAAGTACAATGCAACTTCTTCCACATGTATTACCATAACTCCCAACAATAATTTGAAAAAGAAAAATCTCTACTTGAATCTTGCACATCTCACATTCTAAATTAAAATTTATGCACAGTTGCACACACGAGCTATTACAGAGAACAGTTACGGGTAAGATAACAAATCCTTGATGGACAGAACTAAAAGCCTAGGAATATTTCCTGAGAGAGAGTAAATACATAAGGGACTTCCATTCATAAAAGTTGGAAGAACACTGTAGATAAATCAGGCTTCACTGAACTTGAACAACTTCAGAGTTGGAAAAGAACTCAGAAATGACAAGAAAGATACGACCAAGGAGATGAAGTGACTTTTTAAAAGTTAGACCAACAGAGGAGAACACTGCTTTTCTGACTTCACATTCAATGCCTTCTCTCTACAATCACCATTATTACTTTTTCAAGCAACTTTTCCCTTTTGAATCAAAATGTCATTTCAAGGAGGAAGAGATTATTTAAGTGACAGCAGGGTATCTTTCAGTGAATGCTGACAGTTATCTATTCGCCAGCACCCTCCCATCAGTAACTGCACTGTACGCACTTTACTACTAGCTCTATAGCTGCAATGTAACTTTTTCTTCAAAGTGATTTCCCTGCAGTTCTCAGGGTAGCCCCTCTCACCTACATCGTTTTTTTTTTTTTTTAAACCAATCCTCTTCTCCCACAACACACAACATAAAAACTCTTTCACGTCATTTTGTTTTTAATAACACGATAGTAATTTACAATACGAAAATTCCAACTTATTCCCTTTACAGGAAATGCTGCCACGATTCCCTAACACAGCAAGATCAAAGGCTGGATCCCAAACAGCAAGGGTGGTAAACAGGGCTTCAAGGGTCAGACTGCAGAGGCTGGTTACGGAAAGTCTCCGAGGGGTTGCAGACGAGACACGAATATGAAGGTCCCTCACAGGACAGGGCGCGGCTGCTGGGTCATAAGCACCTTGAAGCGTTTTTTGATGGTGATTCGGTGTCGAGAGTACTTATCGTCTGGGGAGAACCGAGCAGGATGGGCTGAACAAGTCTGTTGTCCCTTAGGGTCAAGCTTCTGCTCCAGGAGGAAACAAAGAACAAGATTTTAGCACAAGAGTAGCGGAAAAACTCAATTATTGTTGCCATAACGAAGATAACAGTGGCAACAGCGAGAAAAAGGCCAGATAAGATTCCGAGATGCGCCGGTTAGATTAAGAAATCGCGCGCCACACCTCGGGAATGGGCTTCCCGGTTCCTCTCACTAGGCTAGAAAACTCGGTGGCGAATCTCAACAGCTCCTTCCACATACATTTCTCGCCATACCCATTTACACAGTTTCTTCTCCTTACCTTCAGTGTATACACCCGCTCTCCTTCCTCGTTAAGATAATATTGTAGAAACATGACGACGCTTATGCCACCTATTCCTAGCGTTCCGCCAGCGTCTCCACCACTCTCTAATCCCAACCGCCTAACGTCTGTGGCAATTTCCTTCCTGTAAAGTCGGATATCTGCCCCAAGGCATGCCGGGAAATGTAGTCCATTATTGGCTTCCTCTTCAACTGGCCAAGAGGGGGCGCGCTAGTGCAGGGCTTGGCCTGGGACTACAAGTTACAACCTTGCAAGCGTTCTGAAACACGTGCAGTGTGCCCACTGTGTGCTCCACACTGTTAGGCGTTAGAGGGGGGTAAGGATGGATGTAGTCTGGATACTGATGAACAGAATACTGCCTTTATCACTAGATGTATACCCATTTTAGAAATAGTGGGATTTCTCATGCTTGGAGAAACGAGTATAGGGTTCAGAATCCCTTTAATTTTGGGGGGAGAAAGAAAAAAGTTTTCTTCCCTCCCCTCTTTTACATCCGGTTCTCCCGTCCCTTTTCAAAATATTGGCGGTAAAGGGTGCATGATGGGTATTCCATGTTCCGTAAAACAAAAAGAGCGTGAAGTTCTTTTATGAAACTGGTGAAGTGTGTTTTACTGATCAAGACAAGATTCGAACTCAGGTCTCTTTCCTGCAGATTCAGCGCTTTTTCTTATATGGTGAGTAGCTAGTAATAGTACAACAAGATGCACCTCCTAGGGCTATTTCAAATTTTTAAAGGAACGGAGAAGTTCTTATGCGGCTCTAGTTTAAAGAAATGAAAAATGGAACCAGGATTTTACAAAGATGATCACTGAGGTGGCAAAAAACCTTGGAACGTATATTAAGTTTATAACTAGAAAAACCTAAAAGCTTCTTTTTTTTTTTGTAAGATACAGCTTGTATTTGCAGTTGTATAAAGTATCTGTGCAAGAATTCGTAAGAAACGGATAGTACTCGTTTGCTCCAGGATAGAGAACTATTTTAACAGAGGGAAGGTATAGGAGGAAGACTCATTGTTGTAGAGTCTGTTTTGCATGGTTTGACCTTTGAACCATGCTGTTGTAGTGTTCTTTTAAAGCATTTACTTAAAAGTATTTTTTAAAGTAAAATGTATTTAACAAACAAAAATAAGGACTTTATGGTCTTGAAATTTTAGGTTTCACAGCAGTTTTTGATGTAGTGGGCTTTCCAGCAAAGAGCATCATTGGTAAGGTTGGGGCCTGCTGTAAGCTGCAAAGCTTATGGAAGTGGGCCTTTTGGGGACTGCAGGGCAACTTCCCAAGGGCTAATATGCATGGCATGCTAAAACTCTGGATCTTCTTGAGATGGTCCCAATTTCAAACATTCAGTTCACTTGATCCATAAGTACACAAACTATGTACTGTGAATTTGGCTTAGAAAATATAACCTTCATTAAGTCCAGGGTCTACTGCCAACCTGTTACTAAGAAGTCAGTTACAGAACTGGGTGAGGTTGAAGGGCGTAAAACTAGATACATTAAAGAACCGGTAAAACTGCAGTGTTGGGAATCTAAGAAAGAATTTACAAATTGCCCCGAAAAGGTGATATCAACTGTGCTCTAGTTTGGAAGGAAATCCTAGTGTTGCTTACTTTAACAGAACTTTTTTTATGAGCTGTCTTCTCTTCTCCCCTCCCCCATAGCAGAATGCCTTGAGTCCTAGATTCTAATTCTGGTTTGATCTGATCTTTACTCTCCCTTTCTTGGATTCCTGTGTATCTTCTGGAGCCAGGTTTCTCTCTGTATCCTGGACCTGTCTCATTCTGGAAGCTTCAAACAGCAACCACTAGTGCCCAAACTTGAGAGGATGGCTTCAGATGGAGGTAAGTCAGCGAGGGGATGAGGGAAACGGTGAATCCCTACCAGCAGTTCAGATCTTTGAGAATTCAAGTTTGACACTTCACTTGGGGACAGGGTCTTGAGGAGACTGGGGAAGGAGATCAGATACTTAAGACGGGGGGCTGGGGAAGGAAGGCCACTCAAGGTCCCCCAGAGGAAGTATGCTGGGTGTAGAGAAATGATGGCAGTTAGCAACTTGATTGTCTAGAAGGACAGAGGTATGTGTAGTGGGGGTGGTACAGAAAGGGCTTAAGGGGAGGGCCTCAGTTTCTGTGTTTTCTTTAGGTAACTCAGCTTCTGTGTTTTCTACGATTTTGCCCTAAGAATTAAGTTGGGCTACTCTTGATCTTATGAGGAGAGTATGTGTGCAGGTGGGGGTTGGGGGGTGACCTTAGCCAGAAAACTGTTCAGTGGGTTATCTGTTGCCAAATTTGCAGAGAAGCAATCCCCTAAAGGCTGGGCTGGAAGATGTTATAACTGGTCCTGCTCAAGAGCCTCATGGCTCTTCCCAGCCCCAGAGATGGTTTCTCTGTTTTCTTAGGTTTAACAAGGCTGAGAAGGGAAATAACCTCAAGCGGAGTGATAGCTGAGGCTTCCCTGAGATGCTGGGTTTTTTTAACCTCAGGAACTGAGGCCTGTAGATGCATTTCATTTTGGCCAGCACTTCATGGCATCCTCCTGGCCCGCTGCTCTACTGTTGAGGTGATGAGCATGCTCATACTGCATGTCTCCTTGGCTATGAAGTGGAAGCTGAGTGTTGTCAGTTTGACAACTGTTGCCATGGAATGTTATTTATAAGAGGGGGAGGACAGTAGCATGACTCTAGGCAGATTATCTTCTTTTATAATTAAAAGTCCTGAGGGACACACATCCTGAGTCATTAGTGCATATTTTGTGTACTGGTCTCCTTAACTAGAGTCCACATGAACAGGAACACTGTGGCGGACTTCATTGTCCTTCCCTTAGCACCCTGACTCAGTGTCTTGCTCTTAGTGGGCCCAGAATTTCTGTTATTAAGAGGTCAAAGCAGAAGGACCACAGACAGTGTCCATTGCCAACTTTTAACATGCCCAGAAGTTACTTAAAATTCCCCCTACCTCTCTTACCTCTCACCCATCTGCTCTGTAATCAGTGCTGACTTTTATGTAACAACATTTCTGAGAACCACTTATCAAATCTACACCCCCCTCTCCTGGCTAGTGCTGTGTGTAGTGGCAGGGCCCACTGAGCAGCTGGGAGCAGGCTTCAGGTTTACATCTCTGCGCGGAATGGGTGGGGACAGCAGCTGTATGTGCATGCTAGGTGGGATGCGTTATGGGGTGTGAGCTTCGTGGGTCCTAGGGAGGTTTATAAGGTGCAACAGTAAAAGGGAGACTGAGAAGAAGATGGGACCAGTAATCTTATTCAACCTGCTTCCTTCTTAGGGGCCTGGGGGCTTAGAGGAGCCAGACTACATTCCTTACATGCTTGTGAGCCTGCTCTGGGTTATTTCCCTCACAGAGCAGGTATCAACCCTGCTCCGTGTCTTCACAGTCTACAGGACTGGCAAGGGGTTCAGAGGCAGTGATGGCTTGGGCTTGTCTCTGTGGCCAACAAGGGTCTCTAGGTCTTGTTGAAAAGGGAGAAATTTCCCTAGTGCAGTAATTCTCAGCTGGGAGTAAGGAACATCAGAATCACTTCAGGGGACATTCACAAACCATGTAAACACTCCATCCATGCCCCTTCTTCCACCTGTTGAGAATCAATGGTCTGATTCTTTAGTGACTCAAAGGGACCAAGAAAAGTCTAATGCCAGTTTCCTTTTCTCCTGTTACCTTCCCTCTTTTTCTTTGTCCCAACAGCATCTCCACTGTCAGGACCAGATACGACCATGACACCTGGCGCGAACATGTCTCCTTTCACTGCTCTTCCCTATCCCCGACCTACTCCGGGTCCACCAGACCAGCCACCCTGGGATCCACCCCCACAACCTTCCATGCCGTCAGCCTTCTCTCCCGGCAGCCCTTTGGTGCTGTCTGCTTTCCCCAGCCCACTGTTGGTGACAGGGGATGGGGGTTCTGGCCCCAGTGGGGCTGGGGCTAGCAAGGTCTTTGTCAAAGTTAAGACAGAAAAGGGGCCAGCTGAGTCCCCTCAATCTCAGAACTTTATCATTACTCAGAGTGCCCTCAATTGGATTGCCTCTGGTGCTCCCCATGGAGGCCCTGATGGTTCTCCGTCTCGATTCGTGACAGCTTCTAATGTGAAAACCACTCTGTCTGCTAAGGCTGTTGGGGTGAGCCAGGAGGGGACCCCAGGTCTTCTTCCTGAAGCTCTACCACTAGCTGCTCAACTGGCCCCCATAGTTCCCCCGGAGAAGGCTTGGCCAGGGCCACATGGAAGTTCTGGGGAAGGAGGCCCTGCAGCTGCCCAATCCAAGCCATCACTGGGTGACCTCTCCTATACCTCCAAGGGCGTTTACGAGAACTACCGACGTTGGCAGCGCTACAAAGCCTTGGCCCGGAGGCACCTATCCCAAAGTCCTGATGTAGAAGCTCTTTCCTGCTTTCTTATGTAAGTGGTGAGACCTGAGATTAATTATTCTAGGAGTTTTAAATAAGGACTATGAGATGATTGGGAACCCTGTGGTGCAGTGGTTAACTGCTATGGCTGCAAACCAGAAGGGCAGCAGTTTCAAACCTACTGTGTGCTTTTGGAAACTCTAGGGCAGTTCTATCCTGTCCTATAGGGTCACTATAAGTGGGAATTGACTTGGAGGCAATGGTTTTACTTGGTTTGGTGAGAAGATTAGGCTATTTAAGAATGCTTGAAGGCAGGTCATGAGGGTGATAGAGAAGCTATGAGAAGATAAAAGGAAAATAATAATGATAATAACCTTCTTAACCCTTTCCCCAGTTTATAACATGTTCTCAGGTATCTTCTGTCAAGTGATCCTCATAAACTTTGAGTTCAGGCAGGCAGCTTTATGGTAATCCTCACATACAAAGGAGAAGACTGAAGCTTACAAAGATTTCCTATCACAAGGCGAGGAGCTGTGATTCAGGTCTCTGGCTACGTCATAAAGCAAGGAGCTGTGACTTGAATTTAGGCCTCTGATTACATCATAAAGTGAGAAGCTATGATTTGAATTTAGGTTTCTGACTACAAGTGCCATGATTTTCCTGTTCTGTTTTACTACCTTTCAACATGAGTTCAGGCTTCCCAACCAGCCAGGACAAGGAGTGATGGGCCATGACTCCATCCTGCAGGAAGGACAGTGCAGGGCCAGACAAAGAACTTTGTGTGTACCTCCCACTACCTACCCTCATTTTATTTGGGATAGTTCAAGTTGAATTAGGGAGGTGGTAGAGCATGCTGAGAGTCCCTGTGTGGTGCAATGGCTACCTGAAAGATTGGCACAGAGGTGCCTCAGAAGAAAGGTTTGGCTATGTACATTGAAAACTAAATGGAATCCGATTCTCTGGCACACATGGGGTCACCAGGAGTTGCCATTAACTAGATGGTAACAGGTTTTCAGTTTTTTGGAGCATGCTTGGTGGTCAGGAGCTCCACCACTCATTAGATTTGTATTCCCGGGCAAGGCACTTAACATCTTTAACTCTCAGGTTTCTCTTCTAAAAAGAGGAAAAGTTATACCTAACTCAAATAGTTGCTGAGAAGATTGAATGCATTTGTTTGCTTAAAGTGATTAGCAAAGTGAACACCTGGTTGAACAGTTGTTGTAGGTTCCTGGGTGGCAGTTTGGGCCGGGTTATTAACCCGCAAGCTAAAAGAAGAGTTAGTGGTTAGTTAGTGATTCCAAGCCACCCAGTGGTGCTGTGGAAGAAAGGCCTGGCAATCTGCTTTGGTGAAGACTATAACCAAGAAAACCCTATGGTGCAATTCTACTCTATATAACACATGGACTCACCATGAGTTGGACTTGATGGCAACTTGATGGTTAGGTTAGGTGGTGGTTGTTGGGAGCTGTTGAGTTGGTTCTGACTCATGGTGATCCTATTTACAATGGGATTGTACCATTAAGATCCAAAGGTCTTTGTTGGTTGATTTTTTAGAAGTACATTGCCAGGACTCTCTTCCTAGTCTTAGCCTGGAGGCTGCAGTGAAACCTGTTTGGTAGCTTCCACTGACAGATGGGTGGTGGCTGTACTTGAAGTGCCTTGACCAGGAATTGAGCCCAGGTCTCCCACATGGAAGGTGAGGCTTCTACCACTAAACTATCACTGCCTTCCATCAAATAATGTTATTAGCATTATTCTTATAGAAACACAATCTAAGAGACGAAAAGAACTTACAAAAGGCCAAAATATCCTTGCTTAAGAGTGTATGTGTGTGAGTCGATGATCAGGTGAGGAGTCCAGGGTTATGTTATGTTTATGAAGCAGACTCATTTGTCATCTGGGGAGTTTTCCCTTTTCTCACTCAGACCTGCTGCTTCTCTGAGTTCTGCACTGTACCCTCAACATTTTGTATAAACCACTTTAGAACCTATAACAGATTTTACTGGACCTCTAAAGAATTTTAGTGTCTCAGGGTGGTGGAACGGTTAGCTGAAAGCTTGGCCCAGAAGCACTTCAGCAGACAGACCTGGCTGGCAACCTACATTGAAAACTGAAAGCTGAACTCCTAAAGGAATCTCCCCCTCCACCTGACCCTGGAATGAATGTCTTAAGGGACTCCTGTAAGTCCCCTTTTAGACCGTATCACTGATTCCCTGCTTTCTTGAGCCAACTTGGGATTCTCCCTTGGAGCTTAGAAGGCTGGATTTCTGAATCCTGAGCCAGCCTAGAACTTCATGGTTTCCACAGAAGGTGTTTTTTGCTTCTGGCTATATCCTGCTCTCCACACTTAGGGACTCTGGCAGGGTCTCCTGCAAAGTGCAGTCCAGTCACCTAGGAAACTAGTATAATGCTCACTTTAGGGATCATGGGAAGTGGCTGCTGAAATCCATTATTTGTAGTAAACTCGCTCAGTTAATTCTGATGCACAGGAATGTTGGAGGACTTAACGGGAAGTCAGAGAGGCAAAAATGAAGCCCTTATTTTAGGCTGAACTCTTGATTTCTTCTGGATTAAAAAGGGCTTGGCAGCCTTCCAGAAGTGGGAGGTCTAGTATGGAGATTGGACTGGACAGTCCTAGGTATCCAGGAAGCAAAAACACTTAGAAACCAACACATAAAAACACACATAACCTTTAATTAGACATTCATTGAGGTTTTTTTCTTTAATTCAAGAGGCTTTGGGCAGGGCTACACTTCCTGTGTTGTGAATCTCCTTAATAACACAAGTGCTTTCTGCTTCCCAATGTTTGAGGACAGTACTGTGAGAATTAAGGGTGGGGGCAGCAGTCGGGAGACACTGATCCCATAGGGGTTGAGTGCTGTGGCTGCTAACCAAAGGTTTAAAGATGAGGCACTTCTTGTAAACTTTATGGGGCGGTTCTACTCTGTCCTATAGGGTCACTATGGGTCAGAAGTTGACTTGACAGCAATCGTTTGATTAGGCTGTGGTTGACTTCAAAACATGGGGAGAAGAATCATCTGACTGTGCATGAGCTGGAAGACAGTAGAGTATGTAAAGTGGATGGGAGGTTGGGAAGTCACTGAAGTGTCACTGGTCATGGGACATGACAAGAAGGGACAGGTCAGGTCTGATGAAGGGCAGGGGATGTACACTGAGGTAGGAGGTAGGAGGATGCACTTGGGCAATGTGACTGACTAATGGGGGTTTTAGCCCAGTGCTTCGTTCTCTGGCCCGGCTGAAGCCCACCATGACCCTGGAGGAGGGACTGCCGAGGGCTGTCCAGGAGTGGGAGCGCACCAGCAACTTTGACCGGATGATCTTCTATGAGATGGCAGAAAAGTGAGTCTTATGAACCCTAGTTCCCCTGAGCGGGGCTGTGTGGCTGAGAGCAATGGGGGCCATTTACGAGAAGCCTTTGTCTGGGTGATTATTAAAAAGGTTGTTAGAAGAAAGGACATAGATTAGGAGACTCTTGGATCCTGGAAGGCTTTATTCTCTCCCCTCACATTACATTCTGCCTTCACTCCTGGATTTTTATATCCTGTCTTGTCTCGGAAGCTCCCTCTTCTCCAGGCCTTGAACTCTGTATTTAGATAGGTCTTTGGATGGGGTTGGAGAACCTGATAGGTGTCAAAATCCCATGCTGTCAGAGGAAACTAGCAATGAGGAGAAGAGCAGTAATAAGTAGGTTCCTTCCTGTCTCACTGGCCAGGTAGTGAGTAGCTATCACTGTAGAACTTTGAGTCCATACCTTCTTTGGAAATAGTGGCACAGAAAATTGTCTACCTCAGCATCCCTGGGAGGTATCGGTCCTTGAAGCCAGGTTCTTGAAGCCTTGAGTGGTCTCCTAGCTCTCCTCCTCCCATAATCTTATTTAAAAAAAAACAAAAAAAAAAACTGAGAGGAACAAGAACCCTTTCCTCCAAGCTTAGCTTCTACTTTCTCCTGAAGTTCTGAACCTCCTGACTTTACCCACTAGAGCCCTTGTCCTAGACTCCTGAGTCTTGGATCTGAGCACTGCCTCCTGGTGGGAACTTCCTAGAATTGCAGCCGTGGGCCCTTAAGAATTTCAGCCAGCCTTTGTGGTAAGGGAGCCTGCTGGTGCAATGGTTCACAGCTTGGTTGCTAACTGAAAGGTGGGTGGTTGGAACTCACTGTCCACTCTAAGGGAGAAAGATGTGGCAAACTCCTGTAAAGATTACAGCCTTGGAAACTCTGTGGCATAGTTCTACCCTGCCCTGTAATAGGGCCCATGTAAGTTGGAATTGACTCCACAGCAGTGGGTTCAGTTTGGTTTTTTGTGGTTGTAGGCTAGGGCACAAGAAGCCTTAAGGGTCCTGCTATGCTGTTCCCTGTTGATTTAATTAAGTGAACCCTTATTATTAGTATGGTGGTACCCATCCATGATACTGGGAGAGATAGGGCATAGAAAAGTAAGTGAAAGCTACCCAGTGTTCTGGAGAAGCTTGTGAGCTCTACATGGGTCATTTTCTTAACAAGCATCCTAAGCAATGACTGCAGGTAAAGGGACAATATGGTGACCTTGTACAGTTGCCCCAGAATTGTTACTTAGTCATCTATGAGCAGCTACCTCTTGAGTAACAAGACTTCGGCAGGACTTCACCCCACTCAGGACACTTCCTTTCTTAGCTGTGTATGGCTGCTGCCTGGTGCCTGGGTTCCTGATGGGACTGGCTACCTTCTCAGCACTGCTCAGTGCCTTCTTCACCCTCCACAGGTTCATGGAGTTTGAGGCTGAGGAAGAGATGCAGATTCAGAACGCACAGCTGTTGAATGGGTCCCAGACCCCGCCTCCCCCTGCTCCTCTAAAACTCGATCCTCCGGCACCCCCAGCTCCTGAGGTTTGCCAGCAACCAGGTATGGCTACCCAGTTCCAAAGGGCGCTGTAGGCCAGAGGCTCAAAGGGAGCCATGCAGAAACCAGTAAATTAGAGAAGGTATTACTCTTTTTGCCAGTTTTCCTTCAGGGAGTGGTATTCAGTTGTTTCCAACAGGACATTCCACAAGAGCCTGGGTTCTCGAGTTTCCTTTGTCCCCAACTAGCTATTGATCTTGGCCAAGTAAACTGCCTACTCTTTTCATTAGAATGTCAAATAGAACCATAATACCTACTCTGTCTGAAAAGTGGTGGCCGATTTAGGGGATTTCTTGGAGTTTCAGGAGTTCTAAGATTCCTCATTCTATGATTCTAAAACCCTCCAGTTCCAAAGTCATCTCCTGTGATGGGTATTCAGGTTGGCCCAACCCAGCCTGGAGCCATTTCATTGCACCCACATTGCCTTCACAGAGCTGGGAGATAGAAGCTGTAGCTTACATGCCCCTTTGACTTTCTGTTTTCCATCTTTTCCATAAGTGTACATTCCAAAGAAGGCAGTCTCCAAGGCAAGGGCCCCTCGCCGGCGGCAACGCAAGTCCCAGAAGCCACCAGTTCCTGAGGCACCCAAGGAGATCCCACCGGAAGCAGTGAAAGAGTATGCTGACATTATGGAAGGGCTGTTGGGAAGCCACTCAGCTACTGGAGAGTCAGATGGAAAATGGGGGGAGGCAGAAGAACAGCAGCATGAGGATGACGGGATGTATCCAGATCCGGGTCTCCTGGGCTACATCAACGAGCTGTGTTCTCACGAAGTCTTTGTTTCCAAGGTGTGCTGTGCTTGGAGGTCTGCTTTCTAGCACATCATGCGGGTGGGCACTCCTGGGCACCAGACTTGGGATTCTTCCAAATGTGGTTAGGGACTAGCCTGTATTCAGTAACTACTGAGAAGCATATGTGTGTGTGAGCATGGACACATATGAATGTGTGTTGCTGCTAGTGGTGATACTTTATAACTGGGGATGGGGAGTGGGAAGTTCCTGGCTTCTGGAACCTGTAGGCTCACAGGTTACCTCTTCTGTCAAGGATTCTCATATCAGTCTTCTTCTGTTCCCTAGGTGGAAGCCATCATTCACCCTCAGTTTCTAGCAGATCTGCTGTCCCCAGAACAGCACCAGGATCCCTTGGCCTTAATTGAGGAACTGGAGCAAGAAGAAGGACTCAACCTTGCTCAGGTAAACTTGGTAGGTAGGGAACATCAGAACCAGAAGTCTGCACGATTTTATCTAATCCTACACTGTTGGGAATGGTATGGCTTTTGGACAACAGCCTCTGGATTGGGGTTCAGGTGCCAAACAAGTAGGTAGAGGACTATGGAAAGGCACGGAAAGGGCATCCAATGCTTCAAAGCACAGGAATAAATCACCAGAGAGCAGGAAAGAAGAGCTACAGCATCTATCTTTGATAAGCATCACTTAACCCCCCCCCCACTTGCTTTCTTGCCCTGCCCAAATACCACTGCCCCACCACCCATTCAGCCACCTCTTCATACAGTGTGTATAGACCTGGTATTTATGTTTCCTGCTAGCTGGTACAGAAGCGACTCATGACCTTAGAAGAGGAAGAGGAGGCAGAGGCGCCTGCAAGCTGCAGTGGAGCTCAGTCGGACTCAAGTCCTTCCATTTCTGATGAGGATGAAGATGGGGGTGGGCGGCTTCGGCCCTCATCTGGGACTCAGATGTCTGGGGGCATTACTCACCCCGGAAAGACTGCTTCTCCAGAAAAGCAGGCAAGGGAAGGGCCTGGTGGGCAGGAGCGAGCCCTCAATGATTCAAGTGGGGTGCACAGGGATAATGATGCTCTGCTGTCCCCCAATAGTTGGGACCTGCAGCTAGAACTTGCAGAACCACAAGGCACTTGGGGACCCTCAGGCACAGAGAGAAGACCATCTGGGAAGGTTACAAACCAGATATCCCCACACGAGGAGGGCCACCTGGGAGATGCAGTGTCCCCTGAGCACTCCGTGGTAGCTGATAGCACTTCAGAGGCCCTTTCCCTTTGCTGGCAGGAAGACTTCCAGCTGGAGGGGGTTCCCTGTCTGGAAGTTGGACTTACAGAGCCAGCTCCTCTGCAGAGTCAGGGATTAGAGAAGCAGGTCCCGGGGCAGACAGGGGCTCTTGAAGTGCTTCCTCAAGAGACGGAGCCTTTAGCTTTGGCTCACGAAGGCTCTCCAGGAGCCATGTGGGGAGATGGCAGAGGCCCTCTGATGGTTCCGAGTTACGATCAGAACCTTTCCCCTGCAGTGGGTGGAGATAGTGATGAAATGCCTCTCAGTCCAGGACTTTGGCTGAGCAGTGAGATGGATGCCATAGGCTTGGAGTTGCCCTTACAAATTGAAGAGGTCATAGAAAGCTTCCAAGATGGGGAATGTGTCACTGAGCTCCAGATAGGCTGTGAGACACTAAGCACTGGGGGTAACATCTCTCTGGGCCTTGGAGAGACTACATCACCTGAGAAAGTGGGAAACAGTGCATTTGCCTGTGGAGGCACTGATGCCACAGCTGCCTCAGAAAAGAATAAGTACTGCAGCTTGCCAGGCCGTCTGAGCACCAGCAGCCCTGCCTTGCAGCTCAAAGAGAATAATGAACCCAACCCTGAGACTACTCAGGATCTAAGCGATCTGTGGGCTGAAGGCTGTGTTCTGTTGCTGGAAAGCAGCACTGATGCCCCCTCACCAGGGTCTTCCAAAGAAGCCTTCCTACCATCATGTCAAGGCAATAACCTTACTCTGGGGACCCAGGACGCCTCCTCCTCCCCTGAGGCCAGCAGAGATGCGGGGAACAGAGGCAATTCCATCTCTCCTCTGTTGGAAACCACAGAGCCTTTCAGCATACTAGATATAGGGAACAGCCATGTCCTCCAACTAGGGGAGGTCACTGAGGGCAACTGCCCACCAAATGGTACTTCTTACGACCCTCAGAGAAAGGACAGAGAGGATACTGATCTCTCCAAGCCAAAGGGTCTTGTCCCCTTACCAGGAACCCGCAAATCAAAATCTCACAAGGGCCTTGGAAGCACTTACCCTAGAAGTGGCACTAGGGATGCCTTAGTTCTGAATGAAAGGTCTTCTGTGAGTGAAATGCCTGTGAGGCTAACACACAGCTCAGCAGGTAGGGCAAAAGAGGAGGAGGAAGATGAAGAGCTCTCTAACTTCGCCCAACTCTTGGCCTCTAAACTTAGCCTGTCACCACGAGGGCTTCCCCTTAGTCCTTGCCCTGCCTCAAGCCTGCCCTCTGTAGGTCAGGGGGTCAAGAGAGCACTCCACTCCCTTTCTGCCGAGGTAGGAGGTTTTGGCCCACCTCCATATCCTGTTGCCAAATCTGGGAAGCGAACTCTAATTGCAGGCCCAGCACCTGTTAAAAAGAAGTCCCACGCAGGAGCTAGCTTTGGGGTCTCTGGGGAAAAACCATTAGCCCTAGCTGCTCACTCGTCACAGCCTCGTAAAAGGCGACGGGACAGTTTTGTCACGGGGAGAAAAAAGAAGCGACGTCGTAGCCAGTAGGGAGCAGCAGGACCATCCTCTCCTACCTGCCAATCCTGTGGTGTGCCACAGGAGACTTCACCCCTGCTGTACATCATAAAGACTTTTTCTCAACCAAATAGTTTTGTTGTTCTACAAAGTGGGGAGGGTGGGGAGGTCAGACTTATTAAGGTAGAGATGGTCCCCTTGGCAGGATGTGAGGGGAAATACCTTTGGAAGGAGTTCTATGGAAAAAAAAATGAATAAAGAATGTTTTTGTTGGAAAATCACATGTACTGTCTTTGTTGCTAAAGAAAAAGAGGCAGGGTGATCCCAGGTTCTCTGGATCTGAGATAACTTACCTTGACTCCAACTGCGTCCTGGCTGTGGCTTTCAGCCGTGATGAGTTCCCTAGCAATAACTTGATTTCTCTTCAAGCCCAGACTTGGTTTGGGGAGGTCTTCTCCGGACATGCCCTCGTCCTCTCTCTCAAATTCCATAGATGGAGAGATGCTATTGTACCTGTCAGCCTTCTGGGATGTGTCATCTTCCAAGTCTGATTTTCTGTAACTGTGTTTAGGTATGGCACTTATTGGGGGGGGAGGCAGTTTTCTTATTTGAAGAGATTGAACAGAGAAAACATCAATGATCCTCAGCTAATCCAGCGGAAGAGAAACCCTCCTGTGTGGATGGCCTTACCTAATGGGGAGCAGACTTGTTTCCTGTTGACACAGCTCTCACTATAGGAGACACAGCAAATCTCCACAAGATTATTAAAAATGGTATGGTAACTGGCTATTTTTTAATTTCAAATGAGGATGGAACAACAGGGAATGGGCTGAAAAAGAGGTCCACAAGGAAGTCTGTTAAAATCTGTGTGTATAAGGACAACAGACGGGGAGGCTATGAAATCCCTGTGTGACTACTGTGTGGGAAAGAGCCCTATGAAACTGGGAGCTAGGATTCCTCCAGGAGACGCCAACAGACTGACCTCAGGGGCCTCTGGGCTCTTTTTGTGGGTATCCTGCAACCATTTATCCCTTTCCTTCCCAACTAATGACACCATCAATGTGACTGAGCTTCAGATTTTTTTTAATAGATATAGATATATTTATATATAAAATAGTTTCTTACAAAAAACGAAAACAAACAACTAAAACCAACTTAACAACAAAAACCCAACAGGAGCAGAGGTGGGGTTGAGGCACAGGGAGGCCCTGGCGCTGCCCTGAGTGCAGGCTGGGTGCAAGCTGGGGAGGTGGTGGTGAGAAGGGCTGAAGTGCTCAGTCACCCTTCTGCTTGGGTGCTTGCACAGTTCCATTGGCCAGAGCAGTGGGGATGCCTGGGGATGAGGCATTTGCTATCTGGGAAGTGCTTCGAGGAGTGCGTGTGGGGCGTAGGTAGGTGCTGAAGACCTTCCCGTAGAAAGGGTCATGGATAGAGAAGTTCTGGAACTGACCTGGGCAAATGAGAGTGTGATGAGCAAGTGTAAAAAGATGTAAGAACAAGAGGAAAGAATGCCCTGCTCTTTTCTCTGGAATATCTTTTCCCTCTAATTTCTGCTGACCTTCCCAAATCCAGGTTATGTCTTTTCTGTCTTTTCAGCCTCATGTCTCAGATGTTTCCCCCAGCACTGCCACTAACGATTTCCTCCCATCCAGTGTTTCTTTCTCCAGGTCCTGAGTGCTGATTCCACCCCCAGTGCCCTTACAGGCTAGCCAGAAAGGCAGTGACTCACAAAGGGAGAGGCCTTGGTTGGGTCCCGCCTGGCACAGCTCAGCATGCAAAGTGGCGGCAGCAGGGCGGGGCGAACCCAGCAGCAGGTGCAGGATGGTGCTGAAGCCGTCCTGATACAGTAGGCGGCCAGGCCCTTCAGCTTGCTCTTCAGCAAAGAGCTTGGGAGAGAAAAGGATGCAAGTCAGGCCTTCTCCTCCTGTCACTGCTCCTCTCCCTTTGCAGATCTGCCTAGCAGGTCCCTCCTCCCTCATCCAACCTCTCCTCTTCCATGAGTGCAGCACAGGCACCTTCCCTGACCCACCAGGACCCTTTCTGCAGAATCTGAAACATCACAGGTGCTACTCTCCCTGATCCCCAGCTAGGACTCAACACAGATACTCAGGGGTTCTACAATTTTAGAAAGTACCCTTAACTCTCCATCCTGGTACCTCAAATGCCAGGCATGTCAGCTCTTCCAGGCTCCTGGTCCCATCCAGAGCTGCCAGTGCAAGGGCCACATCTCGGAAGTCCACCAAACCCTCAGTGTCCTGGAAGGTGAAAGAGAAACCAGGATGATATAGGCTGGACCCTGCATCCTTCCTCATGCTCTGTAGATTTTGTCTCTTCCCTCAAAAGGCTTGGGCATGATCCCTCTGACTGCTCTCCTACAAATGGTTACTGCCTAATTCCCCAGAATCCCTTGTGGTTTCCACAGGCCACAAGCTTGCTCAAGCTACACCCCCAGAGTAACCTGGAGACAAAGCTCTCCCATAAAGGTATCTCCTAGGAATGCTATGGAATTTCCCAGAAATGCTGAAGTTACTACCTAGTGTTTCACATTACCACTAGAGGGTGTCCCTGGCCCCCATGCTGGACTGATTATCTCCTTATGCTCAGTCTGTGTGGCAGTTGTGGTCAAACAGGTTGAAAGGGGGCCACTGGCATAACTTATTACAAGACATGGCGCAGCATGCCCACTGAGCCTGTTCTATGGACGGCTGCCACATTTTGCATTTTGGTGCTGCTCTGCTGTTATGCTCAAGAGGGAAAGTTCAGTCTGCTTCACTCTAAGGAATCAAACAATTGGACATTCCCATCCCTCCAGAGAACTTCAAGCCAAGGGTCTGCATCTTAGATCACAAAGAGCCCCTCAGAACCACTGTTGATCACTTGCTAACATTAAGACTCTTTTAGGATTATTATAATTCTACATGAAATCTAGTTAAACTTCCTGGAAATAGATGATTTGCCAAAATTTTTTCTTTTTCTTTTTTTGGTTCTAAGCTTTGTATCCCTTCTTACGTCCTAACTTTTTGTTGTTGTTGTTTTTAATCATGATTAAGTGAAAGTTTACAATCCAAGTCCATTTCCCATATAAAACTCCCAAACACAAGCCTCTATGCAACTCCAATCTGCTCTCCTCACCCTGTGAAAGCACACTCCTCCCTTCCACTCTGTACTTCCAGTGTTCATTCAACCAACACCATCCCCACCTCTCTACCCTCCCTTTTACCTCTAAACAGGAACTGGTCCAACAGCCTCATACATATATTTAAGCCAAGAAGTACACACACTACCTGCATCACTCTATGTCTTGTAGTTCAGTCTAGTTTTTGTATGCAAAGTTGTGATTTGCCAAGATTTTTGAGAATACTTCAGGAACCTCTTAGGAAAGCTTTGTCACATCCAGGTCTTAATCACGTAACTTGTCCAGTGTTGTTTCCTCATATGTCCCATGGCCACTGAACCTTCATGACTGTCCTTCAAAGACCCTCACAAGGTCATATAATCCCTCCCCTCTGTTAATCTCTAAAATGGCTTCAGAAATCTATAGACATCCTTAGTTAATTTCTTCTCCCTTGTATCCCCCTGCCCCCAGGACAATGGTTATAACATTGCTCTTCAATGCACTGAATGTTCCATAAAAATGAATTTTTGACAATGGCTATTAGAAAACCCAGTGCAGACTCCAGACTGACCATCCACAGTTGTTGATACGTCCATTCGAATACTGTCCTTAAACCCTGAACATGTCAGCCTGGAAGGCAAGCCCCTGGTTCGGCCCTCCATGTTCCAGCCCTCTTACCTGATGGAAATAGCTAAAAGCACCAGCCACCGTCTGAGGATCAGAGAGCTGTAGCTGCCTGGAAAACTCATCCTGGCTGATCATTCGACTCCGTCCTGGCTCTGCCCCAGTGTCCACACAGCGGGGAGACAGCCTACAAGGGGAACGTTGAAGGCAGAAAGCAGATTCAGTTTCTTTCTGCACATACTGGACCTTGGCTCTAGCCCCAGGAACTCCTCTAGCGCAGGTTAGACTGGTGTTTTCCTAAGACAGCTGCTGACCCAGAGTCCCCTGACAGACCTTACCACTTCCTCATTTGTGTTATTTATGTCTCTTCTTTTTTCTTTCACTCTTTCATTCCACTACCTTTTAAAAAAAATCCCTATCTTCTTTCTTTTTCCAAAGACATTCCTTCTTCCTTCTTATTTCTCCTTTTCTTTTTCTCAATACATGGCACTGCCCACACCCTCATCTTTAAGAGCACTCACCCAGCCTTCCGAAGCACCCTTCCCAGCTCCCAGAGCTGCGGCTCCAGCGCCACCTTCAGCCGGCCCATCACAATCACTGGCAGGTTTCCTACAAACTCACATTCAGTGGCTGGAATGCCTAGGGCCCTACAGGATGAGAAGGGATGTGATGCATGGGGAAGAAGGCAGAAGAATCTTGTGAAGGTTCATTACTGACTCTGGCCTGCTGGCTGGGGAGTATAGATGAGACCGTTTACAACGTTCCCCTCCTCAGTTTCAGCTACTCAACAGTGTCAGGACTGCCACCCCTCCCATCTTTGTTTGGCATTCCACCTTCCGTTTGACCTATGTCCCTCTGTTCTGAGAAGTAGTATGTGGGACACTCACTGTGCCATAACTCTCTGGACATTGTTGGCATAGAGGGTAGGGTCCCTACTCTCCTCAGGGCTAGGGTGGTACACAGGGAGGAACTGAAATACACAGAGAGACACAATTCTGAACAATTCAATTAGGGTTGACAACTCCCACCCTTTTTCCCCAAGGCTTCAGGGATCCATGGACGTCCATTCTTCCACCCCACCCTACAGCATCATACCTCCACATCCACGACACTGCAGGGTTGAGAGGCTGTGAGCCAAAGGACTTTGAGTCTAAGAAAAGAGAGATCTAGAATGCCCACCAGTCCCAACTGCCTCACTATGGGCTCCCCCCACCTCAAGCAAGGAAGTGGAAAAATTCAGCCCATAGGCACAAAATCTGACCCCTAGCCATACAGTTAGCTAGGTGAATATGCAGGTTGGAAGGCAGAGGGAAGGACCAGAAGGGTGGTGGATGAGAGAAGAGCTGCAGACAAGAGGCATGACTAGCAGTGGTGGTTCTTAAGAAGGGGTAGCTGAGGGAGAAAATCATTTATGAACCCAGGAAAGTAAGTTCAAATAAGCTTTAGCTACAGCAGGAATGATTCAGGTGGGACAGCTGAAAGCATGTCCAGATTACACTGAGAGATCAGAACAAAACAGATTTAATAAAAAGGGCACCCCCTTGTCTACAGTCGACTTCTCTCATTTCCTAGAAGGAAGACAGGCCATTCACCTTTTCTGAAAATTGGAAGATGGGCCAAGAATGATGGACCCTGCTCCCCACCCTCACCCCAGGGACACAACTCACACTCCAGGGCCCCTCCATGCCCAGCTGGTGGTATCCTATGAAAGAAGCAGGAAGGAAGAGAAAAAAGCATTACTTTTCTTCCCTGGAAATGGCCAATCCTCTTTAAGCAGAAGCCCTGAACCCACCCCTACATGCATGTCCCAAGGACACTTTCCACTCCTTCCCATTAAGGGTAGATTCAAGCTTCCCCTTCCACCCTTTCTTGGACTAAGACTCACCAGACTGTTGGGGTAGCGGATGAGGACAGGCTGCACAGGTACCCCAGCGATGAAGGCTCCTAAATCCATTTCCACCCCCACCCCCCCAGGCAGAGGTTAGTGCATGGTGATAGCTAGAGTGGATGAAGTGTAGAGATCTTGACAGTTCTCAGTGAACATCCTGCTCTGGCTTGCTCTGTGTCATTTATAATTTTCAACTCCTTTCAACTTTTAGTGTTAGCTTCGAGGTTCCCTGTCTCCCTCCCCTAGTTCTTGGGTTATTCCAGAGTCCCCAAACTCGGTGTTCTATTTTCTACAGCCTTATCACCCACTATCATTCTATTCACCTGGTTTGAACTTAAGCAAAGCCTTCTTATTGGAACAGGTGCCCTCAGGAAAGAATAACACCTGGGAAAGGAAAAGAAAAAAAAGAAACCAGGCTGAGCTAGCAGTAGGTTGAAGGGGAGGAGGGGGAAATACAACCTCTTCAGGAGCACGTAAAAGGTGAGAGGAAGGTCGTAAGACCCTTACCCACCTGAGGCCACTTGCCTCCTGAGGTTGCCCGCCTCCGGACCTCCTCCACTACTTTACGTCTAGAAGCTGGGTCATGCCGGGATACTAGGATGGCTTGGTTGAAGCGAAGAAGGGCTGGGGGTGGAGGACAATAAAAGGAGGAATCACTTGGCTCCTACCTGGGGCCATTTATATACCTAGCCTTCTCGGCCTCATCAGCCAAAGCAGTTTCTCAGTAATCTCTTCGCCCTGGGAACAACCTATTTGTTGTATGCCATCCTTTTAGGGAACTTCCCAGAGCTCCCTCCAATGGCCTTCCTTCCACTTCTCCTTGTAGTAACTTCTCCTTATTTTAATACTATCTTTTTAGGGAACTGCCCATGGCGCTCTCTACTGCCTGCCTGCCTTCAACTTCCCTGTGCGTGAGCCCCAGACATTAGTTTACAAATCACGCTAATTTACATTTCATTTGCCAGTATCTGTCAATACACTAAGTTCTAGCTCCCTTCATGGAAGCCAGTCCATCTCTCCTTGTGGCATCAGTTCCTGACATTTTTTTGCCCAATGCTGCCACCCCTCCACCTCCACTCCTGTTGCACTCTCTCACCTCCAATGACAGGCACGGAAAGGTTCTCAGCTCGGGACACAACCTTGGGCAGGTCACAGGGCAGCAGAACAATGGGGTCAAAGAATGTGGAGTGGGGGGCAGCAACGAGAACAGGAGCTTGAAGGCGAGAGGCCCGCTGGCCCCGAACTCGAATCCGGAGGAAGCCCAACAGGAAAAAGAGCAGGCGGCTCAGGCCCAGCACCCCATTGTGGCACACAGTCCTGCCAGTGCAAGACTAGGTGTCAGTGGAGGCAGCAGCTCCAAACCTTACTCACTTACTAGGTTCGGGTACCTGGGGAAGTAGAATGTCCTTTTTTGGCCCTCCAATACGCTAGCCAAGGGGCTTATGTCTCTGGCTATCTGGGGACACAGTTCAGGTCCCAGGTGCCAGGTCTGGGCATCACTCATTTTGCCTATCCACGTTGGGTAGGAGAGCAGCAGACCTTCCTCCCCTTCTCCAAGAAGGGGCGGAATGGAAATTAATACCAAGAAGTGAGATGTAAGGTCTTTAGGGGCTGATCTCTACTTACTTCCTCCATCCTGTAATTGGCTCCTGAAGTTGCTCCTCAGTAAGACCCACTACTTGCAGCCAAGCAAAGGGCCAGAGGAGAAAGAGGACAATAAAGGCGAGAAACACTCTGATAGGAGCCAGCAGCGTGCCCAGGAGGCAGAACTGCGGAGAGAAAACACCACTGTAGGGCTGGGAGGTGCTACCCCACACCTTCTTCCCCACAAGGATGCACCCAGCGCCTCTTGTAGATGAAGACATATGTGTTGTGTGACAGCAACAGGGATTGGGATCCAAGGTGGGATAGACACCAATAAGAGCAAGAGGATAAAAAGATTAACAGGACCAGGGACCTCATTTTCCTGGCTTTCAGTTGGTTCCCCTCCCACCTAAAACAACCAATGTCACAAAACACATCTAGCACTTGGAAAGGAATTTAATGAGATAACACACAGCACAGGGTGTTAATAATCATCCAGCACAGTGCCGACGCAGAGTAGGTTAGAGATAGTTCTCCACCCCCACATCCCATTCTATAAATAGCTCAAAGGTCCAAGAGAAACCAGGTGCATAGTTCTCTCCACTTGGGGCCTGGTGGGCAGAGGGTTGGCACACAATGAGGGGTCCACTTTTCAGGCCGCAGACCAGTCTCAGCTTCCGCACTACAGCAATGCCCTAGTACTGGGGGAATGAGTGGAGCGAAAATCTAGGCTCTTACTCCGCTGGGTAGGGGTTGCCAGGAGCCAGGCTGACTCCATCACTGCCCTATGGAGAAGGCAGGTAAACAAGCTGAACCCCTGGAGCCCGCCTCAGGGGAGGTGATGACAGCTGACACCTTGGACACTCCCTTCCCAGGCTACCTCGCAGTTTCCCTAGGTCGGTGCGGTTCCCCACTTCCTGTGTCCAACCCTCCCCCCGCCCCGACCTTCCTAACCATCTTCCCCCTATCCGAGAGGTGCTGCAGTGCGGGGGGAGGCGGGGAATAGGGGCTGTCGGAAGGGCACAGGGACTCAGGCTCCGGGCCCAGATGCGTCTTCCCTCCTTTGAAGTCAGAGGCCAGCAGAATCTCTGCATGCCCTGCCCCCGCCTCCACCCCCGGCTTCCCTCAGCCTCCAACTCCATCCTAGTTCATTGGCCTCCGTAGCATGTAACCTGCATTCCTGTGTCCTTCATCTCTCTTACCCTTGGGTCCCCTGCAGTCCTCCATCCTCACCCATTCAGTTCTTCCAAATCTTCGACTTGGCTACAGTCAAGCCTGTGTCCTCTCCAGGACCCTCACCCGCTGCCAGCCGCCCCCACGTGCGCATCCCCGGACTCCAGTTCAACAAGCCTTCCATTCATCTCCTTTCCGGATCTCCATTCCCATCTCTGTCAGGGCCCTAAACGGCCCTATTTTCCTATCCCCACAGATTCTCCCGGTACTCCCCCCAACGCCCACAGCTTACCTTAGCTCTCTGGAGACGGGAAAGATGTAATTCATGCACGAAGGGGTTGGGGGGCCCAGCGGTGAGGTCGAGGGGAACCCAGTCCCCCGGACTTCTCTGACTCATAGCGGCAGGAGGAGACTGGAGGGAGGGCGCCCCTGTCCCGGCCTCGGCCCCCGCTCTGCAGAGCCGCGGCGGCTGCGGCAGCAGCAGCGGCGCTCTGGCCCCGGCCCCGCCTGGTGCGGGGCGCCGAGGGGCGGGGAGCAAGCGGCGCGGCCCGGCCTGCGTTGTCAGGTCGACGGCCGAGGGGCGGGGCTTCGAGCGTCCCGGGGCCCCCGCTTCCCGGAGTCTGCAACCTCTCCGGCCATTGTTCCGCGGTGGCCGGATGCGCTGGGCCCCGGCCTGGGCCGTCCACTCGCTCTGCCTGGAAGTCCTGGCCACCGCCTCCCCGTAGGCCTCTGGCCCTGAGCAGGCGTAGGACGCGGGGTGGGCGCGGAGCCGAGAGCGCCCTCCTGGCCTGCTCCAGGGTGGAGGTCATCCTGTGAGCGCAGCTCGGGGAGGGAGCCAGCTTCTGCTGGGGATGGAGGGACAAGTGCCTGGTGCGCCGAGGCCGGCGGCTCGGGGGGGGGGGAGGCGGCATCCTTCTTTCCCCGCAAGCGGCCGGGTCCTCGCCACCCCTACTCGCAGGCCGACCGCCTTTCCTTTCTGGTCCAGGGGATGCCATCGCGCGAAGATTTGAAGCGGTCGCGCCCTCTTGCGTCCGTATTGTTTTTCACGAGGCGTGCTGGTGCTGGGCTTGGCCACCTTTGCTATTAGAGAACTCTGGATCCGTGAGGCTCACCTACCCCCAGTACGCTATCCCTGTACTTCTTGAGTAGAGAGAACCAAACTCAAACCCACTGCCGTCGAATCGATTCCGACTCCTAGCGACGAGAGGGTCAGCGAAAAAGAGGAAGACCCTCTACAGCATGGATTGACACAGTGGCTAAATTGCAGCAGTGGACTCAAGCGTAACAATGATTGATTGTGGCCTTGGCGTAGGACCAGGCAACGTTTCTGTTGTACGTAGGGGTCGCTCGGAGTCAGGACCGACTAGGCGGCGCCTAGCGACAACAGTACTTCTTGTGAGCTTCAATAACCCAGCCTGGGAGAAGCAAGCCGTCTGGGGCAGTGGGACCCGGGAACGCTGGAATGCTAGGACCGTAGAGGGATCTCTCTTATACTTTCAGTGTCCCTCAGTCTCTTTCTTTTGAAAGAGAGGGACACAGTGAGAGGACAAAGTCATTCCCATTGGCCTAAGCTGCAAAATATTCTTAAAAAGCACACAACCTGGTCAACTCTTCGTCAGGCAATGGTGGCATCTAGGACCAGGGAATTGGATGGACTTTGAGATCCACACCCAGTAACACAAACAGATAACACCTATGACAAAATACCAGAGGGTAAGAGCGTCATTCATGGCTTGTGGAAAGGAGGTGCCTTCAGTTCACCTGTTTTATTTCTTATTCTGTCAAATGAATCACTTAAGAGAGCTGAAGGAAGCGAGTGAAGGAAGAGAAGTTTCCAGTGGGACCAAGTGGTGGATTTGTGGGTGTTTCAGACTCATTTGTCATGTATGTCCAATTCCACTGGCTTCACCTTTCAATCAAGCTAAAAATTAATCGACTACAGGAAAGTGGGCCTAGGCTGAGAAGAGTGAGGAGCCACCCTGTACTAGGGAGACCAAAGAACAGCAGTGGTGTATTTTTATATATATCATAAAAGTACCAACGCTGAAGTCCATAGAAAGTCCTCCCAAACTCTTTTTAAATTGAATTTCATCTTCCTATATCCTTACCACAGCTGAGAAAGTACGACTTAATTCTTTGATCTACTTTCCATTCCCTTTGAGCATAAGGAATTTTAAGGAAGAAAATAACGTTCACAGGGGCAGGAGACAAAAAAGAGCATTCATTCAGTCAATACAGCAAAATACCAGCTCTAAGGCCAAAACAACACCACCACCAAAAAACCCCACTGCCATAGAGTTAAGTCCAACTCAGCAACCCTAGAGGTCAGAGAAGAACTGCCCCATACAGTTTCCAAGGAACACCTGGCAGATTTGAACTGCCGACCTTTTGGTTAGCAGAAGTAGCACTTAACCCACTGTGCCACGAGGGTTCCCAGCTCTAAGGCCAGAGACTCGGTAAAACATGAATTTGCTAGTGTCAGTCGTTCATTGTGAATTAGAAAATTCACATCTATCAGAGTCATGGAAATGGCCATGTTTTTCTTTATATCTAGTCTTTCCTCAGAGTATCACGGTGGTCTTTCTCTAGAAGATCTGCGAAGTAAAGAATAGCCTTGAGGAATGGATGATCTTTGGTGGCTGGCATGAATTGAATTGTGTCCCCCCAGAAATATGTGTAGCCGTGTGGCTGGGCCATGATTCCCAGTATCTTGCGATTGTCCTCCATTTTGTGGTTTTCCTATGCTGTATGTTAAAGGATTAGGGTGGGACTGTAAATCCCTTTATAAGATTACCTCCCTGCTCCACCGTAAAGGGAGTTTCCGTGGAGTATGGCTTGCCCCACCCTTAATCCTTTCATCCCACAAGAGATAAAAGGAAAGAGAAGCAGGCAGAGAACTGGGAACCTCACACCATGAAGCAGGCAGCCCTGGGAGAAAAGCGAGTCCTTCAGACCTGAAGTTCCTGCGCCAAGATGCTCCCTGGATGAAGACTGATGCAATACGGGACTTTCCCCCAGAGCTGACAAGGGGGAAAGCCTTCCCCAGGAGTGGACATCCTGAATTTGGACTTGCCCTGTACCAGACTGTGTAAGAATAAACCTTCCTTTGTTAAAGCCATCCACTTTGTGGTATTTCTGTTAGAGCAGCCCTAGCTGACTAAAACAGTGGCTCACCTCTTAAAAATGTCTGCCAGGTTAGGCAGACCCCTCTTCCCCACACACTTGCAGGGCTGTTAGTCATCATTTTGTGGGAATAATGGAAACTGTAGTAGGTCAATGGGCTGCTAGATTGTTGAGTACCATTAACCTACTGGAAGGTGGACTAAGCAGAAGCTACAGGTCACTCCACTTCTATCTAGACCCTTCTCCCCAACTCATTTATGCCTCTGCTTGTACCCTTAAAGAGAGCAATAAGCATTGTCACAGAAATTAAGGGATATACCAGTTGAGATTTGTTTATTAAATATTCTTAGGATATATAGCTCTCTTTTACCTAATTACTCAAGGGAGTGCTTATTGTGTGCCTAAGGTCTTTTTTTCCCAGAGCAGCTGTTGGATTTCAATCACCAAACTTTCTGTTAGCAGGCAAGCACTTAACCATTGCACCACCGAGAAGGCAGATATCTGTATATATCTTGGGTTTTCCATGGTCATTCAAATATTTTTATAATTTAATTTTTTTTTCAATTATGCAATTCATTAAATTATTGCATGTGATTTGTTTTTTATGTCTTTGTAATTTATGTATTTTTTGTGCTTTAGAAGAAGCTTTACAGAACAATTTAGTTTCTTACTAAGCAAGTAATACACATATTATTTGTGACATTGGTTACTTTTCCTTTCTCAACCTTGTATTTTCCATTCATTTACATTCTTGTCCCTTCCTGCCTTCTTGTCCTTGCTCCCGAGCCGGTGTGCCCTTTTAGTCTTGAATACACGGTTGAGTTACGTATATTATTGTTTGTTTTATAGACCTATCTAATCTTTGGTTGAAGGGTGAGGTTAGGAGCAACTTCAGCACTGAGTTAAAAGGGTAACAAGGGCCATAGCTGTAGGCCCTGGTTTCTCTAGTCTCTGTCAGACCAGTAAGTCTGTTCTTGTGTGTGTGTGCGTGCGCACGTGCGTGTGTGTACATGCTTGAAGTTTGTTCTACATTTTCCTCCAGCTTTGAAAAGACATTCGGGTAGGCTAATGGACACAGAAATGCAAATCAAAGCTACAATGAGATACTGTCTTTCTCTGACATTATTGGCACAAATCAAAACAGACAGACAGACAGACATCAAAATAATGCATACTGCCAAGAGATTGGAGCTCCTATGCACTGTTGGTGGGATGGCAGAATGGTACAACCATTTTGGAAAACAATATGGTGTTTCCTGAAGCAGGATGAGAAGGCAGAAAGAGACAGGAACTGGTTGAATGGACATAGGGAACCCAGGATCAAAAAGGGAGTGTGCTGTCACATTGTGAGGACTGCAACTAATGTCACAAAACAATGTGCATACAAATTTTTGCATGGAAACTTCAGCTGTAAGCTTTCACCTAAAACAGTAAAAATAAAAGAAAAAGGGTAGAAATAAAAATACTATAGGATCCAGAATCCAATTCCTAGGAATATACTCTAGAGAAATAAGAGCCATTGCATCAATAGATATATAGCATTGTCTATAAAAGCAGAAAGATGGAAGCAACCTAAGTACCCATAAACAGATGAACAGGTGAACAAACTACTGTACTTTGACGTGATGGAATACTGCAAAATGGAGAACAATGATGAATTTGTAAAACATTTTACAACATGGGTAACTCTGAACAGCGTTATGCTGAATGAAATAAGTCAATCATAAAAGGCCAAATACTGTATGAGACCACTATTATACAGAAAAAAACAATCTCTGATGGTTAGGGTCACTGTGACATGGAATCGACTCGGTGGCAATGGGTTTGGTTTCTTGGCTGGAATAGGAACCCTAGTGGCACAGTGGTTAAGAGCTACCATGGCTAGCCAAAAGGTCAGCAGTTGGAATCTACTGGCCATTCTAGGGCAGTTCTACTCTACTACGAGCTAGGATCAACTCATCAACGATGTTTTTTTCTTTTGAAGGAAAGGGTAGGGAGGGAAAAACTGACTAGACAATAGGTAAGAGGTAGCTTTGGTAAAAGGTAAGACAGTGTACAATATTGGGAAACGTAGTACAACTTGACCAAGGAAAAGTCGTTACGGCTTCATAGACATGGTCACACTCCTATGGGGACTGAGGACTGGGGACTGTGGTGTGAGGGGACATCTAGCTTATTGGCTTAACATAGCTTATAAGGCAACTGTTCTACATCCTGTGTTGGTAAGTAGTGTTTGGGGTCTTAAAAACTTGTGAGTGGCCATCTAAAATATGTCTGCTAGTCCCAACACTGTCTTGAACAAGAGAGAATGATGAGAAACAAAGACACAATGGAAAGGTAATCCAAAGGACTAATGAATTACCACTATCACAGCCTCCACCAGACTGAGTCCAGCACAACTAGATGGTGCCCAGCTACCACCACTGACTGCTCTGACAGGGATCACAATAGAGGGTCCCTGTGTCTTTTGAATATTTTAATTTTAATGATCTCTAATCATGTCAAATTATGGTTATTAAACTTAGGACCCAAACCCATAGAATAATAATAATCATATACAGATTGCTGTTAAATTAAGCATGATGCATACAACTAACAATGATATACAAAAAAGTTTTAATACTAATTTCTAATTTTTTCTGTCTGTGAAACTGATGACAGAGAGTGTCTTAGTAGTGTCTGTAGCAGAAATACCACATATGGATGGTTTTAGCAAAGATAAGTTTATTGTCACATAGTCCAGTAAGCTAGAAATCTGAATTCAGGCTCCAGAAGAATGCATTGTCTCTCTGTTGGTTTTGGAGGAAGGAGGGTTCTTTCGTCTGTCTTTGTTTGGTCTGAGAACATCTTAGTGCAAGAATCTCTAAGGTCCAAAGGATGCGCTCTGCTCTCAGAGCTGCTTTCTCGATGGTATGTGGTTCTCCACTCTCTTCTTGCTTCCTTTTCATCTCTTGTAGGATAAAAGGTGGTGCAAGCCACACTCCAGGGAAACTCCCTTTACATTGGCTCAGGAAGGGGACCTTAGGAAGGGTGTTACAGTCTATCTTGGACTGAATTGTGTTCTCCCAAAAATGTGTGTAGAAATCTGGCTGGGCTGTGATTCCCAGTACTGTGTGTGCTGTAAACCGTGCCCCTATCATGCTAATGAGGGAGGATGGGCAGCATTTGCTTCAGTGGGGCAGGACTCAATGTGTTTTTGTGCCTTGAGTCAGTCTCTTGGGATATAAGGGAAGGAAGCAGTGCCAGGAGCTGAGTGCATCCTTTGGAAAGGACCAGGTCCCTGTGCTTCAGAAGCTTCCAGTTCTGTGGAAGACGGACTACAAGAACCTACTTTCCCACAGAGCCGGCAGAGAAAGCCATTCCCTGACATCCCGAATTTGGACTTTTAGCCTCCTAGGCTGGGACAAGTAAAATTTCTCTTTTTAAAGCCATCCATTTGTGATATTTCTGTTAAAGCAGCACTAGATGACCAAAACAGAGTCCCCCTGAATCCTCTTTAACATAATCCAATTTATTAATAACAGGCAAAGATTAAGACTTACAGCATAGGAAAATCACAAAATACTGGGAATCATGGACCAGCTGAATTATTATACACATTTTTGGGGGGACACAGTTCAGTCCATGACAGATAGTTTGTCTGGTGTAGATTTCTGTTGTTCTGTTATTTATTTTCCTTATCTTCTTGTATGTGTCCTGCAAAGTCCGTGCTCCTTACTACTCCCTGTCAAGTTTTACTTCATTGATCAAATCTGGTATTACTGACTCTAGAGTAACATTGGCTTTTGAGTATCTTTTAAATTTTTATGTAATATTTTTAAATAGAGTCTACATCAACCTTTGGCTAAGATTTTGTGCAGGTATGCTTGCACAGGGAACAGTTACTTCGTTTTTGTCCCTACCTTCTATCTCTGACCCCTAGTGCAGTGGATGAAAGTTACAGCTACTAACTAAAAGGTTAATTCTAAAAGGTTGACAATTCAAATCTACCAGCTGCTCCTTGGAAACACTATGGGGTAGTGCTACTGTCCTAGAGGGTTGCTATGAGTTGGAATCGACTCAATTGCAACTTTTTTTTTTTTTCATTTAGTGTATTTCATTCTGTCAGTGCTCCACTGATGGCGTTACCTAAAGCAGATTGTGCTTGGTGCATCTTGCCCTCAGTAAAGATACATCACAGAGAGGAGAGTAGAAGAGCTTTCACTGCAAGTGCACAGGTAAGGAGTAAGAGGGTGTATACTTCAAGCTCTCTGAAAAAGGGAGGCCGAACATTTGTCTCACAATGAAGTACACACAAACTTTATGGACTACATAGGTTATCATGGCCTGCAGGCACAATAAGACAAGTTCCATTTTTTTCCCCCTTGGCCTTTGGGCTAGAAAATTGGCCTTGACTGGTTTGAGCCCCACCCAGGGCTTTGAGGACAATGGGCGGGAGGGGCAGGTTTCTGCAACTCCGGATGAAGTCACACCCAGTAAGGGTGTTTTTTTGAAAATAGCTAAGCAACTCCTGGCTGCTTTGGCTGGCTATCAGTGGGAGGAGGTTTTATACATTTTGCCTTTTTTGTAGGAAGGGTAATTCTGATTGGGATTTATAGTGGATATTTTGGCTCTTTCTCACCATCCTTCCTTCAAGTGGATATCCTGGTGGCGTATTGGTCAAGTGCTACGGCTGCTAACCAAAAAGTCTGCAGTTTGAATCCACCAGGTGCTCCTTGAAAACTACGGAGCAGTTCTACTCTGTCCTATAGAGTTGCCAGGAGTTGGGATCGACTTGATGGCAGTGGGTTTGGTTTTGGTTTTGGTTAGTTGAAGTAGCCACATTTGGTGCTATCACTGCCTTAAATAACTTCTTTTTTTTTTTTTTTTTTTTCCTAATCAGGGACGGCTAAGGTGGGTCAAATCTATTTAAGGCAGTCCTATACTTCTGGTCACTAAGAGTTGGAAGCGGCAGTGGTTTTTTTATACTTTTGGTGGAAACCCTCGTGTCCTAGTGTTTAAGTTCTATGGCTGCTAACACAGAAGGTCAGCAGTTCAAATCTGTCAGATGCTCCTTGGAAACTATGGGACAATTCTACTCTGTCACTATGAGTCAGCATCAGCATGGCAATAGGTTTTTTTTTTTTTTTTTTTTTTAAATGCTTGTGGAAACCCTGGCAGAATGGTGGTTAAGTGCTTCATTTGCTAACCGAAAGGTCAGCAGTTCAAATCTACCAGGTGCTCCTGGGAAACTCTGTGGAGCAGTTTTACTCTATCCTTAGGTCACAGTGAGTCAGGGTTGACTCAGCTTCAGTGGTTTATACTCCTGGACAGCCACTATGTAGGAATGAATTTGTGACCCTGGCCAATGAGACAGTGAGGAAGGTCTGTTGAGGAGCTCCTAAAAAGTTTCCTTACTCTTAAAACATCACAAACTGACAATTTTTTTTTTTGTCCCTTGGATGTTGTTTCTGAATGTGACATCTGTAAGTGCTAGAATCATTTTACAACTACCCTGAGGACTTAGGATATCAAAGTGGAGAGATGCAAAGAATCTGAGTCTTTGATGACAGAATCATGCCTCTCAGTAAATCGAAGATGAAGTCTTCAATACATCAGTACTTCCTGTTACATGAGACAATAATTTTCCTCACTATTTAAGCAAATTTGAATCTGAGATTCTGCTATGTGCAAACAAACAGAAAAAAAAAATCACTGTATTAGTTTTCTTTGGCTGTGTAACAAATTACTACTAAATTAGTGTGTAAGACTCATTCGTTGTCATGATTTCTGCAGGTCAGAAGTCCAGATACAGCCTAGCTGGAGTCTCTTCTCAGATTCTCACAAGGCTGAAATTAAGGTGTTGGCAGGACTATGTTCTTTTCTGGTGGCTTGAGTAGGGAAAGATCTGCTTCCTAGCCCATTGGGTTGATAGCAGAATTTCTTTCACTAAGGCTATAAAATTCATAGCAAATTGCCTTTTTAAAGCCAGTTCCAGAGAGTCCCTGCTGCTTTAAACAAGGGTCTAGACTGACTAAATTGATTATACCTGATTAAGCCAGATCCACCAAGAATAAACACCCTTTAGATTAACTCAAAGGAAACCAACTTCAGGCTTTTATTACAGCTTTAGTTCCTGGGTGACACAAATTGTTAGGTACTCAACAACTTACCAAAAGGTTGATAGTTTGTATCCATTCAGAGGCGCCTCAGAATGTAGCAGGAAAAAAGACAAGTTCAGCCCATAGAGCAGAAAACACCTTAAACACTACTTTGTTTGTAGAGAAAAAGGCTTTTATTAGCCAGCAGGGCAGCTGATGGACTCAAGTCTGAAAAACAGCTGTGCACCCCATTCCGTTATCAGACACACTTATATATACATTTCCCCAAGAAAGCAGACAAAGGAATTTCCATATATCCTCCTAATTGGCAACTACAGGTATACAGATTTTCATATTGCATTCCTATTGGCACACTATAATTAAAGAAGCACTAGATAAACAGCATTAAGTTACATGGGAAGAACTCTCCTTAGAAATTAAGCTTATCTTTAGGACTTCTTGGGGGGAGGAAGGGAGCATCCTCAGGCTGGCACTGGAGAGAGGCATCTGGACTTCAACCTTCTGCTTAGAAACTGGGCTTATCTCAAGACATCTATGGGGAAGGAGGGAGAGCTGGTACCTCTGATGCCCCAGTTCTAGTTTAGGTATCATGCAGCTCATTTTTATTTAATGAACAGAACAGGTATACGTGCAGTAAAGCAAATATTGATTTGAATGGAGTTTGGGAAGTTTCTCACAAAGCAAACTGGTATCTTCTTATCTAAACAGCATAACAAAGGCTACTTCCTTAGGTGAATTCACCTCTCAAGAAGGAAAGCATGTAGACCTGGGTGCTGGTACAAGGGTCAAATTCAGCAGGCCAGACCCATTGTTTGCGAGGGTCTGATGTCATGCATTCCAGCTGTATGCGGCTGTTCACATTCACTAATTCACAGACTCACAAGCCCGCACCCAGGACTTCTAGAATTTTAGTCATATCTTCTTAAAAGCTTTTTGTTCCTCTCTCAAGAAGAAAGGCCTGGTTGTGTGTCCAAAAGGTCACAGTCTAGAAAACTTTATGGAGCAAATTTCTACTCTGAACACAATGGGTTGCAATGAATCAGAATCAACTTAATGGCCAATGGTTTGGTTTTGGTCTACTGTAATAAAATCTATTCACTTTTTGAAAAAATAAATAATTATATCTGTTTCGTTGTTGAGAACATACTCAGAAAAACATACACCAATCCAGTGGTTTCTACATGTACTATATAGTGACATTGATTACGTTCTGAGTTGTGCCAACATTCTCATTTACCTTTTCTAAGTTGTTCCTCATTAACATAAATTCTGTGCCCCTAAGATTTCTATCTAATCTTTTGAGTTTCTCTTGTCAGTTTGATTCCATATGGACAGTTCTTAAAAGAGCATAATGTGCAAGGCAGTCTCTTTTTGACTAGCTAAGTTAAACTATTGTTTGGTTTTAAGAAGACTTCAGGTGCTGGGAGCCAACCTCAGCAGGGTCTGGGATCATGAAGAGATGGGTTGTGTTGGCGAAGAAAGAAATGATGAGACGCAGACAACCAGGAATCTGGAGATCGGCAGTCTGCTAGGGCCTGTCTTTCTTTATTTTTTATATATTCAGTGAGTGATGTGATTTCTTTGACCACATAAACTGTTGGCTGATACTTTGTGGTCTTTTTTCATGTTAATCATTAGGGTTTTTTAGGTAATGGCCCGAGGCAAGTATATTGTGGTTATAATCAACAGTGAAAACAAAGTTATGCCTTGAGCTCAATCAGCTCTATCTATAACTCAAGGTTAAAAGGTGCAGGAGGAGGGGGTCTAAAGGTTGTAATCTGGCTGTCTCTATTTGTTCCTTCTTTGCTCTTTATTTTATCTCTTCCTGTGGGGACAGTAAACACCTACAGTCCCCCACCCTATGCCTTTCTTAAGCTGTTCTAAGAAGAGTATTTCCTTAGTATTTACTCATTTGCCATACCAAACATAATAGACTTGGGAGCCTATCCACCTTCCTGATGCAGGGAATGGGATGTCTATATCTTAGAGCTGTGCGGGGGTCATCCCTGGGTAGCTTCCCAGGGCCTTCCTGCAATCTTGCATTTCACATGGGGAGGGGGATATGCAGTTGGGGGAAGCCAGTGGGGCTGGGTCGGCCTTGGCATTCCTGGTCTGGGCGTTCCTGGGCTGGGTGTTCTGTGTTGGGATTCATTAAGCCGAGGGGGGTGTAAAACCCTTCTTAGAAGGCATCTTCTTTGATCCTTGTGCCAGGAAATAAGGGGGTATTTTTGAGGAAAGTTGAATTAGGATGCAAAATATCATCAGGGAAATTACGGCCAGAAATGTCAGGGGTGAGATGCATCCGCCTGCCATCACATAGTCTTGTAGCTTTGCTCACAGAGGTCTTTGTGGATGATGGGCCTTGGCATTCAGGAGATATATATATATATATATATATATATATATATATTTTTTTTTAATTGTTCATTTGTTCAGAATTTATAGAGCACATTAGTTTCAACAGAACTTGGCCTGGCTAGTTTCACATTTAATAATTTGTACCTACAGTGTCTCATGACGTTGATTTCATCCCCCACAGTGTGTCAGCACTCTCCCCATTTCTACCATAGTGTCTCTGTTTCCTTTTGTCCTCATTTTCTACCCCTTTCTGCCTTCTCACACTTGCTTTGGGGCAAATGTTGTCCCTCTGATTTCATGCAGTTAATTGTTCCAAGGAGCATTGCCTCTTGGGTAATTTTTATTTTCTGGACCAGTCCATAGTTTGGTCTTGGGAGTTCTTCCAGTCTCTGTCAAACCAATAAGTCTGGTCTTTCATGTGAATTTGATTTTTTGTTCTACAGTTTTTCTCCTACTCTGTCTGGGTCCCTCTATTATGATCCCAGCTGGAGCAGAAGGTAGTGGTAGCTGGGTACCAGTTTTGTTCTTCTGGTCTCCTGTCTGTGTAGGCTGTGGTTTGTGTGATCCATTAGGCTCTTGGACTAATTGTTCATTTGAGTCTTTGGCTTTCTTCATTCTCACTTGTGTGTGGTGGTAAGAGACCAATAGTTGTATCCCAGACAGTCTCTTGAAAGCTTTAAAGACCCCAGACACTTTGTGCACTTTGTGGGGGCAGCAAATCCACTCACCTTTGCCTTATAATGTAACAAACTTTGGAATTATATTCCATCACCTTTGCTGTGTGTGTGTATGTGTTTTTAGTGTAATTGAGTATACAATCCAAGTTAAATTTGCATGCCCCTCTATCTGCAGCTCCTTCTGCTCTCCTTGTCTGGTGATAGCACACTCTTCCTTTCCACTCTATACAAGTCATATCCTCTTAACAATCTCTTGTCACCTTCTCTCTACCTTCTCCTCTCCCCTCAAGTAAAAGGCCTATAGATGCATAGAACCACAAAGTACTCACACCATATGGTCACATTGTGTCCTTGAGTTGAATCCATTCCTGTCTGAAAAGTTGACTTCAGTAATGATTTCTGGTGAGGGGCAGCAGCAGGTCTAGAGGCCATGCTTCCAGGGGAACTTCCTACTTTTGCCATATTTTATTGGTTAGAAACAGGTCATAAGTTCCAGCCAAACTCAAGAGAAGTATACAAAGGCATGAATAGTAGGGGACAGGAATCATGGAGCCATCCTACGGTGTGTCCACTGCAAATACTTAAATGATTTACAATATTCTGCTTTGTGGAGAAACACATTTATTCTTGCATAACAGTGAAACCCTGCTTTTATATCAATTTAGAGTTTATTCATTTCACACTCATAATTACTGAGCTTGTTGTTAAGCCATATGACACTCACAATTACATGGACCATACTGAAATGTCCTATAAGGTCACTGTGAGTTGAAATTGACTCAACAGCAGTAGGTTTCATTGGGTTTTATACTGAAATGAGGAGTCTTGGTTAAGGTTGGTGCAAATGGTTAAGCACTCAGTTGGTAACCCAAAGCTTGGTGGCTTGAACTTACCCAATGACTCCACAGCAGAAAGACCTGGCAGTCTGTGTCTCTAAAGATTGTTGTTGTTGCTGTTGTGTATATTCTGACTCATAGCAACACTATGTGACAGAGTAGAACTACCCCATTGAGTTTCCTAGGCTGCAGATCATGAGGCTTTTTCTGGAGGGCTGGTGAGTTTGAACTGCCAATCTTTTCTTTCAGCAGTCAAGTGCTTAGACAGTTCTATGGAGCAGATCTACTGTGTCATATGGGTTCGCTACCTGTTGAAAACTACTGGATGGCATGCAACAACAGTACTGAAAAACAGATACGAGTGAAAAAACTTAAACACAGAAATCCACTGCCATGGAGTCAATTCTGACTCATATGCCCCTATAGGACAGAGTAGAAAGGGCTCATAGGGTTTCCAAGGCTGCAAATCTTTATGGAAGCAGATTGCCCCATCCTTCTCCTGTGGAGTACTTGGTGGGTTCCAACTATCTACATTTTGTTTAATAGCTCAGCCCACTGCCATCGAATTGATTCAGACTCATAGTGATCCTGTAGGACAGAGTACAACTGCTCCATAGAGTTTTCGGGGAGCTCCTGATAAATTCAATCTGCCCAGTGTTTGGTTAGCACATGTAGCACGTAACCACTATACCACTAGGGTTTCCTTAGGTAATAGCAGAGTGCTTTAATTACTGTGTTAGAATACTGAGGTTACACAGCCAGACACCCAAAAAAAACCCTGCCATCCAGTCGGACCTGACTCATAGTGACCCTAGAGGTCAGAGCAGAACTGCCCCATAGAGTTTCCAAGGAGCTCCTGGTAGACAGCCAGGGCCAGGGGAAAAGAAAATTGCTTCCAATATTTACAGTCAAAAAGAGTTAGGTAACACTTGATGGCCAGGACAAAGGGGGCCAGCAATTGCTGTCCAAAGAGAACAAAGACGTCAGCAATCGCCTGCCAAAGGGACATAAAGACTAGCCCATAATTCAAATCCCCTCAGGTTGTAAAATAACAAAAAAAATTCCAGGGGAAGTGTGAAAATGAGAATATAAAACCCCACAGGAAGCAGGAAACTTGGTTCTCAGACCCTTTTTCCCAGTAGTTTGCTTAGTTCGTTTTGCTAAGCATACACTTTTCTATTAAAATTTTTGCATGCATTTCTCCTTCTGTATGTTGTCTAACTGAAATTTTTCCCACAAAGAAGACAAAAACCAAGGGATGATTTTCCGGTAACAACTGCACCACAAAGGCTTCCAAGAAAGCCCTTAGAGCTTAACAAATGGGATGACTAAATGAATCAGGATGGCTCAAGGGAAACTTTACTAAAGCTGGTCATTTGAATTAGATCTTGATGAATGAGTGCTAGTTTGCGAGGCAAAGAAGTTGGGGAGGAACATTTTAGATAGAAATAGGAGCACATAATCAAAGACAGGAGAAAGCTGATAGGGTGTGAAAACACCCAACACTTCCATTCTCCTTAGGTTTCCTTGTTTTGTTGCAGGTGCCTGTCTAATCTTTGGCTGAAGGGTGAACTTAGGGAGTGACTTCATTACTGAGCTGAAAAAGTGTCTCAGGGCCATACTCAAGTTAATATTTTTAATGTCTGAAGTTTTAAATAACTTTACTTAAAGTTATTTAAATAGTCAGGTTGTTGGGAAAGGAAGGGTAGAAGATGAAGCTGGGGAGGGAAATGGGAAGATACTGTGAAAACCCTTCAACATATTCCAAAGAATTTGTACTTGTCCCTACCTCTGGAAAAGAGAAAGCAGAGGTCAAAGATGTAACTGTGGGCAGTGGAACTCTGTGGTGCAGGATGAGCTGGTGTGGGGAGATACTGGCAAAGGAGGTGAGTTAGGAGGCCTTACATGGTTCATCTAAGAGCTGTTGAGTGCTTAGACTAAGTCTTGGGGTGAGTGGGAAGAAAATAAATTGCAGTTAGGAGATATTTCTGAGGTATAACTGATAGAATCTAGAAACTGATTTAGTCTGAGGAAGGAAAAGGGGAGGGGATGTAATTAAAGATTCCCAAATATTTCATGTGGGCTCTTTTTGAAGATGGAAATATTCCAGCCATGATGCCACTCAGGGCTGCTTAGTAGATTTTGTCACAGATTTCTTCCCAGAATAATGCTTTACAATGCTTAGTAATATTTTTATTTTATTTATTATCATACTTTAGATAAAAGTTTACAGAACAAACCAGGTTCTTATTAAACAGTTAGTACGTGTACTGTTTTGTGACCTCAGTTACCAACCCCACAACATGTCAATACTCTACCATTCTCCTTAGGTTTCCTATTACTAGCTTTCTTGTCCCCTCCTGCCTCCTAGTTCTTGCCCCTGGGCTGGTGTTCCCCTTTGGTCTTGCTTTGTTTTACAAGCCTATCTAATCTTTGAATGAAACGTGAATTTAGGGAGTGACTTCATGGTTGAGCTAAAAGGTTGTCTGGGGTCCATAATCAGATTAATAATATTTTTAATACCTAAAAGTTTTAAATAACTAGTGTACTAATTTTAAATGACTGATGTTATAAAGGAGTCCCTTGGTGATGCAAACAGTTAAGCACTCCAACCCACTCAGAGGGGCCTTGGAAGACAGGCCTGGAGACGTGCTTCCAAAAGATCAGTTTGAAAACACTGTGAAGCACTTCTCTGCCCTGTGTACGTGAGGTAGCCATGAGTTAGCATCTATTCTGTGGCAACCAGCAACAACAATATTATACTGAGTTACAGTATATTTACATATACTATATATAAAAATATATATTATATAGAATATAGAATTATTATACTAAGTTACAGTATAATTGGTTTCCTTTATAATATTTTCACAAACTGTGGCATGGTAATGTATGCCCTTCTTTGTTAAACAGTACAGCTAGCCCAATTTCTAACTCAGTGATGAGTAAATGATATTTGAAGACCTCTGCAACAACTGGAATGTACCTAAAAATTGTCTATGATTTCTGTTGTTGATAAAATCATAGGTACTGCTAATACTATTGCAGTTTGTTGCTGTTCTCAAAAGAGAATACCAAATTTTGGTTAGAAGTTAGTGAAAATAAAGATGGATTTTTTTTTTTAAATCCCAGTTTGCGAACTCCTGACTTCAATCCTGACCCCTTCTTTCTCTCTACAAAAGATCAGTTTTTTCTTTAGAGTTTCTTTGGGACAGCAATTCTAGATGCCTGTCCAGTATCTATTTTCCTCTTCTTCTGGGAATAGGATTTTGTTGGGTAATGGCTGCTCAGCTAAACAGAATATCCCACTCCTCTACCTAAGCAGTGTGCTGTGGCTATGGGACAGGTTTTGGCTGAGAGTGACTGCTTAGCCCAATTAGCTCCTTTTGTGAATCAGAAAAGGGGCCCTGTTCCTCTGGACAGGTGCAGTCCTGTGCTGGTGCCCAGAGCCTAACAGCAGAGGCCAAGCTGAATTTCAATCCCTACTCATCCCAAACACCGGATGCCTCTGTGCAGGTGCGACTTGTACAACTGTGGACTGCAGCCCTATCCGGGACAGTGACATGTGAGTGGACGTATGTGTACAGCTTTCAGACCTTGCTCTTTTTCACTTCCTGCAGGCTGAAATGTGGCTATGGTGAGAAACCATTCCAGAAAGCAGAGCATCAGGATGGAGGGAAACTGCATCCCTGACACCCCTGAGCCGCTGTTGTAGCCTTGGAATGCCTACCCAGATGGTTCTAAGGGTAAAATAAACTACTATTTTGTTTAAGCCACTGTCCTTTTGGAGTTCTTGTTCTAGCAATCACATCTCAGTTTTTTTGTTCCAAGTATTGAAGCAGCAACGTTAGTTGGGACTTTTCAGCTGAAAGGTCAGAAATACAACTTGAACTAGCTTGAGTGAAAAAGGACAGGTATTTGGTTCAAGTAACAGAGAATTCATGAGATAGAATTGATTTCAGGTAAGCTGAATTCAAGGATTTAAACAATGTGATGAAGATGCTGCCTCTCTCTCTATCCTGTTTATCTCTTCTTTAACAGAAAGAAGGAAAAGACTCTTTGGCAAATTCAGGTTTGACAGGATTCTTAAAGGTTTCAGAGATATCTCTGTCACTATCAATGTCTTTGCAGTCCCTGGATGGCACAGTTAACATTCTCAGCCGCTAAGCCGGAGATGGGTCAGAAGAGAGGCCTGGTGATCTACTTCTGAAACGTCAGCCTTTGAAAATCCTGTGGAATACAATTGTACTCCAAAACACATGGGGTCGCCATGAGTCTATATTGACTCAACAACAATTGGCTGGTACAAATATGAACTCTAACTGGCCATATTTGGATCGTGTGCCCATCCCTGTACCTTGCAAACTTATTCTCTAAGTGAATGGAAGTTGTTACTGTTTGTTTGCAAGACAAGCAACTGTATAACTGTGAGTTCTCTAAGTTAAATTTAATGTAGAATAAAATGAAAATATCCAGTGTGAAGTTTAGATAGATGTTATTAAAACTCAAAAGTAACTATAGCCATTATTTAAAAGTTGGACCAATAGAATATATATATGTATGTATGTTTTGGAGGAGAGAAATGTTTTATTTATTTATACATTTTTTGGCATCCAAGATCTTTGCCTTGGTCTTTTTTTTCTTTTTATTTAATATGACTGAGTGAAAATGTACATTCCTGTATAAATTTACATGCCCACCTATATGCAGCTTCTACTGCTCTCCCTGCCCGCTGACAGCACACTATTCCTCTCTGCTTCATACATGTCTATCCTCCCAACAGTCACCTTTCCCCTCCTCTCCACCCACTCTCCTTCCTCCAGCCTGAGGTCCTCAGGATGATATCCTGTGGATGTATAGAACCATAAAGTGCATCCAATATATGGTCACTCTGCATCACCAAGTCCAATCCATTCATGTCCGAAGAGTGGACTTTCATTATGATTTATGGGCAAGGGCAGCATCAGGGCCAGGGGCCATGCTCCCAGGGGAATCCCGAAACTGCTGGACCATCAATTAAGATCTTTTAGTGGAGATCTCAGGATGCACCCCTTTTTATTCTTGTGTTGCCAGTGAGACGCAACTTAGTGAGCTCCATTGCAGCTATCACTGTTGGTGGCCAGGCACCATCCAGTTCTTCTGGTCCCAACTCAATGTACGCACCCACTCATGTGGGTCTGCCTTCTGGATTGTCTTTACCCCCATGTCATATTGGTCCTCGGTGAGCATCCGTTCCTGCTGAGTTGGGACAATTTGCTGTGCCCTCAGATGGCAGCTTGGCAGCTTTTAAGAACCCAGACGCCACTCACCAATGTGGGGTGCAGAGAGCCCTCTTAACAAAATGCTAGTTGTGCCAATTGGCCTCGATTTCGCCTAAGAGCATGGTCCTCTGCCCCCTGCCCCAGCTACTCTATCCTTGCAATATTGGGTTAAGATGGAAGGAGTATTCAAGTTATGCTGAAGTCCACTTAATATTGTTTTTGTTTCTAATGTGTGCTATCACGGAATGTTTTATTGCTGACTTTGTTTAGAATTTCGGGTACATAGTGATGATAAAATGCTGAATCTCAGCTAGTTTTATTACTGTCTTTAAATCTATGTTGGTAACATGCCCTCTTATTGCCTGCACTGGGGACAGATATCTCCCCACTGTCAATTTGCCACTGACTTCTTGATTTCCTATGGAGTTTGCTCCATAGGTTGAGTACTTTTCATCTAGTATGGGATACTAGGAAGATGTGTGGTTGTCATGTAAATTTAAGCTGGTTAAGCAAGATGTATCAGCTAGGTCCAGGTGACAATGTTTGTTGTTTGGCACCATCAAATCAGTTCTGATTCATAGCGACTTTATGTACAACACAAAAAAATGCTACTTGGTCTTGCACCATCCTCACAATTGTTGTTAAGCATGAACCCATTGATGTAGCCACTGTGTCATTTCATCCCCTTGAGGGTCTCCCTCTTTTTCACCAACTCTCTACCAAGCATGACGTCCTTCAACAGGGACTTATCCTTCCTAATAACAAGTCCAAAGTAGGTGAGATGAAGTCTTACCATCCTTGCTTCCAAGGAGCACTCTTGCTGTATTTATTCCAAGACAGATTTATTTGCTCTTCTAGAAGTCCATTGTATATTCAATATTTTTTGCAAACACTGTAATTCAAAGGCATCAGCTTTTCAGTCTTCCTTATTTATTGTCCAACTTTCACAACCAGCCTTTTAAAATGTAGGTTTGGGGCTCAGGGGTAGACATAAAGATTTGGAGAAATCTATGCACATAGTAGAGAAAGTGAAATCAAGAGTGAGTCTCCCACATATTTTTGTGTTTCATTACACTTCTACTTGTTTCAGAGATGCCTTAAGTCTGGATTGAGTTTTCCTCTTGACAAACTATTTTGTCTATATTCAGTTTATTTCAAAAATTTTTATTGAGTAACTCTTGTGTTCCAGACCTCATGCTGAAAATGCACATGGGTGAGATGGACACTGTCTCTGTTGTGATTGTTGAACTTGACTTCTAGCTTCCTCATTCCATTTTATCCTTGAGTCATTATTTGCATATATTGAAACATTCCATGAAATCTCAATAAAGAAGATGCCCATTAAATACCAGGGAGGATTTTGCCTTGGTAGGGGATAGCATATTTTTAATACCCTTGTTCTAGATTCAAAAAAAAAAAAAAAAAAGTTCTTGGAGAGATTAGAGTTTGGGAAAAAAATCACTTCACTTTCAACTTATTCAACAATATTCAAGAAAAGCTTGAAATGAGAAAAATTTTAAAAAGATGCTTACTTATTAAAGGATCCCCTGTGAGTCACCCAAGTCCAGGGAACTAGGGTAATGGTCATTGCCTGTTGCACAATAGTGAATACTCTGAGGTCTGCATTTGTAGTGTTGCTTGCAAAACACTACGCCACCACACAAAAGACTTTCATACTTTGAAAGGTGGCACAAATGGTTAAGCATTCGGCTACTAATTGAAAGTTTGGTGGATCAAACCTACCCAGAGATGCCTCAGAAGATAGGCCTGGTGATCAGCTTCCTAAAGGTCGTGGCCTTGAAAACTTTGTGGAACAAGTGGTTTTACCCTTGACACATGTTGTCACCACAAGTGGAAATCAAATGGACTGCAGCCAACAACAACTACTAATGTCTAAACTGTTTTTTCCATCCTTCGTGTTAGATTTGTACTGGCCCTTCCTGGGAATAGCAGTATGGTTTTGGGCTGCCAGAGCAAAGTCAGTGGTGCTGAATAAAGTCAATAGCCTTGATCATAGCACCATGAGACACTTTACGAGGCTGTTGTCTGGTAGCTTCCTTGCTTGGAATTACATACACAGTTACCCTTCCCTACCAAATCCACTGTTGTTGAGTTGATTCTGACTCATAGCAACCCTATAGGACAGGACAGAACTGTCCCATAAGGTTTCCAAGGCTGTATGAAGCAGACTGCCACATCCTTCTCCCTTAGAGCGGCTGATGGGTTCAAACCACCAGACTTTTAGTTAGCAGCCAAGTTCTGTAACCATTGTACCACCAAGTATTCTTACATTTTGCTCAACCCTTGGCTTATTTTTCACTATCTCTGTAGCCATTCCATCCTACCATTCTTTGCCCTTAGCTTTTCTGTTTTGTGGTGATGATCAAAGATGTTTGTTTCCAATTTTCTTTCCTCTCAAAAATGTCATCTAAGCTTTGATAAAAAGTGCAAGAACAAGCACTGGTGTGTAGAAGCGAAGTAGGTAACGGACTGTCTGTGTAGAGGGTGATAGGAAGTAGGGATGGTCATAAACTGTGCGGAGAGGCAAAGGAGAGCATGTGTTCAGGTATTAGTTATGCCTGTAGGGCCTAGCACAGTGCCTGACTTAGAGAGTAAGGGACTCATAATTGTTAGTTGAATGCAAAAGAAAATTTATTGTTTACTGATGCCGACAGTCAGAAAATATACATCTTAGTCATTTAGTACTGCTGTAACAGAAATACCACAAGTGGATGGCTTTAACAAAAAGATGTTTATTTTTTCACAGAAACCCAAAGCCACTGCCATCGAGTGGATTCCAACTCAAAGCAAACCTAGAAGGTCCAAATTCAGGGCACGCTCTAGGGGAGTTATTTCTCTGTTGCCTCTGGAGGAAAGTCCTTGTCTTCAGTCTTCCTCTGGACTGGGAGATTCTGAGTTTCAGAGACCCCAGTTCCAAAGGACATGCTCTACTCTAGGGACTGTGTCTTTAGTGGTATGCGGTCCCCTACTCTCTGGAGGGTTCCCTTTCCTTTGTATCCCAAGAGGTTGCCTCAAGGCATGCTACAATCTTACACAATGAGTGCTATAGCACCATCACAACTGCTGCCCTTATTAACATCACAGAGGCAGGATTTACAACATACAAGAATATCAAGTAATACCAGGAATCATGGATTGAATTGTGTTCCCCCCAAAACTATGTGTAGCAAAAATGTTGCTATACACATTTTGAGGGGAACACAATTCAATCCATGACAATATAAAATAGAATATAAATAGGATCAAATAATTAGAGCCAAGGAAAATACAAATAAGGATAAACACAGAAGACAGAACTTTAATTTCCTGTTATTAATTTAAAAAATCAATTTTATGAAGTTATATTTTGCACTGTAACAATTTTTAAAGAAATAATTATATATAGCTTCACAATCAGTTCCAAAATAGCATGGAGAGGTCCAAGTATATTCTTCAAAATCTTCTAAGATTTTGTCCTCCCAAACCAAGGGCAAAATTTGCTTCTTATTTAATTAGTAGGCTATCAGAGTCAGAATATTTGCATTGGTATAGTATATGTATACTGTTCTATTCATTTTATCACTTGTCAATGCCTGTATCTAACACCACAACTGAGAGGCAGAGCTGTTCCATCACCACAAATCTCTCTCTCTTGCTATCCCTATATAGTCCCATTTGCCACCTCAATCCTAGGTCTTGCCTCGACAACCACTGATTTGTTTTCCACTGCTGTAATTTTGTCATTTGGAGAATGTTATATAAATAGGATCATGCACTATGTGACTTTTTAAAAACCTTTTCAGACTGCATTTTTCCTTCAGTATAATGTCCTTAAGATGCAACCAAGTTGTGAGATTCAGCATTTTGTTACATATTACTATCAATTAGTATTCCATGGATTGAATGTATCACAGTTTAATTATTTAACTAATTGAGAGATATTTTAGTTACTTAAAGTTTTTGGCTTTTACAAATAAAGCTATTCTGAACATTTATGTATGGTTTTTGGGTAGACATACATTTTCACTTTTCTAGAATAATGCTGAGAAGCATGATTTTTGGGTTATGTGGCAGTTGTACATTTAGTTTTATGAGAAATTGTCAAGCTATGGTCCTACAGTTCTACATATCCACGAGCAACATAGATCCAGTTGGTTCACCTACCCACTGGGCTTTGTTATTACCCCTGTTTTTTATTTAAGCTCTTCATACTGTTGAACTGAAGCAAGCTTGTTCTGCCTGTCACTGTAGCCGAAAATTCAGAAACAGTGTGGGGTTCAAAGGATATTTTATTTGCAGACTTGCTAGCAATCTGGGAGACAGCAAGCCTAAAACTGTCCTGCTTGGGTTACATTTCTAGTGGTTTTTATAGCCAGAATTCAAAGCGGTTGGTGGTGTCATGTTTGTCACAGGATAATCAAACACAGTAAACTATCTAAAATTTGTCACAGGACAATCAAACAATGGGAAGTACCCAAAAGTTTGTAACAGGATAATCCAAACAGGGTGCATTGCTCAAAAGTTTGCCACAGGATAATTAAACAGAGTAAACTACTCAAATTTGGTTATAGGATAGTCAAGCACAGTAAACTATCCAAATTTTTTTTTACCTCTCTCTGAGGTCTTAATCAATTTTATTTCTTCAGAGATAGGCAGAGGAATGTAGACCTGTTAATCCAGATTGAGGGTGAGAACTGAGGCAAGGGAAGGAATGCAGCTTGATAACCTAAGTGGCTTCTGTTAGGTTCTTATAGTCACCACCAATACGGGTGTGTAGTTATATTCTATTGTGGTCTTGGTTTGCATTTCCCTAGTGGTAGTGATGTTGAACATCTTTGGTGACATTGGTTTTTAATCTTCTAAGATTTTTGTCCTCCCAAACCATGATAACCAACTGAGATCATATGTTAGATCTCACACTTCGTTCTAATTAATAACCTTCTCCTTTACCTCTCTGTGGGAGTGTGGTTTCTCTCTCTCTCTTTCTGTCTGTGTTTGTGTGGGTGTATGAAAGTCTTTGGGTTCCCCTGAACTCCAGCATTACCTGGGGTGAACACTAATAAAGCTGTGTATGACAAACTTGTTGGGGCGAGGGTGGCCTGAAATGGAGGCAGAGACACACCAGTCCAAGGGTCGTGGGAAGTCTATTGGAAGAGAAAGAGAGTAGGGTCTGAGCTAAGTGGCTCAGCCCACCCCTCCCTAGTAGGGCAGGTTTTTTATAGTTTTAAAATTTTAATGAGGTAGTGTGGGGTGAGAGGATTTATGGTTTGATAAGGAAAGAAAGAGGGGCAGCAACAGATTCTGGTTAGGGGACTTATGGTCTGAATAATGAAGAAGTGTTGATTGGAAGGGGAAGGATGAAGGTTTATTTATGGTCAAGATTTTGATAAGGGAAGAGCTTTCAATTAGGAGGGTAAGGAAGATCAGTTTAAAGTTATTTACGGTTATACCAGATGGGGCCTACCAGGCTATTTTCCGCTGACAGCAGGTCTGATCATTGGATAAGAGGACCTCCCTGAAGGACAGAGGCCTCTCAGTAACCTTCCTGAATTTCAGGGACAGAGTTCCCTCAAAACTATTTTCTAAATAGAAGTTCTGTGTTTGTAGACACTGCTTCAGGTGGCAGAAGCTTCAGGTGGGCGGGCTGTACCTGGACATCAGTTCCTGGAAATCATCAGAGCAGGGCAAGCCCCTCCATTTCTGGAAAGCCCCCACCTCAGTTCTTGGAAATCATCAGATCATGACCAATCCTCCCTTCCCCGAAAGTCCCCAGTTGTTTTTCCCATATGCTAATCAGGTGGCTCGCGGTACCTAAATACTATTGGCTCCCACCTTTTACCACATGTCCCCACTAAGGTCCACACTAGGCGGCCGTCTGCTTCTATGTAAACCCCCTTCCCCTACTTGAAAGCACGACTTCTCCAACTCCTACCTTGGAACTCACGGAGTTCTCCTGGAAGTGCACAAATAAATTCTGTGCTACTGCTGACTGTCACTCTCTTTCTCTCTAACTGCCACCAGTACATTTAGCCTACCTCGCCTTACAAGAAGTATTACAGGACAGGCATTCATGTTCGAAATACTTTATCTCCAGATCTTTTTGGCCCCCAAACTGAATTTTACAGTTTCTTTTATATGTTAGGGAACAAACTCACCTCAGTGAGAGGCTCTGTAACACACTAGTTGGGAGCTAGGCTCTAGAATTAGAATAATATAGTTTTAAATTCCAGGTTTTGCTATTTCTGAATTCAGTGATCTTGAACATGTTATTTAAGCTCCCTAAGCTTTAATTTTCCTCATATATAAAATGCGAACAGTAGTGTAATTACTTTATCGGGTTGTTCTCAAGATTATCTGTGTTTTTCGGTTATCTGTTTTTGTATTACATACACTTCCAAAGCTTAGCAGCTTCAGACAATAATGTGTTATTTCCTGTGATTCTACATAACCAAAAAGGATAAACAACCAAAAAGTCTCTAGTAGGTAAATGGTTAAACAGAACTGTGGTAAATTCCATTCCATGGAAAACTAATCAGCAAAAAAATGAAACAAAAGGTTGGAACATAAACAACTTGGGTGGATCTCAAGACCATTGTGTTCAGTGAAAAAGCAATTTCAAAAAGTCGAAAGAAAAACTCACATACTGTTTGATTCCATTTGTGTAACAGTCTCAAAGTGATGAAACTATGGTAGTGGAAAACAAATTAGTGGTTGTCAGGGGTTAATAAATAAATGGGGAATAAACAAATGTATTTTTAGCCAGTTGGGTGACTTTTTTTCCCCCTTACATAGCATAGCTGAGGTCACTTTACAGCCTCTATCAGTGTTGACTCCAGGCAATGCTAGAGTGTAAACTCGGCTGAGACTGAAACACCCATGATGGCTTTTGTCCTCCAGGGCTGCTCTTCACAGGGTCTCCATTGCTCTGTATCCTCGCTCTGTGTTCTTTACGGCCTGGTAGCTGGCTTCCAAAAGACAAGGTAGAAGTCACCAGTCCTCTTAGACTGGGCTTAGAAGTCCCAGACCATCGTTTCCACTGCATTCTATCATCGTAAGGCCACTTCAGGTTCTAGGAGAGGAGAAATAGACTCGCTCCCTTGTTGGCAGGAGTTGAAAATTGTTTGTGGCCATTTTGAATTCATTACTTTGAATAAACCTCATGATACTCAAATCAGAGGTTTATCCTGTACTATTATGAATTCAGTGCCCTGCTGGCACAGTGGTTTAGAGTTTATCTGCTAACCAAAAGGTTGGCAGTTCAAATCTTTCAAATCTATCAACTGCTCTTTGGAAACCCTATGTGGCAGGTCTTCTCTGTCCTACAATGTTATTCTGAGTTGGACTCAATGGCAATTTTTTTTTTTTAATTATAAAGTCAGGATCAGGACTAGCTCTACAATTTACAGAGTCCAGAGTAAAACTGAATATACCATATCCTGTGAGAAGAATGAACAAATCTGTCTTAGAAGAAGTACAGCCAGAATACTCCTTAGATGCAAAGACAGTGAAACTTCATCTAATGTACTTGTTTTCAGGAGAGATCAGTCCCTCCCCGGAGAAGGACATCATACTTGTTAGAGTAGCTCAAGCTTGTTGTTTCCCTTCTCTATTGTGACTCACAGGGACCCTGTGGGACAGAGTAGAAGTGACTCATAGGGTTTCCAAGCCTGTAATCTTTACAGAAGCAAACTACCACATCTTTATCCCATGGAAGTGTCTAAAAACAACAACAAAAAATCCAAACCCATTGTCATCCAGTTGCTTGTGACTCATAGTAACCCTATCATGGCGAGGGGGTTTCAATTGCTGATAGAGGACTTACCCTCTGTGCCACCAGGGCTCTTTTGGTATAGCAAGGGATCAGTGAAAAAGAGGAAGGCCCTCACAATGATGAACTGACACAGCGGCTGCAACAATTAAGCTTAAATACAGCAACCATTGTGAAGATGGTGCAAGATGGGGCAGCATTTTGTTCTGTTATCCATAAGGTTGTTATGAGGTGGAATTAACCTGAAGGAACCAAACAACAACAATGATAGGGCAAAATGAAAAATTCAGGGCCCTTGTTCAAAAGCATTAAAACATTTGAGATCTCAACAACAGGGTATTAAACCAAGTATAAGTTTCTTCTAACAGTGAGACCATGTGTAAGAGATCACATGTCCATGAAGCTCAGGACCCTGACACTTTTTTTTTTTTGGTAAATACATATATGTAACAGAGCATTTGACATTTCAACAGTCTTCATATATGCAGTTCAATGACATTAATTAGTTCATCATATTGTTCAAACTTTACACTTATCCTTTCCCAGATTATACCATCACCCTCGACAGAAGCAGGGTCTTTTAAATCACAGGCTCTATCTCTTTAGCACCCATAGCCTGTCTAAAGTTTGAAAGCAGCATATTGAGGATAAAGAATGGTCTGCTAAGCATAACCTTTGCAACCTTTCTTGACTTCATGCTACTGGCCAATATCGAAGATACAGGCAGTGAAATGTCTGGAACTCAGCTCACAGAAGGATATTTTGATAAAGTTTCATATTTATATATCCCTTCTTTACATAACACAGTACTTTCTAATTTTTTCCTGCCTCTGCTCCCATCACTATAACAATTCCAAGACATGATAAGGAATACATGCACACAGAAAGTTTGGTTGGGAGGATAATATAAAAGAGAAAGATGACTATAAATAAGATTTTGTGTTAGAAAAGTAAATTTAGTTTTTTTTTCTCTCTTTTTTTTTTTTTGAGGTGAGGCTCTTGAATTTGTGCCTTTTCAATATATCGGCACCCAAAATATTGCCTAGATCACTGACATTGCTCCCATCCCTCAGTGTCAATGGATCAAAACAAATGATGAAAATAAGAAAATTCTTCATACCAAAAAAGGATCAGATAAAGAATCATAGTTCTAACCACAGAAGACATACTGGCAGCACATTTTAAAAGCTGGTTTCCATAAAAGACAAAAAGAACAACAAAAAACCTACACTGCTATCAAGTCAGTTCTGACTCATGGCAACCCCATGTATGCAGAGCAGATCTGCGCTCCACAGGGTTCTCAAGGCCATGAGGCAGACTGTTAGGCTTTTCTTCAGAGGCAACTCTGGGTGAGTTTAGTCAGTAGATGCAAGCTTAACTATGCCACCCAGGGACTTTTAAAGCTGATGCATAGGGTGAGAATCAAACATAGTTAAAATTACTTTTGAAAATCCCTTAGGAAGGCTGGCACATAATCTTTCAATCAGTCCAATAGCCAGTGTTTTGGTCATCTTGTACTGCTCTAACAGAGATACCATAAGAGGATGCTTTACCAAAGAAAAATTTATTCTTTTTTTTATTATTATGATTGAATGAAAATGTGTATTCCCATATAAATTTGCATGCTGACCTACATGTAGCTTCCACTGCTCTCCCTGCATAGTGACAGCACACTCTTCCTCTCTGCTCCATACATGACTTATCTCCCCACCAGTCTCCTGTCTTCTCCTCTCCACCCATTCCCCTTCCTCTATTATGAGGTCAACAAGATGACCTCCTATAGATGCCTAGAACCATAAAGTGCCCACACAATATGCTCACTCTGCATCACCAAGTCCAATCCATTGCTATCTGAAATGTTGACCTTCCTTATGATTTATGGACAGGAGCTGCATCAGGGCCAGGGGCCCTGCTCCCAGGAGAACTCTGAGGCCCCTGGATCATCACTTGTGGTCCTTTTAGTGGAGATCTCAGGGTGCACCCCTATTTGTTCTTGTGTTGCCAGTGAGACTCAGCTTTGTGAGCTCCATCGTGGCTATCACTGGTGGTGGCTGGGCACCATCCAGTTCTGGTCACAAGTTGATGTAGACATCCATTCATGTGGGTCTCTCTCTGTCTTCTGGATTCTCTTTCCCCTATGTCGTTATGGACCTTGGTAATCATCCATTCCTGCTGAGTTGTGACCATTTGCTGTACCCTCAGATGGCAGCTTGGCGGCTTTTAAGACCCCAGATGCCACTCACCAATGTGGGGTGCGGAGAGACCTCATTAGCAAAATGCTAGTTGTGCCAGTTGGCCTCGATTTCCCCTGAGAGCATGGTTCCAGACCCCTGCCCAAGCTACTATGTCCTTGCAGCATTGGGTTAAGATGGAAGGAGTACACAAGTTGTGTTGAAGTCTCGTTAATATTGATCTTCTTACTAATGTGTGCTGTCACCAGTTTCACCCAACCAAATTTCTAACAACTGTCTAATCTAAACCCTCCCCCCTCGCCCTCCTGCCTTCTCCACCCTTGCAGCCATCAAAGAGTCTTTTCTGTTTATGCCTGAGTCTGCTTTTAAGTTCTTATTCTAGGGGTCTCATGCAACATTTGTCCTCCTGTCGCTGACTATTTTCACTCAGCATAATGTCTTCCAGTTGAAACCAGGTTAAGAGATGTTTCCTGCTATCATCGTTGTTCTTTATCATTGCATAGTGTTCCATTGAGTACATATACCATAGTTTACCTATCCATTCTTCTGTTGTTGGGTATCTGGGTTGATTCTATCTTTTTGCTATTGTGGGCTGTGCTGCAATGGACATTTGTGTGCTTGTATCAGTTGGTGTGAATGGCCTTGATTCTGCAGGATATATTCCAAGCAGTGGAATTACTGGGTCAAATGGTACATCTATATTCATTATTTTAAGGTAGCACCGGATTGCTTTCCAAAGAGGTTGCACCGTTTTGCAATCCCATTAGCAGTGTGAGTGAGTTTCAATCTCTCCAAAGCCTCTCCAGCATTTGTTGTTTTGTGTTCTTTGGATCATGGCCAACCTTGTTGGGGTGAGATGGTATCTCATTGTAGTTTTGATTTGAATTTCTTTAATAGCTCATGATTGTAAGCATGTCCGCATGTGTTTTTTGGCTGCCTGGATGTCCTCTTTAGAGAAGTATCTGTCCATCTCCTTTGCTCATTGCTTAATTGGATGATTTATCTTTTTCTTATTGATATTTTGTACTACCTTATAGATTATGGAGATCAGGCATTGGTCTGACATACAGTTGCCAAATATTTTTTCCCATTCTGTAGATGGCCTTTTAATTCTATTAATAATGTCTTTGGATGAGCAAAAGTGGTTGATTCTTAGTAGTTCCCATTTATGTATTTTCTCTTCTGTTGTTTGTGGTTTGTTTGACAGATTTTGAAGTCTGTCTATATTCTGTATTAAACCTTCCATTGTTGTTCCTACTTTTTCTTGTATGAGCTTTATTGTTTTAGATTTGATATTTCAGTCTTTTATCCAGTTTGAGTTGGTTTTTGTATAAGGTATAAGATATGGATCTTGTTTGAATTTAGTGCAAATGGACATCCAATTTTGCCAGCACCATTTGTTGAAGAGATTATTTTTACCCCAGTTTAATGTCTTAGGGCCTTTGTTGAATATCAACTGTTCATAGGCAGATGATGTCATCTCTGGGGTCTCGATTCTGTTCCACTGATCTATCTGTCTATTTTTGTACCAGTACCAGGCTGTTTTGACTACTGTGGCAGTGTAATAGGTTCTAAGGTCGAGTAATGAGAGGCCTCCCAGTGTGTTCTTCTCCTTTAGTGATGCTTTGCTTATCTGGGGCTTCTTCCCTTTCCAGACAAAGTTGGTAATTTGTTCCTCCATCTCATTTAAAAAATGTCACTGGAACTTGTATTGGAATTGCATTATATAAGTAGATTGCTTTGGGTAAAATAGACATTTTCACAATGTTAAGTCTTCCTATCCATGAGCAAGGTAGGATTCTCCATTTATGTAACTCTCTCTTAGATTCTTGTAGTAAGGGTTTGTAGTTCTCTTTGTAAAAGTCTGTTATTTCTCTGATTAGGTTTATTCCTAGGTACTTAATCTTCTTAGGGGCTATAGTAAATGGTATTGACTTGGTGATTTCTTCCTTAACAATCTCATTGTTGGTATAAAGGAATCCTACTGATTTACTTATGTTTATCTGGTATCCTGAGACTTTGCTAAACTCCTCTATCAGCTTGAGTAGTTTCCTTATGGATTGTTTGGGATTCCCTGCATATACAATCATATCATCAGCAAACAGGGAGATTTTTAGTTCTTGTTTGCTGATGCAGATGCCCTTTATTTCTTGGTCTTGTCTAATTCCTCTGACTAGAACTTCTAGTACAATGTTGAACAGGAGAGGTGACAGTGGGCATCCATGTTCTCAAGGGAAACTCTTTCAGTCTGTCTCCATTCAGGATGACGTAGGCAGGTAGCTTCGTGTAAATGGCCTTCAGTGCATTGAGAAATTGGCCATGTATTCCTATTTTGCTGAGAGTTTTTAGCATGAATGTGTGTTGGACTTTATCAAATGCCTTTTCTGCATCAATAGAGAAGATCAGGTGATTCCTGTTTTTTTCGTTATTTATGTGGCTGATCACATTAATATTGCTTTTCTGATGTTGAAGCAGCCTTGCATCCCTGGTATGAATTCAGCTTGGTCATGATGGATTATTTTTTTGATACTTTGTTGTATTCTATTGACAAGAATTTTGTTGAAGATTTTTGCATCTAGATTCTTGAGTGATATTGGTCTGTAGTTCTCCTTTTTTTGTTAAGTCTTTGGTTTTGGTATCAGGGTTATGCTGGCTTCATAGAATGGCTTTGGTATCAGGGTTATGCTAGCTTTATAGAATGAATTTGGGAGTATTCCATCCCTTTCTATACTGTGAAATAGTCTCAGTAGTATCGGAGATTACTCTTCTCTAAAAGCTTGGGAAAATTCTGCAGTGAAGCCATCTGAGCCTGGGCTATTTTTGGTTGGCAGTTTTTTGATGAATTTTTCAATCTCTCCCTTTGTGATGGGTTTGTTAAGCTGTTCTGTGTCACCTTGTAATAATTTTGGTAGGTAATATGAATCAAGGAATTTGTCCATTTCCTCTAGGTTTTCAAATTTGTTAGAATACAGTCTTTCATAGTATTCAGCTATTATATTTTTGATTTCTGCTGGATCTGTTGTGATAACTCCCCTCTCATTTCTTATTTGGGTTATTTGTTTTCTTTCCTGTTTTTCCTTAGTAAGTTTAGCCAGTAGTTTGTCAATTTTGTTGATCTTTTCAAAAAACCAGCTTTTGGTCTTTTCAATTTTTTTCAATTGTTATTCTATCCTCGAATTCATTTAGTTCTGCTCTAATCTTTACAATCTGTTTTCTTCTGGTGCCTGAGGGGTTCCTCAGTTGTTCTCTACTTGTTCAAGCTGTAGGGTCAGTTCTTTGATTTGGTTTCTTTCTTCCTTCCAAATGTGTGCATTTATGAAGATAAACTGACCTCTGAGCACTACTTTGGCTGTATTCCATAGGTTCTGGTAGGAAATGTTTTCATTCTCGTTGGAATCCATGAAGTTCTTTATTTCATCCTTGATTTCTTCTGTAACCCATGGTTTTTTGAGCAAGGTGTTGTTCAGTTTCCATGAGTTCCGCTTTGTATGTATGTTTTTTCTGCTATTGATTTTGACTTTTATGTCTTTATGATCTGAGAAGACGCTTTGCATTAATTCAGTTGTATGGATTTTGTTGAGTATTGCTTTACGTCCTAACACATAGTCTATTCTGTAGAATGTTCCATGTGCACTGGAGAAGAAGGTGTAGTTGTCTGCTGATGGATAGAAAGTTCTGCATATGTCATTGCAGTCTAGGTGGTTAATTGTGGCGATAAGGTCTTCTGTATCTTTATTGAGCTTTTTTCTAGACAATCTGTCCAAAATTGAGAGTGGAGTGTTGAAGTCTACTACTATTGTTGTGGAGTGATCTATCTCCTTTTCGAGTGTAGTCAGTGTTTCTTTGACGTATTTAGGTGCTCTAATACTAGGTGCATAAATATTTAATATTGTTAAGTCCCGCTTGTGTATTGAACCTTCCAGTAATAAATAATCTCCGTCCTTGTCCACGATGGTAGATTTTACATTAAAATCAATTTTATCTGAGGATAAAATTGCCACACCTGCTCTTCTTTGTTCATTGTTAGCTTGATATATATTTTTCCATCCTTTGATTTCAAAGAAAAATTTATTCCTACACAGTCCAGTAGGCTACTGGATTCAGGGTGTCCACTCAAGGGGAAGGCTTTTCCTCTTTGTTGGCTCTGGAGGAAAGTTTTTGTTTTATATCAGTCTTTGTTCAGGGACCATCTTGGCACAGGAACTTCAGGTCTGAAGGATGTGCTGTGCTCCTGGTGCTGCTTTCTTGATGGTATGAGGTTCCCAATTCTCTGCTTGTTTCCCTTTTCCTCTTATCTCTTGTAGGATAAAAGGTAGTGTAAGCCAGGGAAACTCCAGGGAAACTGCTTTTACATTGGAGCAAGGAGGTGATCTTAGGAAGGGATTTACAGTCCCACCCTAATCCTCTTTAGCATACAGCATAGAAAAATCATAGACTGAAGGGTAATCACGTAATACTGGTAATCACAACCCAGCAGAATTTTCTATACATACTTTTTGGGGGACACAGTTCAATCCATGACAGTCAGTTTTTCCTCCAGCTTGAGCAGCTTAGTCTTCACTGAGTATTGGAAGTAGTAGTAGCTGGCTTGTGTTTGGGACTATGTGGGAAAAATAAACAAAAAAATCAACCAAATCTTTATAAATAAAATCACACTCAGCATCACAAAGATACTCATATTTTGAGAGGTATGAGGCAACTAAAAGTAAATGAAAAAGAGCAAATTTTGGTCTGTCATTTCATGACAACCCCTAGACATATGCCTGCCTACATTTGTGCAATCCTCTCTCTTGCCTGTCACATGTAACTGAATTCAGCCTGGATGTTCAAAAATATATACCATATCCAAAATAGAAGTTTTTATTTACTTTTTTTATTATTGAGCTTTAGATAAAGGTTTGTAGAGCAAAATACTTTCTCATGGAACAACTAATATGCATATTGTTTTCCTACATTTGTTGCCAACCCCATGACTTGTCAGCTTTCCCCCTCTCAATCTTGGGTTCCCTGTTACTAGCTTTTCTGTCTCTCCTGTCTTCTACCCCTTACCCTTGGAATGGTGTGCATCTGCTGTCTCCTTCTGTTTTACAGTCTTGTCTAATGTTTGACTGAAGGGTGGACTTTAGGGGTGACTTCAGGACCGAGTTAAAAGGGTTTCTGGAGGCCATAATTCTGGGGTTTCTCCAATCTCTGTCATACTAGTAAGACTGGTCTTTTTTTGTGAGCTAGAATTTTGTTCTATATCTTTCCCTGGGTCTGTCTGGGATCTTCTAGTGTGATCCCCGTTGAAGCAGACAGTGGTGGTAGCCAGTCACCATCTAGTTGTACTGGATTTGGTCTGGTGGAGGCTGTAGTACTTGTGGTCTGCAAGGTACTAATCCTTACCTTGTGATTTTGGTTTTCGTCATTCTCCCTTCCTCCAGGTGGGTTAGGAACAGTGGAATACCTCAGATGGCCGTTCACAAGGTTTTAAGGCCTCAGACACTACTCACCAAAGCAGGATGCAGAACTTTTTTTTTTTTAAATTATGATTGAATGAAAATGTACATTCCCATATAAATTTGCATGCTGACCTACATGGAGCTTCCACTGCTCTCCCTGCATGGTGACAGCACACTCTTCCTCTCTCTCCATATATGTCTTATCTTCCCAACAGTCTCCTATCTTCTCCTCTCCACCCAATCCCCTTCTTCCAGTGTGAGGTCAACAGGACGACCTCCTATAGATGCCTAAAACCATAAAGTGCCCACACAATATGGTCACTCAGGATGCAGAACATTTTCTTTATAAACCATTATACTAGTTGAGACAAATGTCCTCTGAGACTATGGTTCCTGGCCCTCAGACCAGTAACTTGGTTGTTATGGGAGTTTGGCTGTGTTTATGAAGGTTCCATGACGTTACCTTGGTCAAGTTGTGGTGACTTTCCCAGTACTGCGTACTGTCTCTCCTTAGTAACCTCTCCTCCTTAGTAACCATCAAAGATTGTTTCTTTTTATGTGTAAACATTTCATTAGTTTTTATAATAGCAGCTTATAGGTATTTGTCCTTTCATGACTGACTTATTTCATTCAGCATAATGACCTCCAGGTTCATTCATGTTGTGAGACATTTAGCAGATTCATAATTGCTCTTTATCGCTTTGTAGTATTCCATTGTGTGTAGGTACCATAGTTTATCTACTCATATGCTGATGGGCATTTAGGTTGTTTTCACTGTTTTGAAAGGTGAGTAATGCAACAGTGAATATGGCTGTGCATATACCTTTTTGTGTAATGGCTCTTATTTCTCTAGGATATGTTCTTAGGAGTGGAATAGCTGAACTGTGTAATACTTCTATTTCTAGATTTTTAAGGAAGCGCCATATCATTTTCCAAAATAGTTGTCCCATTTTGCATTCTTGCAAGTAGTTCATAAAAGTTCCAATCTCCCTGCAACCTGAATTTTTTTATTTTCTGTTTTTTTGATTCATGTCAGTAATGTCAGGATGAGATGGTGTCTTAGGCTGGGTTTTCTAGAGAAGCAAAACTTGTAAGGCATGCGAATTTACATAAAGACATTTATGTCAAAGAAATAGCTCACTTGGTTTTAGAGGCTGGAACATGCCAAGTTCATGGGTCAGGCTGGAGGCTTTTCCTGATTCATGTAGCTACAGGGACTGATCAGAGAGAAGTGATTTTGCTCACAGGCTATAAAGATTCGTGAATCCCAAGATCTTGCCCATACACAAAACCTTGAGTAAGCTGCTAGCTCAAGTCCTAAGAATGGGAAGTCAGAAGAATAGAAGTTAGCTGCAGAATCTAAAGGAAGTAAAAGTTCACAAGCCTTGCCAGTATGTTTACTTATATTTGATTCAGCCATACATCAGGAAAACTTCCTTTCAACTGATTGGCTACTCACAGCAGACCCCACCATGGAGATGATTATATTATATCAACTCTCTTCATGAAAAATGATCTCAGCATCATAAGACTGTCAACCCATTGAGAGTCATAGCCCACCCAAGTTGACATACAACCACAGTCATCACAGATGATATCTTACTATTGTTTTGATTTGCATTTCTCTGTGCTTAGTGGTTGAGTGCATTTCCTCAGGTGTCTTTTAGCTGCCTGAATGTCTTCTTTGGTGAAATAGCTATTCATATCCTTTGCCCATTTTTAATTGGATTATTTGCCAGTTTGTTGTAGAGGCGTTGGACTTCCTTATAGATTTTAGAGACTGTCATAGCCAAAAATTCTTTCCAGTCTGTAGGTTCCCTTTTATTCTTTTGGTGAAGACTTTGATGAACATAAGTGTTTAATTTTTAGAAGATCCTAGTTATCTAGCTTATCTTCTGGTGTTTGTGTGTTCTTAGTTATGGTTTGTATACTATTTATGCCATATGCTAAGGCCTCTAGTACTGACCCTATTTTTTCTTCAATGATCTTTATAAATTTTGATTTTATATAAAGGCCTTTGAAACTTCTGAATTATTTTTTTTTTGGTGTGTAAGATGTGAAGTATGAATCTCTTTTTTTTTTTTCTTCTAACAGATAGACATCCAGTTTTGCCAGAACCATTTGTTCAAAAGACTGTTTCCCCATTTAATGGACTTTGGGCCTGTGTCAAAAATAAGATGACCATAATTGGATGGATTTACATCTGTATTCTCAACTCCTTGTCTTGTTCCTATTCTGAGGGGGAATGTTTCCAGCCTCTCTCCATCAAGACTGTTCTTGGCTGTTGGTTTTATATAGATGTCCTTTATCACAAGGTCGGCAGTTCAAATCCACCAGGCACTCCTTGAATACTCTGGGGGTCAGTTCTACCCGGGCCCCTAAGGTCACCATGAGTCAGATCCAACTCAACGGCGCTTGGCTTGGCTTTTTATTATGTTGAGGAATTTCCTTTCTACATTCTATTTTGTTGAGAGTTTTTATCTGGAATGAATGTTGGCATTTGTCAAATGCTTTTTTGTGTGTTGATTGAGATGACCACATGACCATTGATCAATGTGCCTGTCATTGTACCAGTACCAATGACCAAGTACAAATGACTACTATAGTCATTTCTGAGGACAGGTAATGTGAGTCTATCTACTATATTCTTCTTCAGTAATGTTTATCTTGGTTATCTAGTCCTGTTCTAACAGAAATGCCACAAGTGGATAGCTTTAACAAAGAGAGAGATTTATTCTCTCACAGTCCAGTAGGCTAAAAGTCTGAATTCATGGTACAGGCTCCAGGGGAAGGCTTTCTCTCTGTGTTTCTTTCTTTCTGCACAAAAACATTCTTAATGGAGAGAGGATGGAAACATTTTCCTTGAGAATAGGAACAAGACAACTACTGGAAAATTGCTGGAACTAATAGAAAACTACTGGAACTAACAGAAGATTCAGCAGAATAGCAGGGTACAGGGTAAAGTGGAAGGTCCTTATCATCAGTCTTTCCTTGGTTTGGGAACATCTCAGTGCAGGAACTTCAGGTCCAAAGGACACACTCTGCTACCAGTACTGCTTTTTTGAAGGTATGAGGTCCTCAACTCTGTTTGCTTCCTTTTCCCTTTATCTCTTGTAAGACAAAAGGTGGTACAGGCCATAGTCCAAGGAAACTCCCTTTACAATGGGTTAGGAATATGACCTTATTGAAACATGCATGAAAATTATAATCACAAAATAGAGGACAACCACTCAACACAGGGAATCATGGCTCAGACAAATTGCTACACACGTTTTTGGGGGGACATAATTGAATCCATGACAGTGTTTTACTTATCTAGGGCCTCTTTCCTTTCCATATAAAGTTAATGACTAGTTTTTCCACCTTGTTAGAGAGTGCTGTTAGTATTCAGAACAGGAGTGTGCTGTATTTGTAGATTATTTTGAGTAGAATTGACATTGTCACAATATTGATTCTTCCTATCTATGGACATGGTATGTTTTTCCATTTATGTCTGTCTCTTTTGGTTTCTCGCACTGGTGTTTTGTAGTTTTTCCTTTGATAAATCTTTTACATCCTTTGCTAGATCCATTTGTAAGTATTTTACTTCTTTAGGGGCTGTTATAAATCATATTACTTTATTGATTTCCTTTTCATAGTTCTCTTTATTGATGTATTGGAATCCAACTAATTTTTGTATGTTTTTCCTGTACCCTGCCACTCTGATGAATTTTTCTGTAGTTCCAGTAGTTTTCTGTGGAATTCTTTGTGTTCTCTATGTATAGTATTGTATCATTTGCATTTAGAGACTGTTTTACTTCTTCAGTACCAACTTGGATGTTCTTTCTTTTTTCTTTTTTGCCTTATTGCTTTAGCTAGGGTTTCCAGCATAACGTTAAACAGGAGTGGTGATAAAGCACATCCTGGCCTTGTTGCTATTCTGAAGGGGAATGCTTCCAGCCTCTCTCCATGAAGAATGTTTTTGGCTGTTGATTTTATACAGATGCCCTTTATTATGTTGAGGAATTTCCTTTCTGTATTCTATTTTGTTGAGAGTTTTTTCTGGAATGAATGTTGGAATTTGTCAAATGCTTTTTTTTGTGTGTTGATTGAAATGATTACATGACCGTTTTCTCTCTAGTTATGTGTTGGAATACACAGATTGACTTTCTGGTGCTGAATCATTCTTGCATACTTGGTAAGAATCACACTTGGTTGGGGTATATTTTTTTCAAGTATAATAAATGTCTATTAACTCAATTTATTATCATTTATTTATTTATCTATTTTTTATTATGACTGAGTGAAAATGTACATTCCCGTATAAATTTACGTGCCCACTTATAGGCAACTTCCACTGCTCTTCCTGTCCAATGACAGCACACTATTCCTCTCTGCTCCATATATGTCTCATCTTCACCTCCTCTCCACCCACTTATTATAATGCTGAATTCTGTTGACGAGAATTTTGTTGAGGTTTTTTGCATCTATATTGTGAGAGATTTTGGTCTGTATTTTTTTTGTGTGTGTGTGTGTGTGTGATATCTTTTCCTGGTTTTGATATCCAGGCTATGCAGGCTTCATAGAATGAATTTGGAAGCATCTTTTCTTTTTCATGTTCTGAAATAGTTTGAGTAGTACTGGTGCAAGCTCTTTCCTGAATGTTTGGTAGAATTCTGCAGCAAAGCCATCTGGGCCAGGGCTTTATTTTTGTTGGGAGTTTTCTAAATTATCTTTTCAATCTTTTTTCTTATATGGGTCTCTTCATATTTTTGACCTCAGTTCATGTTAGTTTAGATAGGTAATGTGTTTCTGGAAATTTGTCTATTTCATGTAGGCTTTCAAATTTGCTGGATTATAGCTTTTCATACTACTGTGTTATGATACTATTTATTTCAGATGGGTCTGTTGTAATACCTATTGTCTCACTTGTCATTTGGGTTATTTTCATCCTCTTTTGTTTTTGCTTTGTCAATTTTGTTGATTCTTTCAAAAAACCAACTTTTGGTTTTGTTGATTTTTTTTTTTTTAATTCTCTATTTCATTTATTTCTGCTCCAATCTTTATTATTTCCTCACTTCTGGTGGCTGTGGTCTTCTTTGTTATTCTGTTTGTTGAGTTGTGTCACTAATGTTTTGATTTTGTCCCTTTTGTCTTTTCTGTTATGTGTGTCTATTGCTACAAATTGACTTCTGTGCACAAAATAAACATATTGAAAACCGAAAGATAGAAAAAATATATATCAAGCAAACAGCAAATAAAATACAGCAGAAATGGCAGCACTAATCTCTGATAAAATAGACTTTAAAACAAAATCCACCATAAAAAAAATTGACTTCTGTGCATATATTTATATATGCCTTCACTTTGACCCAAAGGTTTTTGTATGATGTGTTTTCTTTCTCATTTGATTCTAGGAACTTTTCCATTCAATCTTTGATTTTTTAATATTATCCAGAGTGTTCTTATTATGCAGGGTGTTATTCAGTTTCCACATATTTGATTTTTTCCCTTATTCTTCCTGTCATAAGATGTGGTTTCTTCTGGAAAATGTTTCATGTATATTGCAAGAGAATGTGTTCTTTTTAGCAGTTGGATGAGCCAAAGCCAGTTGGATGAAGTATTCTATATATGTCTGTTTTAGTCAGCTAGGGCTGCTCTAACAGAAATACCAGAGTGGATGGCTTTAACAAAGAAAGATTTATTCTTACACAGTCCGGTAGGTTGCAAGTCCATATTCAGGGTGTCCGCTCCAGGGAAAGACTTTCCCCTTGACGGCTCTGGAGGAAAGTCCGGTATTGCATCAGTCATTGTCCAGGGAGCGTCCTCACACAAGAACCTCTGGTCTGAAGGACGTGCTCTGCTCCCGGTGCTGCTTGCTTGATGGTAGCGAGGTTCTCAAATTGTCCTTTGTTCCTTTTTCCTTTTATTCCTTGCAAGCTAAAAGCATTAAGGGTGGGGCAAGCCATGCTCCAGGGAAACTTCCCCCATAGCAGGAATTCACAGCCCCACCCTAATCCTTTAACATACAGGTTAGTAAAACCACACAATGGAGGACATTTCCAAGATACTGGGAACCATATCCCAGCCACATGGTTGCACACATTTTTGGGGGGACACAATTCAAACCATGACATCCCACCCTTTGACAACCCAAAAATCACATCACAAAACATTTAACACATTCATCTCACCATAGCAAAATTATGTCCATCCATATAACAGAAGTCTTAAATCAGTTCCAAGTCCAAAATACAAAAACTCTTCTACATCTGTGAAACTTAGAAGGCATTAACAGGCAACAGGAAAGTCAACAGAACACATTACATTAGCCCTCAAAGCTTTGGAAATACTCTTACGTTTTCTGAGACATTCTACACAACAGCAATGCTCTCCAGACTCTAGGTATCGGCCACACTCTCAGGTTTCTGAGTGGAGACCTCCAGCCCCGTGCTACAACTCTGCCTTCAAGGCCCACTTGGACAGAAACTCTGTCCCATCGGCTTTAGGAGCACCCTAAGCCCAACTGAGTGGCAATTCCACCCTTACGAACACAGCACGCCATGGTTCCACCCTTTCAAACCCCTGAGGTCATGGCCATACCTCTTGAGACTGAGGCAGCTCAGCTTCTCACGCTATCTGCCTCTTCAGCTTCAGCTTCCTATGGCCGCATGGCCTGGGCCTCAGGCCCACATCTGCCCTGCCGGGCAAGTGTTCCAAAGCTCTGTAGCTCCACTGGTTTAAGTGCCCGGAGGCACCCCACTCTTGCTGGAAAGCGTCCTGCCCAAAGGCACTCAACTCTCTCACTCCGTGGGTCAGCAAGGCCAGCTCACCGATTCAAGTGCCCAGAGGCACCCCGTTTCGCGAGGAAAACTCTGCGCAGGCACTGACCTCTCTCGCTCCACGGGTCGGCTCCAGCGCTGCCTCTGGTTCTGCTGCTGCCGCTGCTGCTGCTGCCGGTCCTCTGTTGTTTCTCACCATCTGCGCCTTCTTCGTTCCTTCTGAATCTTCTATCCATTCGCAGTTTCAAAGTGGCTTCCACATTTTAGGTATTTGCTAGAGCAGCACCCCACTCCCACGGTACCAATTCTGTTTTAGTCAGCTAGGGCTGCTCTAACAGAAATACCAGAGTGGATGGCTTTAACAAAGAAAGATTTATTCTTACACAGTCCGGTAGGTTGCAAGTCCATATTCAGGGTGTCCGCTCCAGGGAAAGACTTTCCCCTTGACGGCTCTGGAGGAAAGTCCGGTATTGCATCAGTCATTGTCCAGGGAGCGTCCTCACACAAGAACCTCTGGTCTGAAGGACGTGCTCTGCTCCCGGTGCTGCTTGCTTGATGGTAGCGAGGTTCTCAAATTGTCCTTTGTTCCTTTTTCCTTTTATTCCTTGCAAGCTAAAAGCATTAAGGGTGGGGCAAGCCATGCTCCAGGGAAACTTCCCCCATAGCAGGAATTCACAGCCCCACCCTAATCCTTTAACATACAGGTTAGTAAAACCACACAATGGAGGACATTTCCAAGATACTGGGAACCATATCCCAGCCACATGGTTGCACACATTTTTGGGGGGACACAATTCAAACCATGACAATGTCTATGAGGCTTTAGATTTTGAGTATATTTGTTAAATTTCTTTCTAGATGTTTTGTCCTTCCCTGAGAATGATGAGTCAAAGTCTCCTAATACTGTTGTGGAACTGTCGACTTCTCTTTTCAGTGCTGTTAAAGTTTGTTTTGTGCACTTAGGAGTTGTCATTGGTGGTGTAGATAGTTACTATGATTATGTTTTCAAGGCAGGTTGTGCCTTTAATCATATGATGTCCTTCCTTGTTTTTTATGGTAGATTTTGTTTTAAAGTCTATTTTATCAAAGATTAGTGTTACCTTTTCTGCTGTTTTTGGTTTGCTGTTTGCTTGATGTATATATTTTCCATCTTTAAGTTTTTAATTTCTTTGTCTTTATTTCTAAGGTGTGTCTCTTGCTGACAACATAGTGATGGATCCTTTTTTAAAAAACAAAGTCCATTCTCTCATCTCTTTCTCTTTGTGGGTGCATTTTATTGCTGTCATTTTGATGTGCTTTTAGACGTTTATTTTAACTTTTTGTACGGCTGTCAGTATCTTTGCTCCTCTTACTCCCTTGTACTGAATTTCTTTGGTTTGTCAATTTTTCCATTTGTTTCATTCTTGTAGATTATGTGTTTACTAAGATTTTGCTTTGGTCTTTTATTTTGATGAGTAAGTTTGTTAACTTACTTTGTGGTTCTCTTGACATTTACCCCTATATTCTTAAACGTAAGCCTGTCTTTTATTACTTGGTATCACCTTGACTTCTCTTTACTTGGAAGTTCTATACCTGTAATATTATTCCCCCTTTATTATTCTGATGTTATTGTCATTTACAAATTGAGATCTCTGGTTCTTTGCTGTAAAACTTTTACCTTTATTTTATCTTTGAGAATTTATTTCCTAAGTTAGTATCTTGTTGATGCTCTCCTGTGCCCTAGATTCAGACTGTTGTCTGATGTTGTTGGTTTTCTATCCAAAGGATTCTCTATAGTAATACTCGTAAGTTGGTTTGGTTTTAAAATATTCCTTTAATTCCTGTTCATTTGGACATGTTGTAATTTTGCCACTGTTTTTGAATGAGAGTTTTGCAGGATACATTATTCTTGGTTGGAAATTTTTTTCTTTCAAAGTTTTGTATATGTCATTCCATTGTGTTTTTGCTTGCATAGTGTCTTAGGCTGGGTGCTCTAGAAAGCAAAACTAGTGAAGTGTGTACATATGTATAATATATATATATATAATTATTTGTATCAAGGAAACAGCTCATGTGATTTTAGATTTTACAGACTGGAATGTCTTAAGTCTGTGGATCAGGATGGAGGCTTCTCTCGATTCATGTAGCCACGTGGACTGATGAATCCAAGACTGGTGGATCAGAGTACGAGGCTCCTGCTCTTAAGCCATGAAGACTGACCAAGATCTGCAGATAAAATGATAGCTCAAGTCCCAAGAGCTGGAGACCAGACAAACGGGAGGCAGCCACAGGATCCAGAGCTTATATACAGATATAGGCTGCACATCCAAGGAAACACTCCTTAAATTGATTGGCTGCTTATAGCAGATGCAAATCATGAGTGATCACATATAAACACTGAGAATCATGGCCCATTTAAGTTGACACACAATCCTAACAAGCACAGTCCACTGCCTGTCAGTTTGACACCTGCACACATCTCTTTAAACTATATATAATCTCTGAATAAAGATGATTATAAAGTCATACTTGTGCCTGACATGATACAACTAAGACATGAACAACTGAAATGCACTAGCCTCATTTACATCTTGTATTTTATAAATGAAGAAAACAAAAATACTTGATGCACACATACAAAGCAGACATACTAATAACAATCGGAGTCCTCATTTCTGCAACTGGTCACTTGGCTGTAACTGGTATTTAGAACTGCTTTCTTCTACCATCTATTCTGTATTCCCTCTATATCTTCGTCATCTAGTGCTGCTATGATAGAAATACGGTAAGTGGGTTTTAACAGAGAAATTTATTTTCTCACATAAAAGTAGGCTAAAAGTGAAAATTCAGGGCATTAGCTCCAGGGAAGTCTCTTTCTGTTGGCTGTGGAGGAAGGTCTTTTGTCATCAGTCTTCTCCTGGACTGGGAATTTCTGAGACCCAGGGACTGTGGATCCAAAGGCTGTACTCTGTTCCTGGCATTACTTCTTTCCTGATGGTATGAGGTCCCCAACTCTCTGCTGGCTCCATTTTCCTTTATATCCCAAAAGATTGCTTAAGGGCACAATACAATCTTACAAATCTTCCTGCCCTGGCAACTCAACTGCTGCCCATCTTCCCTCGTTAGTATCACAGAGGCAGGATTTTAAACATATAGGAACATTATACAATACCAGGAATCATGGCCCAGTCAAACAGATACATCAGTTCAATTCACGGTGGGCAGTTTAGCCCAGCCATTGTTCCTTGCCTAGCTGGGGTGGGGATGCAGGGCGTGATCTAAACCTTCATTCCCAATAGGTCTGGATTATTTGCAGTTATCTTGGAATTGGGTTGCTGTAACTTTCCATTGTTTTAAATCACAGGGCATGGTAGTAGTAAGAGATGCTCTAAGAGGTCTTGTGCATTCCAGACATATTCTTCTTTACTTCCATTATGTAATATAAATATGATGTCCACTTGGGAATTAGATGCAATTACACCAGCCAGTGTGGTAACTAATTTCTTCGCCTGCTGAGTCAGGAGCATAAAAAGCCCAAAGTGGCCAAATGGCATTTCTAGCTTCTAGCTCAGTGGACTCAGTGATATGTCTCCAGGTGGTAGCATTTTTCCCTTTGTAACTAAGACCTTTAGACCTGCAGAGCATAAAGTTGCAGGAACAGGAAGCAAAAATCTTGCAAGTGTGTTACTAGGGGTAACAGTGAGTGCTGCCACTCCTGATTCCATCCCTGATTCCTGGGTCTGTGAATCCAGGCTGTGGGAGAAAGGAACATGATATATTAGATACAGGTTTGGAGCATGTACAGCTTTCTGGGGAACACTGCCCCACCCCTGCATGATATTGTCACCTAACTGAAGACCTAGTTGGGTCTTCAGAAGGCTGTTCTATCATCCTATCAAGTCAGCTACTTCAGAATGATAGGGAATATGGCAAGACCAATGAAATCTATGAGCATAGACCCACTGGCATACTTCATTTACTGTGAAGTGAGTGCCTTGACCCAAGATGATGCTGTGTGGGATACCTTGACACTGGAAAAAGGCATTCTGTAAATCTATGGATGGTTGTTTTGGCAGAAGTGTTGCATGCAGGGAAGGTGAATTCATACTGAGAATAAGCGTCTATCCCATTAAGGACAAAACACTGGCTTTCCATGATGAAAGTGGTCCAATGTAATCAACTTGCCACCAGGCTGCTGGATGATTGTACTGAACAATGATGCCATAAAAAGGACTCAGAGTTGGTCTCTGCTGCTGGCAGATTTGGCACTCATCTGTTGGCTATATCCAAGTCAGCCTTGGTGAGTGGAAACACATGTTGCTGGATCCATGCATGACCTCAATCCTTGCTACCATGCCCGCTACTTTCATGAACCCACTGAGTGATCACAGGAGTAACCAGTGGAAGAACCTGCCTGGTTTCTGCTGAATGCATCATCTTTTCTACTTGATTGGTAGAATTATCATTTGCTGAGGTGACCCACTGTTGAGCATTCACATGAGACACAAATATCTTTACTTCTTTGGCCAATTCAGAGAGGTCTATCCACATACTTTTTCCCTATAAGTCCTTGTCTCCAGTTTCCCAATCATTTTCCTTCTAAGTTCTAACCATTCAGCAAAACCATTGGCTGTAGTGCATGAATCAGTGTACAGTCACTGTCATCTGGCTATTTCTTCTTCCTAGCAAAGTGAACACCAGGTGTACTGCTTGAAGTTCTGCTCACTGAGAGGATTTTCATTCACCACTGTCCTTCAGGTAGGTCACAGAAGGGACTATAGTGCTGCTGCTGCTTTCCACTTTCAGTTGGTGCCAGTATCTTGTGCAGAAACATCTGTAAACCAGGCATGATTTTTCTTGTCTTCAGTCAGCTGATTACAAGGAACTCCTCGTGAGGCCACAGGTGCCAAATGGGAGATGCAAGGTAATGTGACAAGTGTGGAGATCATGGACATTTGGGTCACTTCCTCACTCAACTTACTTGTGCTTTCAGGTTCTGCTCAGACCTGATCTAGTATATATCACTTCTATTTAATAATGGAGCGCTGCTGTGCACATTCAACTTTGTGACTCTGTGGGTCAGATAACACAGATCACAGGCAATTGGGCAGCTCAGACCACATGGTGAACTGGTGTCCCATCAGTAAGTGTTCAGTCTCCACTAAGGCCCAGTAACAAGCTAAAATCTATTTCTCAAAAGGAGAGTGGTGATCTGCAGAGGATGACAGGGCTTTGCTCCCAAATCCTAAGAATTTGTCCTGTGGTTCATCAATGGAGGCCAGCCAAATAGCGTATCTGCCTGCCATTAGCACTTCAAGCACCGTTGGATCAGCTGGATCACATGGCCCGAGTGGTACAGCAGCTTGCCCAGCAACCTAAATTTGTTACAAAGCCTTCTCTTGTTCTGGGCCCAAATCAAAGCTAGCAGCTTTTCAAGTTACTTGATAAATAGGCTGGATGAGCACACTCAAATGAAGAATATGAAACCTGACAATTAAGTCTGTGAACTTGATATTCAATGCTGAATACCACTACAGTCCCCTTTGGAGTATTCCCCTTAGGTAGCTATGCACCGATGTCAGCAACTAATCCATACTTCAAAGCAATTTTGGAACTCTTTCTGGAATGGCCATTGTGCATGGTGGCAAGGTGGCAAGTTTGCGAACTTAATTGTATAGCTGTCCATGAGGGAGTTTTAGCTAGTAAACAAATAACTGTATTGAAACACCCTCCCTACTCACTTGATCTGGACTTTGGTGACATTGTTCTTTACCCAAAGATTAAGAAAATATTGAAAGGAAGACATTTTGATGACACTCAGGACAGCAAGGGTAATATGATGACAGCTCTGATGGCCACCAGAAAAAGAGCTCCAAAAATACATCCAAGGGTGAACCAGGCACTGCCAGCTGTTGCATAGCTTCCCAAAGGGAGTACTTTGAAGGTGACCGTCGTGATCTTGAGGAATGAGGTATGTCGCACTTTTCCTAGGATGAGTTTGTAAACTTAATTGGCAGTCCTTGTATACTGTCTCCCAAATCCAGAGAGGCCCACTAGGTGTTGCGCCTCCTTTTAGGTTGTGGGAGCAGCCAGATGCAGTAACTTACCCTTTATTTTAAAAGGAAGATATTAACATGCCCCACATTGCTGGACCACTAAAAATTTCACTGAGATGGAAGGGGCCTAAAGTTTTGTGGGATTAATTTCCTACCCTTTATCATGCAAATGTTCTTCTTTAAAGACAATTCATTTGTTTATGCACTGTGTTTAAAGTGGAAGTTTACAATTTGAGACAAAACCTTATGCACACTTTGTTATGTGACTCTACCTGTTCTCACATTGTGACAGCATACTTCTGTCTTCTACCCCGAATTTCCCATGTCCATTCACCCATCTCTGTCCCTTTCTGTCCTCTCATCTTGCTTCAGGACAGGAGCTTCCCAGCTAGTCTCTTGTATCTAGTAAGGGCAAGAAGCACACTTTTTGTGAATATCATTTTACCCGTTATAGGTCAATCCAACCTTTGTTGGAGGAGGTGGTTTCTGGAATAGTTTCAGTTCTGGGCTAACTGGAGTCTGGGGCCATGTCTTCCGGGGATTTTCCAATTTGGCAGACTATAGAGTCTGGTCTTTTTACTAGAGTTTGTATCCTATACCCCACATTTCTCCTGTTCCATCAGGGATTCTTTGTCGAGTTCCCTGTAAGGGCAGTCATTGGTGGTAAAAGGGTACCATCTAGTGTTTCCCGTCTCATATTGATGCAGTCTCTGGTACATGTGTCCTTTTCTGTCTCTTTGAAACCCTGGCGGCGTAGTGGTTAAGTGCTACAGCTGCTAACCAAAATGCCTGCAGTTCAAATTTACCAGGAGTTCCTTGGAAGGTCTATGTGCAGTTTTACTCTGACCTATAGGGTCATTATGAGGTGAAATGCAGGAATTGACTAGATGGTGGGTTGTTTTTTGTTTTTTGTTTTTTTTTTTTTGGTTTTATCTGTTGGGTTCATATTTTCCTTATGTGCTTGAGGTTTGTCTTCCTTATTTGCTCCAGGTGGCTGAAACTTTACAATCCTTCTTAGATGGCTGCTTGATAGCTTTTAAGACCCAGCTGCCACTCCCTAAAGTGGGACGCAAAATGTTTTCTTAGTAAACTTTGTTATGACAATTGACCTAGATCACCCATGAAACTGTGGCTTAGACCCCTCTCCCTGTTACTCTGTCCGTTGAAGAGTTTGGTTGTATTTAGAAAACTTAAATTTTGGTTTACTTCAGTTGCATCGACTTCTCTAAGTGCACTGTCTTCTTCACCCATAATAATTCTTGTGTATTATCTTACTCAGTGGCACTGTTTTTTTTATTATTATCAAATTGGAAATCATGGTGACATAGTGGGTTAAGTGCAACATCTGCTAACCAAAGGTCAGCAGTTCAAATCTTCCAGGCAGTCCTTGGGAACTCTTTGGGGCAGTTCTGTGCTGACCTCCAAGGTTGCTATGAGTCAGACTCAACTTGTCAGAAGTCGTTTTTTTTTTTATTATTATTAAATTAGTGAATACCACTCTCCCTCCATTTCCACTATAATAACCATGAAAGACCATTTTTTTTGTGTGTGTTTAAACATTTTCTTGAGTCCTTATAACAGGGATCTCATACAATATTCGTTCTTTTGTGACTGACTAATTTCACTCAGTATAATGCCTTCCAGATTCTTTCCTGTTGTGAGATGTTTCCCAAATTCATCCTTGTTCTTAATCATTGCATAATGTCCCACTGTGTGAATATACCATAATTTATCTGTTCATCTGCTGATGGGTACTTAGGATGGTTTCATCTTTTTGCTATTGTGAACAGTGCTGCCATGAACATTGGTGTGTGTTTATCTATTTGCTTGGCAGCCTTTATTTTTCTAGGATATATTCAAAGAAGCAGCTTTGTTAGATCCGATGGTACTTCTATTTTTAGCTTTTTAAGAAAGTGCCAAATCAATTTCCAAAGTGGTTGTACATTTTGTAGTCCCACCAGCAGTGTGTAATTGCTCCAGTCTCTCCATAACCTCTCCAACATTTAGTATTTTGTGTTTTTCAGATCAATGTCCCCCTTATTGGGATGAGACGATATCTAATTGTAGTTTTGATTTGCATTTCTCTAATGGCTAATGATCATAAGCATTTCCTCACATATCTGTTAGCCACCTGATTGTCTTCTTTGGTGAAGGGCATGTTCATATACTTTGCCCTTTTTAAATTGGGTTATTTGTCTTTTTGTTGTTAAGGTTTTCCAGTATCTTATAGATTTTAGAGATTAGATGCACATCAGATTAGTGGTAGCTGAAAAGTTTTTCCCAGTCTTTAAGTTGTCTTTTTACTGTTTTGGTGAAGTAGTTGCATGAGCCTAAGTGTTTGAGTTTTAGGAATTTCCAGTTAACTATTTTCTGGTGTTTGTGCATTGTTAGTAATGTTTTGTGTTTTGTTTATGCTGTGTATTAGGGATCCCAGCATTATCTCTATTTTTTCTTTCATGATCTTCATCATTTTAGATTTTATATTTAGGTCCTTGATCCATTTTGAGTTAATTTTTGTGCATGGTGTGAGGTATGGATCTTGTTTCATTTTTTTGCAGATGGGTATCTAGTTATACCACCACTATTTGTTAAAGAGACTGTCTTTTCCCCAGTTAATGGACTCGGGTCCTTTGTCAAATATCAGCTGCTCTCAGTTGGGTGATTTTATGTCTGGATCTTAATTTTGTTCCATTGGTCTGTGTATCTGTTGTTGTATTGGTACCAGGCTGTTTTGACTAGTGCGGCAGTGAAATAAGTTCATAAGTCAAGTAGTGCTAGGTCTCCTAGTTTGTTCTTCTTCGGTAATGCTTTACTTACCCAGAGCTTATTCCCTTTCTATATGAAGTTGGTGATTTTTTCCCTCTATCTTATTAAAGAGTGGTATTGGAACTTGAATCAGAATTGCATTAAATCTATAGATCATTTTGAGTAGAATAGACATTTTAACAATGTTGTGTCTTCCTATTTCTTGCAATAGTATCTCGTAGTCTTCTTTGTCACCATGAGTCGGATCTGACTCGACGGCACTTGGCTTGGCTAGTCTTCTTTGTAAAGGTCTTTTATGTCTCCGTTTAGATTTATTCCCTAGTATTTTATCTTCTTGGGGACTATTGTAAATGGTATTGATTCAGTGATTTCCTCTTTGTTATTATCTTTGGTAGTACACAGGAATCCTACAGATTTTTGTTTATTTGTCTTATATCCTGATCCTTTGCTGAACACTCTTCAGTTAGTTTCAGTAGTTTTTTTTGTGTGGATTCTTTAGGGTTTTCTGTGTATAAGATCATATCATCTGCAAACACAGATACTTTCACTTCTATGTTACCTATCTGGAAGCCTTTATTTCTTTTCTAATCTGATTGCTCAAGCAAGGACCTCCAGTGCAATGTTGAATAAAAGTGATGACAAACAGTATCCTTGTCTGGTTCCTGTTCTCAAGGGAAATGCTTTCAGAATCTCTCCACTTAGGATGATGTTGGCTATTGGCTTTGTATAAATGCCCTTTCTTTTGCTGAGGATTTTCCTCTCTATTCTCATTTTGCTGAGAGGTTTTAACGTGCATGTGTGTTGGACTTTGTCAAATGTCTTTTCTGCATTGTTAATAAAATCAAGTGGTTCTTGTTTCTTGTTTTATTTAAGTGGTTGATTACATCGAGTATTTTTCTTGGTTTTTTTTTATTGTGATTAAATAGAAGTTTATAATCCAAGTCAATTTTCCATATCTGCCTCTGTGCACCTCTGTTTGCTCTCCTCACCCTGTGACAGCACAATCTTCTTTTTCCCTCTTTACTACCACTATCCATTCAACCAACACTTGTCCCCTCCTTTCCACCCTCTCCTCTTTCCTCTAGAAAGAAACCAGTAGGACAGTCTCATATATAGATATAGAAAACCATAAAATACACACACCACATGCATCACTCTGTGTCCCCAAGTCCAGTCTGTTCTTTGCCTGAAGTGTTGTCTTCGGTACTGGTTCCAGGTCTGGACTGGCAGCAAGTCTAGCAGCCGTGTTCTCAGGGAATGCTTCAAGCTGTCAGACCATCAGTTCTGGTCTTTTAATAGAGTTCTTGATCTGCATATCTCTTTTTTTCCTGTGCTATATCAGGGACTATACACTGTATTCTCTGTCAGGGCTGTCTTTGGCAGTGGCTGGGTATCATCTTGTTCTTCTGGTCTCATGCTGATGTAGTTATCTTCCCATCATGTGAGTCCTTCTGTCTCCCAGGCTCACTTTTCCTTATGTCTTTGATGTTCTTGGATGTCATCTTTTCCAGGTGGGTTAGGGCCAGTTGATGTTCATCAGATGGCAGCTTGCTGGCTTTTAAGACCCGAGATGTCACTTACCAACATTGGGTGCAGAAGACTCTTAGCAAAAGACCCCTGTCCCTGCTACTCTGTCCTTTGAAACATTGTGTTGAGTTTAGAAAGCAAGTTAGCTTATGGTGTAGTCCAGTTATGCTGACCTGTCTTCTACCACATGCTGTCGCTCCCTTCACCCACATTCCTATCAACTGTCTAATCCATGAGTAACTGTCTTCCTCCCTCCCCACCCTTGTAGCCATCAAAGAGTCTTTTCTTCTATGCATAAGTCCTTTCTTAAGTCTTTATCATAGTGGCCTCATACAGTATTTGTCCGTTTATAGCTGACTAATTTCATTCAGCATAATGTCTTCTAGTTGATACCAAGTTATGAGATGCTTCCTAAAATGATCATTGTTCTTGGTTGCTGCATAGCATTCCATTGCGTATGTATACCATAGTTTGTTTATCCATTCATCTGTTGCTAGGCATCTAGGTTAATTCCTTCTTTTTGCCATTGTGGACAGTGCTGCAATAAACATTCATGTGTATGTATCTGTTCATGTGACAGCCCTTATTCCTGTAGGATATATTCCAAGCAGTGGGATCGCTGGATCACATGGTATTTCTATTTCTAGCTTTTAAAGAAAGTGTTGAATTGCTTTCCAAAGAGGTTGTACTATTTTGCATTCCCACCAGCACTGTAGGAGAATTTCACTCTCTGCATCATAGTGTCTCCAGCATATGTTGTTTTGTGGTTTTTGGATTAGTGCCAACCTCGTTGGGGGTGACATGGTATCTCGTTGTAGTTTTGATTTGGATTTATTTAATGGTTAATAATTATGAGCTTATCCTCATGTGTCTTTTGGCTGCCTACATGTCTTCTTTGGAGAAATGTCTGCCAGTATCTTTTGCCCATTGTTTAATTGGGTTATCTGTCTTTTTCTCATTGCTGTGTTGGAGCACCTTGTAGATGATGGAGATCAGATGTTGATCAGATGCGTGGTTGCCAAATATTTTTTCCTATTCTGTAGGCTTGGTAGGCAGTCTTTTTACTCTCTTGATAAAGTCTTCAGAAGAGCATGAGTGCTTAATTTTTAGTACTTCCCGTTTATCTATTTTCTCTTCTGCTCTTAGTAAGATTTTGTAGTCTGTTTAACCTTCGTATTAGAACTTCCGGTGTTGTCCCTATTTTTTCTTCTGTAATCTTTATTGTTTTAGATTTGATAATTAGGTCTTTGATCCACTTTGATTTACTTTTTGTGTAAGGTGGCAGACATGGGTCTTGTTTCAGATTTTTGCAGATGGATATCCAATTTTGCCACCATCAGTTGTTAAAACAGACTGTTTTTACTCCAATTTACTACCTTTGGGTTTTGTCAAATATCGGCTGTTCATTGGTGGTGTTATTTCTGGATTCTCTATTTTGTTCAAATCAGTCCCATTGTAGTAGGTATTTTAATTCAGTTAGGGCAGTTCCCACTGTCAAATCTGATTTACATAAAATATCAATCACAACAGTCTTTTTAGGATATTGGCACTCCCTTCACAAATTTGTTCCTCATAGTTGTGGTAAAAGGTGTGTCCTCTGGGCACTTTTATGTGTGGGTCTGTGGGTTTAATCAAAGAAATCTGCTGTATCTCACCAGTTCGCCTAAGCCTTTGGATACCTTGTTCTATAGTATACCATGGCAGGTCTGGTACTTTATCTTGATCTAGTGTAGGCCACCTTGTAATCTATGCTTCAGAAATCAAACCAAATAAACTATCACATCCTTTCCTAACTTCTGGAGCTGAAACATTGAATGAAAAATCAGTGCTTAGTGAAACTATATCAATAAACTCAGACTAATCCATCTTTATGTTCCATGCATCCTTATCCCACACCCTTAATAGCCATTCCCACACATATTCCCCAGGTTTCTGTTTGTACATATTCGAAAATTCAAGTAGTTCTTTGGGAGTGCAGCTTACCTCTTTTGGGTCACACTATATTTTGGTATTCACTGAGATTTAAGACTAGTTACAGTTCTAGAAGTCAGAATCAGTAGTGTGGAATTGTTTTGAGAACATTCAGCATTGTCTTGTAAAGCATCTGCTTTAGGCAATGCTGCAGGTAATGACTGAGGCAAGGGCTCTTTAGAGGGGGTAGGCTAGGGTATTCCTATTATATGGCAAGACAGGGGCTAATAGTTTTTCTTGGTAGGGTGGGTTAGCAGACAAACATGAACTTATCTATTCAGATGGACATGGTTCTGCTGCCAGGAGGGTTTCACTGGATTTTAGCGGCTGAGTGTCTCCAGCTTCCTGATCATCTGTCCCCATTTCATGTTTCAGGATTTCATTTCTTTCCAATCAATGCCTCTACCTTAACTTAAGACATCTCTCAAGGTTGGCAATTCAGCCTGCATTGTAATTCACTCACTCTTAAAATGAGACTCTGGGTTTGCTTTTGGGCAATTTCTGCTCTGATACTACAAGAAACAAAGTTTTCTTTCAAAGAACCTGTTGAAGCCATGAGGACATGATGCAGTACTAGAGCTTTGACACTAAGCCCCGAGCTCATCTCTTTCTTTCACCAATTTGTCTAGTAAAAGTATAACCAAGCAACCAGCTTCCTTATACTTCTCATGCTGACAAAACTGTAGGAAGATATCACACATGTGTTCATCTGGAGCCTCACCTTTCACCAATACATGAGATTTGCATATTTATGTTGCAACCTCACACCACAGATTAGCAGTGGATTCTTAACTGCTGGAAGCAGTCATCAACATCTTTAACACTAGCCAGACTTGAGAACCAATTTAGAAAACTCATTTTTGTGACTTTGTTTCTCAGAAATCACTCTTGGTACCAAATGTCTTAGGCTGAGTACTCTAGAGAGCAAAATCAGTAAAGCATATAAATATATATCTCAGAGATTTATATCAAGGAAATGGACTCACTTGATTATAGAGGCTAGAATGTCCAGAGTCCATGGGTCAGGATGGAGGCTTCACTTAGTTCGTATAGCTGAAGGGTCTGGTGTCCTGAGCACCCAGAAAATGTCGGTGGCTGCTAGAGGAAAGCAAGTAACTAACAAGGCTTGGGGTCAGTAATAAGCTTTATTTAATCACACTACACATTTACAATTAAGCAAGGGGGAAGGAAGGTGCTAATACCAGGACATAAAGCACTCTTAAGAACTCTTCTCTACATTCACATTCGTTGGAAACTCTCATCTACATTAGTGAATACCCCTACAGGTTCCACCAGGTCCCACAGGGACTACAGTGGTCAAGTCATAACAGTAGTGAGCCAACACACTCACTTCCCTAAAAGCAGGTTTCACTCTAAGGAGTTTAAGGATTGGTTGTGCTCAGACCGTTCTGATGTCAGGAGAATTAGAAGTAGAATTTTATGATGACAGGATGTCTCTGAAGTGAAGCAGGCAGGGATACAACACCAGAATCAAATACTAATGGAAGACTTGTCACAGTCACTGGAAGCAGGCTGTTTAGACATCAGGAGAATAATAAGGCATCTCCGAGGTAGATCCTCCAGGAGGAACAGCACAGGAGACTCAGGCAGCAACAGGAAAACAGTCATAGTCACTCAAACCAACCTTTGATGGCAAGTGGATGAGGTCCCAGAATGAGGTCCCAGCACAGCAAAGCAGCGGACACAGACTCTCAGGAGGAGGCTGGCCCCAGGCCCTTGAAGATGAGGCACAGTAACAGACCTCAGGCACAGACTCCCAGAGGGAAATCAGTCCCCCAGGCTGTTGAAGATGAGGCAAGTGAGGTTAGGGCAGCAGATGCTGGCACAGACCCCCAGAGGGGACTGCTGCTCCCCAAGTTCAGAGTGCTGTGCTTTTAATGCAAGTTGTTTGCCTGGTTCTGGTTATCCGTCAGTCCATAAGTCTTATCTTCTTGTACCTCAAGTTGTTGACTTCTTTCTGGTTAGTTATGGCCTTCATCATCTCTCTGACCATCTGCAGTCATGTCCATCTGGCAGTTGCCTTTCTCACTTTCGTTTTGTACAATGACCTAATATTTTCTCACCGTCTTACTTAGCTCAAGCACAGCCATTTTGTGCTTTAATAGTTTAGCCAATTTTAACTTAGGTTTATGACAAGACTCAACTTTACTGTATGTTCTATTTTTGTACAAACACATACATGTATATACATTAATGCATATGCATATATTCATACAGTTACATATCTTCATTTCATCTGGTGATCCTAAGGTTTGTGGGTCAGAGAGCAGGGCTCCTGGACTCAAGCTGTGAAAATGGACGAATTCATAGATCTGCAGATAAGCTCAAGTCCCAAGAGCTGGAGGCCAGATGAACAGAAGGCAGTTAAATCTTATCATCCAGATGAGCTGATAGCTGAAATTAAGATCCAGAGCCAAAAAAAAAAAAAAAAAAAAGCCAAAACATTTACTTATGTATGGATGAAGGCCACACCTCCAAAGAAACTTCTTTTAAACTGATTGGCTACTCACAGCAAGTACTATCATGGGCCAAGCCAAGTGGGAGTGATCACTATAAACACTGAGAATCGTGGTCCAACCAAGTTGACACACAATTCTAACCATCACAAGTAGTTTCTGTGAAGAAATTATAGAGTTTAGTCTTATTGTTCCCCCTGTACGTGATTTTTTTCATTTTTCTCTAGCTGCTCTCAGGATTCTTTCTTGTCTTTATTTTAATGAGTGTGATTGTGATATGTCTTGGTGATTTTCATTTGAGACCAAAACAGAAGTTATAACGTTTCTCTCCATACATGTTCCCTCAACATCTTTCTGTCTCTGTAAATGGCTTCATCACTCGCATGGTTGCTAAGGTCAAGTAATCTGAAAGTTATAGGTATCTCATACATATATAACTCATTACCATCAAGTTGATTCCAACTCATAGTGACCCTACAGGACAGAGTGGAACCAGCCCCATACGGCTTCCAAGGCTGTGGTCTTTACACAGACTATCAGATCTTTCTCTTGTGAAGTGGCTGGTGGATTTGAATTGCTGATCTTTCATTTAGCAGCTGAGTGCTTAACCACTGCACCACCAGGGTTTCAATCTCAAATATAACACATCCAAAACAGAAGTTTTGACTTTCCTCCCCATGCATGCTCTTCTAACATCTTTTCCATCTCAGTAAATAGCTTCACCAATCATTCAGTTGTTAGGCTAAAAGAATCAAAGGGTATTCTCAAACCAAACTTTTTTTTTACCATTTCTATCACTATCGACTCGACGGCACTTGGCACTTGGCTTGGTGCTAATCCAAGTTACTGTTTTATCTTATCCAGTCTACTGTAGTAGCCTCTAAACTGATCTTACTGCCTCCATTCTTGCTGCCTAGAATCAGCATTCTATATAGCAGACAGTGATTTTGTATGTGTGTGGTTGTTTTTTTACAGCTGTAGAAAAACACAGATGAATATTTATTTATGTATCTCATGGTACAGTATAGAATGTTGACCTGATTTGTATTAAACCACAGTCTTCTTGTCTCTGACATTTATTATTACCTAAGGGAATGGCGAGCCAAGCAAAACTGCTGTAACACCAATGAGCACATTGTATTAATTATTAAAAAAATTTGTTTCCATCTGGTAGGATCTAAAACTCCTTCATTACATTGCTTGATGAGAAGGGTCCACAGGACCACACAAAAAATAAACCAAACCCACTGCCAACTCACAGTGACCCTGTAGGACAGAAGAGAACTCATTCATGTGGCTTCCAATGAGTGGCTGGTGAAACCAAACTGCCAGTCTTTTGGTTAGCAACCAAACTCTTAACCTCTGCACCACCAGGGCTCCTTGGGAGCACAAGTGGCCCTCCAAAGTGGTCCGCCTCTCATTTATGCAGAGGCCCTTCAAAACAGAACACCAACTGAGCCACAGGACTGCTTAGGGCCAGAGGTGGGAGAAAGGCCCACCAGCACATGCTTGCTCTGTAAGGTCCAACTCTACCCCAAATGATGTTTTACAAAATCGGATTCTATGATTTCCTCTTCAGTGTCTTTAGTGGTTTTCTTTTTTCCTTTCTTACTATATGGAACAAAATTCAAAGTCATTCACATAGCCTGCAATGCCCTGGTCTTTGCAGCTCTCTCACCTCACCTTCCATTTTTCTTCTTGTTTACTCTGCTCTAGCCCACTGGCTTCCATTCCATTCTGTCAACACACTAAACTTCTTCTGTGCTCATGCCCTTTGCACTTGTTTCCTCTGCCTGTAAATTCTTCTGGGGATTTCTGCATGATTTGCTTCCTCTTTTCATCTGGGCTTTTCATCTGGGCTTCTGAACAAACGTTACCTCCTTTGGTAGGTCTGTCTTAACTCCCTACCTAGGATAGTCCTCCCCCTTACCATCTTTATCTGGCTTTATGACTCGACGGCACTTGGCTTGGCTTTTGATACTAAATATGAATGACTTGGCAACACATATGAATATGTCTGTACAAACACACATTTCTATGTGCATAGATTTATTAGTTTTTTGTAGCCACCACCAAAGAAGGACCAAAAAAAAAAAAAAAAGAAAGTAGGAAGTAGTGTTTTCTTACTCACTTAGAATTTTTATTTCGTATTTATTAAGAGGATAACGAAAGTGATGTTTGGGCTCCATTACATACCCTAAGGATACTGTTTGTAGCACTTCTCTTCCAAAAACAAAAAAAAGGGTGCTAATGGGGCTTTATTTCATTTTTCTTAGGAGAAAGACGCCTTTTAGTGAATCACTTGCATAGATTACACTAGATGGCGATCATGCTCCATCAAAAACATTCTGTATGGCCATGCTGTTAAGGAATCTGGCAACTTTTGCAATTCACTTGATGAAGGATCTAAGGCACACTTATTTACTTATTTATTTACATCGTGAATTACAAATAGTTTTGCAGTTTATATCATGTTGCCATCTACTACCGAGAACGTTCACCTCTCTTCTATTCTAGCTGCCTCAGCCCACCATGTGACAGCACCCTTTCCTTTTGTTCTGATCTTGCCGTGACCTTTTGACCAAGTTCTTGCCCAGTCAACGCTGCTCCAGTAATGTGTCCCTCAGACAACCACACATCCATTTTTCAAGGTTTGTTTGCCTCCAGTATCACTCTGTGTTTTGCATGGTGCAGGTCAGTCTTGGTTTGGGGAGTTGGCCCTGGTGCTTGATGCAGATGGAGAGTTAGAGAGTCTGGGGGCCACGCTCCCAGAGGGTCTTCTGTTCAGAAGGGTTATCAAGTGTGGGCTTTTGTTAGAGATCTTATTCTGCCCTCTACTCCATCACATGCTGCGTCTAGAGCTCTGTTCTGCATACCCCATTTGGCCTTTCATTGGTCGTGGCCACGCACCATCTAGCTCTTCCGGGCCTGTGCTGTAGCAGGCTGTGGCTCACATGGCCCCTTCCATCTGGTGGGTTCATATTTTTCTTCTGTCCTCAATGTCTTCCATTTCCCTCAGGTCCAGGTGGATTGAGACTATTTGATGTTATTTAGATGGCAGCTTGCCAGCTTTTAAGACCCCAATTGCCACTCACTCAACGGGTATATGGAGCGATATCTTAAGAGAAGGAGACAGAGAAACCTTGGGTATACCAATTAGTCTGGATGTCCCCTGAGAGAATGGTCCACCAATCCCAGACTCTGTTTCTCTGTTCTTCCAAAGAGGTGGTCTATATTAAGGGGACAGTTTGGTTTTGAAATTGAATTGTTGTGGGAACCCCACTTCCATGCTGACACATCCTATACCCATCTCTAATCCTAACCATTATTTAATTAAAAAAAAAAATCCCTCTCCCTCCCTGTCCTCAACCTTTGTGACCATCAAATATTGATTTTTACTGTGTCTAAGCCACTTTCTATGATGTTACATCTTGTGACATCAGACATCAAATTATCTGAGTCATTTGGTGCAAACCCACTGTTGATTGGTGAGTGGATTCTGACTCACAGCTCTTAATAAATGCCAGGCAGATAGTAAGTGCTTTGCATGTGCCCTCTAAATTAATCCTCATGGCAGTGTTATGATGTAGGAATTACTATTATTATCCTTGTTTTGCAGTTGAGGTATCAGAGATTGAGAGGGCTTAGGAATGATGCACAAATTTACAAGCTAGTGAGTGGCAGAGTTTGGAGGTTTCCCAAACACATGCTTTAAACGGCTATACTAGATTGCCTCAGTGGGCTCTGGTTTTATTAAAATAAAGTAACAAGGATGAAGGGAAGGCTCAAGAGAGACTTATTGAGTGTGTGTAAGTGTTTGAAAAGCTGCTGTGGGACAAGACTTACTTGTGCAGTTCCAGAGGATGGACTGTGGCCACTGGGCAGGCAGCTCCCCCAGAGAGGTGGACTACACTTCAGCACAAGGAAATCTTTATTAGCATGTAGAGCAATTCAGAAATGGGATGGTGGAATAACAAGCATTTCAGTCTGGGAAAAAAGATTCTCTTTTGATTGCTTTGTTAATTCTTAGTATAATATATATTTAAGTCATGCTGTCTGGCACTGATGTTCAGCTTGGTTTCAGATATTAACTCTACCACTTGCCATTTATATGACCTCAGGCAAATTGCTTAGACCTTTTGTTACTCAGGTATCTGATCTTTAAGTGGGGGAAATAATACGATTTATCTTATGGGTTTGTTGTGAGAATTTAATGAGTTTAATATGTGGTCTACAGTAAGTACTATGTAATTGAGTTATTCATTGCTTTGTGACTCTGTCATTGTGCCCCCCCAAAATCCTGTTGCCTTCAAGTCGATTCCAACTGACAGCAATACTAGGACAGAGTAGAACTGCCTCACATGGTTTCCCAAAAGTGGCTGGTGGCTTCAAACTGCTGACTTTTGGTTAGCAGCCTTGCTAACCTCTTAATCACTGTGCAGCCTGAACTCTGGTTGTCAATATAGTGCTTTTAAAATGAAAAGTATATTTTTACATTTTCAAGTTAACCTTACTTTTTTGTAACTTAAGAACTAATCTCGCTGTTTCTATTTCAGGGTTGACAGAATCTTTTGAATGTTTTTAAGAGATGTCAAAGGAATTGAGTGAAAGTAAGATTGATTTTTGTCATAGTCAAAAGTTATTCAGAGCCTAATCTTTAAAATAAGAAAAACCGTCAAACTGGCATTTTGATGTGTGGCATGATAATTTGTTTAGATATTAATTTCTATTTTTCTGTGGATTTCTTTTTATCCTCTAGTCAAAGTGTATAGCCAGACCTTTAAAAATTCCTTGCTTCACATACTTTTGATAGACTATACATATAAGCACTTGATGTCAACAACTCTTGTTTGTTTTTGAGAAAGGATGACCTTCACTACCTGTAATTTATGTTCTGGCAAGGGAAGAAAGAGAGAATAGGCAATGGGAAGAGATAAAAAAAAATACTAGAGACTGGGAAATGGACAAAAGGACTTGCTACAAATATTTTTTGGTAAATGCAGTGCATGTTTGTAAAATAACTTTTTAAGCTCTAGTTTTTATTGATCTCAAAGTGCAAAAAATATTTTTAACTGTATCAGCATCATTAGAATAAGTATGACTTTTTCAAGGTGGCTATTTGATGGATAACTGCACTCTTTTCCTGTATAGATTATTAATAAATAAAACTGTTTCATTATTTTGTCAACTGTCTTGGTTACCTAGTGCTGCTATAACAGAAATACCACAACTGGATGATTTTAACAATGTGAAGCTTTTCTTCTCACAGTCTAGTAAGCTAGAAGTTTGATTTCAGAGTGCTGGCTCCTGGGGAAGGCTTTCTCTGTCTTTTGATCTAGAGGAAGATCTGGGAGATGCATCATTCTTCCTTCTTTGTTCAAAAGAACAAAGAAAGTGAACAAACCCCAAAGAAGTTGTAGGATTCAATTTAAAAGTCTAACAATTTTCAAAGAGATAATGCCAGGGAATTTCCCAGACCTGAAAGGAGAACCAAGTATGCATGTACAGGAAGTTACACAAATTTCAGTTAAAAGAGACAGAAATTATCAATTCTGTGCCACTTCTTAATAAAATTCTTGAAAACTCAAGACAAAGCGAGAATTCTGAAAGCAGCAACAGAAAAATTCAAGGGGTTTTCACATGAATCAGTATGGATTTCTTCTGGGAGGAGTACTCAAGTTGTCTTGATCTTCTTACTAACGTGTGCTGTCACCAATTTCACCCAACCAGGTTTCTAACAACTATGTAATCTAAACCCTTCCTCCTCTCCCTCCCGCCCTCCCCACACTTGCAGGCATCGAAGAGTCTTTTCTTCTAAGCATGAGCCTGATTTTAAGTTCTTATCATAAGGATCTCATATAATATTTGTCCTTCTGTCACTGACAACTTTCACTCAGCATAACACCCTCCAGCTGAAACCAGGTTATGAGACGTTTCCTGCAATCATTGTTGTTCTTTATCATTGCATAGTGTTTCATTAAGTATATATACTATAATTTACCTATCCATTCCTCTGTTGTTGGGCATCTGGGTTGATTCCGTCTTTTAGCTATTGTGGGCTGTGCTGCAATAAACATTCATGTGCATGTATCAGTTGGTGTGAATGGCCTTGATTCTGCAGGATATATTCCAAGCAGTGGAATTACTGGGTCAAATGGTATACCTATATCCAGTTTTTCAAGGGAGCGCCAGGTTGCTTTCCAAAGGGGCTGCACCATTCTGCAATACCACCAACAGTATAGGAGAGTTCCAATTTTTCCACAACCTCTCCAGCATTTGTTGTTTTGAGTGTTTTGGATCATAGCCAACCTTGTTGGGGTGAGATGGTATCTCATTATAGTTTTGATTTGAATTTCTTTAATAGCTAATGATTGTGAGCATGTCTACATGTGCTTCCCTTTCCTTTTATCTCTTGTACAATGCAAGGATTAGGAGTGGTGCAAGCCATACTCTAGGGAAACTCTCTTTACAATGGAGAAGGGAGGTGATCTTATAAGGTATTTACAGTTCCACCCTAATCATTTAACATACAGCATAGGAAAAATCACAAAATGGAGGACAATAATAAACTACTGGGAATCATGGCCCAGCCATGTAGCTACACGTATTTTTAGGGGGTCACAATTCAATCCATGACAAATATCAACAACAACAAAACCCAAGATCAGATGGATACACTGGAAAATTCTACCAAGCATTCATTGAGGAGTTGGTAATAATCCTTCTTAGTCTCTTCAAAAATGTAGAAGAGAACAGAACACCAGAAAGCTCTTTCTATGAAACCAGCATAACTCTCTTACATAAACTAGGCAAAGACAACACGAAAAAGATAATTACAGACCAATACCCCTTCAACATCCTGATGAAAAAATTTTAATGAAACTCTAGCCAACAGACTTTAGCAACATACAAAAAAATCATACACCTGGATCACATGGCATTCATACCGGTATTCATCATATCAGGATTCTTGCAAGGTAGGTTTCACATTAAGAAAATCAATTAATATAATTTAGCACACAAATAAAACATGTCAATTGATGCATAAAAGGCATTTAGTAAAATTTGACAAGCTTTCTTCTTCAAAAATCTGAGAAAAATCACAATAGAAGGGAAATATCTTAGGGTGATTAAGGGCATGTATACCGACACTATATTAAAAGGAGAAAGGCAGAGTTGAGAATAGAAATAAGACAGGGGTGCTCATTATCACCACTTTTGTTCAGCGTTGTCCTAGAAGTTCTAGACAGAGCAATAAGACAAGGAAGAGAAAAAATTTTTCCAGATCAAAAAGAAGTAATACTATCTCTATTTGCAAATGATGTGGTCATATATATATAGAAGATCCTGAAGATTTCACACAAGAACTGTTGGAACTTGTAAAAGGATCTAGCAACACTGCAGAGTACCAGATTAACCCACAAGAGTCAGCTGATTTATTCTATACTAACAAAGACTACTGTGAAAAAGCAAGAACATAATACCATTTACAATAGCCCTTGAACTGATAAACTACCGGGTAATTAACATAACCAGGGTCTATGAGATGGAACCAACTTGATGGCACCTGAACAACAACAATATCAGGAACCAGAAAGACTTATACAATAAAAGTTATAAAACACTACTACAAGAGATTAAGAGAGACCTATATAAATGGAAAGTCATTCTGTGATTATGGATCGGAAGACTTGTTGTTAGGTGCCATCGAGTTTGTTCTGACTCATAGCAACCCTATGAACAACAGAATGAAACACTACCTGGTCTTGCACCATGTCCACAATTGTTTTTATGCTTAAGCCCATTGTTGTGGCCACGGTGCCCATCCACCTCGTTGAGTGTCTTCCTCTTTTTTGCTGACCTTGCACTCTACCAAGCATGATGTCTTCCTCCAGGGTCAGATCTTTTCTGACAACATGTCCAAAGTATGTAAGATGCAGTCTTGCCATCTTTGCTTCCAAGGAGCACTCTGACTGTACTTATTCCAGAACAGATCTGTTTCTTCTTTTGATGGTCCATCATATATTCAATATTCATTGATTCATTGAACGTGTGATTGAGAGACTTAATACAGTGAAAATATCAACTCTATCTAAAGTGATCTGGAGATGCAGTGCAATCACAATACAAATTCCAACAGCAATCTTTACTGAAATGGCAAAAACAAGTATCAACTACCAGCTTCATATGGAAAGGAAAGAAACCCACATGACCAAAACAACATTGAAGAAAAAGAACAAAGAAAGAGACTCACACTCCTTCATATCAGAAAACACAGTACAGTCACCGTATTCAAAACATCCTGGTGTTAATTCAGTGATAGACATGTAGACCAGTAGAATTAAATGGAGAACTGAGAATTAAACCCAGTCATCCATGGACAACTGATTTTCAATAAGAGGTCAAAATCCATTTACTCAGGCAGAAACACTCTAATAAATTGTGCTAGTAAAACTGGGCACCCACCTGCAGAAGTTTGAAATAGGTTCTGAAACTCATACAACATACAAAAACTAACTCAAACAGATCAAAGACCGAAATGTTAGAACTGAAACCATTAAATTTCTGGAAGAAAACATAGGGAGAAAACAATGAGATCTAATCTGTAAAAATAGGATAATTGATGTCTTATTTATTTACTGCTGCTATAACAGAAGTACCACAAGTGGATGGCTGTAACATGGAGAAATTTATTGTCTCACAGAAAAGTAGGCTAAACTTCTAGATTTAGGGAGTTATCTCCAGGGGAAGGCTTTTTCTGCTGGCTCTGGAGAAAGGTTCTTGTCATCAATCTTCTCTTGGACTGGGAACTTCTCAGCTGCAGAGACTCCAAGTCCAGAGGATGTGCTCTGCTCATGGTGCTTCTTTCCTTGTGGTATGAGGCCCTTAGCTTTCTTTGTTTGCTTCTTTCATTTATATCCCAAGAGATTATCTCAAGACACAATCCAAGCTTGTAGACTGAGTCCCCTCTTACCAACACAACTCTTGTCCATCCTTCCTCATTAACATCACAGAGGCGTGATTTAAATGTATGTGAAAAATCACAGAATAGTGAGAATCATGGACTAACCAAATTGACACACTTTTGGGACACAGTGCAATTCATAACATGCCACTATAACAGAAACACCACAGAAAAATGACTTTAATAAACAGCATTTTATTATTCTCTGATGATATAGAGGTCTAGAAGTCTGAATTCAGAGCTACAGCTCCCTGGGAATGCCTTCTATCTTGTAGGTTCTGGTGGATGGTCCTTGTCATTAGAAACTAGAAGTTTCTCAGTGCAGGGACCCTTGGTCCAAAGCACATACTCTGCTCCTAGCACTTCTTTCTTGGTGGTATTTGATCCCTGTCTTCTGTGCTTGCTGCTTTCTTTTATATTTGCAAAAAATATTGACTGGAGGTACAACATAATCTTGTAGATTGAATCCTGCCTCATTAACATAACTGCTTGTAATCCTTCCTCACTGACATCATAAATGTGAGATTTATGGCACAGTAAAATCCCATCAGATCACAGAATGTTGGACAACCGCATAATACTGGAAATCATGGTCTAACTAAGATTTTTGGGAAACACAATTCAGCTCATAAAAACTAACAGGACAACAAAGGCATGGATAGAAGACAACACAGGCAAAGATTAAAAACTTAATGTTCATCAGAAGACTTCATTAGAAGACTAAATAGACAATTTACAAACAGAAAAACCTTCAAAAGCAACTCATGTCTATAAAAAACTGTGACAATTCAATAATAAAAAGACAAATGCCAATCACAAAAGGGGCAAAGGACATAAACAGAACCTTCACCAAAGAGAACGTTCAAGAAGCCAACAAATGTATGAACAGATGTTCACCATCATTAGCTATCAGACAGATGTAAATCAAAACTATGAAATGCTATCTTACTCTATTTAAAATGATACTGATAAAGCAAAATAAAGTAGATAACAAATGTTGGCAAGAATTTTGGGATATCCACTGCTGGTTGGACTGTACAACCACTGTGGAAAATGGTATGGCACTTTCTCAAAAAACTAGGAAAGGAACTGTCTTACGATCCAGCAATCCCATTACTAGGTATATAGCCTAGAGGTCTAATAACAGGAGCAGATGTATGCAAACCTACATTCATTTCTGCTTTACTCATAACAGTAAGTAAATGGAAACAAGTCAAATGCTCATTAGTAGACGAATGGATAAGCAAATTGTAGTATCTACATACAATGGAATACTATGCAACCATAAATAACAATGAGTCCACAAAACATATAATAACACGGATGGACTTTGAAAGCACAATGCTAAGTGAAGTAAGTCAAGCATGTAAGGACAAACATTATCTGATTCTTGTTTTATAAGAAGACAGGAAGAGATGTATATGGATAGAGACCAATATTTGTTGATGGCTACCAGGTAGAGGAGGCGGGAAGGGAATGTATAATTTAGATCATAGAGACTTGTTAAGTAAAAATAATTTTTTGACCATATATGGATACATACAGACATATTGGTATATGGGTAGGTACAGGTGTGTACATAGGTGAGAACAGATAGAAGTATCTAGTCCCACTGCTGTTGAGTCATAGCAACCCTATAGGGCGTAGTAGAACTTTTCCATAAAGTTCACAGGGAGCACCTGGTGAATTTGAACTGCTGACTTTTTGGTTAACAGTTGTAGCTCTTTTAAAATTTTTTTTAATTTATTGTGATTGAGGGAAAGAGTACAATCCAGTTTAAATCTGCATGTCCGCCTGTGTGCAGCTCCTACTGCTCTCCTTACCTGGCAACAGCACACTCCTCCTTTCTGTTCTATACAAGTCATATCTTCTTAACAATCCTCTGTCCCCTCTTCTCCACCCTCTCCACTCTCCTCTAGTAAGAGACCAGTTGGACAACATCCTATAGATACATAGAACCATAAAGTGCATGCATGATACGGTCACTCTTTGTCACCAAGTCCAATCCATTCCTGTCCAAGGAGTTGACCTTGGTAATGATTTATGATTAGGAGCAGCTTCAGGTCTAGGGGCCATTCTCCCAGGGGAACCCCTAGGCTTTTGGACCATCAATTGCAGTCTTTTAGTGGAGTTCTCAGGGTGCACCCCTTCTTATTCACGTATTGCCACTGGGATTCAACTTTGTGAGCCCCATCACAGCTATCACAGTGGCCAGGCACTACCTGGTCTTCTGGTCTGATGTTGATGTAGTCACCCATTCACGTGGGTTTTTCCATCTTCTGGGTGCTCCTTCCTCCGTGTCATTTTTGTCCTTGGTGATCATCTGTTGCACATGAGTTGAGACCAATTGGTGTACCTCAGATGGTAGCCTGCTAACTTTTAAGACCCTAGACGCCACTCACCAACATGGGGTGGAGAGGACTGTCTTAGCAACATGCTAGTTATACCAATTGGCCTCGATGTCCTCTGAGAGATGGTCCCTGGACCCCTGCCCCGGCTACTCTGGTTTCACCTATTGGGTTAAGATTTGAAGTGTTTTCAGGTTATGTTGAAGTCCAGTTAAATTGATCTTCTTTGTCATTTGTGCTATCACCGATTTCACCCAACCAGATCAGTGCTCTCTCTCCCTCCCTCTCCTCCCTTGCAGCTGTCAAAGAGTCTTTTCTTCTGTACATGAGTCAGTTTTCAATTCCTTAATGTAGGAGTCTCTTATGGTATTTGTCTGTGTGCCGCTAATTTCACTCAACATGACAGATAGAAAGTTCTGCATATGGAGTGACCATATATTGGAAGCACTTTATGGTTCTATACATCTATAGGATGTCATCTTGCTGACCTCTGGCTGGAGGAAGGGGAGTGGACGGACAGGAGGTGAAAGGAGACTGTTGGGAGGATGAGACATGTATGGAGCAGAGAGGAATAGTGTGCAGTCACCGGACAGGGAGAGCAGTGGAAGCTGCATATAGGGGGGCATGTAAATTTATATGTGAATGTACATTTTCACTCAGTTATGTTAAATAAAAATTAAAAAAAAAAAGAAAGTTCTGCATATGTTGATAAGGTCTAGTTGGTTAAATTGTGGCAATAAGGTCTTCTGTCTCTTTATTGAGCTTTTTTTTTTTACAGTGCCAGCTATTTTATCTGAGATTAGTATTGCCATACCTGCTCTTCTTTGTATATTGTTAGCTTGGTATATATTATTCCATCTTGTAATTTTCAGTTTCTTTATATCTTTAAGTCTAAGATGAGTTTCTTGTAAGCAGCATATAGACGGGTCGTGTCTTTTGGTCCATGATGTCACTCATTGTCATTTTACTGGAGTGTTCAGTCCATTTACCTTCAATGTAATTACTGATATGTGTTTAGTGCTGTCATTTTGCTGTATTTATTTTTGTGTTGATGTTTTGTCTGTTGCTTTTACTATTCTGTTCTGGGTCGTTCTTCTTTATGGGTTGATTTTTCACCCCTTTCAGTGCTGCTTTTGTGCCTGTTGAGACTCTTGTGTTGCATTTTTTATTTTGATATGTTGTTTCTTTGTTGTGCTTTGCAGCTACCTCTATGATCCCCCTTAATGATGTATGTTTAAACTTGATTTTAACTTCTAAATATCTTATTAACTTTGTCTCCATTTGGATGGACTGTGACTACTGTAATATATCTCTCTTTTTAATGTGATGGTATCGTAGTTTTCATGATATGATCACTGGATCACTTCTTTTAGCATTACAGCTTTGGTTGGGGTTTTGAGCCTTCCCTACCTAAGTAGATTTCTGGATGTTGTGTCCTGTATTGTCTACTAAAATATAGAGTTAATGGTTTTGTTCTTCTAAGCCAAGAGCTTCTTTCAGTATTTCTTGTAGCTTTGGTTTGGTTTTTACAGTCTCCAAGTTCCTGTTTATCCGTGAAGGCCTTAATTTCATTTTCATATTTGGAAGACAGTTTTGCAGAATATATGATTCTTGTTCAGAGTTTTTCTCCTTCAAAGCTTTGAATGTGCCACCCTGTGCCAACATGGTTTCTGCTGGGAAGTCAGACAAAAGCCTACAGGGATTCGTTCTGAATGTTAGCTTTGCTTTGAGTCTCACTGTCTTTAAGAGTTTCTGCTTACATTTGATTTTGTTAAGGTTGATTATAATACATCTTGGAGTCTTTCTTTGAGGGTGTATATTGTATGGCAATTGATACACATCTTGGATATATATGTTCCTTCTTTCATAATTTCAGGGAAGTTTTCTGTCAGCAAGTCAACAACAATCCTCTCTGTGTTTTCAGGCGTCCCTTCCTGTTCAGGAACTCCAGTTAATTGTAGATTGTTCCTCTTGGTAGAGTCCCACATGTTTCTTAATACTTCTTCATTTTTCTTGTGTCTTTTCTCTGATTTTTGCTCAAAAATGCTGGTGTCAGTAGTTCTGTCTCCCAAGTCAGAAAGTCTGTTTTCCATTTGTTTAATTCTGTTCTCTTGGCTTTGAATTGAGTTTTCTGATTCTTTAATTTTGTTATTGAAACGTTGGATTTCAGAACGCTGGAGTTCCTTCAGTTTGAACAGCTTGCTTAATTTTTCATTTTGGTCTCCTAAATTTTGTATAATGTCTAGGAGGGCTCTCTATATAATTTTTTGTACCCAATCTCCAAAAGTTTCAGAAAGACTTCTTCATTTGGGAAGTTCTTTGGTTCTTTTTTTTTGGAGCTTTCTGGAGCCATGGTTTGATTTTTCCTTAAGTGTCTGGCCAAGGTCTACTGTTTTTTGGGCATCTAGAGGTTGTTTAGTTTCTCTCGTGTTGCCTTAATAGGAGGTGAAGTAGAAGTTGATCACTAGTTACCTCTATGTACTCCAACAACCCGTGGAATCTTTGTGATAGGCTCCACCACCTAGCTGGCAAAGACACAGTCCTGCTTATGGAGTTACTGGGAGGCTGTCAACTGACCTTATGTTATGGGTCAGCCAAGACTGGAAGATAGCCGTCAGGCTGCACCACAGTTATTTCTCTAGGTAGTCTTATTTTGAAAGGTAAAAGCTATCTGACAGATTCCATAAACAGTCAGGCTGTCAGGTGTGCAAGCGCCTCTTTCCAGCTAGCAGTGGAGGCACCTCTATATCTGTCCCTGAAAAGCCAAGCCAAGTGCCGTCGAGTCGGATCCGACTCTTGGCGTTGATATCTGTCCCTAGATGCTTTTTTTTTTTTTTGATCTAGTTCAAAGTACAGACAGGCTACTGCCCTGCTGTCATTAGGTGCTGGACCTACCTGAAGGGTAAACTGTGCTAAACACAGCTTTTCTTCTGGGGAAGTGCTCCCCAGGCTGGCACTGCCTCCTAGCCTGGGAATTTCCCCCCACAGAGGCCTCTGTTTGGGTAGTTCCGCCTCCTAGTTGGACAAGATGGAGTCCCACAGAGGCTGTCGCGTAGCTGGGAAATAGCTGAATCAATGGTGGAGGTTCAGAAAGAGGGATCGAGGGGCCATGGTCCTCAGAGTCCACAGCCTGGCTCTCAAAGTGTGGCTATTCTACACACTGGTCATGTCAGCAGTGTGGCAGAACTTTGCTGTCAGTTAAGCCCAATTGCTGCCACAGGCTAATGAAAAGGAAAAAAGTTAAAGTCGGTAGTTACCTTCAGTCTTCGAGAGCTGGTCTTTCAACAAGGGCAGGGGTGAATGAAAGAGAAGTTCCCATTCAGTGGCATGTAATCCAAAATGACAGCCCTATGCCATGTCCTAGGGCTCTCTGGGTGTCCAGAAGGCTCTGTTTAATTATCAATCTTGGCCTTAGTTTTTGGAGTTAAGAAGATGTATGTCTAGTCTGCCATCTTTACTCTACCCCAGCTGTAGCTCTTAACCACTATATCCCCAGGGTTTCTGAAGTATCTATAAAACAAAAAATCCTCTGCTGTAGAGTCAATTCCAACTCATAGAGACCCTAGAGGACAGAGTAGAACTGTACCACCAAGTTCCCAAGGAGCATCTGGTAGATTTGAACCGCTTACTTTTTGGTTAGCAGCTGTAGCACTTAACTGCTATACCACCAGGGTTTCCAAAGCATCTTTAGGTACACGTAAATATGTTCACTGAGGACACAAATACAGACACTCCACAGACTTAATCAAACACCTTTCAAAACTTATTTTCTCAATTTAAAAGCTTAAGACAGTAGTGTCATGGGGCAACTCAGTCAGTAGACAAAACAGTTCACAGAAAATCATAATAGACATACTAGTAAAGAGAGTAGTGTCTGATTCTTTAAAGCTTGCAAGTAGCTATCTAACAGACAACTATGAGTCTCTATTCACCAAGAGAAAAACAATAAGAAGTTATCCAAAATTTCAGAGAAGAAATAAGTCTACATGAGATGCAACTTCATCTGTTCTGAGACCAGAAGTATTAGATGGTGCCTGCTACCACTACTGACTGCAGTGGTGGTGACATTTCACTGTGATTTTGAGCTCACAGTCAAGCCTGAAATTTTTGTGAGCTAATATGGATTGCTTATTTTTTTGTAAGAGACTAAGAGAAGGACACAATATGTTTAGATTTCAACAATGTTTTAGACCATTGTAATAGAAAACAAACAAAAAACAGTAAAACCCAAATTGAGAGTTCTATGGAAATACAGAAAAATGAATTTGAAACTTTAGGGACACACGACGAAAGAGTATCAGCTACAGGAGTGTTAGACAAAGTGAAGAATATGCTTTTGACCGTGTTCTTTTTCAGCAGTTTTGCCAGTGAGTTAGTTACAGACAGAAAGGGTTAAAAGTGAGAAAAGGTTAGGATTAAATAGTGAAAAATATATAAGTAGGACAGAAACTCATGCTAAATCAAGGATATTGGAGTTGCCCACTCCCAGTTCCCTAAGTTAATGTAAATTCAATATTTGCTAATAAAAATAGAAAGGAATCACAACCCTAGTTTGCTGTGCTTTGTTAAGTGACCAACGACCTTTCTGTAGAACGCTCTCTTGAGTTCTTTCTCAACAAGCTGGTCTGTGATTTTTGGTAATGTCTTCCGTCATTAACTCAAATTTCCAGTTATTTTTTTAAGAATCCTCAGCTCTTTTCACAAACCACAGTCCTCTGTGTACAAATTGCAGGTAAGTCCTTTGATAGATTATGTTATCTAAGATTTTTATATCTTTGTACTCAAACATCCTTATCTTCCCGTCAGACTGGAGAATCTGAGTCACCATTTGGAGCCCAACTATCTCCTAGTTACTGTCTCTTCCATGGAGCCTTTTTTATCCTTTCCAGAGTTCATCACTTTGTCTTTTGTGTGAATTTCAATACAGCACTTGTTACTCTGTTTTAAATATTTTCTTTGTTTTATCTACTAGACTGAGTCTTTTAAGGGAGAGTCCATATTTTCACTGTTTTCTTTTTACTCTATTTTTTCTGTCTTAATCATTTAATGCTGCTATAACAGAAATACCACAAGTGGGTGAGTTTAACAAAGAGAATTTTTTCTTTACAGTAGACTGAAGTCCAAATTCAGGGTGTCAGCTCCAGGGGAAAGCTTTCTCACTCTGTTGGCTGTGGAGGAGGGTCCTTATGCTCAATCTTTTCCTGGTCAAGGAGTTTCTCAAGTGCAGGGACTCTGGGTCCAAAGGATGCACTCTGCGCCAGGAACCGCTTTCTTGGTAGTGTGAAGTCCCCAGCTCTCTGCCTGTTTCCCTTTTCCTTTTATTTCTTGTATGATAAAGGGTGGTGCACGCCATACCCCAAAGAAAGTCTCTTTATGTTTGATCAGGACGTGACCTTAGTCAGGATGTTACAATTCTACGCTAATTCTGTTTAACATAATATAAAAATCACAAAATGGAGGCCACCCACACAATAATGGGAATCATGGCCCATCCAAACTGATACACACAGATTTTGGGAGACTTAATTCAATCACTTAATTCAATCCGTGATGTTCTCTTTCTTCTTCTTTGTAATTGTCATGTGTAACAGAGCTTTATGTGCTAGAGGTCCAGTTAGTGCTTGTAGGAGTCATATCAACCCTATCCTCTTTTCTTTGTCGTTTTATTCAATGGTCTATGAGCACTTAATGAAAAGGTAGTTTGCCAATAGCACTGTGCTGGGCACCACAAGGATCACATACAAAGCAGGAAACAAACAGCAACTCACAAGTATCTTATAAATACTATCTTGTCTTGGCATTTAAAGATAAGAACATTGAAGAAAATCCTTAGGTAGATCAAGAGATATATTCAGAATACGGTCAAGAACAAGGGAGTTTCATATTTTTAGTGACTTTTTCTTAGATTGCTGTTGTATGTGCCGTTTCCCAGAATATGCTTACTTTTTTCCTCTAGTTTTCCTAAAATGCATGTATCTAGAAAACAAATATGCAATTGTGAATGTTTATGACTCTGTATGTATATGTGTGTGTGAGCATGCTAGTGGTGATACTAATTAAAAAATAATTTGAATATGTATTCATGAATTTGAGGACTTCATCTTTGGCCTGAAGCCTTCAGGAAAATATTATTCAGGGAAATAATCTGCAAAAGCTTATTTACTCATGAGGGATCCCTTCCCCTAGGTGACCCATTAACTGCCTCCACCTGAGCTGCCCTGGGAAGATGAACTTTCTTCTGTGAGACTGCTCTCAGTAGACACCGAAATTATACTGACTTTTCCTGTTCTATTTGGAACCACTTTTTACTACCTTCTGTATTGCTAATCAGCTATTTCTTTTCTACTCTGGGAGAATTTCAAGTAGTTCCATGTGTCAGGGGTGATATCTCTGAAGATGCTGCTATTTCAGATCTGCTACAGAACAGGTGGGTGAGAAGGACAACGAAACAGATATAATCAGATAATCATGTTTTGCTAACTGAGATGCTTTTGTGTTGGCTAAATCATAGTTTGAAATAAACACTGAGTATAGGAGAAGAAGGCAGCCAGAGGAGAAACCTGGGAACAGTAGTTTAGTCAATAGGCAGAGTTTGACAACTACTCTGCAGAGAACCCAGCTTAGTCTTTGAACAGGGACAGGGAGGGTCTCGGCTACCCAAGGATTAAGAGTCATGATGTGGGAGAAGCAAGCATCACTCAAGTGGTAAGCACAGTATAAATAATGTTAGGCTGCATATGAAATATTTAGATTTAACTGCCACTTCAGGGACACTGTAAGTCGGAATTGATTTGATGATAACAGGTTTGGGTGTTTTTTTTTTTTTTTCAGTTTAATTTAGGAGCCCTGGTGGCATAGTGGTTAAGAGCTCAGCTGTTAACCAACTGTTATTTGAATCTACTAACTGCTCTTTGGAAGCTATATGGGACACTTCTGTCTTACAGGATCACAACGAGTCTGAACTGATTTGACGGGCAATGGCTCCCCCTACCCCAGTTTAGTTGGGCAGTAAGGTACTACAGTTTGCCCCATTCACACTAGTATTAGTAACATTATTTGATCTTGGTTGTTGAAGACAACTTCTATGCAGACCAAGTGAATAGAAGTAAGCAATTCAGGCAGTGTTAGCCCAAAGTAGAATTTCATACCTCTTCCCTGCCCCCACCGCCCCTACCATTTAATCAATTACTACAATAAATGACTGGGGAGAACAAATCTGAAGCAATCACCGAAAACAATTATTTCTTCTCCTTTACTGAATTGGACCCCAATTTTCCTGAAGTATTCAAAGAACTTTGAGATTTGAGTTACACTTATTTGTTTCATAATTTGTATATTCATTATTTCATTCCACAAAAAAGCCCTTCTTCAGTTTTTTTTTTAATATATATATTTCTAACATCGTGCTGGGTATACAGTGAAAAACAAAGATACCTTCTTTGTTCCATAAGCTCACAGCCTGGTGAACTGGACTGCAAATAATAGTGCAGTATTTCAAGATTGCGGGGGCAAGGTATTTACATGTAGTGGATGGTTTGAACAGAAGAAGAAAAAAGGAAGTTTCAGAGATGGTGAGGACACAGATTTGGCTGAAAGTAGGGTAAGAGTGTGCTGGAGCCAAAACATAAAAAAAGGCAGAACCAAGCCCACTGCACTGAGTTGACTTTAAATCATATTGAACCTGTAGGACAGAATAGAATTGCCTCATAGTGTTTCCAAAGGGCGCCTGCTGGATTTAAACTGCTGACCTTTCGTTTAGCAGCCATAGCTCTTGATGACCATGCCACCAGTATTTCTATGTCTTTTCCCTGACCCTCCAGATCCTACCCCATTCTGACCAGATTCCAAATAACCTATGGAAAATTTGGTTTTCTTTTTTCTTAAGTACTCAGACTCCAGGATAATTGATGATCTTTTCTTTGGCTTTTCTCTTTATTCATTTGATGACAACATGTTGAAATGGATACAGGGATATTAATAGGCAGAAATACTTTTATGTATCTACTTGAAAACCTAAATTTTATGCAACTTATTGACAGCTGAGCCACTGAAGTCAGACTTTCTTGTTTCTAGTCCAGTTCAAATTTACCTGTCACTGGTCTACTGTACTTTTTACTTATATGTAACGTTTTTTAATTTGTATCTTTGAAGATTCTTTTCCTTTTTCTTTTCTGATTTAGGTCAATACATGGTCTTCTTATTTTCCAAGGCTAGTCCTTCCACCTTTATTGCTGACTTCATCCCTTTCTACTACTACAGAATGTTGTGATCAAATAATTACCCCTGACTCTTACGTATCTTCATGTTCTACACCACTGTCTGCTGTGAAATTCTTGGGTGTCTCTTGTTTCCTTAGTTGTTAATAGTCTTTTAGGGGGCTTTTTCTGCATTCCTCTTCTTTTTGTTTTTCAATTGTGTAGCCTCAGTAGGCTCACTTTCTGACCGACTCATCTTCACCTTAACTCTGGGCAGTGTGATTTCTTCATCTATTATTCACTCATTTTATAAATATTTGTTAAGTATATTATGATGCATTAGGTTTGTTTTAGGAATTGGAAATACATTAGTGAAGAAACTCTACAACATCCTTGCCTTTTGTTCTTAGGTGCCGTTGAGTTGGTTTTGACTCACAATGACCCTATAAACAGCAGAAGGCAACCTGGCTGGCCATGTGCTATCCTCCCAGTCGTTGTTACACTTACAACCATTGTTATAGCCTCTGTGTCTGTCTATCTCGTTGAAGGTCTTTTGTTGTGGATTGAATTGTATCCCTTCCCCCCAAATGTGTAAAACAGTTTGGCTGCACCATGATTGCCAGTATTATGTGATTTCCCTATGCTGTAAATCCTGATTTCTGCCTGTGGTGAATAGACTGAATTATGTTGAAAAGGATTAGGGTGGGACTGCAGCACTCTTCCTAAGGTCACCTCCCTCCTCCAGTGTAAAGGGAGTTTCCTTGGAGTGTGGCTTGTACCATGTTTTATCCTATGAGAGATAAAAGGAAAGGGAAGCAAGCAGAGAATTGAGGACCTCATACGTTCAAGAAAGCAGCACCAAGAACAGAATGCATCGTTTGGACCTGAGGTTCCTGCACTGAGATGCTCTTAGGCCCAATAAAGACTGATGCAATGCCAGGATCTTTCTCCAGAGCAGACACAGAGAGAGTGTACCCTGAATTCCAACTTCCAGCCTGCTGGACTATGTGAGAATAAACTTTTCTTTGTTAAAGCCATCTGCTTGCGGTATTTCTGTTAGAAGCAGTACCAGGTGACTAAGACATGATCTTTGACTGTGTTATGATTCTGACTCTGCTCATACCCTTTAGCTTCTTGAAATAATGCTGTATTTTGGCTTTTGCGTTCTTGTGGTTCTCTGAGGCTCTTTCTCTGCTTGCTTTGCAGTTTTTGCTTTTTCCTCCCAACCTCTAATTCTAGGCCTTTTCCGATACTGTATCTGAGCTTTTCTCTGATATGTAATCCCTTGTGGCTTCAAATATATCTAAGCATATCACTTCTAATTTATCCTTCTAGTCTCTTTTCAAATACTGCATATGTAAAGCCCTCCCTAACTCTAAACTCCAAATGACTTTTCTTCTACTGTGGAGTATTTGATTATCTATAGTTTAGCTTTCAGGAAACTTTCAGGAAAGCTAAACTATAGTTTAGCTTTCAGGAAATCTGTTTCCTCTCTAGCTTTCCATTTTCTAATCCCACTTTCATCATTATTTCCGATGACTGTTATTTGGTTATGTTCTACTCATCGAAAACTGATTCAATTTTGTTTGAAAACATTTTTGTTTTAATCACATTTTTAAAAGATAGCTTTGTTAAATGTAATATTTCAGGTCAACTATTAACTTTTTCTCAGTGTTCTACATTGAAAATACAATTTCCCTTTTCTTTAGATTTCATTGTTTCTAACAAAAAATCACTTGTCAGTGTAGTTGCTGCTTCTTTGACAACAATTTTTTGTGGCTGCTTTTAAAAGCCTCTCTTTTTTTTCTTTGGAGTTCCGGAGTGTAGAGTTGACAGGTAAAATATAGGGTACCGAGTTATATTTGAATTTCAAAGAAACTGTAAGTGCTTTTTATTTTTAAATGTAAGTGTGTTCTATGCAATATATTTCTACTAAAAAATATTCATTGTTTATTCAACTTTCATTGAGAATATTATATTTTTGTTTGCTAAGTCTAGCAATTCTATTAGTGTCATATAATTTGTTTACAAATGCTTTTTTGTTATCTCACACCTATTAGTCTTCATTGTAAGTTTTTATCTTGAGGATTGGTACCTTTTATCATTCTCAGAAATTCTCAGTCATTTTTTCAAAGATTGTCTGCATCATTTTCTCTATTTTTCATCTATAACCACAGTTAAATTTATAGTAGACTTTCTCATTCTCTTCTTATGTCTCTCAATATTTTTTAAAAAAATTCTTACTATGTCTATGTTGTATTTGCAGACCTGACTTCTAACTCAACAAATTCTATCTTCAACTGTCTCTTTTATGCTGTCATTTCTTTCTATTGAGATTTAATTTTCAAATTCTAGAAAGTTTAGTTCCTTTTGAGCCTGCTTCTTCAGTCTTTAAGATTCTTTCTCTCTGCTTATGTATCGTATATCTAACTTATTAAGCATAGTTGTTTATTTCCGTGTCTGATCATTTTAGTATCTTAAGACTTAAGAACGCTTTTTTCTGTTTTCACCTTCTCTTTGTCTTCTATTTGTTGTCTCATTGATTCTTAGGTTTTTTTTTTTTTTTTTTGTATTTAGTGTTTCACTTATGAGCTTCTGTATTTTCCCTTGAAACTTTACAGTGGATAGTCTTTGAGGCCTTGGATTAATGTCAGGATATATGCAATTTTTTTTACACAAGGTGGGTGATTTATTTCTACTTCACCCTTCAAAGAATTGAGGCCCTTTGAGGTTCCAAATTTTTTTGGGAAGATTCCCACATTAAACTGTCACATTAATTGAGCCCTGGGATTTTGTTCTTGATCCCCACATCCTGTAGACCTTGAAAATGTAAATTCAAATTCAGCTGTTTTTTTCTTACGACCTTAAGGCCAAAGGCAGTTTCACTTCTCTGCTTATTTCTCTGAGCTCTCACCTTTACTGAGTTTTTGGCCTGAGTGTTTTTAATTTTCTTGTCATTTACAGATATAATTATGAAAATGAAGATAATTTTTGTCAAGCATTTTTAGTTTTCAGTACATTGTACTGACAATATCCTGCTGTACTGTCAGAAATGAGTCTCTTCTTTTTTCTAAATTTCATTAATTTTGTTGTTGAAAATATACACATCAAAGCATATGTCAATTCAATAGTTTTTACGTGTGTGTTTTAGTGACACTCGTTACATTCTTTTAGTCGTGCAGCCATTCTCACCTTTCTTTTCAGAGTTGTTCATCACTCATTAACATAAAATTCCTGTTTCATGAGGTTTCTGTCTAGTCTTTTAAGTTGCTGTTGTGAATTTGATTCTGTATAGATAGTTCTTAAACAAGCATAGTGTTCAAGGTAGATCTTTTTTGCTAGTTAAGTTAGACTTGTTCAGTTTTAAGATGACTTCAGGGAACATTTTTGGTTTAGGGCTTAAAGATTATGTCAGGGTAGTAGTTTCAGGAGTTCATCTACCCTCTATGGCTCTGGAAATTCTGAAGTTCATGAGAATTTGAAATTCTGTTCTGTTTTTCCTCCCTTTTGATCATGATCATGACTCTTCTTCAGAATCTTTGATTAAAATATTTAGTCATGGTAGCTGAGCTGCAAACCATCCAGCTCTTCTTATCTTATGGCAAATAAGGAAGTTGCTCATGGAAGCAATTAGCCACACATTTCATAGTTTCCTCATATTCCTGACTCTGCTTCTTTCTATATTGTTCCAGGTGAACAGAGAGCAATTGTTGTGCCTTGGAAGTTTTAAAGATCCCACTTGAAAAGCAATAAACATGTTATCAGGCTAATTAATTGAAATGTCCCTTGAAATCATCACCCTAAACCTTCAAACAAAGGAAACAAGCCTCATGAGGTGTTTGGTTGTACATAAGCAGCTCAAACAGCTGCTAATGTGTGTGTGTATGAGTGTATGTGTGGTTGTTGTAAATGTACCTGTCACAAACTTTTGAAATTCAATTTTTTACAGCTGTGCAATTTATTGACAGCAATTGTAAAAATCAGTTGTACAGTCTTAACCCTAATCAATGTGATTTTACTGTCACTCTTAGGCTCCCTTACCCTTGTTCCTTCATGCTCCTGGTAGCTACTGATAAACTCTGGTCTCTGTACGTTTGCCTTTCCTTGTCTATTTTCTATGAGTGAGGCCATACAGTATTTGTCCTCTTGTGATTGGCTTATTTTGCTCTGCATGTCTTCAGAAAATCCTGGTGGCATAGTAGTTAAGTGCTATGTCTGCTAACTAAAAGGTTGGCAATTCTAATCTGCCACGTGCTCCTTGGAAACTGTATGTGACAGTTCTACTCTGACCTATACGGTCACTATGAGTTGGAATTGACTTGATGGCAGTGGGTTTGGTTTTGGTTAATGTCTTCAAGCTCCATCCATACTGTAGTATGTATCAAGACTTCATTTCTCTTACTGGCTGAGTAGTATTCTATTGTATGTACACACCTCATAAAAAATTATGGATAATATTGTGGAGAATGGGAATTCCAGAATACTTAATTGTGGTCATGAGGAATCTGTATATGAACTAAGAGGCAGTTGTAAGGACCAAGGGGACACTGCATGGTTCAAAGTCAGGAAAGGTATGTGTCAGCACTGTATCCTTTTACATAATTTTTCAGTCTGTGTGCTGAGCAAATAATCCAAGAAGCTGGTCTATATAAAGAAGAATGGAGCATCAGGATTGGAGGAATGCTCATCAACCTGTGTTATGCAGATGATACAACCCTGCTTGCTGGAAGTAAAGAAGATTTGAAACACTTACTGATGAAGATCAAAGACCACAGCCTTTGGTATGTGCTGTGTCTCAACATCAAGAAAACAAAAATCCTTACAGCTGGACTAGTAAGCAACACTGTGATAAAGGAGAAAAGATTGAAGTTGTCAAGGATTTCATTTTACTTGGTTCCTCAATTGACGACCATGGAAGTAGCAATCAGAAAATCAAAAGATGCGTTGCATTGGGAAAATGTGCTGCAAAAACCTTGTTAAAGTGTTGAAAAGAAAAGATGTCATCCTGAAGACTAAGGCACTCCAGACCCAAGCCATGGTATTCTCAATTGCATTATATGCATGTTAAAACTGGACAATGAATAAGGAAGACAGAAGAAGAACTGATGTCTTTGAATTGTGGTGTTGGAGAAGTATACTAAACATACTATGGAATGCCAAAAGAAAAAACAGATCTGTCCAGGAAGGGGTACAACCAGAGTACTGCTTGCAAGCAAGGATGGCGAGACTGCATCTTACATACTTCAGATGTGTTGTCAGAAAGGATCAGTCCCAGGACAAGGACATCGTGTTTGGTGGAGGGTCAGTCATAAAGAGAAAGGTCCTCACTGAGATGGATTGACACAATGGCTGCAACAATGGGTTTAAGCATAAAAATGATTGTGAACATGGTGCAGGACTGGGCAGTGTTTCATTCTGTTGGGCACAGGGGTACTGTGAGTCAGAGCTGACTCAATGACACCAAACACTAGTGGGAGTAAAGTGGTGTCTCATTGTGGTTTTGATGTGCTTTTCTCTGATGACTAATAAAGTTGAGCATCTTTTCATGTCTGTTGGACACTTGAATGCCCTCTTTGATGAAATGTCTGTTTAAGTCCTTTATTCATTTTATGATTGGGTTGTCTTTTTGTTGTGGTTGAAGTTACATATATACTTTTTTTGTTATTAGATTCTTCTCAGATGTATTGTTTTTGAAGATTTTCTCCCAGTATGTAACTTGTTTTTTCACTTTTTTTCACAAAGACTTACTTATTTTTGTTTTTATTGTGATTAAGTAGAAGTATATAATCCAAATCTATTTTGCATGGCTACCTATCTGCAGCTCCATCTGCCTCCTCACCCAGTGACAGTACAATCCTCCTTTTCACTCCGTATTTCTAGCATCCTTTTAATAATCGTCTGTCCCCTCTTCTCCACCTCTACTCTCGCATCTAGAAGGAAACTAGTAGGACAGTTTCCTATAAATGTATAGAACCATAAAGTACACACACCGTATGATCACACTGTGTCCGCAAGTCCAGTCGTTCTTGTCTGAAGGTCTGAAGAGTTGATCTCAGTATTAGTTTCTGGTCAAGACTAGCAGCAGGTCTAGGGGTCATGTTTCCGAGGGAAGTTCCAGGCTGTCAGACTATCAGTTCTAGTCTTTTAGTAGAGTTCTTGAGCTGCACCCTTCTATTTCTCATGTTGCCTAAGGGACTCTTTTGTCCTCTATCATGGTTGCCTGGTTCTTCTGGTCTTGTTCTTATTCTTCTGGTCTCATGTTGATACAGTCTCCCATTCATATGGTAAAGATTTTTATGTACAAAAATTTTTATGAGGTCACATTTATTTGCTTTTGTGTGGTTCGTGCTTTTATTACATTGGATAATCTATTGTTAAAAGTAGGCCTAACAACTTTGAACCTGAGTTTTCTTCCAAGAATCTTCAGGTTTATTTTGCACATTTAGGTTTTTAGTTGACTTTGAATTTGTTTTTGTGAATGGTGTGAGACTTAGGTCCTATTTCGTTTTACTCATATGTGGAAATCCAGTTTTTCCAGTACCATTTAAGAGCGTCTTCTTTCTCCATCAAATGGACTTGGAACCCTTATAAAAAAATCATTTGTTTATAGACACGTGGGTTTATTTCTGGACTCTCAATTCTACACCATTGATCTATGAGCCTATTGTTACACTACTACCAGGCTGTTTTGATTATCATAGCTATATATCATGTTTTATAATCAGAAAGTATGACTCCTCTTTATTTTTCTCTTTCAATATTATTATAGCTCTTTGGGGCCTCTAGGAATTCCATATACAGTAGAAGACTAGTTTTTCTGTTTCTACACAGAAGGCTGTTCTATACATAAGTCAAGATTGCAATGAATCTATACATTATTCTGAGTATTATTGACACCTTCACTGCATTAAGTCTTTCAGTTGGTGAAGACGGAACATGTTCTTTAACCTCTTTTGTCATGTTTTATAGCTTTCATTGTATAAGTCCTTTACATCTCAGGTTATATTTATTTCTAGGTATTTTATTCTCAGTACCGTAAATTGAATTGTTGCTGTAATTTCCCTTTATATTTCCCATTACTGGTGTATAGAAACCCATCTGAGTTGTGTTGACCACGTACCCTGTAACTTTGCTAAATTCCTCTGTTAGCTCTGGAAATTTCCTGTGGACTTTTCAGGATTTTCTATATTTAACTTCATATCATCTGTGAATAGAGGTAATTTTAGTTCTTTTTTCCAAACTGGAAATCATATTTATTTTTCTTGTTTTATTGCTCTGTTTAGGACATCTAATACAATGCTAAATAGAAGTGGTAAGAGTGGCCATTCTTGTCTTGTTCTTGATTTCAAGGGGAAAGCTCTCAGTTCTTCTCCATTAAGTATAATATTGGTTGTTGGCTTTCCACATGAAGTCTGACAAGTTTACAAACTTATCACTGTGTGCTTACATTGGCGGCACTGTACAAACACTTTGGTAAAGTTTCATAACTTTAGTATATCAGTGTCTCACAGCTGTGTTTGTGTGGCAGTGCCTTGCTGAGTGGTGTTCATTATTGTTGTGTGTTTTATGTGCTGTTGTGAGAATGCTGGAGCTAGAATTAGAGTAACAAACAAACGATAAATTTCTTGTTCAACTTGGCAAGAGTGGAAATGAAATCAGGGACATTTTAGTCTGGGTTTATGGGGATAATGTCATGAAGAAAATGGCAGTATACAAATGAATTAAATATTTTTCTGAGGGGAGAGAAAGCATCACTGATAAACAGAGGTCAGAATGTCCAGTAATGAGCAGAACTGATGAAAACACTGCAAAAATTCATTAATTGTGTGTCAGAATCATTGGTTGATCAAGAGAAGCATAGAACACCAAGTAAACATCAACAGAGAAATAGGAAAATCTTAACTGAAAATCTTGGCACGAGAAAGGTCTGCAAAAATAATCCTGCAGAAGCTCACTGATGAACAAAAGCAAAGGAGAGTCAGAGTTTGCCACGACCTTTTGGAGAAGCAAGATGATGTGTTGGGCACTATTATTACTATTATCATAGAGATGATCATAGCCCTCTTTACTCTTTTATGGTATACTACATTGATTGATTTTCTAATGTTGAAACATCCTGCATTCCTGGATTGAATTCCATGTGGTCAAGTATGAGTCTTTAAATACATTGTTAGATTCAGCTGGCTAGTAGTTTTCTTGAGAGTTTTTGCATCTACATCCATAAGAGATACTGGCTTTTCTCCTCTTGGATAAACTTTTGTTTTAGGCTCATATGTTACTGTCTGAATTATGCTGAAACCTAGAAATTTCTTTTAGGATTAAGTGTAGGGGATGAAAGTCCTCAGAAACCACTAATGCATTAGATTTTGAACACGTAAATTAAGAGAAATTAATAGTAGACATACACGTCTATTCATGTATACACTGACATTTATATTGCTAATTTCTAATATTGATCAAAATATTATTTTCTTACTTCAGTGTTTGTTAGTTCTGTACTGTACTTCAAAGCTAGTGTAAATTTACCATTAAAACCAGAAAAGTGTTTGTAATTAAAATGAGTCATCAAACCAAAAAGCCAAGCCCATTACTGTTGCGTCAATTCCCAGTTATTTGTGTTTTTGCTTTTTAAGACTAACTGTTTAAGGGAGAGCTGATCTGGAGTATAAGCAGACTGGATACAAGGCTATATGATACATTTTAAAAGAAACTGGGATAGTTTGCTCAGAAAAGGATAAATTTTGATAGCTATGAGAAATATCTTCAAATATTTGACAGACTGGCATATGGAAGATGGATTCAAGTAACTCTTCATGGCTTCAAATGACAGAACTGGAAACAGTAGAAGTTAAAGAAAGCAGTTTCTTTCATAATTTCTTTTCTTTTTTAAAAAATAATTACAGATATCAAATAACAGCAAGAAATTGCTTCAGTGGCTAGTTTGTTAACCACCAGTGAAACTTTTTGTGGAGTATATAGATGATTACTTGAAGAGAATTCTACAGAAAGAATTTCTGTTCCTTAGGATCCAAAGCTTTGCTTTGACTTTTGGTGATGCTTTCTTTTATAAATTTCTGGACCACAAATTTAGCTTTTAATATGTACATTTGTGTATTGCTATTTATCTTTGACTCATTTCCTTGTATTCTAAGTCCCTGTGATTAGGAAACTTGCTTCGCGTTTTTTTTTGTTGTTGTTGTTCAGCCTACCTCAATATATCTACCCAGAGTCGGCACTGTTATAAGTAGATATCAGAAACAAACCAAATCTATTGTTGTTGAGTCAATTCTGACACATAGTGACCCTATAGAACAGAGAACTGCCCCATAGAGTTTTCAGAGATCCTGGCGATTTCAACTGCTGATCTTTTTGTTGGTAGACCTAGCACTTAACCACTATGTCCCGAGGATTTCTGTAGTTGTAGATAATTGCTCATAAATTAATTATAATTATGCTTTAGTGAAATTTGTTGAAATTGTGTAACTATAAACACTTAAAAAGGTTCAGTAGACTTGCTAAGGTGAATGATTACCATAGAACAAGTATCAATTTTGAAAATATGAGAATAGGTCCCTTTAAAAAGAGACAGGTAATTTTGGAGCAATTTTGATGAAAGAAAATTGACATACCAACTGACCAATTAAATTGTCACATTTATTTATCCACCCATTAACCCATACTTCTATGCGTAGAACCATTTAACTACACAATATTTATTGTTTTCCATGGTGGTATAGTGGTTAAGTGCTACTGCTGCTAGTCCAAAGATTGAGAGTTCAAATCCACCACACACTCCTTGGTAACTCTATGGGGCAGTTCAAATACACCAAGCACTCCTTGATAACTCTATGGGGCAGTTCTATTCTGTTCTACAAGGTCACTGTGAGTTTTTTTGTTTTTCACTATCCACTAGATATGTTGGTGAACACAAATATCTTCTATGTTGGTAAAGTATTTTTGTGGGGTCCCTGGGACTTCTGTTGAATGGCTAGAAAACAAGCTACATTTTTTCTTTTCTTTTTTTATTTGAACAGTAGTATAAATTTTGACAGCTCCAGCCCGCAAACTCAAATCTTCTATCAGCTTTCCCATTCTTTAAGGCTAGCCTCAGATGTACAATTTGGAAATCAGATTAGTTTTTGATTTCCTTCCTATCTGGAAGCCTATTTGGCATATCTATATGGTGACCTGAAATGAATCTTACAAAATTGATTCCTGATTCCTAAACCATCTTGCAGATGACTGTAATGTCCATAGATGAATTCCTTATCTCAGAAACAGTGCAAAAATTCTTGAAACAGGGAGAAAGAAAGGTTAACCTCCAAACTCTCTGACACTGAGATGTCTCTGTGGGCTAGCATAAGCAACAATTTATTGCCATATAATACTTTCCTTTCACCACCAAACTCTATTGACATTTTCACTTGAGATGATTCCTTGGCACCGGAGGAAATCCCACTGTGCAATTCTCACAGTCAGTAAAATCAAGGAAATTTGTTGGAAGATGAGATTAAGGGTGATATCTTTATGGCAAAAAAATTTAATTCCTGTATAGTCGAATTTTTATTGAGTGATAAAGAGGTAGCTAAATTTCAAAATTTATACATTTTCTTTCTTACTTGGACATTCTGTTCATTAGCTCCACTACATTTCTGTGAATTTGCTTTGTTGTGTATTTCCAATTAAGGTAGGCTTCAAGAGACATACTTAGGAAAGATGGGAAAGGCAGAAGTAAAACAGCAGCCAATTTTGTAGCTTGCAGATGGTGTCATTTATCTGCTGGCTCGTGTTATTAGTGGAAGACAGGGGACAGACCTCTATCTGTGCCACCTTCCTTGGGATTCTCCTTTAGCTTTTCTAATTCCTGAGCCAGCTGTGTGTTTAGCTCCTGGAAGAAGGGCCTCAGCTTCTGTAGAACACCTGTACCACCAAGATCTGAGACAAAGAAAACTCACATAGGTTTCAGTCTGCTCTTGTGGGCTCTAGCTTTTGCTGGTGAGTTCCAGTTTACTCTTTCTGCCCTCTACTTTGTATCCACTTTCCCTTTCTGGCTGCCTGTTCTGTGGATTTTAAGCTACCACATCAGATAGAAAGAGAACAGTCTTACAGATACAAGCTTCCATGATTGCGTAAGTTCAAATCTCTGTAATAAATCCCTTAGTATATTATTGTTTAGTGGTTCTGCTTCTCTAATGGAAACTTGCCTGATATATCCAGTAATTTTAATTTCTTATTTCCTGTATTCTTTCAGACAAATTTGGAGTCCAAAGTGACTAAGGCCATGTGTGGAGGAAATCACTCAGTTGTGTCTGAGTTTGTGTTGGTCGGACTCACCAGTTCTGTGGAGACACAACTTGTCTTCTTTCTAGTTTTATCTGTGTTCTATCTAGCAAGCATTTTAGGAAACCTTGTCATTATATTTACAGTAATCTCTGACTTCCACTTGCACTCCCCCATGTACTTCTTGCTGGCCAACCTCTCCTTTATTGACATGTGGATTTCCTCCAATATAGCTCCAAAGATGATTTCCGATGTTTTCAAGGAGAGGAAAGTAATCTCTTTCCAAGGCTGCGTCGCTCAGATGTTCTTCATTCACGTTATTGGAGGAACTGAGATGGTGCTGCTCATAATCATGGCCCTTGACCGATATGTGGCTATATGTAGACCTCTCCACTATTTGACCGTCATGAACTTCCGAACTTGTGTTTCACTCTTAGTGGCTGCCTGGATCATTGGCATCACCCACTCACTAATTCAACTAGCATTTGTTGTAAATCTACCATTCTGTGACCAGAATGTGGACAGCTATTACTGTGATCTTCCTAGATTTATTAAGCTTGCATGTACAGACACCTACAGATTGGAACTCATGGTATCTGTCAACAGTGGGTTCATCTCGCTGGGAACTTTTTTCATTTTGGTTCTCTCCTACCTGTTCATCTTGATCACCGTTTGGCAATGTTCTCCCAGTGGCTTGTCAAAGGCCCTGTCTACACTGTCAGCTCACATCATGGTGGTGGTTTTATTTTTTGGTCCATGCACCTTTGTGTATTTGTGGCCATTTCCTACAGTGCCAGTGGATAAATTCCTTGCCATTTTTGATGTATTTATCACCCCATTTATGAACTCTGCCATCTATACTTTTAGGAACAAAGAGATGAAGGTGGCAATGAGAAGACTATTAAGCCAGATCTTGAGTTTTAGGAAACTGTTTTAGGAGATATTGGTATCAAGAAAGACAAGCTTTTCTAATATTTCCTGCTCATGCTTCAGACAGGATTTAATACATATACTTCCATCTTTTTCTTGTGCCACCTTGATAAAGAGGATTCAGGTTTTTGGGCATGTGTATATTTGGAAAGAATGTGAAATTCCACTTACCCTGAACTTGTCTGTGTTTAGATAGGGACTTGTCTTGAGAATGGCAAAAGCTGGGCAAAAGCCCTTGAGACAAGTTTTGTCTTGGTGGACTGGAAAACCAGGACATGCTGAAAACAGCATTTATTGGGACTAGTTCAAGGACTTTCCCTTCCTCCCTTCCCGGGAATGCCTGTTCTCCTTTCGAAGTAAGGAATACTGATAAGATCCCTTTTCTAACTTTCTCTACAGAAGCTTGTTTACTTTGCTCAGTACAAGCTGTTAGGTGAAACAAACTGTTGTCAGTCTCTACTCGCAGGATACTGTCACTTTTGTGCCTACAGCAAACTAAAAGTTTGTTGTCAGTGTGATTTTTCAACCTCGGTCTCTCACACACATCACACCCATAAGCTGTGTCCCATTTCACCCCTGCAAGTGGTGTCCGGTCTCACATCTGTAAGTGGCGTCCTGTGTTAATCACACCAATGGCTGGTGTCACATGTGTATCGCACCAACACAGGTTGTCTTTTTATATCTCTTTTTCTGACCTAACTTTGGAGGAGTACTGTTCATTGTTAGATTGATTGTATGAGTTTTGTTATGCAGTCTCAAAATAAGTGCTTTGGAATTATTTACAACTATTATGTGTGTGTATATATATGTATACATATATGTCTTTTTTGTAGAACTCTTGGGTGAGATTTTGGAGCAGCTACAATGAATGGAAAAAAGACATACTGTTTTTAGCCTATGTTTTGTTATTCTATATATTGCCCTTCAATAAATGAAATTAAGGAGAAAAAGTTATTTTGAAATTATTTTTAATGACTGGTTGCATTTTTCTGATCACAACAATAAATGTGAACTGGGATAACTAGGGTATGGTTTCATAAGCATGCTCGCTAGTGTGTATGCTAACTATGAATTAAACTTCAATATTACTCTGGTTCTTTCCAAAGCTATGTTTCTGTATTGCTGGAGGATTTTAACAATGGGGGCTGAGTGATGGGCTAAGACAATGACTTATTTAGTAAACTATTCTGGCTAACACTAATCCTTGCCCTTAAATATGTTGAAATTAGCAGTATAAATAATGTAAATATATAGTGTTTAAAATATTTCTTTCAAATTAAGTAAAAATCTTTCTTTTTCAGATTGTCACATGTGGATTACCCAAGAAGCTAGGTAAGTATGTGCTTACTTCCTAATCTGCAGTTTACAATATCACATAAGTTTTACTGCATTTTTTATGTGGTGAAAAATAAATATGTGGAAAAACTCATGTGCTATTGCAAAGTATAGACTAAGAAGTAAGCATATATATGCCTGTGTTTATGTTCTGACAGAGCAATCCATTGCTGTCAGGGCTTGTAAATTTTTTGTACTTTGGATTAAGATTTGCATAGCAAATTAGTTTGCCATTAAACTATTAGTACACATATTGTTTTGTGACTTTTTTTGCCAACCCTGTGTCATATCAACTCTTCCCTTCTTGACCCTGGGCTGCTTGTTATCAGGTTTCCTGTCCCCGCTTGCCTTCTTATTCTTGCCCGTGTACTGGTGTGTCCATTTAGTCTTGTATATGTGGTTGAACTTCACGTATTTTTGTTTGTTTATGGGCCTGTCATGGATTGAATTGTGTCCCTCCAAATACGTGTCCATCAACTTGGCTGGGCTATGATTCATGATCTTCCTGTATGTTGTAAATCCTGCCTCTGTGATGCTAGTAAGTGATGATGGGTGTCAGTTTTGCTGGTGAGATATGACTCAGTCTATATGATTGTATTGTGTCTTTAGTCAATCTCTTGGGACATATAAAAAAGAAGAGAGCAGAGTGACAGGGGGAACTTAGACCACCAAGAAAGCAGTACCAGGGGCAGAGCACTTCCTTTGGACTTGAGGTCCCTTTCTCAAGAGCTGACAGACAGAGGAAGCCATTTCCTGGAAATGATGCCCCTAATTTAGACTTTTAGCTTACTTTTCTTTGAGAAAATAAATTTCTCTTTGTTAAAGCCTTGCACTTGTTGTATTTTCTGTTATAGCAGCACTGGATGCATAAGATAAGGTAAACCTCAGGAGTGACTTTCAGTATTGAGTTAAAAAGAGTGTCCAGGGGCCGTACTCTCAGAGTTTCTCCATTCTTTGTCAGATCAGTAAGTCTGATATCAGTATTTTTTATGAGTTTGAATTTTGTTCTACCTTTTTAGCCAGCTCTTCTAGGGACCCTCAGTTGTGATCCCTGTCAGAGTAGCCACCATTGGCCTTGTACCATCTAGTTGTACTGGATTCTGTCTAGTGGAAATTACAGTAGTAGTGATCCATTAGACTTTTGGACTAATTTTTCTCACTTGTGTCTTTGATTTTCTTCATTGTCATCAGGGGTTGTAAATTTGAGAAGAGGACGTTCTGTAGGGAGGTGCTGTGCGGTTGGCAGAGAGACAAATACCAGCCATATCTCGAAATTGAATCTTTGATGTGGTGAAAAATGTGAAATTGTTGACAAAGGACAAAAGTTCGTTAAATGAGCAAAAGATAGTCTTTCTGACAAATAGTTCTGGCAAAAATGGATGCCTATCTATATTAAAAAAAAAAAAAAAAGAAGACCCATACCTTAAACTTACAAAAAAAACTAGCTCAAAATGAGTCAAAGACCTAAATATAAAACATAAAACAATAAAAATCATGGAATAAATAATAGGAACATCAGAGGGAGCCCTCATATGTGGCATAAATGCAATAAAACCATAATTAACAATACACAAACACTGGGAGATAAACTAGATAACCATGACTTCCTTCAAATTAAACACTATACTCATTAAAAGACTTCATCAAAAGAGTAAAAAGAGAACCTAGACTGAGAAAAAATGTTTGGCCATGACATATCCCACAAGGGATTAATCTCTAAGATCTGTAAAATACTTCAACATCTCCACAAAAGAGAAATAATTTAATCAAGAAAAGTGCAAAGGATGGGAACATACACTTCACCAAAGACATTCAGGTAGCTAACAGACATGTAAGGAAATGCTCAAGATCAGTAGTCATTAGAGAAATGCAAATACAAACTACAGTGAGACATCATCTCACCTCATTACTGGAACTAATAAGAAAAAAAAACCCAGTGAATAACAAATGTTGGAGAGAGAGTGGGGAAGTTGGTATTCTCTTGCATTGTTAGTGAGAATGCAAAATGTACAACCACTATGAAAACAAGATGGCATCTCTTTAAGAAGCTTGAAATAGGAATACCATATGTTCCAACTATTCTGCTTCTAGGAATGCATGCCAGAGAAATCAGAGCCATCACACAAATAGACATATGGACACCCCTATTCACGGTTGCATTTTTCACAGGAGCAAAATGACTGAGACAACCTAAGTGACCACCAGCCGATGAATGGAAAATGATGGTACATACACACAATGGAATATTGAGCAATTATAAAGAACTGGGATGAATCTGTGAAACATTTTAGAGCATGCATGAATTTGAAATCACTATGCTCAGTTAAACAAATCACTCATGAAAGGACAAATATTGTACAAGAGCAGTATTAAAAAGTCCAAGAAAAAGTTTATACATGAAATAAAAATCTTTGATACTTATGTGAGAAGAGAGGGGTGGGGAGGGAAAATCACTAACTAAATAGCAGACTTTGGTGAAAGGAAAGACAACACACAATACAGAGGAAATCAGCACAACTAAGCTTTCTAGACACATCCAAATAGCTCGAGGGACCAAGTTACTATAGCTGAGGCCTGTGTACCACAGTCTCAGGAGGCACCTAGGTCTTCTGGCATAATGTACTTCATAAAGAAAATGTTCTATGTCCTACTATGGCAAGTAGCATCTGGGGGTCTTAAAAGTTTGTGAGTGCCAATCTAAAATACATCTATCGGTCCCACCACAATTGCAGCAAAGGAGAACGAAGAAAACCAAAGACACAGAGAAAATGTTAGTCCAAAGAATTAGCAGACCACATGAACTCCAGTTTTCACTAGCCTGAGTCCAAAAGAACTAGCTGGTATCCAGCTACCACCATTGACCACTCTGAGAGGGTGCAGGACAGAGTGGGAAAAAAGTGTAGAACAAAATTCAAGTTCACAAAAATGAACAGACCTGCTAGTGTGACAGAGACTGGAGAAACCCCCAAAAGTATGATCCCCAGATGGTCTGGTAACTCAGAACTGAAGCCACTCCCAAAGTCCACCTTTCAGCCAGAGTAAACAGTTCTATAGAACAAACAATATGCGTGAGGAAGGTATTTTGTAGTTCAGTCAAGTATATAGGACCAAATGGGCAACATCTGCCCAAAGCAAAACTGAGGAGGCAAGGACAGGACATGTAAATGAATGGACTTTGGGGAATTCATGGTAAAAAGGGAAAGGGGAAGAGTGCAGACATATTGCTGGCACTGTAACCAATGTCACAAAACGACCTGTGTATAAGCTTTTGAACAAAAAACTAATATGTGCTCTAAACTGTCACATTAAACACTATAAAAGCAAAATGATGTTCACCACAGTTGATCTGGAAGGCAAGGTGAGACCCATTCTTGAACTTGGCCCATTGGATAATCTGTCCCTATTTACAGTGACATGGTTGCAGGCCTTAAGCCAGACTACCTGACTTCAGGTCTCAGTTTTGCTTCTCACTAACTCTCAGATTGCTTCCCTTCTGTTTTAGCTCCTCATCTGTAAAACAGGAACAGTAGGCTGAACCGTCTGAAATTCCTGACACTTAACTTTTTTTTAAATATTTTAATTTTTATTATTGCACTTTAGATGAAAGTTTACAGAATAAATTAGCTTCATATTAAACAGTACACATACTGTTTTGTGACACTGGTTATCAACCCCAAAGCATGGTGACACTCTCCCTTCTTGACCTTGAGTTCCCTGTTGCCAGCTTTTGAGTTCCCTCCTGCCTTCTACTCTTTGCCCCTGGGCTGGTGTGCACCTTTAGTTTCATTTTATTTTATAGGTCTGTCTAATCTTTGGCTAAAGGGTGGACCTCAGGAGTGACTTCATTACTGAGTTAAAAGGGTGTCGCAGGTCGGGGGAGGCACAGTCTTGGAATTTCTGTGGTTTCTATTAGGCCTGTAACTCTAGTCTTTCTTTTCTTTTTTCCTTGTGAGTTAGAATTTTGTTCTACGTTTCTCTCCAGCTCTGTCTGGCACCCTCTATTGTGATCACTGTCAGAATAATTCTTGGTGGTAGCCTTGCACCATCTGGTTGTGCTGGACTCAGTCTGTTGGAGGCTGTGATAGTTCTGGTCCACTAGTCCTGTGGACTAACCTTTCCCTTCTGTCTGGTTTTCTTCATTATCTCGTGCTGCCAAAGAGTGAGACCAGTGGAGTATCTTAGAGGCCTGCTCACAAGCTCTTAAGACCCCAAACCCTACTCAGCAAGGTAGAATGTAGAATTTTCTTCCTCAGCTACATTTAGCCAGTTGAGTTAGGTGTCAACTGACTGTTTTTGAGTTTCAAAAATGGTCATTGATTACAGTTCAAAGCTTATAAGAATGAAATGAATTGATATGTATCTAAAATGCTTTCATGAATTCTTGGTCTATAATATATGTGCCTATTAAACAAAATGGAGTAAAACATTAAACCACTTTCTCAGTTCTGATGACCTTCTCCCATGCTGTCTAAGATTGTTCCTTTCCCTTCTAATTCCATTCCTTAATACTTGATCTAAAACTTGGTATCTTCCTTACAGGACTACAAGAGTCTTCAACAATTACGAATGATAAAATTTCCCAAATATAGAGACACCAAAGTGCCCCAGTGTTAATCCTATGACTTTTATTTTTGTTACCTATAGTGCTTTTCCATGTGTTGGAATAAGTTATGAAGCTGGGAGCCTACAAAAAAATGAATTATGTAGTAATTCAGTTAGAAGAAAATGGAAGTATGGAATATTCCATATATTTTCATTCTGTGCCAGCTGCTGTGGAATATCATTTTAGAAGTACACAGTCTTATCACAGACAGGGATTGTGGATCCCTGAGGTGAGCAATCGCTGCACGTAAGTTAGAGGGATGGTAAAGTGGGAAGAGCCAAGAAAGTAAATGAGCAGAGGAGATACGTGAATGTTACTGAATGGGGCAGGGACTTACTCCACCCAGTTTTCTGAGGCAGCAGGTGTTCCAGAAGGAGAGGCGTTCAAGGACAGCACTGGAGGCTAAGGTCAGGTTTACATCACAGACTTGGATAGGAACAGCTAGGATGAACAGTGAGGCCATCTCATCACCTAATCAGGATCCACAAAGCCTGACCGGGTCTGACTCTGCCAACCTTACCGCCCTTTTCATAGCACTCTCTTCCCTACTCGTCGTAATCAGCCCTTTTGGGCTTTCAGTTACTTGAATATACCAAGCTCATGGCCTCTGAAGACCTACACACTGTTTCTTCTCTTTAAATGCAGAACAATTTGCTTGGATATTTTCAGGGCTGGCTCTTTCTCCTCATTCAGATCTGTTACCTCCAACAGAAGAAGAGAAGACGTTCAGTCTAAAGGCGTTCCCTTTATGCCTCCCTATCCCAGCCATTCACAGTTATAGTATAAAAAGTGGCAAGAGTGATAATAGCTTCATAGCCATCATCTCTATTTGAAATGTTATTTAGGATTGTTGTGTTAACTCTTTTTTGTCTTTCCCTAGGAATAAAGCAGAGGCCATGATGTCTTGTTTATTGAAGCTAGAACAGAGGATGCCTGGCACAGAATGAGGAGTCAATAATCAATTTTTTTTTTGAACAATCCCATGGTAAATAAAAGCTGACAGGTGGAAAGAAGCAGCTCTTTTCTGCTGAATCTCAAGATATAGAAAGGGATGGGAAAATCTGGCAGATTTAGCACAAAATATTAAACTTAGTTGGGAATAACAAACTTCAGTGGTCTAAATTACGTTTGTGGGTTACAAGGTGCCTAACTATAAAAAGGGAGAAAAGTCTCTGAAAATAATTTCTTTTAAATCTCTGAAACTTTTGATAAATTTATGTTTTGAATTTTTCTTTACGAACTAAAAATTGTATTATTCAGTATAGAATCAAACTGTTCAGCACTTGACCTTGTTCTTTTTGTGTAATGTAAGTGTAAAATAAAATAAAATATGAAATAATAAAATAGCATCTAAAAATATAAAAGTCTTTTCACCCTTTAAATATATTTTAGCATGTAGTTCTTGGTGGCTTCATGGTAATCTGTAGTATAAATGTGATCATGCTGCTTTAAATTATGCTTCAGTACTTGACATTTATATCATTTCCAAGTTTTAGTTACAAACAAACCTGCTATCAGAATTCTTGTTGTGTCTCCTTTTGTATACACAGTTTTGATTATTTTCTCCTGACAACTTAATAGAATGAAATCACTGGATCAAAATGTATTCGTAAGGCTTGATTACAAATTTCAAAAGTGTTAGAATGGTTGAGCCAATTTAAGGTTATGGTTTCAGGGTGGTTAAGATTGTATGCTAACTTGGTCAAGCCACAAGTCTCAGTGGATTGACAAACATTATGTAATCATCCTCCATTTAGTGCTTTGATGTGAACAGCCAATCGGTTGAAACAAGAGTTTCCTCGGGAATATTGCCTTTATCCAATATACGTATACGGAAGGTCTTACACAGCCTGCCTTCTGATTGATCCTGTATCTGACTCATCATCTCTGGCCTCTGATTCTTGGCATGTGAGCCAGCTGCCTACAGACTGATTGGCAGATTTTGTGACCTGTTGACTCCCACAGCCCAGTAATTAAGCAGCCTGCTGCTTGGCCTGCTGATTTTGGGTTTGTCAGTGCTTGTGACCACATGAGTCAGGAAGAACCTCTAGTCTGACTTCTGATCCACACATGTTAAGACTTGACTGTGTGTACAACTTCATGAGCTATTTCCTTGAAATAAATCTCTCTCTCTCTCTCCACGTGCTTTACTGATCTTGCTTCTACAGACAACATAGTTTAAGACACAGAAAATAGTATTTCCTGGAAGGAATACTGGACAGGTGGCAATGAAGACACTCTTCAGTAACATGTTAAGTCTCAAGAAGAGTTCTTTCATGTGCAGTTCAGGAAATTGAAGTTCATCTTGGCTATTCTTAGAAATTAACCTCTTTAATTAAACTTTTCATAATGATAAATCACATAAATCAATTTCTTATAACAAATCTCCTACAGGTTATGTTTCTCTGGTTTAAGTCTGATGGTACAATACATAATCATTTTATTACAGTTAGAAAAGAGGAGAAAAGTAGACTTTTAATGTACTTTTAAGTAGACTTGTCTGTCAGTGGAGACAGAATAGAGAAGAACTGATGCCTTTGAATTGTGGTGTTGGAGAAGAATGTTGAATGTGTGATGGACTGCCGAAAGAACAAACAGATCCGTTCTGGAGAAAGCACAGTCAGAGTGCTCTTTGCAAGCAAAGATGGCAAGACTGCATCTTACATACTTTGGATATGTTGTCAGGAAAGGTCAGTTCCGGCGAAGGACATCATGTTTTGCAGAGGAGAGGGTCAGCGAAAAAGAAGAAGACCTTTGACAACATGGATCGACACAATGGCCACAACAATGGGCTTAAGCATAAAAACAATTGTGGACACGGCGCAAGACCAGGCAGTGTTTCATTCTGCTGCTCATAGGGTCGCTATGAGTAGGAACTGACTCGACAGCTCCTAACAACAACTACACAACAGCAACAGCAACAACAGCAACAGCAACAACAACAAGAAGTAAACTTCTTATCCACTGTGGCTTGTAGATTATTTAATTATTGAATTACAAAGCAAAGGAGCGTCTCTCTTATGCAATGATAATGTAACTACCCTGACAGAATACACTAGATACTGACATCACCACTAAGAGAGCAATGATAGAAAAATTAAAAAATTTAAAATGGAATCTCATCACAGCAGAAGTCTTTTTCAAAGACAAAATGAGGGTATAAACTCATTTGTTCTCCCAGCAGGGAAAGTCATTTACTGTTGGTGAACTAACTAAACCATGTTTGCAGCAGCAAAAGACATGTATCTGGAAAAAATAAACTTATCTAATACTGTTAGCTTTTCAGTGAGAAAGATTGCTTGAAGAGCTGAGGACAATGGGGAGACATCAATAGTCAATCAAAAACTAAGGCAAACTGGTTTGTTTCTGTTGGCTCTTGATGAGTTAATAATTGTTACTGACTGTTTTCATTTATTTGAAGACTAAATGCCAAGTTTGAAATGTCTGTAGAATTAGCCTCTGTGTATAGTCTGTGTGGAGCAACTGTAGGTGAGAATTTTAAAATAAATTCAGAAAACACAAATTCAGGGCAACCGGAAATGTCATCTAGTAAAATGAGCTGCAAATGATGATGATAAGAAGACACGTGGAGTAGAAAAACTTGCAAAGCTTGTGAAAATGTAAGATGTGTAAAGTCTATGGTTATTCATTGTATTATTAATCAGCAAGTACTGAATTTGTCAAGTATTCACTGAACCAATAGTAGCAACTGTAATGGTGCTGTGTTTTACTTTTACTGATGCTTGTGAACTTAACCATTGTGAGTTCCATACATTTTTGACAGCAATAAGAATTGATTACCTTGACATTCCCCACCACACAGCAATTCAGTAGCTTTAGCTATGGTAAAGTTTTACTGTGATATTTTGATCTCATGGTTAAGACTGAAATATTTGTGAGCTAATATGTGTTAGTTATTTTTATATGAGACGAAAAGAAAGGCACAGTGTATTTGGATTCCAACAATGTCACTTTCATGCTATTATAATAAAGAGCAAACAAGCAAAAAACTCAAACTCTGAGTTCTGAGAAAACACAAATAGCTGGATTTGCAACTTCAAGGAATCATTAGTAAAGAGTACTAACTAGTGAGGATAGGGTGGAGTGAAGAATATACTTTTGGCCCTGCTCTTTTCAACAGTTTTTGTCAATGATTTAGATATAGACAGAAAACGTTAAGGGTGATAAGAAGTTTGAGTTAAATAAGAAAAAATAATGATATTGGCCGCAAACTCATGTTGAATCAAAGATATTGGGTTTGCTTGCTGCCAATCCCTCAAAGCTGAAATAAATTCAGGATTTCCTGATAAAAAACACTAGGGAATCACAATCTCAATTTGCTGTGCTTTGCCAAGAGACCAGTGACCCTCCTGTAGATTACTTTCTCGAGCTCTTAGTCAACAAGGTGGTCTGTGACTTTGGGTCATGTCTTCTTTCATTAACCCAAGGTACAGCAGTCATTTTTGAGAATTCTCAGCTCTTTTCACAAACTCCAGCCCTCTGTGCAAAACTGCAGGCAAGTCCTTGAATGGTCTACGCTGTCTAAGATTTCTATATCTTTGTACTCAAATGCCCTTAGTCCTCCCATCAGACTAGAGAATCTTAGTCACTGTTTAGAGCCCAGCTATCTCCTAGCTGTAATCTCTTCCACGGAGTCTTCCTTATCCTTTCCAGAGTTTATCACTTTGTCTTTTGTGTGGATATTTTAATACTGTATTTATTACTCGATTTTAAATACTTTCTTCCTCTCTGAATCCTTTGAGGGAGAGTCCATGTTGTTGTCATTGTCTTTTTATTCTACTTCTTCTTGTTCTTTATAACAATCTTGTATAACCATCTCAAACCCACGGCCGCTGAGGTGACTCTGGCTGGTAAGCACTCTGTATGGCGGAGCAGAGCTGCATCATGGGGTTGCTAAGGAGCAGCTGACGGATACAAACCACCAATCTTTTTGGTTAGCAGTTGAAAGATTTAACCACTGTGCCACTAGTGCTTTATATATTAGAGGTTCAATTTGTGCTTTTAGAAGTGATTTGAACTCACATCCTCTCACTCTTTCCTCCACCATGTTGTTCAGTGGTCTATGAACACTTAATGAAAAGGTAGTCTGTCAAGAGCACTGTGCTAGACACTTAAAAAAACACAACCAAAAATATTATGAATATTTCATTGTTATTGTATTTAGAGGTAAGGACATTGAAGAATACCTTTCAATAGATCAAGAGGTAAAATCAGATAGGGTCAAGAACAAGAAGGCTTCATATTTTTGGTAACCCTTTCTCTTAGTGTGCTATTTTATTTGCCACGTCTCAGAATATGCTCACATTTTTTTTGATGATCTGCACAAAATGCATGAATGCAGAAAACAACTATCCAGTGATGTGTGTTTGTGTCTTTGTTTGTATATGTGTGTGTTTATGGGGACACACTAAGGGTGATTTTCATTAAAAATAATTAAAATATATTTTCGTGAATGAGGACATTATTCTTGGCCTCAGCTTCATGTAGGAAAATAACCCGAAAAAGCGTCTTTACTCCCTAAGTGACCCATTAACTGCTTCATCCTAAGTTGCCCTGGGAAAATCAACTTTATTCTGATACTGCTCTCAGTGGATGCTGAAATCATACTGACCTTCCGTGTTCTGTTTGGTATCACTTTTTACTACCTTCTTTATTGCTAATCAGCTATCTCTTTTCTACTCTGGGGAAATTTCAAGCAGTTCCGTGTGTCTGGGGTGATTTCTCTGAAGATGCTGCTATTTCAGACCTGTGGCTATAGAACAGGTGGGTGAGAAGGATGGCAGAACAGATTTAAACATATCACTATGCTTTGCTAACCAAAAAGTTTTTTTGTGGTGACTAAATCACAGTTTGAGATTAGCACTGGGTATAGGAGAAGAAGACGTCCAGAGGAGATCAAGTTGGGTATAATAGCTGAGTCAATAGGCAGGATTTGACAACTGCTCTGCAGGGACCCACCTTATTTTTTATACAGGGACAGACAGGGTCTCAGGTACTCAAGGGTAAGAACCATGACATGGGAGAGGCAGGCATGAGCCAGGAAAAATGTAGAGTATAAATAAATTTTGCGTGCATATGAGACATTCAGATTTAGCTCCTGTTACCTTTTAGGTTTAAAACTTGGTTGGCAGTGCAGCGATTAAAAGCTCTGTTGTTAACCAAAATGTCGACAGTTTGTCTTTCAGCCACTCCTTGGAAACCCTATGGAACAATTCTACTCTGTCCTGTAGGGTCACTACCAGTTGGAATTGACTTGGTGGCAAAGGATCTGTTTTGAGATTTTCAGTTTAGTTTAGCAGCGACCAACTACTATTTGCCCACCTTCACCGCACATTGGTAAGGGTACTTGGTACTGCTTGTGGAAGACAGCTTCTATGTAGATTAAGTAAACAGGGGTATGTGGCTCAGGCAGTGTTGGCCAAAAAAGCAGGAATTGGACACCACTCCTCCTCCCTGACCATTTAATCTGTATTTATAGTAATTGGGGAGAACAAGTCTGAAGTGATCACTGAAAATATATATTTCCCCCCCTACTTTACTGAATTGAATCTCAGTCTGCCTGAACTATTTAAGGAATTTCGATATCTGAGTTAGGGTTATCCACTAGGTCATTTGTACAGTCATTTTTTTTATTACTAAAAAACCCTTTATTCAGCTTTTATTATATTTCTAGTGTTCTGCTGAGTGCTAGGAACACAAAGGAAAAACAAAACTTTCTTTCTATTGAACTGGGCTGAAAAAAATGGCACAATATTTTAAGATTGGTAATGAAAGGTATTTATGTGGAGTGAATGGCTTGAACAAAAGGAGGAGAAGAAAAATTTCAGAGATAGTGAAGGGACACCTTTGGCTGAAGATAGGGTAAGAGACTGCCGGAGCCAAAAGAGGGGAGCTCTTGAACATCATAGTTGTTGTTCCTGTCCAATGAACAATCACTGATGATTTTGAGCAGGAGAGAGACATCACTTTTTTTTTTTTTGGCGTATTAATCTGCTGTAGAACTAACTGGGTTGTGCTAAGACTGGGAACTGGAGAAATCTGAATTTTGCAAGGACCCTCATGTTTTCTGCATCTGGCTGGCTCTTCTTTGGTACTATGTCATCCTGAAGCTCTAATGTAGTGATTCACTCTATAATGTTTCTTATTTCTGTATATTTTCCTTAGCCCTCTCGATGCCATCTCATTTTGACCAGATTCCAGACAACTCAGGGAAAATTTTTCATTTTCTTTTTCTTAGATACTCCAACTCCAGGATAACTGATGATCTTCCTTGGCTTCTGGATTTTCATTTGATGAAGACGTGTTGAAATGTATAAAAGGACAGTAATAGGCATAAATAATGTTATATATCTGGTTAGAAACCTAAACCAAAGTTCATGCAACTCATTGACTCTGGAGCCACTAATATCAGATCTACTTATTTCTGCCAAGCCAAGTGCCGTCGAGTCAGATCCGACTCATGACTTATTTCCAGTGCAGTTAAAATTCACCTGTCACTGGTCCTTATATTTTGTGTAGTCTTTTCCCCTCGTGATTTACAACAATATGTGGCCCTCTAATTTCACAAGGCTAATCTTTCTGTCTTTATTGTTCACTTCATCCCTTTCTGCTGCTACAGAATGTTGTGATCAAATAATTATTCCTGACTCTTATGTATCTTCCTATTCTACCCCACTGGCTGCTGTGATATGCACAGGTGTCTCTCGTTTCCTTGATCATTAAAAGTCTTTTCTGGGGCTTTTCCTGTCGTATTCGGTTTCCTTTTATTTTTCAATTTTGTAGCCTCAGCAGGCTCACTTTCTGACCATCTCATCTTCACCTTCACCCTGGGCCGCCTGGATTCCCTCCTCTGTTATTCATTGGCTCCCTTAATAATTAAGTGTATGTGATGTGTTAGGTATGTTTTAGGCGCTGGAAATAGTGAAGAAACTACAATGTCCTTGCGTTTTGTTGGCGTTAGGTGTTGTAGAGTTGGTTTCAATCCACAGTGAATGCCAGAAGGAAAGCTGGTGGGTCACCTGCCATCTTCCCAGTCATTGTTACACTTCATCCCACTGTTGCAGGTGCGGTGTAAGCGTGTTTTGCTGAGGGTCTTTCTTGCCTTTAAGTACGTATTTTCTTATTTATGGTCTCATGAACGTTGCCTTAGCCTTTATTCTTCTTGACTTCATTATGATCTTGATACTGCTGACCCCCTTCAGCTTCCTAAAATAATGTCACAGCTTGGCTTTTTGAATTCTTCTGGTGCTCTGACACTTTCTGCCTGCATCACAGTTTTTTCCCCAACCCCTAATTCCAGGGCTTTTCCAATGGTATATTTGATCTTTTCTCTCATATGTGATCTGTTGTGGCTTCCATTATATCTAAGGATATGACTTCCAAGTTATATTTCTAGTCTATTTTAAAACATTGCCTGTATAAAGCCCTCCCCAACTTCAAACTCCAAATGGCTTTCTCCCACTACAGAGTATTTAATTCTCCAATGCCTAGCTTTCAGGAGCCTTCACAATCTGTTTCCTTTCTTTTTTCCATTTTTTTCCCACTTCCACCCTTATTTCTAGACTTTCCTTTGCTTATGTTCTGCTGATAGAAAACTCATTCAATTTTTGTTCAAAAATATTTTAATTTTGATCTCATTTTTAAAGGATAGCTTTGTTAAATGTAAATTTTCATGTCGATTATTAAATTTTTCTCAACATTATGCATTGAAAATGCAATTTCCCTGTTCTCTGGATCTCATTGCTGTCAAGGTAAAATCACTTGTCAGTGTAATTGTTGCTTCTCTGAACAATCTGTCCTTTGTGGCTCTGCTAAAAGCTTCTCTTTTTTTTCTTTGGAGTTCTGGAATGTATGGTTCCCAGACAAAATGCAGTATACCCAGTCAAAATTGAACTTCAGATAAATGTGATTTTTTTTTTCTTTTTAGTATAACTATGTCCTATGGAATACATACTAAAAAGTTATTCATTGTTTTTCAAATTTAGCTGAGCATCTTATATTTTTATTTGCTAAATCTACTAACTCCGATAGTGTCACATGATTTGTTTAGGTATCCTTTTCTTTTGTTACTCTTGTTAGATTTTATTGAAAATTTTGAATTTGAGGACTGTTGCTTTTTATCACTTTGGAAAATTCTCAGTCATTCTTCACATACTGTCTCTGTCTCATTTTCTTCCTTCTTATAGAACTCTAGTTAGATTTGGGTTAGACTTTCTCTTTTCTATGGGTCTTTTAATCTATGTTTCATATTTTCCAACTCTTCTTATGTTGTGTTTTCAGATCTAACTTCTAACTCAGTGACTTCTGTCTTCAGCTGTGTCTTCCATGCTGTCAATTGTCTTTCTCTCTGTTGAGCTCTAATTTCTATTTTCAAATTATGGAAATTTTATTTAGTTAATTTTTGAGCCTGCTTCTTCATGCCTCGTGGTTTCTTTTTCTCTACTCATATTTCATTTTTCTGTCTTGAGTTTATTATACTTATTAAACACAGTTATTTAATTCTTTGATGATTCCAATACCTCAAGACTTTGAAGGTTTCTTTCTGTTTTCTTCCTCTCTCTTCTACTTGTCTTCTCTATGGTTCTTAGTTTTTTTTCCTGTGTGTATGTGTGTGTGTGTGTGCATTTGTGTATATGTAGTATTTCACTTACAAGATGCTTTATTTTTTTCTTGAAATTTTAACTACAGGAATTCTTTGAGGTTAATTGATCATGGAAGCAATTAGTCACACAGTTCATTTCTTCCTCCTATTCCTGACTTTCCTTCCTTTGTTGCTCCAAGTGAACGGCCAGCAATTGCTGTGCCTTAGATGGCCACTTGGAAGCCTTTAAGATCCCCTGGATGACTCAACAAACTAGGAGGTAGGACAGAAGCACTAAATATGTTACTAGGCTAACGAACAAGGATGATCTACGAAACCATGACCTTAGATCTCAAAACCAAGGCACCAAACTCCCTGAGGTGTTTGGTTGTACACGAGCAGTCTCAATAGCTACTTTTTTTCTCCTGTGTTTGCAGTTTTTATAAATATTCATATATCTACTACACAGCTTTTCCCAATCCAGCTTTTTACAGCTGTACAACTTATTGATAGCAATTACCATAATGGGATGCGCAAACTTCACCTTAATCAATGTGACTTTTCTGTCACCATCAACCCTCCTTTTCACCCTTACTTCTTGGTTCTAGTAACCACTAACAACTGTTGGTGTCTGTGCATTTGCCTTTGCTTATTTTTTCCATATATGAAGTCATCCAATATTTATCCTTTTGAGATTAACTTACTTTGTTCAGCATAATGTCTTCAAGTTCCATCGACACTGTAGCATATGCAGTGAGACTTCGTTTCTCCTACTGGCTGAGTGGTTTTCTGCTGTTTGCTTGTAACACATTTTGCTTATCTACATCTCTGTTGATGGGCATTATCTTAATAATGTGGTACACTATAGCAGAAATATCACAAGGAAGTATGAATTCAGGGTGCTAGCTCTGGTGGAAGGCTCTCTGTCTCTGTTGGCTCTGAGGGAAGGTCCTTGTCATCTATTGTCCCTGGCTAAGGAGCTTCTTGGTGCAGGGACCCTGGGTCTAGAGGTGCTAGTCTCCTGGCTCTTGCTTTTTCGTGGTGCAATATTCATTCCCTTGTCTCCTTCCTTGTTTGTCTCTTCTACATCTCAAAAGAGATTGGATTAAGATACAACCTGGTTTTGTAGGTTAGTCCTGCCTCTTTGACATAACTGTTGTAATCATAGAGGTACAATTTACAGCACATAAGAAAATCACATCAGATAACAAAACGGTAGATAATTACATAATACCAAGCGTTGGGACCTAGCCAAGTTGACACATATTTTTGGGGAGCACAATTCAGTCCATGACAGGCCTGTAAGTTATTTCCACCTTTTAGCTACTGTAAGTAGTGCTGTAATGTAGTTCAGTGTACAAGTCTCTTTTTGAGTCTCTGGTTTCAAGTCTTTTGGATATATACTCAGGGTGGAATTGCTGGATCATATGGGAGTTCTACTTTTGGTTTTTGAGGGACTTTCATACAGTCTTCCATAATAGCAGTGCCATTTTGCATTTCCACTGGCAATGGATGAGGGTTCCAATTTCCTCAAATCCTCGCCAACATTTCTTTTTTTTTTTTATTTTGAACTGAATTATATTGTTAAATCTTTTTAAAAATTTTTTATTTAACATGACTGAGTGAAAATGTACATTCCCATATAAATTTACATGCCCACCTATATGCAGCTTCCACTGCTCTCCCTGTCTGGTGACAGCACACCACTCCTTTCTGCTGCATGCATGTCTCATCCTCCCAACAGCCTCCTTTCCCCTCCTCTCCACCCACGCTCCTTCCTTCAGCCAGAGGTCATCAGGATAATATCCTATAGATGTATAGAACCATAAAGTGCAACTAATACATGGTCATGTGCATTGCCAAGTCCAATCCATTCCTGTCCAGAGTGGACCTTTGTTATAATTTACGGGTAAGGGCAGCATCAGGGCTGGGGGCCATGCTCTCAGGGGAACCCTGAAACTGCTGGACCATCAATCACCAACATTTCTTATTTGCTTTTTTTTTTTTAATTTTAGCTGTCTTAGTGGCTCTGAAATGATATGCCACTATGGCTTTGATTTGCATCTTTGATGGCTAATGAAACTGAGCAACTTTTCACTTATCTCTTGGCCATTTCAATGTTTGCTTTGGTGAAACATACATTCAAGTCCTTTGCCCATTTTATGATAGGATTATTTGTATTCTTGTTGCTAAGTTTCTGAAATTATATATATATTTTGGCGATTACAATCTTATCCATTATTTTTGAAGATGTTCTCTTAGTAGGTAGCATATCTTTTTACTTTTTGAATTAAATCTTTTGAAGAAAAAAGTTTTTTTTTTTTTTTTTAAAATCAGGTCCTATTTGTTTATTTTGTCTTTTGCTGTTTGTGCTTTTGTTATTATATTAATCTATTGTTGAAAGTTAGACCTGAAAGTCTTGCCCCTGAATTTTCTTCTAAAAATTTTATGGTTTAATTTGTACAGTTAGGTCCTTAATCCATTTTCAGTTTTTTTTTTTTTTGTGAATGGTGCATGGCATGAGTTGTATTTCATATTTTGCATGTGAAAATTCAGTTTTTCCAACACCATTTATTTAAGAGATTCTTGTTTATCCATTGAATGGACTAAGCACCCTTATTAAAAGTTAGTTGACTATACGCATATTGATTTATTTCTGGACTATCAGTTCTGTTCCATTGATCTATTGTTATAATAGTACCAGACTGTTTTGGTTATTGTAGCTGTATAACCAAAAAACTCTGACCGAAATTTTGTCACAGAGTTGATAGCAACCCTACAGAACAGAGCACAGCTACCTCATGGGGTTTTCAGGAAGCAACTGGTAGACTTGAATTCCCAACATTTTTTTGGTTAGCAGTTGAATGCTTAACTACTGCACCACCGAGTGTGAGTCTTCCTATTTTATTCTTTTCTTTCACTATTGCATTGGCTCTTTGGGGTTTCTTGGCTTTCCACATAAAAATCAAAGCCCGGGTTTTCTATTTCTGTATAGGAGGCTGTTGAATTTTGGTCTGGATCACACTGAATCTATAGATCCTGTTGGATATTGTACACCTTAACAATACATTGAACGTGTTTCCATTTGTGTAAGTCTTCTATAATCTCTTTCAGCAGGGTTTCACAGTTTTCGTTCTGTAAGTCCTTCACATCCCTGGTTATATTTATCCCTAGTTATTATTTTTATTCTCATAGATTGTATTATAAATAGAATTTTTTCCCTAATTTACCTTTTGTATTTCTCATTACCAACATATAGACATCCAGCTGAGTTTTTTTTTGTTGTTGTTGTTGAACTTGTACTGTGCAACTTCATTAAATTCCTCCACTGGCTCTAGAAATTTTATTGGTCTATACATAAGATCACACCATTCATGAATGGAGATGATTTTCATTCTCCTTTTTCAGTCTGGTTACCTTTTATTTCTTGTCTTATTGCTCTAGCTAGGACATCTAATCCAGTATTGAAAAAAAGTGGTGGGAGTAGGCACTCTTGTCTTGTTCCTGGTTTCAAGAGGAAAGCTCTTAGTCATTCTCTATTAAGTATAATGTTGGCTGTTGGCTTTTCATGTATGCCCTCAATCATACTGAGGAATTTTCCTTCTATTCGAATCTTCCCTATGATTTTCATCAAGAAACTGAGTTGGATTTTATCCAGTGTCTTTTCTGCATCCATAGAGATGACCATGTGTTTCTTTTCCTTTCTTCCTTTGATGTGGTGTATTGTGTTCATTATTTTCTAATGTTGAACCATCCCTGCATTCCTTGGTCTTGTACGATTCTTTTAATGTGCTGTGGCAAATTTTGATAGTACTTTACTGAAAATTTTTGAATCTGTAACAGATATCAGCTTTTCTCTTCTGTCGAATAAACTTGTTTTAGACTCATATCTTATTGCTTGAAATTATGGTACCACCTAGAAATTTCTTTTAGTGTTATGAATGTTGCAGATGAACGTGTTGATTATGTATCCTCAAAACAAAGAAACAAAATCCATTTTTGTCAAGTGACCCCATATGGAAGAATAGAACTGCACCATAGGCTTTCCAAGGAGTGGCTAGTGGATTCAAACTTCCTCCCTTTTGGCTAGCAGCTGAACACTTAACCACCGTACCGCCGTTTTTTGTGTGTCTTTAGGAACCACTAATGTACTAGATTCTTGAACAGGACAGTTAAGAGAAATCAATGGTAAATATATACATGTTCTACTTATGTGTCCATCGACATATGTATACTTGATTTCTAGTAGTGATCAGAATATCAGTTCTTTGCTTCTGTGATCATTAGTTCTGTGACTGTACTCCAAAGCGAATGTAAATTTATACTCAAACAAGTAAAGTATTTCTAACAAAAATAAATAATGATTCTATGATGTTTCATAATAAAATACTGTTGTTTTATCACATTTTTGAAACTGACTTTACTAGAGAAATTTGACCAGGAGTATAAATAGACTGAGTAAATTATCATATAATGTGTCAGAAGTAACTGTGGTAATTTTCTCAGGAAAAAATAACTTTTGAAAGATAAGAGAGACCTTCAAATATTTGAAAGAGTGGCATATGTGAGATGGAGTCAATTAAATCTGCATGACTTCAAAGACATAAGTGGGACCAATGCATAGAAGTTAAAGAAAGAAATTTCTCTTATAATTTCTTTCTTAATAATTACAAACTAAAAGCTAAATATCCACAAGAAAAAGGTAAATAACCCAATTATGTAATGGGCAAAGGAGATGGGCAGACATTTCACTAGAGAGGACATCCAGGCAGCCAAAAGGCACATGAGAAAACGCTCATGATCATTAGCTATCAGAGAAATCCAAATCAAAACTACAATGAGATATGATCTCACCCCAGCAAGGTTGGCCATGATCCCCAAACCACAAAATAACCAGTGCTGGAGAGGCTGTGGAGAGATTGGAACTCTCCTGTACTGCTGGTGGGGTTGCAAATCAGTACAACCTCTTTGGAATGCAATCTGGCACTTCCTTAAAAAGCTGGAAATAGATACACCATTTGATCTAGTGATTATACTGCTTGGAATTTATCCTTCAGAAACAAAGGCTGTCACATGAACAGACACATGCATGTGAGTGTTTATTGCAGCACAGTCCACAGTAGCTACAAGATGGAATCAACCCAGATGCCCATCAACTGATGAATGGATAAACTAACCATGGTACATATACTCAGTGGAACACTATACTCTGATAAAAAACAATGATGATTTTAGAAAACATCTCATGACATGGTTTCAATTGGAAGACATTATGCTGAGTGAAGTCAATCATTGTCAAAAGGTCAAATATTGTATGGGACCCCTGCTATAAGTACTTAAAAATAGAATTATCTACATAAGAAAATTACTTTGATGGCCACAAAGGTGGAGGGGTGAGGGTTTATCATAGATGAGATAGTTGATAGATGTTAGAAATTTCATTCATTTAGTATAATAATTAAAAAGTAATAATAATAACCACAACTGTCCAACAATAGAAATAAGTCGTTTCAGGAGCTAGTTTTCTCTCCATCGATGAAATGTTTCATTGGGAATGTAGAAAACCACCTGTAGGAATTTCTGTTCTTTAAGATTCAATGTCATGGAAGAAGTACAACCAGCATGATCGTTCTAAGCAAGGATGGAGAGACTATGTATCCTATACTTTGGACGTGTAATCAGAAGGGATCAGTCCCTGGAGAAGGGCATGATGTTTGGTAGAGGGTTGGTGAAAAAGGGGAAGACCCTCAATGAAATGGACTGACACAGTGGTTGCAACAGTGGACTCAAGCATAGCAACAATTGTGAGGATGGCACAGGACTGGGCAGTGATTTGTTCTGTTGTACCTAGAGTTGCTATGAGTCAGAATCAACTCAGTGACATACGACAACAACAACAGTACCAAATGATTCACTTTTGTTCTTGGTGATGTTATCCTCTATGAATTCCTGAACCAAAACTTTAGCCTTTAGTACGTACCATTGTATATTACTATTTACCTGTGACCTCTTTCCTTGGATTCTAAGTCCCTTGTGATTAAGAACAATGATTTATGTTTATCTTTTTTGTAACCTACCACAATGTTCTACTTAAAGCTGATGTTGTTAAAAATGTTGTTGTAGATAATTCTTGTTAAATCCATTGTAATTATGTTTCAGTAAAATTACTTAAAATTGTGCAATTTTAAACACTTTTTCAGAAGGTATGATAGACTTGCTAAAATGAATGATTATCTAACAGCAAATATCAGTTTTGGAAGAATGAGAGCAGGTCCCTTTAAAAAGAGAGATGACATTGGAGAGTAAATTTGGTGAAAGGAAATAAACACTGAAATACTAACTAGCCAAATAAAATGTCATATTCATATATCCATCTATTAATATATGCTTCTATCCATAGAGCCATTTGCATATCCAATGATTCACTTAACAATAGTTATCGAGTGTGTTTTAGCCACTAAACATGTTGGTTAACAGAAATGTATGTTGACAAAGTATGTTTGTGTGGTCTCTGGGAACTTTTGGATGTTCAGTGGCTAGAAATCAAGCTATGTTTTTCTTTTCTTTTTTTTTATTTGAACAGTTGTATTGATTTCCGAGAACTCCTGCATGCTAACTGAAACCTCAGATCAGCTTTCATATTCTTTAGGGGTAGGTCTGGATATAGAATTTGGAAATAAGCTTGTTTTTTGATTTCCTTCATATCTGGAAGCCTATTTGGAATAACTGTAGGGTGGCCTGAAGTATATGTCTCTAAATTGATTCCCGATACATAAACTATCATGTCGATGCCTAGATTGTCCATAGACCAAATTTTAATGCCAGAGACAGTGTGAAAACACTTGGAGAAAGATCAGCCACTAAACCCTATGACACTTTTGGCGATGCAATAATTTATTACCATGTGGTGCTTAGTACATTCATTTTCCTTTCACCACAAAACTCTATTGACATTCTTGCTTGAGGTGGCCCCCTAGCATGACAGAAGATTCCACTGTGAAACTTTCCACAATTAGAAGAAACAAAAGAATTTGTTAGAAGAAGGGGTGAGATTATGGACTGTGGTGTTATGGCTTTTTTCTAATTTAAATATCGGTATGGTCAAGATTTGATTAAATGAAAAGAGATAATAAATTTCAAAATTTGTACATTTTCTTTCTTAGTTGGGCTTTCTGTTAGTAAGTCCACAATTTTAAATTTCCTTTCTTGTATGTTTCCAGTTATAGCAGGCTTCAAGAGACATACTTGTGAAAGGCTCGGAGGGCAGAAGTGAGGAAGCAGCAGCCATTCATGCAGCCCGCAGCTGGTATTGTTTGTCTGCTGGCTCATCCTTTTGGTGGCAGACAGCTGACGGGCCTGCAACTATGCCCCCTTCCTTGAGATCTTCCTTTAGCTTCTCTAATTCCCAGGCTGGGTGTGTGTTTGGCTCCCTGAAGAAGGGCCCTGGCTTCTGCAGAACACCCACATCACCAAGGTCATCAAGGTCTGAGGCATTGAGAACTTACATAGGTTTCAATCTGCTCTTGTGGCTCTAGCTCTCACCAGTGGGTTCTAGTTTATTCTTTCTCCCCCACTTTGCTTCCACCTTCCCTTCCTGACTACCTGTTTGTGGATTTTAAGTGACAGCATCAGATACAAAGACAGATACTACTGAACAAGCTTGCAAGAATACATAGGGTCAATTCTTTGTAAGAAATTCCTAAATATATTATCTCCTAGTGGTTCTGCTTCTGTAATGGAACCCTATCCGATATGTCCAGTAATTCATTTTTTTCTGCTATTCTTTCAGGGAAATTTGGAGTCCAAAGTGAATGTGCCCATGAAGGGAGAAAATCACTCAGTGGTATCTGAGTTTGTGTTGGTGGGATTCACCAATTCTTTGGAGTTACAACTTGTCCTCTTTCTAGTTTTCTCCGTGTTCTATGTAGCAGGTATCTTAGGGAACCTCCTTATTGTTCTCACAGTGACCTCTGACTTCCACTTGCACTCCCCCATGTACTTTCTGCTGGCCAACCTCTCCTTTATTGACATGTGGGTTTCCTCGACTGCAGCTCCAAAGATGATTTCCGATGTTTTCAAGGAGAGGAAAGTAATCTCTTTCCAAGGCTGCATCGCTCAGATGTTCTTCATTCATGTTATTGGAGGAACTGAGATGGTACTGCTCATAATCATGGCCCTTGACCGATATGTGGCTATATGTAAGCCTCTCCACTACCTGACCGTCATGAACTTCCGAACTTGTGTTTCACTCTTAGTGGCTGCCTGGATCATTGGAATCATTCACTCACTGATCCAACTAGTCTTTGTTGTAAGTCTACCATTCTGTGACCATAATGAAGTGGATAGCTTTTACTGTGATCTTCCTCGATTTATTAAGCTTGCGTGTACAGACACCTACAGATTGGAACTCATGGTATCTGCCAACAGTGGGTTCATCTCACTGGGAACTTTTTTTGTTTTGATTCTCTCCTACCTGTGCATCTTCATCACTGTTTGGCAACGTTCTCCCAGTGGCTTGTCAAAGGCCCTGTCTACACTGTCAGCTCACATCATGGTGGTGGTTTTATTTTTTGGTCCATGCATCTTTGTGTATTTGTGGCCATTTCCCACAGTGCCAGTAGATAAATTCCTTGCCATTTTTGATGTATTTATCACCCCATTTATGAACCCTGCCATCTATACTTTTAGGAACAAAGAGATGAAGGTGGCCATGAGAAGACTATTAAGCCAGATCTTGAGTTTCAGGAAACCGTTTTAGGTGATACTGGTATCAAGAAAGACCAGCCTTTCTAGTATTTCCTGCCCATGCTGTAAACATGGATTAATAGATGGCCATTTTAACCTTTTTCACGTCCTTCCTTGATAAAGAGGGTTCTAGACTGGCTTTCTGCATCTCTCTCCCTCCTCAGCATTTGAAGAAGTGTGCTTCCTTGTTGTATTGATTGTTTGTTATTCAGAATCTGAAGATAGTGCTTTGGAATTATTTGGTACATTAGAGATAGATGATTTTGGTTGGAGGGGTACTCTGTGGCGAGACACATGGAACCAGCTATAATGCTTACAAAAAAAAAGATTAGCAAAGGGATTTATAGACACATTGTTTTTGTATACATCTTGTTCTTCAACATATATTGACCTTCAGTAAATGAAAATAAAAGCAAAAACCAAACCCAGTGCTGTTGAGTCAATTCTGACTCACAGCAATCCTATAGTAAAGGGATAAAATTATTTTGCAACTATTTTTGATACTTGAATGCATTTTTCTGTCATAGCAATGAACGTGAGATTGGCTCATTGGGTTATAACTTAAGTGTTTAAGGTAGTATGTATGATAACTATGGATTAAACTTTATTCTAGTTCTCTAATTATTTAATTATTATTAAAATTATTCTAGTTCTCTAAAGCTATTTTCTTGTGCTGCTGGAAGATTTGAACAATGGGGAATGAGTAAGGGGCAAATGACTTATTTAATAATTCCATTCCAACTGGTGCTGATCCTTACCCTAACTACATTGAAAGGTAACGTTTCCTCGGAGTTTAATAAGTTCCCTTCTTTTCCAGACCACCATGGGCTGACTACCCAAAAAGCAACAGTATGGTGAAGACCATGTAAAATTTTTCACTATCAATTAGGAAATAAACACAAATAAAGCCGTGCTTACCCTGTTAACACGGAAACCCTGGTGGTATAGTGGTTAAGTGTACATCAGCTAACCAAAAGTTCAGCAGTTCAAATGTGCCAGATACTCCTTGGAAACTCTTCGGGGCAGTTCTACTCTGACTTACAGGGTCACTGTAAGATGGAATTGAGTCAACAGCAGTGAGTTTGTTCTGTTGTACGGCGGGTTGCTAAGACTCAGAACTGACTTGATGACACCTAACAACAACAACAGCTTTATATTCTCTAGGTTCTCACTTTCTGTTACCTCCTGTTTCTTATTGAGAAGATTGCTCTTGCCATGAAACCTCTAGTTAACAGTAGGGTAGGTGCTATATGTATATATATATTTTCCTAATTCTGCTTTTCAGGCATTCTAAAGTCTCGGATTTCTTAGTCAGCTACTTCTACTGGATCATTCTAAAACAAAAATATTTTTGAACATCTGCGTCAGTTGAAAAAAAAAAGTCTGTTGCCTTGGAGTGGATTCTGACTAGCGGAGACCCCATGTGTTACAAAATAGATTTGATCCACAGAATTTTTTCATCTATAATCTTTATGGAAGCAGATTGGCAGGTCTTTATTCTACAAAGGTGCTGGGTGAATTTGAACTGCCAACCCTTAGGTTAATAAAAACCAAAACCCCTTGCCAAAGGGTCATTTCCAACTCATAGTGACCCTGTATAGGTCAAGTGAAAACCATGCCACCCAGGGACTCTACATCCATCTAAAACACTAGTAAGTTTAGTACTCAGAAACTACTTTTCTTTCATTTATTCTTTTGTCCCTTTTATTCCCTGTGAATAATCACTGTGAATTCTGAGTTACTTAAAAAAAAAAAAAAAAATTCCAAGAAAACCCAATTGAGGAAGGCTTTGGCTATTCCCAAGACTCAGCAACATTATTTGGTCACTGATATTCAAGATTGCTAATTAGAGTTTTTTTTTTTTTTTAACTTGAGAAAAACAATATAAAGCTGTTCGTTTTGGGAATGATTATGCAGTCAGAATGTGAAATTGTACTCGTTTGAACCTAGAAAAATGCTCCTATTTCAAGGACCAGCATCTAATAGTATGTAAAACATTTGTAGCTGACTAATTATTAATCCAATTTGTCCTTGAATCTCTCTTCAACTAAGGCTCAGTAAATATTCCCCCTCTTCTTGTATGATTTGATTCTTCTTTAATATATTTGTAATATAAGTACCAGAAGACTTGCAAGGCGGAATATCCCAGAAGCAAGAAGCAGTCTATTTGTATTCTTTCTCACTTAGAGCATTTCCTTAATCTGTGTCTTCTCTTAGCTTTTCATGATACATAAATTCCTAAGAGATCTTTTCAGTTTACATGTTTTGTAAGCTTCCAATTTCTTCATTTCGTTCTCAGTATCATTCAAACTCATCCTTATTTTCTCTTTTAGGAATTATAGCTCTCGTACAGATAAAGCTTTTATTCTCAGGAAATTTAAAGGTAATTGCTCTACCATCTGAGAGGATAGAGTCTTTGGTTTAAGTGAGATAAACGGGATTTCTGGTTCCCACTGCCTTTTTATTTTTTAAATTGAGAATCTGTAAGTCTTAACGACACTTTCATCACTGGAGTGAGGCCTTACTCAGACTTGGAGAAGATTCCTCCATGTCGTTTTGGTGCAGTGGCTGAGGAGCAGGTAGCAGAATGCAACAAACTTCAGTTCTCATATAAAACTCTGCCATAGAGAGCTAAGATCAGGTAGAGGCAACGTTTCATGTGTCTCAAGTTGCTGCTGCTTCTATTTCTGGTATGCAAGGAAGCCAGGCTAAGAATGGGAGAACTATAGCAGCCTGGGATAGTCAGGAAGTTAAACATACTTCAGGATATATATAATCGACGTAAAAATGTCACAAAGGTTAAACTTATCAGATATTTATTTGATAATATGCTTTTCTGCTAACACATCATGTTAATTTGGCTCAGTGTTCAAACGGTTTAATTGAAGAGGATTTGGAAAGGAGAGTTCTGAAGGCTAGGAACTTAAAAGTAGATGAGACTTGGTGAGAATAAGTAGTGGATGTCTTTGTGCAGCCACAGGACAGCATGAAGGTGGTAGGTTCCTCAGATGCAGTGTGGTTGCAGGTGACAGAAAGAGCTGCAAATGAGATGGCAGAACTTGAAAGGTACACTTTGTCTTCTATCATCTGCTATTGAGTATCCAGTAAATTAAAAGCTGCTTCCTCATCCCTTTGAAAATTATCTTTGATTTAGATTGTAAACGATGTTGTAGTGAACAAATCCTACAATCCAGACCTAACTAGTTTTTTTAATTAATAGTTTTCTTTGAAGAGCAACACATATAAACAACAGAAAATTTATAAATTAAAGGTAGAAAGAAGGAAGAAAATTAGTCATAGCCTCTATAAAAAGACAACCACTGTTAGAATTTTTTGACATTTTCTTCAAATATTCTTTTCTATTCATTTGTATTTTTAAACAATGGCAAGAATTAGGTTTGCATTTGACATTTAGTGTGTAAAGCCAGATATTTGTTTAACCTCTTTAAAGTATGAAGCTTTATGTTTCCTACATACTTGTCTTGCTATTGTGCTATTACGAGAAATAACGTGGAAGGTTTTTAGAGGAAAAAGACTGATTGAAAAACTAAGTAATGGTATTAATATTGGCTTCTCTGTCTTAAAAGAGATGATGAGCAAAAAGAAAAAGGTAAAAATGAAGAGCAACATTTATGGTGGGATGAAACTTGAAGAAATTGTCTTAGTTGCAATTATGTGAGCGAATAGGAAAATTATCAATTCACATGAGTTTATAATCCATACAACTGGGAATACCATTATCAGGATTAATCCTATTCTTTATATAATGTTGTTATTAGATGCCATTGAGTCAGTTGCAACTCACAGTGGAACTGTGAGAGAGAGTGCGATTGCCTCATAAGGTTTCCGTGGAGTGGCTGGTATATCTGAACTGCTGACCTTTTCGCTAGTAGCCAGGATCTTAACCACTATGTCACTAGCTCCTTATATTACATAGGATAGCTATGTTATAGTATTAATGTTCCCTAAAGCTAATAAGGTATCGTATCAGAATTTACAGAAGTATGATCTGCAAATTTCAGGAAATAATTGTAAAATATTTAATTTAGATAGATTTTTATTAAAGATTGTAACAAGATTAGTTGGCACATTAGGCAGTAATGTGTACATGTGAAGAGGGTCAGAGAAGAACTACTGTTATGTTAAAAAAGGAATGAGGAGATAAATATCATTGATAATAAAAAACGTTCATTTATTTGGATACCATAATATTAAGGGGAGGTTTAAGAGCTTTCTTAAAAACTGTATGGATGAGTCACTGACGAGTAGATTTAGTTTATGGCTCTCTGGGCATTTCTTCGCATATATAAATGATTAACATCCAGTGGAAAATAATGACTTTCCAATTCAGCAGAAGATGTGTCAGAAATAAATGGTCATGTCCAATTTTCAATTATGACTGAGAGTTTAGAGAGTTGTGAGCACAGTCATTTATGAAAACACTCAGAAGAATGCCCAAAGCAGGTTTTAGAGTTTATACATTTGGATATATTTAAAGTTAAGTTGTGCACTGAGGGTGTGATCTGCCCTTTGACCTCTAAGTTACAATGATTTATGTTCTACCCTAAGTTAATGATGCTAGTTAAGAATTATCTTTTGAAGAGGTATCTTTTTAGAATCAGTTACAGAACAGAAATTGCTGATATGGAAAGATGACAAAGTCTTTGCACAGTCTACTATCCATGGTATTTCTGCCAAGGAAGAAATAGTAAAGAGTTTGAAACAATGCAGAGATCATAAAGATGAAGATTTAGCTACATTAGGTGTTTGGCAATGTTAATGCATGCAATTTTAGGAAAGCAAAGGGGCAGATCAGACTTTATATGGGCAGTAGAGCAATGTCAAGGGGAAATGAATGTTTCTTAAAGGTAAGGACACAGAGGGAGATAAAACTGGAAAGATGATACGGAAACAAATTATAGAAATACATTCTAGATCAGAGTTTTGTGCTTTCAGAGGCAATTGGAATTCCTAAACATGTTTTAGTCAGGCTAGGTACATAACTGGAAACCCTGGTGGCACAGTAGTTCAGAGCTATGGCTGCTAACCAAAAGGTCAGCAGTTTGAATCCAAAAGTGCTCCTTGGAAACCCTATGGAAGCTGTCATGTAGTGTCATTATGAGTCAGAACTGACTAGATGGCAATGAATTTTTTTATTTTTTTCTTAATGAGTTATGTAACCAGGATGTTACTTAGGAAAAGCAATCTGCCAGCCATGTTCAGACTAGATGTTGTGAGATCTGATGTCTTATATTGTAAGATTTCAGTAATGCTGAGGAAAGTAGGTGGGAAATAGAACATACTGTTAGAGACAATAGTTGGCATCTTATTTTAACATAAAAGTAGAGAAATAAGTGACTGGGAAAAGGATGATAATCCTGGAAAGAACAGAAAATTATAGCAAGATTTTGACACTAATGTGTGTGTGTGTAGTGAACTGAATAATAATCAAACCAGCAAAAATAAAAAAATAAACCAAGTTATCTCTTCTTGCTGATGACATGATTGTAAACCCAGAAAAACCAAACCCAAGAAACTTCAGTTAAAAAAATGGACTGGACACAGTAACAAAATGTAGTAAGGTGGCTTTATATAAAAGGAAACAAACTAAAAACAGAAAGTTTTCTATATTTTAGCAAGAAGAACATAAAAATGGAAATGTGAAAAGGTATTCCTTTTATAATGATAAGAAAAAAGATATGAAATATATGGGACTAATTTTAACAAAGAAGGCATAGAATACATGAAAAAGAAATGATAAAATTTTATTGAAGGGCAAGCAAGAAGATTTGAACAAATGGATGGATGCACTGTATTCTTGGATGGAAGACTTAAATAATTAGAATATCACTTCACCCAAAGGCAATGTACAACTTTGAAGCAATTCAAATCAGAATCTCAAGAGAATTTTTTTGGGGGGAGATTGTGTAAAATGATCTTAAAATTTATATGGAGTAATACATGTTCAAGAATATATAAGAAAGGATGAAAAAGAACAGTGAAGGAAGAATTGACTTGTCAGATGTGGTATCAAAAGTATAGCACAGAAAAAGTCAATTATCAAATCACTATAACATTTGCACAGATATGGCAAAATAGGTCAATAGAAACAGAATAGAGAACCCATAAGCAGAACCAAAATGTTTGAGAATTTAACATATGACAAAGGTAGTGGTTACGTTCAGTGGGGAAACAAGGAGTCAGTTAGCATGTGGTGATATCATGATTCTGTTTACTGGGAAGAAATTAAAATGGGACTTCTGTTTTATAACATATGTGAAAATAATGTTGCACAGACCTAAATGGAAAAAGCAAAATACTGAGAGAAAAACAAAGAGTTTACATGTGCAGTCTAGAGGAAGGGGTGATGGAACAGAGATTAAAACTCAATAGCTAGAAAAGAAATAACAGCTATGTTTAATCAAGTCACAATTAAAAAGTTGGATACAGAAAAATGGACCAACAATAGATCAGTAGACAACTGATTTGGAAACAATACCTGTAACATATGAGGAAGCTTTAATAGCTATAATATAAATAAAACTCTTATAAATTGACCTGAAAAAGACACAACAGAAGGAAACTAGAAACAACATGAACAGGCAATTCGCAGAAGAACAACTCCAAACTGTAAACAGATGCATGGAAAGATGCTCAAACTTACTGGCTGTCAGGGAAATAAAAGCTTAACAATGAGATATCACTTTATATCCACTATGCTGCTGTTGTTAGTTGCTGACTCATAACCGGTACATGTAGACTAGAACTGCTCCATAGCGTTTTCAAAGCTGCAATCTTATCGAAGCAGATTGCCAGGCCTGTCTCCTCAGGTGCTTCTGGGTCTAAAATTGTTGGCTATAGTTGTGCGGTTCAACGTTTGTGCCACCCAGGGAACCATTTAGTCTTGTGAAAATACGTTAGTCATTTTGGAAACCAATCAGGCAACTCTGCTAAAATACATACATAAACATGTTGAACTAATTAGGCAATGGATAAATGGTAACTTTTGTGAAGGGTACGACACTGCACAATACTAGGGAAGTATAACTTGACCAAGGCAGGGTGATAGAAGCTTTATAGACACATCCAAACTTCCTGAGAAACCATTTTACTGGGCAGAGGGCTGGACCATGGTCTTGGTGGCATCTAGCTCAATCGGCATGACATAGTTTATAAAAAAAAATGTTCTATATTCTACTTTGGTGTCTTAAAAGCCTGGGCTGTTATGAGCTTGTGAGTGGAATCTAAGACACACTACTGGTCCAACCCCATCGGGTGCAAGGGAGAATGAAGAAAGCCAAAGACACAAGGGAAAGACTAGTCTAAAGGACTAACAGACCACAGCCATCACAGTCTCCACAGACTGAGTCCAGCGCAACTGGGTGGTTCCCAGCTACTACCACTGGCTGCACTGATAGAGATCACAGTAGAGGGTCCGAGGTAGAGCAGGACAGTATATGAAACAAACTTCTAACTCACTAAAGGGGGAAAAAAAAGAGCAGACTTCCTGGTTTGGCAGGAACTGGAGAAACTCTGAGTGAATGGCCTTTGGACTCCCTTTAAATCAGTACTAAAAGTGCTCCAGAGGTTATGTAGGTCCCTAAAGCAAACAATAATACATGAAGCTCAATCATGTACATGTGACTAAAAGGGCTCATCAACCCATGGACATGCACGAGAAGGCAGGAGGGGACAGGAAAGTTGGATGGATGGAAATCAGGAACCCAGTGATCAGAAGGAGAGAGTGTTGACATGTCCCTGGGTTGGTGACTGCTCATATATTTATGTATATGCTGACCTAGCAATCCCATTTCTGGAAATGGATACGATTAAATGAAAAACGTTAATATGCAACAATATTTAAAAAAATCCAAATCCATTGATATCCCATTGATTCTGACTCACAGTGACCCTATAGATAAAAGTGTAAGGATATATATTTATAACATTGCATGTAGAAGCAACAACAACAGAGAAGCAAGGTAAATGTCTATTAGAAAATGAATTAATAGAGAGCTATTTACACTTTGAATGTTAGACAGCCATTAAAAAAATAAATCACCTCTCCAGACATCTCTGTGCCTTGTTGCACGTACTTCCATTCTGTGACATTTGTCAATGTAGAAATCAGGCAGCATAGATTGCTATACGTCCCGGTTGCCTCTCCTTTAAAAAAAAGCATTCTTACGTGCTTTTTTCCCTACAGTTTCTCTTTTTTATTATACTCTCAAGCCTAAACTAAATCTGAGGTTACGTAGTTAGATGGTACCGTAAGTCTAGGCATGGAGAAGGGTCTGGTGCTGGCTCTGTGGGTCTTTTCTATATTAATTCTAAACCACTACCTAAAATGGCCAGGTGATACTCAATTTTTGACATTTGTGTCACTTTGAAGTCAAGACGTACCCTTTCAACTAAAAATTATGTTGTCCTTCCTTGTGCTTTTCAGGTAACACCAGATTCAGCTGTGCATATAAAGTTGATGGACAGAGGAAATCATTCGGTGGTGTCTGAGTTTTTGCTGCTGGGACTTACCAGTTCTTGGAAGACGCAGATTCTTCTTTTTCTGTTTTTCACAGTATTTTATGTAGCAAGTATACTAGGGAATCTTCTCATTGTGCTCACAATCATCTCAGATCATCACTTACATTCCCCCATGTACTTTTTACTGGCAAATCTCTCCTTCATTGACACAGGCGTTTCCAGTATTGCAACCCCCAAAATGATTTATGATCTTTTCAGAAAACGTAAGGTTATCTCTTTGAAAGGCTGCATTACTCAGATGTTCTTCATTCACGCAGTTGGGGGCACAGAGATGGTGCTTCTTGTAGTCATGGCCTATGACCGATACATCGCCATCTGTAAGCCCCTCCACTATCTGACTATCATGAGCCTGAGAACGTGCATTTTCCTTTTAGCTGTTGCTTGGACCATTGGCCTCATTCACTCTGTGGCCCAACTGGCTTTTGTTGTAAACTTGCCCTTTTGCGGCCCCAACCAAATGGACAGCTTTTATTGTGATTTCCCTCGGTTCATTAAACTTGCATGTAAGGATACCTACAGACTAGAATTTCTGGTTACTGCCAACAGTGGTTTCATCTCCATGGGCACTTTCTTTATCTTGATTGTGTCCTACATTTTCATATTGGTCACAGTTCGTCAGCATTCGTCAGGTGGTTCATATAAGGCTCTCTCCACTCTCTCAGCTCACATCACAGTCGTGGTCTTCTTTTTTGGTCCTTGCATTATTGTCTATGTGTGGCCATTCCCTACCTTACCTATAGATAAATTTTTAGCCATCTTCGATGCTCTTATCACTCCATTTATGAATCCTATAATCTACACATTTAGAAATAAGGAGATGAAGATGGCAATGAAGAGACTTTTTGATAAAGTCTTAAGTCTCAAGAAGAGTTCTTTCATGCACAGTCTAGGAAATTCAAGTTCTTGATTCTTCTTGGAAATTACATTTTAAATTAAACTTTCCGCAAACCTTTTCACTTTCAGTAGTTTTTCAAGAGCCATTGTGAAATCTCTCCTCACGGACTCTGTTTTGACCTGGTCATTTCTTCATGGGAAACACTTGCTGTAAGAATCCTGAAAATATTAAGGAAGAGTAAATCCAGTCTTGCCGTATAATGTCTTTCTTGTTTATTATTGAAGACTTCAGTGACAGGCTAAATCTCACATACTGGGTACAGTTTTCATTAAAACAAAATGTTTGATGCCCTTCTTATAGGCAGCTATTCTCAAAGATCTATGTCCTGTTATCTGCTTATGTATCTATGTTCATGTCCTCTGGGTTTTTAAATATCTGTATATACACTCTGGTACCATAGTGGTTAAGTGCTACGGCTGCTAACCAGAAAGTCGTCAGTTCAGATCCACCAGGCCCTCTTTGGAAATTCTATAGAGCATGTCTACTCTGTCTAAAGGGTTGCTATGAGTCATAACCAACTCGACAGAAGTGGATTTGGATTGGGTTATATATAGGTCTGGAAGAATAAACAAAATGAAAATAATTACCTTGGTAACTGAAAATCTGAAGGTTCTAACACCTGAATTTCCCTATCTTCTTTCAAATTTGTTTAACAGTAAAGTTTTTAAAGTTAGTAAGAATTGGAAGGTGGCATTTGGGATAAATCATAGACAATTCAGGAAGCTTTAATACTGCTAATTAATCAAATGTTTGAGACCAGAACATACAAATTCTTACAGTGCTCAGAGTGTATAATTATTTTTTACTCTATTTTTTCCTAAACAATAGTCATTATTTTCACATGACAAAGAAAATATGTGAAAACTGAAAGATTGTAAAATACATTGAATATTTCAGAGCTAAAAAGGAGATCAACACTGGCTTATGAACAAATTAATAAACGTGCAAAAGATTTCTGTTTTGTAAGAAGTAGGCTTACAAATAAAGAGCAACTACTAAATGTAGAAATTAAAAGAGAAAATTTATTACAAAACACCATAAATGAAAAGACATAAAGCTATTTAAACCTTTTATGTAATAAAATATATTTACATATAAAATTGTTTAAAAATACACTATTCAGAAAGAGTAAAAATAGCTATTCAAAGAGAGCATCTGATTGTTCTTTCTGGGTTACCAAGTGAGCAGGAGCAGGTGTGACACGAACACACTATTGTTGAGTCTACCATCTGTGAGCATACAAATGACCAGCATCAGTCCTTGAAAGGGCCACAATGGACTCTCAGTAAAAAAGATTGGGAGAACAATGTTCAAGTCTGAAATTTATGCTTTTGACCAATTTTTACCCTTTTTCCTGCAAAAATGAGCCTCTGAACCTCAGCTAAAAGGTTAGAGACTCTAAGGCTTGAGAAAATTTGTTCACATTCCACTTTTGTAGTTTTCATGTTTCTAAATTAAAAAAAATTATTCTAACTGTTGCATGTTTCTCAACTATCCCCCTGAATTTCTAACCTCAGTCCTGACTTATTTTTTTCTAATTTCATTTTATTGTGTTTTGGTGAAAGTTTACACAGCAAATTAAGTTCTCATTTAACAGTTTGCGTATATATTATTCAGTGACATTGGTTACAGTTTTCACAGTATATCAGCATTCTCATTAATTCTATTCTGGTTGCTCTGTTTCTCTTAATCTAGCTTCCCTGGCTTCCCTTTCCTCCCAGTGTTTGTCCTAGGAAAAATGTTTACCATTTAGTTTCATCCAGACAATTATTTAGAGAAGCACAATACTCATGAGTGATATTTATTTTATGGGCTGATCTGTCATCTGGGTTTGAGACGACCTCTAGGAGTGGTTAAGTCCCAAGTTCAAAGGGTACCCGAGGGTGATCTAAGGGGAATCATCCTGTCACTACTTGTCCACTAAACCTGGATTTCTTTTTTTAAGTTTTATTTTAGGAATTTGAGTTTTGTTCTACCTTTTTTCCTTTCATCCTATCTGGGATCATTTATTGTGTCCCTGGTCAAAACAGTCAGTAGTAGTAGCTGGGCACCATCTAGTTCTTATGGTCTCATGGTAGGTGAGACAGTTGTTTGTGTAAACTATTAGTTTTGAAGATTAGTTTCTTCTTTTTGCCTTTGGTTTTCTTCTTTCTCTTTTCCTTCACATGAGTAGAGGCTAAATGTCGTATCTTAGATGGCCACTTGCAACCTTTTAAGATCCCAGGTGCTACTTACCAAACTAGGATGTAGAATATTTTCTTAACAAACTGTACACATTGTGCCAATTGATTGTCCTACAAAACTGTGTTCCTAAGTCTTCAAAGCAGGTAAACCAGTTCTGTGAGGCATTTGGTTATGTCTGTGAGTATCCGTAGTAGTATCCCGTATGTGCCTTATCATATATTTGAAACTATAGATAGCATACTTAACATGTATACACATCTCTACACCCATACATGTTTCCATATACTAATGTATACTTTCCTGTGTATTTATGTAATTACACATCTGTGTAATCACACACATATTTCTCAGTTATTTTTACTGTTGTTGAAAAGTTGTATACATACCAATGAACTTTTTTACAATTTCCACACTATTGTTCATTGATGTTACATTTATTATCGTTTGTCAACATTCCCTTTAATTGTGCCTATACTTTTCTGTTTGTGCTCACAAACTTGTATTTACTATGGTTGTGTTGTGTTAATTACTTTCCAGCGTGGTGCCATTTTTCACATCACCCAAAGTGACAAGTCTTTAAGTTGTAAACGATACTTTCCTCTCCCCTCCTCTGTCCCTGGTTACTACCAATGAATATTGACTTCTCTATATTTATCTGCTCTTGTTTTCTTACCAAAAAAAAAAAAAAAATCCTATAACATCTGTCCTAATATACCTGACTTATTTCACTTAGCATTATGCCCTCTAGGCCCTTCCATGTTATAAAGTTTTGTGGACTTACTGTTGTTCTTTGTAGCTGAATAGTATTCTATTGTATGTATGTACCATAATTTACTTACCCATATATCTGTTGATAAACAATTTGGTTATTTCTACTGTTTTATTATTGTAAATAAAGTTGCAGTGAACACAGTGCTATTGTTAGGTATTGTCAAGTCGGTTCTGCCATCCTGTGGTCACAGGACAAAACTGCCTTGTCCTGTGCCATCCTCACAATTGCTGTTATGTCTGAGCCCACTGTTGCAGCAACTGTGTCAGTCAACATCATTGTCTGACTTTCTCTCTTTCACTGATCCTCTATTCCACCAAGCATGATATCCTTCGGGGACTGGTCCCTCCTGATAACATATCTAAAGTATGTGACATGAAGTTTTGCCATTCCTGCTTCTAATAAGCATTCTAGCTGTACTTCTTCCAAGACAAATTTGTTTGTTCTTCTGGCTCATTAAAAAAACAACCTATTCTTGTGAAGCTGATTCTAATGCATAGCAACTCTATGGGATAAAGTAGAACTGCCGCATAGATTTTCCAAGGAGCACCTGGTAGGTTCGAACTATCAACCTTTTGGTTAACAGTTGTAGCACTTAACTGCTGTGTCAGCAGGGCTCCCATTCTTCTGGAAGTCCATGATACATTCAATGTTCTTCATCAACACCACAATTCAAAGGCATCAACTCTTTGCTCTTCTTTATTTGTTGCCTAGCTTTCACATACATATGAGGTGATTGAATACACCATGGTTTCGGTCAGGCACACCTTAGTCTTTTAAGTGACATTTTTGGTTTTTAACGGTTTAAAAGATCTTTTGTAGGAGATTTGCCCAACACAGTGTGTTGTTTGATATTTTAACTGCTGCTTTCATGGGCATTGATTGTGGATTCAAGTAAAATGAAAAGTTTTATGACTTCCATCTTTTCTCCATTTATCATGATATAGTTTATTGGTCCAGTTATGAAGATTTTTGTTTTCTTTATGCTGAGGCGTAACCCATACCAAATGTTGATCTTTAATCTTCATCAGTGTTTCAAGTCCTCTTTACTTTTAGCAAGCAAGATTGTATAATTTGTGTATCAGCTTTTCTGATTATTTGTTCAGTACATAGATTGAATAAGTATTGTGAAAGGATACAAATCTGACGCTTACCTTTCCTGGCTTTACATGACCAAGTATATCCACTGTTTTGTGGAGATACTGCCTCTTAGTCTGAGCACAGTTTCCTCTTGAGTGCAACAAAGTACTCTGGAATTTCCATTCTTTAAAATGCTTTCCATAATTTGTTATGATCCACACAGTTGAGTGTGTTTGCATAGCCTGTAAAGCAGAGGTAAATGTCTTTCTGGTATTCTCTGCTTTCTGCCAGAATTCAATGATATCACTTGTTCCATGTCCTCTTCTGAATCTGGCTTGAAGTTTTGGTAGTTCTCTGTTCAATGTACCTCTTCAACTGATTTTGAATTATCTTCAGCATAATTTTACTTGTGTATGATATGAATGATATTGTTTGATAATTTTTACATTCAGCTGGATCATCTGTCTTTGGAATGGGCACAAGTATGGGTCTCTTCCAGTTGTTTGGACAGGTAATTATCTGCCAACTTTCTTGGCATAGATGAGTGAGCACTTCCAGTGCTGCATCAGTAACTTGAAATGTCTTAGCTGGTATTCTATCCATTCTTGGAGCCTTACTTTTCACTAATGTTTTCTGGTACAGCTTGAACTTATACCATCAGTTCTTGATCTTATGTTACCTACCGAAATGGTTGAATGTTGAAAAATTCTGCTTGATGCAGTTTCTCTGTGTATTCCTTCCATCTTCTTTTGATGCTTCCAGTGTTGTTTAGTGTTTCCCTGTAGAATCCTTCAACATTGCAACTTGAGACGTGAATTTTTTCTTCAAGTCTTTCAACTTGAAAGATGTAGAGCATATTTTTCCCTTTTGGTTTTCTATCTCCAGGTCTTTGCATATTTCATTATAATACTTTGTCTTCTCAAGCTGCCCTTTGAAATCTTCTATTTAGATCTTTTAATTTCATCATTCCTTCCTTTTACTTTACCTACTTTTCATTCAAAAGCAACTTTCAGAGTCTCTTCTGACACACACTTTGATCTTTTCTTTATTTCCCGTCTTCTAAGTGACCTCCCGCTTTGGTTGTGTATAACATCCTTGATCTCATTCTGTAACTCACCTGACCTTCAGTCCTTAGTGCTCAGTGGTCACTAAATTTTGGCTCTTGTCATTTTTATTTTCTTCAGCTTCAACTTGAGTTTGTATATGAGCAATTGATGGTTTCTTCTGCAGGTGGCTACTGCCCCTGTTCTGACTGATAACAGTAAGCTTCTCCATTACCTCTTTCCACAGATGTAGTCGATTTGATTCCTATGTATCCCATCCAGTTGTGAGGTCCATGTGCATAGTCACTGTTAAGCTGTTGAAAAAATGCATTTTTTTGCAAGAGTCTTTGGTTTTGCAAAAATCCATCATGCTATCTCCAGCTTCATTTCTATTACCAAGGCCACATTTTCTGTCTACTGATTCTTCTTCTTTGTTTCCAGCTTTCTTATTCCAATTGCCAGTAAGTATCAATGCTTCTTGATTGCATGTTTGATCAGTTTCAGGCTGCAAAAGTTGGTAAAAATCTCTAGCGTCCTCATCTTTGAACTTTGTGATTCGTGTGCAATTTGAGTTATATTAATTTTGTAGGTATACTGATATTATCCTATCACTGACAGCATTGTACTTCAGGTAAACCTTGAAGTATTCTCTTGAACAGTGAATGCAACACCATCTTTCTTCTGTATGTCTTTCTCAGCATAGTAGACCGTATGATTGTCAGATCCCAAATGGCCAATACTAGTCCATTTCAGCTCACTAATGCCTAGGATATTGATATTTATGTATACCATTTCATTTTTTGATGATCTCCAGTTTTCCTAGATTCATACTTGGTGCATTCCATGTTCCAGTTACCAGTGGATGTTTGCAGCTGTTTCTTCTTATTCTGATTGTTCCACGTCATCAAATGAAGGTTCTAAACATTTGACTCCATCCATAGCATTGATGTTGATTTTAATTTGAGGAGGCAGCTCTTCCTACATTGTTTTTTTGAGTGCCTTTCAACCTGAATGGCTCACCTTTTGGTACTATATCAGACAATGTTCCACTTCTATTCATAAGATATTCACTGGTCCATGTTTTTCAGAAGTTTACTGCTAGGTCCTTGTTTTAGTTGGATAGGGCTGCTCTAACAGAAATACAACAGAGTGGATGGCTTTAGCAAAGGAAGGTTTATTCTTACACAGTCCAGTAGGCTGCAAGTCCAAATTCAGGATGTCCACTCCAGAGGAAGGTTTACCCCCTTGTCGGCTCTGGAGGAAAGTCCAGTACTGCATCAGTCTTTGTCCAAGGAGCATCTTGGCGCAGGAACCTCAGGTCTGAAGGACACACTCGTCTCCCACTGCTGCTTTCTTGATGGTGTGAGGTTCCCAATTCTCTGCTTGCTTCTGCTGCCTTTTATCTCTTGCAGGATGGAAGGATTAAGGGTGGGACAAGCCATACTTCAGGGAAACGCCCTTTGCAGTGGAGCAGGGAGGTGATATTATAAAGGATTTTATAGTCCCACCCTAGTGCTTTAACATACAGCAGAGGACAATTACAAAATGGAGGACAGTCATAGAATACAGGGAATCATGACCCAGCCACATGGCTACACATATTTTTTGGCAGACACAATAAGATGTATGACAGTCCTTCTTCCTACCTGTCTTGGTCTGGAAGCTTAGTTGAAAAATGTTCACCATAGGTGATTCATCCGGTGTTTGAATACTGGTGGCATAACTTTCAACACCACAGTAACACAGAAACCCCCACAGTGTGACAAAATGACAGACATTTGGGAGCAATGAACGCAAGAGTACAAGTGTCTGTGTCAGTGCTCTCAGGTTTCTGGGGTATAGCCCTTGGAATGGGATTATTGAATCATAAGGTTGCTCTATTTTTAGTTCTTTGAGGAAGTACCATTCTACTTTCTGTAGTGGTTGAACCATCTTGCAGCCATACCAGCGATGGATAAGGGTTCCAGTTTCCCCACATCTTCACCAACATTTTTTTTTAAATACTTGCCATTTTAGTAGAAGTGAGATGGTGTCTCATTGTAGTTTTGATTAGCAGCTCTCTAATGTCTAAGATAATGAACATCTTTCATGTGTTTGTTGGATGCTTTGATGTCTTTTTTGGTGAGGGTTCTTTTCTTGCCATTGCTTATTTTATAATTGTGTTGTATGTATTTTGTTGTTCGGCTGTTTGAAGATTTCTGTGAATTTTGGGGATTAGACTCCTAGCTCATATGTAATTTTGAAGTTTTTTTTTCCACTCTGTAGGTTCTGTTGTTACTATTTTTTATGAACAGGAGTTTTTAACTTTCAAGAGATCCCATTTACCTCTTTTGCCTTCTATTCATGCATTTGCTGTAATATTTTTGCCAGAAGTTAGATTCCATCATTTTCTCCCTAAGTTTTATTCCAGGAATTTTATGGTTTTAGGTTTAACATTTAGGTCTTTGATCCATTGGAATTAGTTTTCTCTGTGTGTTGTGCACTATGGGTCTTGTTTCATTTTTCTGCTGGCAGATGTTCAGTTTCACCAGCATCATTTATTAAAGAGACAATTTATGCCTTGCTAAGTGGACTTCGGACCCTTGTTGAAAATCGGTTTTCCATAGATGACTGGGTTTAATACTGAGTTCTCAGTTCACTTCCACTGGTCTACGTGTCTGTTATTGACCTAGTAGAAGAAGGTTTTGATTATAGTTGTTGTATAGTATGTTTTAACATCAGTAAGTGTCAAGCCCCCTGCCTTGTTCATTTTCTTCAATATTGCTTTTGTTGCTCAGGAATTTTTCCTTTCAATATGAGACTGATTATTAATTTTTCCATTTCTGTAAAGAATATTGTTAAAGTTTATATAAGGATTCATTGTATCCACAGATGGCTTTAGGTGGAATTGACATTTTTACTATATTAAGTCTTCCAGTCCATTAGTGTAGAAAGCCTTTTCTTTTTCAGTCTCTTTTAGCAGTATTTTATAGTTTTCATTGTGTAAATCTTTGACATTGTAGAACAGAGTAGAACCGCCCTGTAAAGTTTCCAAGGAGTACCTGGTGAATTTGAACAGCCAACCATTTGGTTAGCAGCTTAGCACTTTACCACTATGCCACTAGGGTTTCCTTTACATCTGTGGTTAGGTTAATTCCCAGGTATTTTATCAATTTGGGGCAGTTGTAAATTGTACTCTATCTTGATTTCTCTTTTGGAGTAGTCTTTGTTAGCGCAGAATAACCAAATTGATTTTTGTGTGTTGATCTTTGTATCCTTCAGCATTGCTAAATTCTTCTTTCTATTTTTTCTTGTGGAATTTTTAGAGTATGTGATGTATAGAATCATGTCATCAACAAATGGAAATAATTTTACTTGTTTTGGATTTAGATACCTTTTATTTCTTTTTGTTTTATTGCTCTACTTAGGACTTCCACTACAATATTGAGTAACAGTGGTGATAACGAGTATCCTTGTCTCATTTCCATTCTCAAAGGAAAAGGTCTCCATCTTTCTTCATCGATCAGAGTGTTGAATTTTCCGTTTGCATCTATTCCCTTACCTATGTTGAGGAATTTCCCTTCTATTCCTATTTTCCTGAGAGTATTATCAGGAAAGAGTGTTGTAATTTATCAAATGCCTTCTCTGTATCAATTCATACCATCATGTGTAAATCCCTCAAGGTCAGATCTATATGTATCACTGTGCTTTATCTCTCTTAATTTCTCCATTCTCTATAATTTTTCCATAATATCTGTGAGGATTATTTTTTTCCTACTATTTCTGTCTGTTTCTACTGTTTATTGCTTCTGTATGTCCTAGAAGAAAGCAAGGGCCTACCATGCAGGACAATTTTAATACATTTTGTTCAGCTAAAAAAAAAAAAGGATAATGAAGAATTGAAGGCAACATTTTCTATACAAACTGTTGCATTGAATGACTTTATTCAGGTAGCTGAATCATGGAGCAATCTGACTTTTAATAATGACCTTCCATGTACTTCAGAAACAATCCATTTAGACTTCACTGTGAGGACATAGATTAGGGAGAGAGCATTCCATCAAGAAGAAACAGCAGGTGCTAATACAAGGAGTCAATTTACATTTTCTTTTTTTTTTTTTTTTTGGTGCTGTGCTGGTCATGGTAAATTGAACTTTGTCTTTCTAGGGAAATATTTCAGGGAGTAGAATATAATTTCTAATCTATCACCTGTGATTTCTTCCAACAAAATGTTCCCAAAGTCATTTGTCAGTGACTACTAAGTCATCAAGGCTAGTCTTTTCACTAGAGTTTGTGTTCTGTACCCCACATTTCTCCAGCTTGTTCAGGGGCTTTTTGTTAAGTTCCCTGTAACAGCGGTTGCTTGTAGTAGCTGGGCACCATCTAGCTCTTCTGGTCTCATGCTGATATAGTCTCTGTTTATGTGGCCCTTTCTGTCTCTTATGCTCATATTTTCATTACATCCTTGTTCTTCATTCTCCTTTGCTCCAGGTGAGTTGGAAGCAGTTTATGATTCTTCAAGTCCCCAGATACTACTTACCAAAATGTGATGCAAAATATCATCTTAAAAAACTTTGTTATGGCAGTTGGTCTAGCTGTTCCCTGAAACCATGATACCCAGACTCCTGTCCCTGCTACTTGGTCCTTGGAAGGTTTGCTTATACTTGGGAAACTTAGTTTTTAGTTTAGTACAGTTGTGCTGACTTTTCCTGTTCTGTGTGTTGGCCCTACTTTCACCTAAAACAATTCTTGTTGGTAGAATTAATTAGTGAATATCCCTCTTTCTCTTTTCCCACCCTTGTAGCCATCAAAGACTGTTATCTTCTGAGTTTAAACTTTTCTTTGAGTTCTTGTAATAAAAGTGACCTGATAACAGTATTTATTCTTTTGCAACTGACTGATTTCACTCAGCACAATACCTTCTAGATTTCTCCATACTATATGATGTTTCCCAAATTCACCATTGTTCATTATCATTGGGTAACATTTCATTGTGTGAAAATATCCTATTTGTTAATCCATCATCTGTTGACGGACACCTAGGTTGGTTCCATCTTTTTTGCTATCATGGACAGCATTTTGATGAACACTGGTGTACATATATCTGTTTCAGCAACAGCTCTTATTTCTCTAAGACATATTGCAGTAAGTGAGATTGCCAGATCTTATGGTATTTCTATTTCCAACTTTTTAAGAAAGTGCTGAATGGATTTCTGAACTGATTGGGCCATTTTACATTCTGACCAACAGTGTATAAATGTGACCTGCCTCAGCTCATTAAACTTGCTTGCACAGAGACCAACAGATTGGAATTCATAGTCACAGCCAACAGTGGACTCATCTCTGTGGGTTCCTTCTTCGTACTGATCATTTCTTACATCTTCATTTTGGTCACGGTTCAGAAACATTCTTCAGGTGGCTTATCCAAGGCTGTCTCCACTCTGTCGGCTCATGTTACAGTGGTGGTTTTATTCTTTGGGCCGTTAATCTTCTTTTATACGTGGCCCTTCCCCTCATCACACTTGGACAAGTTTCTTGCCATCTTTGATGCAGTTCTCACTCCTTTTCTGAATCCGGTCATCTACACATTCAGGAACAAAGAGATGAAAGCAGCAATGAAAAAACTTTGCCATGAGCTTATGAGTTACAGGAAATTGTCCTAAAGATGTTTATATAAGTAAACATATACATATGGTTATACTGTATTTGATGACAAAAAAAATTGTAACAATTTTAGAGCCCTATTAATTTCATGTATGTGGTTACATTTAAGCATTTACTATGTTGTGTAGCACTGTAACAAGACAGGGAACTACCATAGTACTATAGGAGCCTTCTGTGTTTCTGACCCTTTGCTAGGTGTTTTATGTACACTATTTCACTTAATATTCATGATAGCTCTGTTATGAATATTTTTATATTTAATTTTTTTCCAGTGTTTATGTATTTAGGTTCTTTTTTATTGTGCTTTAAGTGAAAATTTATTGTTCAAGTTAGTCTCTGATACAAAAGTTTATGCACTTATTGTTATGGGACCCTAGTTTTTCTCTCTGTAGTATGACAGCTCACTCCTTTCCACTCCATATTTTTGGTGTCCATTCAACCAGCTCCTGCCCCTTTCTGCCTTCTCGTCTCACCTCCAGAAAGCAGCTATCCTGTATTATGAGTATATTTATCTTGATAAATACTTCTGTTCAATTAGGAACTGCTTTCTGCTTATTTTCATAACAATTATGTAAATTTTCAAATCAAGGTTGATTTTTACCTTAGTTACCACTTCCTATTGTCTTCTTCCTCAAATGGTGCCAAACAGAAGGCATTCAGTGTTTCAGTAGTGCATTTTAGCATATCATTCCGTGTAATACTTGTTTTGAATGGGTTAATGTGATTTCTCTCAAACTATTTACCAAACTGGTATAGTATCTCATTTTTCTCTCCTTTAATGTAGTTGTGTTTCTTATTTCCCTATATTCTTTGGTTACTTAGGGGACAATTAATTACATAATAGAATTATAAAATTTTAGAACTAGAGTTTGAAAGACAATTTGTTCCAATCCAGTCATGTTATAGACGATAATATTTGGGCTCAAGATGTTAAATGTTAGGCTTGGGATGAAACCCTACTTAAGCCATATTCCTCTGTTTATATTGCTTTCTGCTGTAATGAACACCTGAAAGGCTATTCTTAGTCACTTTTATTAATGACACCAATGTTGGCAGTTGTTTTAAGCAAACTTCAAGAATTTCACTGTGATTGTTTATATATTCCTCTATGTGCTTCTATTAACTCAAAGATAATATAAGCCAAAGATAAAAAACATGCTAATCTACAAGCCAAAGTATTGACAAAGTGCTAGTAAGGTGTTGACCAAGTATGGATAAATTAATAACAAATCATTATAAAATTACAGTAATAGTAAACATTAAGAAATTATGCTAATGCTTACTTATTTTAAAAATTATTAAAATTTTTCACATACATGCTTATATCCTAGTAGATTAATAGTTTTGAAAGATTTTTGAAATAAATTCTTCTTCAGTTACTGACAGGTTGCAGACTACTTTCACAAAGTTATCTTTATATTAATTTTGTTTCCTATTTTATTTTAATTCTTTAAGAATTATTAAATTATTTATAAAGTAAATATTCATTAGAAAAGTTATACATTATTTTTAAATTATCTTAATCAGAGACGAAGTGTTATTTTTTGAAAAATTAGACTTCTTCTAAGGATTGTCGTGTGAATCCAACTGTCCCTTTCCGCTGTTGGTAAGCTTTATCTATACCTCTGTCTATTGATGAAACCAGGTGTTACGTGTTTGAGTAGTTTCACAAACATTTTGTGTTTTTTTGACTTTCTATTTGACAAATGGAAATGTAGAAGTGCAGCCACTCCAAATAAAATTTGGCACATTCAAGTCAGATTATTTATCACTGTGTTTGCTCTTGATCTTTTATTTATAAGATCAGGTAAAACTTGTGTATATAGCACCTTTATCTTCTATCAGGGTTCCCACAGCATTTTAAAAGCCTATTCAATGCTTTTATCTGACCACCACCACCATCACCAACATTGATTATGGCTTGCTAGGTACTATTATAATCTCTTCATGTTTATTAATTTTACATGTATTTGATTCTCATAGTAACCATGTAGGTAACATTCTCATTTTATAGATGAGGTAACTGAGACACAGAAAGACTAAGTATCTAGCCTAGCAACACAAGCTTGTTAATGGAAGAGCTGGGATAGGATTTCAGGCAATCTGTGCAGCAGCATTCCCTCTCTTAATTACCACACACAACTACCTGTAAGACCTAGTGGATCCCCATAATTTGTATTCGTTAAGTATGAAATTATTCCTTTCTGTACACTAAACAGCATAATATAATCACCACGAAACATGAATCAATTAAATAAAATATAATATTATTCAGGATTTGAATTGTTTCACTTTAGTGTATCATTAAAATATTCTTTGATTTACCATTCAAATGGGTAAAGATTCCAATGAAATGTATATAACAAAATAATCTTACAGCCTTTCCACGTACAAGCACAATTTTTGATTAACAGTGAAGAGTTTGTTGTCCATTCTTTGGAGTTTTTAGTCCTAGTTAGAGCTATTTATCAGAAAAGATTGAAGCCTAAATAGACATCTTTTTTTTTAAATTTCAACTGTTTTTTAACTGTACTTTAGATGCAGGTTTACAGAAAAAACAAGTTTCTCTTTTAACAATACAAACATATTGTCTCATGACATTGGCAAACAAACCCATAACACGTCATTGCTTTCCCTCCTTAACCCTAGGCACCCAGTTGCCAGTTTGCCTGTCCCTTCCTGCCTTCTAGTCCTTGGCCCTAGGCCAGCATGCCCCTTTAGTCTTCTTCTTCTTCTTTTTAGGTCTGTCTGATCTTTGGCTGAAGGGTGAACCTCAGGGGTGACTTCACTAGTGGGTTGAAAGGGCTTTAGGGCACTGTACTCTGAGAGTTTCTCCCGTCTGTCAGAACAGCAAGTCTGGTCTTTCTTTTTGAGTTAGAACTTTGTTCTACATTTTTCTCCAGCTCTATCTGGGACCCTCTGTTGTGATCTCTGTCAGAGGAGTTGGTAGTTGCTGGGCACCATCTTGTTGTACTGGACTCATTCAGATGGAGGGTGTTATAGATGTGGTCCATTAATCCCCTGGATTAATTCTTTTCTTTGCGTCTTTAGTTTTCCTCATTCTTCATTGCTCCTGATGGAATAAGACACAAAAGGTAGTATCATAGATGGCCACTCACAGGCTTTCAAGACCCCAGATGCTGCTCACCAAAGTAGAGTGTAGACCATTTTCTTATACACTACGGTGTTGCACTTGAACTGCATGTTCCTTGAGACCATGGTCCCAAAGGCTTTAGTCCAGAAATTGGGTCCTTCAGGGAGGTTGAAAACACTGGTGGTGATGTAGGTTAAGTGCTATGTCTGCTAACCAAAAAGATCAGCAGTTCAAATCTACCAGGTGCTCCTTGGAAACTCAGATCTATAGGGACTCTATAAGCTGGCATTGACTTGACAGCAGTGGGTTTGGTTTTTGGTTTTCAGGGAGTTTGGACATGTCTATGGAGCTTTCACGACCTTGCTGTTTTCAAGTTGTGCTGTCTTCCCCAGCATTGTGTACTGTTGCGTCCTTCCCCAAAGGTACCACTTACTTATTGTCATTTAGTGATTTTCATCCCTGCACCTCCCATCCCTTGTAAACATCAAAAATCATTTCTTTTTATGTGTAAACTTTTTCATGAGTTTTTGTAACAGTGGTCTTATAAAATATTTTCCTTTTGTGACTGACATCTCTATCTACATAATGCCTTCCAGTTCCTCCTATTTTATTAGATGCTTCACAGATTCATTGTTGTTCTTTTGTACTCCATTATTTGTATGTGTCACAATTTGTTTATCCATTCATCTGCTGAGGGGCATCTGTGTTGTCTTCATCTTTTTGCTATTGTGAATAGTGCTGCAGTGACCATGGGTGAGTGTTGGGGTTTCTAGTGTTCATTCTACTTTTTACTCTTTGAACTTTACAGGTTTTGGCTTTATGTTTAGGTCTTTGATCCATTTTGAATTAGTTTTTGTATATGACGTGAGGTGTGTGTTCTGCTTCGTTTTTTTTGCAGATGGACATCTAGTTTTGCCACCGTCATTTGTTAAAAGGACTGTCATTTTCCCATTTGATGGATTTTGGACACTTGTTGAAGATCAAGTGACTATAGGAGGATGAATTTATACCTGAGTTCCCAATTCTATTCCGTTGGGCAATGTGTCTGTCATTGTACAAGTACTGCAACGTCTTCACTACTGTATAGTAGGTTCTGAGGTCAGGTAGTGTAATCTTGCTTCTTTCCCTTCCGTATGAAGTTGATTAATTTTTCAACCTCTTTGAAAAAGTTGTTGGCACTTGGACCAGCACTGCATTGTATTCAGAGACTGCTTTGCATAGAACTGACATTTTGACAGTGTTGAGTCCACCTATCCAAAAATGTGATATGTTCCTCCTTTTGTGAAGATCTTTTTTAGTTTCTTGTTGGAGTGTTTTGCAGTTTTCCTTGTATAGATAGGTCTTTTACATCCCTTGTTAGGTTTGTTCCTCAGTATTTTATTTTTTTTAGGAGCTATTTTAAATAGTATCTTTTTCTGATTTCCTTTTTGTCATTCTCTTGATTGTTGTATAGGAATACAACTGATTTTTACATGTTCATTTTATACACTGCTACTCTGCTGAATCTTTCTATTAGTTCTAGTAGTTTTTTCAAGAAATCTTTTGGATTTTCTATGTATAGTGTCATATTATCCACACATAGGGACAGTTTTACTTCTTCAACAACTTGAATGTCCTTTATTTCTTTCTCTTCCAATATTATTCTAACTAGCCCTTCCAGTACAATGTTGACTAAGAGTCATGATAAAGGGCAACCTTGTCTTATTTCTGTTCTCAAGTGGAATAGTTTCAGCCTGTCTTCATTAGGGTTGACTCTGGCTGTTGGTTTTATGTAGATGCCCTTTATTATGTTCAGGAATTTCTCTTCTATATGTATTTCATTGGGTATTTTTATTAGGAATGGGCATTGAACTTTGTTGGATGTCTTTTTTGAGTTGAATAAGATGATTATATGATTATATCCTTTCCTTTTGTTTATATGGTGGAATATCTTGATAGATGTTCTAATATTGAACCATCCTTGCATGCCTGGTATGAACCCCACTTGGTTATAGTATATTCTTATTCTTTTTTTGATATGATGGTGAATTCTGTTGGCTAGACTTTTGTTGAGAAGTTTTGCATCTATATTCACGAGCCGTATTGGCCTGTAATTTTTTCAGTGGTATCGTTACCTTGTTTTAATACTAAAGTTATGCTGACTTCATAGAATTAATTTGGAAGTATCCCTTCTTTTTCCATGTTCTAAAATAGTTTGAGTGGTACTGGTATAAGCATTTCTCTGAATGGTAGAATTCTTCACTAAAGCCTTCTGTACTAGGGCTTTTTTTGGTTGGGTGTCTTTGCTTTAAAAACATCTTTTCAACCACTTCTCTTATTATAGGTCTGTTCAGATTTTCAGTTTTTGTGAGTTTGGGTGGGTAGTATGTTTCTGGAAATTTGTCCCTTTGCTTTAGTTTTTCAATAGTTGGATTACAGTTTTTCATAGTACTCTGTTATGATCCTTTTTATTTCACTTGAGTCTGTTGTGATGTACTCCATTTCATTTCTTATTTGGGGGTTGTGTACTCTCCCATTTTTTCTCTTTCTTTTTTTGTAAATTTGGCCAATGGTTTGTTGATTTTGCTGATCTTTCGAAATAAACATCTTCTGGTTTTGTTGACTCTATTGTTCTAAGCTGTATTTCATTTATTTCTGCTGTGATTTTTACTATTTATTTTATTCACTGTAGTCTTCTTTTGTTGTTCTTTTTCTTTTTTTGTTCTATTTTATTTTCTATTTTTTATTGTGATTGAGTGAAAGTATACAATCCAGATTAAATTTGCATACCTGCCTTTCTGCAACTGCTTCTGCTCTCCTTACCCAGGGACAGCACATTCCTCCTTTCTGTTCTATACAGGTCATGTGCTGTTAACAATCTTTTGTCTCCTCCTCTCCACTCTCCCCACTGTCTTCTAGTAAGAGGCCAGTTGCACAACATCCTATAGATGCATCAAACCATAAAGTGCACACACGATATGGTCCCTCTATGTCCCCGAGTCCAATCCATTCCTGTCTGAAGAGTTGACCTCAGTGATGATTTATGATCAGGGAGAGCATGAGGTCTAGGGGCCACATTCCCAGGAAAACTCCCAGGCCTTTGGACTATCAGTTGTGATCTTTTAATGGAGTTCTTAGGGAATAGCCCTCTTTTTCTTGTGTTGTCACTGGACTTGACACTGTGAGCCCTATCATGGCTGTCATTGGTGATGGCCAGGAACCATCCGGTTCTTCTTGTCATATGTTGATATAGTCACCCCTTCACATGGGTTCTTCTGTCTTTTGGGCTCTTTTTCACTCATGTCATTGTTTTCCTTGGTGTTAATCTGTTCTGGCTGAGTTGGGTTGATTTGGTGTACCTCAGATGGAGCTTGCTAGCTTTTAAGACCCTAGACACCACTCACCAATATAGAGTGCAGAAGATTCTCTTAGCCAACATCGTTTCTGCTGAGAAGTAAGATGAAAACCTACAGGGATTCCCTCTGAATGTTAGCTTTGCTTTGAGTCTCTTTGCCTTTAATAGTTTCTGCTTATGTTTCATTTTGTTAAGTTTGATTGTAATATGTCTTGGTGTCTTTCTTTTGGGGTCTATTTTTTTGGCATTTGATATACATCTTGGATATCTATGTTCTCTTCTTTCATAATTTCAGGGCAGTTTTCTGTCAGCAACTCAACAACAATACTCTGTGTTTTCAGGTATCCCTCCCTGTTCAGGAGTTCCAGTTAACTGTAGATTATTCCTCTTGATAGAGTCCCACATGTTTCTTAAAACGTCTTCATTTTTCTTGTTTCTTTTCTCTGATTTCGGCTCATAAATGCTGGTGTCAGTAGCTCTGTCTTCAAGGTCAGTAAGTCTAATTTCCAGTTGTTCAATTCTGCTCTTTTGGTTTTGAATTGAATTGCCTAATTCTGTAATTTTGTTATTGATCTGTCAGATTTTGGCATTTGGCTTGGCTGTCAGATTTCAGAATGCTGATGTTCCCTCTGTTTGAACAACTTACTTAATTTTTCATTTTGCTTTGCTGCATTTTGTGTAATGTCTAGGATGGCTCTATATGTAGTTCTTTTGTACTTGACCTCTGATAGTTTCAGAAGGGCTTCTCCATCTGGGAATTCTTTGATTATTTTGGGAGTTTTCTGAAGCCATGGCTGGATGTTTCTTTAAATGTTTGGCTTTTGGGACATCTTGCTGCTGTTTAGTTTCTCTGGTGTTGCCTCAACAGGAGCTGACGTGCAGTTCTGAGAAGGGGGTTGGTCACCAGCCACTTCTATGTACTCCAGGGACTGGACCTAGTGGACTCTCTGGGGTAGTAGGTTCCGCCTCCTGGCTCACAATGATGTGGCCCTACTTATGGAGTCACCGGGGGGCCATCAGCCGACCCTATGATGTAGATCAGTAAAGGCTAGAAGAGATGCTGTTGGGCTGCACTGCAGTTATTTCTCCAGGTAGTCTTATTTTAAAAAGCTAAATCAGCAGGCTGTCAGGTGTGGCAAATCCTTCTTTCTGGCTGACAATGGGAGCATCTCTTCAACCACCCCCAGATGATGTACACATTGAAAGTAGGGACAGGTTACTGCCCCATTGTCATCCCCTGCCAGGCCTCACTCGTAAGGTTACACTGTACTAAACACAGCTTTTCTGCTGCAAAAGTGCTTCTTGGGCTGGCACTGCCTCCTACCTTGGGAATTAGCCCCTGCTGAGGCCTCTGGTTGGGTAACTTCACCTCCCTGTTCAACAATATGGCGTCCCTGTCAAGCTGTCCTGCCCATTGTGAAACAGTTGAATCTATGGTAGAGGTTCAAAAAGAGAGGGTGGAGGGGGGCTCTGGTGCTCTGAGTCTGGATCCAGGCTCTCAAAATGTGATTTTCCACCTGCTGATCACATCAGCCCTGCAGCTCAGTGTAACGGCCACTTAAGCCCATTCCCTGCCTGTCGACCAGCAAAAAGAAAAAAAAGTTAAAAACGCCAGTTATCTCAGTCTGCAGAAGGTGGCCATTCAACAAGAGTGGGGGTCAGTGAAAGAGAGGTTTCCTGTTCAGTGGTGTGTAATCCAAACTGACAGTCTTATGCTGTGTTCTTGGGCTCACCGGGTGTCCAGAAATCTCCTTTTAATTATCAATCCAGGCCTGATTTTTCAGAGGGAACTAAGGAGATGTGTTTCTGGCCCACCATCTTGACTCCATCCCTTTGCTCTTTTTCGTTTTGCTCAAGTTATATAGCTAATGTTTTGATTTTATCCCTTTTGTCTTTTTCAATGTGTACATCTGTTGCTATAAATGGACCTCTAAGCACTGCCTTTGTTCTGTCCCAAAGTTTTTGATATGATGTGTTTTAAATCTTGTTTGATTCTAGGAATATTTTGATTCTGTCTTTGATTTTGTCTATGACCCAGCGGTTTTTACATGGTGTTGTTCGGTTGCCATGCATTTGATTTTTTCCCTTGTTTTCCTGTTAATAACTATCTTTATGAGAAAATACTTTGTATTATCTCAGTGTTTGGGATTTTGTTGAGGGTCACGCTGTGGCCTATGGTATGATCTATTTTGGAAAATATTCCATGTGCATTGGAAAAGCATGCATACTTTGCTGCTACTGGATGGAAGATTTATATGCGTTTAAGAGATTAAATTGATTGATCATCGCCTTTACAGCTTCTGTATCTTTGTTGAATTTCTGCATGTTCTTTTACTGAGAATGGTGTGTTGAAATCTTGTATTATTGTGGAACTTCCAATTTCTCTTCTCAGTGCTGTAGAGTTTGTTTTATGCATTTTGGAGCCCAGCCATTGGGTGTGTAGACATATTTTATAGATGTGTGCAACCCCAGGGGCACAGTGGTTAACAGCTTGGCTCCTAGCCAAAACGTTGGTAGTCTGAATCAACCAGCTGCTGCTGGAAATCCTATAGGACAGTTGTACTCTGTTCTATAAGGTAACTCTGAGTTGAAATTAACTCAGAGCAGAAATAGTTTGGGTTGTTTTATATGTCTTCATGATAGATTGTCTCTTTAATCATCATATCAAGTCCTTTGTTGTCTTTTGAGGTGGATTTTGTTTTAAAGTCAGCTTTCTCTGACATCAGTTTTGCCACTCCTGCTCTTTTTTTGCTTGTTATTTGGATGATATATATATTTTTTGTCCTTTGAGTTTAAAAATATGTTTCTTTTTTCCTAAGGTGTGTCTTTCACAGACTGTGTCATGGATTGAATTGTGTCTCTCCCAACATGTGTGTAGCAATTTGGCTATACCTTGATTCCTGGTATTGTCTTATGTTCCTATATGTTGTAAACCCTGCCTCTATGATGTTAATGAGGGAAGATGGGCAGCAGTTGTGTTCAAAGGGTGGGACTAAAAGTGTAAGATTGTATTGAGTCTTGCAGCAATCTTTGGGGTATAAAGGAAAGGAAAGCAAACAAAGGTTTGGGGACATCATATGACCAAGAAGTAGTGCTGGGATGAGAGTGTCCTTTGGAAAGGATATGGGGTCACTGTGCTTCAGAGGCTCCCAGTCCAGGGAAAGATTTATGATAAGGAGGTTCCTCCAGAGCCAACAAAGACTTCTCTTAGAGGTGATACACTGAATTTGGACATGTAGTCTACTGAACTGTGATGGAATAAAAAGACTGAATTTGGACATGTAGTCTACTGAACTGTGATGGAATAAAATTTCCCTTTTTAAAGCTTTCTGCTTGTGGTGTTCCTATGACGGCAGCACCAGATGACTAAGACAGACAGTGTAGCAATAGGTTTTCTTTTTCTATTCATTCCATTAATCTCTGTCACTTTATGGATGCATTTAAGTCGTGTGTGTTCACTGTGATTATCGATAGATGTCAGTTTATTGTTGTCATTTTGTAGTAGTTCAGTTTTGTGCATGTGTTGCTGACCTATTCTTGGTTCCTCTCACTCTCTTGTGCTGAATTCCTTGCTTGTGGATTTTCTTCTGTTTCTTTTGTTTTTGTAGGTTTTATGTTTACTGAGACTTTTGTTTTCCTTCTTCACTTTAATGAATGGATTTGTTAATTTTCTTGGTGGTTGCCTTGAAATTTGCCTGTCTTCCTAAGTTCGAATCAATCTTTTATTTCTTGATTTTTTTTTGACTTCCCCTCCATTTCAAAGTTCTTTACATGTACCATTTGTTTCCTCTTTTATTGTTCTGACTTTGTTGTCATTTACAGATTGGCCTCTCTGGTTCCCTGTTGTAAATTTCCTAGTTTTGTTACGTCTTTGGGAGTTCGTTACCTAGGTTGGTATTCCAAGCTGTTGTCTGATGTTGTTGGTTCTTTAACTGAAGTACTGCTTTTAATAATTCTTGTATGGCTGGCTTGGTTTTTACATATTCCCTTAACTTTGTTTATCTGGAAGTGTCCTAATTTCATCACCATATTTGAGTAAGAGTTTTGCAGTGTATATTATTCTTGCTTGGAAATTTTTTTGCTTTCAGGGTTTTGTGTATGTCATCCCATTGCCTTTTTGCCTTTATGGTTTCTGCGAGCTAATCAGACTTTAGTCTTATTGTTCACCTCCATATGAAATTTTTGTTTTCTTTCAGCTGTTCTCAGGTTTTTCATTGTCTTTGGTTTTAACAAATGTGTTTATGATACATCTTTTTTTTTTTTCCTTTTTCCTTTTGGGGAAGCTATCCTACATGGAGTTCTTTGAGTTTCCTAGATGGTTGGCTTTTCATCTTTTATGATCTAGAGAAGTTTTATATCAGTAAATCTTCAATTGCTCTTTCTGTGTTTTGCATTTCTCCCTCTGTTGTGGAACTCCAATCACATACAAATTTTTGCTTTTCGTTTTATTCCACATTGTTCTCAGGGGTCTTCACTTTTTTTCTTTTCTTTGATCTTTCCTCAGAAAGTGGTATTCAAGGATTTGTCTTTAATGCTGCTCATCCTGTCTTCCATTGTTTCATATTTGCTCCAAAATCTTGTATGACACTGTTCATTTCTAAAATCTTGTTATCTTTTGGATTTTGAATTGCTGTTTTGGTATGATTTCTAGTTGTTTGTTTATTTTGACATTTTGTTCCTGTATTATCTTTTCTGTATTCTCACGTTGCCTTTTCTGTCTTTTCCATGATATTTTCTATTTTTTCCCTTATTTTTGTTTATGTTTTTCTTCAACTTTTGAAAAGTCCTGAATATTCAAGTTTTGAATTTCTTATCAGGTAGTTCCAGCACATTTTCATCTGATGTCTTATTGTAGAAAGTTTCTGGAGCCATTCTCTTCTTCTTCTTCTTCTTTTTTTTTTTTTTTAGTATGTTTTGATATTGTCTACTGTCTTTGGAACATTCAGGAATTGTTTTCCTTATTTATTAATTGTAGATTTGTTTGTTTTACTTTTTTGTTTAATTTAGTTGTGTCTGGGCAGACAGGCTGGGTGTTCTTTTCTGTTTGTTTGTCTATGAGCATACTGCTCACCACTTTGTCTAGGAGAGCAAGGCTGGTTGCTCAGCTATAGTGCAGAAGGGCAGGTCCAGTGGAGGTGGAGATTTTGGAATGGACTGTTAGTGTCTCATACTGGGGCTGACAGGTTGAGCCTAGGGGGTAGTGCAGGGAGGGATCTGGTGGTTTGCCAACAATCTCTATGTTTTCCATTTTCTCCCCCTTTCCTGGAACTCTGATCATGTGCAATATTTTTATTCCTATTTCTCTTTATTTCATTTTATTTTGCCTTAGGTGAAAGTTTACAGAGCAAATTGGTTTCTCATTAAATGATTGATACATCTGTCACTGTGTGACTTTGGTTGCCAACTCCACGATGCATCAGTGCTGTCCCCTTTTCCATCCTGGCTTTCTTATTTTAATTTGTCCAGTTTTCTAGTCCTTCCTTACCTTCTAATCTTTGCTTTTGGCTAGTGTTCCTGTTAGTCTCATATACATAATTGAACCAAAAAACGTGTTCCTCACTTGTGTTATTGTTGGTCCTACAGGTTTTTCCAATCTTCAATTGAAGGGTAAACTTCAGGAGCGACTTCAGTATTGAACTGAAAGGGTGCCTGGGTGGGGGGCATGTTCTTGGGGTTTCTCCAGTCTCTGTCAGACCAGTAAGCCTACTGTATTTTTCTGTGTGTGAAATTGAATTTTGTTTTACATTTTTATCCTGATCTCCTCAATCCCTCTATTTACACACAAATTTCTTTTTTCTTTCTTTTTTTAAAAATCATGATTAAGTGAAACTATACAATCCAAATCAATTTTGCATGCCCGCCTGTCTGTTTCTCCGTCTGCTCTTCTCACCCAGTGACAGGATATTCCTCCTTTTCACTCTACACTTCTAGTATCCTCTTAACAGACATCTGTACCCTCCTCTCCACCCTCTTCTCTCACATTTAGAAAGAAACCAGTAGGACATCCTCCTATAAATGTATAAAACCATAAAGTATACACAGCATATGCTCATACTGTGTCCCCAAGTCCAGTCCACTCCTGTCTGAACAGTTGACCTCAGTACTCATTTCAGGTCAGAGCCAGCAACAGGTCTATGGGCTGTGTTCTCAGGGGAACCTCCAGGCTGTTGGACCATCAGTTCTGGTCTTCTAGCAGAGTTCTTGGACTGCACGCCTCTTTTTCTCGTGTGGCCTTAGGGGCTCTACACTGTACACACAGATTTTTATTCTTGATTTTGTGTCATGTATAATTATTAGATTTTCTGCATTCTTTTCTCTAATTTTTTTCTGAAATAAAATGGCATCCACGGATTTCTCTTGAATCTCACCGATTCAGTCTTTCATCATTTCAACTTTCCTCCTAAAACCTCTGTTGAATTACCCATTTCTAAAAATTTTTGGTTATCTTTTGGATTTTTAGTGACTATTTTTGCATGATTTCTAATTGTTTATTTTGACATTTTATTCTTATATTGTATTCTTGAATTCTTCTATTGCTTTGTCTGTGTTTTCCTTGATTTTGACTATGTTTTCATTGGTTCTGTGTTTTTCATGATTTTCACTGTATTTCCCTTGGTATTCTCTATGTTTTCCTTGATCTCTTTCTTAATCTTTTAGTGATTCCTGAATATTAGTAGTTTGAATTCTGTTATGAAGCAGTTCCACTGCTTTTTTATTCTGCTGGAAAGTCATAAGATTCTTTATTTTGGTCACTTGCTGGAGATCCATCTTGTCCTTATATGCTTTGCTATTATGTTCAATTTGCCTGCCATTAAGGTATTATTATTTCTATTTATTGGCTCTATGTTCACTGGTTTCATCTTGCTTTTTTATTTTGATATGTCAGGGTGGGCAGGCCAGGTGTGCTTTGCTGCTTGCACATCTTTGGGCAAGATAGCTCTGCCTGTCTTTCCCATGTGCGCAGGGCAGCAGCAAGCAGTGTGAACCAGCTTGGCTGTACACTGGTTTGGCCAGGTGGCTTAGTGCCATCTGGGTTGGCATTGTCTGCCTTCTGATGTTGGTTCAGCAGTATGGGTATGTTTGCAGTCCCTCACTAGGTAACTAGCACTGCTAGACATGGCATGGTCTGGGCTTGATTCCCACCATTCAGCAGTTAGCTGACTGGTGGAATGAAAGGGATGGTGCAGGTCAGAGATGGTTGTGGACCTCTGTGTTGGGGATACTTTGTCTGTGGCTGTGCAGTGGTGCATGTCAGGGAGGCAGGTAGTGTGTGGGGCTATTTTAGAGTAGAGAAAGGGAAGAAGATAGAAAGAAAATAATGGTTAGATTTATTCCTAGGTATTTCATCTTGGGGATTATATTAAATGGTATTGATTTGGTGGTTTCTTCTTTGACGATTTCTTTGTTGGTGTAAAGGAATCCTACTGATTTATTTATATTTATCTTATATCCTGATGCTTTGATGAACTCTTCCATCAGTTTCAGTAGTGCTTTTATGGGTTCTTTAGAATTTTCTGTATATAAGATCATATTGTATGCAAATAGGAATACTTTTAGTTCTTTATTGATACAGATGCCTTTTATTTCTTTATTTTCTCTGATTACTCTGGTTAGTACCAGAGTAGAATAAAAGTGGTGACAATGGGCATCCTCGCCTGGTTCCTGTTCTCAAGTTCTTTCAGTCTATCTCCATTCTGGTAGATGCTGGCTGTTGGCTTTGTATAGATGCCCCTATTGCATTGAGAAATTTCTCTTCTATTCTTATTTTTCTGAGAGCATTTAATGTGAATGAGTGTTGGATTTTGTCAAATGCCTTTTCAGCATCAGTTGACAAAATCAGGTGATTCTTATCCATTGTGTTATTTATGTGGTTGATCACGTTTTTTCTGATGTTGAACCTGCCTTTCATTCCTGATATGAATCCAACCTGGTCATGATCAATTACTTTTTTTGATATGTTGCAAATTCTATTGGCTAGGATTTTGTTGAAGATTTTTGCATCTAGGTTCATGAGTGATATTGGTCTGTAATTTTTTGTTGTTGTTGTTGGATCTTTCCCTGGCTTTGATAACAGGGTTATGCTGGCTTCATAGAATGAATTTGGGAGCAGTCCATCCTTTTCTGTTTTGTGAAATAGCCTGAGTAGTATTGGAGTTAACTCATCCTGAAAGTTCGGTAGAATTCCCTGGTGAAGTTGTCTGGGTGAAGACTTTTTTGGTTGGTAGTTTTTTGATGAATTTTTCAATCTTTTGTGATAGCTTTATTAATTGTTCTACTTCTCCTTGTAGTAACTTTGATAAGTGATGTGAATTTAGAAATTTGTCCATTTTCTCTACGTTTTCAAATCTATTAGAGTATGGTTTTTCATAGTATTCTGTTATGGTACTTCTGATTTCAGTTGGATCTGTTAGGACATCTCCTATCTCATTTCTTATTCGGTTATTTGTTTCCTCTCCTGCTTTACTTTTGTAAGTTTAGCAAATGGTTTATCAATTTTGTTCATCTTCTCAAAGAACCAACTTTTGGTTTTGTTAATTCTTTCAATTGTTTTTGTCATTTAGTTCTGTTCTAATCGTTATTATCTGTTTTCTTCTGGTGTCCAAAGAGTTCTTTTGTTACTCTCTTTCTGCTTGTTCAAGTTGTAGGGTTAATTTTTTGGTTTGGGCCCTTTCTCCATTCTGGATGTGTGCATTTATAGAGATAAATTGACTGCTGAGCACTGCTTTTGCTGTATTCCAGAGGTTCTGGTAAGATGTGTTTTTGTTCTCATTTGATTTGCTAAGTTTCTTTATTGTGTCTTTGATTTCTTCTATAACCCATGGCTTTGTGAGCAAGGTGTTGTTCAGTTTCCATGAGTTTAGATTTCTACCTATGTTCTTTCTGCTGTTGATTTTAACTTTCCAGGCTTTATGATCTGAGACGATGCTTTGAAGTACGGTTTGGATTTTGTTGAGGCTTGCTTTACAACATAATATGTGATCTATTCTGGAGAGTGTTTCATCTGCATTGGAAAAGAAGGTGTAATTATCTTTTGTTTGGTAAAAAGTTCTGTATATGCCAATAAGGTCTAGTTGGCTGATTATTGCAATAAGATCTGTATGTTTACTGAGCTTTTTTTCCAGATGATCTGTCTATTACTCAAAGTGGATTGTTGAAGTTTCTTACTATTATTGTGGAGTAATGTATCTCATTCTTCAGTAATGTCAGTGTTTGATTGAAGAATTTATGTGATCTAGCATTGGTTGCATAGATATTTAATATTGTTATATCCTGCTTATATATTGACTCATTCAGCAATAAATGCTGACCATCCTGAAAGGAGTGCATTTTGATGACATTCAGGACATCAAGGGTAATATGAAGACAGCTCTGATGGCCATTCCAGTAAAAGAATTCCAAAATTGCTTTGAAGGGTTGTCTAGACACAGGTTGGTGCATAGTTTACCAAGGGGAATGCTTCAAAGGTGACCACAGTGATATTCAGCAATGAGGTATGCAACATTTTTTCTAGGATGTGTTCACAAACTTAATTGGCAGCCCCCTTAGCAAACAACAGTAAGTAACAGTTTTTCTTCTTTTCCTGGTTAGTTTGGTGAGTTTATAAATTTTGATGATCATTTAATTGAACTTGCTATAGATTATTATAGATTTTATGTATTGTTTTTCTGTTTTCCATTTCATCTGTATTGCTGTTTGCTGTTACTTGTCTACTGTCTACAACTTACTTTCAGCTTAATTTTTATTCACCTAATTTCTAAATTATTTACATAATGAGACATTTCTCTTCTTCCAATTCTGTAGTTTAATGTTATAAATTTATAAATAGTAACTTTCCTTTGTCTGATTGCATTCTTTTCTATTCCCACTTGATCCTTACAATCTAGCAATACTAAGCTACGTGTAGGGCTTTTCCTTTCATTCATGCTTCTTCACAAACTTTCTTGTTATCCAGCACTTTTCCTGCTTGCTCCATTGCAGACATCATATTAACATTTTCATGTTCATGATGCCACTATTCCCTTTGTTTGGAATATAATGTGCAGTTATCTTTGCCTAACTTGTATCATTCAAAACTCAACTCGTATATCATGACTTTGAGCAATCCTTCCCTGAATCCCAAGATTAGGCTAAGAATTTCTTTTCAATGTTCTCTTAGCATTCTAGGCCTACTGATGTATTACTTTTAATTAAATTGCACTTAAGATATCCTTAAGATATCTGTTCATACAGTTTTCTCCCTAGTTTGACTATAACGTCCTCAAGGGTTAAAAACAATACAATACAAATCAAACCCATTGCTGTAGAGTTGATTCTGACTCATAGCAACCCCGTAAAGCTGGACCTGTGTTTATCATAGTCTTTCGTCTCTTCTAATGAGTTTTCAGCAGTGTCTGCTTGCCCCGTTCTCTTTACAACTTTATTATCTGTGATGTATTTTTTCTACTACTTCTTTCTGTTTCTACTGTTTATAGATTTTTGTATGTTCTAGAACCTTGCAAGAGCCCAGCGCATGGAAGGATTTGAACAGAGTTTGTTGAGCTAAAAATCGTCTACACAGTGAAGAACTGAAGAAAGTACTGTCTGTACAACTGTCATAGTCATCTAATGGTTTAACAGAGATACCACAAATGAATGGCATTAGAAAGAGAAATTTATTCCATCAACTGTTCAGTAGGCTACAATTTGAAATTCACAGCATCAGCTCCTGGGGAAGTGTTTCTTTGTTGGTTGTAGAGGAAGGTTCTTGTGATTAATCTCCCCTTGGACTGGAAGTTTCTGATATACAGGAACCCCAGGTACTGTCGGAAAGACACTCTGCTCCTGGCACTACTTTCTTGGTAGTGTGAGGTCCCCCACTTTTGGCTTGCTTGTCTTTCCTTTATATCCCAAGAGATTGCCTCAAGGCACATTGCAATCTTACACACTGCCCCACCAACACAACTGCTGTCCATCCTTCCACATTAATAGCAGGAAGACAGGGTTTGCAGCGTATAGGAATGTCACACAATACCAGGCATCATGGCCTGGTCAAATTGCTACACACATTTTTGGGGGGACAATCCAATCTATGACAACTTCTGTGTTGAATAGCTTTATTCAGGAAGTCAAATCATGGAGCAATTTGATGTTTAATAATTACCTACTATATACTTCAGAAACGATTTAGATTTCACTATGAGGACACAAGTTAGGGAGAGAGCATTCCAGGAGGAAGGAATAGCAGGTTCTAATATAAGGAATCAAGACACATTTTTCTTTATTTTGTGCCTTACTGGACATGGTAATGTTGAAATTTATCTTTCCAGTGAAGGATTTCAAGGAATAAAGTATTATTTCCAAACTATTATCTGAGATTTCTTCCTTCAATGTCTTCAAAGTCTCTTATTTTGACTGCAAAATTCTGATGCAAAATTTTATTTCTTTCCATTTGGATTATTTGGCTATCCAGTTATACTTACCAGCTCCACGATAAAAGCTATAATGAAAGTATGACTTAAATCAATTTACTTTTTGAAACTGTCTTTTTCTTTTTGCTACACTAGGAATACAGAAATAATTCTTATTACTTAATGCTGTTCCTAATGTTGCTTTTCTTTTTTTGTACACACTCTCTCTTATGAATCAATGAGAATATTAGAGCTGAGTAGAATATAGGAAATTTTAGAACTGGAAGTCACTATAAAAATCATTTAAATAACTTTCTCATTTTACATATGAGAAAGTAAAACCACAGAGATAAACAGTGAATTATAAAAGCTATGAAGTTAGTTACTGACCGAGGTAGAACAGTATTTGTCTTCTGAATGCCAATCTATTACCAGTTGCAGCATCTTATCTCTGTTTCTGGAAACCTTGGTGGTGTAGTAGTTAAGTACTACAGCTGCTCACCAGAAGCTCTGCAGTTCAGATCTACCAAGAGCTCCTTAGAAACTCTATGGGGGCAGTTCTACTCTGTTTGTAGGGTCACTATAGCTGGAATCAACTCAACAGCAGGGAGTTTTGTTTGGTTATCCCTGTTTCTAAATATAATTTTAGTTATGTGGTCAATGGTGTTCTAAAACGTATAGTTAATAGGTTTTGATCCATGGGGATCATAACTGTGCTAGTTTTTGTTGTACAGAAAAAAAAATCTATAAAATTAAGACAAGCATACAAGCATCCATACAAATTCTGAAGATTTGTATGTAGTTTCTGCTTTATTTACCAAAGTTCTTTGATAGAGTTGATTTTAATATGAATATTTGAAAGCCACCCAACTCAATGGCACTCTTGGGTTGGCTATATGTTCTTTAGAGATTCCTTTTTTATCTTTATTTGTAAATAGATATTTCAAACTAAGTGAAGAAAGTGGTGTTTCTTTAGGAAAAATTTTGATCTCTTTTTTCTCATTTTGTGACTCATTATTAGCATCTTTTGCTGATTTACAGGACACCAGGCAAGAATTCCCTTGGATAATAAACTCACATTTGATGACCTCAAGTCTCTGCAGTATCATTTGGTCACTACTCTCCTGTGTGCTAATTAGTTGTATCTCCTACATTAGTATTTTTATAGCTGTTTGTGTATGAAGTGATGATAGTTCTAACCAGGGTAAGGTTGAATGTGATTCTTTGGAAACAGTTGTATTGTAGTTCTTTGAATAAGTAACTAGGTGGTAAATATAGAAATAGTTTAAAAATATTGGTATACAATATCGAGATCCTTAAGTTTCAGTATTGGTTCTTGTGACAGAATTATTCTGTGTAGAAATCAGTTAAATGTTACCCTGTGGAATAGAAGCAGCATTACCTGAACTTAATGAATAAGAATGAATGCCAATGAGGAGGACCTACTGTCAGAAACTGTATTTGGCCTTTTTGTAAAACAAGCAAACACTGAACCTGAAGTTGTATGCAAGATAAAAGAATTAGAATGGTTAGAATGCCAACTTCTAAATAGGGCTAGCATTTGACTTGGTGTAGTTTTAAGCTTTAATTCTTTTTTTTTTTTTAACACAAAGAGCACCTTCACTTCTCCAACAGACAATAGTAAGAGCTGGGTCTCGTCTACTGGAAGCTAAAAGATTTCATGTAGACCAAGACAGTGGTGGTGTGAGAACTCAACTATGATGGTTGATGCAGGTATTATATGAATTTGATTTCTCCTACTATGGTCGCCATGAGTCGAATCCGACTCGACGGCACTTGGCTGGCTTTACTATGGTTGTTTAAATATCCAGATGAGTTGTGGATGCATCTGATGTAGTTTAATAATCCCAGATGCCTGTAAACATTTAGGAACACAGCTATTTTCTCTTCTCTTTGTAGATGAGAGTAGAATATGATGCATCAAAAACCAAAAGCAAGCAAACGAACAAAAACAAAAAACAAAAACCACTGCCATCGAGTCAATTCTGACTCATAGTGACTGTACAGACAGAGTAGAAATGCCCCATAGAGTTTCTAAGGAGCATTTGGTGGATTTGAACTGCTGACCTTTTGGTTCGCAGATGTAGTACTTAATGGGGTGTCACAAAAGAACTAAGTTTGTATGTATCATACCAACAGAAAGTCATGAGGAAAAAGCACTCTTCCCTACATAACTGGTTAAGAGGCAGTCCTGAGTAGCAATGGCTGTACTACTACTCGGTCTAGCTTGTGACTTTGAATAGTTGCCTTCCTCTCTCTTGGTCTCAACTTACTCAGCTGTGAAAAAGAAGCTAGTGATACCAACTTCTCAGTGTGTTTAAAAATTTCAAACAATGGTAAATATAAAGAAGTTATTATTAGTATACTGTGCCTTTTTTGTTTTCAGTGTCATTATTATTTCTAGGGATGGCTCACTAATCTCCATTCCAGACTGGGAGATATTCTCTAATTATGTCTCAGTAGTTCCTTGATCTGAGACATGACGCTGTCTGTTCAAATTAATTGTATCAATCTTTAAAGTATATCAAGGTCCTGCTTTCTTTCAGAAGACAGCTCTGATCACACTGGCTCATAAATATTTTTCCTGCTTCAAAAATCCTGTGTTCACACATTATTCGACATTCTTGATATAGCACATTTTAATTAATTAGCTTTTTCATGTGTTAAAATGTAAAAGTCTTAAGGGTAGTAAGTATTTTAATGCTTTCACAACTTCTGCGGTCATATCTGATACTTTAATAGGTTCTGAAAATGTATTGTACGTGGTAAGTACTCAGTAAATGTTTGGTGACTGATCAAAGGTGTTTACAGCAAAGGGCAAATTAAATGAAACAAAGACTTTGCAATTATATGCTAACTGAATGATCTAAGTAGTGCAAAAGAATTAGTGAAGAGAGAAGTTAACGTAAACAGAGGGTTTTCATGGGAATACGGAATTTATAACCAACCACAGATTAGGGAAAAAAGATGAATATGATAGAAACCCAATGTAGAGAATTTATCATCATTGCACTAGCACTGTGTTATAAAACCAGAGAATTGTTAGACTTGGAGGGATTGTTTAGTGCCATACCACTCAGCTTGTTTATTTACAGATGATAAAACTGAGTTTAAGTAGTGAGTGGTTTGTGGAGGGGAGTAGGACAAAATATTTAAGTTTGCACTGGCTTAGGGCTACAATGTGAACACAGCTCTTCTAATTCCAGGTGCAGTGTTATTTTCATCATTCCATGAAGAGTTAACGTTGTGTGGACAATGATCTATAAAAACAATGAAATAGAATTTGCATTATATATTCTGTTAGCTCTATCTGTGTTTAGGTTCTGCAGCCTATATCTCTTTTCTGGTCTTGTCCTTCTTCTACCTTAATCTTTTTACAGGTCCAGCTTTGTGACTGTTTCCACTCCTTGGGCTGAGCTGCAAAAGCTGAATATATTTAGAGTTTCTGCCTTATCTTCTTCTCTTTTGAATACTGTTTGGCAAAATTGCACTAGCATGAGGCTAAACATGGGAGAGTATTAATGAAATTGATAGCCTCGCATATAGGAGGTAATAAACAAGCCAAGGAAAATAAGAGGTCGTCAGGAATTGCCTGTGGTTTCGGTGACAGCGTGAGCAGGAGTAACAAGCTATGAGGCAGAAATCATGAGTTCTTTTCTGTTTCTTCTTCCTTTCTTATGTTATTCCAGGATGTTTCTATGCTCCCTCAATAATACTCTTTCAGATTTGGCATTTGTTTTTCCATGATTTTACCCAAACCTGGAGAATTTTAGAGAGACTGGGAGTTGGTCAGAAGTAGTGTTTGGTAGCAATGAATTATTGCCCATTTTCTACAACTTACAGGATAAGGCGTTGCATAGAGATGTTTTGGCTGTCGGTGTATGGTAAGGTAACATTTGTTTTCTGAAAATTTGAACTTATGCTGCCAGTAACTCTCTGCAAAGCTTGATTTTCTCTGCGCTCTTTTTTAGGAAACATTAGATTCACCTCTGCTGTCAGTGGTAATGGATGGATCCAATCACTCTGTGGTGTTTGAGTTTGTGTTCTTGGGACTATCTGATTCATGGGGAATCCAGCTCCTCCTCTTTTTCTTTTCTTCCGTGTTCTATGTTGCAAGCCTGGTGGGAAACCTCTTTGTTGTGTTCTCTGTGACCTATGATTCTCATCTGCACTCTCCTATGTACTTTCTGCTGGCTAATCTTTCCTTTCTTGATCTGGGAGTTTGTTCTATTGCAGCCCCTAAAATGATTTATGACCTTTTCAGAAAACACAAAGCCATCTCCTTTGGTGGCTGTGTAACCCAGATCTTCTTCATTCATGCCATTGGAGGCACGGAAATGGTGCTGCTCATAGCCATGGCCTTTGACAGATATGTTGCCATATGTAAGCCTCTACACTACCTCACCGTCATGAGCCCGCGGATGTGCGTTTTGATTTTGATTACTTCCTGGATTCTCGGCTTCATCCACTCAGTGGCCCAGTTGGCTTTTGTCGTAGACTTGCCCTTCTGTGGCCCTAATGTACTGGACAGCTTTTACTGTGACCTGCCTCAGCTCATTAAACTTGCTTGCACAGAGACCAATAGACTGGAATTCATAGTCACAGCCAACAGTGGACTCATCTCTGTGGGTTCCTTCTTCGTATTGATCATTTCTTACATCTTCATTTTGGTCACGGTTCAGAAACATTCTTCAGGTGGCTTATCCAAGGCTGTCTCCACTCTGTCGGCTCATGTTACAGTGGTAGTTTTATTCTTTGGGCTGTTAATCTTCTTTTATACGTGGCCCTTCCCCTCATCACACTTGGACAAGTTTCTTGCCATCTTTGATGCAGTTCTCACTCCTTTTCTGAATCCGGTCATCTACACATTCAGGAATAAGGAGATGAAAGCAGCAATGAAAAAAGTTTGCCATCAGCTTGTAAGTTATAGGAAGTTATCCTAAGTACTCTAAAGATTAAAAAAAATATATGTCTACCCTCTATTTGATGATGCTGGGAAAAAAAACATAAACATTTTAGAGTTCCATTAATTTTGTCCAGTAGGTTGCATTTATGCATTTAGCATGTTGTTGTATAGTACTGTTAAAAATAAGGACAGAAGGAGCTCTATATCAGACCCTTTTCTGAGGGTTTTATATATTTTATTCCATTTAATATTTATGGTAACTGTATTATTAGTATTTTTATCTTGACAAATACTTTTATTAAATAAAAAAATTTGCTTAAGCTATTTCCCATAATAATTTATGTATAATTTCAAACCAAAGCTGATTTTTACCTTAGTCACCTCTTTTAATTGCCTTGTTCCTCAAATGGTGCCAAACACAGAATACATTAAACTACTCAGTGTTGGATATTGTAATACCATTCCCTTTAACTCTTAAATTGCTTTGAATGGGTTAATGTTATTTCTCTTAAACTGTTTACTGAACTGTTGCAATATCTTTCTTTTTCCCCTCTTAGTTTAATGTCCGTTTGTGTCCTGTTGCCCTTCTCCTTCGGCTACCTAGGAAACTACTGATTATATAACAGAATTGTGAAATTGTGGAACTGGAATTTGAGACACAATTTGTTCTAATTCAGCCATTTTAGAGATGGTAATATTTGGGCACAGGGACACAAATGATAGACTCAGGATGGGAATCGGGTGTCTTTACTTTCAGATTAATAATTTAATAAAAAAAATTGCTAGGCTTGCTTGTTGATTTGATTTCTTGGAGTTTCTATTAAGATTATACCTTGTATTTCCTTTATATTTTTGACTCACTCAAGAGTAGTGACATCTGGGCTGTGTTCTTTTATTGGCATTAATTTCCTATGGTTACCTACTTGCTGTTCCCCAGTTCTTTCTTTCTTTTCAGCTCAATAGAAAAATTTCTTCAACCAGGTCCTGGTTATTCTAATACTAGATGATTATATCATCACTCCTTGAACTTTTCATCTCGGGCTTTTGTTGATGTAAATTTCTCCAATATTCACAATTAAATCGTATTCCTCTGTTCATATTGGAAACCCTGGTGATGCAGTGATTGTGTTATAGCTGCTAGTCAACAGGTCAGCAGTTCAAGTCCTTCAGGTGCTCCTTGGAAACTCTATGAGGCAGTTCTACTCTGTCTTATAGAGTTTCTATGAGTTAGCAGCTACTCAACAGCAGCAGGTTTTTGGATGTGGTTCTGTTCATACTGGTTTGTACTTTAATAAACACTGTAAATGGCATCCATAATCATTGTTATTATTAATACTAAAGTCAGCAGTTATCTTCAGCACACTTTAAGAATTTCAATATGAATATTTCAGTATTCCCCTATGTGCTTCTGTTAGTGGATTATGGTATCTATAACTAAACAGCTGGAGTAGTTTAGAACTTTTGGAAACTCAAAGATAATATAAACCAGAGACAAAATCATTCTGATCTATAAACAAATTATTGACAAACTACTGATAAATTAATAACAAACTATTATAAAACTATAGTAGTACTTATTGTAAAAATTATTGAAGATTTTTGTATTTTTTTCATATCCAAGTAGATTACTGGTTCTTGATTGATCTTTGAAATAAATTCTTTTTAAACTACTGATAGATTTCAGATTTTTTAAGTGAAGTTATTTTAATTCTTTATACTAACTTTTCTTCCTATTTTATTTTGGACTTTAAAAAAATTATTAAATTAATTGTAAAATAAACATTTATTAGAGACATTGTTCATTATCTTTACACTATCTTAATCAGAGAGAAAATTTCCTTTTGGGCAAAATCAGACTTTTTCTAAGAATTGTCCTATGTATCAAATTCTTGGTTTTCTCTATTGGTAAGCTTTATTTATACTTGTATTCTCTTGATGAACACAGAAAATACGTGTTTAAATAGCTTTACAAACATTCTGTAGTCTTTTGACTTTCTATTTGAGAAATGGAAAAGTAGAAGTGCAATCTTGCCAAATAAAATTTGCACATTGAAGTCAGATTTATCATTACTGTGCTTGCTCTTAGCCTTTTATTTATAAGCCTAGTTGACACTTCTGTTGTAAAGCTCCCTTCTCTTCTATGAGGGTTCTCACAGCATTTTAGAAGTGTATATAACACTTTTGTTCAACCACCACCACCACCATCAATATTTATGGTTTGATAGAGTCTATCCTAACTTCTTTACATATGTTTGATTGTCATACCAATCATGTAGGTAACATTCTCATTCTATAGATGAGGTGACTGAAGTACAGAAGCCAAGCCAGCCAAGTGCCGTCGAGTCGGAAAGATTAAATATCTAATCTAGTGACACAAAATGGTTAATGGAAGAGCTGGGATAGGGTTCCGAGTAGTCTGTGCACTAGCACACTTGCTCTTAGTTACACCACACACCACTGCCTCTCAAACCTACTAAATTCCTCTAAGTTGTACTTACGATGTGTGATAATATTTTTGCTATGCATTAAACAGCATAGAATAATAAATAAGTACAATGCATGCATCAATTTGGAAACCCTGGTGGCTACATATTATGGCTGCTAACCAAAAGTTTGGCAGCAAATCAACCCAGGTGCTTCTTAGAAACTCTATGGGGCAATTCCGCTCTGTCCTATAGGGTCTCTGTGAGTCAGATTTGACTCGATGACCACGGGTAAGCTATACATCAACTAAATAAAATATAACGCTATTCAGGATTTGAGTTCTGAGATCGCAATGTGTCTTTGAAACAGTCATTTATTTTCCAATTAAAGCGGAAAGTCCTAGAAGAAATTTATATGAAAAATAATCTTACAGCCTTCTCATGTTCAAGCACAATTTTGTGTTAATGGTGAGCAGTGTGCCATCTACTCCTTGGAGATTTTAGACCTAGACAGAGCTGTTTATCGGAGAATATTGATCATGAGCAGACAGCTTATGGGGCTCTGTCATTCCAGAAAGAGGATAAGCCACCTTTAATATACTACTCTTTTATTGACAGTTGAAAATGATTGAACAAATGACGCACTGTTTCTTGATTCTATACTATTAAGCTCCTCCAAAGTACAAGAGCTTACAGAAAAAATAATCACTAACTTCAAGCACAGCTTTATTTGACAAATAAGCACAACTTTATTTGACAAACACAAACTCCTTCCTCCTTAGATAATATATTTAACTAGCCAAGCCAAGTGCTGTCGCTTTTTCTGAGGTGATTTCTGTATCATATTAACACGGTAATATGTGGCGAACTAATACATGCCTATATTTCAGTAATCTGTGAGTAGGGATTTCCTTAACTTTGTGTATCTGTTGATTTTTCAAGAGTACAGCTGAGAACTGAGTAGCAAACGGTTCCAGAGAGGATGCTACCAATATCCCACTGTGACAGACTAACCTTAAAAGAATGTTTTGAATTCTAGCCAACAGAATTCAACAACATATCAAGAAAATCATTCACTATGACTCAACGGGATTCATATCATGGATGCAGCCATAGTTCCACATTAGAAAAACAATAATTGTAATCAGCCATATAAGTAAAACAAAAGGTAAGAACCACTTGATTTCATCAACTGATGCAGAAAAGGAATTTAACAAAGTCTAACACCCACTGATGTTAAACACTCCGAACAAAATAGGAATAAAAGGGAAATTATTTTTTTCTTTTTTTAACTTTTAAAATTTTTATTAATTACAGTAAAAGAATAAAATTTCTAATATCTATCAATTATCTCATCTGTGATAAGCCCTCAGCCCCCCACCCATACATGTAGCCAACACAGTCATTTTCTTCTGTGAATAATTCTCTTGTTAAGTCTTTATAACAGGGGTCTCATACAAAATTTGTCCTTTTGACACTGATTGATTTCACTCAGCTTGATCTCTTCCAAGTGAGACCGTGTTATGAGATGTTTTCTAAAATTGTCACTGTTTTTTATCATAGCATAGTGTTCCATTGAGTAACTGTACCATAGTTTGCTTATACATTCATCTGTTGATGGGCATCGGGGTTGGTTCCAACTTCTTGCCATTGTGGACAGTGCTGCAACAAAAACTCATGTACATGTGTCTGTTCATATGACAACATTTGTTTCTGAAGGATAAACTCTGAGCAGCGGAATTACAGGTCAAATGGTATATCTACCTCCAGCTTTTTAAGGAAGTGGCAGACTGTTTTCCAAAGAAAATTCTTAACATGATAAAGGGCATTTATACAGAACCAAAAGCCAATATCACCCAAAGGGTCAGTCTGAAGGCATTCCTATTGAGACTGGGAACCAGATAAGGATGCCCCTTCGTACCTCTTTTATTCAGGATTGTGTTGGAAGTTCTAGCCAGAGCAGTCAGACAAGTAAAAGAAATAAAGGGCATGCAAATTAGGAAAGAACAAGTAAAAATATCTCTGTTTACAGATGGTTGGATCTTATACACAGAAAACTTAAAGAATACACAAAAAAAACCCCACTAGAACTAATAGCAGAATTCACCCAAGTATCAGGATACAAAATAAAAATACAAAAGTTAATTGGATTTCCTTACACCAACAAAGATATGATCAAAGAGGAAGTCACCAAATCAATACCATTTAAAATAGTCCCCAAGAAGATAAAACACCTGGGAATAACTCTAACTATAGACATAAAAGAACCATACAAAGCCAATTACAAGGCGGTACTGCAAGAAACCAAAAAAGAGCAACATTAGTGGAGAAACCTACTTTACTCGTGGACAGGAAGATTTACATCATGAAAATGTCTATTCTACCCAAAGCAATCCCAATATAAATTTCAGTGGCATTTTTTAATGAGATAGAGAAACAAACCACAAACTTCATATGGAAAGGGAAGAAGCCTTTTCCGTAAGTAAAGCATTACTGAAGATGAAGAAAAAAGTGGGAGGCCTCACTCTACCTGAATTTAGAACCTGTTACACCATCACCGTAGTCAAATCCATTTAATACTGGTACACAAACAGATACATGGATCAATGGGACAGAATTGAGAATCCAGACAAAATTGTTCACCTCTGAGCAGCTGATATTTGACAAATGCCCAAAGTCTATAAACTGGGAAAAGACACTTTCTTTAACAAATGGTGTTGGCATAACTGAATACCCATCTGCAAAAAAATGAAGCAAGACCTGTATCTCATACAATGTACAAAACTAACCCAAAATGAATCAAAGACTTAAATCTAAAATTGTAAAGATCATGGAAGAAAAAAATAGGGACAACACTGGGATCTCTAATACATGACATAAACAGAATACAAAACATTACTAACAATGCGCAAACACTAGAATAGGTAACTAGGAACTCCTAAAAATTGAACACTTATGCTCACTCAAAGATGTCACCACAAGAGTGAAAAGACAACCTAGAGACTAAGAAAAAGTCTTTGTCTATGACAAATGCAATCAGTGTCTAATCTTCATAATCTACAGCCAACCAGTCAAAATCTACAAGATACGGCAAAACCTCAACAACAAAAACACAGGTAATCCAATTAAAAAATGGGCAAAAAAATGGGCAAAAAATATGATCATTAGACATTCAAGAAATACAAATCAAAACTACAACAACATACCACTTCACAATAAGGACATTAATTCCAAACCACAAAATAATAAATGTTGGAGGGGGGTGGCTGTGGCGAAACTTAAACAGTTATGTACTGCTAGTGGAAATGTGGAATGGTACAACTACTTTGGAAATCTGTTTGGCACTTTCATGAAAAGCTAGAACTAGAAATACTGCAGGATTCAGTAATCCCACTTTTTGGAATATATTCTAGAGAAATAAGGATTGTCACATGAGTAGATACATGCACAACAATGTTCATCACAGCACTGTACACGATAGTAAAAAGATGAAGTCAACCTAGGTGCCCATCAACAGATGAATGGATAAACAAACTATGGTATATACACACAATGGAATGCTATGCAATGATAAAGAACAATGATGGTCTTGAGAAACATCCTATAACATGAAGGAATCTGGAAGACATTATGATAAGTGAAATTAGTCAGTTGAAAGAGGCCAACTGTTATATGAGACTAGTGTTATAAGGACTCAAGGAAAGATTCCAATATGGAAGAAAACAGTCTTTGATGGTTATAGGGGTAGGGAGGCAGACAGAGTATTCATTGATTGGATAGTAGACAGGAATTAGGTTAGGTGAGGGGAAGGACAGCACACAGTAGAAGAGAAATCAGCATGGTTGGATTAACCCAAAAGCTCAGAAGTTTCCTTAATATAACCCAACACTTCAAAAGACAGAGCAGGGGCAGGGGTATGAAGACCACAGTTTCAGGGGACATCTAGATCAATTGTCATAACAAAGTTTTTTAAAGAAGATAATCTGTATTCCACTTTGGTGAGTGACATCTGGGGTCTTGAAACCTAGCAAGTAGCCATCTAAGTAACATGAGTTAGTTCCAAATATCCCCTGGAGCAGGGGAGAATGAGCTATCAAAGACAGAAGGAAAATATGAGCCCAAGAGAAAAAAATGGTCTTATAAATCCAGAGACTACATCAGCATGACACCAGAAGAACTTAATGATGCCAGGCCATCACCAGTAACTGCCCTGACAGGGAATACAACATAGAGTTCCTGATGTATTGGGAGGAAAATGGGTATGCAGAACTGGAACTCTATTAAAAATATTGACAGACTGGAGGGTCCCAGGAAGATGTGGTCCCTGGACTCTTCTGTTAGCCCAGAACTGAAGCCATTTCCAAAGTCAACTCTTTAGACAAAGTTTGGGCTAGACTATAGGACATAAAATAATACTGTGCTTTTTGGCTTAGATAGATGCAATTTCTCCACAGCCTCTCCAGGATTTGTTGTTTTGTGTTTTTTGGATCATAGACAACCTTGTTGGGGTGAGATGGTATCTCATTATAGCGTTGCTTTGAATTTCTTTAATAGCTAATGATCATGAACAATTCTGCATGTGTCTTTTGGCTGCCTGGATATCCTCTTTAGAGAAATGTCTATCTCCTTTGCCCATCTCTTAATTGGATTGTTTATCCTTTTCTTGTGGATATTTTGTAACACCTGATAGATTATGGGGATCAGACGTCAGTCTGACCTATAGTTGGCAAATATTTTTTTCTCATTCTGTAGGTGGTCTTTTAATCCTTTTGATGAAGTCTTGGGATGAGCAAAAGTGTTTGATTCTTAGTAGTTTCCATTTATCTATTTTCTCTTCTGTTAATCATGCTTTGTCAGATTTTGAAGTCTGTCTATATTGTGTATTAAAACTTCCATTGTTGATCCTATTTTATCTTAGATGAGCTTTATCATTTTAGTTTTGATATTTAGGTATTTTATCCAATCTGAGTTGGTTTCTGTATAGGTGTGAGATATAGGTCTTGTTTTAATTTTTTGCAGATGGATATTCAATTTTGCCAGCACCATTTGTTAAAGAGACTGTTCTTACCCCAGTTTAAAATCTTGGGGCCTTTGTCAAATATCAACTGTTCACAGGAGGATGGTGGCATCTCTGGGGTCTTAACTCTGTTCCATTGCTCTATCTGTCTCTTTTTTTAAACCAGTACCAGGCTGTTTTGACAACTGTGGCAGTGTAATAGTTTCTAAAGCCAGGTAGTGAGAAGCCTCCCAGAGTGTTGTTCTTCTTCAGTAGAACTTTACTTATCTGAAGTTTCTTCCCTTTCCAAACAAAGTTGGTGATTTGTTTCCCCATCTCATTAAAAAATATTGCTGGAATTTGTATTGGGATTGCATTATATAAGTAGGTTGTTTGGGTATTTAGTCTTACACAGTCCAGTAGGTTAGAAGTCTGAATTCAGGGTGTTCGCTACAGGGGAAGGCTTTCTTCTCTTCTCTGTTGGTTCTGGAAGAAAGTCCTTGTGTTGCATCATTCTTTGTTCAGGAGCATCCAGGCACAGGAATCTCGGGTCTGAAGGATGCACTCTTCTCCTGGTGCTTTCTTGATGGTATGAGGTTCCCAATTTTCTGCTTGCTTCACTTTGCTTTTATCTCTTACAAAAGGATAAAAGTTGGTGCAAGCCACACTCCAGGGAAACTCTGTTTACATTGGAGCAGGGAGATAACCTGAGAAAGGGATTTACATTCCCACTCAATCCTCTTTAACATACAATATAGGAAAATCACAGAATGGAGGACAATCATAAGACAGTGGGAATCATGGTCTAGCCAAACGGCTACACACATTTTGGGGGGGACACATTTCTGTCTATGACATGGGTGTATTTAAGCGGTTTACATTCAGTGTGATTATTAATAGGTATGAATTTATTGCTATCATTTTGTAGTGCTTTTGTGGTACTGACAGTCTTTTTGTTTCTTACACTCTTCTGTGCTGAATTCCTTCTGTGTAGAGATCTATTTTTCATTTTTGTAGTTTTTTAATTTATTGAGACTGTTTTTCTTCTTTATTTTGATGAGTAAGTTTGTTAATTTTTTGGGTACTTTGAAATCTACTCCGTCTTCCTAAGTTTAAAATCAGTCTTTTATTACTTGCTAATCCTTGACTTCATCTCCATTTGAAAGTTCTATACCTACACTATTTAATCCCTCTTTAACTTTTCTGATGTTATCATTTACAGATCAACATCTTTGATTTCCTACAGTTTTTTTTGGTTGCTTTTGAAGTCATCCTGTCCCACTTAAAAAAGAAAAAGTTTTGATATTGTTTGCTGTCTCCAGTACACTCAGGAATTATTTTCTTCATTTGATTGCTTCATCTGCTTTTTAGTTTTGTTTGATTATGTCTGGGAAGGTGGGCTGGGTTGTCTTTTTTGCTTGTTGAGCTGTGGGTACCGTATTCCTCATCACCTTGTCCAAGTGAGTAGGGCTGATCACTCGGCTGTGATGCAGTAGGGTGGGTCTAGTGAGGACACAGCGATGGGGATGGATACTTCACAGTACAAACTGGGAGTGATGGGATGGGGCTGGAGAAAGTACAGGATGGGGTCCAAGGGACTGTGTTGGTATCACTTGGGGATGTGGCACTTGGCATATGGTGCAGATAAGCAGGAGAGAAAAGAAAAGATCTAGTGTGCAAAGTTAAGTAGCTGGACTAAAGAAGAGGAAGAAGAGAGAGAAAGAGTTGCAGAAAAGAAAAAGTCACAAAATGCAATAAAAAATAACAAAAAAGTAAATAAAATGGTGATTAAGCAGGATTCAGCTGGTGGGCATTGGGCAGACATAGTAAGGCAATGTGTTGGTGATACTCCAGCCAAGTGCTGTGCCTGGCCTGCTGATAAGCAGTATGGATGATGCACGGGGCTCGGTGAGTCAAAGAAAGGAAAGGAAGAGGGGGAAGAGAGAGAAGAAATCAACAAAGAAACAGATAAAATAAAATAAATAAATGCAACAACAACAAAAATACAGTGGGGTGTTACAGCCATTGGGGACTGGGTGGAACTGAAGTGGTGGTGAGCTGATGTCTCTCCTGCTGTGTGGCATGACATGGGCTGGCAGGAAGGGGCAGAGGCAGTGATGGGTTGCCACAAAAGGGAGATGGAAAAGGAGTTGGGGAAAGACAAAGGAAAAATGTAAAATATATCTCGGAGGGAGCTGGTCTGTGGGACAGTAGGGTAGAGTATAGAACAGAGGCTGAACAGTGTACAGCTCACTAGTACAGCCTGCCAAGAAGTTGAGGGTGGCATGTTGGGGCGGAGGGATGGGAAAGTGGATGTAAGGGAGATAAACAACTACAACAAAACCAAAATAAGAAAAAAGGACCAAAAAAACCAATCATACAAACAATTAATAAAATGGTGTGAAGGAGCCAGTTGGCAGTGGTGATGCAGACCTGACGAGGCTGTGCACAGTGACTCTTCAATCACACTGGGCGGCACAGCCCCTCCAGAACAGCTGCAGAAGGCTGAGCGGGAGGGAGAAAGGGGAAAAAGTAAAGAAGAGGGAAAGAAGATACAAAAGAGAAGGAAAAAAAAAAAAGAACAAAGCAAACAAACCCCAAAATGACAGCCCGTCGTGAGGAGGAAGGCACATACGAGGCTAACCGGGTTGGAGAAAGGAAAGGAAGGAAGGGGGAGAAAGAGAGCAACACAAAAATCCCAAAACCAAAACCAAACCAACCGAACAGGCAACCAAAAAAAAAAAAACCACCTCTCCCCACCAAGGCAAAAGACCAAAGAAAACAAACAAACAAACAAAATCACAGCTGTCAAGAAGGGGAGGCGGTGGCAACCAGGGCTAGCTGGATAGGAGAAAGAAAGGAAAAGAGAAACAGCCACACACACACAAATAAATAAAACAAACAAAGAAACAAAACACACCCACACACACAAAGAATGACACAGAAAAAGAAAAAAAGCAACTAAACAAAGCAATCATAGCTGTCAAAAAGTGAAGGCAATGACATACAGGGCTACAGAAATAACCATAACAAAAAAGCCACAACAACAACAACCCCCCCCCAAAGAAAACCCACAAAAACTGACAAGCAGCAAACAGAAAAAGCTCTGTAGGAGTTAGATGGTGGGAGCGGTGCAGACCCTGGTGGAAGCCAGGGTCCCACTGGCCAAAAAACTGTGGCCTATGGGCAAGCAGTGGAAGCCTCCTGGAGGTAAGAAGGATGCAGGATGGGAGAGTGTGTGTGCCTGCTTAACGAGCTCCATGTCTCCTGCTGGGAGCTCCGTAAAACTGCCTTCCCGCACTCCCTGTTTGGAGTTCTTCAGTCACTGTAGCCCAAGGTGGTGAATCCAGTCACCTTAACTGGAATGGGACCTTCACTTTGCAGCTCTCCTCGTTCTGTCAGTCTATTTCATTTGGTGATTGATTGAATTCTTTATCCTTCTGTTTCTCACTTAGGGTTTTGGGATTGATGTTTGTATCTGTTTTATCCTTATTTGCTACAAACGGACTTCATGGTGCTTTGGTCTCTAGCACCGTGTTGGTTCCATTTCCCTACTGTGACTTTCTGAAAGCACATGTTTTTATTCCTGTGAAGTTTATCCTCCCACTGTCTTAGTTATGTAGTGCTGCTGTAACAGAAATGCCTTTTTCTCATTTTTTAAAAAAGAGCAATTTCTCTCGTCTAGTCCGCATTCAGGAAGTCACCTCCACGGGAAGCCTTCCTTTCTCTGTTGGCTCTGGAGGAAGGTCCTTCTCATCAGTCTTCCCTGGACTTGGAACTTCTCCATGAGGGAACCCAGGTCCCAAAGACGCATTCTGCTCCTGGCCCTCCTTTCTTGGTGATTCAACGTCCTCATTCTCTGCTTGCTTCCTTTTCCTTTTATCTCTTGTAAGATAAAAGGTGGCGCAAAATAAGTGGGAAATAGAATAAAAGCCAATTTGAAAAAACAAAACAAAAGTAAAACTATTCCTGATCTCCCTCCTTCCTTTTTCTCCTCAAGTGATCAGTTTTCTGTGTTTACTCTGGCTAAATTTCTGTGATTCTAGAAAACCGTTCCCTTGGGCAAATGTACTCAGCATGGCAGTCCCACACCTCCACAGCAGTATTTAGATAACTTACTTTTGAGTGCTGCTAATTAGATGCATTTTTACTTTGGAGGTATAGATAACTTTTTATGCCACATGATAAAAACATTTCAAAGGCAAGAGCTGTGCTTCCTGTGGTCCGCTGCTCATTCTTGTACATCTTTCCAATGTTATAAATGGTGCCTGAGTTCTGTCTATCCATGTTAGCAAGAATAATCTAGTGGGGAACCTTCTAGCAGGATCAGATTGTGAGATGTATCTCTGCAAATTTTATTTTTTTCCAGTAACTTCAGGTTAAACTGAAACTTTGCTAGTAACTCTAGGTTAAAGTTACAATAATTACATTATCATTTGTGTTATTCACATAAGTAAGCACAGAAAAAGCATTTAAAAATATATTTAAAGAACATATTTGAGTGTCTCCAAGGACTGACCTATTAAGTAAAATTACTTACCAGCTTTGTTTGACTTGGTGATAAACCCATATGATTTATAACTCTTTTCCTGCTTGTGTTGGCCAGCACAAGGATGAGCAGAGCCCAGCAGGAAAGACAGGAAACTGATCACCCGAGGATCTTGGAGGTATTTCTCCTCTCTCATGCTCTATGCTTAGTTGCGGAATGTGTGGGCACATGTTATGGCTATGGGTTAAAAACAGTCGCAGGATTCAACATGCTGAAATGCATGCTGTAATTGAGTGGACAGTCACCACTGATCACCTGTTTTCCTCTAATAGTAGCAAGTTGAGTGCGCAGCTTCAGTTATGTATTCTCTGGAAAGTTGAGAGGTAAACAAGTTTTCTGTCCTTTTTATTTAAGGGAAGATGTCTAGGGCTTAATATGAAGGGTCACTCCTAAAGACCTCAATTATACAGTACAGACAGAACATGAAAGACTGGCTAGGAAGTAGTGGTGCCTCCAGTCAGTATATAACTCTGCCAACCTAAAGAATTATCTAACTCAAACATCTGAATTTCTGGTATACATAAAAATGTCATTCTTTCTTGTTTTGCAGATAAAGTAATGTGTGAAAATCAAAAAAGGGTTTGGAATTGGGTGAGTAATGTGTGTTGCTAGAATAATTTTCAGCTTCAAGTAGGTAAGCTAGAATTCACCCACCAGCTTGGATAAATTATTATCAGTGTGGAAGGTGATGATGAGAGTTACTGTGAAAGGAACATAAATGATTATAAACTGAGTTGCTGTTTATGAGTGTATCATTTGTATCATTAGCATAAATAAGTATAGGACAGGCATTTAAAAATGTGTTTAAAGAACATGATTTACAATGACAGAGTAGACTACTATCAGAACGTTATTATTGTCAGTGAATCTTGGTTTGGTTACCATAAGTAAATAAAATTTATCTCTACCTATGATATATAACTAACACAAAGGTCAATGATTGGAACCCACAGCTGCTCCATGGAAGAAAAATGTGGCAGCCTGCTTTTGTAAAGATTTATAGCCTTGGAAACTCTATGTAGGCGGTTCTGTTCTGTCCTCTACACCACAAAACAAAAACAAAAACCCCAAACATTTTGCCCTTTTGCCTTGACTCATAGTGACCCTATAGGGCAGACCAGAACTTCCCCATAGGATTTCCAAGGAGTGCCCAGTGGATTCCTACTGCTGACCTTTTGGTTGGCAGCAAGACTCTTAACCAGTGGGCCACCAGGATCATTAAAATTGGAAATAACTTGATGGCAATGGGTTTGGTTTGAATTAGTTTTGATTTGTTTTGGAGTAAGGGTATCCGGAAGGACTTCATGAAGGAAATTATTTTTTACAGTAGTGTGTTGAAGGATAGGAGGAATTAGAGAGGTTTAATGAGGGCAAGGAAACCCTCGTGGCACAGTGGTTAAAGGCTACTTCTACTGATCAAAAAAGTTAGCAGTTTGAATCCACCAGGTGCTCCTTGGAAACTCTGTGTGGGACAATTTTTGTATGTCTTAAAGGGTCATTATGAGTCAGAATCTACTGGACGACAATGGGTAATGAGGGCAAAGGCATTGTAAGATGAGTGAAGAAAGTGGAGTGAAGACATAAGCTGAAATATTTAAAAGTCTGTATGAGGGGAGAGTGTTTGTATCAGGGCAGGGCAAGGGAAGAGGCAGTAGCATAGATTAGAGTACAGAGTTTAGGGAGGACTGGAATAATAAAGTGAGTGGGTATTTGGGAGTATTTTTGCTCTTAAATAGATTCTGGTTGTATCTTTGGAACCTTAGACTATTTGAAGACACAAACAGTAATTTTCTAAGTCCATGTACCTTTCACCTCACAGTAAAAGTGAAATTGATATATACTTACTATAAAAATTTAAGATAATGAATAAGAGCATGAAGTAAAAAGTAAAAATTTTCTTCTCTCAAATCTTCCTCAGCCATACTACTTAGAGATTACTACCACTTACAGATTTTTTTGTGTGTATGAATACATGAGGTAGACGTTTTCTATTTGTTTGATTTCATTTTAAACCCAAATGGGGTAAGGTAAGTGCATGAACAGCTACCTTCTCGTCCCATCTAGCCTGTGTAAGGACACTCTTGTCTGCGTTATTATTAGAAATGGCTGCATGATATTCCACGGAAGAAATCTGATACTATTTAACTAATTCCCTTTTGTGACACTTATTTTCAGGTTTTTGCTCATTTAAACAGTGCTTTGGTAGACATTTCTGTATCTATTTCTTTGTTTGCATGCACTCATATATGTGGTCAGGGATTTTTTTCTTCTGGGTCACCGTATGAGCATGTAAAGTTTTGGAAAATATGGCCAGATTGGGAGATGTTTAATCAGTTTACTCTCCCACCACCACTTATGAGAGTTCCCATTTCCCCATCTCTCACAAGATTCTGAATTTTGTCTCATGTTTAAATATCTGTTCATCTGAGTAAGAAAAACCAGTACTTGGCTATTTTAGTATGCATTTATTTAGTTGTGAATGAAGTTAAACATTTTTCAATGCAAGTAAACAGGCTTATTTGTAAACCCTGTGATATGTTCCTTCTTAGTCTTTCTCTCCTACTTGGGATTTATAACTAATCACTCTCATTCTTGAGGTCTTTTTGCTCGATGTTCCACATCTCCCCCAAGTTCCCAACCAGAATCTCCTTCTCAGTCATTTTCTCTAGCACTTTCTTCTCCATGGGACAGTACTCATATCTTTCCTCCCTCTTCAAAATAACTCATCATGTCTGCCCAACATGCCTATATGAGAAATTTACATCTCCAGGCTTAAACAAACGAACAAACACAAATAAGGATTTTGAAAGCCTTTTCCAACGTGACTGCAGAAATGGCATTTTTATACTAAAGGACGTCCAAGTTATGAAATCCATTTTCCCTTAAGTATTTCACATAGCTAAATGATTTATAAAAATCTTTTAACTTACAGCCATGTATATGAAATATGACTATGATACAGTGACACTTAAAGATATAACAGAATTTTTCACCCAAATAAATAAGTGAGTCTCCATTCTGTGCAATCTATTTTTGGCAGCAGAATGCAAAACATGGGAATATGAACTGGCTTGTGACTGAAGTTGTCTTGGGGGGTTGTTTGCCTGGTTTTCAGACAATTACTAAATTGCCTGTGAATCTGCCAAGATCAGTGCCGTGTCTTCTAAATTGGTTTGTGCTTGCTTTCCTCTTTCAGGTAACTTAAGGCTGCTCACTGATGACAGAAGCAATGAATGTAGCCAACCACTCTATGGTGTCTGAGTTTGTGTTCTTGGGATTGTCCAGTTCGTGGGAGATCCAGCTTCTCCTTTTCCTCTTTTCCACCGTATTCTATGTGGCAAGCCTGATGGGAAACCTCCTCATTGTGTTAGCCGTGACTTCTGACCCTCGTTTACAGTCTCCTATGTACTTCCTGCTGGCCAACCTTTCCATCCTTGACCTGATATTTTGCTCAACCACAGCTCCCAAGATGATTTATGATCTTTTCAGAGAGCACAAAACCATCTCCTTTGGAGGCTGTGTAGTTCAGATCTTTTTCATCCACGCAGTTGGGGGCGTGGAAATGGTGCTGCTCATAGCCATGGCCTTTGACCGATACGTGGCCATTTGTAAGCCTCTCCACTACCTGACTACCATGAGCCCCAGAAAGTGCATTTTGTTTTTATTTGTCTCTTGGATTATTGGCCTTATTCATTCAATGGCTCAGCTAGCCTTTGTTGTAGACTTGCCTTTTTGTGGTCCAAATGAATTGGATAGCTTTTTTTGTGATCTTCCTCGGTTTATCAAACTTGCTTGCATAGAGACTTTCACATTGGGATTCATGGTTGCTGCCAGTAGTGGATTGATTTCTGTGGTCTCCTTTTTAATTTTGATTATCTCTTACATTTTTATTTTGGTGACTGTACAGAAAAAATCTTCAGGTAGTATATCCAAGGCCCTCTCTACTCTGTCAGCTCATGTCACTGTAGTAGTTTTGTTCTTTGGACCATTAATCTTTTTTTATATATGGCCATTTCCCACATCGGATTTAGATAAATTCCTAGCGATTTTTGATGTAGTAATCACTCCCTTTCTAAATCCATTCATCTATACTTTCAGAAATAAAGAAATGAAGGTGGCAATGAAGAGACTATGCACTCAGTTTGTGAATTACAGTAAAATCTCTTAAATATATTGAGGATATAGAAAAAACAAAGTATATTAGAATTTCGGACGCACAGATACTAACGAAACCTTTCTTAATCTGGTAGTTTGCTCTGCTGCAGCCCCCAAAATGATCTTTTCAGAAAACATAAGGCGTCTCTATTGGGGGCATTATATAATACAGATCTTCTTTATTTATGCTATCAGGAATGAGGCCTTTAACAGACATTTTGCTAAATGCAAACCTCTTCACTACTTGACCATCATGAGTCCACAGTGTGCACTGTGGTTTTGATCACTTCCTGACCCCTTGGCTCCATCCACTCAGTGGCCTGATTGGGTCACTCCACCAATTTCAATTGCTTACTCTCGAAATAGTTTCTGTGGACTTAATGTATTGTATAGCTTTTATTGTGACCTATGTCAGCTCATTAAACTTGCTTACACAGAGACCAAGAGACTAGAAGTCATGGTCACAGTCAATAGTGGACCCATCTCTATGGGTTTCTCTTTTAAATGATTATTTCTTACATCTTGGTTTTGGTCATTGTTCAGAAACACACTTCAGGTGGTTTATCTAACACCCTTTCTACTCTGTCAGCTCATGTCACTGTGGTGGTTTTATTCTTTGGGGCATTAATCTTCTATATATAGCTCTTCTCCTCATTACATTTGTACCAGTTTCTTGCTATCACTGATGAAGTTCTCACTGCTTTTCTGAATCCAAAAAACATATACTTGAAAACAAGGAGATGAAGGCAATAATGGAGAAATTTTGTGGTCAGCTTATGAATGCTTTAAATTTAATTTTATCTTTATAAGGTATTTGGAAGTCAAATACGGTAATACATGTGTCAAGTATATCCCCCAAAAAAGACTTTCACAAAAGTTTAAATTTTACTTTTACTTTTTTCTTAAAATTGCCCATACTGCTGGTTTTTCATGGATGACAAATGGGGCTAAGCAGATTCCTTTTTTTTTCTTACAAAATTATGGTATAAATTTGCCCATTTCCTATCTTTTTACTAGTAAACCTTGTAGCTGCACAGTTCATAAGGTAAATCCCTTAAGGATTGAATGCATATAGCATGCTGTGAGGTATAAGAAATAAGCTAAAAATGAGCCTACAGGCCTACATCTGGACCAACACAGTACTGAATGCTGGCAAACATTTACCATGACAAAATTAATAATAGAAAAATTAATAAGAGAGATATAGTTCAGTCCTGAAAGGTTTAAATAGAAATCCTAATATACTAGTGTTTGTAACCATCCATACATACCGTATTACAATATTAAACTAAGACTATATCAAACTGAGAACATATTCAACAATTTAGTGTTTCATAATCAAAACCAAACCAAAGCTATAGCCATCCAGTTGTTCTGACTTACAGGTTGTAAATCTTGACAGAAGCTGGTGCCACATCCTTCTTGTAACAAAGTCAGAAGTCTGGCACAGAAAGTTACACACATTTGTTTAGTACTCATCAGAAACACAGCTGTTTTTGAGATAGAAAGTAGGTAACTTGGTTAATAGTTGAATAGCATAGTTTCAAAAGGACATACCCTGTGGATCATCTGGTTAAATGTGAAAAGCTAGTTAGTTTTGTTTTCAGAAATTGCGCTGGAAATTTTCTGTGAGGCCACAGATGGTACCAGTTTCATGGTAAGAAAGAAAGAAAACAAAAACAAAAACACACACTTAAAAACAACCAAACCAAACTAACCATTTATGACAAATAAGTCTGTGCAGTAAGAGTGACAAGTATTTCACTAATGTCTGCATTATCTGATGATGATGGAAAGAGTAATTACGAAAATCTTAGAGCCCATTAATTTTGTACGGATTTCGTGTAGACATCTGCTGTGTTGTTGAGTATCTGTAGGACTGTAATAAAAAGGATAAAGGGAGCTCACACTGGCTGCTTCTGTGTTTCAGACCCTATACTGGTGTTTTATATACATTTTAATATAAATTATTTATTTAATATGGAGCCCAGGTGGCATAATGGTTAAAAAGCCTGGCAGCTAACCAAAAATGTTGGCAGTTGGGACCCAGCAGCTGCGCAGTGGGACAAAGTTGTGGCAGGTGTCTTCCATGAAGATTTACAGTCTCAGAAACTGTGTGAGGCAGTTTTAGCTCATCCTATAGGGTTGCTAGGAGCTGGAATCAACTCCCAAGCAATGAGTTTTTATTTTATTTAACATTCATAATAATCTTAATGTATTTTATCCTTTGTTAATATTTTTCTTAAATTAGGAAATGCTTTCCATTTACTGTCTTTATAATTGTTAAATTTAAATTAAAGCTGATTTTCTTCCTTACTCCACCAATTTCAATTGCCTTACTCCTGAAATGGTATCACACTAAGAACATATTCAACAATTTAGTGTTTCATAATCAAAACCAAACCAAAGCTATAGCTGTCCAGCTGTTCTGACTTACAGTGACCCCCCCATAAGACAGAGTAGAACGGCCTTATGTTTTCAAGGCTGTAAATCTTGACAGAAGCTGTCGCCACATCGTTCTCCTGCAAAGCAGCTGGTGGGTTTGAACTCTCCACCTTTCTGTTAGCAATGGAGTGCTTGACCACTGTGCTACCAGGATTACTTTAGTGTTAGATATTAGCACATTGTTCCCCTTCACTGTTGTATTTTCCTTGTTCTGGAGGAAAATTACTGTTTTTAAGCCAGTTATGACTCATGTTAACTCCATGTGTGTCAGAGTAGAACTGTCCTCTATATAGAGTTTTTCATAGCTGTGATCTTTTAGAAGTAGATTGCTGTCTTTCTCCAAAGGTGCCTCTGAGTTAATAGGTTTCTCAAACTACCAAATTTCTACAATATAACATTTAAAAAAAATCTTATTGTGCTTTAGATGAAAGTTTACAATGTAAATTAATTTCTTATTTAAAAATTTATACATATATTATTTTGTGACATTGGTTGCAACCCCATATTGTGTCAACATTTTCCCCCTTCCCCTTTCCACCCTGATTTCCCTGTGTTTAGTTGTCCAATTTTCCTGTCCCTTTCTCTTAGCTTTGCTTTTGGGCAAATCCTGTCCATCTGATCTCCTGTACTTAGTTAAACTAAGAAGAACAGTCCTTTGGGTGTTGTGTTTGTTTTCTAGGCCTGTCTAATCTTTCACTGAAAGGTGAACTTTTGAAGTGGCTTCATCTCTGAGTTAGCAGGGTGTCTGAATCTATAGTCATGGGGATTCCTCCAGTCTCTGTCAAATCAGTAAGTCTGGTCTTTGTGTGTGTGTGTGTGTGTGTGTGTGTGTGTGTGAATTTGAATTTTGTTGTATGTTTTTCTCCTGCTCTGTTTGGGACCCTCTAGTGTGACCCCTGTCAGGGTAGTTGGTGGTTGTAGCAGGCATCATCGAGTTCTTCTGGACTCAAGCTGGTGGAGGCCATGGTTCATGTGGTTCTGTAGTTCTTTGGTTTGTTTTCCTTGCATTTTGGGTTTTCTTCATTTTCTGTTGCTCCAAATGCGATGTGATCAATAGAAACATCTTTTATGGCCTCTTAGAAGCCTTTAAGACTCCTGATGCTGCTCATCAACGCTATAGAAGATTTTCTTTATGAGCTACAAGGTCTGACAATTAAGTTTGCGACCTTACCACCATGTGCTTACACTGGCTGCACTACACAAACAACTCAGTAAGGTTTAATAACCTTGGTATATCAGTGTCTCACAGCTGTGTTCATGTCAACATGTGGCTGTGTCCTGCTGAGTGGCATTCATTATTGTTGTTGCGTGCTTTTGTGTGTTGGGAGAATGTCAGAGCTGGAATTAAAGCAATGAACAAGCATTAAGTTTCCTGTTAAACTTGCCAAAATGGAAGTAAAGTCAGGGATATGTTAGCCCAAGTTTACAGAGCTAATGACATGAAGAAAACGGCAGTGTGCAAATGGGTTAAATGTTTTTCTGAGGGGAGAAAAACTGTGACTAATAAAGAGACGTTAGGGTGCCAGCAATGAGCAGCACTGACAAAAACATTGCAAACATTTGTTAAATCTTGCATTAAAATCTTTGGCTGAGTATGAGAAGCTTAGCGGACTAAGTAAATATGAAGAAACAGGAAAATCTTAACTGGAAATCTTGGAATGAGAAAGTTGCAAAAACGGTCCTGAAGGAGCTCACTGGTTAACAAAAGCAAAGGAGAGTTGAAATTCGCCACGATCTTTTGGAGAGGCAAGATGATGTTTGGGGCCATGTTATCACTGATGATGAAACGTGGGTGTATCGATGCCACCCTGAAACAAAGCATCAAAGTGTGCAATGGAAGTCAGCCAATTTTTCATGACCCGAAAAGTTCTGTCAGTCCAAATCAAGACTCAAAATGGTGTTGTTAACCTTTTTTGATATCAGAGGGACTGTTGATTACAAATTTGTACCAAATGGCAGTTAGCCAAGTTTCCGTTTGAAAGTGCTTAAGGGCTGTGTGAAAAAGTTAGATGAAACCGACCTGAACTTTTTGACAACACACCAGCTCACACTGCACTGTCTGTGAGGGAGTTTTTAGCCAGTAAACAAGTAACTGTATTGGAACACCCTCCTTATTTGCCTGATCTGGCCCCCAGTGATGTTTTTCTTTACCTGAAGATAAAGAAAATATTGAAAGGAAGACATTTCGATGACATCAAGGGTGATACAGTGACAACTCTGGTGGTCATTCCAGAAAAGAGTTCCAAAATTGCTTTGAAGTGTAGACATTAGTGCAGAGCTTTCCGAGGGAAGAACTTCAAAGGCAATTGCAGTGATATTCAGCAATGAGGTAGGTAGCACTTTTTCTAAGATGAGTTAGCGAACTTAATCGTCAGACCTCATATTTTACGCCAATTGACCTAGATGCCTCCTTTGACCATGGTTCCCAGCTCTTAGCCCCAGTAAATTGGTCCTTCAAGGTGTTTGCATGTGTCTAGGAAGCTTGCGTAATTTTGCCTTTATAGAGTTGTGTTGAGTTCCCTTATATTGAGTGTTGTCTTTCTCTTCACCCAAGTTACTACTTGTCTACCATCTTATTAGTAATTTCCCCCGCTTATTCCTCCGTCCTGTAGTTACAAGGAAGACTTGTGTGTGGGTGTGTGTAAACATTTTTGGTTATTTTATTATAGTGGCTTAATGTACTATTTGTCCTTTTGTGCTTGATTTATTTCACTCAGCATAATGCCTCTAGATTCATCCCTGTTCTAAGATGTTTCACGGGTTTGGCCATTGTTCTTTATGTTTGTGTAGTATTCCATTGTGAATTGTTATTGTTGTTAGATGCTATCAAGCCTGATCTGATTCTTAGTGACTCTGTGCACAATAGAACAAAGAAGGGACCCGTGCTGCACTATCATCAGAAATTTTTCTGTGCTGGAGCTCACCTTGTTGCAGGTCTTTCTTTTTTTCACTGACCCTCCACTTTATTAAGCATAATGCCCTTCTCCAGGCATTGGTTCCTCTGGATAACATGTCCTTGCTTCTAAGGAGCATTCCAGCTGTGCTTCTTCTGAAATAGATTCTTTCATTTTTCTAGTAATCCATGGTATGTTCAATACTTTTCACTAACACCATAATTCAAGTGCTTCAATTTTTCTTCAGTTTTTGTTATTAATCAGCCATCTTTTGTATTTGTATGCATATGAGGCAAATGAAAATACCGAGGCTTGTGTCAGGTGCACCTTAGTCCTCAAAGTGACATCTTTTCTTTTTACCACTGGAGGAAGAGCTTTTACTGCAGATTCATACAATTCACTACATTATTTAACCTCTTAACTACTACTTCCATGGGTGTTGATTGTGGATCCAAGTAAAATGAAATCCTATCATCTTGATTATTTTTTCTTTTTATTATGATGTTGCTTATTGATCCAGTTGTGAGAAGTTTTATTTTCTTGATGTTGAGGTATAATCCAGGCTACTACTACTACTGAAAGCTGTAGTATTTGATATTCATCAGTAAGTGCTTCAAGACCTCTTCCCTTTCAGCAAGCAAGGTGTGTCCTCTTCATACTGCAAGTTGTTAACGAGTCTTCGTCTAATCTGACGCCGTGTTCTTGGTCATATACCCCAACTTCTTGGATTATTTGTTAAGCATACAAAATGAATCAGCATTGTAAAAGCGTACAGCCCTAATGTGCACTTTTTCCTGACTTTTAACCATGCAATATCCTGTTGTTTTGTTTGAAGACTGCTCTTGCTCTATGTACAGATTCCTCACAAGCACAATTAATTGTTCTAAAGTTCCTTTTCTTTTCATTGTTATTCATAATTGTTGTGATCACAGTCGAATGTTTTTACACAGTCAATAAAACATTAAAAAACTTTCTAGTATTCTCTGCTTTTAGCCAAGATCTATCTGACATCAGCAATGATATTCTTCATTCTTCATCCTCTTCTGAATTAAATTTTTAACTTCTGGTGGTTCCCTGTCGATGTACTGTGTAATTGCTTTTGAATGATCTTCAGTAAAATATTACTTTTGCGTGATATTGTTCTATACTGTGTTCTGTTGCATTACTTTCTCTGTAATGAGCACAACTGTGAATCTCTTCCGGTTGGCTGGACAGCAAGCTTTCTTCCAAATTTCTTGAAATAGATGAGTGAGCACCTGCAATTCTATATCTGTTTCTTGAAACATCTCGGTGTTTCATCAATTCCCGGAGGCTTGTTGTTCACTAGTGCCTTCAAATCTTCATTCTTGAACATATACTGCCTCCTAAAATGCTTTAATATATCCTTGTTGTCATTGGCATAGTGACTGTGTCTTCTTTTGATGCATCTAGTGTTATTGAATATTTTCCCTGTAGAACCCTTCAATATTAAAACTCAAGGCTTGACTATTTTTTTCATTTTTTTCCAACTTGAGAAGTGTTGAGTGTGTTCTTCCTTTGAGTATTGCAACTCCATGCCTTTACACATTTCATTATAATACTTTACCTTGTCTTCTGAAACTGGCCTTTAAAATCTTCTGTTCAGCTCTTTTACTTCATCATTTCTTCCATTAGCTTTAGCCATGCAATATTCAAATATAAGTTTCAGTCTCTGCCGAAATCCATTTTGGTCTTTTCTTCCTTTCTTTTATTTTTAGTGACCTTTTGCTTTGTGTATGATGTCCTTGATGTCATTCCACATTAGTGTCCAATGCATCAGATGGTCTCTAAATTCAAGTGGGATATACTTGAGGTCATGTTGTGATTCTCATATACTTGCTCTAGTTTTCCTTAGCTTCAACTTCAATTTGTGTGTGAACAGCTGATGGCTTGTTTTGCAGTCTGCCCTGGCCTTGTTTTGACTGATGATAACGAGGTTCTTCATTGTCTCCTTCCACTGATGTAGTCAGTTTGAATATTGTGTATTTCATCTGGCAAGGTACCTGTGCATAGTTGCAGTCTTTGTTGTTGGAAAAAGGTACTTGTCATCAGTAGGTCATTGGTTTTGCAAATTCCATCATGGGATCTTCAGCATCGTTTGTATCACCAAGGTCTTATTTTCCAACTACTGATCCTTCTTTGTTCCCAGCTTTCATATTTCAATCACCAGTAATTATCAATGCATTTTGATTGAATGTTTGATCAATTTCAGACTGAAGAAGTTGGTATCTTCAATGTCCTCATCTTTGGCAATAACGATTGGTGCATAAATTTGATAATAGTTGAATTAACTTGTCTTCTTTGTAGGTGTGTGGATAGTATCCTATTGTTGATGGCCTTTGTACTTCAGGATAGATCTTGAAATGTCCTTCTTGACAATGAATGTGGTGACATTTCTCTTCAATTTGTCATTCCCAGCATAGTATGCTATGTGATTGTCTGATCCAAAATGTCCAGTATCAGTCAATTTCAGCTTACTAATGCCTAGAATATCAATCTTTATGTCAGCCATTTCATTTTTGGAGACTTCCAGTTTTTCTAGATTCGTGCTTGGTACGATGTTCCTATTATTAAAGGTGAACTCTCCTTTGAGGAGACAGCTCCTCCTCCAGTTGTATTTTGAATGCCTTCCAATCTGAGGGGCCTACCATACACTGTTTTACTCCTATTCATAAGGTTTTTACTGGCCAGTTTTTCAGAAGTAGAACACCAGATCCTTTTCCCTAGTCTGTCTTAGTCTAAAAGTTCCACTGAAACCTGTCCACCACGGTGACCCTGGTGGCGTTTGAAATATCAGTGGGATAACTTCTGGTATCACAGCAACATGTGAACCACCGCGGTGTTCCAAGCTGACAGATGCATGTGGTCACCTGTATGCATGTACCACAAGTTTGTTTATTCGTTCATCTGTTGATGTGCACTTATGCTTTTTCCAAATTTTGCAATTATGAATAATGCTACAATGAACATGAGTGTGTGTATGGCTGTTTGTGTGATGGATCTTATTTTTCCATATTCTTAGGAGTAGGATTGCTGGCCCATATTGTATTTTCATTTTTTGCTTTTTAAGGAGGCACCATATTGTTTTTGCATAGTGGTTGTACATTTTCACACTCCTACCAGCAGTGCATCAGAGTTCCAATCTTCCTATAACCTCTCCAACATCTGTTATTTTCTGCTTTTTTGGTTAGGGTCGATAATGCTGGGGTAAGATTGAACCTCTTTCTTTAGTGCTCTAGTCAGGAATTCCGGAATAATGTTAAATGGGAATGATAATAAAGGGCATCCTCATCTTATTCCCATTATATCATGGGCAACACTTTCAGCCTGTCTTTATTGAGAAGGTGTTAGTTGTTGCCTTTATCATTTGGGGGATTTCCATTCTGTTCTTACTTTGTTGACAATTTTTATCAGGAAAGGGTGCTGGATTTTATTAAATGCTTTTTCTATGTCAATTGAGATTATCAGGAGATCCTTTTATTTCCTAATATTTGCCTTCCAAAGTGAGGGGCTCACATTTCTGCACTATACCATGCCATCAGGTAAGAAGGGTAAGGAGAGCAAAACCACGTCATGGATTGAATTATGTCTCCCCCCAAACAGGTGTAGCCATGTGAAAATGATTTCCTGTATTCTATGATTGTCCTTCATTTTGTGATTTTACTGTGCTATATGTTAAAGGATTAGGGTGGGACTGTAAATCCCTTCAGAGGATCACCTTCTTGCTCCACTGTAAAGGGAGTTTCCCTGTAATCCTTGCATCCTACAAGAGATAAAAGGGAAGAGAAACAAGCAGAGAGTTGGGAACCTTACACCATCAAGCAAGCAACACCGGGAGAAGAGCGCGTCCTTCAGACTTGAGGTTCCTGTGCCAAGACTCTCCCTGGACAAAGACTGATGCGATACCAGACTTTCCTCCAGAGCTGACAAGGGGAAAGCCTTCCTCTGGAGCGGATATCCTGAATTTGGACTTGTAGCCTACCAGACTATGTAAGAGTAAACTTTCCTTTGTCAAAACAGTCCAGTCTGTGGTATTTCTGTTAGAGCAGCACCAGCTGACTAAAACACACCATTATGGAAGGGAGGTAACAGCATCAGGTAGGGAGTGTAAAGACAGCATGAGCATCCCCCACTTGTCTGTCAGTGGAGGCTTGCTTCTTGCTGTTATGCGGGAAGCTACGCCACTGGTATTTATGTACCAGAAGGGTCACTCATACAGTGAACAAGTTTCAGCTGAGCTTCCAGACTAAGACAGACTAGGAAGAAAGCCCCAGTAGTCTACTTCTAAAAGAATTAGCCAGGAAAAACCTTATGAATAGCTGTGGAACATTGTCAGATGTGGTGCCACAAACTGAGCCCCCAGGTTGGAAGGCACTCTGAAGACAACCGGGGAAGAGCTGCCTCCTCAAAGTAGAGTCGACCTGAATGACAGCAGTGGAGTAAGGCCTCCGGGACCTTTGTTCGCTGATGTGGCATGACTCAAAATGAGCAGAAACAGCTGCAAACATCCAATAATAATCAGGACATGGAATGTATGAAGTATTAATCTAGGAGAATTGGAAATTGTCAAAAATGAAATGGAATGTTCAAACATTGACATCTTAGGCATTAGTGAGCTGAAATGGACTGGTTTTGGCCATTTTGAGTCTGACAATCATATGGTCTCCTGCACTGGGAATGAAAAATGAAGGCGAACAGTGTTGCATTCATCATCAAAAATAACATTTCAAGATCTGTCCGAAGTACAATACTGTCAGTAACAGGATAATATCCACATGCCTACAAGCCAGCCAAGTACCATCTAGTCACCATGCCTACAAGGAAGATCAGTTAATACGATTATTATTCAAATTTACACACCAACCACTAAGGCCAAAGATGAGGAGTTTGAAGATTTTCACCAGCTTGTGTAGGCTGAAAAACTGATCAAACATGCTGTCAGGATGCATTGATACTTACTGGTGATCAGAATGCAAAAGCTAGAAACAAAGAGATAGCATTGGTAGTTGGAAAATACAGCCTTGGTAATAGAAATAATGCTGGAGATTGCATGATAGAATTTTGCAAGACTAAAAACTGTTTCATTGCAAATACCTTTTTAAACCAACACAAACAGTGACTGTACACATGAACCTCACCAGATAGTCTACCCAGGAACCAAATTGACTACATCTATGGAAAAAGACGATGGAGAAGCTCCATCTCTGCAGTCAGAATAAGACCAGCTGCTGACTGTGGCACAGATCATCAATTGCTCATATGCAAAGTCAAGTTGAAACTGAAAAAAATTAGAACAAATCCATGAGAGCCAAAGTATGACCTTGAGTATATCCCTCCAGAGTTTAAGACCATCTCAAGAACAGATTATTGTGTTGATCACTAATGACCAAAGGCCAGACGAATTGTGGAATGACATCAAAAACATCTATTAAGAGAGTAAGAGGGCATTAAAAAGACAGGAAAGAAAGAAAAGAACAAACTGGATCTCAGAGGAGACTCTCAAACTTGCTCTCGAATGTCAAGCAGCTAAAGCAAAAGGAAGGAATGACAAAGTAAAAGGCCTAAACAGAAGATTTCAGAGAGCAGATCGAGAAGACAAAATAAAATATTACAATGATGTATGCAAAGAGCTGAAAATGGAAAAACAGAAGGGAAGAACACATTCTGCATTTCTCAAGCTGAAAGAAATAAAGAAAAATTCAAGATTCATGTTGCCATAGTGGAGAATTCTACAGAGAAATTATCAAATGACTCAGGGAGCATTAAAAGAAGATGGAAGGACCACGCAGAGTCATTATACCAGAAAGAACTAGTCGATGTTCAGCCATTTGAAGAGGTAGCGTATGATCAGGAACCAACGGTACTGAAGGAGGAAGTTGAAGCTGCATTGAAGGCATTGGCAAAAAACAAGGCCTGAACTGATGGAATATCTATTGAGATATTTCAACTAATAGATGTAGCACTGGAAGTGCTCACTTGACTACGCCAAGAAGTGTGGAGGACAGCTACATGGCCAACTGACTGGAAGAGATCCATATTTCGTTTGCTTGGCGACCTGAACTGCTGCCATTTTGATTAGCAGCCTTAGCACTTAACCACTATGCCACCAGAGTTTCCATAACTGCCATCATGCAGTTTTGTTCCTTTTATGTCTAGCTTATTTCACTTAGCATCCATGTTGTAACACTGAGGGGAGTGGGCCCGTTGTTAGATAATAAGGTATTCTAAGAAGGAAGGACATTCACAGGGTCACTACGAATGGGAACCGACTCAATGGCACCTAACAACACCAACAAGAGCCATAGTAAGAAGATAGTGGGTTATTAGAGAACAGTTAGAGAGTTCAGAGCAGATACATATTTAAATGGGACTTAATAGAGAATGGAGCACTGCAGGTACAGTGGTTCAGAGCTTGACTGATAACCAAAAGGTAAGCAGTTCGAATACAGTAGCTGGTTTTTGGAAACTCTATGGGCAATTCCACTCCGTCCTTAAGTGTTGCTATGAGTCAGAATAGACTTAAGGACAATGGTTTTTTTTAGTATTGAATGAAGGTGACATTACAAAGCAGCAAAAAGTTAATTGTTCAGTCAATGGTATTAAGAGACGCTCATTATATAGACACACAAAAAACTTTATCTTTCATACCATGTGTGTAGGTAGATGGAAACCTTGGTGGCATAGTGGTTAAGTACTATGGCAGTTAACCAAGGGGTCAGCAGTTTGAGTCCACCAGGCACTCCTTGGAAACTCTATGGAGCAGTCCTCCATTCTTCTATATTGTTCCTATGAGTTGGAATTGACTTGACAGCAGCGGGTTTTGGTTTATGTAGGTGGATTACAGAATGATTAATGATACAAATATGAAAAAAAAGAAGAATAAATAGAAGAGAATACAGGAAAATTTCTGTTACCTAGAGGCATGAAAGGATCTCTTAAAAGCTTTTAGTATTAGAAAACAAACATAGTGAATGATGGTATCTACAGGGAAAAACTGTAATATAATCCAGAATACACAAATCAACATGAAAAACTGAAACAGAAAAATTAGCTAGAATTTTAACAGGCAATTTACAGAAAATAAAATTTAGAAGATTACCATATGTATGAAGAGATACAATCTTATTGTAAAATAAGAATGAAAACAATGTAAATAAAAATGAAAACAAAACCCTAAACCAATCTAAATCTGTTGCCATCAATTCCAGCTCAGAGCAATCCTTTAGGACAGAGTAGAACTGCCCCATAGAATTTCCAAGCAGTGGCTGGTGAATTGGAACTGCCTACTGTTTGGATAGCAGTTGAGCTCTTAACCACTGAGCTACCAAGTCTCCTTATATCTATTAGACTTGGAGAATTAGACAAGTAGGTGTTGCCAGGTATTGGCAAGGACCCGAGGCTCTAGAAATTATATGCTGCTGGAAGGATTGTTTGCAGGCTTTTTAGAGTGTAGCCTGGTAGTTTTTAGACAAGTCAAATGTATGCTGGTCTTCAGGAAGACACGTATGTGGATATTTATTGCAGTGTTGCTGTTAGTATAGAGTGTGTGATGTAAAAATACATATTGTATAGGCATCTACCTATCAGAACACATGCTGGCCACAGGGCTGGAATAGGGTGCAGGATACTCTTGTTGTTTCAGGCCTTAACCTTTTGGTAGCTAATTCATAAGGAGTTCTGGGGAAGGAGCTTAGAGGATGGATAGAACCTCAAAGGACTTGTGATGGTGGCTATGTACTGTCTTATATGTATTTCAAAATTCTAATGACCAGTGCAATCATACTGGTGTCTTCCAGGAGAAAAATAGTATTTGGATGGAGGAGATTGGCAGAAGTTAGAACCAAGGTCATTCAGTACTTGCACAATTGTATGAAGTGACCCTGAAAAACATGGACGTAATCTGGGTATGAATCACTAAGTGATTGGACTGGCAAGAATGATGTATCCCGCTACAGAGAACTGTGCAGTAGTTATGAATATAACAGACTAGATGTACACAAAGCAATATGGGCTAATTAAAAAAATAAAAAAGATATAATGAGATACACAACCATATTTTGTATGTATGTGTATGTGAAACAATAACACGTTTTACAAATAATATGTACAATAACAGGATACACATTAAAAAACAGCAGAACGGTTGCCAATGGGGAAAGGTAACGGAAGTGAGGAATATGGATAAAAGGAATTAAGTAAAAACAAGAGTGGTGAATCACTGCAGATGATGCGCCATGGACGAGGAGTATGATTATCCTAATTCTCCGCACCTGAGGGTAAAAGGCACAAAGAGAAACAAGTCTGATAACCTCCTCTTAACACATTGAGGTCAATCTTTCCGTGTATGTTGTTTCTACTTACAAATGACAGGCACGGTAAGGGATAAGGAAATTATTTTAACAACTGGATACTTTGGTTAAATTCAACAAATATGTCTCAGGCTCCCTTGATTGCAGGGCACTGTAATTTGCATGGTAAGAGGCAAATATGACTTAGACAAAACCTGCTTCTTTGAAGTACTTAGAATCTGGTAAATTGCTTATTTGTAAAAATTACATTATGGGTATAAAAAATACATATTTTATACTTTATTCTTTCATTCACCTATTTTTTTAATGCATGGAGAAAATGGATACTAGGATGTTCCAAGTAATTTGCATAAATTCCCTGAAAAGTAAATGTTAACAAATTATCCATCATAATACTGTCTACTATTCATCATGACAAGATTGTAAAATGGAAAAAAAAAATGGCAAAGCTTGATTTCCTTGAAGATGCCACGGTCACACCCTCCCATGACCCATTATTTTGAGGAGAACATTTTCTTGGCCATTTGAAGTTAGTTTGGCAATCTCAGGTCACTACAGCATTGTTAGGTCGCTATTCTCCAGTGTAGATAGTTATTTTTTCCATTTATGGAAACATTTTATATACCTCTGTGGGCTTGGGATAATTGTTTGTGAATAGCCACAGGGCAATGACGAAGATGGAGTTGACAAAGGTGGTAGACATGAAACTAATTAAACTTTAAGGACAAGGAAGACTTGGGTAACAGTTTGCTCTTTCTCACATTCATTAAGCTTTGGCAAAGAGACAGGAAGGACCAAGGAAGTCGTAGTGAGAAGATACTGAACACAAAAGGAAAATAAATGTGAACTGTTCTGGATATGGAGAATAAGAATTAACATTAATTTTTAACTAGAACTTAGAAATGCCTTGGAAATCCAAAGGTGCAGCTGAGGATAGACTGCAATCTGGAGCCCACACCTTCCCTTGATTCAGGACGGGACTAAGGTGTAGGCTGAACTGACAATGGCACCTAGAGATGTTCAGGAAATTTATTAGCACTCCAAGTAAGGGCAAATTGCTGTCTTCATGTCAAGCTTGTTGTCTGTTTTAGTTCTATTTTTAAAGAAGAGCTAAAATATAAACAAAAGAGGGTTCATGAGGAACTAATGATAACCCAGGTTTTAAAAATAAAACCCAATTTTCTAGGAGTGGAGATGGAGAAAGAATAAAAGTTGGTTAGAATTCCAGAGACAGAATTTACGCTAAATTAAAATAATGTAGTTTCAGTTAAAATCAGATGGGAGAATGGAGAGAAAACGTAGGAAAAATATATGCAATATGTAACAGCTAACAATAAATCCTCTTGTTTTTGTTTTTAAAACTTTTATCAGAATTTTTTTCTAGATCTCTACAATGAGATGTCTGGTGGGGAGATGTGGGTGGTTTGCTAAGAGTGGCAGGTATAGTGGAGAAAGGCTAAAGGAATTGATATGGTTGAAGCTATAGGGAACAGATAAGTAATCTTTATATACTTCTACAAAGTTCAAAAATGTTAAACATTGAGCTGCGAGAGTTGCTGACAATTTCTTATATCCACAGCAGAAGAATTACGTGGACATGGACTTAACTGAAAGATGAATTATTTTTTGTGAGGAAGTATTGTTGGGCAATTATGTTAATAAGAAGCAGGAAACCAAAGAAAGGAATAAATTTTCAAACCCTGTAAAGTAGAGGAAGAACTGACATATTCTGGATGGAAAAATGGAAAATAAATAAATAAAGGAACAGAATCAGAAAGTAGTTTTAGATCTCTTCCAACTCAATAATTTTATTATTTGGGGATAATAAGCATCTCTCTCTCTGTTTAAAATCTATAATATGTAAAATTATCATGAATCTATTCCAATTCCAGTTTCACTTAGGTCAACATATTTAAATGGTGATTTCAAAAATTCTGAAGATTTTAGGTTTATCACACATCATAATGGTTTAAGTAGTCTAAACAAATGGCTATTATACAAGTAGTCTAAACAAATGACAAACTAATGTCAACCATTATAATTCCTAAGAAAAATAGCTAGAATAGGTACAGAGAATGGAAAGCAGAATATCACCTAACGACAGTGACCTTAGAAGAATATATACACTTTCCGTAGAGAGTCTAGGATGCTTCAGACTGATGAGATACTCATAACCTGGTGCTTTGTTGTGCATTGTTCTAAAAGCCACTCATAGACTATGGCTCAAAGTCATTCGATGGATACCCAAGAAACGTGAAGACCTAAGACAGTAGCTGGGTAAGTTTCTAAATCTGCTGATTATTTTCTATTTGTATTTCCTTCTGTTTTTTCAGATTTTAAATGGATTCTAAAATAGTCAAGAGAATTCCTGAGTGACTCAAACAGCTAATATATACTGAGCTGCGTATTGAATGGTTGGAGGTTCCAGGCCACCCAGAGGTGCCCTGAAAGAAAAGCCTGGCAACCTACTTCTGGAAAAAAATCAGGCATTGAAATCCCTGTGGAACACAACACACGGAGTCTTCATGAGTTGGAACTGACTCAAAAGCAACTGTTTTTCAAAAGAAGAGGGTAAATCTTGTCTTTGACCCCACTTTTCCTTCTTTCCTCAACTCTAGCTTTCATTGCTGAGGTTTGTCACTCTTCTACAGAGCCCATATGCTGTCTCCTCTAATGACCAATCCAAGCTCATCCTATTTGGGTAATGACTTGGGTTTAAAGTGTATGACATATTTTTTCATCATCAAAACATGCATGCATAAGAACTCACTAAAGAAAACCATTCAATAACTTGTCTGTAATAGTTTAATAGAACTCCTTCCTCTTGGTAGTGTAAGGAGACTGTGAAAAGCAGTACATTAACCTAGAAGAAAATGATTCTAATGCCAGATGCTGGTAAGTAATAGTTTTAGAAACTGAGATCTTTAAGACAGCCCACCTAAAATGCTCTCACTCACAGCCATCTTTCTCTTTATGTGATCATCCCCCTTAGTTTCCTATCTAAATGTTACCTTAGTCTCCTGGAACATTTGATACTCTAACACTCTTTTCTCTTTTCCATCTTTCTATAATTTTCTTTGTGATTTTTAAAATTAATTTAACTTCTTTTCCTTTGTGTCTACCCTCCCTAGGCTCTGTCTTCCTTTCTTTAATTACACAGAACATACATACATATATATACACACACACATTCAGAATGGTCCAACAAATTCTTTTCTAAGTTTGCTAACACTTTTCTTTATAAATTTATTAATAGTCAAGTTTACCACCCCCTGCCTCCCCTTTTTTTTTCTATTCTGATGTATCATTTTTGGCTATGCAAATTTTAATCTGAAGGTGGCGCTGCTGTTATTCTAATTTTTATTGGGTAGGAGCCTTAAAAAGCTTGACTAGAAGCATTTTTTTCCCTCAGTGATCAGAAGGATTTTTTTTTTTTTTGGTATATTATTTTCTTTCCATTCCTAGATAACTTTTGATTGATTTGTGAAGGTTTGGTTATCAATCATAAAATAGGTTTACATAATTCTTCCTTAAAATTATTCTGTAACCTTAGAGTCCCATCTAACAGACACCCAGTTTCTTATTTCATTAACTTGTTCCACATGCACGTGTGGGATTGCTACCACGTTGTAAGCTTTTCTAAGGTTGATATCGACTCTCTTTTAACTTGATGCTAAGTCTAAGGTATAGAAAATGCTAGACAGTTCATATATGATCCATAAATATTTGTTGAATAAAAGAAGGAATAAGCCAATAAATCTTCCTATCAATATTGTTTTCTAGTTTTTTTCCTGTCAACATAAAAAATTAGGATGCATAACGTCTTCCCCCAGGTGTTTAGGAATTTTGAAAAGATAAAAGCAATACATATTTAATAAGAAGCTACTGAAAAATTAAATATGTAGTAGAAACTACAGATCCAAGAATTTAAAGAAAGACATCAGTATACTGAGGATAGATGTCCTAAAAAATGGAACTTGAACTAGAAGCAAGCAGAGTGTTTGAGACTTCTTAGGTATTTGACGAACAACAGGATTTCTTCAAGTGTTTTTAGTCTTTCTGGAGAAAACAGGTCTGAATATCACAGATCAAAATTTTATTTTCTTGGCAGAAGCCATGATTTCTTGTCAGTAATGTATCTGTAACCCTGGAACAGTGCCTGGCATTCTGGACACTCAGAAATATTTATTAAGTTAATGAACAAAAATAATTCAGAGATCCCCTCACAGCTCAGTCACATACTAGGCATTACTGCTTATCCAATAACATATCTGTTGGCTGGTTGTCAGAATTGCCTTATCATTGATGGAGATGAGTTGTCCAGGCTTGATTCTACTTGTGGCTGGAATCAGAACTCATTTATGTGCAGCCACAGAGTGGTTTATGTGTAGGATGCCCTCCTTGATTCTTCCTCTTTCAAAATCTCTCTCATTTTCCTGACAGGCTATCTGAAATTCCCTTTGTCAGATTTATTGCTTAGGTTAAAGATTTTCTTTTCCCCCCTGACATGTCTGTTCACATGGAAGAAGGATGTTGATGACTGGATAATAGATCCTGGAAAATGTTTACATTCTAATTTCCTTACATGGCAAAAGGAATTGTGATTAAGTTAAGAATCTTCAGCTGGAAAGATTATCTTGGATTCTCTGGGTCAGCCAATGGAATCACAAAAGTCCTTATAAGAGGCAGGCAGGAGAGTGAGAGTTGGAGGTTAGAGTGGTACACTTGAAGAGGGGTGAAGGGACCATGAGTGTAAGAATGCAGGTGGCTTCCAGAAGCTGGAAAAGGAAACTATTGCCATCAAGTTGGACTCTAAGTGACTCTATAGGGGAGAATACACTGTCTCATAGGTTTTCCAATGCCGTAGTCTTTACCGATGCTGGCTATCACATCTTTCTCCTGCAGAGTGGCTTGTGGGTTCAAATCACAGAACTTTTGGCTAGCAGCAGAGTGCTTAACCACTGCACCACCAGGGATTCTTAGGAAGAAGAGAGAAATGCGTTTTCTCCTAGAGCCTTCAAGAGAAACACAGCTTGACTGATACCTTGATTTTAGTCTTTAAGTTGCATTTCAGATGTCTTACCTCCAAAACTGTAAAGTAGAACATTTGTGCTGTTGGAAGCCACTCAGTTTGTGGTAATTTGCCATAGCAGCAACAAGAAAGGAATACAAAAGCTGTCTAATGCAAAGAACTTTCAATGGGAGTCAGGGGCTCTTGGTCCTAGTATAAACTCTGACACCAACTACCTTTGTGATAATGTAAATTATCTCATTGGTTAAATGTGGATGTTGGATTAAGTCAGGAACATTCATTAAACTGCGGACTCCTCAGTGAAGTAACTGGCAGTTTTTCTTCATTTCTGAGGAACAGTAATCTTGCCCAAGCTGCCCAAGCTTCCCATGCTGGGGGATCTGGCCGCCACTCCTTCCTGGACTCTGTAGCTCAATTGTCCTTTTCTCCTTGAATACAGACACAGACACTACCTGGCTCTTTTCACAAACTTTCTTATTTTTGCCACTCTTTTTTTTGTATTAACAATATACTATGAGATAAAAAGAAAGAAATAGATAGAAAGGTATAGAGAGAGTATATTTATATGGCAGAGCTCTTTGTGGAGGCAATGCATATAGTATGCTGGAGGAAGAAGTTGTTTGTCTTAGCTCATCATTCATTTTCTGTAACAAACTGAGATTTTGTTTTTGAAAGTGTGTAATGGATATAAAATAAAGTGATTTCTTCCATTTTGAAACACATCAAAATCCTTTTTTTGTCTATTTTCTGTTGATAATTAAGACTCATATTTCTTTTCATGGCAGAATTTTCTTGTGAAAATGTTACTCCATGTGGTTAAATAATTAAAAGAATGTGACATAAGACCCTGTGATAGCCTCTGACTGGTACCACCAAAACATAGTATTAATACGAACTTTACTTTTTCGACTCCGGGGTCATTCTTCAGTCTCCTTAACATTTTCCTTCACTCAAAAGTGTGAAGCGACCAGTGTATGTTAGTCACCATTGGTGACTGTGATGGTTGTGGGTGCTACCCGTGTGAAACTGACCTGATTCCAGTACATTTTAGTTGGAAAGGTGGACATTTAGTAGCCATGCGAGGCGGAGTGCACTGAATGCTAACAGTACAGTGGGAGTATTGAGACCTGGGTGGATTTGGATGATTTCTCAAGTGAGTGAGAATTTGAACTTTGACAATTTTGTGAGTTAAGGAACAGGATGAGAGGATTTTGAAAGCTGAAGAAAGAACGTCAAACATTTAGTCTAAGTGAGCAACATAAACAGTGAAAGAGACTTTGAAAGCTGAATGCTGAGCATGAGTAGTTAATTTTGAGGTTTCTTATATGAATAGTTAAAATCATATGAAATCACAGTCAAAAGTATTCGAAGATGACCTTGTAAGTTATCAAAGTAGAACTTGCTGGTAATGAGGAAATAGGAGGTATCCTTATAATACTAGAAGAAAGCAGAAAGGAACTAAATCCAGAGATGGAATTAATTTAGTAAAAGTAGTTTTGAAAACCATGATTCCACATGGGAACCTGCTGCCTCCTCTAGTACACATGTGATGAAGACTAACTGTGTGAGATATTATGATGATAATTATTTTTATGAACTGGAAGGTCTCTCTTTTTTCTTTAACACTTGCGTTTGCCAAGGTAACTCATTCTCATTTTCTTCCTTCCTTTAGGGAACATGAAAACTGATCCTGGTGTCTGAGGCAATGGATGAAGCAAACCACTCTGCAGTATCCGAGTTTGTGTTCCTGGGACTCACCAATTCATGGAAGGTCCAGCTTCTCCTTTTTGTTTTCTCTTTTTTGCTCTATTTTGCAAGTATGATGGGAAATGTCATCATTGTGTTCACGGTAACACTGAACGCTAATCTGCATTCCCCAATGTATTTTCTCCTATCTAACCTCTCAGTCATTGATATGGCATTTTGTTCAATCACAGCCCCTAAAATGATCTGTGATATTTTCAAGAAGGAAAAGACCATCTCCTTCTGGGGATGCATTACCCAGATCTTCTTTTGCCATGCTGTTGGAGGCACTGAGATGGTGCTGCTCATAGCCATGGCCTTTGACAGATATGTGGCCATTTGTAAGCCTCTCCATTACCTAACCATCATGAACCCACAGCTATGTCTAGTTTTTTTAGCCACTTCTTGGATAATTGGCCTCATCCACTCAACGGTACAGCTAGTTTTTGTGGTAGACTTGCCTTTTTGTGGTCCTAATGTATTAGACAGCTTTTACTGTGACCTTCCCCGTCTCCTCAGACTTGCGTGCACAGACACTGAGGAGCTGGAGGTCATGGTCACTGTCAATAGTGGACTCATTTCTGTGGGCTCTTTTGTTTTACTGGTTATCTCCTACATTTTTATTTTGTTTACTGTTTGGAAACATTCTTCAAGTGGTTCATCCAAGGCCCTTTCCACTTTGTCAGCTCATGTCACTGTTGTGGTCTTATTCTTTGGGCCACTGATCTTTTTCTATACCTGGCCTTCTCCCACATCACACCTGGATAAGTATCTTGCTATTTTTGATGCACTTCTCACTCCTTTTCTGAATCCAGTCATCTACACTCTAAGGAACAAAGAAATGAAAGTGGCAATGAAAAGACTGTACAGTGGTCTTGTACATGACAGAAGTGTATCATAAATGGGTTAGCTATGAAAACATACAACTGTAGATTCTTCCTCATGCTAGTATTGGAAAAAATTTTATTTCAAATTTTAGGAAACACTAGACGCTTAGATCTCGTTACATGCTGAGACAGCTATTAGGTATTAAATTATGTATTTCATCATTGAGTTAGAAATGATGTGATTCTTTGATAGTCAGTACAATAAAGTGTTATAAACCAAATCATATATTCTTTTTTTATTTATTGTAATTGTGTGAAACTTTATCATCCACTTTAAATTCTCATGCCCACTTATGTGCAGCTCCTACTGCTCTCCTTGTCCAGTGACAGCACACTCCTCCCTTCTGTTCTATGCATGTCACATCCTCTTAACAATCTCCTGTCTCCTCTTCTCTAGTAACAGGCCAGTAGGACAATATCCTACAGATGTGTAGGACCATAAAATGCACATACTACATGATCACTCTGTGTTGCAGAGTCCAGTCTATTCCTGTTCAAGGCTTTGACCTTAGTAATGATTTATGGACGGGGGCAGCAATTTAGTTCATGCCCTAGGAGAGTGCCATGTCATTGAAGAAATAATAATATTTTATTTTATTTTTTTCTGTATTGGGTAGATCATTCTATTAGTAGGTAAACTATGCATTCACATTTTTTTAAGCGTTTGCTATCTAATTTTTTTGATTTTAATTTTTGTCTGTTCTGTTTCTGTTTGCCTTGCATTCATCCACAATTTACACATTTTGCCTGTTTATACAAGTTCTGTGTCTGGGAGTCTGGGAAATTGTTAATCAATTTTATAATTTATAGTCAGAATGGGTTACCAATGCCATTTGTCTTACTGCCTTCAAGGTGCTCACGCTAAAATCCAAGAATTGAGGGGTGACTGTGTTTGGTTAATGGCACAGAACCAGGTGTCATTAGTGAGAGCCAGACCTCACAAACCAGGTCTCTGGTTGAATGACAAATGCTCTTTCCGTTTCAAATCAATTTTGTGTTCTGAATATCTGTTCATTTTCCAGAGTTCCAGGGGTTTTTTTGTAGGTCTGGTTTTGACTCTGTTTTGAAAACAGGTCTTTATCCTCTCATTTGCGTTCTTTCCTACCATTTAGGAAAATTTTGGCATTTCACACTTCTTTATTATTGCCAAATTCTTGTCTACCACACATCTTTTGTTTAGGTCAGAGCTGAATTTTCCATCTGCTGCTTTAACTATGATGAAAATATTTACAATTCCAATATTGATCGGCATTCTTTTACTACAGTAGTATTTGTGGCAACCACCGGGTAAATTCTTCTTTGTAGACCATAAGTTCCTCAAATACTTAAAATTGCTAAGTTTTCTACTTTTTTTGGAAACACATGTAATCTGTGAATTGTGTGACTTTGCTTAAGTTAAGCTCACTAATATATTTGTGCCTCTTGTGAGTATTTATAGTGTATTTGTGAACTTGGAGTACTTGGAAGTTAATTCCTGATCCCAAGGATTCAGAATATAGTCTAGAAGGAGTGGCATAGGCTCCAGGTGGGTGCATGACTTTGTTCCCCTGACATCTTTACTCCATGGTGAAAGGCTTGACTGGAGGAAGGCTAATTTAAGGTTCTCTTCAAGAAGCAGATCAGGACAGAGCGCTATCTTACTTGGGTCAAAGATCAGTACTGTTCACTGGGGGTTGCAGTTTCCAATTACCTGGGTAAATTGGGGTTCTGCTACACAATAAGAAGAAGGAGTATTAAGTTCAGAATTCAGAGGATTAACTGAGGTGATTCTAAGTACTCCTTTACCCCAAAAGTTTTGTCAATGGAACATAATAGCAGCTCAATAAACAAAGGATCTTCTCGGCACTAGTATTACATAAGAATGAAGTCTTGGTCTTTCCATCTGGTAGAGTACCCTGTCGGTGTAGGTAACGACGGAGGATAAGATGAAGTGAAAAAGATTCTGTTATCAACTTAAGCCTCATGTCTATCTTCTGAAATGGGATTATGATAGCTATGTTTCGTGTTAATTATTTTTTCTCCCCTCCCACCTATGTGGGGATATTAATGGTGGCTAATATTTTTGGTTTAGATCATTCTGCAATGGTCCAGTAACTACGGTCATATAATGCTTAATTTATTCTAATCTATTTGCTTTCTCTGCTGTTCTATTTTTCTTTTGGATAAGAGACAAAAGTAGCTACAGAGAGTAAAAGGATAACTTCTGTTAGCCCCTACAGTCCAACTCAACAATTCTTCAAATTTGTGCATTAAGAATTTGACCTGAACTTGTTATATTAAGAGGCCTTCTTGTCTTCAGCTTTCCAGTTGTTTGGGCCTATGTGAAACTCTAGCAAGAAATCAAAATGAGGGATGATGACGAGGAAGATGCAGTCATTTATATTCATCCCTTCTCTGCAGGATCGCAATGGGCTGCCTGTGTTCTTCTGCAGTGTTCCAGTCCCGTAAGTTTTTCACTTTTGGATTTTTCAACTATCCTCTGTCTTGCAGTAGTAGACTCAATCTCTGTGCTGTTACTAGCCTGGGATACTGCCCTTGCCCTTGTTCTGTCTCACACTGCCCCAGCTTTGTAAATATTCCCATTATGAGGCTCTTCTTAAGCTATGTAATTTGAGTGTACTGGCAGCATCTTGGCTAACACAAGTGTACAAAGTTTGTAGTCAAAATACTTGTTTTCTTGTCTAGTAACCCTACTGCCTGAAAGTACTTACAGAAAAAGTTTAGTGTTCATTTTTGATTAAAATGTATTTATAAGTTCAGAAATATACTATACATGCACTTTTGCAGTCCAGTTTTTTGCTCAACAGTATAATAGCTATATAGAATCTGAAAATGCTTTACAGTAGCTTCAGAGAATTTGGGCATATGGATGTAATATAAGTACTTAAATTTATCATCAGTTGTAAATACTTCAGTATTTTCAGTGTAAGTTCTGGTTATTGGAGCAAACTTCTATAAATCTAAATCTTTGTGCAAAACCATAATTGCTCAATATATGATTGTATAAAAGTTAAGTATATTTGTACATTTTTCTACAGCTCATCAGGTTAAGCGTTTTGGTTTCTAGAGATGATCAGTATGAGCATAATAAAATTGTTTTAGTTTTATATGTTTATTTTCAAATATTACTCTCATTATTTGTAAAGTGGTCAGCAAATGGCACAAAGATATTAAACAGAAAATATTCTACTCTCATTTACTGCCTCCTCTCTACTGCCTTATTATGAGTTTTTAGAAACTTTGATTGTTTTGGTCAAAAGAAATGGGTCCCTATGGGCAGAGTCCCTTGACCACTGAGCTTCTTCTAAATGAATGTGCTTGCAGCATCCTTCAGTCACTGCCCTGTAGAGCCATTAATTGGCTTCACCCCCTTCAATTATGAGAATTCTTGTGGCACTTTACATTAGAGAACACACGCAAATCTCAGTCTCTATGACTATTTACACAGGTGAAATGTAAGGATGGAAATAAATTTAACAATAGGAAGAGTAACTGTAGTGCCACACATGCTCCTGCTGGAATTGCTGTGGATACGAATCACCGCCTAAAGCACTTGAGTGTGGGCCTGAAGCGGAGCAGACAGCCTCTGGGGTAAGGAATTGAGTAGGACAGGGGAGTAATTGTGAGAAAGGGCATTGGCATGCTGGAGAGTGTTAACCGAACCTGACTTTTGATTAAAATAGTACTGTATGTACAATAATGTAAAAGACATCAGAAAATATCAAATGGCCTTGTAATGTTTTGATTAAGTACAGGCTTTGATTAAGCACTTTGTTGCTGGTAAGGACTATATGATTAATTCTCACTCTGCTACTTGATAAACAGTCCAAATACATTGATGACACAGGAAAAGAAAAAGGAAAATCAAGTGTCGTTATATATATTTTTCTCTATTAGCTTTTCAAGACAGCTCCAAAGGAGACGAAGCATAAATTGATCATGTTATGCGAAAAGGGAGGCAAATCTGTTAGACACTTAAGTGAGTATGATGGAGAAACATCTTACGTAAACTTAAATAGAATAGAAAGCAAACATTAAAAAGAAAAAACCCCCGAAATAAACGTATAAATTCCAGTGTAATGTCATTTTGGTATAGAACATGGAAATCTAAAGATAAAACATAACTTCCTGGAGATCAGATTGGTTCTCCTGCTCTCTCAGGTGCTTCAGACTGTGAAAGTGTTTGTGCTAGTTTTGTCTGTAAAGTGCAAGCAGAATGTAGAAAGGTTTGAAGAAGTTTGAAGAATATGAGCTGTTTTTGGCCAGCGTAGGTGGATGGTAAAAAGATCACAAGAAGAAGTATAAAAGGTGTTTAGCTTGTTGATCTTGTAAAAAGAATGCTAAGGTGTGCCTTAGTTTGTTGAGTTTATGTACATAAAAGCTTGCAAGTAGTACTGAATACTGTTTGCATTCCATGTTGTTACACAAAAGAAAAGAAGAAGCGGGCTTAAATTAGAGGAGACATAATTTTACTAAGACATAAAGTTTTGTGACAATTTAAGAGATAAAATGCAGGAAATCTGAGATCAGGGTCATGCTAAATTCTCAATTTTCTTAGCCTGTGGAAAAGGCTTATATGAAGTGACTGGTTTAGATTAAGACCTTCTTCAACCCTGCAGCTAACTTCTTGATAATTCTATTATGCGGAACCTCAATTATTAGTATTTCTTTCATCTATAGAGGAGGAAATGTGTGGAAATCTTTCAGAGGATTGATCAACACTATGTGGATCAAGAAAAGAGATTAAACACAATGGGACACAGTTAACCAGGCCTTGACTGAGGCATCACGGATATTTAATAACTTTAATAAATGATGGAAACAATTAAATTGTTTAAGAAAACTATTCCAAACTTTCTTTTTTGAGCACAAGCAATCTATAAAAATGGTATTTTCAGAATACAGTCAGCCAGAAGTTTTCCCCTGTAGTTGTTTCTTACGTGGTCTCCATGTGGAAACTCCTCTATGACTATTGTTCAGGCACCCTTTAGACATCAAGTGTATTTAAATCTTTGATGGCATAAGCTATGCAAGTTTCTATATTGTCTGATATGTGGTTGTATATTTCTCTTGATTTTACTGTAGCGGTGACTAAAATTATTGATTTTGCCTGCTTTCTTTCTTATTATTATTATGATTGAACAAAAATATACATTCTCATATAAATTTTCATGCTGATCTACATGCAGCCTGCACTGCTCCCCCTGCACGGTGACAGCACACTCTTCCTCTCTGCTCCATACATGTCTTATCTTCCCGACAGTTTCTTATCTTCTCGTCTCCACCCATTCCCCTTCCTCCAGTATGAGGTCAACAGGACGACCTCCTATAGATGCTTAGAACCATAAAGTGCCCACACAATATGGTCACCCTGCGTCACCAAGTCCAATCCATTGCTGTCTGAAAAGTTGACCTTCATTATGATTTACCGACAGGGGGAGCATCAGGGCCAGGGGCCCTGATCCCAGGAGAAGTCCGAGGCCCCTGGACCATCAGTTGTGGTCTTTTAGTAGAGATCTCAGGGTGCACCACTATTTATACTTGTGTTGTCAGTGAGACTCAACTTTGTAGCTCCATCGTGGCTATCACTGGTGGTGGCCAGGCACCATCTGGTTCTTCCGGTCACAAGTCGATGTAGACATCCACTCACGTGGGTCTCTCTGTCTTCTGGATTCTCTTTCCCCCATATCATCATGGACTTTGGTGATCATCTGTTCCTGCTAAGTTGGGACCATTTGCTGTACACTCAGATGGCAGCTTGGCAGCTTTTAAGACCCCAGATGTCACTCACCAACGTGGGGTGTGGAGAGACCTCATTAGCAAAACGCTAGTTGTGCCAATTGGCCTCAGTTTCCCCTGAGAGCACTTTTCCTGGCCCCCGCCCCAGCTACTCTGTCCTTGCAAGATTGGATTAAGACGGGAGCAATACACAAGTTGTGTTGAAGTCCCGTTAATATCAATCTTGTTACTTATGTGTGCTGTCACCAATTTCATCCAACCAAATTTCTAGCAACTATCTACTCTAAACCCTCCTCCCTCCCCCTCTCGCCCTCTCCACCCTTGCAGCCATCGAAGAGTCTTTTCTGTTATGCACGAGTTTGCTTTTAAGTTCTTATCTTAGGGGTCTCATACAAGATTTGCCCTTCTGTCGCTGACTACTTTCACTCAACAGAATGTCCTCCAGTTGAAACCTGGTTAAGAGACGTTTCCTGCTATCATCGTTGTTCTTTAGCACTCATAGTATTCCCTGGAGTATATATACCATACTTTACCTATCCATTCTTCTGTTGCTGGGCATCTGGGTTGAGCCTGCCTTCTTTTTCAGGCATGCAGTTTTCAATAACTAAAGAATACTCAGGATCCGTGATGGCACAGTGGTTAAGACTCAGCTGCTAACCATAAGGCAGTAGTTCAAAATCACCAGCTGCTCCTTTGAAACTCTACAGGGCAGTTCTACTGCGTCTTAGGGGATTACTCGCAGTTGAAATTGACTCAGTGGCAATAGGTTTGGTTTTTGTTTAAAGAGTACTCAAAGAGACCTAGTGTCAAAACAGTTAATCACTAGGGTGTTAACTCAGAGTTTGATGGTTCACCCAGTGACTCCACAGAAAAAAGACCTTGCGATCTGCTCCTACAGAGATTACAGCCTAGACAACACTGTGGTTCTGCTCTGCCACATGGGACCACTGTCAGTCAAAAATTGACTTGATGGCACCTAAACAACAAAGAATAATCACTGTGGTCTTAAAGATGCTGTATTTGTATCTACCTATCCTTTCTTTTCTTTTCTTTTTTTATTGTGATTAAGTCAAAGTATACCATCAAAATTGGCTTTGCACACCCAGCTATCTGCAGCTCCGTCTGCTCTCCCCACCTGGTGACAGCACACTCTTCCTTTTCACTCTACATATCTAGTATCTTCTTAACAAGCATCTGTCCCTGACTTGCCACCTTTTCCTCTCCCATCTAGAAAGAGACCAGTAGAACAGCCTCCTGTAAATGCATAGAACCATAAAGTATGCACACCATGTGGTCACACTGTGTGCCCGAGTCCAGTCCATTCTTGTCTGAAGAGTTGACTTGTTACTTATTTCCCATGAAGAAGAGCAGCAGATCTAGGGGCCATGTTCCCAGCGGACTTAGTTACTCTTTAAACTCACTTTTCTTAAACATTCAGCTCTTATTTCACGGATAGGGATAGGTGATGCAAAAGAAAAATATATTTATAGCTAAGAGCATATCACTGATAAAGATTCACTGAAAACCTCTGCCAAGAGCTCTAGCACATAAAACATACTCCCAGACATACTACTATAATTTGTTTATGTCACAAAACTGCAGAAGAGTAGGTCTAGAAAGTAATGCCAATTTTGTCTTCTGAATAACCTTTCCACCATTCATTTTTTCCTTTAACTACCTAGTTTATTTATTCATCAGGTATAGTTTCACAATTTCAATCATTGTTTAGTTATATCTTTTCCAATCTTTGTTGAACTGTGATATGATAAACACATCACTTGCTAAATCTATCACCAACCAGCTACCTGGTTACCCATTGACTGAGAGCTACTAAGGCTGTTAACAAAAAGGTCCACAGTTTGAATCCATCAGCCACTCTTGGAAAGCTGTATGAGGTAGTTCTACACTGTTTTATAGAGTAGTTAAGAGTCAGCAAACTTGACTCAACAGCAATGTGATTTATCACTATTTTTAAAGACCCAGGTGGTAAGCTCTTGGTTGCTAATGAAATGTTGTCAGTTTGAACCCACTAGCTACTCTCTGGAAACAGGTGTGCCAATAGACTTCCTCAAAGATTTACAGCCTTGGAGATCTTGTGGGGAAAATTCTACTCTGTTCTGTAGCATCAGTGTGAGTTGGAATCAGCTTGGTGGCAATGGGTTGGGTTTGGTTTTATCACCATTTCAATGGCAATCTGATATTTATACCTTGGAGGCCATTTTTATAATGTCTGAGTCATAATTTGCAGACAGTTGAATCCTTTAACCATTTTTTGACCAATGTAACATTTTTGGTGTGTTCCCTCTCCCCTCATTTTGTGTTCTTAGAGTTGTATTAACAGCTTCATTTATAAAAGAAAGGATAATACACTGTTCTTTCCCCTAGGCTATATATAAATAAAACTACAGTATCATGTGGTAAAGTACTCCATTGGGCGATAAATGAAGCACTTTGAATAGGAACATAGAAGAAGGCATGGATTCTTCTTATGGAGGGAAATGGGAGTAGGAAAGGGAAATCTAGATATTATAGCACGTAATTTAACCCTACCTTGAAGAATGAATTTAACGTCTCTTCTGGAGAGAGATGAGCAACAGCTGGATGTGGCAGAAAGGGAGTCGAGAAAGAAGGGGAAATACATTTTAAAGAACGGAGGCCTGTGTAGTGTACTGCATTTTCGGGTAATAAATGTTTTCTTTCTTTCTTTTTTTTTCCCTCTGTGTCGTGTGGTACAAAAATGGAGTAGGAAAAATGTTGGAAGTTCATTGAAGAGCAGTAGATTTGAAATGGCTTTGAGTGCTCTGTTAGAAACTTGCAGTCATGAAGTGGATTCCAAAAGGAGCTGTTAAACTGTTAACACTTTCTCAGATCTGTTTGCACGTGGATAGATATTTGTTGAAACAGAAAAACTGGAGGAGGACAGAATCCTGATGAGGCTTTGTAGTAGTCCTAAAGAGGACTGATGAAAGCAGAGACGAGAAGAGAAAGCAGCAGGTACCTGGCAAATACATCCAATTAGAAAAAAAAGCATTGTGACTTTTATCGATGATTTAAAAAAGGACCAAAACAATACGACTGAAACTATACACCTTCAGATTTAACATATAAATATTTGTTTGTTTTAATCAGAACTTTAAATGTTTTGTACTAAACTATTACAAATACAACTGAAATCACTGTTCCTATCAAATTCCCCACTGTACTTCTTCAAAGAAAGGCAGTATTCTGAAGCTGTTGGGCATCATTTCTGCTCAATTTTGCATATATTTTCTACACATGCGTGTATTTATAAGTGGCATTTAACAACTCTTGATTCTTTTAGAAGATTATAAAAACTACCATATAATGTTATTTTATAATTTGCTGTTTTTCATTGAATATTACATTTTTGAGATTTATCCAGGATGAGACTTGTAAATCCAGTTTACTCTGATTTCTTTCCAAATAATTCATTCCTTTGCATTAATACATTATAACTTACTTATCTATTCCTTTATCGTGGATAGATAGATTAATTTCATATGGGATGCATTTTGGTGAAAAAATCGACTGGATGTGATGACATGCACATTTCACATTCTTGTAATAGATCTGTAAGGTATTAGTAGTTTCCATTTTTTAGATAGGAAAAAGGATCCACAGATGAAATGCATGTTATCAAACACTACAGCTATTGGGTGGCAGGATATGATACATGGGTTTTCAGATACTGATATCTATATTCTTTTCATTGTATCATGGAGCTTCCTTGAAAATAGTAAAAATAAAATTATTGCAAGGTGTGTGAATGTGAACATACAGATGATTTCAAAGCATGACACAATCACACACAAAAGTCTGTCTTCAGTATCAAACACCAGATGAGTCTACAGTCTGCATCCACAATGAGATTGGTGGCAAGATCAATACACTATATTTCAATGGCAGACACAGCTGTTTGCTGAGTGCCTGTTATGTATGCAGTACTCCTCTTGGCAGTCTGGAGATTATAAAGGAATATAATAAATGGAATAGTCCTGTGACTCATTTGGGTTAAAAAAGGGACACTTGAAACAGAAAACAGCTTGGATGTAAGAAGTTAAGAGTTATTTCCCGAGAAAATTGGCCACATTGAGGAGACTTTCATGAGGTTAACTGGAATTTCTTTACAGGCTACAGTTTCCTCTGGAGAAATAAAGGTGGGTGGAGTAAATTCAACTTGCATTTTCTGGTATGTGTCTCTTCAGAAGCTCCAAGAGGAACATTCACCCTCCAAATTAGTATAAAACCAAATATGTTAGCAAAGTGCCACGTTTTTCAGGAAAACTGGTACACTTATTAACTGATACACAGCTGTCAGGGTCAGTTAATCACAGAGGCTATCATGTGCTGAACTGTGTTCCCCCAAAACGTATGTAACCCTGATCAGGATGTGATTCCCAGTATTGTATAGTTGTCCTCTATTTTGTGCCTGTGATTTTTCTATATGCTGTAAATACTGATCTCTGCCTATGGGGCAAGATTGGCTTATGTAAAAGAAGGTTAGGGTGGGACTGTAACACTCATGCTAAGGTCATATCCTCGAGACGATGTTGAGGGAGTTTCCCTGGGCTGTGGCCTGTAACACCTTTTACTGTACATGAAATAAAAGTAAAGAGAAGCAGCAATACCAGCAAGAAAACAGTGCCAGGAGCAGAATGTGTCTTTTGGACCTGAGGTTCCTGTGCTGAGATGATCCCAAACCAAGGCAAGACTGATGACAAAGACTTTCCTCCAGAACTGATGGAGAGAGAAAGGCTTTCCCTGGACCCACTGCTCTGAATTCAGACTTCTAGCCAACTGGACTGTGAGGGAATAAATTTCTCTTTGTTAAAGCTATCTGCTTATGATATTTCTGTTACAGAAACACTAGATGACTAAGACAGAGGCTAAGCCGAAGTCATTGGAAGGTCAATATGTGCCCCTTAGCTATGAAAAGGCCCCACTTTTCTTGAAAAATTTCTGTCATTACCCTGAGACACATTATTGTTCAAACTGAATGATCACAGTATAATAGAGAAATAAAAGAAAGGAAGAACTTGGGAAGAGTATTGATCCTGTACAGGTCCCTGAGTGGCACAAGTGGTTTCTGTTTGACTACTAACCTAAAGGTAGATGGTTCAAATACACCCTCTGCTGCCCCAGAAGAGAGCCCAGGTGGTCTGCTTCTGTAGGGGTCATTGCCAAGAACACGCTGTAGAAGAGTTCTACTCTGTGTAAGATTGCCATAAGTTAGAATTGACTCAGTGTTAATGGGTTTACTAATTTGGAAGCCTGTGTACCTGTGTTATAATAACTAGATCTACCATTAAATAAATTTGTAGTGCTGGTCAAGTTGCTTAACATATTTGGATAATTACTATATGGAATAGTCTCACATGATTATGGCCCTTGACAAGACAACATTCAGGACAGGCCTAAAGGCTGGAAACTCAGGTGGGCTTTGATGCTGTGGTCTTGAGGCAGACATTCTTCCTTTGGAAACCTCAATTTCAGCTCTTAGGGCTTTGAAGTCACTGACTCAGACCCCACTCACAGTATCATTGCTAATTGCCTTAATTTAGTGTCAACTGATTGGAGACTTTAACCTCATCTGTAGAATATCTTCACAGCAACCACAATATTAGTGGATAATTGGATGCTGTATCTGCTGTAAAAGACCTCCTTAAATGATCAAAAAGCAAAGATATCAACTTGAAGACTAAAGCATCTGTTATCCAAGCCATGGTATTTTGTATCTCCTCATATGCGTAAGAAAGCTGGACAATGAATAAAGAAAACTGAAGAATCGACACTTTTGAATTATAACATTGGTGGAGAATTTTGAATATACTGTGGACTATGGAAAGAAAAAAAACAAAAACAAAAACAAATCTTGGAAGGAAAACAGCCAGAATGGTCCTTGGAGGCAAGGATGGTGAAACTATATCATATATGAGGTCTGACAATTAAGTCCTTGAACTTAATTGTTCTAAGCGCTAAATATCCCATTGCTGAAAATCTCTAGGGTCACCTTTGGTCCACTGATGCCAGAGCCTAGTCCACCCTTCAAAGCGGTTTCAGAACTCTTAATGGAATGGCCATTGCACACAGTGGCAAGTTTGTGAACTTAATTGTATAGTTGTCTATGAGGGAGCTTTTAGCCAGTAAACAAATAACTTATTGAAATACCCTCCCTTCTCACCTGATCTGGCCCAAAGTGATATTTTCTTTACCTGAAGATAAAACAAATATTGAAAGGAAGTCAATTTGATGACATTCAGGACCTCGGGGATAATGCAATGACAGCTCTGATGACCATTCCAGGAAAAGAGTTCCAAAACTGCTTTGAAGGATGGACTAGGAGCTGGTGGTGCTGCATAGCTTCCCAAGGGGAGTACTTCTAAAGTGACCATAGTGATATTCAACAATGAGGTAGCTAGCACTTTTTTAAGGATGAGTTCGCAAACTGATCAGACCTCATACTTTAGATAAGTCAGAAGGGACAAGTCCTGGAGAAGGGAATCATGCTTCATAGAGTGGAGTGTCAGTGAAACAGAGGAAGACTCTTAGTGACACAGACTGACACAGCGGCTGCAACAGTGGGGTCAAGTGCAGCAAGGATTGTGATGATGGCCCTGGATAAGGCAGTGTTTCATTCAGCTGTATGTAGAGTTGCTATGAGTTGGAACAGATTAGACAGCATTTAACAATACATGTCCCGGATGTTTTGGAGCCCTGGTGGCCCAATGGTTAAGTGTGTGGCTGCTAACCCAAAGTCCACAGTTTGAATTCACCTGCTTCTCTGCTCTGTCTTGTAGGTTTGCTATGAGCCAAAATTGACTCGATGAAAATAGGTTGTATCCTAGATGTTTTAAGGTATTATTGCTTTGTGTTACATGTAAGGTTGCCATGAGTCACTGTCAACTCTGTAGCAAGTGACAACAGTAGATGGATAAATTAACGCAAGGTATTAACCATCACAAATGTTAAATTCAGTGTCAACTTGGGGGTAGAGAGTAGCTCCACATGGCAGCTACCAACTTCTCTGTGTGACGCCCACGTTAGAGTTCATGAACTTGTTACCAAGCACCAACCCCACTGCCATTGAAACTGCCTATCTCATACCTCATGGGGAGAGAAGTGTCTGCAGAGTTTCTGAGGAGCTCCTGGTAGATTCAAACTGCCAACCTTTTGATTAGCAGCCTAGCACTTAGCTATTAAGCCACCATGATTTCCAGGAACATACTAGGCTGGAAGTAATGCCAAAGTGCAGGTGTTCTTAGGTGCCATCAAGCCAGTGTCAACTCATAACAACCTTATATAAAAGAGATGAAAAACCTGCTTGGTTCTGTGCCATATTCACAACTGTTGCTGTGTTTGACCCCATTATTGTACCCACAGTGGTAACAGGCTTTCATGATTTTGACTCTAATTATTCCAGTTCATTAATATAGTTACCATAATTTGCATTTCTTTCTAATTTCTTCTTTTAGGTAGCACTACTGACAAAGTTGATGGATAGAGCAAATCACTCTGTGGTGTCAGAGTTTGTGTTCTTGGGACTCTCCAATTCCTGGAAGACCCAACTTGTCCTCTTTGTGTTCTCCTCCACATTATATGTGGCAAGCATGATGGGAAACTCCCTCGTTGTGCTCACTGTGATTTCAGACGCTCACTTACATTCTCCCATGTACTTCCTGTTGGCCAATCTCTCCTTCATTGACCTGGGTGTTTCTTCTGTTACTTCCCCTAAGATGATTTATGACCTTTTCAGAAAGCACAAAGTCATCTCCTTTGGTGGCTGCATTGCTCAGATCTTCTTCATCCATGTCATTGGTGGTGTGGAGATGGTGCTGCTCATAGCCATGGCCTTTGACAGATATGTAGCCATTTGTAAGCCTCTCCACTACTTGATCATCATGAGCTCACGAATGTGTATCTTCTTTTTAGTGTCAGCCTGGATGATTGGCCTCATCCACTCTGTGGTTCAATTGGTTTTTGTAGTTAACTTACCCTTTTGTGGCCCCAATGTGTTGGACAGCTTTTATTGTGACCTTCCTCGGTTCATCAAACTGGCCTGCACAGACACCTATCAGCTGGAGTTCATGGTCACTGCCAACAGTGGATTCATCTCCGTGGGTTCCTTCTTCATACTGATCATTTCCTATATCATCATCATTCTCACTGTTCAGAAACACTCTTCATCTGGTTTATCCAAGGCTCTTTCCACGCTTTCAGCTCATATCACTGTGGTGGTTTTGTTCTTTGGTCCTTTGATATTCTTCTATACATGGCCATCTCCCTCCATACATCTGGATAAATTTCTGGCCATTTTTGATGCAGTTCTTACTCCTTTCCTGAATCCTATCATTTATACACTAAGGAATCAAGAAATGAAGACGGCAATGCGGACATTGTGCAGACACCTAGTGAGCTACAGAAAGATCTCTTAAGTGATTGACCTTATTGTGAAGAGTTCCCATTGACTACTGAAGTTCTGTCATTGGTAATCAATCTCACAGAGAATATTCTCTTTGCCCTACTTTAGACTGATTATCTTGACACTGTTATCAAGTTCTTTGTTCATTCACTTCTAAAATCTGAGAAGGAGTTCCACATAAAGTATTTAGAGATCAAAGATGCTACTAATCCTGGTGCCTTAATTTCTAAGGAATGAGCCTTGTGAGAGGTAATTAATAGAAATAGCAAAGAGGGCTGTCTTCTTTAAGACCTTCAGAAAAGGGAGACATTGCCTTCTCTTTCTCTTTTGTTTCGAACAGCCATCGTCACACAGGCAGAAATTCCCAGCAGTGCTTAATGGAGAAGTTGCTAAAAGATGATTGAACTGGTTCTTTAACTTCAATCTGCTGCTTCCTCTCCACATCCCCCACTTTAGGTCTCTGCTGGGTTGTGGGCTGTGCAAAGAGGACAGAACCTTTAAGGACTGGCATACAGGAATCTGATGAGTACATATCCATGTGCCAACTGTGTGAGGTGTTCTTGGAATACAAAAGTGAGTAACATTCCACAGTTTTCTGCCTGATCAGCCGCGTGCTGCTTAATCCTACTGAGTTTTCCTTTTCCTCCTCCTCCTTCTTTTTCTCTTCCGCTTCCTTCCCCTGAGTCAGGAGACTGTTTTACTTCCCTGGCCACTATTTGGGATTTCCTTTCCTCTCCTTCTTCCTATCTCTGTTTTGTTCTTCTTTCCTTTCTGTTTACCCTGTCTAACCTTCCTGTATTCCTCTTTTTAAATTGCTCTCTTACAGTTATTAACACTGTTTATTGGCAGGCTTCTTGTTCTTATAGACTTGTGTGTATTGGTAAAAAGGTCTGAGCTGTGGAACATGAGGGGAGAGTGGCTAAGTGTTCAGTGGTAAGCATCGTATAAAGCAGTGGCTTTCACACCTTATGACAGGAACTCACAGTAAGGAATATAGTATATATTTGCTTCCTCTGAAACGCATAGAACCTGAACAAAATTTCACATAACAATACTTGGCTTTATGAAGATTTCTTTTCTTTTTCTTTGCTTTTCCATCTCTCCTTAAAAACTGTAGCTCCCAGTGATTTAGTTGAAGGTACTGTTGGTCAGATGTGTTTGTTTCTCTTTGCTTTTTGGTGGGTAAAGAGACAAGCAAGTTAGAAAACAGTCAGCTAGTAACTTCAGGAAAATGTGTTTGTTGGTCCAGAGAACTAGAGGACTCAGTAGGTAAAAGCAAGTGTTGAACTCCCTGATAATTTCCCTGCACAACATACTCAAGATGCAATGTTCCGTTTATCTCCAAACAGCCCCTCTGTATTCCCTATGGTGTACTAAATCTCTCTGTTCTCTTTATCTGTTTCATAGTTTTTCTAAGTTTGTGATCTGATCTTGGGAAAGCAAATCAAAAGAGTTGCTATAAACAATCGATTACTTGTATGAGATGGCAGTGTAAGTATTGTTAAGTGTCTGAGCACAAGAATGAGCATAGCATAGCTGTCTACTAACTTGAGTGACACTGTAACTTAAACACACCAGAAGAAATTTTATGTCTTTGATAGGTAATTAACTATTTTATTTAAATCATAAAGCATATAAAGTCAGATAAAGAACAAAATATCATTGTCGTGAGCTACAGAATTTCTGCTAACTAGGAAGATCACACAGAAGGTCAAGAATAACATTTACTGCCACTATTTACTAGCAGGATGAATACACCAAGATATATTTATTTGTTGTACTGTGATAACAGAGCAAAACCAAGTCTTGTTTTAATATGATTTTTGGCACTAAAGCATTCCTAAGATTTTAGTAAATAAGCCCATCAAATAAACCCATCAAAGCCAGGCTGTGTCAGTTTTGCATAACTTTAATTTTAGTACACTTCATTACTTCTTTCCAAAATCATTATTCGGAGCTACTATGATTCTTAGTAACCCCATGTGTACTGAAATAGAATTATAGTCTCTGAAATTGTCAATGATTACTTTTTTGGAAGTGGCTTATGAGGTTTTTATTTCCTGTGTTGTCCCTCTGGGAATTCAAACTGTCACCGTTTCGTTTAGCATCCAAGTACATTGACTGCTTGTACCACCCAGGGAGTCTAAGCCAAAGCAAACATAGGTGCTTTTTGAAGATCTTCTATAGCTTTCTATATCCATTCATTTTTTTCTCTTTTACTATTCACTTTCATGTTCTTCAGTAACCAAACTTTTTATCATAGGATATGCCTACACTTCTTTTGTTTTCCTTTCATAAGCTAAACCAGATGATATTACCTTACATATGCAGTCGTGTTTCTTGGCTACAGTCATATATGGTCCCACAATTAAGTCCACAAAGTTAATTGTTCTAAGTGCTACATACCTAGTTGTTCAGAGCAATTCTGTAACTTTTTCTGGAGTAGCCATTGTGCATTGTGGCAAGACGGCAAGTTTGTGTACTTAACTGTAGTCTGTGAGGGAGGTTTTAGCCAGTAAACGAATCTAACTGTATTGGAACACCCTCCCTACTCACCTGATCTGTCCTGACGACTTTTTTCTTTACCCAAAGATAAAGGAAATACTGAAAGGAAGACATTCTGATGACATTCAAGCTATCAAGGGTGATATGATGACAGCTGTGACGGCCGCTCCAGAAGAAGGGTTCCCAAATTGCTTTGAAGGGTAGACTAGGTGCTGGCAGTGGTGCATAGCTTCTGAAGGGGAGTGCTTCGAAGGTGTCTAGTGACAGTCAGCAATGAGATATGTAGCACTTCTTCTAGGATGAGTTTGCAAACCTAATCGTACAGTTGGATTTCTTGCCTACAGTCTCAATTGCCTGTACTGATCATGACTTAACTAGTGCTTGACAGATGGTTTTGGTTTTCATTATTTATTGTCCAGATTTTGCATATATGTGAGGTGATTGATATACAATGGCTTGTGTTGAGTATATACCTTAGTCTTTAAAGTCACATTTTTGCTATTTAATGCTCGCTAGCAGATTTTTCCAATGCAAAATCTTGCATTTGAACTGGACATTAAAGAATGCATAATATTTTTCATAGTGTAACAATAGAGAAAGACAATGTCTGGCTGAAGTCACAAAAAACAGATAAATTGTTTTGCTCATAAGAACAGTCTTTGTTTATCTAGTATATGTGATTTGTTGTCAGTCCTCCAGGGAGAGAGAATTGCTAACATGGATCAAACCAAAACAACACTTTAATATCAAATGCCATTTTATATTAAGTGTGCCATCATTATCAGCTCATTAGACCAGCCCCTTCATGTTAGCAAGGCCATATGACAACTCATTTCCTGTCTTATACAACCATAGCACTGGAAATCCTGGTGGCATAGTGGATTAAGTACTATGTCTACTAACCAAAAGGTTGGCAATTCAAACCCTGCAGGCGCTCCTACAAAACTCTATAGGCACTCTACTCTGACCTCTGAGGTCACTTGAGTTGGACCTGACTCCACGGCAGTGGCTTTGGTTTGGTTTTTGGTGTAAATATAGCATTGGTGGCCAAAAGGATGTTGATTTTTGTGAAATGTTAAATGGCATTTGCTTTTCATAATTTACTTTTTAGAAAGAGAATAAATATAACACTCTTGAGTTTCCTAACTTTCTTCCTCTGTCTAACATGAGAATGATAAGAGGTAACATGAAATAAACAAGCCAGTGTAGGCAGCCAATCACTGCTTAGTGGTCTGAGTTTGTGCTCCTGTTGTTAGGTACCATCAAGTTGGTTCTGACTCATACTGACTCAGTGTGAAACAGAAGGAAACATTGCTCTGTTCTGCACAATACTCACAGCTGTTATACTTGGGCCCATTATTGGCATCACTGTGTCAATCTGTCTCATTGAAGATCTTCCTCTTTTTTTCTGACACTCTAGTTTGCTAAGCATGGTGTTTTTCTGCAGGGAATGGTCATTCTGATAACATGTCCAAATTATGCAAGACAAAGTCTCATCATCCTTACTTTCAAGGCCCATTCTGCTGTACTTCTTTCTAGACAGATGTGTTCATTTTTCTGGCAGTCTCTGGTATATTCCATATTCTTTACCACCAACATAATTAAAAGGTAGAATTTTTTTCTTTTTTTTTGGTTTTCATTATTTATTGTCCAGATTTTGCATGCTTGTGAAGTGACTGATATACTGTGGCTTGTTATATACCCTAGTCTGCAAAGTCACCTTGTTGCTATTTAACACTTTAAAGAGATTTTTGCTGGTAGATTTTCCCAATGCAATATCCTGTTTGACTTCTTGACTGCTACTTCCAAGGGTGTAGATTATGGATCTGGGTGAAATGAAGTCCTTGGGAGCTTCAATATTTTCTCCATTTATCATAATGTTGTTTATTGGTCCAATGGTGAGGATTTTTGTTCTCTTTATGTTGAGGTGCAAGCTGTACCGGAGACTATAGTTGTTGACCTTCATCAGTAAGTGCTTCAAATCCTCTTCACTTTCAGCAAAGAAGTATTTTAATTTGTGTATAGCTTATTAATGAGTCTTTTTCCAATCCTTATCCATCATTCTTCTCTATACAATCCAACTTCTTGAATTACTGGCTTATCATACAGACTGAATAAGTAAGGTCAAAGGAAACAACCCTGACATACATCTTTCCCGACTTAAAACACACAGTATCCCTTTGCACTGTTCAAACAACCATCTCTTGATCTACACTTATAGGTTCATCGTGAGTAGAATTAAGTCTTCTAGTACTCCAGCTCTTTGCAATGTTAGCCACAGTTTGTTGTGATCCACACAGTCGGCCAGTTCTTTTTGGTGCAGTGACTCTGTGTGTTTCTTCCATCTTCTTTTGATGTTTTGTGTGTGGTTCTACTGGAGTCGTATGTCTTTTCTTCAGCTCTTTCAGCTTGAGAAATGCTGTACATGGCCTACCATTTTGATTTTCTCATTCCAAGTTTATTCACATTTCTTATAATGCCTTACTTTGTCTTCTCATGCCTCCCCAGCCTTGTTCTGACTGTCTGTACTGTCTGTACTGTTCTGTCATTCTGTACTGTCTCTTCCCACAGATGTCGTCAGTTTGATTCCTGTGTACTACATCTGGTAAGAACTATAAGTATAGTTGCCATTTATGTTGCTGAAAAAAGGTATTTACAATGAAGAAATCATTGGTCTTGCAAACTTCTATCATGAGATTTCTAGTGTCATTTCTGTCACTAGGACTATATTTTCCAACAACTGATCCTTTTTTGTTTCCAGTGTTTGCATTCCAATCACCAGTAGTTAGCAATGTATCTTGCTTTCGTGTTTCATCAATTTGAGACTGCAGAACTTGGTAAAAATCTTCAATTTCTTCATCTCTGGCCTTAGTGGCTTGTGAGTAAACTTGATAACAGTTGTATTAACTGGTCTTCCTTGTAGGCTTATGGATGTTATCCTATCACTGACAGCATTGTACTTCAAGATACATCTTCAGTGTTCCTTCTGACAATGTTTTGATGTCACTTTTCTTCAATTTGCTATTCTCATCATAGTAGGCCCCTTGATTTTCTCATTCAAAATGGTCAATACCTGTGCATTTCAGCTCACTAATGTCTGGAATATGTATTTTTATGTGTTTCTTTTTTGACTGCTTCTGATTTCCTTAGATTCATACTTCATATATTTCACATTTTGATTGTTAATGAATATTTGCAGCTGTTTCATCTAATTTCAAGTTATGCTACATCAGAAAATGAAGGTCTTGAAAGCTTGACTCCGTTACATCGTTAAGGTCAACTCTACTTCTAATAGGCAGCTCTTTCCTCATTGTATTTTGGGCACCTTCCAACCTGTGGGGCTTGTTTTCAGGCACTGTATTAGACAGTGTTGCACAGCTACTTATAAGGTTTTCACTGGCCATTTGTTTCCAGAAATAGACCACTAGGTTCTTCTTCACAATCTGTCTTACTCTATTAAAACCTATTCACCAATGGTAACCCTACTGTTATCTGAAATGCTGGTGCCAATGATTTCAGAATTACAGCCCATGTAACCTATCACAGTGCAAAAAACTGACAGACAAGGGTTGGTGTGGTTCTGAGACTCTCCAACATCTGGGAGATTTAGCTGCTTCCTTCACTTTTTCTATACGTCCATTATGACAGGAAAATTCCTCGTGGTGGTCACTGTGACTCATAACTTTCCAATGCTGACATGACATTTCCCTCAACTGTAATACCTATGACAATCTGTGATCTTTTTCACAAGAGAAAAATCATTTCCTTTCGGGGCTATATAGTTCATAAATTATTTAGCCATGCTATTGAGGACACTAAAATGGTGCTGCTCATAGCCATGGCTTTGACAGATATGGGGCCATTTGTAAGTCTCTCCATTACTTGACTGTCATGAGCCCATGGATATGTCTATTTTTTAAGTCACCTTCTGGATTGTTGTTCTTATCTGCTCAGTGTTCCAACCAGTTTTGCTGGTAGATTTGCCTTTTTGTGGACCTGATGTATTAGACGGAAACCACAGTGGCATAGTGGTTAAGTGCTATGGCTGCTAACTGAATCAGTTCAAATTCACTAGGTGTTCCTTGGAAACTCTATGGGGGAATTCTACACTGTCTTATAGGTTTGCTGTGAGTTGAAATTGACTCATTGGCAAGGGATTTGATTTTTTTTCTTTTTTTGATTTCATGTGGCAGATATTTTTTCCTGTGAACTGCCCTGGCTCCTAAGACTTGCCAGCACAGTGCCCAAGAGCTAGGTTTCATGGTCACCATCAATAGTGGTCTCACATCTATAGGCCCCTTCTTCTTCTTCTTTTTTTTTTTTAGTTGTGTTCTAAGTGATGGATCTGACTCTTGTACAAAAACTTAGACATTCTGTTAGTGATTTTAGATGCTCTTCTGACTCTCTGACAGCATACTCTTCTTCTCCACCCTGTATTTCCCATGTCTGTTCAACCAGCTCCTATCTCCCTCTGCTTTCGCATTTCGCCTCTGGACAGGAGCTGTCTAATTAATCACCTGATCTATTTAAGTCCCAAAGCATATTCTTCACCAGTATCCTTTTATGTCTTATATGTTTCCCAGTTCAATCTTTGTCTGAGAAGTTGACTTCAGAAATTGAGTTCCAGGAACTATGTCCCCAGGTCTATCCAACAGTCAAATCTGGTCTTTTTACTAGTTTGAGTTCTGTGCTCCATGTCTCTCCGAAGCCGTTAGGGGACTCTGTTGAGTTTCCTGTCGGGGTAGTCATTGGTGGTAGCTGGATGCTATCTAGTTCTTCTGGTCTTATCTGGTTTATGAGGCCCTTTCTGTCTCTTGGGCTCATATTATCCTTCTGTCTTTGATGTTCTTCATTCTCCTTTGCTCCAAGCGGGTTACAACCAATTAAAGTTTCTTAGATACTTGCTAGCTTCTAAGACCCCAGACACCACTCATCAAAGTGGGTTGGAGAACATTTTCTGAATAAACTTTGTATGCCAATTGTTCTAGATGTCCCCTGAAACCATGATCCCCAGACCCCTGCCCTTTCCCCTGCTACTCTGTCCCTCAAAGTGTTTGGTTGCATTTAGAAAACACAGTTTTTGGTTTAGTCCAATTAGAGCTGACTTTTCCTCTCCTGTGTTGTCCTTTCACTCACCTAAAGTAATTCTTGTCTACTATCCAGTTAGGGAATATCACTCTCTCTCCCTCCCCACTCTGTAACCACCAAAGACTGTTTTCTTCTGTGTTTAAACTTTTTCTTGCGTCCTTATAATAATGGCCTCATACAATATTTGTGCTTTTGCAACTCACTAATTTCACTCAGCATAATGTCTTCTAAATTCTTCCATGTTATGAGATACTTCCCAAGTTCACTGTTGTACTTTATTGTTGTGCACTATCCCACTGTGTGAATATACCATACTTTGTTTATCCATCTGTCCATGGGCACCTAGGTTGATTCCATCCTTTTGCTATTGTGGACAGTGTTATAGTGAACTTGGGTGTGCATGTATCTACTCATGTGACAGCTCTTATTACTCTAGGGCTCCTTTGTCATTGTTTATCTCCCACATCTTCACTTTTGGAATCATTCTTTAAGTGGTTCATCCAATGCCCTTTACGTTCTGTCCACTCAGAGGACTGTTGTGGCCTTGTTGTTTGTCCAGTGATATTTGTCTATATGTGTCCTTCTCCCACATCGTACCTGGGTAAGTGTCTTGCAAATTTAGATGCAGTTCTCTCTCCTTTTCTGAATCCAGTCACATATACGTTGAAGAACACGGAGATGAAATTGGCAACAAAGAGATTCTGCAGTTGTCTTGTATTACAGAAAGATTTCATAAATGGATTGACTATGAAGACATGGAACTATAGATTTCCTTCATGCTTGTGGCAGAAAAGATATCTTTTCAATTTCAGGAAATCCTCAATACCTAGGTCATGTTATATGATTAGATAGATGTCTGTCTAATAGATATTAGACATCTATTATCAATCAAATTACAATATCTATTTTTATCCTTTAATAAATGATGTATTCTTTGACACTCAGTATATCAAAGAGTTGCAAACCAAATCATACCTTCTTAGTAACTCATTAACAGCCTGTGTTATTCAGATGACATAATCTTGCTTGCTGAAAGTGAAGAAGACTTGGAGCACTTACTTAATGATGAAGATCAAAGACCACCGCCTTCAGTATGGATTATATTCAGCATAAAGAAAACAAAAATACTCACAAATGGACCAGTAAGCAACACCATGATAAATGGAGAAAGGACTGGCATTGTCAAAGGTTTCATTTTGTTTGGATTCACAATCAAAATAGCCGTCAAGAAATCAAAAGATACAGTGCATTGGGCAAGTTTTCTGCAAAGGACCTCTTTAAAAGTTAGAAAAGCAAAGATGTTATCTTGAATACTAAGGTGTGCCTGATCCAAGCCATCCAACCAATCAACCAAGTAACAAATGAACGAACAAACGAGTGAACCAACCAACCAACCAAATACACACCGAAATATATTGTGCACTGCCACAAGAACAAACAGATCTGTCTTGGAAGAAGTACAATGAGAATGTCAAGACTAACTTTGGACATGTTGTCAGGAGACATCAGTCCCAGTAGAAGAGCATCATCTTGGGTAAAACTGAAGATCAGTGAAGAAGAGGGAGACCAGATAGCTGCAACAATGGGCTCAAGGACGACAATTGCGAGGCTGGTGCAGGACAAGCACTATTCTGCGTAGGGTATCTGTAAATCAGAACTGTCTCAATGCTATATAACCACAACAACGCTTTTAACTAGTCCGTACCATAGGAGAGTAACACGTAATTGAGGAAATGGCAGTATTTTATCTTTTTTCCTTCATTGAGCAAGTCATTTTTATTGGTAGTCACATTAGTCTGTTTACTATCTATCTTGATTATAATTATTTTTGTTCTTTATCCGTTTGACTTTCATTGCCCCAGAATCAATATATTTTGTCTATCTTGAGTCCTCTGTTTGGGAGTCTGGGAAAATTGTTAATCAATTATGATTTCAAGCTAGAACGAACTACCAATACTATTTGTCTTAATGCCTTCAAGGTACTCATGTTAAAATCTGGAAATCAAGGAGTGACTGCAATTTGCTCAAGGACACAGAGCCAGGTGTCATCAGAAAAAGCCAGACCTCAGAAACTAGATTTCTGTTTGCTAGGCCAGTGCTCTTTCACTTCCAGATAAATTTTGTATTCTGAATTTTGGCTCATTTTCTACCATTCCAGGGTTTTCCACAGCCCTAGTTTTGACTCTGTTAAGAAAACAGATCCGTATTCTCTCATTTGCATTCTTTCCTACCACTTTGGTGGTCATTAACATTTCACACTTCTTTTCTCTAACATTTCTGATTTATCGTCTACTAGACATTTTCTCCTTGCAGGACCTACCAAAGGTGAGTTTTCTACACATTTCTTTAGGTATGAGGAAGATGTTTACAATTCCATTATTAAACAATATTCTTTTATTACAGTGTTATTCACAGTAACTTCTAGTTAAATTCTGCTTTGTAGGCCTGAAGTCCCTCAAATACTTACAATTGCTAAGTTTCTTGCTTTTACAGTGAACTGTGTGACTGTTTAAGTAAGGGAGCCCTGAAGGTGCAGTGGTTAAGAGATTGGCTACTAAGCAAAAGGTTGGCAGTTTGAGTCCACCTGGAAACCCCAGGAGGCAGTTCGACTGAAGTAAGACTCACTAATACTTCTGTGCCTCTTTCCCAGAAAGATATAATTTAAATGTTTTAGCAAATAGAAAATAAAATATTTTCAACATGTCTATGAAAATGTTGTATTTCCAGGGCTTGTATAGCTTATTATTTAACATTGTTATTAAAGGACAAAAACAAACCTATCATTAATCTTTTTTTCCAACTGAGGAGATAGAGTTCTGATCATCTGTCATTACTTCCCCCTTAGAGGAGGTCATAATTGATAGCACTCATATTGTGTGTTTTACAGTTGAGATATTGTTCTAAGTTTTTTGCCTTGAATTTTGGAGCAGAAATTCATTATTTCCATTTTACAGAGGAGAAATCTGACACACAGAGACATTGCCAAGCCAAGTGCCGTCGAGTCGGACACAGAGACATTAGATATATTTAAAATCTATTAAGTGATGGGCCTGGTTTCAAAGTCTGGCAGCTTGGATCAAAAATCTACTCTTTTAGCAGGAACAGATGCTCACCGAGGACCCAAATGATGTGCGGTAAAGACAACCTAGAAGACAGAGAGACCCACAAGAGTGGGTGCCTTCATAGACTTGGGACCGGAAGAACTGGATGGTGCCCGGCCACCACCAGTGATAGCCACGATGGAGCTCACTAGGTTGAGTCTCACTGGCAACACAAGAATAAAAAGGGGTGCTTCCCGAGATCTCCACTAAAAGACCTCAACTGATGGTCCAGTGGTTTCAGGGTTCCCCTGAGAGCATGGCCCCCGGCCGTGATGCTGCCCTTACCCACAAATTATAACAAAGGTCCACTCTTTGGACAGGAATGGATTGGACTTGGCAATGCAGAGTGACCATATATTGGTTGCACTTTATGGTTCTATACATCTATAGGATATCATCCTGCTGACCTCTGGCTGGAGGAAGGGGAGTGGATGGAGAGGAGCGGAAAGGAGGCTTTTGGGAGGATGAGACATGTATGGAGCAGAGAGGAATAGTGTGCTGTCCCCAGACAGGGAGAGCAGTGGAAGCTGCATATAGGTGGGCATGTAAATTTATATGTGAATGTACATTTTCACTCAGTCATATTAAATAAAAAAGAAAAAAAAAAGAATCTACTCTTTTAAGTACTTATCCTGTATTTCATCTCTGGAAATAAAAAGAATCTCTCACCTTTTTTTGTGGACCATACCCAGCCCTCAGGGGTCAATCAGTGTACAGCTATTTGTTGTGTATTTAGTAGTGTGTAATAAAGAATTTGGCTTTCATCCCTAGTTTCTCTAGGGTAGCCACTAAATCCTTGAGATTTTTGTTATTGGACCCTGTCCTCTCAGACACATCTGATGGTTTATGCTAACAAAGTGACTCATGGTAGACACCTCCAAATTGAACAAGGTGACTTAGGATCGAGGCTGGACCACTAGAAGGACCAACCATGTAAATAGAGATTTGGAGCTTAGAGTGACATGATATAAGCAGTATGGGGGGTTGTGAGTATGGTGCATGTCTGGAAAGTGTTCTTTTTCTGAATGAAATTGGCTCTGCTGGTTGAACCGTGTTACCTGGCATTCCCTATGGTTTTAGAACAACTGATTGTGTGAGGAGATAAGATGTGGAGTTTATCACAAGTGCCAATGCGATAATCATATAGCAACCCCCTACAGTTCTGGGATAACCACTTTCCTCAAATTTACAGAGTGTTTAATATACAAATACTGCCATCCAATAAAAAACTACACATAAAATCGAAGACTAATCATAAAACAAAGGAGTTGTGGGAGCAAGCATATGGATACTGAATCTACTGAACCTACACACCCTGGAGGCTACTGGTATAATACAGCAGTGGAATGACCTGCTATAGGTACAACAAAAGCACAAGCTTTCAGATAATATTTTGAGAGCAGGGTACCATTATTTAGAATGCAGAATACACTCTAAATCAAAAACTCTTTTATGGTGTTATGTCCTCATTACATAAGATATGTTGGTTTAAGAATGGTTGTAGAATTTGAACTTTCCATCTATGCAACTTGGGCATTGTGGGACATCCTGCCACATTGTGGTAATCATGATAAGATGAAATATTTCCAGCATGATCACAGCATGGGCCCTATTAAATTTCAGTCTGAGGCTGTTGCCGAGGACAAACAGGCAAGAAGAGACATTATAATCCTGGAATGGGTAATTGACTGCTTATTAGGAGAAACTAAGGATGCTGTTATATGGTAGGAGTAGACAGAACATTTTGCCAAAAAGAAGACCCACGTGGGTGACTTTTACTCCATGCGTGGGAACCTACTCAGTGGCAATGGGTTTGGTGTTTGGTTTTGGCTTAACCAGTTTTGATGGTAAATAGACAAGTAACCATGGCCTGGGAAGGGACTATTAAACAGGGGTTTGGAGCGAGCATGACTGAGAGTCCAGGCTGCCTTGCTAGGTAGCTATCCAGTGTAGAGAGTTACTGCTTCAAGAATCGCGAGTGTGTGTTAGAGACTAGATATGAGTATCGTTTGTGATCTCAAGACTCACTTTGGGCCAGTTGTTGTAACTCATTCCCTTAGCTTTCCTCTGATAAGATTTCCCCAGAATATGAGGTACACCAAAGTCTTGAAGGAGCTTCTCCCAGAATTCCAATGAAACAAGTAATTGCAAGTGTTTAAGTGGTGGAGGCCATGTGTGCTCTGCTGTGCCGCCTTCTTTACAACAGACTTACTCCTCCGTCTTCTGGGAGGGCTGTTGTCTTACATCACTCATCGGTCAGCCCTCTTTGGTAATTGCCTTGGCTGATGAAAGCTGTCTTACCCAAGGCCATGTACCTTTTCAGTGGTGGTTTTCATCAAGTTATTGTGTGCATTTCAACTGGAGACAATTCTGGAGGGTCATCCCAGGGTTAGAGCTCCCTACAGGATTGACTGAGGTCTTAAGAATTTTTACAATTAAGTCTGGGAACTTAATTGTTCTAAGTGCTGCATAACTCATTGCTGAATATCACTGTGGTCACCTTCAAAGTACTCCACTTGGGAAGCTATGAACCAATGCCAGTGCTTAGCCCCCTTTCAAAGAAATTTTGGAACTCTTTCTGGAATGGCCATTGCACACAGTGGCAAGGTGGCAAGTTTGTGAACTTAATTGTATCCTCCCTTCTGGACATCAGCCAACCTCTTTACCCACATGTCCTAGCACTGCTGAATAGGTTGACAAGAAGTGGGCATGACAGAATAGATAAAATCTGTGTAGAGCAACAGCAACATGAATTCTTTCTCACAGGGCCCATCAGGCTTCTATCTAAGTTGCCAAAGAACCACTGAATGCTCATTCCTTGTATGGTAGCATTATATCACCATATTTTGAGGACACTAGCTGCCCATCTTGTGACAGGTTGGCTAGACCCAAAATCTTCTATTATGGAAGAGTTAGAGTGTTTTCTTCACTGGGGTGTATGTATGTAAAGTCTGGATATATAGCGATCTGTGAGAACAACTGTTGACAGGTAGAGAGAATGATGCGTTTCTTGCTGTATCTATTGCTGTTATATTACTTGATTTAATAAAATAGATTAGTGGCAGTTATACTGATAAGGTCTATGAAATCAAATCATGTCTTAAACCAGTCTTTTTTGAGATACAAAAGAGAGAGGCTAGCAGAGAGACATGGGGACCTCATACAACCAAGAGGGAAGTGCCAAGAGAGGAGCATGTCCATTAGACTTGGGGTTCTTGTGCTGCAAAACTCCTGGGCCAGAGAATGACTGATGCATCACAGGGTCCTTCTTTCATGGCTGACAGAGAGATGGCCTACTGGAGCTGGAGCCTTAAGTTTGGACTTACTGTCTACTAGCCTGAGAGAATAAACTTCTCTTTGTTAAAGCCATTCTCTTGTGGTATTTCTTTTTTTTTTTTATTAAATAAAAAATGAAAGTGTACATACTCTGTGCTTACAATGCTGGGTTAAGAGAGGAGGAGTACACAAGTTGTGTCAAAGTTCCATTAATATTGATCTTCTTAATAATGTGTATTGCCACCAATTTCACCCAACCAAATTTCTAACAACTATCTAATCTAAACCCTCACCCCTTGCCCTCTCGCCCTCCCACCCTGCCCACCCTCCCCACCCTGTAGCCTTCAAAGAGTCTTTTCTATTATGTATGAGTATGCTTTTAAGTTTTTATCGTAGGGGTCTCACATAATAATTGTATTTCTGTCGCTGACTAGTTTCACTCAACATAATGTCCTCCAGTTGAGACCAAATTGAGAGATGTTTCCTGCTATCATCGTTGTTCTTCATCAGTGTATAGTACTCCATTGAGTACATATACCAAAGTTTACCCATCCATTCTTCTGTTGTATGGCATCTGGATTGATTCCAACTTTGTGCTATCGTGGACTGTGCTGCAATGAACATTCATGTGCATGTATCAGTTGGTGTGGATGGCCTTGATTTTGCAGGATATATTCTGAGCAGAGGAATTACTGGGTCAAATGGTATATCTATATCCATTATTTTAAGGTAACACCAAATTGTTTTCCAAAGAGGTTGCACCATTCTGCAATCCCACCAACAGTGAAAGAGAGTTCCAATCTCTTCACAGCCTCTCTAGCATTTATTGTTTTGTGTTTTTGGGATCATGGCCAATCTTGTTGGGGTGAGATGGTATCTCACTGTTGTTTTGATTTGAATTTCTTTAATAATTAATGATTGTGAACATGTCTGCATGTGTTTTTTGGCTGCCTGGATCTCCTCTTTAGAGAAGTGTCTGTCCATCTCCTTTGCCCATCGCTTAATTGGATGACTGTCTTTTTCTTATTGATATTTTGTAGAACCTTATAGATTATGGAGATCAGGCATTGGTCTGACATAGAGTTGCCAAATATTGTTCCCCATTCTGTAGGTAGTCTTTTAATTCTTTTGATGAAGACTTTGGATGAGCAAAAGTATTTCAGTTCTTATTAATTTCTATTTATCTATTTTCTCTTCTGATGAATGTGTTTTGTTCATCAGATTTTGAAGTCTGTCTATACTGTGTATTAAATCGTCCATTGTTGACCCTATTTTATTTGGATGAGCTTTTTCATTTTAGCTGTTATATTCTGGTCTTTTATCCAATTTGAGTTGATTTTTATATAAGATGTGAGATATGGGTCTTGTTTCAATTTTTTGCAGATGGATATCCAATTATGCCAGCACCATTTGTTAAAGAGACTGTTCTTAGCCCAGTTCAAAATCTTAGGACCTTTGTCAAATATCAGTTGCTCATAGGAGGGTGGTGGCATCTCTGGGATCTCTACTTCTTTCCCTTGGTCTATATGTCTCCTTTTGTACCAATATCAGACTGTTTTGACTACTGTGGCAGTGTAATAGGTTTTAAAGTCAGGTAGTGGGAGGCCTCCCAGTATGTTCTTCTTTTTCAGTAGAGCTTTACTTATTTGGGGTTTCTTCCCTTTCCAAATAAAGCTGATAATTTGTTTCTCCATCTCATTAAAAAATGTCACTGGAAGTTGTATTGGGATTGCATTACGTAAGTGGAGTGCTTTGGGCAAAATAGACATTTTCACAATATTGAGTCCTCCTATCCATGAGCAGGGCAGATTACTCCACTTATGTAAGATTCTCCTAGTTTCTTGTAGCAAGGTCTTGTAGTTTTCTCTGTAAAGATCCCTTATTTCTCTACTTAGATTTATTCCTAGGTATTTTATCTGCTTGGGGGCTATAGTAAATGGAATTGATTTGTTGATTTCTTCATTAATAACTTCATTGTTGGTATAAAGGAATCCTATTGATTTAATTATGTTTACCTTGTATCCTGATACTTTGTCAAAGTCTTCTATTAGCTCTAATAGTTTACTTATGGATTTCATGTGGTATTTCTGTTATAGCAGCCCCAGATGAATAAGACAAGTCTCAGTCAACCATTCTCCCCCCAGATTTGTGCCTTAGGATTCAGACATTGGTGGGCAGCATTAATAGGCATCCTTATTCTCAGGTTTCTGATAGATTTGGTGAATGTGGAATGCTAGTGATAAATGAAAATGAGAGATGATGGTGAGAAAGAGAGGGTCATTTATGTTTGTCCCTTTTCTGCAGGATCACAGTGGGCTGGCTGTGTTCTCCTCTAGTGGCCGTCTCCACTAAGCTCTTTATTTGTAGATCTTAACAGCTATCATCTGTCCTACCAGTAGCAGACTGCCCTCCTGTCACCACCTTGGCTACTGCTCCTGCTTTGGTTCTACCTCACACTGCTCCAGCCTTGTAAATATTCCTGTCCTGGCAGCATCTTGGCTGATACAAATGTACAAATTTTAAACCACAATCCCTGTTTTCTCTCATAGCTGATGTACTGCTCTGAAGTACTTACTGAAAAAGTTTATTCTTTATTTATCTTGATACATATGTATTTATAAGCTCAGAAACATACTACACTTGCTGTTTTGCTATCCAATGTTTCACTCAACAACGTGTAGCTACAAAGAGTTGGAAAATGCCTCATAGTGACTTCAGAGTGTTTGGTGTATGAATGTAATATAAATACTTTATCTTAATCAATTGGTAAATATTTCAGTACTTTCAGTCTTAAGGCCTATTCATGGGTGTGAACTATAAAGCTAAATCTTTGTGTACAACCATAATTACTAAATATACTATTATTTAAAAATGAGGTATTTATGCACATTTTCCTATTATTTAACTATACAAAATTTAAGCATATTGGCTTCTTCAATGTGAATATAATAATCTTATTTTAGTTTTGCTTGTATATTTTCAAAGATTATGTCTAATATTTGTAAAATGGCAAACAAATGGCCCCAAAATACTAAACAGACTGAAAATCTACTCTCTTTTTCCTCTTCTTCTCTACTACCTTGTCATGAGTTTTCAGAAACTTTTGCTGTTTTGATAAACCAAACTTCTCTCTAGGGGCAAAGTCTCTTGACCCTGATCTTCTGTACTCATCTCTTCGCAGTATCCCTTGGTCATTGTCCTGTAGAGCTGTTAATTTCTTTTAATTGCAAGGTGATTTTTTTTTTTTTTTTGGTTACACTGTGTTAAGAGAACACTGGCAAAATCTCAGGCTCCATGAAGATGCTCTACTCTTTATGCAAGAATAATGGAAGAATGGAAATAAAGTTATCAACAGGAAGAGTAACTGTAGCGTCATACATGTTTCTGTTGTTGGAATTACTTTGAACATGAATCAGCTCCTAAAGCACTGGAGTGTTATCCAGAAGCAGGGCAGACAGCCTCTAGGGTAAGGAATTGAGTAGTACAGCAAACTATTTGTGAAAAATGCTGCAAAATGTTAACCTACTTTGACTTTTAACTAAAACAGTACTCTATCTAAGGTAATATGAAAGACATCAGGAAAAGTCAACTGTCTTTGTAACATTTTGAACTCTGTATAGCTTGGGTTTAATAACTTTTACTGGTAATATTTATATGATTGATTCTCACTCTATCACTTGATAAACAGGCAGGACACATGAAAATAAATTAAAACCAGCTGTTATTCTATTTTTCTCTCTGTTAGCTTTTCCAGACAACTCCAAAAGAGATGAGGCAAAACCAGATTATTTTCTGTGAAAAGAGAAGCAGATTTGTTGAAAGTCCTTAAGTGGGTAAGTTGCAGAAGTATTTTATAGAAACCTGGATAGAAGTAAAAGACCTGGAGATTAAAAATAAATTGAATAAATATATGAACTTCAATGTAATATGATTTTGATTTGCCATGTGTAAAAAAAAAAAAACCCAAAACAAAAAAACAAAAACACCAAAACTTCAGGTCAAATTAATTCCCCTGCTGTCTTAGGTGCTCTAGAAATTGAAGATTTTGCATTAATTTGTGTCTAAAATTTTAGTTGAATGAAGAGGTGTTTAAGAAGGTTGAGAAATACTTTGTTGTTGTTGTTTATCTGGGTAGGCAGATGAGAAAAAAAGCCAAAGAGGAAGTATAAAGGGTATTTACTGGTTGATTCATGTAAAAAGAGTGCTGAGTAGTAGTTTGTTGAGCCTTTGTATAAAAAAAGTTATTTGAAAGGAACATTGGAAATTATGTTACATGCAGTTATAGAAATTAAAGAAGACATGGTCTTAAATTAGAGAAGGCAGGATTTTACTTGGATATAAAGAAGGTTTTGTGACAATTTGAAAGACAAATCACAGGAGATTTGAGCTAGGAAGGATGCTAAATTATAAATTAGATTGAGAAATAAATTTCTATGAACCAGATGGTTGAGATTAATATCTTGTTCAATCTAGAAGCTGACTTCTTGATGAGTCTATTATTTGGAACCACAATTATCAATACTGCTTTCATCTGTAAAGGAATAATTGTATGGAAGTCTTTCAGAGGATTTGTCAATACTGTCGGGATTAAGAAAATCGGTAATCACGACAGAGCACAAAGAGCTAGGGGTTGTCTTATACAGCACAGATATTTCACTTAACAAATTTAGTTCAAAAAATGAAGAACAATTATTTTATTCAAGAAAACCTATCCTCAAACTTTCTTTTTGTTGCACTGTCCGTCCATGAGAAGGTGTTTGCAGAACATTATCAGCCAGGAGTTTTTCTCTGTGGTTACTTGAGAACTTCCAGGTGAATAAACATCATATCTTGGACTCCATGCAGAAACCCCTGGGTAACTATTGCTCAGGCTTGAGACACCTTCTATGTGTCAAGTGTATTTAAAACTTTTGATGACCTAAGCTACAAGCTTCTATATTGTCTGGTGCTTTGTTGTGTATTTCTCTTCTATTTAATATAAAGGAAAAAAAATCATTGTCAGTAGATTTTAACTCATAGAAATCCTACCTGTAGACATAGTAATATAATTTGTCTATAGAATTTCTGGAGAGTGAATCTAGAATGTAAAACAAATTTTATCTCCTAAGCAACCATTCTACTGCCCAGTTTTCATTTTGCTGTACTGTGGTGGCATGTGTGCTTCTATCATGCTGGATGTTTTACCACCAGTATTTAAAATTCCAGCAAGATAACCCAAGGTGTACAGGTCCAGTGGAGATTTCAAATTGAGAAAGACTAAGAAGAAAGATCTGGTGAAATTCTTCTGAATAGCACTTAATGACAACCCTGTAAAAATCTCAACAAAATATTGTCGACCATACTGCTGGAAGATGAGCTTGCTAGGTTAGAAGGCACTACACAATGGTTGCAACAGTGGACTCAGACATGCCAGTGATCTTGACAATGGTGCAAGATGGGTCAAGGTTGTGTTGTATTGCACACGGGGGTCACTAAGAGTTGTAGCCAACTCCAAGCAGCTAAAAACCACAACAATCTCTTCCCAAAGAGTCGTGGCTGTCAGACTGACTTCCACTCTTAGTGAACTTGTGGAACAGAGTAGACGCTCACAAAGTTTTCAAGGCTGTAGTCCTTAGCAAGTTTGCCACAAAAGACTGTCACAACTTTCTCCAAAATAACTCTTACTTAATTTAAAATATTGTCTTTCTTGTCATTATACACGTAATTTTCTCATTTTTCTTTTCAACTTTTCATTTTACTTGCTTTTATTTTTTCTTTCATACTAATTCTTCTTCTCTGTCATAATCCTCTATTTTCTATCTTTTCTTTTTACAACTCTATCCAGTTTCTTCGTTGATAAGGCATGGTTTTATAACTTCAGCCGCTCTCTAATTTCATTGTCTTCTATTTGTATTGAACCGTGATATTATGAATGCATTATTTACTACAGTTAATCACTCTTTTAGAGGGAGTTCCGGTGGCACAGTGGCTAAGGACAATGACTGCTAACCAGAAGGTCAGCAGTTCAAAATCCCCAGCCAGTCCAAGGATACTCTATGAGATGGTTCTACTCTCTCCTATAGGGTCACAATAAGTCAAAATTGACTTGACAGCAAAAGCATTTTTATCACTATTTTAAGATCACTTGTTGCATAGAGGAAACTCTGGTAAGTGCCATGGCTGGTAACCAAAAGGTTGGCAGTTTGAATTCGCCAGGTGCTCCTTAGAAACTCTATGTGGCAGATCTACTCTGATCCGTGGGGTTGCTATGAGTTGGAATTGACTTGATGGTAGCAGGTTTGGTTTGGTTTGTGGCATTGTGGTTAAGTGCTTTGCTGCTAACTGTAAGATTGGCAGTTTGAACTTATCAGTTGTTCTTTGAGAAAAGATATGGTAGGCTACTTCCTTAAAGATTTGCAGCCGTACAGTGTGGAGAAATTCTACTCAGTCCTGCAGTGTTGCTGCAAGTGGAAACTAACTCAACAGCAATCAGTTTAGTTTGGTTCTATCACTATTTCAATAGCAATCTGATTTTCATATCTTAGAAGCTACTTTTGTTATGTCTGGGTTGTAATTTCCACATGATTGAATCATTTAAACAATTTTTGATAAATGTAGAACTCTTTGTGTGTTCCCTTCCCCTCATTTTTTGTTTTTAGCCTTTTCATAGCACCTGAGTTTATAAAGACTAATACACTATTCCTTCCCTTAGGCTATATACATGTAAAACTAACTAGAATGCTATGTGATGAGTATTGCATTGGGCATGAATAAAGTACTATGAATAGGAACAAGAAGAAGGTATGGATTCTTCTTATGAATGGAACTGAAAGTAAGCAGAGAAAATCTAAACATTACAGCGTGTGTTGTAAGTTGAATTGTGTCCCTTGAAAATATATGTCAACTTGGCTAAGCCATGATTCCCGGTGTTACGCAGTTGGCCACCGTTTTGTCATCTGATATTTGTGTTGCAAACCCTTCAGTTATGATGTCAATGAGGCAGGATTAAAGGCAGTTATGTTAATGAGGCAGGACTCAGTCTACACAGTTAGATTGCATCTTAAATCAGTCTCGTTTGAGACAAGAAAGAGAAGCAAGCAGGGAGACCTGGGGAACTCGCACCACCGTGGAATAAGAGCCAGCAGGACAGCATGTCCTTTGGACCTAAGGTCGCTGTGCTGGGAAGCTCCTCCACCAGGGGAAGACTGATGACAAGGAACTTCTCCCAGAGTCAACAGAGACAGAAAGCCTTCTCCGGGAGCCGGTACCCTGAATTTGATCTTCTCCGCTCTGAGGAAACAAATTTCTCTTTGCTAAAGCCAACTGAGGTATTTGTTAAATACCAATTCTGGTATTCCTGATACAGTAGCCCCAGATGACCAAGACAGCGTGCAATTTAGCTCTATCTTTAGAATGGATTTCCTTTCTCTTCCAGAAAGAGAAGAAGAGCTTGTGGTTGCCGTAGAAGGGGAGCTGAGGAAGAAGGATAAGGATGTTTTAAAGCACAGAGGCCTGCGGAGTGTGCAGCATTTCTACGTAATGAGCAGGTTTTCTGGGTTGTGTGGTACAAGAACTAGAACAGGAGAATTACTGGAAATTAGTTCAGAAAGAACCAGATTCCAAAGGCTTTGAGTGTTCTGTTAGAAGCTTGTAGTCATATGGAAGCAAAAAAGAATGGTAAACTATTAACACTATCTTAGATCTGTTTGCGTGTGGATAGATGTTTGTTGGAAAAGCCACAAAAGTAGGAGAGAGTCCATGACAGCTTTGCAGTAGCACTAATGAGGGCTGATGAGAGCACGGACAGGGAAAAGAGAAAGGAGCAGATACATGATACGTGTGTTGAATTTAAAAAAGCATTGTGACACATACATTGATGGTATAATGATTTCAGAAGGCACCAAAACAACATGATTGATACTGCGCACTATACTTTCATATTTAGCACATGAACATTTATCTTTTGTTTTAGTCAGGACTTTAAATCTTTTGTGGTAAATTATTGCAACTATACTTGAAATCAGTGTCCCTATTGAATACCCCACTGTTCCTCCCCCAAAAGCCACTATTCTGAGTGTTTTCTGATGTACTTCCTGTTAACTTTGCACACATTTTCTATACATGTATATATTTAGAAACGATAACCATCTATTCTTTTAAACATTATAAAATATAGGTATTATTTCATAAATTGGTACTTCTTAGTCAATATTACCTTTTTGAGATTTAGCCATGACAAGAAATGTAAATTCAGTTCACTCAGATTACTTTCTAAATAATTAATTTCATTTTGTTAATATTGATCCATTCCATTATTGGGGAAGGATAGATTAATTCTATTACCAAAGGCATTTCTGAAGAAAAATTAACTGGACTTGATGACATACATTATTTCACGTTCTCTTAATATTTCTGTAAGACATTAATCATTTTCACTTTATAGATGGGAGAAAAAGGCTTACAGATAAAATGCTGGTTATCCAATACCACCAAATATAGGGTGGCAGGATGTGACATGGTGTTTTAGATGCTGAAAACTGTATTCTTTTGATTATACTATACAGCTTCTTTAAAATCAATTGTTGGAAGTTATAAGTATGAAATAGAGATAAATTAAAAGGATGATGCAATCACACACAAGTGTGTATCTTTAGTCTCAAAGTCCAGATGAATCTCTGCATCCACACTGAGACTGATGATAATAAGATCAGTAGTCTGTGGTTCAGATGGTAGACTCCAGCTGTTTACCAAAGGCCTGTTACGTACCCTTGTTGGCTCTCTGGAGGTTATAAAGAAATATGACAGATGGATAGTTCTATGATTTGCTGGATTTAAAACTGAAACACCAGAAATGGAAAACAGCTTGAGCTGGACTGGTTAAGAATTATTTTCTGAAGGAGGTGAAACCTGAATACAGGCCACATTGAGGAGACTTCCAAGTGCTTAGGTGGAACTTCTTCAGAGCTTTCAGTCCCCTCTGAAGAAATAAATGTTGAATGGAACAGATCCAACTGACATCTTTTGTTATGAGTCCATTCAGAAGACCATCTGCTCTAGAAAGGAGTATTTACCTAAACGATTAATATGAAAAACAAAATGTTATGTTCAAAAAGTTTCTCAAGAAAACTGAGATACATTAATTAACTGATAGACAGTTGTTAGGTACCTTGCTCCATGGAGCTAAGCAGTCACTGGTATGTTGATACATGACAGTCATTTGCTATAAAGGAGGTCATCTTTCCTGAATGATTTCTATCATCACCCTGCCACATGTTTTTGTGAGAGCTGAATCTTTGAAAGACGTGAAATTTGGGGAAAGTTCTGTTTGTACAGGTCCCAGGGTGGCACAAGTGGTATGAATTTGACTATTAACCTAAAGGTTGGTGGTTCAAGTCCACTCACTGCTACTGCAGAAGATGAGATGATCTGCTGCCATAAAGTTCAGTGCCAAGAAAATTCTACAGACTAGTTGTACTCTGTAACTGATTTGCCATGAGTCAGGAGCAACTTAACAGCAAAGGGTTACCAATCTTGGAGTCAGTGGACCTGAGTTCTAACACTAGCTCTAACATTAAATAAATTTATGGTCCCAGTCAATTTAACATTAACATTACTTGGGTCTTTATTGTAAGAAATAAATAATTGCATAGTTGCAAGTCCACTATTTGTAGGGGAGGCTTGAAGATTAGAAAATCAGAGAAGACTTGATGCTACAGGCTTGAGGCGGAAATTCTTTACTGAGAAATTGCAGTTTCTGATCTAAATGCCTTCAACAGATTGGATCACATCCTACTTGCATTATCAATGGTAATTGCATTTATTCAAAGCCAGGTGGTTGATGATTTCAACCACAATCTTCACGGTAATTGTTTCATTAAATAATTATATAATATCCTGGAGGAAACCCTGATGGTATGGTGGTTAAATGCTACATCTGCTAGGTCAGCAGTTCAAATCTGCGGAGCACTCCGTGGAAACTCTATGGAGCAGTTCTACTCTGTCCTATACTGTCGCTATGAGTCAGAATTGACTTGACGGCGCTGGTGCTTGGCTATCTTGGAAGTTTTAGGGTATTTATAGGCTTCTGCTAAATACATAAGCCCTCCTTGAGTCAGTGACAATTAAACAACTGTAGGCAGATAAATCGACACAACAAATTAACCATTATATGTGTTAAAAGCAGAATCAACAAGCTAAAGAGCAGCTCAGCCACTAACTTCTCTGAGTGACCACAGTTTTAGGGTCCATGAGCACATTCGCCTGGATGCAGTGCCAAAGTACAGATACTGTTGTGGTTAGGGGCTGTCAGGTTGTTTTCACCTTGTAGTGACCCTGTGTACACCAGAATGTGTTACTGAGCAGTCCTGCACCATCCTCACAGTCACTGCTATGTTCAAAGCCATTGTTGTGGTAATTGTCAGAAAAGGCTTCCAGAATTTTCACTTTTATCTTTCTAGTATATTAATATGGTTCTTATAATTTAGATTTTTTTCTATTTTCCTCTTTTAGGTAATGTTACTGACAGAGCCAATGAATGGAGCAAATTACTCCCTGGTGTCAGAGTTTGTGTTCCTGGGGCTCTCCAATTCCTGGGAGATCCAACTTGTCTTCTTTGCCTTCTTCTCCATGTTTTATGTGGCAAGCATGATGGGAAACTCCCTCATTATACTCACTGTGATTTTTGACCCTCACTTGCACTCCCCCATGTACTTTCTGCTGGCTAATCTCTCCTTTATTGACCTGGGTGTTTCTTGTGTCTCTTCCCCTAAGATGATTTATGACCTTTTCAGAAAGCACAAAGTCATCTCCTTTGGTGGCTGCATTGCTCAGATCTTCTTCATCCATGTCATCGGTGGTGTGGAGATGGTGCTGCTCATAGCCATGGCCTTTGACAGATATGTGGCCATCTGTAAGCCTCTCCACTACTTGATCATCATGAGCTCACGAATGTGTATCTTCTTTTTAGTGTCAGCCTGGATGATTGGCCCCATCCACTCTGTGGTTCAACTGGTTTTTGTAGTTAACTTACCCTTTTGTGGCCCCAATGTGTTGGACAGCTTTTATTGTGACCTTCCTCGGTTCATCAAACTGGCCTGCACAGACACCTATCAGCTGGAGTTCATGGTCACTGCCAACAGTGGATTCATCTCTGTAGGTGCCTTTTTCATACTGATTGTTTCTTACATTGTCATCATTTTCACTGTTCAGAAACATTCTTCAGCTGGTTTATCTAAGGCTCTTTCCACACTTTCAGCTCATATCACTGTGGTGGTTTTGTTCTTTGGTCCTTTGGTATTCTTCTATACGTGGCCATCTCCTTCCACACACCTGGATAAGTTTCTAGCCATCTTTGATGCAGTTCTCACTCCTCTCCTAAATCCTATCATCTACACATTCAGGAATCAAGAGATGAAGGTAGCAATGCAGAGAGTATGCAGGCAACTAGTGAGCTACAAGAAGATCTCTTAAACGACTGACCTTATTGTGAAGAGTCCCCATTGACTACTGAAGTTCTGTTGTTCATAGCCAGACTCACAGAGAAGCTTCTTTGTGCCCTGCATTAGGTTGGTTATTTTGACACCGTTACTGAGTCTTTTGCTTCTTTCGTTAAGAGTGAATGATGTTCATTTCTAAAAATAGAGAAAGGGTTCCATGTAAAGTATTTATGAAACAAAAATGATGATAATCCTGTGCCTTAATTCCTGAGGAATGATATTTATAAATAATTAATAGAAATAAACAATAGGCAGCCTTCTTTAAGGCCTTCAGAACAGGGAGACATCTCCCTCTCTGTTATGGATTGAACTCTGTCCCCCCAAAATGTGTAGCCATATGGCTGAGCTGTAATTCCTAATATTTATGATTCTCCTCCATTTTTGTGACTTTCTTATGCTGTATGTTAGAGGATTAGGGTGGAACTGTAAATTTCTTCATAAGATCACTTCTCTGCTCCACTGTAAAGGGAGTTTCCCTGGAGTATGGCTTGTACCACCCTTAATCCTTTCATCCTACAAGAGATAAAAGGAAAGGGAAGCAAGCAGAGAATTGGGAACCTCATACCATGAAGAAAGCAGCACTGGGAGAAGAGCACATCCTTCAGACCTGAGGTTCCAGTGCCAAGATGCTCCGTGAACAAAAACTGAGGCAACACAAGGACTTTCCTCCACAGCCAACAAGGCAGAAAACATTCCCCTGAAGTGAACATTCTAAGTTTGGAATTGTAGCCTACTGGACTGTGTAAAAATAAACTTTTCTTTGCTAAAGCCATCCACTTTGTGGTGTTTCTGTCAGAGCAGTACCAGGTAACCAAAACACTCTGTATATCATTTTTTAAAACAGCCAGGTCTTACAGGCATATATTCCCTGCAGTACTAAATGGAGAAATTGTTAACAGAGAACTGAACTGAATCCTTTAACTAAAATCTGCTGTTTCTTCTCCCTGTCCCCACTTTGGGTCTCTGCTGGGCTGTGCAAGAACGTCAGAACCTTTAAGAACTCTCCCACAGGAGTTCATTGAGTACATATCCACATGTAAACTCTGTGAGGTGTTTTTGGAATACAAAGGAAGACTAGAAATACACCATGGCTTTTCCCCTGATCAGCAGCATGGCGCTTACCCCATTACATTGTCCTTTTCCTATTCTTCCTTCTTCCTTACCCTGAGTTAGGGGGCTTTTCTATTTGTCTTGCACTTTTTTGTATTTAATTTACTTTTCTTCTTCCCATTCACGCTTTTAGTCTTCTCTCCATTCTCTGAATCCACTCTAACCTCCCTGTATTCTTTCATTTTTGAATCACTCTATTACAGTTAGCACTGCTTATGGACAAGCTTCTTGTTCTAGTTGACTTGCAAGTACTGGTAACAAGCCCTCAGCTGTGGAGTATGAGTGAGGGGAAACAGCAAGCAGAAGGTGGGAGTCATGTAAAGCAGCAGCTTGCACACTTTTTGACAGTGATTCACAGTAAGTCACCTGGAATTTCTCCAACAGAAAATATCATGAGTGGATGGTGTGAAGAGAAACTTTATTGTCACAGTCTGGTAAGCTGCAAATCTGTTTATGAGTAGTAAGTCCACTCAGTAAGAGAAAGTATCACAGTCTGGTAGGTTGAGTCCAAATTTAATGGGAGCATCTCAGCACAGGGGCCTTGGGTCCAAAGGACATGTTCTGCTCTCTCAGTGACGCCTTCTTCGCGGTATGAGGTTCCCAACTTACTCTGCTCACTTCTCTCTCTTATATCCCGCAGCGGATAACTTGAGTCCTGCCTCACCAACACAATTGCTGTCCATTTTCCCTTGTTAACAGCACACAGACAGGATTCACAACAGATGGGAGGAATTGAACCATAATGGGACTCTTAGCCAAGTCAAATCAATACATACATTTTTGGGGGGACACAATGCAATCCACGATAGTAAGGAATATAGTTTATTATCTCATTCCTCTAAAACATATACAACCTGAAAAAAATTTCACATAACGATACCTGTTTTTATGAAATTTTTTCTCCTTTTTAATTTTTCCTTTACTTTTCTTCTCTCTTTCCTTCTCACCTTAAAAACTCTGGTCACAGAAGAACTAGATGGTGCCTAGCCTCAACCAATGACTGCCCTGTCAGGCAATACCACATAGAGACATATAAGGTCCCTGATGGAGTGGGGAAAAAAAAGGCTGTGCAAAACTCAAAGTCTAATAAGAAGATCAGACTTCATGGCCTGACAGTCTGAAGGGTCCCTGGAAGACATGGCCCCCAGATTCTCTGTTGGCTCAGAGCTGAAACCATTCCCAAAGTCAACTCTTCAGATAAAGATTAGACTACACCACAGGACATAAAACAATACCGGTCAAGAGTATGCTTCTTGGCTTAAAGTATGCATGAGGGTAAACGGGCAGCTCCTGTCCAGAAGTGAGATGAGAGGGCAGAGAGGGACAAGGTCTGGCTGAATGGACCTGGGAAATACCAGTTGGAAAAGAGGAGTGTGCTGTCACAGCGTGCAGAGGGCAGTTAGAGTTACACAGCAGCGTGTGTAAAAGTTTTTGTATGACACATAGACTTGGATTGTAAAGTTTCATTTAAATCACAATAAAATAGAAAAACAAAAAGCCTCTGGACATCGCCCATTCAACTGAAGGCAGTGATTGCAAATGCGTAAGTTATATCTTCTTTATTTTACTGTGAGTAAAGTGATAAGCAATTTAGAAAACAGTTGCTAATTTAGAGAAAATGTATTTGTTGGGCTACGTGATTGAGGGGCTCAGTAAGTAAAAGCAAATTCCTTAGTTCATCCTTGAAAAATTCCCTGTGAGAAATGCTTAAAATGGAATGTTCTGTTTATCTCCACTAGGCAGCAATTCTTCATTCACCATTACTCATTCTTCTTATCCCTTTTATTATTTTTCTGAATTTAGGGTCTGATCTTGTGAAGGCAAATCTAAACAGTTATCAGAAATGACTGGTGACTTGTATGAGATGGTAGTGTAAGCATTAGAGGTGCCTGAGAACAATGGCTGTGGGATAACTACCTCTTGAGAAACAATACAGTATCTTAAAGTAAACACAGCAGAAGGTATCTTATCTTTCATAGATAATTATTTCACTTAAACAATAAAGTGCACAAAATCAGATAAAGCACAAAATATTGTTCTTGTGAGCTCCAGAATGTCTGCTAACTAGGAAGGTTATATTGAAGGTAGCAATTAACACTAATTTCCTCTAATTAAAAGCAGAATGAATACACCAGGATAATTTAGTTATGTCATTACAACAGAGAAAACCAAGCCTTCATTTAATATGATTTGTGACACTAAAGCATTTCTAAGATATTAGTAAAATCAACCTATGACAGCTGAGTTGTGTAAATTTTGCCACAATTTTACGTGTTTTTTTGCTTCTTTTCATTTCTATAAACTACTGTAAATAAAAGCAATCACTGTTGAGTTGATTTTAATTTTTGACAACTCCATGTGCATTAGAGGAGAACTTGATAGGATTTTCAATGACTAATTTTTTCTGAAGTAAATTGCTAGGTCTTTCAAGACATTTCTGGGTGAACTTGAACTGGCAACTTTTTTTTTAAAACATCTAAATGCATTTGTTGTTTGCTCTACACAGGGCCTCTGTTGTTTAGTGCCATCCTACTGGTCTCAAATCACAGTGATCCTATGTAAACACAGACTCTACAACATGAAAAATAGACTTTTTTTTACCTGAAAACTTTAATAGCTCTCTATATCCATTCATTGTTGTCTTTTCTTATCTACCACTACATTCTACAGTAACCAGATGTTGTTGTCTTAGGATAAACTTTTTTTTCCCTTTAGATAAACAAAAACCAGATCTTATCACCTTGCATACTCCATCATAGTTCTTGGCTTCTAGTATAGTCTCAATCACCTATATTAGTTATGAATGTTAACTAAAGTTTGCAGAGAGAACCTGAAGTCTGGTAACCGAGAAACGTCTGTAATATATAATTATTTTAGAAATACAGCAAAGCATGTGAGCACTCAAAATATAAGCCCCTACAGTCACACATATTCATGTTTATGCTTTCTGAAAAGCAGAACATTTATTCAAAATAGTGAAAATGACTACAGTCACTAACATGATCCTTAAGTAAAATTACCCCGTGTAGTTACAAGTAAAGGAATGCAAAGACATGTGTACACATACTACAATCAGTGTTTCAATCTTATTTAAAAATTTTCCAAAGAATATAACGATAAAATCAAGAAGATCTATACGCCTTTTTAAAACATTATTGTTAAATCAGTCTGAATTGTCTAAAATTTATTTGATTTTGCAAATTTGAACTTTTGCATAGAAGTGTTTCAAACTTAATAATTTGAAGGAGAATTTTCCGAAACAGCACATTTAAAATTTTAGAAGTTCAATTCTCCTAGTGTTTTTGGTGTTTGGAGCTTATTAGGTTCATATCAGTACTTACTAATCTCTATAAGCTAATTTTTTAAAAAAACTGTGATTAAGTGAATGTTTACAGTCCACGACAATTTGCTATATAAAACCCTGAGCCCCCACCTCTCTGCAGTTCTATCTGCTGCCTCATCCTGTGACAGCACATTCTTCTGCTGTACTCCTTACTTTTAGTACTACTCAACCAAAACCTGTCCCCTTCTCTCCACCCTCTCCTCTGCTCTTTAAAAAGAAACCAGTAGCACAGTCTCATATGTATTAAACCATAAACTACACATACCACATGTTTAACGTTGTGTCCACTGGTCCAGTCCATTTGTCTGAAGTGCTGGCTTCAGTACAGGTTTCAGCTCTGGGCTGGCAGCAAGTCTAGGAGCCATGTTCTTGGGGAACCCCTGAAGGTATCAGACCACCAAGCCTGGTCTTTTCATAGAGTTCTAGATCTGCACAGCCCTTTCTCTCATGCTACATCAGGGACTCTACATTGTGTTCTCTGTCAAGGTTGCCTTTGGTGGTGGCTGGGCACCAACTAGTTCTTCTGTTCTCCATCTCATGTGGTCTGCCAATCATATGGGTCCTTTTGTCACCTGGGCTCAATTTTCCTTGTGTTTTTGATGTTCTCTGGGTTGGCTGGGCCCAACTAATGTTCCTTAGATGACAGTTTGCTGGTTTTTAAGACCCCAGGCACCACTCACCAAAATGGGGTGCAGAACACTCTCTTAGAAAAAGACAGGTTATGACAATTGATCCTGATGGCCCCTGAAAACACAGTCCCCAGAGTCTTGCCCCTGCTACTCTGTATTTGAAATGTTGGGTTGAATTTAGAGAACCTTTTAGTTTGTGGTTCTATAAACTAATCTTAACTAATCTTAATTTTATTTTGAGGATTACTATCTAATTTATTAATACCCCCTTGAGGTAGAAAAATACTGCACACCCACACAATGAGAGGAAAAAGTTTTCTCTATTATAGAAATACACTTACAGTAAATCTCTTAAGTTCATTTTAACACCTTTGTTACCAGACAAAACTAGATTTTCATTACCTACCCCCAAAAGCCAATCTCTGAGATAGGTATCAGGGTGAGTGATCAAAAAGAAGTTTATTATCATGTCCTAGTAGACACGGGGAGCAGGAATAATATAGAGACTGAAAAATTTTCCTCCTCCTCCTTGCTGCCCCCACTGACACCTGACAGGATATATTCCCCTTGCCCCTTCGCCTGGACTCCCCGCCTAACCACCCTTCACTGCAGCTCTCGCCGGACAAGGATGCTCCCTCTGGAGCTTGGAGCCGCTCGAGTCACTCCCATCTCCCTTTGCCTGACAAGATATTTCCCTTTGATAAGCCCGGCGCCTGCTTGCTCCCTTTCAAAGTCTTACACCTGCCTGATAAGATGCAGCTGCTCCCCATCAAAGCCTCCCACCCACCTAGCAGGATGCCCCCCCTTAGAACCCCAACCACTCACCCCATTTGTCTCAACCAGGACATCCTCAAACTGCACTATAACTAGTGGCTAGAAACTTGACTCGGGGCCATTTTGTTGGAACCTGCAAAGGTCCCTGGCCTGTCGGTGTAATAAACAGCCTCTTGCCTCCTCCTGGGTGTCATTCACTTCCTTACTTTCTATAACAGGGAGAGTTTTCTCCATCAAAATCCTGCTCAAATTTTGTCTGGCAATGTTAAAGTATTTAAAGGGAGAAACCATATATAAGTGGAGGGAACAATGTGGGCAGTTGGGACATGTAAGAGGACCTGTAGGTGGAAGTCCACTGGGTAGAGGTCATCTACTTCACAACTTCAAAAGCCATCACTGGTCATCAAGGAAACAAAGTGATGTTAGAGGTCATCTGGCCAGCAATCTGAAAGAAGAATGCTCAGACTATGAGTTACTTCCCTGTCTTCCCTGCTTGATTCCTTTGTCACTAGTTAAGAGTTAAATTATCAAACAAAAAGAGTCATTCATTGCCCACAGTTTACTGAATCTATTGTGCTGTCCCTAAGAGCTCCACCCTACTGTCACTGCCTGGGGCTTGTGAAATGTGGAGGTCATTTCTTTCTCTGTGAATTGGGGGTGATCCAAAACAAAGCCGCTTAGGGCCCCCATGTTGAGCACCCTCACACAGAGGCTTGTTGAGCCTCTGGTTTCACTTTCAGTTACAATGCACAAGTAGATTCAGATTTTCAAAAAAATCAGAAGTAGGAAAGTAAACAACAAGCCACACCACATTTAAAGAAATTCTTCCACTTCCAGTAGAAAAAGACAAATTCTTGGACAGACAAGTAAGACAGAAAAACAAAACTGAGAAAGCCCATTTCTCATCTTAGAGAAGATAGATTCCATCCATCCCAACAGAGATTACCAAATGATCAGATCATGAACCAATTTTGCAACTGTTCCTGCCACTAATCAGGAACAAAGTATTTGAACTTGTTCAAAACAGAAGCATAACCAAACTGGATTAAAAACCAGGGAAAGAAAATCTATACCCCCACATCCCTATAATAAAAAGCAAAATAGAAATCAGAGAGTCAGTGCAGGTAACTGCTACTTGGGAAGTGTCCTAATAGTGACAAGGTGGAGAATTCTTGTATAAAACTATGAGCTACTCTAGGGGCAATGTCAGGTCCTTTGATGTCACTTTCTTCCCCAGATTGGCCAGTACCACTATCTAGGAGCAGCAGCTAAGTCAAATATAAGTAACTGGGAGTCTGGATAATAGGAAAAGCTATATCAGTTGGAACATCTGTCATTGTCCAAGTATAATGAACCTGACCGAGTGATACAACAGAATAAGATAATAGTGAATTTTTTGAAGAATGAGGAATTGGACCAAGAAACAGGAAAAGAGGAATTTAAATAAAATGAAAGGAAGTTAAAACAAATAATCAAATGCCAGACAATACTGAAATGTATATGAATAGTGTCTTCAGAGTTTCAAAGACAAGAATACACAAAGATAGAGGAAGGCATGAGACTATCATTCAGAATGAGGCATAATAAAGAGAGAACATTTCATATCTTTCACTTAAAAATGTCTACTTTGTTGTAATAACATTTTCAGTGCATATGCCATTGACTTGTGGTATTGAGTTTCATAGGTTTTACTTGCTATGTAAATGTTTACTTCTTTTGTTTGCCTCAGATTCCCTTCGAAAGCTTGAATAGCTCCTTATTTTAAAGTTCTCATTATATTTAAGACTAAATGTATACATTTACTCTATCAGTATCTTTCATAATTTTGTAGATTTGGGATTTTTTCATAGCTTATTTTAGTATGAAAACTCTCTAAACAGTTGCAGTGTTTCACAATCTCTAAAAGCTCAGGGTGATCTGTAGCTCTAGAAATGTCCCTATATATCATCTTGATATATCCATAATCTAAAATGATTCTCACAATCTCTATTTTACCCATCCTGAAACAGAGCAAAATGCTATTGGGTCCTGCACCATACTCAAAATCATTGTACATGAGACCACTGTGGCATTCACTTGCATCTCGTTGAGAGTTTTCCTCTTTTTTGCTGACCCTCTACAAAACATGATGTCCTTCTCCAGGAACTGGTGTCTCCTAATAACATGTCCAAAATGCATGAAAGGAAGTCTTTTCATCCTCACTTCCAAGGTGAAGTTTTGTTGTATACCTTCCAAGAAAGCTTTGTTTATTTCTCTCAATTCCTAGCATATTCAATATTTTTTGCAAACACTGTAGAGGTTGCATCTCTTTCTTTTCCATAAGCACTTTAGAGAGATTTTTTGCAACACATTTGCCCAATCAATGAGTGATTGTATTTCTTGTCTGGTCCTTCCTTGGCATTGATTTGTGAAGTAAAACGAAGTTTGTGACAACTTCAATATTTTCTTATTTTATCATGATGTTATTTAATGGTTCAGTGGTATGGGTTTTTGCTTTCTATATGTTGAGGTACAATCCATCCTGAAGGCTGTAGTCTTTAATCTTTATCAATAAGTTCTTCAAGTCTTCTTCACTTTAAGCAAGGAAGTTTGTGTCATTTGTAGATCTAAGGTTATTAATGAGTCTTTCTCCAATTCTGATGCTGCATTTCTCTCTGTGCAGTCAAGATTCTTGCATTACTTGCTCAGTATATAGACGAAGTATGGTGAAGGTATGCAAACCTGACACTCGCTTTTCCCTTCTTAAACCACATGACATGCCCTTGTTCTGTTGGAATAACTGCCTCTTGATCTACAGGGACTGTCAATTATGTTCATGAACTGATCCTAGGAAAAGTGCTCCATATGTCACTGCTGAATATCACTACAGTCACCTTCGAAGTACTCCCCTTAGGAAGCTAGGCACTGATGCCAGAGCCTAGTCCACCCTTCAAAGAGATTTTGGGACTCTTTTTTTGGAATGGCCATCAGAGCTGTGGTCTTATTTTCCTTGATACCCTGAATGTCATAAAAATGTCTTCCTTTTAGTATTTCCTTTATCTTCTGGTAAAGAAAAAAGTCACTAGGGGCCAGATCAGGTGAGTAGGGATACAGTTATTTGTTTACTGGCTAAAAGCTCCCTCAAAGACGACTATACATTTAAGTTCGTGAACTTGCCACTGTGCTACTGTGTGCAATGACCATTCCAGAAAGACTTCCAAAATTGCTTCGAAGGGTGGACTAGGCGCTGGTGTAAGTACATAGCTTCTCAAGGGGAGTAACTTGAAAGTGACTGTAGTGATATACAGCAATGAGATATTTAGCACTAGAACACTTAAGTTCACAGACTTAGTTGTTGGTGTATGCACAGGCTTTTCATGAGCAGATTTACAAGTTCTGGTATTCCCATTTTGATTAAGTTGTTTATAATTTGTTATGACTCACAAAGTTAAATACACTTGTATAGTCAATGAGGTACAGGAAAATATCTTTCTGGTGTTCTCTTGCTTCATCCATGATCCATGTGATGTCAACAATGCTGTCCCTCATTCCACTTCTTCTTCTTAATCTGGTTTGAGTTTTTGGCAGTTACATGTCCATAAACAGTTACAACAACTTTTGAATGATTTTTCAGCATAATTTTACTTGTGTATTACATTAATGGTATTGTTTGAATTACACTGGCTACATCTATGGCAAGAAGTGATGGAAAATCTCAATATCATAAGTTGGAAGAAGGCTGAGGGAAAACTAAGGAATAGGCTGTCATTTGCTTGTCTGTAAATTCAAACTGAAACTTCAAAATTAGAATAAGTCCATGAGAGCAAAATATGACCCTGAGTATATACCACCTGAATTTAGAGACAATTTCTAGATTTGACATGTTGGCCACAGACCAGACAAATTGTGGAATTACAACAAAGTTATCATACATTAAAAAAGCAAGAGGTCATTAAAAAGACAAGAAAGAAAGAAAAGACCAAAATGGATGTTGGGAAGACTCTAAAACTTGCTTTTGAGTGTTGAAGAGGCTAAAGCAATAAGAAGAAATGATGAAAAAAAGAGCTGAGCAGACTATTTCAAAAAGTGCATCAAGAAGGCAAAGGGAAATGTTGTAAAGATATGAGTGAGGAACTTGAGTTAGAAAATCAAGAGAAGAATATGCTTAGCATTTCTCAAGTTGAAAGGACTGAAGAAAAAATTCGAACCCTGTCGTTGTAGTAGTTAACCTTTGGCTGCTTAAATTGGCATTTTGAATCCAACACATATTCGAGGGAAATTCCATGGAGCAGTTCTTCTCTGTCCTATAGGGTTGCTATGAGTCAGGATCAATTTGATGATGACGAGTTGGGGTTTTTTAGTTTTGTCTGTTTATTGGCAATAGTGAAATAGTCTACAGGGGAAATAGTGAATAACACAGGAAACATCAAAAGAATGAATGCAAGGAATATGTAGAGCCATTGTACCAGAAAGAACCAGTTGATATCCAACATTTTAGGAGGTAGTATATGATCAGGAATCAATGGTATTGAAGGAAGAAGTCTAAGCTGCACTGAAGGCATTGAAGAAAAACAAGGTTCCAGGAATTGACTGAATATTAGCTAAGACATTTCAACAAATGGATACAACACTGGCAGTGTTCACTTGTCTGTGCCAAGAAATTTGGAAGACAGCTACCTGGCCAACTTACTGAAAGAGATCCATACTTATGGCTATTGCTAAGAAAGAGAATTCCACCAAATGAGGAAATTATCAAACACTATTGCTGATATCACATACAAGTAAATTTTTGCTAGAGAACATTCAAATGCAGTTCTAACAATATATTGACAGGAAGCTACCAGAAATTCAAGTCAAATTCAGAAGAGAGTGGAACCAGGAATAATATTGCATATGTCATAAGGACACTTGCTGAAAGTGGAGAACACCATAAAGATGTTCACCTGTGTTTCACAGACTAGGCAAAGGAATTCAACTGTATGGATCATTGTAAGGTATGGATAACATTGGGAAGAATGGGAATTACAGAACACTGAATTGTGCTCGCAAAGAACGTATATATGAATCAAGAAGCAGCTGTTCTACCAGAACAAGGGGACACCATGTGGTTTAAAGTTAGGAAGGAAATACATAGGGTTGTGTTCTTTCACTGTACCTGTTCAATCTGTATGCTGAACAAATAATCCAAGAAACTCGGGTCTTTGAAGAAGAATAGGGCATCGGGATTTGAAGAAGACTGCATTGTGCTGATGGTACAGCCTTGCTTGCTGTAAAAGGATTGAAGCACATACTAACAAAAATCAAAGACCACAGCCTTCAATATGGATTACACCTCAACAAAAAGAAAACAAAAATCCTTACAACTGGGCCAATATGCAGTATCATGATAAACTCAGAAAAGACTGAAGTAGTTAAAGATTTTATTTTACACGTATTCACAATCAACATCCATGTAAATGGCAGTCAAGAAATCAAAAGATGCATTGTGTTGTGTAAATCTGCTCCAAAGCTTCTTTAAAGTGTTGAAAAAAAAGATATCACTTTGAAGAGTCAAGTGTACTTGACCCAAGTCATGGTGTTTTCAATTGAGTCACAGGCATGTGAAAGCTAGATGATGAACAAGGAAGACTGAAAAACTGATATCTTTGCATTGTGGTGTTGGTGAAAAATATTAAATCTACTATGAACTACCTAAAAGAATGAAGAAATCTGTTTTGCAAGAAGTACAACCAGAATGTTCCATAGAAAAAAAGGATGGTGAGACTCTGTATAACATATTTTGGGCAGGTTGCCAAGAGGGATCAATTTCTGTAGAAGGACATCATGCTTAGTAAAGTAGAATATCAGTGAAAAAGAGAAAGACGCTCAATGAGACTGATTGGCATAGAGAGTGCAGTAATGGGCTTTCAGCCAAAATCCATCTGACATCAGCAAAGATATCCCTGATTCCACATCCTATTCTGAATCTGGCTTGAATTTCTGGAAGTTCTCTGTCAATATATTGCTGCAGCTGCTTTTGAATGATCTTTAACAAAATTTTACTTGCACGTGATAATAATTATATTGTTGGATAATTTCCACATTAAGTTAGATCACCTTTCTTGGGAGCAGGTGTAAACACAGATCTCTTCCAATTTGCTGGCCAGGTAGCTGTCCTCCAAATTTCTTGTCATAGACCAGTGAGCACCTCTAGTGCTGTCTGTTTGATGAAACATCATAATTAATATTGAATCAATTCCTGGATCCTTGGTTTTGGTCAATGCCTTCAGTGGAGCCTGGACTTTTTCTTTCAGTACCATTGGTTCCTGATCATATGCCACTTTTTGAAATGGCTGAATGTCAGCCAGTTCTTTCTGGTATAATCACTCTGAGTATTCCTTCCATCTTCTTCTGATGCTTCCTGAGTCATTTAATATTTTCCCTGTAGAATCCTTTCCTATCACAACTCAAGGCTTGAATTTTTTTTTCAGTCTTTCAGCTTAAGAAATGTGGAGTATGTTCTTCCTTTTTGGTTTTGTATTTCTAGCTCTTTGCACATGTCATTACAATATTCTACTTTGTCTTCTTGGGACACGTTTGGAAATCTTCGATTCTTTTACTTCATCATTTCTTCCTTTTTATTTGCCTACTTGAAGTTCAAAAGCAAGACTCAAGTCTCTTCTGACATCCAATTTGGTCTATTTTTTCTTTCCTGTCTTTTTAATGACCTCTTGCTTTCTTCATGGATGACATCTTTGATGCCATTCCACAACTTGTCTGGTCTTTGGTCATTAGTGTCCAATGCATCAGATTTGTTCTTGAGATGGTCTCTAAACTCAAGGTCGCACTTTGGCTGTCATGGATTTGTTTTAATTTTCTTCAGTTTCAGTTTGGACTTGCATATGAGCAGCTGATGGTCTGAACCACAGTCAGTACCTGATCTTGTTCTGACTGATGATACCGAGCTTTTTCATCATCTCTTTTGACACGTGTAGTCGATGTGATTTCTGTGTATTCCGTCTAGTGAGGACCATGTGTATAGTTGTTGTTTATGTTGGTGAAAAAAGATATTTGCAGTGAAGAAGTCGTTGGTCTTGCAAAATTTTATCATGTGATCTCCAGTGTCATTTCTTTCACCAAAGCCGTATTTTCCAACTACTGATCCTTCTCTTTTGTTTCCAACTTTTGCATTCCAATCACCAATAATTATCAATGCATCCTGATTACATGTTTAATAAATTTCAGACTTCAGAAGCTGGTAAAAATCTTCAGTTTCTTCATCTTTGGTCTTAGTGGTTGGAGTGTAAATCTGAATAATAGTTATATTAAGTGAGATTGAAAACTATAACAAAAGACAGCGAAGAGGTAAAAACAAACAAACACACAAACAAACAAGCAAATAAACTTTGGACCAAAGTAAAGCCCTGGCTTTCATGACTTCACTGGAGAATTCTACCAAGGTTTCAGAGAGGAGTTAACACCAATACTATTAAAGGTATTTCAGAACATAGAAAAGGGTAGAATACTTCCAAATTCATTCTAGGAATCTAGCATAATCCTTATGCCAAAATCAGGTAAAGCCACTACAAAAAAGGAAAATTGCAGATCAGTATCTCTCACAAACATAGACGCAAAAATTTTCAACAAAATTTGTATATCTATGTAACAACATATATATATATACATATGCATATATACATACACATGTAACATATATATATACCATAAGCAAGTGTCATTCATATCAGGTATAGTTCAACATTAGAAAAACAATCAATATAATCCATCACAAAAATACAAAAAGATAAGCAGATGATCTTATCGACTAATGCAGAAAAGTCATTTGACAAAGTCCAACACCCATTCATGATAAAAACTCTTAGCAAAATAGGAATACAAGATAAATTCCTCAACATAATATAAGACATTTATACAAAGACAATGGCCACTATCATCCTAAATGAACAGTCTAAAATATTCCCCTTGAGAACAGGAACGAGACAAGGATGCCATTTATCAACACTGTTACTCACCATTTTGCTGGAGGTCCTAGCCAGAGCAATATAGCAAGAAAAAGAGAAAAAGAATCTGAATTTTTGAGGAAAAAATTTAAACTATCCCTATTTACAGATGATATGGTCTTATATGCAGAAAATCTCAAAGAATCCATAAGAAAGCTACTGAAACTGATAGATTTCAGCATAGTATCAGGATAGAAGACAAACACACAAAAATCACTAGTATTTCTCTATGTCAAAAAAGAGAACTTTGAAAAGGAGATCACTAGAACAATACCATTTACAATAGCCCCCAGAAGATAAAACGCTTAGGAATAAATGTAACTAGAGATGTAAAAGACTCACACAGAGAAAACTGCAAGACACTGCTACAAGAATTCCAGAGACTTACATAAGTAGGAAAACATACCATGTTCATAGATAGTAAGACTCAACATTGTGAAAATACCAATTATACCCAAAGCAATCTATATCCAAATTCTATTTATATTTTTTAATGAGATGAAGAAACAAATTACCGACTTCGCATGCAAAGGGAAGAGGCCCTGGATAAATAAAGCATCACTGAAGAAAAAGAACAAAAAAGTGGGAGGCCTCATGTTGCCTGATTTTAAAATTTATTATACTGCCACAGTAGTCAAAACAACCTGTTACTGGTGCAAAAACAGATATATAGGCCAGTGAAACAGAATTGAGAATCCAGACAAAAATAATCTGCCTATGAGCAGCTGATATTTGAAAAAAACCTGAAATCCATTAAATGGGGGAAAAGATAGTCTATTTAACAAATAGTGCTGCCATAACTAGATATCCATCTGCATAAAAATGAAACAAGACCCATATCTCATGCCATTTGCAAAGACACACTCAAAATGAGTCAAGACTCATGGAGGAAAAAATAGAAACAATGTGAGGAACCCTAACACGTGGCATAGACAGAATACAAACCATAGCTAAGAGTGCACAAATGCCAGAAAAGAAGCTTAGTAACTGGGACTTCCTAAAAATAAAACATTTACATTCATCAAAAGGTTTTATTAAAAGAATAAAATTGGTTATAACACATCCAATAAGACTCTAATGTCTAAAAATCTATGAGATATTACAATACCTCAACAAGATAAAGACAAATAACCCAATTAAAAAATGACCAAAAGATAGGAAGAGACACTTTACCAAAGAAGACATTCAGGTAGCTAATAGATACATGAGGAAATGCTCATGATTGTTAGCCATTAGAGAAATGCAAATCAAAATTACAATGAGATACCATCACACATCAAAAAGGCTGGCACTAACCCAAAAAACACAAAATAATAAGTGATGATGTTGTTTTGGAGTGACTGGAACACTGGGAATGTAAAATGGTACAGCAATTTTGGAAATCAATTTTGTGCTTCTTTAAAAAAGTTAGAAATAGAGGTACCCTATGATCCAGCAACCCACTCACTGATATATATCCTAGAAAAGTAAGAGCCATTACACATGTAGATATATGCACATCCATGTACACTTCAGCACTGTTCACAATAACAAAACATGGAAACAACCTAGGTGTTCATCAACAGACAAATGGATAGACAAATTATGGTACATACGCACAATGGAATAATACTCAGTGATAGAGAACACTGATGAATCCTTGGAACATTTCGCTGTATGGATCAATCTTGGAGATACTAGGCTGAGTGAAATTACGAAGTCATAAAATGACAGATATTGCATGAAACCACTATTACGAGAACTCGAGAAATGGTTTAAATACAGATGAAAACGTTCTTTGATGGTTAGAAGTGTGCGGAGGGAAGGAGACGGAAAGTCAATAATTAGATAGTAGACAAGAAGGGAAGGGCAACATGCGTTACAGGGCCAGTTAGCACCACTGGGCTAAATAAAATCTAGGAAGTTTCCTCAACAAACTTGAACACTTTGAAGGACAGAGCAGCTGGAGGTCGTGTCTGAGGACCAAGGTTTCGGAGGACATCTAGGTGAATCAGAATAACAAAGTTTATAAAAAAGTTCCGCACCCCACCTTGGTGAGTGGCATCTGGCTATCTTGAAAGCTTGCGTCAGTTGTTCTCAGCCTACTTGGAGCAAAGGAAAATGAAGAATACCAAAGATACAGGGAAAACATGGTCTAAGAGACAAAAGCATCACTTAAACCGTCTACCCGACTAGCTTGAGACCAGAAAAATTAGATGACTGCTGTATCAGGGAATACAACAGAGTCCCTAATGGAGTGGGAGAAAAGTGTGGATCAGAACTCAGGTTCTTGTAAAAAAACTAGACTTAATGGTCTTACTGAAAGTGTAGAAACCCCCAAAGTCATGGCCCCTGCATGCTCTGTTAAACTGCAGGTCAAACTATTCCTGAAGCCCACTCTTTGGATAAAGATTATGCTGGGCTATAAAGTATTAAATAAGACTTGTGAAGAGTGTGCTTTTTCATTTCAAGAAGATACATGAGATCAAGTGTGGGGCTCCTATCCGGAGGCAGGACAAAAGAGCAGGAAGGGGCAGGAGCTGGTGGGATGGACAGAGGAAACCTGGGTGGACTGGAGGCATTTGCTCTCCTCCCACTCCATCAAGGACTCTCTGTTGTTATAGGAATTACAACTAGTGTCCCATGATGATGTGTATATCAATATTTGTATGAGAAACTGATTTGAGCTGTAAACTTTCACTTAAATGGTAATGTTAAAAAAGAGAGATAGTTGTGTACATTTTCCTCCTGTTTAACTATACAAAATTAAGCATCTTGGCTTCCAGAGATGATCAATATGAATATAATAAAATTCTAGTTTTGTCTATATTCAAAAAATATTTCTAAAATTTGCAAAACATCTAACAAAATGACACAAAGAAATGAAACAAAAAAATATTCCACTGCATTGTCCTGTTCCTCTCCAGTGCCTTATTACACATTTTAGGAACTTTTGGTGGTTTTGGTCAAACCAAATGAGTCTCTAGTGGCAAAGTCCCTTAACTTCTAAGCTCTGTCTAAACACATGTCTTTGCAGTATCCTTTGGCCACAGTCCTGTAGAGCTGTTAATTGGCTTCATTTCCTTTAATTGCAATTTTTTTGGTGTGTGTGACATTCTGTGTTAAGGGAACACAGGCAAAACTCAGACTTAAGAAACGAGATCTACAAGTAAAATAGAAGGATCGAAACAAGTGTAACCACAGGAGGAGTGACTGTAGTGTCACGCATGCTTCTGTTGCCGGAATTGTTCTGGACGAGAATCATCCAAAATGGACCAGACAGCTCTGGGGTAAGAACTGTATAGTATAGGAGAATAATTGTGAAAAACAGTATTGACTAGTGGGAACTTGTTTACTGACAGACTTTTAATGGATACAACACTGTATCTAAGGAAATGTGAAAGACAAAAGTGTCAAATGGCTTTGTGATGTTTTGGATTCAGTATAGGCTGCTATTAATCACTTTGTTACCATAATGATTATATGATTGATTCTCACTCTGCCACTTGATAGGCAAGACACATTGATGATACATGAAAAAAAAAAATGAAACATGGTTGAATGGCTGAGATTAATATCTTGTTTCATTAGGAACTTACTGTTTGATGATTCTAATATTTGGAAACTTAATTATCAATATTACTTCTATCTGTAAAGGAATAAATGTTAGGAAGTCTTTCAGGGGATTGATCAATATTATAGGGATCAAGAAAGTGAACTGAACACACTAGAAAACAAAGAACTAGGTCTTGTATTATACACAATGAGTATTTAATTAGTTTAACAAATAATGGGCCTAATTACATGGTTAAAGAAAACCTATTACAAAACTGTCCTTTTTGAGCATGGTCAATATATGAAAAGGTGTTTTCAGAACTAATCAGCTAAGAATTTTCCCTTGTGATTCTTTGTTAACTACCAAGTGAATAAACATCATAGCCTGGTCTCCAAGTAGAAACTCCTTCATGACTATTGTTCAGGTTTGAGCCTACTTTCTACATGTCAAGTATACTTACATATTTAATGACCTAATCTGTATGAGTTTCTATAATGTCTGATACTTGGTCATAAATACTTTTGTTTTATACTTAGTGTAAAACAAAAAAATCCATTGCCATTGAGTTGGTCAAGACTCACAAAATCCTATAGGATGCAGTAAACTGCCCTATAGGGTTCCCAAGGAACAGCTAGTAGATTCAAACTGCCAACCTTCTGGTTAGCAGTTAAACTCTCAATCACTGAACAATGAGCTACCATGAAAAGTATGCTTGATTCTGCCTGCTTTTTTTTCCATACCTGTTTTTGGATATCTAAAGAATACTCAGGAGCCCTGCTGGTGCAGGGGTTAAAAGATTGACTGCTACCCAAATGGTTGGCAATTCAAATCCCCCAAATGCTCCCTGGAAAAACTATGGGATAGTTCCTCTCTGTCCTGCAGTGTTGCTCTGAGTTGGAATGGACTCAGCAGCACTATCAGTTGGAATTGACTCCGTGGCAGTGGGTTTTTGGTTGGTGGTGAAGTAGTTAATTGCTTTTCTGATAAGTAAAAGATTGGTGGTTGGAACTCCCTAGCTGCTCTTCTGGAAAAGACATGGTGCCTTGAAGATTTAGAGCCTTTTTCTGTGGAGCAATTTTACTCTGTCCTATAGGGCTGCTATGAGTCACAATCAACTGGATGGCAATGGGTTGGGTTTGATTCTATCACTGTTTCAATAGCAGTCTGATTACTATATATTAGAGGCTACCTTTATTATGTCTGAATCTTAATTTCCACATGGTTGAGTCTTTTGACCAATTTTTGATAAATGTAGTATTTTTGGTGTGTTCTCCCCTTCCTTTTTTTTTTTTTCCTACTGAGCACTGTGTTAACAGTTCAGTTTATAAAAAGGATAATACACCAGCACTTTCTTGAAGCTATAAAACTAGAAAACCAACTATAATGTGTTATGAGAAGTAATACATTGGGCATGGATAAGGTGTTATGAATAGGAACATAGACAAAGAAAGTATGAATCCTTCTTATGAAGGAAAGTGGAAGCAGGAAAGTGACATCTGAACATTACAGGATGCATGTCTTATGGAATGAATAGAGTCCCCCCAAAATATGTATCAACTTGTCAAGGCCCTGACTGGCAGTATTGTGTGACTGTTCACCATTTTGTCATCTGAGGTGATTCTTCTACGTGTTGTAAATCCTTCAGCTATGATGTTAATGAGGCAGTAGTCAATTTACAAGATGAGGCTGTGTCTTAAAACAATCTCTTTGGAGATAAGAAAGAGAGAAGCAAATAGAGAGACATGGCACCTCATACCATCAACAAATAAGAGCAGGGAAAATAGGCCATTCCTTGGAGCCAGAGTCCCTGTGCTAAGAAGCTCCTCCACCAGGGAAGACTGATGGCAATTTCCTTTACCCAGAGCTCAGGGAGAGAGAAAGTCTTTCCCAGAAGCTGGTATCCTGAATATGGACTCCTAGACTCCTAGACTGTGAGAGAATGAACATCTTTTTGTTAAAGTCATCCACTTGCAATATTTCTGTTACAGAGGCTCCGGATAACTAAGACAGTTTAACTCAGTCTTGAAGCATGAATTTTATTTCTTTTCCAGAGAGAGAAGAGCAGGAGTTAGATGTGGTAGAAGGAGAGTTGAGGAAGAATGGCAAGTATATTTAAAAGCATAGAGGCCTGTGTAATGTGCAGCATTTTAATAAATGGGTTTTTCAGGGTCTTATAGTACAAGAAATGTAGTGGGAAAATTGTTGAAAATTAGAAAGATCCAGATTCCAAGTGACCCTGAATGCTCTATTAGAAGCTTGCTGTCATTTGGACGCAAAAACAAAAGCAAAAACCCACTGCCATAGAGTCAACTCCAACTCATAGAAACTCTTGTGGCATAGTGGTTAAGTGCTACATCTGCTAACCAAAAGATCAGCGGTTCAAATGCAGCAGGCACTCCTTGGAAACTCTATGGGGTAGTTCTACTTCGTCTTCTGGAGCTTCTATGAGTGGAGGCAAAAAGGACCAGTTAAATGATTAATTCTATCTCAGATTCCTTTGCATGTGGACAGTATGTTGGAAAAGAAACAAAGCAGGAGAGAATCCAGGTGGAACTTTGCAGTAGCGCTGATGACTGCAGTGAGAAAATAGGAGCAGGTACATAGCACACGCATGATGCTTAAAAAACCATCGTGACATACCTCAGCAATTTGTAGAAGTACCCAGAATAATATGATTGATACTGTGCACTTTACTTCCGTATTCAACACATGACTATGGATTTGTTTTAATCAGAACTTTACATTTTTGTAGAAAATTATTACAGCTATACAACTGAAATCACTGTTCCTAACAAATTTCTCTCCTTACCCAAGGAAAGTCACTATTATGAAGTTGTTGAGTAATTTCTCTGTTCAGCTTTGGATATATTTTCCACATATGTATATATCTGTAAATTACATACAATAACTATCAATTTTTAAATTTTACAAAAATTATATTTTATAGTTTATATTTTTTGTTCAATATTACATTTGAGATTTACTCATGAGAAATGTAAATCCAGTCCACTCAGAATACTTTCTAAATAGTTCATTCCACTGTTTTAATATAAGATAATTTATTTATCTATTCCTTTATTGTGGACTCCAAACTAAAAAACCAATCCCATTTTATCAAGTTGATTCTGATTTACAAAGATACAGATTAATTTGATTACCAGATTTCTTTTAAAGGAAGAATTAATTGGATTTGATAACATACATTTTTTCACATTCTCATACTAATTTGCTAAGACATTAATCATTTTCATTTTACAGATGAGAAACAAGGCTCACAGATAAGATGCATGCTACTTCAAACCACCAAGTATTGTTGGCAGGATGGGATACATGGTTTTTCAGGTACTAAAAGCTTGTATTTGTTTCACAGTATTATCCAGCTTCTTTAGAAAAATAATTGCTAGAAGATGTTGTAAATGTGAAAATAGAGATGAATTCAAAGAATGACTCAGTCACGCACAACCGTCTGTCTTTAGTAACAAACTCTGGAAGATTCTAGAGTCTCCGTATCTGCATTTGAGACAGATGATAAGATCAATGTACTCTAGCTCAAATGGTAGACTCAAACTGTTTACTGAGGCCCTGTTTCATATCTGGCTGTCTTCTGGAAACTGTGGAAATTATATACAAATAAGATTGAATGGTCCTGTAATTCATTTGGGTTAAAAACGAAACAGTAGAAACAGAGAACAACGTGAGTTGGAGTAGTAAGAGTGGTTTTCCGAAGAAGGTGAAACTTGAATAAGGCTACAGTATAGAGACTTCCATGTGTTTAGCTGGAACTTCTTCAGAGATTTCAGGTGTCTCTGGAGAAACAAAGATTGAATGGAACAGAACCAACTGGCAATTTCTGGTACGAGCCCATTCAGAAGAACATTTGTTCCAAAATAGAGTATTCACTCAAACAATTAGTGTAAAACCAAATGTTTCATCAAAGCACCAAGTTTGTCAAAAAAAAACTGAGGTGCGTTAATTAACTGATAGACTGTTGTCATGGAGGCTATGCAGAAGTCATTGATATGTCTATATATGACAGTCATTAGATACAAAAGCAGCTCATATTTTTTAAAAAAATCTATCATCATCCTGCCATAGGTTTTTGTGAAGACTGAATCTTTGAAGAATTATGGATCAGTGAAAAAGAGGAAACTGGGCGAAGTACAGGTCCCTGTGTGGCACAAGTGGCTTGTGCTTGACTGCAAAACTGAAGGCCTTGGTGGCACGGTGATTAAGAACTTGGCTGCTAACCAAGAAGTTGGCAGTTCAGATCTATCAGGGGTTCCTTGGTAACCCTATACAGCAGTTCTACTCTGAGTTAGAATCTACTTGAAGGCCACGGGTTGTTAAACAGAAATGTTAGTGGCTCAAATCCACCCACTAGCACCGTAGAAAAAGGCCTATTGCTCTGCTTCAATGATCATTACTGACAGTAAATCCCCCAGAACAGTTCTGCTCTGTAACTTGCATTGTCACAAGTCAGAATCAGCTTGACAGCCATGGGAATATGAATCTTAGAGTCTGTGGACTTACAGTCTGTGGGTTGTAATACTCTCTGTAACATTAAATAAATTTATGATCCTGGTGAAATTTCTTATTTGTGTATTTATTGCAAAGAAATGGCTTGTGTAATTGGGGAGTTTGGCAAGTGTGACACTTTTAGGGCAGATCTCTAGGCTAAAAACTCAGGTGGGACTTGATGCTGCGGTATGAGGAACAAATTCTTATTTGGAAAACCTCCACTTTCTGCCCTTAGAGCCCTTGTCTGATTGGATGAGACTCCAATCACATTGTCAGTGGTAACCGGCTTCATTCAGAGTCAATTCATCAGAGATTTTAACCACTTCTGCAAAATAGCTTCACAGCAACAAGATTAGTGTTTCACTTAGAAACTTTGTACTATAGCCTAGTGTTTCAAGGTTTTGTAGCCTTAGCCAAAAGCCAAGTGCCTCAGGTTATATACATAAGTTCTCCATGAGTCAGTGATGTCTCAACAGTAAGTTACAACAATAGTTAGATAAATGAATGCAAGAAATTAGCTATCATCTCTATTAAATGGAGAGTCAGCTTGGTGTTTGAGAGCAGCTCCACATGGCTGCCTTCTCTGTATAATCACAATTTTAGGGTCCAGAAGTGTATTAGGCCAGATATAATACCAAAGTATACATGTTGTTTGTAGATGCCTGAGAGCTGGCTCTCACTCAAGTAGAACTATCTAAAACAAAAGACATCGGTTGGTCCCGTGTCATCCTCACAATTGTTGCTGTATTTGAGCCCATTGTTGCATCAGCTATGGAGATCTATTTTCTAATTTTGAATTTTATCCTTTATTTTATTCATATATTCTCATAATTTATATTTATTTGTATCCTCTTTTAGGTAGCTCAGCTGGCAAAGCCAATGGATGGAGCAAATCACTCTATGGTGTCCGAGTTTGTGTTTCTGGGACTCTCTAATTCCTGGGAGATCCAACTTGTCCTCTTTGTGTTCTTCTCCATGTTTTATATGGCAAGTATGATGGGAAACTCCCTTATTGTGTTCACTGTGACTTCTGATCCTCACTTACACTCCCCCATGTATTTTCTGTTGGCCAATCTCTCCTTCATTGACCTGGGTGTTTCTTCTGTTGCTTCTCCCAAGATGATTTATGACTTGTTCAGAAAGCACAAAGTCATCTCCTTCGGTGGCTGCATTGCTCAGATTTTCTTCCTCCATGTTATTTTTGGTGTTGAGTTGGTGCTGCTCATAGCCATGGCCTTTGACAGATATGTGGCCATCTGTAAGCCTCTCCACTACCTGACCATCATGAGCCCGCGAATGTGCATCTTCTTTTTAGTGTCAGCCTGGATGACTGGTCTTATCCATTCTGTGGTTCAGTTGGTTTTTGTAGTTAACTTACCCTTCTGTGGTCCCAATGTGTTAGACAGCTTTTACTGTGATCTTCCTGGGCTTATCAAACTGGCTTGCAAAGATACCTACCAACTGGAGTTCATGGTCATGGCCAATGGTGGATTAATCTCTGTAGGTTCCTTCTTCATATTGATCATTTCCTATATCATTATCATTCTCACTGTTCAGAAACACTCTTCAGCTGGTTTATCTAAGGCTCTGTCCACACTCTCAGCTCATATCACTGTGGTAGTTTTGTTCTTTGTTCCTCTCATATTCTTCTATACATGGCCTTCACCTTCTACACACCTGGGTAAATTTCTTGCAGTCTTTGATGCATTTCTCACTCCTTTCCTGAATCCTATTATTTATACATTCAGGAATCAAGAAATGAAGGTAGCAATGCAGAGAGTGTGCAGACAGCTAGTCAGTTACCATAAGATTTCTTAAGTCCTCATCGAATACTGAAGTTCGATTATTGACAGCCAGACTCACAGAGAAGTGTCTCTTCATACTACACTAGGTTAATTAACTTGACACTGTTACAGTCTTTTGCTTCTTTTACTTGGGAATGAACGACATTTACTTTTGAAAAGAGAGGAGTTTCACAGACAGTATTTATGAACCAAAGGTGACAATGATCCTGTGCCTTAATTTTTAATAAATAATACTCATAAAAAGTAATTAATAGAAATACAGAAGAGGGCAGACTTCTTTAAGGCCGTCAGAATAGGGAGACATATCCCTCTCTCCTTTTTAAAAGAGTAGTCTGTATCACAGATAGAAATTCCTGGTGGTACTTAAAGAAGAATTTGCTAACAGAGGATTAAACTGCGTCCTTCAACTGTAATCTGCTGCTTGCTCCAGCCTACTTCCTTTTGCTTCTGCCAGGGCTGTGCAAGGAGTGCAGAACCTTTAAAAGCTTACCCACAGGAGTCTGATGAGTACACATCTTGGTCAAAATTGTGTGAAATATTCTTAGAATACAAAGAAGAACTGAGAATACCTCGCGATTTTTGCCTTTGATTAGCAATATGTTACTTAAACCCATTATATTTTCTTTTTCCTCCTACTTCCTCCTCTACTCTTCTTTATCTTGAGTCAGGAAGCTTTCTTTCTATTTTCCTCTGCTGTATTGGATTTTGTTTCCTTCTTCCCATTTCCCTGTTGTTCTTCTACCCATCCTTTCATAATCTCTAACCACCCTTTATTCCTGCCCCCTTTTCAGTTGCTACGTTGTAATTAATAACACTGTCTACTGGCAGGCTTCTTCTTCTGAAGGACTTGTGTGTGTAGGTACAAGGCCTCAGTTGTGGATGTGAGAGGACAGTGGCAAAATGGTAAGGGGAGAATCACATACAACAGTGGCTTTTACACTTTGTGACTGCGACCCACAGTAAAGGAATATAGCACATTGTTTCCTGTCCTGCAATTATACAGACTGAGCGAAGTTTCACATGACAATACTTGTTTTTATGAAACTTTGCCTTCTTTTTTATTTTTCCTTTATTTTTCTTGTCTCTTTCCTTTACTCCTTAAAATCTCTGGTCACTACCTCTTCCACTGAAGGCACTGTTGGGCAAGTGCATAGATTATATCTTATTTCTTTTTCCTTTGCAGTGGGTAAAGAGATAAGCAAATGAGAAAACAATCAGTTGGTTACTTGGAGGAAATGTATGTCTCAGACTAAATGACTGAGGGACTCAGTAGGTAAAAGCAAGTGTTGAATTCCCTGGAAAATTGCCCACAGGGAATACTTACTATGGAATGTTCTGCTCCTCTCCATTGAGCATCACCTCTACGTTCGCTATGGTCTACTAAATCTCTCCGGTCTCCTTATCAGTTTTGTTATTTTTCTGAATTTAGGGTCAAATCGTAGGAAGGCAAATTAACAGAGTTATCAGAAAGGACTGGTAACTAGTATGAGATGGTGGTATAGCTATCATAGGAATCCGAGAGCAAGAATGGTTGTAACGTAGCTACCTATTCACCTGAGTGACAATATAATAACTTAAACATAGCAGAAAAAATACTCTCTCTTTCATAGACAATTAACTATTTTATTTAAATAATAAAGCACAAAGTCAGATAAAGCACAAAATATCATTCTTCTGAGCTCCCAAATCTCTGCTGATTAGGAAGACTACCCAGAAGCAAAGAATAACATTTGTTACCCCTAATTAAGAGCAGGATAAATACCCAAAGATAAATTCACCATGCTGTTATAACAATCAGAAAGCCAAATCTTGCTTTAATGTTTTTATTTGACAATAAAGAATTTCTAAGATTTTAATAAAACAAACCCATCAATGCTAAACTGCAAATTTTGCCAAAATTTTAACACATTTCATTGATTCTTTTCCAATTCATTATTTGAATCAAATCAGTTGTCGTCAAGTCAATTCTAACTCGTGGCAACTCTGCATGCATCAGAGCAGAACTCTACAGAGTTTTCAATGATTAGTTTTTTTGGAAGTAGATTGCTATGTCTTTTGAGGCTATTTTTGGGTGAACTGAAACTGGCATGTTTTGTTTGGCAGTCAAGTACACTAACTGTTTGCACCAGCCAAGGCAAATAGGATTCCTTTACCGAAAACCTTCTGTGGTGGTGGTGGTGTTGTTAGGTGCTGTCCGATCCGTTCCGACTCATAGCGACCCTAAGCACAACAGAACGAAACACTGCCCAGTCTTGCACCATGTCCACAATCATTTCTATGCTTAAACCCATTGTTGCAGCCACTGCGTCAATCCATCTGTTCAAGTGTCTTCCTCTTTTTCACTGACCCTCCACTCTATCAAGCATAGTGTCCTTCTCCAGGGATTGATCCTTCCTGACATCATGTCCAAATTATGAAGACTCGGTCTTGCCATCTTTGCTTCCAAAGAGCACTCTGGTTGTATTTTTTCTAGAACAGATCTGTTTGTTCTTCTGATGGTCCATGGTACATTTAATATTTTTCCCCAACACTGTAATTTAAAAGCATCAATCCTTCTTCTGTCTTGTTTGTTCATTCTCCAGCTTTCACAGTCATACATGTAATTAAAACTACCATGGCTTGGGTCAGGCACACGTTAGTTTTCAATACTTTAAAGAGATCCTTTGTAGCAGATTTTCCCAGTTCAATGCGCCTTTTGGTTTCTTGATTGCCACTTCCGTGGGTGTTGACTGCGGACCCAAGTAAAATGAAATCCTTGACAACCTCAATCCTTTCTCCATTTATGATCATGTTCCTTACTGGTCCAGTTGTGAGATTTGTTTTCTTGAAGTTGAGGTGTAATCCACACTGAAGGCTATGGTTCTTGATCTTCCTCAGTAAGTATTTCAAACTTTCTTCACTTCCAGCAAGTAAGGTGGTACTGTCACATAACATAGGTTGTTAATGGGTTGTCCTCCAATCCTGATGTCTCATTCTTCTTTGTATAATCCAGCTTCTCGGATTATTTGCTTGGCATACAGGGTGAAAACGTATGGTGAAGACCCTGACACACATCTTACCTGATTTTAAACTATGCAGTGTCCCATTATTCTGTTTGCATGATGCAACCTTCTTTGGTATTTGTATATCCATTTATTTTTCTCTTTCACTATACACTTCCACATTCTACAGTAGCCAGACATTTTAGCTTAGGAAAATCTGCTCTCTTTTTCTTTTATAAACAAAATCAGATCTTATTGCTTTGTAAACTCAGTCATATTTTTTGGCTACTAGTACTTCTAGTACAGTCTCAATCACCTGTATTAATTGCAACTTTTAGGTAAAATACATACTGTTTTGCAGAGAGAACCTGAAGGTTGATAACTAATAATTGTCTGTCATATATCGTTATTTTATCACATAAGCAAAGCACAAGAATACTCAAAATACAATCCTCAACAGTCAAACAAGCCATCTTCACACTTTCCTAAAAGCAGTAAATGTTATTTTCAAAGTAGTAAAACTGAATATAGTCACTAATGTGATCTTTCCCTGTAGGTGCTTTTTGTAGGTATAAGTAAACGGATAGAAAGACATGCTCACACACACCTGCATGATCAACGCTGCAGTCTTATTTAAAAGTTATCTAAAGAATATTCACTAATTAACTGTATTTAACATTAAGCCAAGATTTTAAAATAACTAAGGATTTTAGAAGTTGTTTAAAGGGATACCATATAGAACTGTAAGAGTTTTTATTCAAATTCATTGAAAGCATATTTTTACATTTCTTAATTTTAAATACTTGCTGCTTATGCTCCATAGAAAACCTATAATTTTTAAATAAAAATTATTATGAAATCAGGCTGAAGTGTCTAAAAATTTATTTGATTATATGAATTTTTAGTCTTATATAAGTGTCTCAGAACTAGTAATTCAGTGATAATTTTTGCTTCTGAAAAAGTTAACACAATTCAAAGTTTATAAGTTCAACTGTTTTAGTTTTGAGAGTTTGGGGATTATTAGATTTATACCAGCACCTACTAATCCCTATAAATTAATCTTAACACAATTCTTTTATTTTGATTCTTAAAGTTAAATTTATTAATATCTCATTGATATCAGAAAATATTTCACACTCGCATAATGAAGGGAAAAGGCTCTCCTACTACAGACACACACAATAAAGCTCTTAGGTTCAGCTCTACCATTTCAGTTACACTTCAAAAGTGGACTCAGCTTTTAAAAAATCAGAAATAAAGATAGATAAACAAAAACTCACACCACATTCAGATAAGTTCTTCTGTTTCCAAAGGAAAAAAAGACATATCCTTACACAAATTATGGAAGAGAAAAACAAAACTAAGAAACTGGTTTCCAATCCAAAAGAAAATACACTGCCTCTGTCCAATGGAGATTATCAAATGATCAGATTACGAACCAAATTTGTGATCCTTGCTGCCACTAATAAGGACTAAGAAGCCATGATAGTACAGTGTTTAAGAGACATGGCTACTAACCAAAAAGATGAGAGTTTCAATGCACCAGCTGCTGCTTGGAAATCGTGTGGGGCAGCTCTCCTCTATCCTATGGGGTTGCTCTGAGTCAAACTGACTCAATGACAATGTTCCTTTTCATAAAGACTAAAGTATTGACTTGGTTCACACTAGAATCAGAATCAAACTTGACCATGAAACCGGGGGAGTGGGGGAGAACTTCATAAAGACCCTCTTCCCACAGTTCCCCTCACAGGATAACAAAACAGAGATCAGGGTGTCAGTGAAGGTAAGATTCTATTGCTACTTGAGATTCAGTACAAGAACCAAGAGACATGACTGGGTTTAAGCAACTCAGTGAGGTGTAGCGCTTTGGGACAATGGTTTAATTGTCTCTAGAAGGTGAGTTCACTCAAATATCTTGATGGAACCTCCAAAATTGTCAAAGTATAGCTCAAAAACATTTAAAAAACACATATGTAAAATAATCATTTGCCAATTATGTATTTAATGCACTCAGAGAAACAGCAAAATTGTAAGCCGGTACAGGTTAAGTTTTAATGGAATAAGCCTTGAAGACTGAATAAATCTCCTCAAGAGTGTTCTTAAGATCTGTTAGTTTCAACAGTTTTCCATGCCTGGCTGGAAACTCTGGTGGTATAGTGGTTAAGTGCTATGTCTGATAACCAAAAGTTGGCAGTTTGAATCCAACACTTGCTCTTTGGAAACTCTATGGAGCAGTCTATTTTGTCTTGTAGGGTTGCTATGAGTTGGAGTTGACTCAATGGCAGAGAGTCTTGGCATCTGACTGGGGTTGGTGTTTCACAATTGCCTGAAGCACAGTGATAACTTTAGATCTCTTAATAACCAAATCAGAAGAGTCAGATTACCTCTTATTTACAAAAATGCTGACCCACTGAATTATACACTAAGACTTAAAAGATTTGTAAATTAAATAGACATTTATTAGATATTTTTAAGACTTTTGAAATATAGTCAACCAACCTATATTTTAAGACATTTAAGATTGTGAAAATAAAAAAAAATAACAGCTGGTCTGAATAAAGCTCAACTTCACTATTAATCAAGGACATCCAAATTATAGCCATTCATTAGGCTGAAAAGCCTAAATGGAAAACATGTTGCTTAGCATTTGCAAGTTCCTCAGGTTTGTGACATAGTAAAAGACTGAATTCTTAGAACCTGGTCTAAATGATGTGACAGAGCAGTGGCATCATTAGGGTCAGTGTCACTCACTTTGGTTAACTCATAGTATCACACTGCTGCCCCATGGATCTGTTCCAGTACCAAACTAAACAGAATCCTTAGCAATATTTTTCATATTAGTCTCTTCTTTCTGTGCCTCTCTCAAATCATATAGGTTTCAGGTATAGGTCTGAGGAGGTATCCATCTAAACTGTCAAAGCACAACCTTGTGTCTTCTTGAAGTCTGGTGCTAGGAGGCTCCTTGGTGCCTTCCCAAGGTGCCTTCCCTGGTTCACTAGGAAACAGGGAGCTAGGCAATTAGCTTGTGAGTCTAGGACTAAGTGGAGCCTGAACCACAATGTAGTGGCCTATCAGGTTGTGCTAGGGAAACTTCTAAAAATTAGTAAATCTCTGCTGAAACATTGCATAAAAATATGTGCACAGTCATTTTGGTGTCATCTGCCCTGATGGTGTTACCTGGTTTGGTCGCATCCCTCCCTGCCCTGCTAATGACACCAGTGAGTTAGACTGTAGTGTTATTGGTGTTTCCAAGCTTATAAAAGATGTTGCTGTTGTTAAGTGCCTTTGAGCCAGTTCCAACTCATAGTGACCCTACAGAAGGAAACACTGCCTGTTTCATGCACTGTCCTTACAATTATTATTATGCTTGAGTCCACTATTGAAGCCACTGTGTCAATCCATCTCATTGAGGAGCTTCTTATTTTTCAATGACCCTCCACTTTACCAAGCATAAAGCTGTTCTGTAGGGACTGATCCCTTCTGATAAAATGTCTAAAGTATGTGAGACATGGTCTTGCTACTCTTGTTCCTAAGGAACGCTGTGGATATACTTTTTCCAAGACAGATTTGTTCTTTTGGTAGTCCATGGTATATTCAATATTCATACCCAACACTACAATTCAAAGGCGCTGATTCTTCAGTCTTTATTATTTTTTGCACAGCTTTTGCATGCATATGATGTGATTGAAAGCGCAATGGTTGGGGTCAGGTGCACCTTGGTCTTCAGGGTTATGTCTTTGCTTTTCAGCACTTTAAAGGCGTAATTTGAAGCAGATTTGTGCAATGCAATGTGTCTTTTTATTTCTTGACTGTTGCTTCTATGGGTGTTGAATGTGAATCCAAGTAAAGTGAAATCAACAACTTTGATCTTTTCTCTGTTTATCCTGATGTTGCTTATTGGTTCAGTTGCATGGATTTTTTTTTTTTTTATGTTTAGGTGTAATTCCTACTAAAGGCTATGGTCTTTCATCTTCAACGGGAAATGCCTTAAGTGCTCTTCTCCTTCAGCAAGCAAGTTTGTGTTATCTGCATGATGTGTGTTGTTAATAAATCTTCCTCCAACTCTGATGCCCAGTTCTTCATTCAGTCCAGCTTCTTGTACTATTTTCTAAGGGTGCAAACTGAGTAAGTATGGTAAAAGGGTACAGCCCTGATATACATCTTTCCTGACTTTAAAACATGCAATATCCTCTTATTCTGTTTGAACAACTGCCTCTTAATCTGTATATAGGTTCCTCACGAGCACAGTTAAATGATCTGGACTTCCCACTCTTTCCAATGTTATGCATAATTTGCTATGACCCACACAGTTGAATGCCTTTGAATAGTCAATGAAACACAAGTCTTTCTTGTATTCTTTGCTTTCAGCCAGAAACCATCTGACATAAGCAATGATATTCCTGGTTCCATGTCCTTTTCTGAATCTGACCTGAATTTCTGGCAGTTCCGTGATAATGTAGCTGCAGCGGCTTTTGAATGATCTTCAGCAAAATTTTACTTGTGCGTGGTATTAATGATACTGTTCAATAATTTCCACCTTTTGTTGGATTGCCTTTCTTGAAATTAGGCATAACTATGAATTTCTTCCAGTCAGTTGGCCAAGTAACTGTCTTCCAAATTTCTTGGCACAGACAAGCGAGTGCTTCTAACACTCCATCTGTTTGTTGAAATGTCTTACTTGATATTCTGTCAGTTCCTGGAGTCTTGTTTTCCGCCAGTGTATTCAGTGCAGCTTGGGTTTCTTCCTTCGGTATCGTAGGTTCCTGATTGTGTGCTACCCCCTGAAATGGTTGAACACTGACAAATTCTTTTTAGTACAGTGACTCTGTATATTCCTTCCATCTTCTTTTGATGCTTCCTGTGTTGTTCAATATTTTCTTTGTAGAGTCCTTTAATATTGCAACTCAAGGCTTGAATTTTTTCTTCAGTTCTTTTAGCTTGGGAAATGCCAAGTGTGTTCTTCTCTTTTGGTTCTCTACCTCCAATTCATTGCACACATCATAATAATTTACTGTCTTCACAAGCTACCCTTTGAATTTCTATTCAACTCTTATACTTAATTATTTCTTCCTTTCTCTTTCACCACCCAACCTTCAAGAATAAGTTTAGGAGTCTCTTCTGATATCTGTTTGGTATTTTCTTCATTGTCTGTTTAATGATTGCTTGTTTTCTTTGTGTCTGATGTCCTTCATGTCATTTCACAGCTCATCTGGTCTTCAGTCATTTGTGTTTAGCTCATCAAATCTATTCTTGAGATGGTCTCTAAATACCGACGGGATGTACCAATGCAATACTTTGGATCTCATGGTTTTGTTTTAATTTTCTTCAGTTTCAACTTGACCTTGTGTGTGAGTTATTGATGGTCTGTTCCACAGTCAACCCCTGGCCCTTTCCTGACTGATGACGTTGAACTTTTCCATTGCCTCTTTCCACAAATGTAGTCAGTTTGACTCCTGTGTATTCCTTCTGGCTTGGTCCATGTGTGTCATCATTGTTTATGTTGGTGAAAAAAGGTATTTGTAATGAAGATGTTTTTGGTCTTACGAAGTTCTGTTACACAATCTCTGTCATCATTTCTATCACCCAGGCCATATTCTTGCAACTACCAGTCCTTCTTTTCTTCCCGCTTTTGGATTGCAATCACCAGTAATTACCAGTGCTTCCTAATTCCATGCTTGATCTATTTCAGACTGCAGAATCTGGTAAAAATCTTCAATTTCTCATCTGTGGCCTTTGCGGTTGGTACAAAAATTTGAAAAGCAGTTATATTAACTGGTCTTCCTTATATAAATATTATTCCATTATTGGCAGCATTGTATTTCAGGATACTTTCTGAGATGTTTTTTGATAATGAACTTAACCCCATTCCTCTTCAAGTTGTCATTGCTGCCATAGCAGACCATAAGACTGTCTGATTCAAAATGCCAATTCCATTCCAGCCGAGAACAAGATATTTATGTATTCCATTTAAGTTTTGAAAATTTCCAGTTTTCCTAGTTTCATGCTTTGTACATTCCATGTTATGATTATTAACGGATGTTTGCAGTTATTTCTTCTAATTTTGAGTCTTGCTCCATCTGCAAATGAAGGTCCTGAAAACTTGACTTCCTCCTGGTCATTAACGTGGATTCTACTTTGAAAAGGTAGTTCTTTCCTGCTTATCTTTTGAGTACCTTCCATCCTGGGGGCTCATCTGTCTCTACGTCAGACAATGTTTCACTGCTATTCACAAGCTTTTTGCTGGCTATTTCTTTTCATAAGTAGACTGCTAGATCTTAGTTTGTCTTAGTTTGAAAGCTTAGTTGAAACTTATCTGCCATGGATGACCCTGCTGGTATTTGAATATCAGTGGCCCGCAAGTGCCCGGTGTACAGCAAGCAGACAGATGAGAGAGTGAGTTAATCTGAACGGTAGTTATGTGGGCCTGGCCTAACCAGGTGTAATCAGAATATTGGTCCTAGAATGACAGCTCTGACTCAGTAGTTCCACTCTGTACTGGTCACACAACCCTCCAATCCAGCATAAAGAAAGACACCACTAAGCTGTGTTCACTTAGTAATTTAATTTTATACTTTGCCCTGATTGGGAAAAACTGTATGCAGTTTCTCTGTTGACATACACTGCTAAGTAGTCCTACTTGGAAATCCCATTTACAATGATAAATATCCCAATGTGTTCCTTCAGTTGATCAAGAAAACAGTTATGGTCATGAATGAATGAATGAATCTACACAAACAGCATTTTCTAGAAATTCAAATTTGTGAGAAATATATTATGTAGAAAATACACTAACACTCCTGACACGATCGTGGCCATCTTTAGCCACCATAGGGTTGCTTACCACAACTCTGCCTAACCTTTTGTACTGGGGACATGATACTAACGTCTTAAGTCTTTTAACCTAGAAGTGACCTAATAGTACGTTAAGATCAAGGGGACAAGTCATGTAGGGACACGGAAAACCGCGGAAAACAAAGGGAGCAGAAAACCAGCTCCTGTTAAGATAAGGAACTAGACAGATCTGGACGTCTTCAATTCTTTAAAGAGCATAACTTCCTCTAGTAAATACCACAAATACTTCAAAAAAACTCAGTTCTGGGCTCTTGACAGCGATGGCCATTAGCCCCTGATCACACTTTAGCTTGTCTTGCTTCTTTCTTATTTTCTGCGTCGCCCCTGCTTTCAACCTTGTTCATCAAATAAATTCTCATTATAAATTCTTTGGAAACACTTGTACATGTGTACGAGATACATAAAAAGTATTGTTACACTGTAAAAGCAAATAGTTTTGGGGGGCGGGGAACAAACCTAAATGACCACCTAGGGTAGAGTGGTTAGACAACACCTGTTTTTTTTTTTTTTTCAAGATTTTATTTTTTAATCACTGATTTTAGTTTCTGTCTTTCTGAATAGTGATAGTAACCTCAAAAAATATGCTTTCTTCTTCTCTGTATCTTAAAAACTGAAGACCTAGCACTTCCTTGAAGTTTTAAGGTAGTCATTACAAACACAGTCACAATTACTGTTATTTGCCTTTAATCAGTTCCTATTCATGGCCACCAGTGTGTGTGGAGTAAAACTGCTCTGCAGTGTTTTCAAAGCTATGACGTTATAGAAGCAAATCATATGCCTGTGAAAGCCGGACAATGAGAAAAGAAGACTGATGGAGAACTTGAACTGCAGTATTGATGAAGAATATTGAATATCCATGGACTTGCAAAAGAATGAACAAATCTGTCCCCAAAGAAGTACAGTCAGAATTCTCCTTAATAGCAAGCATGGCAACATTTTGTGCACACACCTTGAACAAATTGTTAGGAGGGATCAACCCCTGGAGAAGGACATCATGCTTGGGAAAGTAGAAGGTCACTGAAAAAGAGGACTGACACAGTGACTGCAACAATGGACTCAAGCATAACAACGATGGTAAGGATGGTGCAGGACTGGGCAGGGTTTTGTTTTGTTGTGTGTGGGGTCTGGATTTGACTCAATAGCACTTTGGTTTTCTACTTAACTGAAGTTTATAGTAATATCCATACGGTTTTGATTAAATTGTCAGTAAGCAAACGTCTTCATACTCCCTAGGGATTTTTGCCTCACCAAAACTATGAATGAATTAGCCAGAATTTCCTGATAAAAATTGCTAAACATCCACTCACAGCTTTGTCCCCTCTCTGGTGACTCATTATAAGATATTTCCCCCCATAGTTCTTACCAAACCTGCCAGGTTCCAGCAGCATTTCCCTTGATCACCTGAGGTTAACTGAAAAATCCAGGTCTGGGTAGCACGACCTTGTCACTATGTTCCAGTGCTGTTAATTGGTTAATTAATTATATATGCATATGTGTAGGATCTGACTTGATGGCACTTGGCTGGCTGGCTTGGCATGTATATTTTTCAAATAACTTGTCATCTTTTCATATAGCAGCAGCAGCATAAGCACAAGTCAGTTGCCAAGATACTTTAATTCTCTGAAGGTTCTGTGGTCTAGGAACAGGTAGGCAAAATGGTTGGAAATCAAGATAACAATAGGGTGAAAAATTGGACTTGATCCATTAAATTCAGCATCAGAAAATCTAGTGTAGTGCTAAAATTCCCACTGGCAGATATCAAATAAATTTTTGGTTGTGTTCGCACAGGTTATAATGTAGGAAGGAAGGAATAGATCACAATAGGGAGAAAGGCAAATAGCTGACTTTACTTTTACCTAGTATATTTTTTGAAGCCTTAGTGGCTTGGCTTGGCTAGTGGTATAATGGTTAAAAGTTTGGTTCTTATCCAAAAGTTTGGCAGTTCAAAGCTACCAGCCAGTCTTTGGAAACTCTATGGGGCAGTTCTACTCTACCTTTTGTGTTAGTATGAGTTGTAATCCATTCCGTGACAATGTTTTCTTTTCTTTCTTTCTTTTTTCTGGAGGGAAGACAGTACTTGAAATATATCTTGGGTTTTCCAGGGTATAGACCAAACTATGCAGTAGAGTCATGATCATCAAAATGCAATGTCTTCAGCATAGGTAAAGAATATGGGGTTACTGGGGTTTAAATTTCCAATGCCATAGAGTAAATTCCTACTCATAATGAAGTGTGTATCTGTGGAAAACAGTGACTACGGTTAAGTACAGTAATATTTCCCCCACAGGGGCATAGCTGGGGTAACACATGCCCAGGACCAGTTGCCAAGTTACATGATCCTCATTTTAGCTGGAGAACCCAGAAACAATCTTTCAGTTGTACCTGTTACATTTTCAAGATGAATGGATGTTGACAGTGGTGACTTGTCAGCAGCAATGCCTTCCACCTCTTGTGCAGCTGTCTCAGTCAACCGCCTTTCACATTGTCACATCTTGGAATAGCATTCCATGCTTCCTCCGGTGCCCCTTTGGACTTGTGGAGGGGCAAATCCCGCATCACCCCTGTTCATGCCTCTGTGTCTGCTCTACTTGAGGAAGGATACTAGGCAGTCCTGAGTTAACAGAAACTGCTCAGTGGCAGCACCCTTCAAGTGGCACCCAGGCACATGCCACCGTTCTCCACACAGTGGCCCTGGAGGAGCACTGGTTGGCTGCTAACTGAAAAAGTCAGAAGTTTGAACTCAGACAGCTTCTCTGAGGAAGAAAAATGGGGCAGTCCCCTTTGGTAAACATTTCAGCACTGGAAATGTCATGAGGTAGTTCTACTCCATCCTATAGGGTTACTATGGGTTGGAATCAACTTGATGACAATGAGTTTGGTTTTTTGGTTTGGGATCAAATAATGACTTGTCAAGATATTTATTTATTATCCTGATAGGAATGAACACATAGAAGTTAAGACATGACCACTTTCCCTGATTTTTTTTTTTAAATCTTTGCAGAAAAGTTATAAAAGGAAGAAGTCCACCACTGCATAATGCTATATGGAGTTTTTGGAGCCAAAATTAAACAACACACAGAATTTGAGAATTGTATAGTGAAATGTCTTCCTGAGAATTCTCCCGACTACCTGTGTGCTTAACAACAAATCTGCTATCATTTTAATGCGAAGCAGAAAAACTGCTATGATGACGTTGACTATGGTATGGTGTATGTTTATTGGGCTTTTAGTTTTTTTCCCTTCCTTTCATAATTTTGGATTTCACAGTACAAAATAGATGTAGATAAGTGTCAGAGAAAATGACAAATTTAAGAGTCTGGGAGTATGGAAAGAAATCTTCAGAGGAAAGGTGGAAGGAAGAGAAAACAATTTCATTACTTAATTTAAGTAGTGGAAGGATTCGCACGAGAAGAATTCTGATAACATCTATATTTTTGCTTTCACAGACCAACAAGCAAGTGAACATAGACTTAAAGAATCAGAAAACTCAGTTGGAATCAGGAAAAGAGCTATGGACTTTTAGAATGATAAATGATAGGAATAGCCAAACAAGAGAGATGCTGAATTCTGAAGTAATATGTCTTAGATGATTTAGATATGTCACTGATGAATTACATAGACTGGAGCAGAAGTCATCTTTATATGCTTACTGGCTTATTTCTACGGCTTGATTACTGGAACACTTTTCTCCTTTCTTTCACTATAAATTTTCAAATAGATAAGAATCTTTTGTGGGAGACTGACCAAACTCATGTAAATCTGCAAAACAGATGATAGTTTCCAGAAGGCAAAATTTGTAGAGACATGGTGTATAATTTTCTCTTTTTCTTAATTGTGCATTAGATGAAGTTTTGCAGACAAAATTAGTTTCTTATTAAATGACTAACATAAGTATTGTTCTGTGACATTGCTTGCCAGCCCTATGAAATGTCAACACTCTCTCCTTCTTCACTTCAGGTTCTCCACTACCAGTTTTTCTGTCCCCTCCTTCCCTCTTATACTTCCCTTTGGGCTGATGTGCCCATTTAGTCTTGTTTTGTTTTGTGGGTCTGTCTAATCTTCAGCTGAAAGGTGAACTTCAGAAGTGACTTCATTACTGAGCCAAAAATGTTTCTGGAGGCTATATTTTCTAAGATGAACCAGAAAAGTTTCTGGGGGCTATTTTTTCTAATCTCTGTATATTTTGCTCAATTAAAGCATCCGAGATAATTTGTGATCTTTCTCAGAAGAGGAAAGTCATCTCCGGGGACTGTACAGCTCACACCTTCTTTAGTCTTGTTGCTGGAGCACAGAGCTGTGCTGTTCATAGCCATGGTCTTTGACAGATGTGGGGCCATTGGTAAGACTATTACCTGACAAAGATGAACTCACAAATGTGTCTAATTTTTTTCTGTTTTTAATCACTTCCTTATGCACTCAGTGTTCCAACTTGTTTTTGTGGTAGACTTACCTTTTTGTGGTTCAAATGTACCAGTCAGTTTTTACTAAGACAGTCCCCAGCTCTTCAGACTTGCCTACACAGACACTGAAGAGACAGATTTCGTGGTCACCGTCAGTAGTGGACTTACTTCTGTAGGCCCTTTGTCTTACAGGTTATTTCCCACATCCCTCCGTTCAGTGTTTGAAAGCAGTTTTCCTGGGGATTCATCCAAGGCTCCTTCTAATCTGTCAGCTTGTATCACCGTTGTGGTCTTGTTTTTGCCATCACTGTTGCTTTTCTATACCTGGCCTTGTCCTACAACATACCTGGATAACTGTGAATTCCCTGGATACTGGGAATCAGTCCAGTCAAACTGATACACATTTTTTTAGGGACTTCATTCAGTCCACAACAGTCCTGTTATATGCCTAGACCTCTATTATCTATTAAACTAGGATAACTATGTCACCATTCAGTTGGAAATGGCATTATTTTTTTGACACTCAGTGCACCAAAAAGTTACAAACCAAATCACACTGAAACCACTAATCAACACGCCTAGTCTTCCTTTGTTTTTCTTGCTAACCACAAGTTTGCCCGAGCAATCTCTTTCAGGAAATCACAGCAGGTGGTGGCTATATCCACTACACCTGCCCAGCCTAGACCTTAGAACACTCACAGATTGAGGAGATCAAGTGCTTCATCCAACCCTGAGCCTCCCGGAAATGAATATACATCCCAGCCAACCTTTCCACACGAGACCATCCAAGAAGATGTGATGCAAGTGGATGTAACATCTGGACCCCCAAATGTAGACATGAGGGGGCTAAGGGTGGACAGTTCTGGTACCAAACCCAACCCCTGGGTGCCACTGGAAACAAGAATCTCTTGATGCCCCTGGGGTATGAGCATGTGGCCTCTGAGTGGCTAAGTACCGTGTTGTTCCTTGTCTGTGCAGACTTTCTGTTTCCCTTGCGGTTGGTGTCCATCTTATTTCAACTGGCTAATAAGATAGGACGAGAAGCTGAGTGGTGTTTGGTTACAGTGTGTTCTTAGTAAGACTTTAATTTAGTGTATGCCAAGAAGAGTGCCATGTAACTGAGGAAATAATATTTTCTTTTGTTGGGCAGATCATTCTATTAGTAGGCAAACTATGCATTTATATTATTTTAAACTTGTTTTCTATCTAATTATCTTAATATAAATTTTGTTTTTGTTCCTTTCTATTTGCCTTCTATTATCCCAGAATCTACATATTGTACCTCCTTATTTGAGCCTCCTTTCTGGGAGTCTAGGGAATTTTTATCAGTTTTATAATTTTGTAACTGTAATCATGGATCCATGCCACCTGTCCGCAAAGCCAGCACTGAGACAGGAGATGAGGCGATTAAATAAAGACATTCATTGAGTGTTGATACAAAAGAGGCAAGGGGGAATTAGTTCCTCCAAAGCTTGCCTGTATGTACAGGCTAAGCCTGGAGGTTTTACAGGTTGACTAAGGGGTGGGAGGTGCAAGTAAATTTTTCTGTGTTTCAACAATATTTTTTTGTGGGGGTCTCCATGACTCCAATAAGCTGGGGCTTGATAACCATCCCAAGCTACCTGGTGATTCAGTTCAGTAGTCTTAGAGAATAACTGAAAGGGTATAAACAGAATGGTTAATGAACGTTCCTAAGAGGAAGGAATAGCTGTGTGATTTACGACCAGTACAAGGTCAATTCTTATGGATGGGGGAAATCAAGCTCTCAGGACTCAGTGTTTATAACATAGTTGTCTCAACTACTGTTTGTAGCAAGATGGAGTCAGGCTGGCCAAGGGCTTCCCTTTCAATTTGGTATGGAATTGTAGATCAAAAAGGAGTGACATAGTCTCCCAGTGGGTATGTCTCTTTCGTCTCCCGAAATCTTTACCCCATTGTGAAGAGCATGACCACAGAAGGTCTGATTTATGGCTCTCTTCAAGAAGGAGAGCAGGTCAGGCACCCCGTCATTTGGGTCAGGATCAGTAGTGCTTGCTGTGACTTACCAATCCCAGTTACCAGGGGGAAAATTTGGTTTCTGCCGCACATTAGGAAGGTGTATTAGGTCCAAAACTCAGGGGATAACTGAGGTGCTTCTAAGCGCTCTTTTGTCCCCAAATTCTTGTCAGTGGGAAACAGTGACAGCTCAATACACAAAGGATTATCTCAGGACTAATATCCTATTAAGAATGAAACTGGGATGTCCTCATGAGTCAAGAGTACCTTGTCTGTGTAGGTAATGATGGGGGATGAGACAAAGTGAGGGTAACTCTGTGATCAACATAAAACTCATATCTAGCTACAGAAATGGTAATTACAGCAGCTGTGTTTTACCTTAATTATTTTTGTCTCTGCCCCTGCTCCCCCAAGAGTTGGTATAAAGGACACTAGTGGTGACTTATATTTTGGGTTTAGATCATTAAGCAGTGGTGTGGTAACTACTTACTCTTGTATAATGCTCAGTTTATTCTACTCCCCACATTATCTTTCCTGTTCTAGTTTCCTGTTGGATAAAAGAGAAGGTTAGATATAGAGAGCGATAGCATGGCTTCTGGTTTTCCGTCCAGAGCCATTCAACCCTCCTCTACCCATATTTGTACCTTAGGAATGAGACTTGAAAGTGTTGCATTAATAGACTTCCTTGTCCTTAGTTTTCTGGCTGGTTTGGCCTAAGGGGAACACTAGCAATAAATCAGAATTAAGGATGATGCCAAGGAAGATGGGGTCATCTATGTTTATCCTTTCTCCGCAGGATCACAGAGGGCTGGCTGTGTTCTGCAGTGGCTCTCTCCACTAAGCTCATCATTTCAAGCTTTTTACAGTTGTCCTCTGTCATGGGAGTGGTGGACTCCCCCTGCTGTTACTGATGTGTGATAGTGCTCTGCCTTTGTGCCAGCTTCGTAAATATTCTCATTATTAATCTCTTCTCAGTTATCTAATCTGTGTGTCATGGTAGCATCCTGGCTGATATATATGTACAAAGTTTATAGTCGTACCTGTTTTCTCACCTAGCAATCCCACTGCACTGAAGCATTTATGGAAAAAATTTATTGTTCAGTTTTCCTGATTTGTATGTATTTATAGGCTCAGTAACTCTTCTGCCAAGTAATGTTTCACTCAACAGTGTATTTTAACTGTAAAGAGTCTAAAGATGATTTATAGTGCTTTCAGAGAATTTGGATGAATGGATGTAACATAAACATTTTATCATCAATAGGTAAATACTTCAGTGGTTTCAGTTTTAAGGTCTAGTCATTGGAGTGAGCTTGTATAAAGCTAAATCTTTGTTCACAGATTTAATTACAAAAAATACAATGGATTCAACTGAAGTATTTGCGTAGGTTTTCCTACTTTTTAACGATACTGAAGCTAAGCATATTTGCTTTTAGAGATGATCAGTATAACAAAGTTCCTCTTGTTTTATTTGTCTGTTTTCAAAAGTTACTTCTAATATTTTCAAAATGGTGAAAAGAAAGTAAACAGAATATATTCTGCTTTCATTTACCTGTTCCTCTCTAGTGCCTTATTATGAGTTTTTAGAACCTTTGGTTGCTTTGGTTGAACTGAACTTTTCTCTAGTGGCAATGTCCCTTGGTCCCTGAGTTCCTTATAGACTCCTGTCTTGGTAGCATCCCTTGGTCACTGCCCTCTAGGGCTGTTTTTTAGCTGCATTTCCTTCAATTGCAAGAGATTTTGTGACAGTTTGTGTTAAGAGAACACTGGCCAACCTCATACTCCTTGAACATTCTGTATTCTTTATACAGGTAAAATGGAAGGATGGAAATAAATATGAGGGCTAACAGTTAAGTTCACGAACTCATCTTAGAAAAAGTGCTATATACCTCATTGCTGAATATCATGGTTACAGTCAAAGTACTCTCCTTGGGTAGCTATGCACAGACGCCAGCATCTAGTTCACTCTTGGAAGCAATTTTGGAACCCTTTTTCAGCAATAGTCACCAGAGCTGTCATTGTAGTACCCTTGCTGTCCTATATACCATCAGAATGTTTTCCTTTCAATATATTCTTTATCTTCGGGTAAAGACAAAAATCGTTAATGACCAGATAAGGTGAATAGGGAAGGTGTTCCAATACAGTTATTTGTTCACTGGCTAAAAACTCTCTCAGACAAAAGTACAATTAAGATCATGAACTTGCCCCCATGGCACCATCTACAATGGCTTTTCCAGGAAGAGTTCCAAACTTGCTTTGGAGGGTGGACTAGGTACTGGTGTCGGTGCATAGCTTCCCAAGGGGAGTACTTTGAAGGTGACCGTAGTGATATTCAACAGTGAAACACATGGAGCACTTAGAACAATTAAGTTCATAGACTTGTCGGGCATTGTATAACACCAAGAGGTGCAAATGTACGGTCATACATGCTTCCCTTGTTGGAATTGCTATGGATATGAATCGTCTCCTAAACAGCTTGAACATTGTCTTGAATTAGAGCAGAGAGCCTCTAAGGTAAGGAGTTGAGTGGTAACAGAATAATTATGAAAAAACAGTATTGATATACTGGGAATTGTTAACTGACACTGACTTTTAACTAGAACAATACCTTATCTAAGGTAATGTGAAAGACATTAAAAATGTCAGATGGCTTTGTGATGTTTTAGATGCAGCACATGGTGATTAATCATTCTGGTTCTGACAATGACTATATGAATGATTTTCACTCTGCCACTTGATAAACAGACAAGACACATTGACGACACATGAAGTGAAAAATGGGAAACAAAAGATTATTTTACTTTTCTCTCTAAAACAGATTAGGCATAAACTTATTATTTTCCGTGAAAAGAGAGTCAAATTTATTAGAAAAGCATCTAGTGGGTAAGTTGGTGGAGTGTCTTACAGAAACCTCAGTAGAAGAAGAAAAAGTGCTGCAGATAAAAAAAATCCTAAATAAATATATAAATTTCATTATAACGCTGTTTTCATATATCATGTGGTGAATCAAAAACAAAATAACACAAAATTTCCAGGGGATCACATTAGTTCTCCTCCTGTCTTAGGTGGTTTAGACTTTGATAGTTTTTGTGTTAATTTTGTGTCTGAAGTGTAAGTAGAACAAAGAAGAATTTGTAGAAGGTAGTGAGATGTAATTTTTTGTGTGGGGGGGATTATGGGCGGGTGGATGAGAAAAAGACTTTTAGTGGAACTGAAAAAGGTAATTAGCTTGTTGATTCTGGAAAAAGAATGTTAACTTGTGCCTTAGTTTGTTGTTTATGTACATAAAGTTATTTGAAAGAGATATTACAAATTATATTTCACACAGTTACAAACAAAGAAAAGCAGTCTTAAAAGAGAGGAGGCTGGATTTTACTTGGATATAAAGAAGACTTTCTGACAATTTGAAAGATAAAATTCATGAGACATGAGTTGAGGGAGGTGTTAAGCTCTTAACCTTCTTGGATGGAAGGCAAGATGTCTGTGAAGTGAGATTAGTAACTTGTTTAACCTAGGAGCTGAGTACTTGATGCTTCTATTATTTGGAACCTCAATTATGACATTGTTTTCATCTCTAGAGGAATAATTGTGTGGAAACCTTTCAGAGGACTGATCAGTACCACAGAGATCAAGAAAATGGATTAAACATAGTAGAACACAATGAGCTGGCCTTGTCTCATACATCATGATGTTTAATTACTGTAACAGTGATAGACATAATTACATGGTTCAAGAAAACCTTTTCCAACACTTTGTTTTTTGGAGCACAGTTTGCCTATGAAAAGGTGTTTTTAGAACATAGCCAGCCAGGAGTTGTCACCTGTGCATATTTGATAACTTCCAGGTGAATAAACATCCTATCCTGGTCTCAGTGTAGAAACCCCTCTGTGGCTATTGCTCAGGCTTGAGCACACCTTCCATGTGGCACATATATTTAAATCTTTGATGACCTAAGCAATGTGAATTTTTACACTGTCTGATACTTGGCTGTGTATTACTCTTTGTTTTCATATAAAGCAAAAAAGCTCATTTTCATTCAGTTGATTTTGACTCATAGTAACTCTATAGGACAGATTTTACTTCCCCATGGGGTTTCCAGAGTCATTTCTGACTCAGAGTGACCCCATAGTACAGAATAGAACTATACCATAGGGTTGCCAAGAGGCAGTTCATGGATTTGAACTGCCAAACTTTTAGTTAGCAGCTGAATTCTTTATCAGCCTGCAACCAGTTAATTCCTTGGAAACTCTGTGGAACTAAGGCCACTCTGAATTGGAATGGGCTCAGTGATTAAGGAATAGTCAATGACTGTTTGTGGCACAAAAGTTAAGCACTAAGTTGTAAACACAAATGTTGGTGGTTTGAACTCACCCAGTGACTCCATTGACTGAAAGAGATGGTGCTCTGGTCCTTTCAAGATTACAGTCTAGAAAAGCCTATGTTTTCACCCTGCCAAGTGGGGTCAGTATCAGTCAAAAGTTGACTTGATGGTACCCAACAGCAAAGACAAAGAGTACTTAATGTGGTCCTAAAAGATTCCATATTTATACTTCTTTCCTCTTTAAATTCGTTTTTCTCAAATTTTGAGTTTCTGTGTCATAGATAACGACAGAAGAGGCAAAAGGCAAAAAAGTCATAGTCAGAATCATAGAAATGATAGACTTACTGACAACCTGTACAAAATGTTTTAACACTTAAAAGACACCTGCAGACACAGTACTATACTTTGTTTGCAGTTACACTATTTTTGAAGACTGAATCTACACTGTAAAGCAAATTTTATCTCCTAAACAAACTCTCCACCACCCATTTGTCAGTTTGTTGTACTGTGGTGGCATGTGTTTTTTTTTTTTATGATGCTGAAAGCTGTGCCAATATTTCAAATACCAACAGTGTCATCTGTTATGGACAGGTTCCTGTTGGAGCTTTCAGACTGAATTCGGACTAAGAAGAAAGTCCCGGTGAGTTTCCGACTATCATCCAGTGAAAACCCGGTGGATCAGAGCAAAACATTGTCGAACATAATGCTAGAAGCTGAGCCCCTGGATTGGAGAGACTACACAATGGCTGCAACAATGACTCAGATATGCCAATGATCTTGAAGATGATGCAACATAGGGTACTTTTCAGTTACTTTTCATGTGGGAGTCACTACAAGTTGGAGTTGACTCCAGGCAGCTAAAAACGACTTCTTTCAAAAACACTGTTGCTGTTGAGTTGATTTCCACTTATAATGACCTGTGGGACAGAGTAGAACTTCCCCATAAGATTTCCAAGGCTGTAATCTTTAAATAGACTACTGCAAAAGACCACCATAAAAGATTGTCTTTCGCTTTGTCATTATACACATAATTTCCTCATTTTTTTTCTTTCTTGTCTGTTTATTATATGAATCGCTTTGTTCTTTTTCCTGTTTCTTCTTCTTTTTCACAATTGCTTATTCTCTGTTTTTCTTTTCAAAATTCTACGTGGTTTCTTCCTTCATCACCTGCAGTTTTATAATTTCAATTGTCTTCAAGTTCTACCGTCTCCTATTTTTGTTGACCCCTGATATTATAAGCATATTATTCAGATTACTGAGTCATTCTTTTTTTGGAAACGCTGGTAGCATAGTAGTTTAAGTGCTAAGGATGCTAACTAATCAAAAGATCAGAAGTTCAAATCCACTGGGCACTCCTTGGAAACACTATGAGGCAGTTCTACTCTGTCTATATGGTCACTATGAATCAGGATCGACTAGACAGTAACAGGTTTTGCTTTTTAATCATTCTTTTAGAGAGAGCCCTGTTGGTGAAATTGTAGAGTTTTGGCTGCTAACAAAAACAGAGAAAGTTTGAATCCATCAGTAGCTCCTAGGAGACTCTATGGGGTAGTTCTACCTTGTCTGTCAGGGTCATGATGAGTCAGAATCTACTGGATAGCAATGAAGATTTATCACTATCTTAAGGACCTTGGTAGCAGAGTGGTTAAGTGCTTAGCTTCTAACTGAAAGATTGGGAATCTGAACCTACCAGCTGCTCTGTAGTACAGGGTCACTGTGAGTCAGAATTGACTCAATGGCAATCGATTTGATTTGTTTTTCTCACTATTTCTATAGCTACCTGATTTTTATGTGTTGGAGGCTGACTTTATTATGTCTAGGTTGCAATTTCTGCACAACGAATCCTTCAACCAATTTTTGATGGATGCTACATTTTCGGTGAATCCCCTTCTCCTTGTTTTTTGATCTTAATAATGTGTTAGTAGCTGAGTTTATAAAGAAGGGTAGAACATAGTTCCTTCCCTGAGTTTTTAGAGGAGGTGAAGCTTAAATATAGGTTAAACTCATCCACTGGTGTCACAGAAGAAAGGTCTGGTAATCTGCTTCCATAAAGATTATTGCTAAGAACACCCTATTGGGGAGTTCCACTGTGGAACTCATAGGGTTGTCACGAGTAGGAATCAACTTGATGGCAACGGTTCCGCTAATCTTGGTATCAGTGGACCTGTGTTGTGATACTAGCTGTAACGTTAAATAAATTTGTGATCTTGATTAAGTTACTAACATATTTGGGTACGTATTGTAAGGAAACTTCTCTCAAGATTTCAGGATTTTGTCAATCTAACATCTGTAGGGCAGAGCTTGATTATATACCTTGCAACATGTTTTCTCCTTTTCACAATGGTCAGTTGAGAGCTTCACATAACTAATACCATAATGATACTCTAAATACTCTGTTTTTTCACTGCACCAGCTACTGGTGCCTCTGCACTGTCCTCTTTCCAAAGGGTGCAGAGACCCCGCAGCTTCTGTGACCTTGGTCTCCCTCCTCTTCTTTGCTCCCCTGAGAAATGACCTTCAGCCTGGAAAACAGCAGCTAGGAAGGCTGCCTGGCAATTTTTGTATCTACAATTTTTATTTCTTGCTCTTTGTTTCAGAGTGGGCTTGGCAGGCGAGTTTCACTAGCTGAGGAATTTTTGTATAAGTTTCGTCTTTGCCTGTTACAAACAAGCAGATTAGAGTCCAGGTGTCTGACATACATATCTCTAGTTTAATACAGAGTTTCTTGTGGCTATTTTGTGATGTATACAGTTATCTGTGGGCTGCAGGTTTAAAAACATGAAGTATTCCTTGCTGAAATGATATACAAACTCTAATGTAAAAACTGTCTTTCGAGACTCCTTGGAGAACAGCTTGTGGTATCATACCTCCAAAAGAACCTTCTTTCTCTTTCTAACTTGGAGTATATTTCATTGGCTTGATTGCTCCAGAGCACAGACCCAAACTGGGTAACACTGTGGTCTCTTGAGGCAGAAATTCCCTGGGAAACTTCAGTTTTCTGCTGTTAATGATTTTCACTGATTGGATGAGACCCTGTTCACATTATCGGTGATAAATGCCTTTATTCAAAGTCAACCGATTAGATCTTTTAATCACATCTGCAACATATCTTCTCATCAACAAGATTAACGTTTCAGTTTTTTGGTCTTCTTTTCATATCCTAGATGTTTTAGTGTATTTAGCTTTATATTATACATAAGTTCTCTATTAGTCAATACCATCTCAAAGGCAAGTAACAATTGGTGGATAAATGGATGCAAGAAATTAACCACCACTGGTATTAAATACAGAGTCAATATGGTAATAAAGAGCAGGTCCATATGGCAGCTGCCACTTCCTTCGTGTGATCACAGGTTTAGGGTCCATTAGCATATTACTTGGAATGTAATTTCAAAGTTCAGATGTCATTGTTGTTAGGTGCTATTGAGTTATTCCGACTCACAGAAACTGACAACAGAGCCAAATCAGTGCCCAGTCATGCATCATCCTTACAATTGTTTGAAGTCGTTGTTTTAGCCACTGTAGGGAGCAGCTTTCATAATTTTGATTTTTATCCTCTGCTATACTGATATAAATCCCATAATTTATATTTCATTGTATTCTCTTACAGGCAGCATGGTTGGCAAAGCGAATGGATGGAGCAAATCATTCTGTGGCATCAGAGTTTGTGTTTCTGGGACTCTCTAATTATTGGGAGATCCAATTTGTCCTCTTCATGTTCTTCACCATGTTTTATGTGGCAAGCATGATGGGAAACGCCCTTGTTATGTTCACTGTGACTTCTGATCCTCACTTACACTCCCCCATGTACTTTCTGTTGGCCAATGTTTCCTTCATCAGCCTAGATGTTTCTTCAGTTGCTTCTGCTAAGACGATTTACGACCTTTTCAGAAACTGCAAAATCATCTCTTTTGGTGGATGCATTGCTCAGATCTTCTTCATCTGTGTCATTTTTGGTGTTGAGTTGGTGTTGCTCACAGCCATGGCCTTTGACAGATATGGGGTCGTTTGTAAGCTGCTCCACTACCTGCTCACCACGAATCCACAAATGAGCATCTTCTTTTCAGTGTCACCCTGGATGATTGGCCTTATCTACTCTCTGGTTCAATTGGCTTTTATAGTAAACCTACCTTTCTGTGGCCCCCATGTGTTGCATAGCTTTTACTGAACCTTCTTGGGCTTATCAACTTGGCCTCCATGGACACCTGTCAACTGGAGTTCCTAGTCATGGCCAATAGTGGATTCATCTGTATAGGCTCCTTCTTCTTCTTTTTTGTAAATTATGATTGAATGGAAATGTACATTCCCATATAAATTTGCATGCTCACCTATATGCAGCTCCCACTGCTCTCCCTGTCTGGTGACAGCACACTCTTCCTCTCTGCTCCATACATGTCTTACCTTCCCAACAGTCTCCTATCTTCTCTTCTCCAACCACTCCACTTCCCCCATATGAAGTCAGCAGGACGACATCCTATAGATGCATAGAACCATAAAGTGCCCACAAGATACGGTCACCCTGCGTCACCAAGTCCAATCCATTGCTGCTGAAGAGTTAACCTTCATTATGATTTATGGAAAGGGGTAGCATCAGGACCAGGGATCATACTGCCAGGGGAACCCTGAAACCCCTGGACCATCAATCACCGTCTTTTAGTAGAGATCTCAGGGTGCACCCCCATTTATTACTGTGTTGCCAGAGAGACTCAACTTTGTGAGTTCAGTCGTTGCTATCACTGGTGGTGGCTGGGCACCATCTGTTTCTTTTGGTCATGAGTCGATGTAGACAACCACTCACGTGGGTCTCTCTATCTTCTGGGTTCTGTTTCCCCCATATTGTTAGGGACCTCAGTGATCATCCTTTCCTGCTGAGTTGGGACCATTTTCTATACCCTCAGGTGGCAGCCTGGCAGCTTTTAAGACCTCAGATGCCACTCACCAGTGTGGGGTGGAGAGAGCCCTCATTAGCAAAACTCTAGTTGTACCAATTGGCCTCAATTTTGCCTGAGAGCACAGTCCCTGGCCCCCTGTCCCAGCTACTCTGTCATTGCAATATTCGGTTAAGATGGGAGGAGTACTCAAGTTGTGTTGAAGTCCAGTTAGTATTGATCTTCGTTTTAATGTGTGCTGTCATCGATTACAGCCAGTCCAGTTTGGCATGTAATCTAAACCCTCCCCACCCTCCCATCCTTCCTAACCTTGCAGCCATCAAAGCGTCTTTTCATCTATGCTTGAGTCTGATTTTAAGTGCTTATCACAGAGGTCTCATACAATATTTGTCCTTTTGCTGCTGACTACTTTCACTCAACATAATGTCCTCCAGTTGAAACCAGGTTATGAGATGTTTCCTGAAATCATCGTTGTTCTTTATCATTGCATAGTGTTCCATTGAGTATATATACCATAGTTTACCTATTCATTCCTCTGTTGTTGGTCATCTGGGTTGATTCCATCTTTTTGCTGTCATGGACTGTGCTGCAATAAACATTCATAGGCATGTTTCAGTTGGAGTGAATGGCCTTGATTCTGTAGGATATATTCAAAGTAGTGGAATTACTGGGTCAAGTGGTATACCTAGATCCATTTTCTTGAGGGAGCGCCAGATTGTTTTCCAAAGAGGTTGCACCATTTTGCAATCCCACCAACAGTGTAAGAGAGTTCTAGTTTCTCCAAAGCCTCTCCAGTATTTGTTGTTTTGTGTTTTTTGGATCATGGCCAACCTTGTTGGGATGAGATGGTATCTCATTGTAGTTTTGATTTGAATTTCTTTGATAGCTAATGATTGTGAGCATGTCTGCATGTGTTCTTTGGCTGCCCGGATCACCTCTTTAGAGAAGTGTCTGTCCATCTCCTTTGCCCATCGCTTACTTGGATGATTTACCTTTTTCTTACTGATATTTTGTAGTACCATGTATATTATGGAGATCAGGTGTTGGTCTGATGTATAGTTGCCAAATATTTTTTCCTGTTCTGTAGGTGGCCTTTCAATTCTATTAATAAAGTCTTTGGAAGAGCAAAAGTGTTTGATTCTTAATAGTTCCCATTTATCTATTTTCTCTCCTGTTGACTGTGGTTTGTTTGACAGATTTTGAAGTCTGTCTACGTTGTGTATTAAAACTTCCATTATTGTGCCTACTTTTTCTTGGATGAGCTTTGTCATTTTAGGTTTCATATTTAGGTCTTTTATCACATTTGAGTTGTTTTTTGTATAAGGTGTAAGATATGGGTCTTATTTCAGTTTATTGCAGATAGATACCTAATTTTGCCAGCACCATTTGTTGAAGAGATTGTTTTTACCCCAGGTTAATGTCTTAGGGCCTTTGTCGAATATAAACTGTTCATAGGCAAATCGTGTGATATCTGGGGTCTCAATTCTGTTCCATTGATCTATCTGTCTATTTTCATACCAGTACTAGGCTGTTTTGACAACTGTGGCAGTGTACTAGGTTCTCAAGCTGGGTAATGAGTAGCCTCTCATTGTGGTCTTCTTTTTCAGTAGTGCTTTACTTGTCCGAGGCTTCTTCCCTTTACAGACAAAGTTGGTAATTTATTTCTCCACTGACTCAACAGCACTTGGCTTGGCTGGCATTAAAAAATGCCACTGGAACTTGTATTGGGATTGCATTATGTAAGTAGATTGCTTTGGGTAAAATAGACATTTTCACAATGTTAAATTGTACTATCCGTGAGCAGGGTAACTTTCTCCATTTATGTAAGTCTCTCTTAGTTTCTTGTGGTAAGGACTTGTAGTTCTCTTTGTAAAGGTCTGTTATTTCTCTGGTTAGATTTATTCCCAGGTACTTTATCTTCTTAGGGGCTATAGTAAATGGCATTGACTTGGTGATTTAATAATCTCATTGTTGGCATAAAGGAATTCTACTGATTTACTTATGTTTATCTTGTATCCTGAGACTTTGCTGAACTCTTCTATCAGTTTGAGTAGTTTACTTATGGCTTCCTTGGGATTCTCAGCAGATACAATCATATCATCTGGAAAACAGGGAGATTTTGACTTCTTTGCTGATGCAGATACCCTTCATTTCTTGTTCTTCTCTAATTGCTCTCGCTAGAACTTCTAGTACAAAGTTGAATAGGAGAGGTGAGAGTGGGCATCCTTGTCTAATTCTTATTCTCAAGGAAACTGTTTCAGTCTCTCTCCATTCAGGATGCAGTAGGCAGTTGGCTTTATATAAATGGCCTTTATTGCATTGAGGAATTGGCCGTCTATTCATATTTTGCTAAGAGTTTTTAGCATGAATGGGTGTTAGACTTTATCAAATGCTTTTTCTGCATAAATAGACAAGATTCTTGTCTTTTGTGGTATTTATGTGGTTGATCACATTAATTGTTTTTCTGATGTTGAACCAGCCTTGCATCCCTTTTATGAATCCAACTTGGTCATGATGCATTATATTTTGGATATGTTGCTGTATTCTATTGACAAGAATTTTGGTGAAGAGTTTTGCATCTGGATTCACAAGTGATATCAGTCTGTAGTTCTCCTTTTTGGTTGGGTCTTTCCCTGGCTTTGGCACCAGGGTTATGCTGGCGTCATAGAAAGAACTTGGGAGTATTCTATCCCTTTCAATACTGTGAAATAGTCTCAGTAGTATTGGAGATAACTCCTCTCTGAAAGCTTGGTTGAATTCTGCAGTGAAGCCATCTGAGCCCAAGCTTTTATTTGGTTGGAAGCTTTTGGATGACTTTTTCAATTTCTTCCTTTGTGATGGGTTTATTAAGTAGTTCTGCTTCAACTTGTGATAATTTTAGTAGGTGATATGCATCAAGGAATTTGTCCATTTCCTCTAGGTTTTCAAATTTGTTAGAGTACAGTTTTTCATAGTATTCTGTTATGATATTTTTGGTTTCTGTTGGATCTGTTGTGACAACTCCCCTCTCATTTCTTATTTGGGTTATTTATTTCCTTTCCTGTTTCTCTAGCAAGTTTAGCCAATGGTTTGTCAATTTTGTTGATCTTTTCAAAAAACCAGCTTTTGGTCTTTTCAATTTTTTCAATTGTTCTTCTGTTCTCTAATTTGTTTAGTTCTGCTCTAGTCTTTGTGATCTGTTTTCTTCTGGTGCCTGAGGTGTTTCTCTGTTGTTGCCTCTCTGCTTGTTCAAGCTGTAGAGTTAGTTCTTTGATTTGGTTTCTTTCTTCCTTCCAGATGTGTGTATTTATGGAGCTAAACTGAGCACTACTTTGGCTGTATTCTGTAGGTCCTGGTAGGAAGTGTTTTTCTTCTCATTGGAATCCATAAATTTCTTTATTTCATCCTTAATTTCTTCTATATCCCATGGTTTTTTCAGCAAGATGTTGTTCAGCTTCCAAGAGTCCACTTTCTATCTATGTTTTTTCTGTTGTTGATTTTGACTTTTATGGCTTTTTTATCTGAGAAGATGCTTTGCATTAGTTCAGTGGTACAGATTTTGTTGAGAATTGCTTTGTGTTCTAACATATGGTCTATTCTGGAGAATGTTCCATGGGCACTGGAGAAGAAGGTGTAGTTGTATGCCGATGGGTAGAGAGTTCTGTATATTTTGATGAGATTTAGTTGGTTAATTGTGGCAATAAGCTCTTCTGTATCTTTACTGAGCTTTTTTCTAGATGATCTGTTCAATATTGAGAGTGGAGTGTTGAAGTCTCCCACTATTATTGTGGAGTGATCTATCTCCTTTTTGAGTGTGATCAGTATTTCTTTGACGTATTTAGGTGCTCTAATATTAGGTGCATAAATATTTAATATAGTTAAGTCTTGCTTGTGTACTGAAACTTTCAGCAACAAATAGTGTCCATCCTTGTCCATGATGGTGGATTTCACATTAAAATTGATTTTGTCTGAGATTAGAACTGCCACACCTCCTATTTTTTGTTCATTGTTAGCTTGATATATATTCTTCCATCCTTTAATTTTCAGTTTGTTCCTATCCTTAAGTCTAAGGTGAGTTTCTTGTAGGCAACATGTGGATGGGTCATGTCTTTTGATCCAAGATGTCACTTGATATCTCTTTACTGGAGCATTCAGTCCATTCACATTCAATGTAATTATTGATAGGTATGTGTTCAGTGCTTCCATTGTGATATGTCAATTTTTGTGTTGATATTTTCTCTGTTCTTATTAATCTGTTCTGGGACATTATTTTTTGTGAGTTGATTTTTCACCTTTTTCAGAGTTCGTTTTGTGGTTGTTGAGGCTCCTGTGTTATATTTCTTGATATGGTATGTTGTGTCTTTGTTGTGCTTTATGGCTGCCACAATGACCCCCCCTTAATAAACTATGTATAAACCCAGCTTTAATTACTAGCAGTCTTGTTGACTTCCTCTCCACCTAGTAGGGCTATAACAACGGTAGTATAACCCTCTTTTTAATATAACTATGGTTTTCATAATAATCACTGGATTATTTCTTTCAGTATGAAAGCTTTGGCTGAGTTTGGAGCCTTCTCTGAGTAGGATTCTGGATGATGTGTCCTTCTAAGATATAAAGTTAGTAGTTTTGTTCTTCTAAGCCAAAGCCAAGAGATTCTTTCAGTATTTCTTGTAGCTTTGGTTTGGTTTTTTCAAAGCCTCTGAGTTTCTGTTTATCTGCGAATGTCTTAACTTCGTTCTCATATTTGAAAGATAGTTTTGCAGGATTTATAATTCTTGGTTGGAAGTTCTCCTTCAAGGCTCTGAATGTGTCATGCCGCTGTCTCCGTGCCAGCATGGTTTCTGCTGAGAATCTGACGAAAGCCTACAAGGTTTCCCTCTGAATGTTAGCCTTGCTTTGAGTTGCTGCCTTTAAGAGTTTCTGCTTGTGTTTCATTTTGTTAAGCATGACTATAATAAGTCTTGGAGTCTTTATTTTGAGATCTATATTGAGTGGCATTTGATATGCATCTTGGATATCAATATTTTCTTCCTTCATGATTTCTGGGAAGTTTTCTGTCAGTAGCTCAGCAACAACATTCTCTATGGTCTCAGGTGTTTCACCCTGTTCAGGGACTCCAATTAATTGTAGGTTGATTCTCATAATAGAGTCCCACATGCTTCTTAATACTTCTTCATTTTTCTTGTTTCTTTTTTCTGATTTCTCCTCATAGATGCTGGAGTCAGTAGCTCTGTCTTCCAAGTCAGAAAGTCTCTTTTCCATTTGTTCCATTCTGTTTTCTTGGCCTTGAATTCATGTTTCTATGTCTTTTGATTTTGTTGTTGATCTGTTGGATTTCAGAGTACTGGTGTTCCATCAGATCGAACAACTTTCTTAATTTTCATTTTGCTCTGCTGCATTTTGTAAAAGGTCTAGGAGGTCTCTATATAATCCTTTTTTATTCACTTTCTGATAATTTCAGAAAAGTTTCTTCATCTGGAATGCTCCTTGGTTGTTTCATTTAGGGGCCTTCTGAAGCCATGGATGATCTCCTATTTACCACTTTCTCAAGGGTCTGTTGCTTTTTGAGGTTCATGTGAGTCGATAAAGGCTGAGAGAGATACTGCGGGGATGGAGCACAGATGTTTGTCTAGGCTGTCTTAAAATGAAAAATAAAAGGCATCTGACCACTTTCCACATCAGTCAGGTTTTCAATTGTAGAGATTTCTCCTCCCAACTGGCAAAGAAAGCCCTTCTGTATCCAACCCCAGATGATATGAACTAGATCAAAATACAGCAATGCCACTGCCCTGTTGACCTCCACTGACAGGCTCCAGCCACAGGTGACACTGTGTAAACTATTGCTTTTCCATCAGAAAATGCTCTCCTGTGGGCAGGTGCTGGCTCCCAGGCTAAGAACTAGGTCCAGATGCAGCCACTGTATCTAAGATGATGCCCTGCACAAGGTTGCTGCTGCTTCTGTACATACCACCTTGTGGCAGAGGCAGAAAGAGGGGCTAATGGCTTCCGGATGCAGTAAGTCCTCAGCCTCTGTTGCTGAGCCCCAGCTGTGGGTGACACTGTGTAAACTACTGCTTTTCTGTTGGAAAAGTGCTCTCCTGTGGGCAGGCACTGGCTCCCAGTGCCTGAACTAGGTCTTAATACTTAATACTGGACCTAGTTCTTAATACTTCTTCATTTTTCTTGTTTCTTTTTTCTGATTTCTTGATTTTGTTGTTGATTTGTTGGATTTCAGAGTACTGGTGTTTCATCAGATCGAACAACTTTCTTAATTTTTCATTTTGCTCTGCTGCATTTTGTAAAAGGTCTAGGAGGTCTAGAACTAGGTCCAGCTAAAGTCTCTGCATCCAAGAAGGTGTCCTGCACAAGGGCACCACCGCTTCCATACAAACCACACTGTGGCAGAGGCAGAAAGACTGACCAAAAGTGACAAGATGCACAGAGTCCTAAGCCTGTCTCCTAAAATATGGCAATTTCCCCTGCTTATCCCACCGGAAGTGTGTCAGAGACCAGCCACTAGACAAGACCCAGCTCCACCTGCTGGCCAAGACAGAGAAGTCAAAATGGTGAGGTACCTTTAGCCTGTGAGAGCCAGGACTAGCCAGGAGCAGGAGTCAGTGAATGAAGTGAGGTTTTTCTTTCAGTGGTGTCAAGTTCAAATTCATAGCTCTGTGCCATGTCCTGGGGCTCAGTAGGTGACCAGAAGGCTTCATTTGATCATTAATTCAGGTCTTGGTTTCCAGAGGGATTCAAGGAGACGTGTGCTTAGTCTGCCATCTTGACTCTGCCCCTGGATTTATTTCTGTAAGATGTTGTATATCCAGTCTCCTAAGAATTTTAGTAGCATGACTGATGTTGTCAGAGGGTTTTCTGGTAGGACTTGTGATTAAAATATCATCTACATACTGGAGGACTCTGCCCTCCTCTAGTGGTAAGTCCTGGAGCCCACTGGTTAGCACCTCCTCAAAGAGACTGGGGCTACTCTTGAATCCCTGTGGTAAAACATTCCAGAAATACTGAGTCTTAGTTCCTGAGGTGGGATCTTCCCACTCAAAGGCAAATATCTATTAGGACTTGTCATGAATTGAATTTTGTCCCCCCAGAAATTATGTGTGTTAGTCCAGCTGGGCTGTGATTCTCAGTATTGTGTGATATTCTTATATGTGGTAAATCTTGACTCTGTGTTGTTAATGACAGAGGATGGGGAGTGGCTCTGTTAGTAAGGAAGGAATCAATCTATAATATTCTATTGTACTTTGAGGCAGTCTCTTGGGGCATAAGGGAAATGAAAAGAAAGCAAGTAGAGAGTTGGGGACACCATACCACCAGGAAAGAAAGTGCTGAAAGCAGAGAGCACCCTGTGTTCTGTGCCTCAGAAGCTCCCAGTTCAGGGGGAGATTGATGACAAAGGCCTTCTTTTAGAGCTAACAGAGAAAGACTTAATCCTGGAGATGATGCCCTGACTTTGCACTTTTAGCTTACTTTTCTGTGATAAAATAAATTTGTCTTTATTAAAGCCTTCCACAGTGGTATGTCTGTTACAGCAGCACTTGATGACTAAGACAAGGTAGTTAAGAGTGATTTACTGAAGGAGGGGAAATTTGAATATTGGACACATTGAGGAGACTTCCATGTGGTTAGTAGGAACTTCTTCATAGATTTCAGTTCCGTCTTCAGAATTCAAAATTGAGTAGAGTAGATCTAACTGGCATTTTCTGGTTTGAGTCTGTCCAGAAGACTATTTGCCCCAACAGTTTGTATAAAACTGAATGTTTTAGCAAAGTACCAAATTCCTTAGGAACACTGAGGTACATTAATTAACTGAAAGATAGTTTCCAGGGATAGCTAAACAACTGTAATTAGTGGATCAGTATATGATTGTCATTGGCTATAAAAAGGTATCATCTTTCTTCAACAACTTTATTAACACCCTAACACATTTTTGTGTGGACTGAATCTTTGGGAAATTACAGATAAATGAAAGGAGGACATTTAGAAGAGCGTTGATCTTTGCTGGACAGTGCAAGTGGTTTGTACTTGACAGATAACCTATAGAGTGGCTGCTCAGACCTATCATTCGAAACTACCTGTGGCTAAAGAAGAAAGAAGAAAGGACTGGTGATCTGCCTCTGTAAATATCACTGCCGAGAAAACCTTACTAAGCAGTTCTACCATGTAATTCATGAGATGACTGACCACAAGTCAGAAACAACTTGATGACAATAGGTCTACTAATCTTGGAGTCAGTGGAACTGAGTTCTAGTACTAGCTCTAACAAAAATAAATTTATGGTCCCAAATTACTTAACACTATTTGAGTATTTATTGTAAGGAATCAGCACCATGTTTGACAAGTTTGACATTTGTAGGGCAGCCTTAGATTAGAACTCAGGAAGGATTTGATATTATGGTCTTTTGGTGGAAATTCTTCTCTGGGACACCTCAGTTTGGATGACAGTTCACTTATATTATCAATGATAATTGCCTTTATTCATAGGTAGATTATTGGTAATTTTAACCACATCTACAAAATATTTTCACAGTAATAAGAATACTAATGTTTCACTAAATGAGTGGACATTATATCCTAAAAGAGCTCTAGTGGGGCATTGGTGAGGATATGGGCTGCTAACTAAAAGACCTGCATTTTAAACCCACCAGTTTCCAGCACTTCTTGGAAATCTGATGATGCAATTCTACTCTGTCCTATAGGGTAACAATGAGTCAGAATTGTGCTCCTGCCATTTCTCTGTTGCTGCTTCTTGCTATCTGCACTGTCCCGAATATAACAGTTCTTATTTTTCTGAGGCCTCAGCACAGTTGTCTGATGTCTATTAGCTCCACCAACAGTCTCTTCAATGTATCTAGGCTTTTACTTTTAGGCACTTTGAAACTTCTACAGCCTCTAGCCATTTACAGTTTCAAAACCATTTCTACATTTTAGATATCCATAAGAGCAGAACTCCACTTATGGTACCATATTATGTTTTAGTTAACAACAGCAGATAGACAAGTTGAAACACAAAATTATCTACCACAGGTATTAAATGCAGAGTCAATTTGGTGGTAGAGAACAAGTCTACCTGGCAGCCACCAGCTTCTCGGGGTGATCACAGTTTTAGGATCCGTGAGCACATTTATGCTCGATGTAATGTCATAGTGCAGATGTTGCACTAGGGGCACTGATGGTCTTGGGGGCCATCAGGCTGATTAAACTCATAGTGATCATATGTCCAACATGCCCAGTCCTGGATTACCCTCACAATTGTTGCTTGTTAGATCCCGTCATTGCAGCCACTTTGGGGACAGGCTTGCATAATTTTGACTTTTATCCTTTTAGTATATCAATATAATTCTCTGCATTTATATTTCTTTCTATTCTCCTCTTTTAAAGTAGCATAGGTGGGAAAGACTACAGGTGGAGCAAATCACTCTGTGGTACCAGAGTTTGTGTTCCTGGGACTTTCCAGTTTGTGAGGGATTCAATTTGTCCCCTTTGTGTTTTCTTCCATACTTTATGTGGCAAGCGTTATGGGAAACTCCCTCACTACCCTCAGTATGAGTTCTGACCTGTCCTTGTGCTCCCCTATGTACCTCCTTTTAGCCAATTTATCTTTCATTGATGCAGATAGTTCTTCTGTTGCTTCTACCAAGATGGTTTACAACCACCTTATCAAGTGTAAAGTATTTTCCTTTGGTGGCTGCATTGCTCAGATCCTCTTCATCCGTGTCATTGGTGCTGTGGAAATGGTGCTGCTCATAGCCATGGCCTTTGACAGATGTAGCCATTTGTAAGCCTCTGCACTACGTGATCGACATGAGCCCACAAACATGCGTCTTCTTTTTAGTGCTAGTTTGGATGACTGGCCTTGTTCATTCTGTTGTCCAGCTGGCTTGTGTAGTAAACTAACACTTTTGTGGCCCCAGTGTGTTGGACACCTTTTGCTGTAGCCTTTTCAAGTAGTCAAACTGGCCTGCACAGATACCTACCAAGTGAAGTTTATGGTCACAGCCAATGGTGAGTTTTTCTATGTGGGCTACTTCAATGAGACGGATTAACACAATGGTTACAACAATGAGCTCAAGCATAACAAGGATTCTGAGGATGGGACAGGACTGGTGAGTGTTTTGTTCTGTTGTACATACAGTTATTAGGTGTTGGAAAAAACTTGACAACACCTGAGAATAACCACACAAACTAAACCACCGGCAATATATTGTGTCATCTCTCCCATAGCTGGAATGCAGGAAGCTAAGGTAAAAGAAGTCATGCTGACTACTAGGCTAAGTAATGTAAGGGGGGAAGTTTTGCTTCCTATTCTTGTAAGCTTAGATTTCTTAGTTGTGGAGGTCCTAGTGTTCCAGGGAGCACAGCTGAGAAGGGACTCATATTACTTCAAATGTCAGTGAACTAACTGGAAGGAAAAGATCATTCTGCATCCAAATCTGTGTCTCAGGAATCTGACTCAAACAGACTGCATTACTAATCTTCCTTGTATCAGGTTTCTGGTTGACTTGGCTGATGCAGAATGTTAGCAAGACACCAAAATGAGGAATGATGGTGAAGAAGATGGTGTCATTTGTGTTTATCCCTTCTTTGCAGGATTACAGCTGGCTGTGTTCCTCTGTAGTGGTCCACTCCTCTAAGCTCTTCATTTCTAGGTTTGTACAACTAATTTTCCTCTGTCCTGGGAGTGGTAGACTCCCTGAAGTACTTATTATAGAATGTTTTTGTCCATTTCTGTTGATATTTATGTATTTAAAAGTTCAGAAACACACTGTGCATACTCTTTGGGTATCCAGTATTTCATTCAATTGTATATTTTAACTATAAAGAGTCTGAGAATTGTTAAGAGAGGCTCCAGAATATTTGGGTGTATAACAACAACAAAAAAACAAAAAACAAAAAAAAAATACAAAAGAAAAAAGAAAAAAAGACAAACAAATATGCACTGTAGAGTTGATTCTGACTGAGAGTGACCCCATAGGACTGAGTAGAACTCCTCCATAGAGTTGCCAAAGAGTACCTGGTAGATTTGAACTGTCCACCTTTGGGTTAGCAGAAGTAGCAGTTGACTGCTTCTTTGGGTGTATGAATACAACATAAATACTGTATTTTATCATCAACTGAAAAGCACTCTGGTAGTTTTGGTTTCAAGGTTTATTCACTGAAACAAACTTGTCTAAAGCTAAATCTTGTGTACAATCACAATTACTCAATATCTGTTTAAAAAAGTAAAGTATTTATACACATTTTTGTATTGCTTAACTACACAGAAGGTAATTATATTGACTTGTATAGATGATCAATATGAGCATAATAAAGTTATGTTAGTTTTATGTTTGTTTTTTCAATATAATTTCTAATATTTTTAGTCAGGCAATAAAGTGTGACAAAGGCGTTAAATGGAAAATATTCCACTCTTATTTTCTTCTCCTCTGGTACCTTGTTATGAGCTTTTAGAACGTTTGGTTATTTTGGTCAACTCAAACAGGTCTCTAAGGACAAAGTCCCTCAAACCCTGAGTTCCCTTTGAAGACATGTCTTTGTAGTGTCCCTTGGGCACTGTTTTGTAAAGCTGTTAATTAGCTTCATTTTCTTCACCTGTAAGATTTTTGTGACACTTTGTGTTAAGTGAACACAGGCACAACTCAGATTCCACAAAGATGATCTATTCATTATACAGGTAAAATGGAACGACAGAAATAAATTTAATAGTATGAAGAATAACCACAGTGCCACTCATGCTTCCGTTGTTGGAACTGCTATGGATGGGAATCATTTCCTAAACGGCTTGACTGTTGTCTTGAATCAGAGTAGACAGCTTCTGGCGGTAAGGTATTTAATAGTATAGGTGAATAATTTTGAAAAAGGGTATTTACATACTGGAAAATGTTAACTGACCTTGACTTTTAGTTAAAATAATACTGTATCTAAGGTAATCTGAAAGAAATTAAAAAGTGTCAAATGGCTTTGTGATGTTTTAGATTCAAAACAAGCTGTGATTTGTCATTCTGTTACCCACATTGACTGTATGATTGATACTCTGTCACTTGATAAACAGCAAGATGCATTAATGACACATAACAATAAAATAAATGAAAAAGAAGGGTTACTATACTTTTTTCTCTGTTAACTTTTTAAGACAACTTCAAAAGAGATGAAGTATAAACAAATCATCTGTGAAGAGAGAAGCAAATTTATTAGAAGCTCACTGAGTTGTTAAGACAGAGAAGCACTTACAGAAACCTGAACAGGAGAAGAAAAAAACCTAGAGATAAAAAAATCCAACTTAAGTACATAAATCTCAATGTAATGTCATTTTGATTTATGATGTGGAAAATTAAAATACAAACAAACAGAAAACTTCTAGGAGATCAAATTATTTGTGCTGTTCTCTTAGGTTCTTTAAACTTCAAGAGTTTTTTAAAATTAATATATTCTCTAAAGTGTGAGTAGAAAGAAGTACGTATTTGAGGAAGATTGTGAAATGTGATTTTTAAATTTAATTTAGTAGAGTGCCAGTGGATGAGAAAAAGATTTTAACATGAATTGCAAATGGTAGTTTGTTGTCTTGTAAAAAGATGCTAAGGGTACCTTTGTTGAGTTTATGTACACAAAACAGTGTTTTCAAAGGGGTATTGGAAATTATTTATATTACATATAGTTATTTTTAAAAATGTATGAGGTGGTCTTAAATTAGATGTCACAGGACTTTGTTGAATACAAAGAAGTTTTTGTGATAATTTGATGATTAAACATAGAAAGTCTGAGCTGAGGAAGGCACTGAATTCTCAATATTCTTAGATTTGGAAAGCAATTTCCCTGAAGTGAATTGTACAGATCATATCTTGTTCAAGCTTGCTATTACCAATTTGTTTCATCTAAAAGGAGTAAATATGTGGAAGTCTTTCAGAGGCTTGATCAATACTATAGGGATCAAGAAAGTATATTAGACACAATAGAAATAAAAACACTAGATTTGTCTCATACTTTATGGATATTTAATTAGTTTAACAAACAATGGTATGATTGTCCAAGAAAGACTATTCTGAAGCTTTCTTTTTCATGTACATCTGATCCATGAGAAGATATTTTCAGAATGTAATTAGCCACGAGTTTTCCCTGTGGGTATTTGATAACTTTCAGTAAATAAACATCATATACTCATCTCTATTAAAAAAAAAAATCTAAGACTATTGTTTATGCTTCAGTATACCTTCTAAGTGTCAAGTTTAGTTAAATCTTTGGTGACTTAAAGTATGTGAGCTTCTGTCTCATCTAGCACTTGGTTGTATATTTTTCTTCTTTTTAGTGTAGCTAAGACAGAAACAATTCTTGTCTCCATCTGTTTTTCTAGCACCCAGTTTTGGGTAACTAAAGAATACTCATGAGCCCATGGCAGAATGGTTAACAGATTCACTGCTAACCAGAATGTCAGCAGTTCAAATCTACCAATTGTTTCTTGAACATCCTATGGTACATTCCTACTGTCTTATTGGGTCTCTATGAAGCAAAATTGACTCGATGGCGTTGGGTTTGGTTTTGATTTATGGATTATTGAAGGAGCCCTGATAGCACAACAGTTAAGCCCTACGCTGTTAACCTGAGTGTTGTTGGTTCAAAACCACTCAGTTGTTCTGTGGGAGAAAGGGTTGATAATTTGTTCTTGCAAAGATAAAGCCTAGAAAACTCTGTGGTTCTGTTCTGTCCTTTGGGATCATTGTGAGTCAAAATTGACTTGATGAAAAACAGCAACAAAGAATGCTCAGTATGGTCTTCAAAGTTTTGTATTTATAAGTCTTCTCTCTTTAAGTGCGCTTTTTTCAAACTTCCAGTTCCTACGTCATGGCTAGGGATAGGAGGCAAAGGGCAAAAGCCAGGAGTACGCAACTGATAGTCACTGAGAACAACTGCCAAGACCTTTAGCATGTTAAAGACATCTACAAACATTGTACTACAATTCTTTATAGCTACTGGATTTCTGAAGGGTGGATATACAAAATAATGCAAATTTTATCTACTAAACAAACTCTCCACCACCCATTTATCAGTTGGTTGTACTGTGGTGGCATGCATGTTTCTATGACACTGGAAGTTATGCCATCAGTATTTCAAATACCAGCCATAACAACAAGGGTGAACAGGTTCCAGTGGTGTTTTTGGACTAAGCAGAAAGGCTTGGTGAACTACTTCTGAACACCATCCAATGAAAATCCCAGGATCACAAGAAAACACTGCCCAATATATATTGCTGGAAGATAAGTCCCCTGTATTCAAAGGCACTGCATAATGGCTGCAACAACGAACTGAAACACATCAATGATCTTGAAAATTGTTATATTGCACATGAGGGTCACTATGAATTGGAGCTGACTCTAGGCACCCTCTGAAAACCAATCCAAACCAAACCAAACCAAGCCATTACCATTAAGTTGAATCCCACTTACAGTGACACTGTTGGACAGAGTAAAAGTGCTCTATAAGGTTTTCAAGGGTGCGATCTTTGGAAACATTAACACAAAAAGACTGCCACATCTTTCTCTTGAGGAAAGGCTGGTGGGTTCAAATACCTAAGTTTTCAGTTGTCAGCTAATCACTTGAATACTGTGTCACCACAACTCCTAAACAACCTCTCACTTCATTTAACCCCATTTCTTCTCTTTCACAATTCTTTATTTCTTATTTTTTCTTTCAATGACTCAACCCAATTTTTTCATTTATCAGAGATAGTTTCATAATTTCAATCATTTATGTTGAACTGTGGTATTATAACTGTCGGATTTGCTATGGTGGTGCAAGGGTTAATGCCTTTACCTGCTAATTAGAAGCTACCGGCTGCTCCTTTGAAACCCCTATTGCACAGTTCTACTTGGTCTTTTATGGTGCCTGAGTTGGAATTAACTGGACAGAAACTTTTTTTTCCCTTGGTCTTACTGTTTTAGATGGAACTCTGATGGGGCAGTTGTTAGTTAGCTGCTGTTGCTAACCCAGATGTGGGCGGTTTGACTCCATCAGCCACTCCTACAAATTTTATGGGAGTACTTCTGCTCTGTCTGATAGGGTTATCCTGAATAGGAATAAACTGGACAGCCATTTTTTTTAATCACTTTTTTAAGGACTCTGCTGGTATGAGGTTAGGCACTTGACTGCTTACTGAAGGACTGGTAGTGTGAACTCATCAGCTGCACTTCAGGAAAAGGTGTAGTAGTCTTCCTTCTTAAAGATTTACAGCCTTGGAAATACTGTGCGAAAATTCTACTCTGTCCTAGAGGGTTACTATGAGTTGGAATTAACACAAGGGCAGTGCGTGGGTTTGATTTTTCACTATTTCAATAGCAATCTGATTTTTATATCTTGAAGCCTCCCTTTATTATGTCTGTGTCATAATTTCCACATGATTGAGTCCTTTAACCAATTTTTGATGACTGCAACAATTTTTGTGTGTCCACCCCTTTGTTTTTTTACTTTTAGCATTGTGTCAACCACTGAGTTTTTAAAGAAGGATAGTATACAGTTCCTTCCTTATATATACATATATATATATACATGTATATATATATAGATGTATAAAACTAACTATAATGTTATGTGGTAAGTACTATGTTGGACAAGAATAAAGTAGAGTGAATAGGAACGTAGAAGAGAAAGGTATGGATTCTTCTTATGGAGGAAACTGGGAGTATGGGAGGGAAATTGAAACATTACAGAATGCGTTTTAACTATTTTGAAGCATGGATTTCATTCTCTTCCAGGAAGAGAAGAGCAGCAGGTGGCTTTGGCAGAAGAAAAGCTGGAGAAGGAAAAGTATGTTTAAAAGCACAGAGGCTTGTATAGTGTGCAGAATTTTCAGGTAATAAACAGTTTTTCTGGGTCATGTGATGCAAGAAATGGAGTAGAAGAAATGTGACCAAATAGTTCAGAGAGAACCAGATTCCAAGTGGCTTTGAATGCTCTATTAGAAGCTTTTAGTCTTGCGGAGGTAAAAAGGACTAACTGAACTATTAACATAACTTTAGACCTCGAGGGACCGACTTTACGGCAGTGGTTAGACCTGTTTACATGTGGGTAGTTCCTTCTTGAAACAAAAAATACAGAAGGACAGAATTCTGATTAGGCTTTTCAGTAGCTCTAATGAGAGCTGATGAGAACAGGGACAGTGAGAAGACAAAGTAGGAGGTACATGGCATGCACACTAAATTAAAAAATACCATTGTGATATATATCAACGATTTAATGACTGTAAATTTTAATTCCAGATTTAACACATGAACATTTGTCTTTTGTTTTAATTAACAATCTAATTTCTTGAGTAAATTATTCCATATATAATTCAAATCACTGTTTCCTCTCTCCCTCCCCAGCAAAATTCATGTTCTGGATATGCTGAGTCTTTCTTGTTCAACTTTGCATAATTTTCTACATTAATATAAATTTATAAATAATATAAAACTATTGATTCTTTGAAAAATTTACAAAACATGGATATTATTTTATAATTTGATATTTTTTCATTCAATATTATATTTTTGATATTTAACAATGATGAGAAATGGAAATGTAAGTTCACTCAGATTACTTTGCAAATAATTCAGTCCATGTCATTAACACACGATAGCTTATGTGTCTGTTCTTTTATTGTGGACATATTTATTAATTCTATTACCAGATACATTACAGAGGAAGAATTAACTGGATTTGATGGCATACATTATTTCACATCCTCATAAGACATCAAGCATTTACATTTTATCAATGAGAAAAAGGGTTGATAGATGAAATTCATGTTATTCAAAACCACCAAATATTTCATGGCAGAATATAATAATTTTTTCTGGACATTGAAGCCTATATTTATTTTTTTTACACCATGCAGTTTCTTTAAAAATTATTTGCAATAAGATGTTGTAAGTGTGAAAATAGAAATGAATTCAAGAATGACACAATCACACACAAGAATCTACCTTTAATATCAAAGTCCAAATGACTCTAGAGTCTCTGCATTCCACTCAGATTGATGATAAAATCAGCATACTGTGGTTCAAATGGTAGACTCAAAGTGTTGACTGAGGACCTGTTGCATATCCAACACTCTTCTTAGCACTCTGGAGATGATAAAGAAATATGATAGATGGAATAGCTCTATAATTCACTCGGGTTAAAAATGAAACACTAGAAACAGAGAACAACTTGGGTTGGGTAGTTAAGAGTGATTTCCTGAAGGAAGTGAAACTTGAATAGATGCCACATTGAATAGATTTTTACATGGTTAGCTGGAACTGCTTCAGAGATTTCAATTCCCTCTGAAGAAATAAAGGTTTATTGGAGCAGATCCACTTGGTATTTTCTGGTATGAGTCTGTTCAGAAGACCACTTGTTACAAAAAGGAGTATTAGCCTAAGCAATTAGTATCACAATAAATGCTTTACCTAAGTGCCAAGTTTTTAGAAAACACTGAAATAATTAATTAATTTAAACTTAATTGTTAGAGATAGTTAATCATATAGGCAGCAGTAATCATTAGGATGCCAATGCATGACAGTCATTAGTCATAAAAGGCCTTGACTTTCTTGAACAGTTTCTATCATTACCCTTACTCACGATTTTACTCAGACTGAGTCATTGGAGTATTTTAAAAAGCCCATTGCCGTAAGTAGATTCTGACTCATAAAAATTACCGAGGACAGAACAGAATTGCCTCATACAGTTTCCAGGGAGATACTGATAGATTCAAACTGTTGACATTTTGGTTAGCAGCTAGCTGAGTTCTAACCTACTATGCCACCAGAGTTTCAAAAAAAAAAAAAAAAATCCCATTACATTTGGGTTGATTCCAATTCATAGCAACACTATAGGATGAGCAGAACTGCCCTGTAGGTTTCCAAGTAGCAGCTGATGGATTCTGACTGCTGACATTTCACTTAGAATCAAAGCTTTTATCCACTAAACCAATAGAGCACTAGCAGCTGGCTGGTGTATTATCACAGTATTATAGGCTAATGAAATAAAGAAGGAAATTGGGAAAGTATTGATCTCGTGCAGGTTTCTGGGTAGTGCAAATGGTTTATGCTTGACCTCTAACCTATAGGTTGGTGGTTCAAACCCACCCACTGGTGTTGCATCAGAAAGATCTGGTGTTCCGCCTCCACAAGGACCACTGCCGAGAAAACCCTGTGGAGCGGTCCTACTCTGTAGCTCACGACATTGCCACAAGTCAGAACCAATGCAAGCGCAATGAGTTTACTAATTTCTGAGGCAGAGGGCCTGGTTCTGGCCCCAGTGCTAATGTCAAATAAATTAATGATCCTATTCAAGTTACATAACATATTTGAGTATTTATTATAAGAAATCAGCACACATGATTCCAGGTGTTGGCAAGCTCAGCATTTGTAGAGCAGGCCTGAAGGCTAGAAACATAGGCAAAATTTGATGCTACTGTCCTGAGGCAGAGCTTCTTCTCTGGGAAACCTTAATTTCTTTGCTTTTTGCCTTCAAGTAATTGGATGAGAAATCATTCACACTTTATTCAAAGTCAACTGATTAGAGATTTTAACCACATTTTCCCAGCAACAACAGGCTTAGTGTTTCATTAAATAACTCAACGTTATATCCAAGATATTTTGGAGCCAGTGACATGATGGTTGAGAGTTTGGCTACAAATCAGAGAGGTCGTCAGTTTAAATTTATCAGCTGCTCCTTAGAAACCACATAGGACAGTTCTACTCCATCCTACAAGGTTACTGTCAGTTGCAATTGACTCCATGACAACAGGTTATATCCTAGATGTTTTAGGGTGTGACAGCCTTATGTTATATATAAAGTCACTATGAATCTGATCCAGTTCAGCACAGCTAATAAAATAGATACACTGGCACATGAAATTAACTATCAAAAATATTAAATGCAGAGTCCACTTGGTGGTAGAGGGCAGCTCCACATGATAGTACCAACTTCACTGTGTTATCACAAAGGGTTCATAAACATCTAAGGGCATCTGTGGCATCCTAGTATGTGTAGATGTTGCTGTCAGGGGCCATTAGGTTGATGCCAACAGAAAACAACCTTATGTACAACAGAATGAAACATTGCCTGGTCCCATGCCATCGTCCCAACTGTTGCTATATTTGAGCTCATTGTTGTATCCACTGTGAAGATAGGCTTTAATAATTTTGACTTTAATCCTTGTAGGTTATTAACATAATTCTCATTATACTTCTTTCTGCCTCCTCTTTTAGGTAGCACTGCTCACAAAGCCAATGGATGGAGCAAATCACTCAGTGGTGTTAGAGTTTGTGTTCCTGGGGCTTTCCAATTCTTGGGAGATCCAACTTGTCCTCTTTGTGTTCTCCTCCATGGTTTATGTTGCAAGCTTTATGGGGAACTCCCTCATTATGCTCACTGTGATTTCTGACCCACACTTGCACTCCCCTATGTACTTCCTTCTGGCCAATCTCTCCTTCATTGACTTGGGCGTTTCTTCTGTCACTTCCCCCAAAATGATTTATGACCTTCTCAAAAAACGTAAAGTCATTTCTTTTGGTGGCTGCATTGCTCAGATCTTCTTCATCCATGTCATCGGTGGTGTGGAGATGGTGCTGCTCATAGCCATGGCCTTTGACAGATATGTGGCCATTTGTAAGCCACTCCACTATCTGACCATCATGAGCCCACGAATGTGTGTCTTGTGTTTAGTATCAGCCTGGGTGATTGGCCTTACTCACTCAGTTGTTCAGTTGGCTTTTGTGGTAAACTTACCCTTCTGTGGCCCCAATGTGTTGGACAGCTTTTGCTGTGACCTTCCTCGGCTCATCAAACTGGCCTGCACAGACACCTTCCAACTGGAATTTATGGTCACGGCCAACAGTGGATTCATTTCCGTGTGCTCCTTCTTCATACTGATCATTTCCTATGTTGTCATCATTCTCACTGTTCAAAAACATTCTTCAGCTGGTTTAACAAAAGCTCTGTCCACACTTTCAGCTCACGTCACTGTGGTAGTTTTGTTTTTTGGTCCATTGATATTGTTCTATACGTGGCCATCTCCTTCCACACAGCTGGAAAAGTTTATGGCCATCTTTGATGCAGTTCTCACCCCCCTCCTGAATCCTATCATTTATACATTCAGGAATAGAGAAATAAAGGTGGCAATACAGAGGATATGCAGACAGCTAGTGAGTTACAGGAAGCTTTCTTAAGTGATGGACTGTGTTGTAAAAAGTCATCATTGACATTTGAAGTTCTGTTGTTGGTGGTCAAACTCACAGAGAAGCATCTCTTTGCCCCACTGTTATCTAGTCTTGTACTTCTTTCACTTAGGAACAAGCCATACTCACTTCTGAAAAGAGAGGGGTTCCTCATAATGCACTTCTAAACCAAGATGTTACTAATCTTGTGCCTTAATTCCTGAGTAGTAAGACTTCTAAGAAGTAATTAATAGGAATACAAAAGAAGGGAGGCTTCTTTAAGACCTTCAGAACTCTTGTTTTAAACAGCTATCTTTCTTACAGACAGAAATTCCAGGCAGTACTCACTGGAGGATTTGCTAATAGAGGACTGAACTGAGTCCTTCACCTCCAAGGCGCGGCTTGCTTCGCCCGTCCCCCGTTCTCGATCTCGCCGTGGCTGTGCAAGGCGGGCGCAGAACCTTTAGGAGTTCATGTGCAGGGGTCCAGTGAGGACGTACCTGGGTGAAAGCCGGGTGAGGTGCTCGGGAATACAAAGAAAAGGTAGGAACCTTCCGTGAGTTTTTCCTCTTGTGAGCGGTATGCTGCTTAAATCCATGACATTTTCCTTTTCCTCCCGTTTCCTCCTCTTCATCCTTTGGCAGAGTTAGGAGGCTTTTCGGCTTCCCTCTCTTTCTTTCCCGTTTCCTTTTCTTTGCTTCTTCCCCTTTACCCTTTTGTTCCTCTTTACCTTCATCCTCTCTAACCTCCCTATTCCTTTCAGATTGCTCTCTTACAGTTATTGACACTTTACTGGCAGGAATTCTGGTTAATGGACTTGGGTGTTGGAGAGGCCTCAGTGATGGAGTGTGAGTGGAGGAAGACTGGCTCAGTGGTAAGGCGAGAGTCGTGTCAACAGTGGCTTTCACATTTTTTGACAGTGACTCACAGTAAGGAATATAGTGTATTATATCCTTCCCTGCAGCCATATACAATGTGAACCGAATTTCATGTAATAATATTTGTATTTATAAAAGTTTCTCTTCTTTTTTACTTTTCCCCCTCTCTTTTCCTCATTTCTTAAAAACTCTGATCACCATCCACTCAGTTGAAGGCACTGTAGGCAAGTATATAAATTCTAACTGGTTTCTCCTTGTTTTATGGTGAGTAAAGGGATAAGCAATTTGGAACACATTTCATTGCTAATTTAGGGAAAATGTATTTGTTGCGCTAAACAAGTGAGAGGCTCAGTATGAAAAAGAAGTGTTGACCCCCCTGATGACTTTCCTGCACGACATACCTATGATGGCATGTTCTGTTTATCACCACTAAGCAGCCCCTCTGCATTTACTGCGGTCTCCCTGGTCTCCCTATCCATTTTATTACTTTTCTGAATTTATGGTTTGATCTTGGGAAAACAAAACAAAATTTATCAGAAATGACTGGTCAGTTTGATGAGATGATGGTGTTTAAGTATCATAGCTTCTGAGAGCAAGAATGGTTGTAACATAGCTACCTATTAACTTGAGAGACAACATCATATCTTAAAAAACAGCAGATGACATTTTCTCTCTTTCATAGGTAATTAACTATTTTATGTGAATAACAATGTACACAATAGACAAAGTATAAAATAATATTTCTATGAGCTACAGGATCTCTGCTAATGAGGAAGATTACACACGATACAGATTTACTTCTATTTCTTCTAATTAAGAGCAGAATAAATACACCACAATATATTTATCATGCTAGTTTAACACAGCAAAAACAGTGTGTTGCTTTAATATGATTTTTGGCAGTAAAGCATTCTTATGATTTTAGTAAAATAAACCCATCAAAGCTTATCCCTTCAAATTTTGCCAAAATTTTAACACAATTCATTTGCACTTTTTAAATTGATTATCTGTACCTACAATAAACCAAAATCAGTTGCTTACAAAGTTGATTCTTATTTACGGTGACCTTATGTGTATCAGAAATAATATTTTATTGTGATTAAGTGAAAGCTTACAGTCAGAGCCAAGTTGCCGTATAGAACTCCTTACAGACATCCCTATGCAACTCCAGCTGCCCTCCAAGCTCTGTGACAGCATACTCCTTTCTGCTCTGTACTTCCTGTATTCATTCAACCAACTCCTGTCCCCTTCTCTCTACCCTCCCATCTTGTTTCTGTAGGGGAGCTGTGCTTACAGCCTCAGGTCGTATGGTCCAGTCTAACTTTTACCTGAGGAGCTGTCTTTCAGCTCTGAGCTAGGAGCAAGACTAGAGGCCACGTTTGCAGGGGATCCTCCAGGATATCAGATCATCAAGTCTGGTCTTTTAAAAGAATTTTAGATTTGTGTCCTCATTTTTCTCTTACTATATCAGAGAGCCTATGTCGAATTGCCTATCAAGGCAGGCATTGGAGGTGGCTGAGCACCATCTAGTTCTACAGGGCTCGTGCTGGTATAGACTCTGAATCATTCGCCCCCTTCTGCCTCCTGGGCTCCCATTGTCATCCTGTCTTTAGTGTGCTTCATTCTCCTCTGTTGCAGTTGGATTGGGACCAATCAACGCTCCTTAGGTGGACAGGATGAAAGTGATGCTGGCAAAGAATATACTTCTTGGCTTAAATATATACATGAAGTTGCCTGAGCAGCAGCTTTCTAGAGGCAAAATGAGAAGGCAGAGGGGGACAGAAGTTCATTGAATGGATATGAGAAGTACAGGGTAGAAAGACGGAGCATGCTGCCACAATGTGGTGGTAGGGGAGAGCAATTAGAGTTGCCTGGCAGTGTGTGTTCAGGGTTTTATATGGCAAATTGGTTTGGATTGTAAACTTTTAGTTAAAGTACAATAAAATAGTTTTTTAAAAAACAAAAAACACTGTGATTTGATTCAGGCCCACTTTAGTCCTCAAAGTGACATATTTAGAAAGACCTTTTGTAACTAATTTGCCTAATGCAATGTGTCTTTTGATTTCTTGACTGCTGCTTCCATGGGTGTTGATTGTGGATCGAAATAAAATGAAATTCCTGACAACTTCAATCTTTTCTGCATTTATCGTGATTTTATTGATTAGTTTGGTTGTGAGAATTTTTTCCCTTGACATTGAGGTGTAATCCACACTGAACACTGTAGTCTTTGATATTCATCAGTGTTTTAAGTTCACTTTCAGCAAGCAAGGCTGTGTCATCTGCATAATGTGGGTAGCTAAAGAGTTTTCCCTCTATCCTCCATTCCTTATAGGAGACGAATTTAAATCTGGATTCTCAATTCTGTTCCACTGTTCTTTGCATCTGTTGTATCAACATCAGGCTGTTTCAACTGCCATGGCAGTATAATAGGTTCCAAAATCAGGTAGTGTGAGGCTTCTCGCTTTCTTCTTCTTCTTTAATGCTTTATTTACCAAGGCCTCTTCTCTTTCCATATGAAGCTGGTGTTTTTTTTTAATTTTGTATTGTTTAAAAAAATGTTGGAATTTGGATTGGGTTCGGACTGTATCTGTAGACTGCTTGGGATAGAACTGACAGTTTTATAATGTTGAGTTTTCCTATCCATGAGCATGGTATGTTTTTCTACTGATGTAGGTCTCCTTGGGATTCTTCTGCAGTAGTGCTTTGTACTTGTCTTTGTATACTTCATTTACATCTCTGTTTAGATTTAGTCTTAAATATTTTATTTTCTTGGGAGTACTGTAAGTGGCATTGATTTGGTCTTTTCCTCTTTTACATTCTCTTTGTTGGTTTTCAGGAATCGAACTGATTTTTGTATGTTCTCGTGCATCGTGATACTTTGCTGAAATCTTGTATTGGCACTGGTAGTTTTCTCATGGAGTTCTGCATATGAAAACAAGGGAACTCTATATAGGTCAGTGTTGGTGGTTGTCTTTGTATAAATTCCCTGTATCATGCAGAAGAATTTCCCTTGTATTTCTTTTTCACTGAGAGTTTTTAACATGAATGAGTGTTGTTGTTAAGCGTCATCAAGTTGGTTCTGACTTATAGCGACCTTATACACAATGGAACAAAACACTCCCTAGTCTTATGCCATGCCCACAGTAATTTTTACACTTAAGCCCATTGTTGCAGCCACTGTGTCAGTCTATTTTGTTGAGAGTCTTCCTCTTTTTCAATGGCTTTCCTCTCTATCAAGCACAATGTCCTTCTCCAGGGACTGATCCTTCTTGACAACGTCTCCAAAGTATGTAAGATGCAGTCTTGCCATCTTTGCTTTCAAGGTGCACTCTGGCTGTACTCCTTCCAGAACAGATCTATTTGTTCTTTTGGCAGTCCTTGGTGCATTCAGTATTCTTATCCAACACCACAATTCAAAAGCATCACTTCTTTTTGTTTCCTTATTCATTGTTGAGCTTTCACATGCATATGACGAGATTGGAAATACCATGGCTTGATTCAGGTACACCTTAGTCTTCAAGGTGACATCTTTACTTTTAAAGAAGTCCTTTGTAGTCGACTTACTCAGTGTAATTTGTCTTTTGATTTCTTGACTGCTGTTTCCATGTGCGTTGATTGTGGAACCAAGTGAAATGAAATCCTTGATAACCTCAATCCTTTACTTATCATGATGTTGTTTACTAGTCCAGTTGGAAGATTCTTATTTTCTTGCTATGGTCTTTGATCTTCGTCAGCAAGCCCCCACAGTATGGTAGACTGACAGACAAGTAGGGGGAATGGTTGTTGGACTTTGTCAAGTGAATTTTCTGTAGTTCTTCTCTTTTGTTTACATGATGTATTACATTGATTGTTTTTCTAATGTTGAGCCGTTCCTGCTTACCTCTATTGGCTAGAAGTTTTTTGAGGATTTTTGCCTCTGTGTTTATAAGAGATAGTGGTCCACAGTTTTCCTTTTTTGTGCTGTCTTTACTGGGTCGCCATAGGTTAGATCTGACTCGATGGCACTTGGTTTGGCTTGGCTTACTTGGTTTGGTATCGAGGTTATTGTCTTATTCATCTTGTGTTGCTATAACAGAAATACCAGAAATGGATAGCTTTAAAAACAGAAATTTTATTCTGCCACAGGATACAAGTCCAAATTCAGGGCATCAGCTCCGGGGCAAGGCTTTCTCTGATGACTCTGGAGAAATGTCCTTGTCATCAAACTTCCCCTAGACAAGGAACTTCTGAGGCACAGGATCCCTGGGTCCCTTCCAAAGGAAGCACTTTGTTCCCAGCACTGTTTCTTAGTGTTCTGAAGTCCCCAGTTGTCTACTTCTTTCCCTTTCCTTTATATTGCAAGAGATTGTCTCAAGGCAAAGTACAATTTACACATTGAGCCCTGTCTCACCAAAACAGCTTCTACCCATCCTCCCTCACTGACATAATAGAGGCAGGGTTACAGCATATAGGAATATCACACAATACCAGGAATCATGACCTAGCCAAATGGCTACACATGTCTTACAGGGACACAATTCAACACATGACATTCCATCCTTTGGTCCCTCTAAAATCACATCTTAGCAACATGTAGACCATATTCACCCCATCATAGTAAAAGTTACAAGCCCATGTCCAGAATTTAGCAATTCCTCTTCAACTGTGCAGTCTAGAACCTAAGTTATCTGCTTCTAAAAGCATAATGGCAGAACGGGTACACGTTACAACATTTCCATTACAAATGGGAGAAATTGCCGGGAAAAAAGTCATAACAAGCACGAAGCAAATTAGCTGAACTCATTATGTTAGCCCTCAGGCTTTGAAAATAATACTCCATTCTTTGAGACATTTTACACAATGACTTTCTGCTCTAGACTCTAGGTGATGGCCATAATCTCCAGATTCTAAGTGGAGGCCCCTTGGCAGTGAGGTACAGTGTCACTTTCCAGGCTCAGTGGGACGCCTTCCTCAGCTTTAGATGCATCATTTTCCTAGTCCATCTGAATGGCAACTCCCCCTGAGAAGCCCTGGAGGGCATGGCTTCACCCTTTGAAACCTCTGAGGTATTTTTTATGCACATTAATGGTGGTATTAGCAGATCAATAAAGACAGAAAAAGCATACAGGAAGTTGCTGAGGGAGTGCTATCAGGATCAGGAAACTGAGGTGGCATAATTCTACTCTGACCTATAGGGTTGCTATGAATCAGATACAACTTGATGGCTGTGGGTTTGGATTTTTTTGGTTTTATCGGGATCAGTACTAACTAGTTGAAAAATTAAACAGCATTTGGCAGAGAGAAAAGTTATGCAGCAGAGGAAAAACAGCAGTGCATTTATAAAATCTCTGCCAGTCCTGTAGAGTGTGCTGAACCTGAGATAACCCTTCAGAATTGTCTCATACTGGGATGTAAGCAACCACTGGATGTGGTCCACCACAGGAAGGGGCCTGGCCTTGGCCCTCCTTGCAACATGTAGAACATATTCACCCCATCAGAGTAAAAGTCCAAGTCCCAAATCTAGAAATTCCTCTTCAGCTATGAAATGTAGAACACAAGTTATATCTGAGGGAACTCTGTCCCTGAAATTCAGGGAGGTCATTGAGAGGACTCTATCCTTCAGGGAGGTCCTCTTATCCAGTGATCAGACCTACCATCAGCTGAAAACAGTCTGGTAGGCCCTACCTGGTATAACCATAAATAACTTTATGCCTGTTTTCTCCACTCTCTTAATTGAAAGCTCTTTGTTCAAAATCTTGACCACAAACAAACCTTAGCCCTTTCCCTTCTAATCAACACTTCTCTCTTATTCAGTCCATAAGTTCCCTAACCAGAATTTCTTTCTACTCCTCTGTCTTATCAAACCATAAATTCCCTCACCCTGCACTACCTCATTGAAACTTTAAAACTATAAAAAACCTGCCCTACTCAGGAGAGGCCGGGCTGAGCCACTTGGCTCAGACCTCACTTTCTTTCCCTTCCAATAAATTTCACTGGACCCTTGGACTGGTGTGTCTCTGCCTCTGTTTCGGGCCACCCTTCCTCCAAAGATACCCTGAAGAAAGTGACACAGAAGAGCATGTATGATATCCACCCTTTAAACCACTTGAAATTATTTGCTTCATCTGTTATCATTACATCACATATAGTATTTCTTCTGCACACAGTTTTACAGAACATAAAGTGTAACAAAGTGCTTACATCTGTAGAGTTTCCTGCGCTTTTCTTGTGCTTCATCGATTCAGGAACACCTGACTTGATAGAGTGATGGAATGTTCTGCTGAATGCTCAATTTCTGAATAAGATGTAAGACAAAGAATTAGCAAGTTCAGGATGCTGTCCTATTTGATGTTGTATAAATATTAAACCACTGGCAATATATTGTGCCATTTCTTTCATAGCTAGAATGCATGAATTTGAGGTGAGAGAAGTCACTCTATTAGGCCAAATAATCTATGGGACAAATTTTGCTTCCTTTTCTTGCAAACTTAAATTTAGTAGGTTTGGAGGCTCTTGTGTTCCAGGGAACACTGCTGAGATTGGCCCTTGATCATTTTGAACTTCACATGTCACCAAATCAAGAGGCCTAATGGAACGCGTGAGGCCTAATGTGCAAGTTGGCATGGATGCTTACAGGCTGCATGTCGAAATGTTTGAGTTCTAAGTTAAGGTAATAAAACCTTAAGTAGAGTATATTCTGTTCTCTTACATTGATACATACATGAGAAATCTCTACTTATCTGTTATAAAAATCCTGGAAGTACAGATGCGTATGGTCTAGAAGTGCCATAGGCTCCAGGTAAGTACATCTCTTTGATTCCTGGAAATCTTTACCCTTGATGAAGGACATGCCTGGAGAAACACTAGTTTGGGTTACTTTTCAAGAAGTGAATCAGGACAGAACACGCTCTTGCTTGATTTCTAAGATTAGTGCTGCTTACTAGGGGTCACGGATAACAACTGCAGCAGAAACAGGGTTTCTGATACACAATAGGGAGAAGGAATATGAAGTCCAGAACTCAGGGGTTAGCTGGGGTGCTTCCAAGTTCTCTTTTTACCTATTAAGTCTTCTCACTGGAAAACAGTGGCAGCTCAACAACAAGGGAACATCTAAGGACTAGTATCTTAGAAGAATGAAGTCTTAGTTTCCCCACCATGTAGAGTACCTTGTCCACATAGCTAATTACAGAGGATGAGAGTAAGGGAAATTCTGTCATCATCATGTCTATGTACAGAAATGGGGGTTATGGTATCTACGTTTTGGGCTCACTGTTTTATTCTTCCTCCTCTCCCTCCACTTCATTGGTGTGAAGAACACTGTGGTGGCTAATATTTTGCAGTTAGATGATCCTGCAGTAAAAAGTAAGTAACTAACTGTTTTTCTGTAATGCTGTTTCTTTTACTCCAAGTGGTCTCTCTCCTGTCCTATTAACTTCCCTGATAAAAGAACAGAAGTAGATTGAGATAACAACACAGCTTCTATTTGTTCCTTAAGTTCCCCTTGACCCTTTATCACTCAACTTTGTGCCTCAGGGATCTATCCAGAAAGGGCCGCATTAATAGAACTCCACGTCCTCAGTTTCCTGGTTGATTTGGCTAGTGAGGAAATCTAGCAGGAACTGAAAATGAGGAATGGTGGCGAGGAAGATGAGGTCATTGACGTTCGCCCCTTCTCAGTGAGCTGACTGTGTTCTTCCACAGATGCTTTTTCTATTTAGCTGTATTTCTACATTTTACAACCATCCTCCGTCCCATGAGTGGTGCGTTTCTCTGCTGTTACTAGCTGCGGATACTGTGCCTGCCTTTGTTCTGTTTCACACTGCCTCAGCTTTGCAAATATTCCCAGCTTTAAGATCTTCTTAACTTACCCAATTTGAGTGTTCTGGCATCATTCTGGCTGATGTACATGTTCAGAGTATGAAGGTAAAATGCTTATTTCTTGTCTGACAATCCCACTGCCCCAAAGTACTTATTGCAAAGCGTTTACTGTTGATTTACAAACTCAGAAGTGTAATACACATGCTCTTTTGCTGTCACTCTTTTCCTCAAAAGCATGTTTTACTGTAGAGTCTGAAAATGCTTTATAATACCTCCAGAGAATTTAGGTGTATGACTATAGCATAAGTAATTTATGATTCACTGGTAAATAATCCAGTAGTATTGATTAAAATCTATTCACTGGAGAAAACTTGTAGAAAGCTAAATCTTTGTGCCCAGCCATAATTATTCAATGTAAGGTTGTTTAAAAATGAAGTACTTATGTAACTTGTCTTACAGTTTGATTACGTACAAGTTAATCATATTGACTTTTCAAGATTATCAATATAAATATAATAAAATAGTGTTAGTTATTTTACTTTCAGTATTCTTAAAATGGCCAATAAAATTGAGCAGAGGCATTACACAGAAAATATTCCACTCTCACTTTCCTCTTCCTCTCTGATGTCTTATTATCAGCTTTTAAGATCTTTAGGTCAAACCAAATAGGTCTCTAGTGGAAATGTCCCTTGACCCCTGAGCTCTCAAATTCATGTCTTTGCAATATCCTTTGGTCACTGTCTTGTAGAGCTGATTGGCTTCATTTCTTTCCATTGGAAGATTTTTTTTTTTGTGATCCTTTGTGTTAAGAAAACACAAGCGTACTTCAGATTCCATGAAAATGTTCTACTCTTTATGCAGGTAAAATGGAAGGATGGAAATAAACGCAGCTATAGGAAGAGTAACTGTAGTGTCATGCATGCTTCTGTTGTTGGAACTGCTATGAAATGAATCATCTCCTAAAAGGCTTGAGTGCTTTCTTAAAGCAGAGGAGAGACATTGGGTGTAAGGAATTGAATAGAATTATATAGGAGAATAATTTTGGAAAAAGTATGTTGACTTACTGGAAAATGTTAACAGACCTTGACTTTTACCTAAAATGACATTGTGTCTCCCGTAATATGTAAGATGCCAGAAAATGGTAAATGCTTTTCTGATGGTTTCCATTCAGTACAGCCTGTGATTAATCACTCCATTACTGGTGATGATTATTTGATTGATTCTCACCCTGCCACTTGATAAACAGGCAAGACACACTGATGGCACATAAAAATAAAAAAGAAAAAGGAGTTACTGTATTTTTTCCTCTGTTAGCTTTTCAAAACAACACCAAAAGAGATGAAGTATAAACTGATCATTTCCTGTGAAAATGGAAGCAAATTTACTAGAAAATTTTCAAGTGGATAAGATGGAAATACATCTTTCAAAAACTTGAATAGCAGAAAAAGACCTAGACATAAAAATAAAATCCAAAATAAATGTATCAATTTCAGTGTAATCTCACTTTGATATACGATGTAGAAAATTAAAAACAAGACAAAACTTCTAGATCAAATTAGTTTCACTGCTCTCTTAGGTGCTTTAGACTTCAAGAGCTTTTGGATTAATTTTTTCCTTTCAGTATATATAACCGAGAAATGCCATTTTCCCCTGAAAAGAGAGAATTGGAGTGGGCCACCAGAACTAATTCTTCGCCTATTTTTCAGGACTAATCTTTTTACTCATTTTTTTTTTCTCACTCTTAAAAATTCCTGGCCCTGGCAGTAAGTCGCACATTAACTGATGGGAACCATGGACAAAATGTCGTTTGCAGTTTTCACAGCTTTTTTAGAAACATCAAAACACGTACGGAGCCAGTGAAAGACCCAGGCACCAGCTGGAACCTCAGGCTTCAGATGGCAACCAAAAGCGACCCAGACCCCTGCTCCTGATGCATGTCTTCAAAGGGTCCCAGAAGCCCCTGGATAGATCCCCCTCTTCACCCCTAATCGAGCTTATTGTTACCCTGGTGCCAGCACCAATACCAATATTTATGTTTTGCAAGCAGTCCTGACCACTTATGTACCCCATCCCCACCTGAGGATTTTTGAACAGATTCTAGATGGAGAAATATCTGCCTATTCCTTGTGGTAGCTAGTGCACAGCAATAATTTTTTTTTGGATCACTCACCCGAGTACCTGTCTCAGAGACTGGTTTCTTGGGGACAGATAGTGAAGTTCCAGAGCTTTTGTCCAGTGACATGTATGCAGAATGAGAAGAGTTAGAAGAAGTTTAAGAAATAAGAATTCTTTTTTTTCTTAGCCGGGGTGAGTAGACGAGAAAAAGATCCTTCAAGGAAGCATAAAAGGCATTTACTTAGCTGATTCTTGTAAAAATAATGCCAAAGAGTGCCCTAGTTTTTAAGTCTATGTACATAAAAATGTTATTTGAAAGTGATAGTGGAAATTATATTACAAATAATTACAAAAAATGAAACAACAGGTGGTGTTAATTTAGAAGACACAAGATTTTACTTAACTATAATGAAGGTTTAGTTACAATTTGAAAGATAAAATACAGGAAGTTTGAGCTGAAGGAGATGCTAAATTCTTGATCCTAGATTGAGGAAGACATTTCTATGAAGTTAATGGTTTAAATGAATTCCTTGTTCAAACCTAGGAGCTGACTGCTTGGTGATTCTATTACTAGGAACATTCATAAATTGGCAATATTTCTTGTATATATAACAGAACAAAATTGTGGAAGTGCTTCATAGGATGGATTGATATTATAAAGATCAAGAAAGTAGATTAAACATGACTGAATACAAAGAACTAGGCCTTGTGTTATACATCTTAGATATTTAATTAGTTTAAAAAATGGTGAGTGTAATTACATTGTTCAAGAAAACTTATTCTAAAACTTTGCTTTTTGAATATAGTCAATCTATGAAGTGTTTTGAGATCATAATCCTCCAGGTGTTTCCCTTGAAGGTATTTGATAACTTCCAGGTGAATAAATATCACATCTTGGTCGTCATAATCTCCTGTCTCAGACATCTAGTGCTGCCACAACAGAAATATCACACAGGGATGGGTTCAGCAAACAGAAGTTCATTCTTTCACATTCCAGTAGCCTGAAAGTTCCAGTTCAGGCTGTCAGCTCCAGGGAAAAGCTTTCTCTTTGTCAGTTCTGGAGGAAGGTCCTTGTCATTGATCTTTCCTTGGCTAAGAGAATCTTAGTTGCAGGGACCCCAATTCCAAAGGGCACACTGCTTTACTTTTTTGCTGGTACGAGGTCCCACCTTTTTGCTTGTTTCTGTTTTCTGTTTTTAAAATCTCTTTTGAAAATTAAGGTGATGGAGGCCACACTGTAGGGAAACTCCCTCTGCATTGGATCAGGGGTGTAACTTCAGTAAGAGTGTTATGTCCCATCTTAATAGTCTTTAGGAAAACTCGGTGGTATAGTGGTTAAGAGCTATGTCTGCTAGACAAAAGGTTGGTAGTTTGAATCCATCTGCTGCTCCTTGGAAATTCTATGGGCAGTTCTACTCTGTCCTATAGGTTTTCTATGAGTCAGAATTGACTGGATGGCAATGAGTTTGGTGTTTTTTTCTTAAATCTTATTTTACATAATCTAATCTTGCTTCATTAACTACAGATAGAGATTAGGATTTACAACACATGGGGAAATTAAATTAATCCCTGAATGGAAGACAACCACACAATACTAGGACTCATGCTCTAACCAAGTTGATGCATATTTTGGGGGGACATAATTCAGTCTGTGACATCCTGTATGACTATTGCTTATGCTTGAGCACACTCTCTATATGTCAAATGTATTTAAATCTTTGACGACATAAGCTCTGTGGGTTTCTATATTCTTGGGCATTTGGTTTTATATTTTTCTTCCTGTTAGTAGAGTTAAGATGAAGACTGCCTACTTCATTTTTCTAGTACCTATTTTTGGTTAACTGAAAATACTCAAGAGTCCTAGTGGCAAAGCAGTTATGAGATCTACAGCAAACCAAAAGGTCTGTAGTTTGAACCCTCCTGTTCCTCCTTGGAAACCTCTGAGGCAGTTCTACTCTGTCCTATGTGGGTGCTGTGAGTTGAAATCAACCTGATGGTGTTGGGTTTGGTTTCAATTTAGGGAATACTTAAAAAGCCGTGGTGGCACAACAGTAAAGCATTCAACTAGTATCTCAAAGGTTAATGGTTCAAACTTACCCTGTGGCTCTGTGGAAGAAAAACCTTCTCTATGATCTGCTCTGTAAAGGTGACTGCCTAGAAAGCTCTGTGGTTCTACTCTGTTATGTGTGATCACTATGAGTCAGAAATTGAGTGGATAGCACCTAACAACAAGAGTGACAAACAATACTCAGTGTGGTCATAAAAGATTACATATTTATTTCTCTTAAATTCACTTCTCTCAAACATTCAGTTCTGTTGATGTACACAGGGATGGGAGACGCAAAAGACAAATCAGCTCACAGTGAGAACTATGTAACAGATAAGGACTCACTGCGATCTTCTGTCAAGGACTTCAGCTCTTAAAAGACATCTTCAGGCCTACTGCTATAATTTGTTTATAGTTATAGAATTTTTGTAGTGTGAATCTAGAAGATAATGCAAATTTTACCTCCTCAACAACCTCTACACTACTCATTTGTCTATTTGTCCTACTTTGGTGGCTTTTGTCTTTCTATAAAGCTGGAAGCTATGCCACCAATCTGTGAAATACCAACAGGTCACCCAGGATTCAGTGTACTTTTCAAACTAAGACAGACTTAGAAGAAACGACTGGTGACCTAACTCTGAATATCCTCCAATGAAAACCTTGTAGATCACAACAAAATATCATCCAATATAATTCTCGAATATGAGACCCACAGGGTGGAAGTCAGCACACAGTGACCATAACAATGGATACCAACATGGCAATGATCTTGAAGATAGTGCAAGATGGGGTAACATTTTGTTACATTGTATAAGGGGTCACTATGAGTTGGAACTGTCCCCAAGCAGCTAGAAACAACACAGTCTCCCCCCAAAAGACCATTGCTGTTGAGTTAATTCTCAGTTATAGGGATCCTATGGAACAGAGTAGATCTACCCTATAAGGTTTTCAAGGCTGTACTCTCTGGAAACATCATCACCAAAGACTGCCACATCTTTCTCCTGAGATAAGGCTGGTGGGCTTGAACCTGTGATTTTTTAGTTAGCAAGCTGAGCACTTAGCGCCTGTCTCTATAGTTCCTAAACAACTTCCTATATATTTTAAAATAGTATCTCCCTTTGTCATTCCACATACGCTTTGCTCAGATATTCTTCCTTTTCAGTTTTTTCATTTTATTCACTGTTTTTTCTTTCTTCCCAATTCTTATCTTTCACAATCACCAGTTTTCTAGTTTTTCTTTTAACAACTCATCAGGCACAGTTTCTTAATTTCAATCATCTTCTAGTTACATCTTCTCCTATTTTGCTTGAACTGTGGTATTGTGAACACATTATTTCCTATAATTATCGCTATTTTAGAGGGACCCTGGTGGCACAGTGGCTAGACCTATGGCTGCTAACCAGGAGGTTGGCAGTTGGAATACACAGCAGCTCTTTGGAAACCCTATGGGGTAGTTTCACTCTTTCTTATAGGGTCTTTATGAATCTGAATTCATTGGACAGCAGGGGTTTTGTGACTCTTATGAACCCCCGTGGCACTGCTTGTCTGCTAACTGCAAGACTGACAGTTTGAACCCACCAGCTGCTCTTTAGGAAACAATATAGTAGTCTGCTTCTTTATAGGTCTGCATCCTTGGAAACCCTGTGGGGCAATTCTGTGCTGACGTACAGCCTCTCTATCAGCCAGAATCAGCTCCACAGTAAGGGGGTGGGTTTGGTTTTCCCACTATTTCAATGGCAGTTTAATTTGTATTTCTTGAAAGGTCCCTTTTATTGTGTCTGGGTCATAATTTCCACATGACTGAGTCTTGTATCCAATCCTCAATACACGTAACATTTTTGATGGGCCTTCTCCCCCTCATTTTTTTTCTTAGCATTGTGTTAGCAGCTGAGGATATAAAGAAGGATAATACACAGTTCTTTCCCTGAAGCTATATACATTTAAATCCTACTATAATGCTGCATGGTAAGTACTGCATTGGGCATGAATAATGCGTAATGAATAGGTACATGGAAGAGGAAGGGAAATCTAAATATTACAGCTTGCATTTGACTCTAACTTCAAGGATGGATTTCATTTTTCTTCCAGAGAGAGAAGAGCAGCATGTGGATGTAGTAGAAGGGGAAGAAGAAACATTAAGTTTAAAACCACTGAGGCCTGTGTAGTGTGCAGAATTTCCAGCTAATAAACAGATTTTTCTGGATCATGTGGTGTAAGAACTGAAGTAGGAGAATACTGGGAATCAGTTCAGAAAGAAAACAGATTTCAAATGGTTTTGATTGCTCTATCAGAAGCCTGTAGTCATGCAGAGGGAGAAGGGAGAGACAGTTAAATTATTAACGTGATCTCAGATCTGTCTGCATGTGGATAGATGTTTGTTGGAAGAGAAAAATTGTAGAAGGACAGAATCCTGATGAAGTTTTGCAGCAGCCCTCACGAGGTCTGATGAAAGCAGGGACAATGAGAAGAGAAAGGAACAGGTACATGGTACATGTATTAAACAAAAAATATTGTGACATACGTGAACAATTTAATGATTTTAAAAAGTACCAAAACAATGTGATTGGTACTATGCACTTTAACTCCAGATTTAACACATAAACATTTGTCAAAAGGTTAACTTTTTTGTAGTAAATTATTGTCAATAGCATTGAAATCATTTCTATAAAATTTCCCTCACTCCCTCCTCAATGAAAGTTACTATTTTTAAGTTTTGGGTTATCTTTTCTATTTAACTTTGTAAACATTTTAAACATATGTACATAGTTAGAAATAATAAATAACAGCCGTTGATTCTTTTAAAAATCTGTGGAAGTTACATTTATTATTTTATAATTTGACATTTCTCATTCAATATTACATTTCTGGACACATCTCTGATGACAAATTTAATCCAGTTTGCTCAGATTTCTTTCCATATATTTCCTTCCAGAACATTAATAGATGATAAGTTATTTAGCTATTTTTTTTTTTTATTGTGGACAGAAACTCTGGTGGTGTAGTGATTAAGTACTACAAATGCTGAGCAAAGAGTCAGCAGTTCAAATCCACCAGGCATTCCTTGGAAACTCTATGAGTCAATTCTACTCTGACTTACAAAGTTACTATGTGTCAGAATCCACTTGATGGCAGTGGGTTTGGATTTTTTGTGTGTGTTTTTTTAATAGACAGGTTAATTTCATTACCAGCTGCATTTCAGTGGAAGAATTAACTGGATTTGATAACATACATTATTCTACCTTCTCAGAATAATCCTGTAAGACTTCCATTTTATAGATGGGGAAAAAGGCTGACAGATGAAATGCATGTTTCCTGACATTAGGTGGCAGAATGTGATGCATTGTGTTTCAGATACTAAGCCTATACTCATTTCATTATAACATGCACCTTCTTTAAAAATGATTACAGTGATTGCTATAAGGTATATAAATATGAAAACAGAGATGAATTCAAAGTATGACACAGTTACACACAAGTGTCTACCTTTAGCATCAAACTGCAGGTGGGCCTTGTGTCTCTACATTCACCCTGAGAATGGTGGTAAGATCTGTATACTTATGTTCAAATGGTAGACTCAAACTGTGTACTGTTTTGTACCCAGCCTGTTTCTTTACACTTTGGAGGTGATGAACACGATAGACGGAATAGTACTATGCCACATTTACAACAAAAATGAAACAATAAAAACTGAAAACAACTTGACTTGGAATAGTTACAAATGATTTCCTGGGGGAGGCTAGACTGAATACATATGGAGAAGTCTTCCAGGTGATTAGCTGGAACTTCTTAAGGGGTTTCAGTTCCCTCTGGAGAAACAAAGGTTGAGTAGAACAAATCCAACTGGCATTTTCTGATACGAATCTATTCAGAACACCATTTGCACCAAAAAGGAGTATTTCCCTCAAAAACAGTATAAAACCAAATGTTTTAGTAAAATGCCAAGTTTCTCAGGAACAGTAAAGAACATTAATTAATGGATAGACTGTAGCCAGAGAAGTTGGCCATGGCAGCTAGGCAGCCACTGGTATGCCAGTCTATGATTGTTGTTAGCTATAGTGGGGTCCTTTTTTCCGGAACAATTTCTATTACCATTCTGCTACACATTCCTGTTTTGGGGGGCGGGTTGTGAATTTCTGGGGAATTATAGCTAAATGAAAGAAATACAGTGAGAAGAGCCTTGATTGATTTTGCACTAGTCCCTGTGTAGCACAAGTGATTTATACTTGACCACTAACCTAAAAGTTGGTGATTTAACTGCCCCTGTCTCCCACTGGTGCCATAAAAGAAAAGCCTGGTGTTGTGCTTCCCTAAAGATCACTGCCAAGAAAACCCTATGGAACAGTTTTACTGTGTAATTCATGACAGTGGCTTTATTAATCCTAGAATCAGTGGACACGAGTTCTAAGACTAGCTCTAACATCGAATGCATATATGATCCTGATAAAGTTACTTCACATTATTTGGGTATTTATTAAGGAATCAACTTGCCTGAGTGTGGGGTTTGGCAAGTGAACATTTGTAGGCCAGGCTTATAGGCTAGAAACTTAAATAAGGACTTGGTGTTATGGTCTTTAGACAGAAATTCTTCTCTGGTAAGTCTTAGCTTTTGCTGTTTGGGCCTCCAACAGATTGGATGACAGCTCACTCACATTATCAGTGGTAATTGCCTTTATTCACAGTCAATTCATTGTAGATTTTTAAAAAAATTTTGTTGTGCTTCAAGCTAAAGTTCGCAATCCAAGTCAATTTACTTTATGAAACCCTACACCCATACCCCTGTGCTAATCTGACTGCTCTCACAAGCCTCACCCACCCCAGTGACAGCACCCTCCTCTTTTCCACCCTGTACTTTCCACATCCGTTCAGCCAACTCCTGTCTCCCTCCACCCTCCTATCTCAGCTCTGGACAAAAGCTGCTCAGACAGCCTCACGTATATATTAAGTCAAGAAGTATATTCTTTGCCAGCATCACTCTGTGTTACTGTCCAGCCCAATCTTTGTCTGAAGAGTTGGCCTCAGTACTAGTTTCAGCTCTGGGCTAACAGACAGTCCAGCGGCCATGTCCTCAGGGGGCCCTTCAGTCTGACAGACCATCACATGTGGTCTTTTAATAGAGTTCTAATTCTGCCCACCTATTTTTTTTCCAGCTACATCAGGGACTTTATATTCATTGTAGATTTTAAGCATATCTACAAAATGCCTTCAGAGCAACATCAAGATTAGTATTCTGTTAAATAACTGTATTAGTTAAATAACTGCATACGATATCCCAGATGTTGTAAGGTATTTTAGCTTTATATTATATGTAAGGTCTCCCTGAATCAGAAAAATTCAATTGTAACTAACAACATTAGGTAAGCAAATTGAAATGACATATTAACCTTCACAGGTGTTAAACACAGAGTCAACTCAGTGACAGAGACCAGCTCCACATAACAAGCATCAACTTTTTCATGTGATCACAGTTCAAATTTCCCTAAGCATATGAGTTTGGACATAATGCCAAGTCACAGGTGTCATTGTTAGAGGCTATTGGGTTGGTTCCTACTCAAAGCAATCCGACGTACAACAGAAGGAAACATTGCCTGGTTCTATACCCTTCTCACAATTCTTGCTATGTTTGAGACCATTGTTGCAGCCACTGTAGAGACAGGCTTTCACAGTTTTGACTGTTATCCTCTTAGAAAATGAATTCTCATAATTTATAACTCGTTCTGTTCTCATCTTTTAGGTAGCACTGTTGGCAAAGCTTATGGCTGGAGAAAATCACTCTGTGGTGTCAGAGTTTGTATTCCTGGGACTGTCCCATTCCTGGGAGATCCAGCTTATCCTCTTTGTGTTCTCCTCCGTATTATATACAGCAAGCATAATGGGAAACTCCCTCATCGTGTTCACTGTGATTTCTGATCCTCACTTAAACACCCCCATGTACTTCCTGTTGGCCAATCTCTCTTTCATTGACTTGGGCATTTCTTCTGTTACTTGTCCCAAGATGATTTATGACCTTTTCAGAAAGCACAAAGTCATTTCCTTTGGTGGCTGCATTGCTCAGATCTTCTTCATCCATCTCATTGGTGGTGTAGAGTTGGTGCTGCTCATAGCCATGGCCTTTGACAGATATGTGGCCATCTGTAAACCTCTTCACTACCTGGCCATCATGAGCCCACGAATCTGTGTCTTCTTTTTAGTATCAGCCTGGATAATTGGCCTTATCCATTCTGTCATTCAATTGGCTTTTGTTGTAAACCTATCCTTTTGTGGCCCCAATGTGTTGGATAACTTTTACTGTGACCTTCCTCAGGTAATCGAACAGGCCTGCACAGAAGCCTACCAACTGGAGTTCATGGTCATGGCCAACAGTGGATTTTTCTCTGTGGGCTCCTTCTTTGTACTGATAATTTCCTATATTGTCATCATTTTCACTGTTCAGAAACACTCATCAGCTGATATATCCAAGGCCCTATCCACACTTTTGGCTCATATCACTGTGGTAGTTTTATTCTTTGTTCCTATGATATTCTTCTATATATGGCCATCAACATCCACCCACCTAGATAAGTTTCTAGCCATCTTTGATGGAGTTCTCACACCTTTCCTGAATCCTGTGATTTATACATTCAGAAACCAAGAAATGAAGGTGGCAATTTGGAGAACATGCAGACAGCTAGTCAGTTACAGGAAGATCTCTTAAGTGATGGACTATATTGTGAGGAGTCCTTATTGACTACTAAAGTTCTATAATTGATGCCCAAACTCACAGAGAATCTTCTTTTGCCCTACACTGAGTTGTTTATTTGGACATCGTTATTGAGCCTTTCACTTCTCTTACTTAGGAGCAAGTGTCATTTTCTTTGGAAAAGAGAGACAAACTGTAGACACTGAGTGGATCTTGACTCACAAAAGGAGTTACATATTAAATACAGTACATAAAGCCAGCCAAGCCAAGTGCCGTCGAGTTGGATCCGACTCATGGCGACCCTAGGACATAAAAATAAGTGTTAAATGCTCTGATAAATTCCCTGCACAACATACTTCTAATGGAGTGTTCTGTTTATCTTCACTAAGCAGTCCTTCTGCATTCAGTGTGGTCCACTAAATCTCTTGGAATTCCTTATCCATTTTATTATTTTTCTGAATTTAAGGTCTTATACTGAGATGGCAAGTCAAAGTGCTATCAGGCTTCTTGAAGACTATCTGTCTTGTTGTTGTTAGGTGCCGTCAAGTCAGTTCTGACTCATAGTGACCCTATGAACAACGGAACAAAACACTGCTGGGTCTGAAGCCATGCCCACGATTGTCTTATGCTTAAGCCCGTTGTTGCGGCCATTGTGTCAGTCCATCTCATCAAGAGTCTTCCTCTTTTTTGCTGACCCTCCACTCTACTAAGCATGATGTCTTCAGGGACTGGTGTTTCCTTACAACATGTTCAAAGTATGTAAGATGCAGTCTTGACATCTTTGCTTCCAAGGAGCATTCTTGTTTTACTTCCTGCAGAACAAGATCTGTTTGTTCTTTCGGCAGTCCATGGTGCATTCAACACTCTTCTCCAACACCACAATTCAAAGGCATCAGTTCTTCTTCTGTCTTCTTTGTTTATGTTCCAGCTTTCACATGCACAATGATGTGATTGAAAATACCATGGCTTGGGTTGGGTGCATTTTAGTCTTCAATGTGACATGCTTACTTTTGAATACTTTAAAGAGGTCCTTTGCAGTAGATTTTCCCAGTGTAATGCATCTTTTGATTTCTTGACTGCTGCCTCCATTTCTTGACATGCTGCTTCCCTCCTGTTTCTTGTTCTTCTTTCTTCCTTACGCTGAATTAGGAAGCTTTTCTTGCTGTTTGCTCTTACTATGTACAACTACGTTACTGTTCTTTCTTCTCCACTCCTTTCTTTCCATTCCCTCTAAACTCTTTTCTTCCTCCACCTTTTAAGTTGCTTTGTTATAGTTAATAACACTGTGTATAGGCAGGCTTCTTGTTCTAACAGACTTGTGTGTGTTGGTAACAAAACTTCAATTGTAGAGTGTGAGCCAGGTGACAGTGGCTAAGTGCTAAGGGGAGAGGCATGTAAACCAGTGGCTTTCCCACTTTGTTATAGTGACCCAGATAAAGGAATATAGTGTATGTCTCCTGCCCTGCAAACATGCATGACCTGAACAAACTTTCACTTATCAATACTTGTCTTTATGAAATTTTCTCATTTTTTTACCTTTCCCTTACTTTTCTTCTGTCTTTCTCTTCTTAGAGACTCTGGTCACCACCCTTTCAGTGGAAGGCACTGTAGGGAAAGTGTGTAAATTATATCTTGTTTCTTTTTGCTTTACAGCAGGTAAAGAGAAGCAAATTAGAAAACAGTCAACTGCTAAATTACAGAAAATGCATTTGCTAGACTAAATCACTGAGGGGCTCAGTATCTAAAAACAAGTGTTAAACTCCCTGATAAATTCCCTACACAACATATCTATGATGGAATGTTCTGTTTATCTCTACTGAGCAACCCCTATGCATTCACTGTGGTCCACTAAATCTCTTGGGATTCCTTATCCACTTTACTATTTTTCTGAATTTAAGGTTAAAGTGCTGTCAGAAATGACTGGTCATTTGTATGAGACAGTAGTGAAGTATTTTAGGTATATGAGAGCCAGAATTCTTCTGCCATTGATACGTATCAGCCTGGATGACAATATAATTTAAACATAGCAGAGGAAATTTTATTTCTACATAGAAAGTTAACTATTTTATAGGAAATACAGTGTATAGCAATGAGTTTACATTCATCAAATTCCCTGAACTTGCTCATGCTCCATCCCTCAGAAACAAATGACTTGATAGAGAAATAGAATGGCTTGCTGGATGCTCAGTTTTGGTGGAAACTGTAGGAGAAACCCTTAGTAAGTTTGGGATGTTGCCCTCTTGGATGGCTTGCATATCTTTGGCGTATACACTTGGTAAAGTAGCGGGTTAACGAAAAAGAGGAAGACCTTCAAGGAGCTAGATTGACACAGTGGGTACAACAACGGGCTTGAGTACAAGGATCGTAAGAGCGGGGCAGGATCAGTCCGTGTTTCATTCTGATCTGTGTAGGGTTACTATGAGTTGGAATTGTTTTGACAGTGCGTAGCAATAACAACAACTTACCCTAAATCAGTGGCGCTGTATTATTTCATTTATCCCATCATTGGAATACACAAATTCAAGACAGAAGATGTCACAGTAACCACCAGGCTAAATAAACTATGGGGAGAAATTTTATTCCCTATTCTTACAAATTTAGATTTCTTAGGCTTGGAGGTACTAGCATTCCAGGGAACATGTCAGAAAATGGGCTCAAACCACTTTGAACTTTACATGTCAATGAATTAATAGGCAGGAAAAGAGTATACTCCACCCCAGTTTTTGTGTCAGGAATCTGACCTGGATGACCTGCATTAATAGGCTTTCTTGCATCAGTTTCCAGGCTGCTTCAACCATTGTAGAATGCCAGCAAGAAACTAAAATGAGGAATGATTGTGAGGAAGATGGAGTCATTTAGGTTGTTCCTTTCTCTGCAGGATCACAGTGGGCTGGCTGTCTTCTGTGGTGGCCCTCTCCACCAAGGTCTTCATTGTTTTTTTTTTTAAACAACTATCCTGCATCCTGAGAGTGGTAGACTACCCTTACTGTTAAGGCCTGGGATACTGCTCTTGCCTTTATTCTCTGTCACACTGCCATAGCTTTGTAAATATTCTCATTAATAACCTGTTCTCAAGTTATATAATTTGAGTGTCCTGGCAGGGTCTATATAAAGTTTAAAGCCAAAATCTGTTTTCTTGTCCAGCAATCCTGGGCTCCAAAGTACTTACTGAAAAGGTTTCTTCTTCATTTCTGTTTATACAGAAGTGTTTGTAATCTCAGAAATGCACTACACATTCTCTTTTGCTATCCAGTGCTTCCTCCTAAAAGGAGTCTCAAGAAGTTTTATAATGGCTTTAGAGAATTTGGTTGTATGAATGTAACATAAATAATTTTTTATCAATTAATAAACTCTTCAGTCTGTTTTAAGGTCTGTTCACTGAGTGAACTTGTATAAAGCTAAATCTTTGTGCACAACAATAATTAGCCAATAGACAATTGTTTAAAAAATTAAGTATTTGTGTACATTTTCCTAATGTTTGGAAACCCTGGTGGCATAGTCGTTAAGTGCTATGTCTGCTAACTGAAGTCTGCTAACCAAAAGGTTGGCAGTTCAAATCCAACAGGCACTCTTTGAAAACTATGTGGAGCAGTTCTGCTGTGCCCTATAGGATTGCTACGAGTTGAAATAGACTCAACAGTAATGTTTTCTTTTCCACTGTCTCACAAATATTACTTTTAATATTTGTAAGTGGCCAACAAATTGGGACAAAGCTACTAAATAGAAAATATTCTGCTTTCATTTTCCTCTTCCTATCTAGTTCCTTATTATGAGCTTTTGGATCTTTTTGTTGTTTGGGTCAAATCAAACAAGTCTTTTGAGGACAAGTCTCTCAACCCCTGAGCTCCTTCTAAACTCATGTCTTTGTATTATCTCTTGGACACTGTCTTGCAGCTCTGCAATTGGCTTCATTTCCTTCAACTGCAAGATTTTTTGTGACAGTTTGTGTTAAGAGCATGCAGGCAAACCTCAGACACCGTGAAGACCCTCTACTCTTTATACAGGTGAAATAGAAGGATGGAAATACATTAAATAATAGGAAGAGTAACTGTAGCATCATACGTGTTTCTGTCGCTGGAGTTGCTAAGGGTATGAATCATCTCCTAAAGCACTTGAGTATTATCCTGGAGCAGAGCAAACAGCCTGTGGTTAAAGAACTGAATTGTATAAGAGAATAATTTTGAAAAAGGGTATTGACATAGCGGAAAATGTTAACTGACCACGACTTTTAACTAAAACAATACTGTGTCTAAAGTAGCATGAAAGACATTAGAAAATGTCAAATGGCTTTGTGGTGTTTTGGATTCAGTACAAGCTATGGTTAGTCACTCTGTCATTGGCAATAACTACGTGATTGATTCTCACTTTGCCACTTGGTAAATAGAACAGACACATTGATGACACATGAAAATAAAAAACAAGTGAAAAAGAAGAGTTATTGCACTTTTTTCTCTGTTAACTTTTCAAGACATCTCTAAAAGAGATGAGGCATAAACAAATCATCTTCTGTGAAAATGTGGGCAAACTTATTAGAAACTCGTTAAGTTGGTAAGACAGAGAGGCTTCTTACAGAAACCTAAATGAAAAGAGGAAAAGTTCCTGAGATCAATAAATTGCAAATCAACATATCAGTTTCAGTGTAATATCATTATGATACTGGGATGTGGAAAATTTAAGCAAACATGCAAAAAAAAATATTGATCAGATTCATTCCACTGCTCTCTTGGGTGCTTTAGACTTTAAGAGTTTTTGTATTAATATATTCTCTAAAGTGTAAGTAGAATGAAAAAGGGGTTTGAAGAAGGTTACAAAGTATGAATGATCTTTTAATTTGGGTGAGTTTAGGTAAATGAGAAAATGATTGTAAGAGGAATTACAAAAGGTATTTAGTTCATTGATTCTTGTAAAAAGAACATGAACGGGTGCCTTGGTTGTTGAATTTATGAACATAAGATCTTTTTGAAAAGCATATCAAAAATTATTTGTATTACATACAGATAGAAAAAGAAAGAAGAGGTGATCTTAAATGAGAGGAAGCAACATGTTATTGGATATAAAGAACGTTTTGTGATCATTGAAATTGTTAAATTCAGGTATTTTAAGCTCTGGGAGGTGCTAAATTCTCAATCTCCTTAAACTGAGGAAAAAATTTCTGTGAAATGAATTTTTTAAATACCTTGTTCAAATTAGGAGTTAACTGCTTGATTGTTCTACTATTTGGAACATCAATTATCAATACATGAATAAATGTGTAGAAATCTTTCAGAAGATTGATCAATACCATAGGATTCTAAAAGTGAATTTAACTCAGCAGAACACAAAGAACTAGGCTTTTCTTATGCATCATATTTATTTAATTAGTGTAAAAAATGATGGCTGTAATTACATTGTTCAAGACACACTGTTCCAAAACTTTCTTTTTTGAGCATAGCCAACTTATGAGAAGGTGGTTTCAGAATATGATTAGCCAAGAGTTTTCCCTGTGCATATTTGATAATTTTCAGGTAAATAAAAATCCTCTCCTGGTGTCCATGCAGAAATGCCTGTATGATTGTTGCTCAGGCTTGAGTCAAGTGTATTTAAATCTTTGATGACCTAAGCTATGTGAGTTTCTCTTTTGTCTGACACTTTGTTGTATTTGTCTTCTTGTAAATATTGTTATTAAAAAACTTCTCTTTATTCTCCTTAATTTCATTTCACAGCACTCATTTTTTGGTAACTAAAGAATACTCAGGATCCCTGGTGGCACAATGGTTATAAAGATCTACTGCTAACCAGAAGTCACCAGTTGAGCCCTGAACAATGTATGGGACAGTTACACTCTGTTTTATAGGGTTGGTATGTGTTGGCATTCAGCTGATAGCAATGGATTTGGCTTGGTTTAAAGAATACTCAAGGAGACATGGTCACACAACAGTTAAGCAACAGGCTGCTAACACAGCATTGGTGGTTGAAAACCACTCAGTGACTCTGTGAGAGAAAAAGTTGATCTGTTCTTGTAAAGACAAAGCCTGGAAAACCCTGTGATTCTATTCTGTCCATTAAGGTCATTATAAGTCAAAACTGACTTGATGGCAAACAACAAAGAATACTCTGTGTGATCCTCAAAGGTTTTATATTTATATCTCTTTTTTGTTTAAGTGAACTTTTCTCAAACTTCCAGTTCCTATGTCAGGGACAGGGATACTCAAAAAACCAGGCCCACTACTGTCAAGTAGATTTCAACTCATAGTGACCGTATAGGACAGAGTAGAACTGCTGCACAGAGTTTGCAAGGAACATCTGGCAGATTCAAGCTACTGACTTCTTGGTTAACATCTGTAGCATTTAACCACTTATGCCACCAAAGTTTCCATGGATAAGAATAAGAGAGGGAAAAGGCAAGTTAACTCATAGTGTGGAGTATGTAACTGACAGAGTTACTGAGAACCTCTGCTGATCGTAGATATAGTACTAGAATTTGTTTATAATCATAGAATTTCTGAAGAATGGATATATAATGTAATACAAATTTTATCTCCTAAACAACCCTCCACTACCTGTTTGTCAGTTAGTTGTACTGTAGTGGCTTGTATGTTTTTAGAATGCTGGAAGCTATGCCACTAGTATTTCAAACGCCTGCAGGGTCAACCATGGTGGACAGGTTTTAGCGGTACCTTCATTCTAAGAAGAAAGACCTGGTGAACTACTTCTGAATATCATTCCATGAAACTCTGGGACCTCAACAAAGTGTTGCTCAATAAAGTGCTAGAAGATAAACCCCTAGGTTGGAAGGTACTGCATAATGGCTACAGCAATGGATTCAATCATGATCTCGAAGATGGTACAAGACTGGACAGTGTTTTGTTACGTTGCACATGGTGGTTGCTACGAGCTGGAGCCAACTCTAGTTGTCCTCTTCCAGAGAAGCTGCTGCTCTTGAGTTGATTCCTACTCGCAGTGGCTCTGTAGGAAAGACTGACACAAAAGATCGCCACAGCTTTCTTCTGAGGAGGTTCCAATTCCCAATCTTTCAGTTAGTGGTCAAGTTCTTAGACACTCTACCACCAGAGCTCCTAAACAGCCTCTGACTTGATTTAAAATAAAGATTGTATTTCTCCTTGTTATTATATATGTACTTTACTTACTATTTCTTTCTTTCCAGTGTTACATTTTAATCGCTTTTTTCTTTCTCCTCATTTCTTCTCTTTACAATCCCCTATTTTCTATTTTTTGTTTTTATGACTCTATGCAGTTCATTCATTCAACACTCATAATTTCAATCATCTTGTGTTTATATCCTCTCCTATTTTTGTTAAATTGTGGTATTATAAATACATTATTTGCTATGGTAATGCAATGGTTAAAACATTCGTTTACTAACCAGTATCCACCAGCTGCTCCTTGGAAACTCTGTTGGACAGTTCTGCTCTGTCTTATTTATTCCCCATGAGTTAGAACCAATTTGATTGCAGTTTTTTTTCCCCCCTTCTCACTATTTTAGATGGTGGTGCTGTTGTTAAGAGCTAACCAGAAGGTCAGCAGTTTCAGTCCACCAGCCACTCTTGGAAAACCTTATGAGGCAGTTCTACTTTGCCCTATAGAATCACCATGAATCAGAATGGAATCAATGGCAGTGGGGTTTCATCATTATTTTAAGGACTTTGGGGGCACAGTGGTTAAGCTCTTGGTTGCTAACTGAAAGGCTGGCAGTTTGGATCCACCGGCTATGCTTTGGGAAAAGATGTGGCAGTCTACTTCTTTAAAGATTTACAGCCTTGGATATCTTGTGGGAAAATTCTGCTCTGTCCTGTAGGGTCACTATGAGTTGGAATCTACTTGAGGGTAGTGTTAGATTTTTTTTGTTTTTAAACCTATTTTAATAGTAGTCTGATTTTTATATCTTGGAGGTTACCTTTACTATGTCTAGGTCATAATTTCCACGTGATTGAATCCTTTAACCAATTTTTATAAATGTCACATTTGTTGTATGTCGCTTGTCTCTTGATTTTTGTTCTCAGCATTGTATCAGCAGCTGAGTGTATGAAGAAGGATAATACACGGTTTCTTCTTTAAAGTTGTATATATATAAATCTATAATATTATGTATTGAGTATTACATTGGGCTTAAATCAAGTATTATAAATAGGAGTGTAGAAGAGGAAGGTATGGATTCTTTATACAGAGGGTATCAGGAGCAAGAGAGGTAAGTCTCAACATTATGCACGCATTTAATTCTGTCTTAAGTGGATTTCATTTCTCTTTCAGAGAGGAAAGAGCAGCAGGTGGATGTGGTAGAAGGGGGAGCTGGGGAAAAGGGAAAGTATGTTTAAAAGCATTGAGCCTGTGTAGCAAGAAACATTTTCAGGTAACAAACAAGTTTTTCTGGGTCATACTATGCAAGAAATAGAGTAGGAGAAATTGGGAAAATAGTTCAGAAAGGGCCAGATTCTAAGTGGCTTTGAATTCTCTATTAGAAGCTTGTAGTCTTTTGGAGGCAAAAGGAACTGGTTAAAATATTGACACTATTTCAGCTCTGTTTGCATGTGGATAGGTGTTTGTTGGAACAGAACAAAAGTAGAAGGACAGAATTCTGTTGATGATTTGCAGTGGCTCTAATAACGGCTAATAAAAGCAGGGACAATGAGAAGAGAAAGGAGTAGGCAGATGGCATGTGTGTTAAATTATAAAAAGCATTGTGACATACATCAGTGCTTTAGTGATTTTAAAAAGTACCAAAATGCACTTTAATTCTAGATTTAACATACAAACATTTTTCTTTTGTTTTAATCGGAACTTTAATTTTTTTGTGTTCAACTACTGTAAATACAACTGGAGTCACCATGCCTATCAAATTTCCTTCTCTGTCTCCAGTGAAATTCACTATTTTGATGATACAGGGTGTCTTTCATGTTCAGCTTTGCATATGTTTTCTACATATGTGTATATTTATAAATAATATCTAATAACTATTGATCTTTTAAAAATTACAATGCCAAGGTTATTTTATAGTTTGATATTTTCCATTCAATATTAAATTTGCGAGATTTATCCATGGTAAAAAATATAAATCAAGTTCTTCCGGATTACTTTCCAAATGATTTATTCCATCCCATTAACCCAAGATAACTTATTTATCTATTCCTTTATTGTAAACAGATAGGTTAATTCCATTACCGTATGCATTTCAGAGGAGGAATTAACTGGACTTGGTGTCATGAGTTATTTCATATTCTCATAATAGTTCCATAAAACATTGACCATTTCCATTTTACAGATGGGAATAATGGCTCACAGATGAAATATCTGTTCCCAATACCACCAGTACTGGGTGGCAGGATGTGATACACGGTTTTTCAGATACAGAAGCCTACATTCATTTCCACTCAACTTAAAAAAAAAATCATCATAAGATGTTGTAAGTGCAAAATGAAGATGAATTCTAGGACAACTACAATCAAACATAGGAGTTCATCTTTCATATCATATTCTAGATGAGTCTCTGCATCTACACTGATGCTGATAGTTAGATCAGTGCATTATCATTCAGATGGTAGACTTAAGCTGTTTAGTGAAGATCTGTTATGTGTCTAGCAGTTTTCTTGACACCATGGAAGTTATAAACAAAAATTATAAATAGAAATGTTCTATTATTTGTTTGAGTTAAAAACGAAACACTAGAAAAAAGAAAACAACTTGGGAGTAGTTATGTGTGATTTCCTGAAGAAAGCTAAACTTGAATACAAGTCATATTGAGAACCCTGGTGGCATAGTGATTAAGTGCTGCATCTGTTAACCAAAGTGTTAGCAGTTTGAATCTGTCAAGTGTTCCTTAGAAACGCTATGGAGCAGTTGCACTCTGTCCAATAGGGTCGCTATCAGTATTTATCCAAATAACTACTAGGAAACTGAATGTTTTAGCAATGTGTCAAAGTTCTCAGGGCTAGTTACATACATTTGATGTACAATTGATAGGTTTTTGTTAGATGTGGTTAATCACAGAGGCTTGGCAGCAGTCATTAATATGTCAATACACGACAGTCATTAGCTATAAAAGGAGCTCATCTCTCTTGAACATTTCTGTATTCACTCTGCCACACGTTTTTGTGTCGACTGAATTATTAAGGTTTTATAGGTTAATACAATCAAGGATGAAATTGGAAATAAAGTTGACCAGGTCACTGGGAAATGTAAGTGATTCATACTTGACAGTTAACCTAAGGACTGGCAGCTCAGACCCACCTACTGACCCCCCACAAGATGGGCCTGGCTGTCTGCTTCCGTCGCAACCACTGTCAAGAAAGCCTTATGGAACAGTTCTACTCTGTAGCTCATGGGATTGCCACAAATTAGAATCAATGTAATACATTTACTAATTTTGGAAACAGTGGACCTGGGTTCTAGTACTACATCTAACATTAAATAAATTAATGGTCCTGGTTAAGTTACTTAACATATCTGGGTATTTATTGTAAGTAATTGGCTCACATGATTGTGAAGGCTGGCAAGTGTGAAATCTAGGTGTAGCACTAATACACAGGCAGGATTTGCTGCTATTGTCTTGAGGTAGAAATTCTTCTGGGAAACTTGAGTTTCTGCTCTTATGGCCTTCAAGTGATTGGATAAGAACTGACCAACATTAACAATAATATTTGCCTTTACGCAACTGGTCAGAGATTTTAAACACATCTATAAAATGTCTTCACATAACAATAGATCACTGTTTCATTAAATAATTCAGTACTATACCCTAAATGTTTTAGTGTCCTCATAGCACAGTGATCAAGATCTTGGCTGCTAACCCCACCCAAAAAAATCAGCCATTCAAATTCATCAGTTACTCTTTGGAAACCCTAAGATGCCATACTACTCTGTTCTATAGTGATTCTATGAGTCAGAATTGATCCAACAGCATTCAGTTATATCCTAGATGATTGGCAGTATTATAACCTTATAGGTTTTCTTGAGTCACCACTAACTGAATGCAGCTAGAAACAATAGATAGATAAACTAGAACATGAAACTAATCCCATCATAGGCATAAATGCAAGTCAACTTGGTGGTAGAGAACAGCTCTATATGGAAGCCACCAACATCTCTGGGTGATCATAATTCTCTAAAATTATACATGGGTATATTAGGATAGATGTAAAGTCAAATTGTAGATGTTGTTGTTAGGCGTTGTTGAATTGGTTCTAATACAGAGTGATCCTGTGTGTAACAGAATGAAATGCTGCTCTGTCCTGTTCCATTCTCACAATTGTATCTTTGAGCCTATTGTCACAGCCACTGTGGAATTACACTTTTTTTATTTTGACTTTTATCTCTATAATTTATTAATATAATTATCATAACTTGTATTTCTTCCTATTTTGCTCTTTTAGGTCATAGTTTTGCCAAAGCCAGTGACTGAAGCAAATTACTCTGTGGTGTCAGAGTTTGTGTTCCTGGGACTCTCCAATTCCTGAGAGATCCAACTTATCCTATTTGTCTTCTCTTCCATGTTGTACATGGCAAACATGATAGGAAACTCCCTCATTGTGCTCTTGGTGACTTCTGACCCATGCTTACACTCCCCCATGTACTTTCTGTTGGCCAGTCTCTCCTTTGTTGACCTGGGTGTTTCTTCTGTCAGTTCTCCCAAGATGATTTATGATCTTTTCAGAGGACATAAAATCATCTCCTTTGGTGGCTGCATTGCTCAGATCTTCTTCATCCATGTCATTGGTGGTGTGGAGATGGTGTTGCTCATAGCCATGGCCTTTGACAGATACATAGCCATTGTAAACCTCTTCACTACCTGACCATCATGAGCCCACGAATGTGCATCTTCTTTTTAGCATCAGCCTGGATCATTGACCCTGTCCACTCTGTGATTCAAGTGACTTTTTTAGCAAACTTACCCTTTTGTGGCCCCCAGTGTGTTGAATAGCTTTTGCTGTGACCTTCCTCAGCTCATCAAACTGGCCTGCAGAGAGACCAACTGACTGGAATTCATTATCATGCCCAACAGTGGATTTATCTCTGTGGGCTCCTTCTTTATGCTGATCATTTCCTATATCGTCATCATTCTCACTATTCATAAACACTCTTCAGCTGGTTTATCCAAGGCTCTGATCACACTTTCAGCTCATGTCACTGTGGTAGTTTTGTTCTGTGGTCCTTTGACATTGTTTTATATGTGGCCACCTCCATCCACATAACTGGATAAATTTTTGGCGATCTTTGATGATGTTCTCACCTCTTTCCTGAATCCTGTCATTTACTCATTCAGGAATCAAGAAAGGAAGGTAGCAATGCAGAGAGTATGCAGACAGCTAGTGGGTTGCAGTAAGATATCTTAAGTGATTGTACTGTGACGAATTCTTATTGTATACTGAAGTTTTGTTGTTGATTGTGAAACTTACTGAGAAACTTCTCTGTGTTTTATATACGGTTGACTATCTTGACGTTGTTATAGAATCTTCTGCTTCTTTCACTAAGAAATGAGTGAAATTCACTGCCAAAAAGAGAGCAGATATGTATAAAGTATTTATGAATGAAAGATATTAATCTTGTACCTTATTACAAAGGGATGACTTATCAGAAGTAATTAATAGAAATACAGAATAGGGTAGGCATCATTAAGGGTTTCAGGATAAGGGGACCTCTTCTTTCTTTTTTAAAGCAGCCAGCTGTGTCTCATAGACAGAAATTCCTGACATACTAAATGGAGAATTTACTAATAGAGGATTGAACTGAATACTCTAATTGTGATCTGCTGCTTGTCCTATTCCTCCCCTACTGTGGGTCTCTGCCACAGCTGTGCAAAGAGGGCAGAAGCTCTAGCAACTCACCCACAAGAGGCTAATGAATAAATGAGTAAATAGCTGGGTGAAAACTTGAGGTATTCATGAAATACAAAGGAAAACTAGGACAGCTCCACTGATTTTCCTTTTACGAGCAGTATACTAAGCCCATTACATTTTTGTTTTCCTTTTTCTCTTCTTCCTCTTCCTTCTTCCTTACTCTGACTTAGGAGATTTTTCTTTCATTTTTCTTCCCTTCTTTTAGATTTCGTTCCCTTTCATTGTTTCCATTCCTCCTATTAGTCTTCTCATCTCCTCTTCTCTCCCTTCATTCCCTCTAGTCTCTTTGTATTACTGTCCTTTTAAATTACTCTATTACAATTATTACACTGTCTGTAGGCAGGCTTCTGTTCTAATGGATTTGTGTATGTTGTTATAAAGCCTCAGTTGTGGAGTGTAAGAGGAGAATAGTGAAGTAATAAGGGAGAGTCACTTAAAGGACTGACTTTCATATTTTTTACAGTGACCCACAGTAAAGAATGTGCTACATTATCTCATTCTCCACAAACATGCGCAATGTGAACAACTCACACCACATCAAAAAGTTCTTCTATTTCTCGTGCGGAAAGACATATTTTAACACTTACAAATGGATAAGACAAAACTAATAAATCAACTTCTCATCAAAAGAAAATAGATTTTATCCATCCCAACATAAATTGCCAAATGATCAGATCATGAGCCAGATTTATGATCTTTGCTGTCATTTTCTAAAGAATAAGAAGCCTTGGTGAAGTAGTAATTAAAAGCTCAGCCTGCTAAACAAATGGTTGGTGGCTTGAATCTACCACCTGCTCCTTAGAAGACCTATGGGACAGTTCTATTCTGTCACATAAGGTTGCTGTAAGAGGCAATAGAATCAATAGCAGTGGGTATGGATTTTTTTTTTTTAATAAGAAGTAAGGTATTAGCTATGTTCAAACTATCAGATCCAAACTTGACCAAGAACCAGGAAAAAAACAAAATAAAACAAACAAAAACCTCATAAACAACCTCTTTTCCAGTCCAAAAAATAAACAAAAACAGAGATTGGAGAGTCAGGGAAGGTAAGATTTTATTACTGCTTGGGATTCAGTGCAAGCAGCAAGAGACGTGCCTGAGTTTAAACAACCCCATAAGGTGTACTGCTTAGAAACACAGTTTAACTGATTCTTGAGTTGCTTGGATATCTCCCAAACACTTAAAGAATGACATTCAAAAATTAACACAATTCATATGGAAAGTATTCATTGGTCAGTTGCTTATTGAACTCACTAAGAGAACCAACAAGATGGTAAGCTTGTACCAATTAAATCTGGATGGAATAAATCTCTAAGATTGAATGAATCTCCTCAAGAGTGCTCTTAAGACCTTGTGTTTCATCAGTTTTATGCACCTAATTTGTGCCATTGTTTCACAATTTATTGAAGTACGGTGACTACATTAAATCTTTTTAGAGCCAAACCCGGAAGAGTAAGATCACATCTTATTTACAAAAGTGCTCATCCCCTGATTTATAATCCAAGACCCAAAAGATATGTGAATTAAATAAATATTTGTTAGGTATTTTTAAGCTTTTAAAACATAGTCAATCTCTATTTTAAGACATTTAAGATGTTTCTCAGGTTTCTGGTAGTACTCCTTGATTTTTCCCCTTCAGTTTTCAGGGCATCAGTGACTCCATGTGGTAACTGGTCTTGGATATTTTACCATCTGTCATGGGTGGATTAAATTACGTCCACACCAAAATGTGTGTAGCAATTTGACTCGTCCATGATTCCTGGTACTGTGTGATATTCCTATATGTTGCAAATCCTGCCTCTATGCTGTTAATGAGGGATGATGGGGTGGCAGTTGTATTGGTGTGGCAGGACTTAATGTGTAAGACTGTACCATGCCTTAAGGCAATCTCTTGGACTATAAAGGAAAGAGGAGCAAGCAGAGAGTTGAGGACTTCCTACTACCAACAAAGCAGTACCTGGAGCGGGCTATGTCCTTCAGACCTCAAGTTCCTGTGCTGAGATGCTTCCAGACCAAAGAAAGACTGATGTAACATAAGGACCTTCCTCCAGGGCCCACAGAGAGAATGTATTCCCCTGGCGCTCGTACCCTGAATTCAGAATCCTAGGCTGCTGAGCTGTGAGAAAATCTTTTCTTTTTTAAAGCCATCCACTTGTAATATTTCTGTTATAGCAGTGCTAGATGATTGAGACAGAGAAGGAACATATTAACAAGTGGAGGAAAAAGTAATCTGTCAGCTCCCTTAAGCTTGGAACTCAGGGCCAAAATAGGTCCTTAGCCTAAACAGAGGCATAAGGGGCCTACATAACTTGAAAGACTTTTGGCACTCCATGCAACATCCAGAATGGCCATAGTCATGCAGCCAAAGCTATCTACCTACTTGCATTAAGGAATAAGAACAAGCTTCCCTCACAGACACTCACGGATGACTGTCAACCCCATGTATTTCTTACCACATGTAGTCAGTTAAGTGCATCTACACCTATCACTCCTATCTGTCTAGGACTTTAAGTGAGAGCCTATACCATACACATGCTGACTGCCTACTTGGACTCTTTAGCTGAACATGTACAAGAAAATTAAATGGATGCCTTGTCACATGTTTAGTGAAAGCTCCAATAACCTGGTGACAGGATGTTAGAACCTCCAAGGCACAAATAATCCAAATAGCTCACGTGACCAATCTATTTGGGCATTTCAAATCAAAACAAAAAAGAAGGCAGAACAGAGTGAAGAAACATAAATAAATACAATAACTTACTGATGGCTCACAGACAACAGTAAATATCAAATCACTCAAAGTGGAAGACCATGATGGCTTCAGAAGCTCCCAAAAGGAATAAAAAATTTTCCGAATGAAGAGAACTGCTTGGAATTACTGAAGGTAAAATACAAATGATTAATACTTCGAACTCTTCAAGAGATCAAGGAGGCCAGGCAAAATACAGCAGAGCATGACAAATTTAACCAGCTACAAGAAATCCTTAAGAGACAGTGTCATGGTTTGAGCTGTGTCCCCCCAAAAATCTATGTAACCATTGTCTGGGCCATGATCCCCAGTATTTCATGATTGTTCTCCATTCTATGATTTTCCTATGCTGTATGCTAAAGAGGAATAGGTTGGGACTGTAAATCCCTTCTTCAGATCACCTCCCTGCTCCAATGTAAAGGGAGTTTACCTGGAGTGTGGTTTGCACCACCCTTTATTCTTTCATCTTACAAGAGATAAAAGGAAAGGGGAGCAAGCAGAAAATTGGGAACCTCACATCATCAAGAAAGCACCAGGAGAAGAGAGTGTCTTTCAGACCTGAGGTTCCTGCATCAGTATGCTCCCCAGACAAGGACTGATGGCAACAACAAGAACTTTCCTCCAGAGTTGACAGAGGGAAAGCCTTCCTCTAGAGCTGACATCCTGAATTTAGATTTGTAGCCAACTCGACTGTATAAGAATAAACATTACTCTTTAAAACCATCCACTTGTGCTATTTCTGTTAGAGCTGTACCAGATGACCAAAACAGACAGCAATCAGAAATTTTGCAGATTAATGATAAAATTACAGAATTAAACAACTCAGTAGAAAGTCAAAGGATCAGATTTGAGACAAAGAAATGTAGTATTAGTGAGGAGGAAGATAAAGCAATTGATCTCAACATATTTGAGGAAAAATGAGATAAAAGAATTTTAAAAAAGGAAGGAATCCATAGAATTATGTGAGACTCTATCAAGAGGAATAATTTACCAGTGATTGGAGTACCAGAGTAGAGAAGGATAACAGAACATACAAAGAGAATCGCTAATGACTTGTTGACAGAATATTTCCCTGATACTGTGATAGACAGTATCTGTCCAAGATGCTCAACAAACTCCACAAAAGGTAGATTTCAAAAGAAAGACATCAATGTATATTATAACCAAACTTACCAAAACTAAAGATAAGGAGAGAATTTTAAAACCAGCTAGGATAAACAAAAAATAATGTAGAAAGGAGAATCAATAAGATCAAGCTTGGGCTACTTAGCAGAAACCATGCAGGCAAGAAGGCAAAATGCTGACATATACAAAACATTGAAAGAAAAAATTGGCATCCAAGAATTATCTATCCAACAAAACTGTCTTTCAACTATGATGGAAAAATTAGGACATTTCCAGATAAATAGGAATTTACAGAATTTGCAATAGCAAAACCAAAGTAAGAAGAAATACTAAAGAGATTCCTTCAGTAAGAAGATCAATAATATCAGATAAAAACCCAAGACTAGAAGTTGGGACAGAGCAAAGAGATATCAACCCTGATAGGGAAATTACAAAAATCAATTAAAGCTCCAACACTGAAAATAGAAAAACAGAGATGTCAATAAGTAAAAACAGGCCAATATTATAACAAAAATAGGATATAACAAAAGCACTATAATCTTAGATCTTTGATATAGAGAGGAAGTCAAGATGATAAAATAATTAAAGATTGGTTGAAATTTGGAAATACAGGGTAAATATTAAGAAAATCACAAAGGATATCAATAATCCTACACATCCAAAAAAAAGAGTAAGAAAAACATGAAGTCTCAGCAAATTCAAAATCAACAACAATAGAAAATGTGAAAGCACATAAAGGAAAATGACTTGGCAAAGAAAATTAAGTGTAACAAAGTGTAAACTGTCAACAATATACAAAAAAAGTCATCAAAATGACAGCACTAAATTCATGCCTGTCAATAATTATGTTGAATGTAGATGGACAAAAGGCACTAATAAAGAGACAGAGAGTGACAGAATGAATAAAAACATGATCTGTCTGTATGCTGCCTACAAGAGACATAGAGAGTTAAAGACGCAAACAAACTAAAACTCAAAGGATGGAAAAAATATACCACACAAACAGCATTCAAAAAAGAACAGCAGCGACAATATTAATTTCTGATAAAATAGACTTCAAAGTAAAATCCAACACAGCGGTCAAGTAAGGACACTATAATGATTAACAGGTCAATACACCAGGAGGACATAACCATATTAAATATTTATGCCTGTAAGTACATAAGCTTTTATGTACTTCAACAAAACTCTAACAGCATTGCAAAGAGAAATAGACAGCTCCACAATGATAGCAGAATACTTCAAAACACCACTTTTAGTGCAGGACAGAACGTCCAGAAAGAAGCTAAATAAAGACAGGTATGATCTAAATGCCACACTGAACCAACTTGATCTCATAGACTTATACAGGACACTCCACCGAAGAGCCACCAGGTATACTTTCTTTTCCAATTCATGTAAAACATTCTCCAGAATAGACCACATTTTAGGCAATAAAGCATGCAGTAACAAAATTCAAAACATTGAAACATTGCAAAATGTCTTTTCAGATTATAAAACCATAAAAGTAGAAATCAGTAGCAGAAAAAACAAGAGAAAAAAATCAGATTCATGGAAAATGAATAGCACATTGATAAAAAACAATTGGGTTATAGAAGAAGTCAAAGACAGAATAAAGACACTCACAGAAACAAACGAGAATGAAAGCACATTTTACTAGCACCTTTGGGTTGCAGCAAAAGCAGTACTCTGAAGGCAATTTATTTCAGTAAATACACACATACCAAAAAAAAAAAGGCTCAAATAGTAGCATTAACTCTACAAGTTGAACAAGTGCAAAGAGAGCAGCAAAAGACCCCTCAGGCACCAGAAGAAACCAAATAATAAAAATTACAGCAGTATGAAGTGAATTAAAGAACAGAAAAATTTATTGAAAGAGTTAACAAGACCAAAAGCTGGTTCTTTTAAAAGATCCACAAAATCAGTAAACCACTGGCCAAGCTGACAAAAAGAAAACCAGGAGAGTAAGTAAATTACTCAAATAAGAAATCAGATAGGTGACATCACAACAGATCCAACTGAAATTGAAAAAGCCATAACAGAATACTACGAAAAACTGTATTCTAACAAATTTGAAAACCTAGTGAAAATGGACAAATTTCTAGAAACATAATACCTACCTAAACTAACACAAACAGTGGTAGAAAACCTAAATAAACCCATAACAAAAGAAGGGATTGAAAAGGTAATTTTCAAAAGTTCCAGTGAAGTAAAGCTGTGACCAGGATGGCTTCACTGGAGACTTCCATCAAACTTTCAAAAAATAACATCACTATTACTGAAGGCATTTCAGAGTGTAGCAAAGGATGTTCTCACAGTTATTCTATGAAGCTAGCACAGCCCCGATACCAAAACCAGGTAGAGACACCACAAAAAAAGCAAAATTGCAGATCAATATATCTCATGAACTTAGATGCAACAATCTTCTACAAAATTCTAGCTAATAGAATTCAACAATATATCAAAAAATAATTCATCATGAGCAAGTGGAATTCATACCATGTATGGGAGATGGTTCAACATCAGAAAAACAATCCATGTAATTAACCACATAAATAAAACAAAAGAGAAGAACCACTTCCTTTTATCAACTTGTGCAGGAAAAGCATTAGACAAAGTTCAACACTCATGTTAAAAAATCTCAGCAAAATAGGAATAGAGGGAAAATTCATCAACATAATAAAGGGCATCTATACAAAGCTTATAAACTCTGGTGATGTGGTTAAGTGTTACATCTGCTAACCAAAAGGTTAGCAGTTCATATCCTTCAGGTACTCATTGGAAACTTTATGAAGCAGTTCTACTCTGTCCTACAGAGTTGCTATGAGTTGGAATCAGCTTGATAGCAGTAGATTTTTTTTTCCCTTTTTGGAATAAAAAGCCAGCATCATCCTAAATGGAAAGTGTCTGAAAGTTTTCCCCTTGAGAACAGGAACCAGACAAGATGCCCTTTCTTAATGCTTTTATTCAATATTGTCCTGGAGGTTCTAGTCAGAGTAATTAGGTGAGAAAAAGAAGTAAAGGACATCCAAATTGGTAAAGAAGAAGCAAAGGAGTTCTATTTTCAGTTGATACAATCTTATACACAGAAAACCCTGAAGAATACACACACACAAAAACTACAGAAATTAATAGATGACTCTGGCAAATTATCAAGATATAAGTTTAATATAAAAAGATTGATTTGGGTTCCTTTACAAAGATTCCAACAAAGAAAACATCAAAGAGGAAATCACCAAATCTATACCATTTACAATAGTTTCCAAGAAGATAAAACACTTAGGAGCGTATCTAACCAGAGATTTAAAAGACATATACAATGAAAACTACAAGACTCAACTGCAAGAAAATACAAAAGATAATCATGGTGAAACCTACCTTGCTCATGAATAGGAAGACTCAACATTGTGAAAATGTCCACTCCACTTGTCATGGGTTGAATTGTGTTCCCCCCACCCCCAAAAAACTGTGTAGCCATTTGTCTAGGTCATGATCCCTGGATATCATGTGATGCTTCTATATGCTGTAAATCTTGCCTCTATGATATTTATAAGGTCCAATTTGTTTATTTTTCTTCTGCTCTTTGTGCTTCTGTTATGATATCAATCAATTATATTAGACAATAGTTGAAAACAAGGCCTGCCTGTTCTTCTATTATGGTTTGAGTTAGCACATTTAGGTCATTAACCCATTTTGAATTTGTTTATGTGTGTGGTATGAGACATGAATCCTGTTTCATTTTTCTACACTTAGAAGTCCAGTTTTCCAGCACCGTATGGTGGAGACATTTCTTTCCCAGTCTAGTGGACTTAGCATCTTTGACAAGGATCAGTTGACCACATACATGTTTGTTTACACATATGGAAGATTCAAGGAAAATCTCCTGCTGATTTAGCATTACTTGTACTTAATATGAAATTTATAGTGAAGTTCACGTGAATTTGATTAAACTGTCCATAAGCAAATGTTTTCATACTCTCTAGGCATTCTGCAACTATCGAAGAGCTAGTCAGAATTTTCAGTTACAACTTTTAAACACCCAGTCATAGTTTTGTTTCCTCTCCAGTGACTAATTACAAGAATTTCTTTTCTTTTCTTTTTTTTCTTTGGTTAAGTCTCACCAAACTCAGGGCAATTCCCTTGACCACATGAGATAAGTTGACAAATTCAGGTCTTTGTAGCAGTACCTGGTCATTATTCTCCAGTGCTGTTAATTAACCATCATCTCCCCCCCCCCGACTTTTTCAGTTTTTTAGGTAGCAGCAGTAGCACAAGCAGAAGTCAGTTACCAAGGTACTTTAATTCTCTGAAGATGCTGTGGTCTGGGAACAGGTAGATAAAGAGATTGGCAGTCAAGGTAACAAGATGGAGAAAAATGGACTTGAATTTTTAAGTGCAGCTTCAAAAAAATCCACTCTAGTGCCAATATCTCCCTTGCACTTGAATTCCAGGGCAAGTGCCCCCGTGTGTCCTTCCTTCCTTACACGTTTGTAGCTACAATGCTTGAGGAAGGATGTTGGGTGGTACTGGGTTAATAGTTACTGCTCAGTGGTGCTCCCTCTTTCGAGTGGCTACCAGGGTGCATGCCATACCTAACATTCCTTACATATGCCTTTGCCCAGCAACTTTAGGGGAGCCGTGGCTGGCTGCTAACTGAAAAGGTTGATGATTTGAACCTGTCAGCCAGTGTGTGGGAGAAAGACGTGGCAGCCTCCTTCCATAAAGATTATAGCCTTGGAAATCCTGGGAAGCAGTATTACTCTGTCCCATGGGGTCGTTTGCGTCAGAATTGACTTGATGGCAATGGGTTTGGTTTTTTTTTTGTTTGGGGTTCAAATGATGGCTTACTAAAGCATTTATTTTTATTCCATTAACTTCCCAAATTAATAACACATAGAATTTAGAAGTGAAGACTACTGTTAGAGATTTAATTGTGTCTCCAAAAAAGTGTTAACTTGGCTAGTGTTGTAGTGATTGTCCATCATTTTGTCAACCGATGTAATTTTCCTATATGCTGGAAATCCTACTTCTATGATGGTAATGGGCAGAATTAGAGGCAGTTATCTTAATGAAGCAGGACTCAAATCTACAAGATTAGGTTGTATTTTGAGGCAATCTCTTATGAGATATAAAAGAGAGAAGTAGGTAGAGGCTATGATAGGGATCTCAAGAAGGTAGTGCCAGGAGCGGAACACATCCTTTAGATGCAAGATGCCTGTGTTGGGAAGCTCCTAGACCATGTGAGATTGACAACAAGAAAGTTTCTCCAGGGCTGACAAACAGAGAAAGCCTTCCCCTGGAGCTGGCATCCTGAATTTTGACTTCTAGCTTCCCAGACTGTGACAGAATAAATTCTGTTTGCTAAAGCAATCGACTTGTGGTATTTCTGTTATAGCAGCCCTAGGTAACTAAGACAACTACTTTCCTCCTTTTTTTCTGTCTTTGCAGAATAGCTAAAAAAGGAAGAAGTCTGCTAAAGAGTAATGCCACATAGTATGTTTTGGGACCCAAATTAAATGACACATAGAATTTGGAGAAGGACTGACTGGTGAAATGTCTTCCTGAGTACTCACCTGACCGCCTGTGTGCCTAGTAAGAAACCTACCATCATTTTCGATATGATGATGGAAAACTGCTATAATGGTATTAACTGTAGTGGTATTCTGTTATGAGGTATGTGTGATGGACTCCACCACTACCTCTGTAATTTTGGCCTCCACAGCATAGTAGGAAAGGCTCAGAGAAAATGACAATTGTAGGAATCCAGGGATACGCAAAGAAATCTTCAGAGGAAAGGAGAAGGAGGTAGCTTAGTTTCATTACTCAATTCAAGTACAGTGATGATTCGTGTGAAAGATTTGTGATAGTATCTGTATTTTTCCATTCACAGAGCAACAGACAAATAAATAGAGACTTTAAGAATCAGCCAGTTATGTTAATGTCAGGAAAAGAGTTTTGGACTGTTAGAATGATAAAAGATAGAAATGGTCAAACAAGAGAGGTACTGATTTAGATAAGCCATTGATAAATTATGCTGACTGGAGCAGAAATTGTCTTTATATCTTTATATGGCTGTATTACTGGGATATTCATTCTTTTTCCTTTTCTAAATTATAGATATTAAAGTGAATGAGAGCTCTTCTGAAAGATTCAACAAACCCATGTAAATCTACTATATAGATGATGGCTCTAGAAAGCAAAAGACAAAGGTTCACAGTTCGTAACCTTAATGAACTTCAATTAAGCAAGGAAGTTTGTGGTGGTAGATAAAAGTGCTAGAGAACAAAAGACTCCCAGTGCTCTTAGAACAATCTTAGCTAATTCAGAGCAAAAACAAGGCTCAGAGGTTGCTTTCTTACAGCCTGCCTGGGCAGTCTGATGCTTGTCTTTGGCTTTATAAATTCAACCAAGAGAAACTCTGAAGACACAGCCATATACATTCCAATGTAAGTTCTGTTATTCCAAATCAAGAGTCACAATGATGTTGCTAACCTTTTTTGACATCAGAGGCATTGTTCTTCATGAATTTGTATCAACCAGACAGTAAACCAAGTTTATTTATTATTTAGAAGTGCTGAAAGCGCTGCATGAAAAAGTTAGATGAAAATTGCCTGAACTTTTTGCCAACAGCTCGTGGCTGTTATGTTACAACAATGCTCCAACTCACATGGCACTGTCTATGAGGGAGTTTTAGCCAGTAAACAAATAACTGTATTGGAACACCCTCCCTACTGACTTGATCAGGCCCCCAATAACTCCTTTCTTTACCCAAAGATCAAAGAAATGTTGAAAGGAAGACATTTTGATGGCATTCAGGATATCACAGGTAATAGGACAACAACTCTGATGGCCGTTCCAGAAAGAGTTCCAAAATTGCTTTGAAGGGTAGACTAGGTACTGACATCGGTGCATAGCTTCCCAAGGGGAGTACTTCAAAGGTGACTATATTCAGCAATGAGGTATGTAGCACTTTTTCTACGATGAATTCATGAACTTGTCATTCCTCGAATATCTATTCATGTGAGGGCTCTTATTTCTCTAGGATATATTCCAAGGAGTAGGTTGCTGGATTTTATGGTACTTATGTTTCCAGCTTTTCAGGAAGTGTCAAATTGATTTCCATTTTGCATTCCCAAACAGGAGTGACTACAACATCTCCAACATTTGTTACTTTGTGTATGTGGTGGTTTTCTTTTTTTTGTTTTTTTCTTTTTTGATTAATGCTAGCTTTGTTGGGGTAAGATGGTATCTCATTGCAGTTTTGATTTGCATTTCTCTAATGGCTCATCATCATGAGTATTTCTTCATGTAACTTGTTAGCTGCCTGAAAATCTTCTTTGGTGAAATGTCTGCTGATATCCTTAGCCAATTTTTAATTGGGTTACATGTCTTTTTGTTGTTGAAGTTTTGCACTATCTTATAGATTTTAGAGATTAGATACTGATGAGATGTGTCATAGTCATATTTTTGTCTCCCAGTGTGTACGCTGTCTTTTTACTCTTTGGTGAGATCTTTGGATGCGCACAAGTGTTTGATTTTTAGGAGCTCCAGTTGTCTATTTTCTCTTCTAGTGTTTTATACACTATTGGTAATGTTTTGAACTCTGTTTATGGCATTTATTAGGGTTCCTAGCCTTGTTCCTGTTTTTAGTTCCATGATCTTTATCAGTATAGATTTTATATTTAAGTCTTTGAATCATTTGAGTTAGTTTTTGTGTATGGTGTAAAGTATGAGAATTGTTTCATTTTTTTTTGCAGGTGAATATCCAGTTATGGTAGCACCACTTGTTAAAGAAACTATCTTTTCCCCATTTTACAGACTTTGGACCTAGTGAAATATCAGCTGCTTACAGGTGAGTGGTTTTATGTCTGAATTTTCAGTTCTATTACGTTGGTCTATGTATCCATTATTGTACCAGTACCAGGCTGTTTTAACTACCATGGTGGTATAATGGATTCTAAAATCTGGTATGTGAGGGTTCCCACTTCGTTGTTCTTCTTTACTAATGCTTTACTTATCCGGGGACTCTTTTCTTTCCATATGAAGTTGGTGATTTTTTTCTACGTCTCATTAAAATTGCCTTTGGATTTTGGACTGGAATTCCATTGTATTTCCAGATTGCTTTGGGTAGAACAGACATTTTCACAAAGGTAAGTCCTCCTGTCCTGTTTTTCCACTTATGAAGGTCTCTTTCATTTTTTATGCTATAGTATCTTATAATTTTTTTTATATAGGTGTTTCACATCTCTGGTTAGATTTATTCCTAAGTATTGTATCTTCTTCAGGTCTGTTATAAATGGTACTGATTTGATGATATTGTCTTTGTTGATATAGAGGAAACCAACTGATTTTTGTATGTTTATCTTGTATTTGATAATTTATTTAATTCTTCTATTAGTTCCAGTAATTTTCTTGTGGATTCTTTTAGGGTTTTCTGTGTATAAGATCATATATCTGCAAATAGAGGTACTTTTACTTTTTCATTATCAATTTGGATGCCCTTAATTCCTTTTTCCAGTCTAAATTGGTCCGACTATGACCTCCAGCACAATATTGAATAGTAATGTTGATAAAGGATGTTGTTGCCTGGCTACTGTTCTCAAGGGAAATGTTTTCAGACTCTCCATTTAGGATGATGTTGGCTGTTGGTGTTGTATAAATGGTCTTTATTAAGTTGAAAAATTAGCCTTCTATTCCACTTTTGCTGAGAGTTACCGTGAATAGCTCTGGATTTTCTCAAAGGCATTTATTGTATCAGTTGATGAGATCATGTGCTTATCTTTTATTCATGTGATTGATTACACTGATTTTCTAAAGGTGAACCACCACTGCATAACTGGTATGGTTACCACTTGGTCAGGATGAGTTATTATTTTGATATGTTTTTGAGTTCTATTAGCTAGAATTTTGTTGGAGATTTCTGTGTATGAGTTAATGAGGTATATTTGTCTGTAATCTTCTGTTTTTTTTTGTGATGTCTGTACCTGGTTTTGCTATCAGTTTTAAGCTGTCATTATAGAATGAGTTTGGGAGTATTCCACCCTTTTGTATGTTCTGGAACACATTTAGTAGCAGTAATGTTAACTCTTCTCTGTAAATTTGGAATTCTCCAGTGAAGCTGTCAGGGCCAGAATTTTTCTTTTGCTGGAATTTTAAAATTATGTTTTCAATCTATTCTTCTGTTACAGACTTGCTTAGTTGTTCTAACTCTGTTTATGCTAGTTTAGGTAAGAGGTGCATTTCTAGAAATTTGCCTATTTCCTCTAGGTTTTCAAATTTGTTAGAGTACAGTTTTTCATAGAAATTTGTTATGATTCTTCTAACTTAATTTGGGTCTGTCGTGGTGTTGCCCATATCATTTCTTATTCAGATTGGTTACTTCCACTCTTGCTTTTGTTTTTTCAGTTTGGCCAATGGTTTGTTGATTGTGTTGAACTTTACAAGCACCATCTTTTTAGTCTTAAAGCCTTCAATTGTTTTTCTGTTCTCTATTTTATTTAATTCTGCTCTAATTTTTATTGTTTGTTTTATTCTGGTGCCCAAGAACTTCTTTTGCCACTCTCTTTCAAGTCTGTCTGTTTGTTTTAAATGCTTTCTTCTTTTTGGATGTGTGCATTTATTGCTATAAATTGACTTCTGAGCAATGTATCTGTCGCGCCCCAAAGGTTCTGGTGTGATATGTTTTCATTCTCAGTCAAGACTGTGATTTTTTTTTTATTCCATCTTGGTTTTTTAATTTAACTTCTTTTTGGCTTGGCTGGCTTGGCTTTACAATCCCCTAGTTTTTGAGCAAGTTGTTCAGTTTCCATGTGTTTAATCTTTTTTTCTGTTATTGATGTCTACTTTTATGGCTTTATAATCTGAAAAGATGCTTTGCAATTTTTTGGTGTTTTGGATTTTTTTAAGGCTTACTTTACACCCTAATATGTGGTCTGTTCTGGACAATGTTCCATGTATACTTGGCTACTGTTGGGTGAAGTGCTCTGTATATGTCTACAAGGTCAAGTTGTTTGATCTTGGCATTTAGCACATCATGTCTATTGATTTTCTTTTTGCATTCTCTGTCCTTGACCAAAAGTGGTCAGTTGAAGTCTTCTACAATTGTGGAGCTGTCTATCTCTCTTTTCAATGCTGTTATATTCAGTTTTGTCTTAGGATCCTGTCTTTTAGGGTCACTGTGAGTTGTAATTGACTTGATGGCAGTGGATTTGGTTTTTTGGTTCTTGTCTTCTGGTGTATAAATATTTAATAAGTCCTTATCTTTTATGGTGGATTTTACCTTAAAATCTATTTGCCAGAAATTAATATTGCCACTCCTGCTGTTTTGTGAATGTTGTCTGCTTGGTATATTTTTTCTATCCTTTGAGTTTTGTCTTTAACTCTAAGATGTGTCTCTTACAGGCAGCATATAGATGAATTGTACTTTTTAATCTCTTGTGCAGCTCTCTGTCTCTTTATTGGTGCCTTTTGTCCATTTACCTTCAGCATAATTATTGATAGGTATGAATTTAGTGCTGTTATTTTGATGTCTTTTGTGTGTATGTGTTGATTGCAGTTTCTTTGTTCCACTTAGTTTTCTGTGCGAAGCTGTTTTTCATTTCATCTTTTTCACTGTAGTTGTTTTGTATTTATTGATCATTTATATTTTTCTTGTTTTTTATTTTGATGTGTAGGATTGTTAGTTTCCTTTGTAGTTGCCCATTTTTCTAAGTTTAAACCAATCTTTTATTTCTTTTTATGTTTTTGACTTCTTCATATGACCAATCTATGACCCTGTTTTTCAGTTCCCCTTTTTTGTTTTAATGATGTCATCTTTTACAAATGAAATATCTCCTTATCTTCAGTATTGTAGTTTTGACTTATTGTTGTGATTTCTCTATCTGGGCTGATAACTGATTGCTCTGCCCTGTGTTCTAGTCCTGGGTTGTTATCTGATGTTACTGATTTTCTAACTGAAGGACTCTCTTTAGCATTTCTTGCAATTTTGTTTTGGTTTTTGCAAATTCCTTAAATTTCTGTTTATTTGGAAGTGTCCTAATTTTACCATCATACTTGCGAGACAGATTTGTTGGGTATGTAGTTCTCAGCTGGCAATTTTCTTCATTCAAGGTTTTGTATATGTCATCCCATTGCCTTCTTGCCTACGTACTTACTGGTTAGTAGTCCAAGCTTAGTCTTATTGATTCCCATTTGTAGATGACTTTTTGTTAATTTCTATCTACTCTTAAAAATGTCTGTCTTTGGTTTGGGCAAGTTAGATTATATTATTTCCTGGTGAGTTTCTTTGGGGATCTACCTTGTGTGGTGATGGAAGAGTATGTGTATAGATATCTTTCACAACATCAAGGAAGTTTTCTGCCAACAAATCTTCAACAGCTTCTCTGAATTTTCTGTTATCTCCCCTCCCCATTCTGCTACTCAAATCACTCATAGGTTATTCCTCTTTTGATAGAGTTCCATATAATTCCTATTATTTCTTCACTTTTAGAATTATTATGTATTTTTTCCTCAGTAATGCTGTTTCAAGTGCCTTATCTTCAGCTGCACTAATTCTGACTTTCATTGCTTTAATTCTGCTTGTTTGACTTTCTATTGAGTTATTTGATTCTGAAATTTTATTGCCAGTCTTATGACTTTCTGTTTGCTCTACCTATGATTCTTGCAGTGTGTTTAATTTGTCATTATACTCTTCTTTGAAGCTTGCTAATGCTTCTATTGCTTTTTATGTGTCTTTTTTGTCTTGTCCTATGTTTTGCCTGAAGTTCTTGCTAATCTCTTGAAGAGTTCTGTGTATTAATCTTTTGTATTCTGTATTCAGTAATTACAGTAAGTTCTCTTCATCCAGAAAATGTCTTGATTCTTTGTTTTGGGAGTTTGCTGAAGTCTACCTTTTTGTTTTGTTTTGTTTTGTGTTTTGGCCTTTTTATGTGATTTGGTATTGAATGTTGTTTGCAATCAATCAGTAAGTTGTATGTTTTTAATTTTTTTTGTATTTGGTACTGTCTTCTTTCTTCTTCTTTTGATATGCCCAAGTAGGCAGCTTGTGTGAGCCATTTTGGACCTTTGAAGCTCTAACAATGTGTCATCAGGTGGTTAGAGCTGTTTCTAGGTATGTAAGCCCAGAGGCCATTTGTTTTTCTTGTATGGATCCAGCTCAGGTGTCCTGGTGGTTGATCACCAGGTATGGGAACTGACAAGTTCATGAACTCATCCTAGAAAAAGTGCTATGTACCACATTGCTGAATGTCACTATAGTCACCTTTGAAGTGCTCCCCTTGGGAAGCTATGAACTGACACCAGCACCTAGTCTACCTTTCAAAGCAATTTTGAAACTTTTTCTGGGATGGCTATCAGAGCTGTTGTTGTATTACCCTTGATGTCCTGAATGTCATGAAAATGTCTTCCTTTCAATGTTCTCTTTCTCTTCAGGTAAAGAAAAACATCACTGGGGGCCTGATCAGGTGACTAGGTGCGGGTTTCCAATACAAGTATTTGTTTCCTGGCTAAATACTCCTTCACGGACAACTATACAATGAAGTTTGTGAACTTTCCACCGTGCTACCATATGCAATGGGCATTCCACAAAGAGTTCCAAAAATGCTTTTAGGGCTGGACTAGGCAATGGTATCAGTTCATAGCATCCCAAGAGGAGTTCTTTGAAAGATCATGGTGATATTTGGCCATGAGGTATGTAGGACTTAAAACAATGAAGTTCACAGACTTAACTGTCAGACTTCATTTGTGATGCAACTTTTTACCTACAGTCCTAGATGGGCAGGGGTGATTGATGTCGACACAGGTATCTGGCTGAAGTAGGGGGTCAGGCACCTAACAAAGCAGGAGGCTTTCACCTTCCCTGGAGTGTTTGTTTGTGAGGAAAACAACATGAGCCTGTTCCCTAAAGTGCATGGCTGTGTGAGTTTTACATCTGGATTATGGTCATCCGGTGCTGTTGGCTGTAAGGACTGGGAGGTACCATTGATTCATGGACCCTTTTGGTGGAAGGCTAAGTGGTGAGATTGCAGCCACCAGCACTCAGGCCCTGATGTATGCAGGAGGGGACTCTTCCTAAGAGGCAGGGTAGTATCAAATGTCAAGAGTCTGCCTCTCCACTATAGAGCTGAAGACTGCAGATTAGACTTCAGGTAGATACACTGCTGTGCTGTGCTTATGAGGGTCTGCACTGTGAAATGAGCATGTGTAGGTCTAATCAGGGATGAAAACATTCAAAGTTTATGAACCTCTTATGCCTGTGCCTAGGCAAAGGAACTGTTACACTGTGAATTCTCAGTATAGGGGATCCAGCAAATTATTTTTTTCTGTTTGTTAATTTGTTGACTCTCGAAGACCAAGAGAATGGCCGATGGTGCATGGACTGTCCTACTTTTGGCCCAAGAGATGCATCAGTCCTTGAAGCTGACTTGGGCCCAGTGCAGAGCATGCAGGGGAGAATGTAAATGGGAAACAGGTTTTTCCCAAAGGGATATTTTTTGATCCACATGGTAGAACAACTGCAGGTACTTGTGTGTTGCTGATTGAGTGCTGGGATTTCCCTGATTTTGGACGTGTGAGCAGACCCTAGACCACTCTGTCTCTCCCAGTGTGGAAAACTCATTTCTAGTACCAATGCTTGCCTTACCACACTCCTGCCTAGTTGATTTGGCCCATGGGTGCCAGTTTCTGCTGGGTCAGATCTGACAACTCTTTGCTGGTTCTGAATTGTGTCTCCCTCACCCTGCTGCTCAGTCCATCTCTTCCACTTTGCCTTTAGTGTTCAGGGCTACTAGATTTTTATATACAGTTACTTCACCTGTTTATTGTGATCTTTGTTGTACAAGGGCTAACAGGAAGCATCTGATTATTCTGCCACCATGGTCCCACCCTTAAGTTTTGTTTTCTTAATGTTGAGGTGTAATCCATACTGAAGGTTGTGGTCTTTGATCTTTATCAGTAAGTGCTTCACATGCTGTTCAATTTCAGCAAACAAGATTGTATTATCTGCATAACTCAGGTTGTTAATTTGTCTTCCTCCAGTTCTCATGCCCTGTTCTTCATACAGGCTGGCTGCTCAGATTATTTGTTCAGCATACAGATTGCATATGGACGGTGAAAGAATACAGCTCTGATGCACACCTTTCATGACTTTAAACTATGCAGCATTCCTTTGTTCTGTCAGAAAAACTGCCCCTTAATCTATGTACAGCTTCTTCATGAGCACATCCTTTACAGTCATCCTAACTTTTGAGAATGCCTTCAGTGCAGCTTCGACTTCTTTCAGTAGCCATCAGTTCCTGATCATATGCTGCTTTTAGAAATGATTGAACACTGACCAATTCTTTTTGGCATAATGACTGTGTATTTCTTCTATCTTTTTTGATGTTTCCTTCCTCATCTAATAGTTTCCTCATAGAGTCCTTTTCTACTGAAATCTGAGGCTTCAATTCTTTTTCAATTCTTTCAACTTAAGAAATGCAGAGCATGTCCTTCCCGTTTAGTTTTATACCTTCAGCTCTTTGCACTTTTCATTATGTTACTTTGTCTTCTCAAGCCATGCTTTGAAATCTTGATTTCCTTTACCTTGTCATTTTTTCTTTTGCTCTAGCTACTCAACAGTCAAAAACAAGTTTCTACATTTCTCATGACATCCACTTTAGTCTTCTGTTTCCTGTGTTTTTAGTGACCTTTTGCTTTTTTCACATATGATGTCCATACCATCCCACAGCTCATCTGGTCTTCATTCAGTCGTTAGTGTTCAACACATCAAATCTGTTCTTGAGATGGTCTCTAAATTCAGATACGATACACTCAAGGTCACACTTTGGCTCTTGTTGCTTTGTTCCAATTTTTTTCAGTTTTAGCCTGAACTTGCATATGAGCAACTGATGGTCTGTTCCACAGTTGAACACAGGCCTTTTTGTGACTAGTGATATTGAGCTTTTCCATTGTCTTCTTCCACAGTTGTAGTCAATTTGATTCTTGTGTATCTCACCTGGTAAGGTCAATGTGTATGGTTGCCATTTATGTTGGTGAAAAAAGGTATTTGCAATGAAACTGCTTGTTTTGCAAAAGTCTGCCGTATGTGTAACCACCATCATCATTTCTATTACCAAAGCCACATTTTCCAACTACTGATCCTTTTTCTTTGTTTCCAAATTTTAAATTTTGATCACCAGTAATTACCAATGCATCTTCATTGCATGTTTGATCAATTTCAGACTGCACCAGTTGGTAAAAATCTTTACATATTTTATCTTTGACCATACTTGTTGGTGCCAAAATTTGAGTAATAGTTGTATTAGCTGGTTGTTCTTGTAGGCATGTGAATGTTATCCTATCACTGATGGCATGTACAGTTCAGGATAGATCTTAAAGTTCTTTTGGCAATAAATGTGATGCTGTTCCTCTTGTCATTGCTGGCATAGTAGACCATAGGATTTTCTGGTTCAAAATGGCTGGTACTTGTCCATTTCAGTTCATTAATGCCTAGGTTACTGATGTTTATACTTTCTTTTTTGTACGTGTGATTCCCAATTGTCTTAGATTCATACTTTGTGCATTCCATCCCTATCATTAATGTATGTTTCGTGCTGTTTCTTCTCATTTTGAGTTATGCCACATCACCAAATGAGTGCCCCCAAAACTTGACTCCATCTACATCATTAAGAGTGACAGTACTTTGAGGGGAAACCCTGGTGGCATAGTGGTTAAGTGCTTGCAGCTGCTATCCAAAAGGTCAGTTGTTTGAATCCTTCAGGTGCTCCTTGGAAACTCTGTGGGCCAGTTCTACTCTGTCTTCTCAGGTTGCTATGAGGTGGTATCAACTTGATGACAGTGGGTTTTGGTTTGGTACTTTGAGAAGGTACCTCTTCCCTAGTTGGATTTTGAATGCCTACCAACCTGAGGGGATCATCTTTTGACACTGTATCGTATAATGTTTATTGCTATTCATAAGGTATTCAGTGGCTAACTGTTTTCAGAGGGAGACTGCTAAGTCCTTTTCCTTAGTCTTTCTTAGTCCTGAAGCTTGGCTGAAACTTGTTCACCATATGTGACCCTGCTGGTATTTGAAATATCAGCGGCATAGCTTCCAGTGCCACAGCAACATGCATGTCCTTCAGAAAGTGGTCAATATATACAACTGTAGCAGGGAGTAATATGTTGTCTTTAGGATGCATGTACTATAACTATGTTGACAAGATTTTCTTGGGTAGAGGTATCTTGCACTGTATTTTGTTCTTTAATTATATTTTTTAGTTGTCTTTTAGGTTGATAACTTGTTCACATTGTATAGAGTTATATCAGTTAGCTTTTTAAAAAAGTCCTGGTAATTTGAAACTTAAGTGAATAAGGCAAAGATTATTCTAGTTCTCTTGGCTTCAGAAACGATTTTATTTAGGAAAAGACGTTTAAGAGGTTCAGTGTGACTGGTATCACCACCAGAATAATCTTTTAAAAAGAGAAATGGCTGACTTAAACTTTTGTTTAGAAGATGGCATACTAAAAAGAGAGTATTCTTTTTCCTTTGGCTGCCAGGTTATATCAACATTTTCAGTCCGTACCATTGACTCGTGGGTACCAACTTCTGTATCTTTCTACTTGCTACGTGAGAGGTTCCCTCTTTTTATTTGCCTTAGTCTCCCTCCTTAAAGCTTAATATAGCTCTTTTTTCTAAAGTTCTTATTAGATTTGGTGACTAAATACATATTTACTCTATCAGCATATTTTCATAATTTTATAGAATTGGATTTTTGTTTATTTTCACATGAAAATTCTGCAGTGAGTTGAAGTATTTCACAAAAGCTAAAGGTTATGTATAGCTATAGAAATTTCAGTATCCATCATCTCAAAGTGATTCTTTCTCATTTTGTTCAGAGTAATAATCAAAGCCTTTCTAATAGCCTAGAAAGAGAAATGTCTACATAATCTATGTTCATATCCAGGGACTGATACAAGAGGAGTTTCCAAGGAATGTGGCTTCTGTAACCCTTTATCTTACAAGAGATAAAAGGAGAGAGAAGCAAACAGATAGGGGCCTCATTATCACCAAACAAGAAGATGCAAGAGTTGGGTGCCTCTTTTATACTTGGCATCTCTGCACTGAGAAGCTCCTGTACCAGGTGAAGATTGATGATGACAAAGACCTTGCTCCATGACAACAGACAAAGATAACTTTCCCCTGGAGATGGCGTCCTGAATTCAGACTTTTAACTTCATAAATTGTAAGAGAATAAATTTCTGCTTGTTGAAACCACACACTTGTGTTATCTCCATTGCAGCAACACTTGATAATTAAGACACTATATAAAGGGTTATTTTTCTCAGACTCTCTTCTTAAAACTTGAAATATTTCCTTATTCTAAAGTCTTCATTGTATTTGGTGACTAAATGTATATTTACTCTATCAATATCTTTCCTAATTTGGTAGACTTGGAATCTTTTCTTCTTATGTTTATTTTTGTATGAAAACTCCAGTGAGTTGCAGTATGTTGCATTTTCCAAAGGACTCAGCATCATTTATGGCTATAGAAGTTTTGCTGTACATCATCTCAATACATTTATAACCTAAAGGATTTCCACAACTTCTGTTTCTCCCACCAGATCTAAGCCACCATTGTCTTGTTTTGTTTACTACAATAGCTTCTAACCAGTCTCTTTACTTTTATCCTTGAGGCCATGAAATATATGTATACAGTGCAGCATTCCAAGTGATTCTTTAAGCCAAATTTTTCACTCTTCTGTGCAAAACTCAGGTGCTTTGTATCTTACTTAGAGTAACAACAAATGTCTTTGTAAAAGCCTGAAAAGTTCTGCATGTTCTGTGTTCATGCTGCCTCTCCAACCTCATGTTTTGTATTCAGGTTCAGTTTTTCTTTTTAGATATTTGAAAACACCCAGTAAGCTCACATTTGAGACTTCTGCTTTTGCTAATTTCTCTGTCTGGAATACTATTTCCTCAAAGACTTTCATGATCTGCTCATTCACTTTTTTTAGATTTGAACTTAGTCAATTTATCATGAAGAATTACCCTGTAAATCTCAGACACCACTCACCAACGTGGGGTACAGAGAGACCTCTTAGCAAAATGCTAGTTGTGCCAACTGGCCTCGATTTCACCTAAGAGCATGGTCCCCTGCACCCTACCCCAGCTACTCTGTCCTTGCTATATTGGGTTAAGATGGAAGGAGTATTCAAGTTATGCTGAAGTCCACTTAATATTGCTCTTGTTTCTAATGTGTGCTATCACCGATTTTACCCAACCAGATTTCTAGCAACTATCTAATCTAAATCCTCCCACCTCTCCCTCCCTCCCTCACCTCCCTTGCAGGTGTCAAAGAGTCTTCTATACACAAGTATGTTTTTGAGATCTTATTGTAGAGGTCTCATACAATATTTGTCCTTTTGTCGCTGACTACTTTCACTCAACATAATGTCTTCCAGTTGAAACCAGGTTATGAGATGTTTCCTGGAATCATCATTATTTTTTATCATTGTGTAATGCTCCATTGAGTATAATATCATAGTTTACCTATCACCAGGCAAGGAGAGCAGTGGAAGTTGCATATAGGTGGGCATGTAAATTTATATGGGAATGTACATTTTCACTCAGTCATATTAAATAAAAAAAAAAAAAAAGGAAAGAAAAAAAAAAAGAATTACCCTGTAAACCTCAATTAAAACAAACTCCATATTGCCCTATTTCTCTTCCTTGCTTAATTTTTCTCTATGGTCAAATCAAGGTGTAACATGTCTTCCTTATTTATTTTCTGTCTGTCTCTTTCTGACAAAATATAAATACTTAAAGATAAGGATGTTTCCCATATTTTGTTTTTGATCATGTCCCCATAGCCTAGACTAGTTTCTGGTACATAATAGATGCTTGGTAAATATCTGTTAAATGGAATAAATTATATATAAGAGACAGTTCAGCAAAATCATTCATTTAGTAATTATTATATGATTAAATATTCTCAAGACATTATGTGGGCAAATTACAGGGATAGAAATTTAAGGGTATAATAACTTATATCCTCAAGCAGTTTTATAATTTTGGAGGGGAAAGATATGGGATCAACTCTCAGTAATTAAATGCTCATGTACAGGTGGGTTTGAGGAAAGCTTGACAGATAATATGCCATTTGAACCAGATATTAAAAGATGATAATATTCTGAGAAGTGTGGAAATGGAAAAATGTAATTTCTGTCTAAAGTTACAAAAGCAGAGACACAAAATCCTACAAATGTTTTTGTCATATGATTAGGTTTTTTCTTTTTTTTTGTCTGTCTAGTATATGTGATGAATTATTACTCTTTCAGGGAGAGGATGGTTAACATGGAGCCTACTGATAGTGCAATTTAATACCAAAAGCCATTTGTCTTTGGTTTTCTATCAAATACACCGTGGGTACCTGCACATTAAAACAGTTAGTATTCCTTTCATTAAGAGGGCAACATGGCAATTCATTTACTGTCTTACATAACTACAATGTGAGTGTCCAAATAATGTTATTTGATTTTTTTTTGTGAAATTCTCGAATGATGTTTGACTTTTATAGCTTACTTACTTTTTATTAAAAACAAATCAAACTCATTGCCATCAAGTCGATTCTGACTCATACCAACCCTATGGGACAGAGTAGAACTACTCCTCAGAGTTTCCAAGAAGTACCTCATAGATTTGAATTGCTAAACTTTTTGGTTAGCAACTGTAACATTTAACCACTATGCCACCAGAGTTTCCTCACTTTGTATGGAGGGTACTACTGATTTAAATGTTCTCCTTTTCTTTCTTTAGGTAACCTGAAAGTGAATCTACCAAATAAGCCAATGAAGGCAACCAATCACTCACGGGTGTCTGAGTTTGTGCTCCTGGGACTCTCCAATTCCTGGGAGACTCAGCTGCTTCTTTTTTGTTTTGCTTCTCTTTTCTATGTGTCCAGTGTAATGGGCAACCTCCTCATAGTGGTCACTGTGACTGCTGAGTCTTATTTACACTCCCCCATGTATTTTCTGCTGGCTAACCTTTCCATCATTGACATGATATTTTGCTCAATTGCAGTACCTAAGATGATTTGTGATTTTTTTCAGAAGAGGAAAGTCATCTCTTTTGAAGGCTGTATAACTCAGGTCTTCTTCAGCCATGCTGTTGGGGGCAGTGAGATGGTGCTGCTCATAGCCATGGCCTTTGACAGATATGTGGCCATTTGTAAGCCTCTCCACTACCTCACCATCATGAACTCACGAATGTGCATTCTGCTTTTAGTGCTTTCCTGGGCCATTGGCTTCACTCACTCATTGACCCAGTTGTCTTTTGTTATAAACTTGCCCTTTTGTGGTCCTAATACATTAGACAGCTTTTACTGTGACATACCTCGGCTCATCAAACTTGCTTGCACAGAGACCTATAAACTGGAATTCATGGTCACTGCTAATAGTGGATTCATTTCCTTGGGTGCTTTTTTCTTGCTTATTCTCTCTTACATCTTCATCCTAGCTTCTCTTCAAAAAACCTCTTCAGGTGGTTCATCCAAGGCTCTCTGCACTTTGTCAGCTCACGTTACAGTGGTGGTTTTGTTCTTTGGCCCACTGATTTTTTTCTATATGTGGCCCTCTCCTTCAGCATGGGTGGATAAATTTCTAGCCATATTTGATGCTGTTTTGACTCCTTTTCTGAATCCAATCATCTACACATTCAGGAACAGAGACATGAAGGTGGCAATAAGGAGAATGTTAGGGCAGTCCATGGTTTGTAGAAAAATCATTTAACTGCCTTGATTGAAATACCAGATTTCCAAATGGCTGTGGAAAGTTCCTAATACCAATTTTCATGAATTTAATTATATCAATCTTTCTGATTTTTTTACTCATAAATCACTTTGCTCCTGAACATCCATGTATTGCAAGGAAGAATGGGTGAGATCTTCTCTGAAAAGAAAGACTTTTATATCCAACGCACATAAACTCAAAACCAAACCCACTGCCAGCAAGGCAGTTCCAACCCATAGTGACCATATATGTTCGAGTAGACCTGTCTAATAGAATTTCCAAGGAGTGGCTGGTGGATTTGAGCTTCCGAAGTTTTGGTTAGCAATGAAATGCTTAACCACTGTGCAACCAGGGTTTCATAAAAGAGAAATGAAAAAATTGTATTTACTCTTACCTTATATTTCCCAAAGAAATGTACCAAGAATAGATTTTATACATTTAAAATATTATGCCTGTAAGTTTATTTCTCAGAATTACCATGCTATTGTTTTTATACTCTTCTATTCCATCATTGGTATGCTTGTTCATGTTATGCTACATTATCTATTTGCATCACATATCTCTGTTTTTACTCATTCTACTTCCTTACGTCAGTCTTTTGGTTATGGGTGACACTTAGCAGTCACCTTTAGGAACTGTGGTCATTTCCATATCATAATCTACAAGTGTTGCTTTTATGCTTTGTTTGGCAGCATTATGTGCTTTATTTTCAGTCAAATAGGTCAGACATTGTAAACATTTTCAGTGAAGGACAGGATTGTAAATAATTTTGGTTTTATGGGTAATCTGGTTTCTGTTGCAAATACCTTTATTGCTGTAGTGTGAAATAGCAATAAATTGTAATATGTGAACAAATAGCCATGGCTAAATTGCAATAAAATTTTAAGAAAACAGTAGGCAGACTAGATTTGAATTGATGGCTATAATTTTCTGGCTCCTGAAATGGATGGTGCTCAACATTTAGATTTGCCTCTTCCACCAAATATCATACTCTCTCTCAGAGTCTGAAACAAAAAGCAAAACAGTATACCACAGACTTTGAAGTTAACTTAGAGGTTCATGTCTCCAAAGCACCAACTCACTTGCTGTGTTATTTTACCCATGTTACTTGTTAGTGCCAAAGAGTCGGTTCTAACATCACAGCAAACATATGTACAACCGAATGAATCAGTGTCCAGTTCTGTGCTATTTTCTTGGCACTGTTATATTTAAGCCTGTTGGGCAGTTATTGTGCCCATTCATCTTGTTGAGAGTCCTCTTGTTTTTCACTGACCTCTACTTTAGCAAGCATAATGCTTTTGTCCTCTTGACACCATGTCCACAGTAAGTGAGACAGAATGTCATCACTCTCGATTTGAAGGAGGATTCTGGTTATACTTCTTCCAAGACAGAATTTTTTTGTTTTGCCAATCTATGGCATAGCAAATGTTTCTCACCAACATGATAATTCAAAGGTGTCAATTCTTCTTTGGTCTTTTTGATTCATGGCCATGTTTTGTGTACATATGAGGCGACCAAAAATACCATGAACTGGCTGGATCAGGTGCACCTTGGTTCTTAAAGTGATAGCTTTTCTTATCACTTGAAAGAATTTTTTTTTTTTTTTTTGTAGCACATTAGCAGACTTGCCTAATGCAATACATTGATTTCTTGACTGCTGCTTCTATGGAACATCATACATGAAGGAACAAAAGGTAATTAAATAGACAGGAAAGAAAGAAAATACCAAAATATATGTCAGAAGAGACTCTTAAACCTGCTACTGCTGAACTAGCTAAAGCAGCTAGAAGAAATTGTGAAGTAAAGAAGTTGGGGAGAAGGTATCAAGTGGTGGCTCAAGGAGACAAAGTATTATAATGAAATGTATAAAGCCATGAAATTAGAAAATCAAAAGAGAACAATATGCTTGACATTTCTCAAATTGCAAGAAGTGGAGGAAAAAACTCAAGCCTTGAGCTGCAATTTTCAAGGATTTTATGTGCAAAATACTGAACAACACAGGAAGTACCAAAGGAAGATGGAAGGAATACATAGTCACTGTACCAAAAATAGCTGGACATTGAATGATTTTAGGAGGTAGCGTATGATCAAGAACAGATTGTACTGAAAAAAGCAGTGCAAGCTGCACTGAAGGCATTCATGAAATCAAGGCTCTAAGAAGTGACAGAATATAAATTGAGATGTTTCAGGAAGTAGATTCATGACAGAAACACTCACTTGTCTATGCAAAGAAATTTTGAAGACACCTACACAGCCAGCTGAGTGGAAGAGGTATGTATTTGTACACATTTCAAAGAAAAGTGATCCCCAAAATGTGGAATTTATCAAACAATGTGATAGATTCTGGATTACTGGATTCTACTATGTGGAATTCAGTCTGTCGCAGCTTGAGCTCTGTGGATCATAATAAATTCTGGATAACACTGAAAAGAATGAGATTTCCTAAACACTTAGTTGTGCAGATGTGGCACATAAACCAAGAGGCAATTGTTTGAAGAAAACAAGGAGACACTATGTAGTTTTGTCAGGAAAAGTGTGTATCAGGGTTATATCTTTCCCTATACTTATGTAATCTGTATGCTGAGCAAATAATTTGAGAAGCTGGTCTTTATGAAAAAGAATGAGAGAAAAAACATGGCTTAAAGCAACAGAAAAATCTTCCCTCCAATGGGCTTCTAAAGCCCATCTGTTACAATTCCTTTGTTGTTATGCCAGTAATTTCTAACAACGGGAAAATGTAGATATTCCGACAAGATGAGTTTTTTTGTTTGTTTTTTAAACTGGGCTCAAACCACCAGTGTTTGGATCTTGTTTAAAGCTGGTCTGTTGCCATTCTCTAATCTCTTCCAGGGGAGCTAGTGGTTGGTGTTTGAAAAGAGTTTGTGAAATTTCTTTTGGGTCAAATTTTGGTGGACAAAATGTTACCTATGCCATATTTACAGATATCCTGTTTTATTATTATCTATTGCTTCCTTTTCATTATGATCATGAGTTGAATTTTTTGATCATAAATAAGGGTAACATCTTCAGGAAGTGGCTTGTTTAGCTACTCTATGAGCTAAGTAATTTTCTCTGTTCAAAGTTCCTTTGGGTTGATGAATCTGGATTGTAATTACATCAGTGTCAGAGAGGAGCAAAAGTACTCTAAAAGCTTATCACTAAGAGCCCATTTTTAATCTGGGTCCTGGAAGCAGTTACAAGTTAAACAGCTAATCAAAAGTTTGGCATTTGAAATCCACTAGCTGCTCCTTGGAAACTGTATGAGGCAGTTCGGAATCAGTGCAATGGCTATACTGTTGGTGGTTCTTTTGGGTTTTCCTTCTGTAATGTTGTAAAACCATGAATAACTTCACAAACATACCTAAAGTCTGTAAAAATATTTGTTGACCATCCAGAAGCCTACAAGTGTTTGTGAGCACAATTAGTTCAGTTTGCTGGTTTCAGGAAGGGTGCCACTTTGAAGGACCTCATTTGAAGCAGTCATGAAATATCTTTCCTTGCAGTGAGAGTTGCTTGGTTCAGGCTTTAATTATGATGCATCAACAAACAGAACTAAATCAAGATTTGATAATGGAGTTTCTTATAAATATGATCTAGAAGACAAAAGCTGTTGAGTAAGATTTAAGCAATCATAGTATCGATGGGCACCATTACTAGGTAAAGGTAAAAATGTAGGTGGACTCAAGATTACAGTATGCAGCTGAATATTAAGACTCAACCAAAAGTCATCCTGCTGGCTGACAGGTATTGAGTAAGTGTTCAGTTTAAAATGACTGATGCCACATGAGGGAAATTTCCTAAACTCAAGACAATTTCCTGAAACAATATCTGTTGTGGTCTTGACTAGTCTATTGACTGCAGTGGGTGCTCTAAAGGAAGAAGGATGAACTCTTGTGACAGAGGCCAGCTGGATGCTGTAACAACCAAGGGGCTTTAGCTTTCCTGTGTTTTGAGTGAGGACTTCTAAAGAATTCCCTGTAAACTTGTTGGACAAAAGTTGAAAAGTAGCAATTACAGTTAGGAAACCCTAAAGGACATATTTTATTTCATGCTTCTTTTAATTGATTGATGGCTTTATGACCATTCTTGATAGCTTGAAGGGTTCAGCCTCTGAAATCTTTAGCCAAAGGTAAAGAGGTTAAACCAGCAAAGAAAAATTTGATATCCAAGTTCTGCAATAACCACCAAACTCTGAAAATAATAGCTGCTGTATTGATTCTGACTCATTGTGACAACGGGTTTGGGGTTTGGTGACTATTGCAGAACTTGGATGAATAATTCTTTCTTTGCTAGCTCTACCTATTTGTCATTAGAGGATCCTAGGACACGATAAAGTAAGATTGTCTCTTTTCTTTGGGGGTCTAAGTGACCCCTTTGTTTGAAATAATATGTCCCAAATACTTAACAAAATGGAGGATTTGTGACTTCCTTGGTCGAATGTTTCAACAACAGGATACCATTGGTAAGACACCCCTGTTGAAAGCCAGAGCAGACCAGTAAATTATCCACATGCTGCAACAACATAGGTCCTGAGTGAAATGTTAAAGTCTGTAAGTTTGCCTGTAAAATCTGAAAAAAATAAGTACAGGACTTGGTAAAACTTGAAGCAAAGCAGGTCAGGTAAATTGTTTATCCTTCTCACCCCTCAAGTGAAGTCCAGGCCACCTGTAATGCTAAAAAAAAAAAAAAAATGCATGGTTAAGATTGACTACTGTGAGGTGAGTCACTTCAGCAGGGAATGTTAGGTCAGAGTTGGGAACTCTCAGATGAGGGTTGGAACTATGGGAAGTCTTAGAATGATTACACAATTAATAGCATACAAAAACCTACCACTGTCGAGTTGATTCCAAATCACAGTGGCCCTAAAGACAGAGTAGTACTGCTCCATAGAGTTTCCAAGGAGCTTCTGGTGGATTTGAACTGCCAACCTTCTGGTTAGCAGCTATAGCACTTAACCTTTATGCTACCAAGTTTCATTAGTCGCATACAAGTCTTAAACAAATTTCTTGCTGATTGTTGGGTTTCTTAACAGGGAAAACTGGATGTTGCGGAGACTGGTGTGAAGTGTTAAGCCTTTCACCAAAATATCTTGAGTTATAGGAATAAGTCTTTCTTGAGCTTCTTGTTTTAAAAGATACTGCGAAATTTTAGGTGACAGCTTAGAGGTATCTATTTGAATTTTAATTGGTTCAGCTGACAGGTTCCAACCAACAATGGTAGGAATAGTTCTACCAATTCTATGGAGAAAAGACATTCCTTAGAATTGGCTAAAGTAGGAGAATGAACTTGTGGTGGCAAACTAGCTGCTTATAAGCAGAAACAGGCTTTTTTTTTTTTCTATTATGATTGAATGGAAGTGTATATTCCCATATAAATTTGCATGCCCACCTGTGTGCAGCTTCCACTGCTCTCTCTGCCTGGTGACAGCACACTCTTCCTCTCTGCTCCGTACATATCTTATCCTCCCAACAATTTCCTGTCCCCTCCTCTCCACCCACTCCCCTTCCTCCAGTAAGAGGTCAGCAGGACAACATCGTATAGATGCACAGAACCATAAAGTGCACACGTGATATGGGCACTCTGTGTTGTCAAGTCCAATCCGTTCCTGGCCGAGAGTTGACATCCATTATGATTTATGGACAAGAGCAGCATCAGGCCATGGGCCACACTCCCAGGGGAACTCTGAGGCTCGTGGATCATCAATTGTGGTCTCTTAGTGGAGATCTCAGTGTGCACCCCTTTTTATTTTGTGTTGCCAGTAAGACTCAACTTTGTGAGCTTCATCACAGCTATCACTGGTGGTGGCCAGGCACCATCCAGTTCTTCTGATCACAAGTCGATGTAGCCACCCACTCATGTGGGTCTCTCTGTCTTCTGAGTTCTCTATCCCCCATGTCACTTTGGTCCTTAGTGATCATCTGTTCCTGCTAAGTTTGGACCGTTTGCTGTACCCTCAGATGGCAGCTTGGCAGCTTTTAAAACCCCAGACTCCACTCACCAACGTGGGGTGCAGAGGGCTCTTTTAGCAAAATGCTAGTTGTGCCAAATGGACTCGATTTCCCCTGAGAGCATGGTCCCTGGTCTCCCACCCTAGCTACTCTGTCCTTGTAATATTGGATTAAGATGGGAGAAGTAATCACGTTATGTTGAAGTCCAGTTAATATTGGTCTTCTTTCTAATGTGTGCTGTCCCAGATTTTATCCAACCAGGTTTCTATCAACTATCTAATCTAAACCCTTCCCCCTCCCCGTCTCTCCCTCCCCATCCTTGCAGCTGTCAAAGAGTCTTTTCTTCTATGTATGAGTCTGTATCATAGGGGTCTCATACAATATTTGTCCTTTGTTGCTGACTACTTTCACACAGCATGATGTCCTCCAATTGAAACCAGGTTACGTGATGTTTCCTGCAATCACCGTTGTTCTTTATCATTGCATAGTGTTCCATTGAGTATATATACCATGGTGTACCTATCCATTCCTCTGTTGTCGGGCATCTGGGTTGATTCCATCTTTTTGTTATCGTGGACTGTGCTGTGATAAACATTCTTGTGTGTGTATCCGTTGGTGTGAATGGCCTTGATTCTGTAGGATATATTCCAAGCAATGGAATTACTAGGTCAAATGATATATCTAGATTCAGCTTTTTAAGGAAGCTCCAGATTGCTTTCCAAAGAATTTGCACCATTTTGCAATCCCACCAGCAGTGTCGGAGAGTTCCAATTTCTCCACAGCCTCTCCAGCATTTGTCGTTTTGTGTTTTTTGGATCATGGCCAACCTTGTTTGGGTGAGATGGTATCACACTGTAGTTTTGATTTGAATTTCTTTAATAACTAATGATCATGAGCATGTCCACATGTGTTTCTGGCTGCCTGGATCTGCTCTTTACAGAAATGTCTCTCCTTTCCCCATCACTTAATTGGATCGTTTATTTTTTTCTTATTTACATTCTGTATTACCTTATAGATTATGGAGATTAGGCGTTGGTCTGACATGTAATTGCCAAATATTTTTTCCCATTCTGTAGGTGGTCTTTTAACTCTTGTGATAAAGTCTTTGGATGAGCAAAAGTGTTTGATTCTTAGTAGTTCCCATTTATCTATTTTCTCTTCTGTTGATGGTGCTTTGTTTGACAGATTTTGAAGTCTGTCTACGTTGTGTGTTAAAATTTCCGTTGTTGTTCCTCCTTTTTCTGGGATGAGCTTTATCATTTTAGATTTGATATTTAGGTCTTTTATCCAGTTCGAGTTAGTTTTTGTATAAGGTGTAAGATATGGGTCTTGTTTGAATTTTTTGCAGATGGATATCCAATTTTGCTGGTACCATTTGTTGGAGAGATTGTTTTTCTCCTCAGTTTAATGTCTTAGGGCCTTTGTTGAATATTAACTGTTCATAGGAAGACGGTGTCATCTCTGGGGTCTCAGTTCTGTTCCATTGATCTATCTATCTCTTTTTGTACCAGTACCGGGCTGTTTTGACAACTTGTGGCAGCATAATAGGTTCTGAAGTCAGGTAATGAGGGGCCTCCCAGTGTGTTCTTATTCAGTAGTGCTTTACTTATCCAGGGCTTTTTCCCTTTCCAAACCAAGTTAGTGCTTTGTTTCTCCAACTCATTAAAAAAATGTCACTGGAATTTGTATTGGGATTGCATTATATAAGTAGACTGCTTTAGGCAAAATAGACATTTTCACAATGTTAAATCATACTATCCGTGAGCAGGGTAAGTTTCTCCATTTATGTAAGTCTCTCTTAGTTTCTTGTGATAAGGACTTGTAGTTCTCTTTGTAAAGATCTGTTGTTTCTCTGGTTAGATTTATTCCTAGGTACTTTATCTTCTTATGGGCTATAGTAAATGGGATTGACTTGGTGATTTCTTCCTTAATAATCTCATTGGTATAAAAGAATCCTACTGATTTCTTATGTTTATCTTGTGTCCTGAGACTTTGCTGAACTCATCTATCAGTTTAAGTAGATTACTGATGGATTCTTTAGGATTCTCTGTATACACAATCATATCATCTACAAATAAGTAGATTTTTAGTTCTTTGCCCATGCAGATGCCCTTTATTTCTTAGTCTTGTCTAACTGCTCTGGCTAGAACTTTTAGTACAATGTTGAATAGGAGAGGTGAGAGTGGGCATCCTTGTTTTGTTCCTGTTCTCAAGGGAAACTATTTCAGTCTCTCTGCACTCAGGATGATGTAGGCTGTTTGCTTTGTATAAATGGCTCTCATTGCTTTGAGGAATTTTCTGTCTATTCCTATTTTATTGAGAGTTTTTAGCATGAATGAGTGTTGGACTTTATCAAATGCCTTTTTTGCATCAATTGACAAAATAAGGTGATTCTTGTCTTTTGTGGTATTTATGTGTTTGATCACATTAACTGTTTTGCTGATGCTGAACCAGTCTTGCATCCCTGGTATGAATCCAACTTGGTCATGATGGATTATTGTTTTGATATGTTGTCTTCTATTGACAAGAATTTTGCTGAATATTTTTGCATCTAGATTCATGAGTGATATTGGTCTGTAGTTCTCCTTTTTTGCTGAGTCTTTCTCTGGCTTTGGTACCAGGGTTATGCTGGCTTCATAGAATGAATTTGAGAGTATTCTATCCCTTTCTATACTGTGTAGTCTCAGTACTGGAGATAAGTCGTCTCTAAAAGCTTGATAAGATTCTGTAGCCTGGGCTTTTTTTTTGTTGGTAGTTTTTGGATGACTTTTTCAATCTTGTCCTTTGTGATGAGTTTATTAAGTTGTTCTGCTTCACCTTGTGATAATTTTGGTAGGAGTTTGACCATTTCCTCTAGGTTTTCAAATTTATTAGAGTACAGACTTCTATAGTATTCTGTTATTATATTTTTGATTTCTGTTGGATCTGTTGGACAGCTCCCCTCTCACAATTTTGTCTATCTTTTCAAAAAACCAGCTTTTGGTCTTTTCAATTTTTCTTCTATTTTCTAATTTGTTTAGTTCTGCTCTAATCCTTATGACCTGTTTTCTTTTGATGCCTGAGGGGTTCCTCTGTTGTTCTCTCTCTTGTTCAAGCTGTAGCGTTAGTTCTTTGGTTTGGTTTCTTTCTTCCTTACAGATGTGTGCATTTTTGGAGATAAACTGACCTCTGATCACTGCTTTGGCTGTGTCCCGTAGGTTCTGGTAGAAAGTGTTCTCATTCTCGTTGGAATCCGTAAATTTCTTGATTTCATCCTTGATTTCTTCTATAACCCATGGCTTTTTGAGGAAGATGTTGTTCAGTTTCCATGAGTTCCACTATATCTATGTTCTTTCTGCTATTGATTTTGACTTTTATGGCTTTATGATCTGAGAAGATGCTTTGCATTAATTCAGTGGTATGGATTTTGTAGAGAGTCTATTTATGTTCTAACACATGGTCTATTCTGGAGAATGTTCCATGTACACTGGAGAAGAAAGTGTAGTTGTCTACTGAAGGGTAGAAAGTTCTGTATATGTCGATGAAGTCTAGTTGGTTAATTGTGGCAATAAGGGCTTCTATGTCTTTATTCGGATCTGACTTGATGGCACTTGGCTGGCTTGGCATGTCTTTATTGAGCTTTTTTCTAGACAGTCTGTCCAATATTGAGAGTGGAGTATTGAAGTCTCTCACTATTATTGTGGAGTGATCTATCTTCTTTTTGAGTGTAGTCAGTGTTTCTTCGATGTATTTACGTGCTCTAACTTTAGGTGCATAAGTATTTAATTTATTGTCAAGTCCTGCTTGTGTATTGAACTTTTCAGCAATAAACAGTGTCCATCCTTGTCCATGATGGTGGATTTTACACTAAAATTGATTTTATCTGAGATTAGAATTGCCACCCTTGCTGTTGTTTGTTTGTGGTTAGCTTGATATGTATTCTTCCATCCTTTAATTTTCAGTTTGTTCCTATCTTTAGGTCTAATGTGAGTTTCTTGTAGGCATCATATGGATGGGTTGTGTCTTTTGATCAAAGACGTCACTTGATCTCTCTTTGGTGAAGTGTTCAGTCCATTCACATTCCGTGTGATTATTGATGCATATGTGTTCAGTGATGTTTTCTCTGTTGTTCTTATTAATCTGTTCTGGGACATTCTTCTTTGTAAGTTGGTTTTTCACCTTTTTCAGGGTTGATTTTGTATTGTTGAGACTCCTGTATTACATTTCTTGATTTGATATGTTGCAACTTTATTGTGCTTTGCAGCTGTCCCTTTGATCTCCCTTAACAAACTATGTATAAACCCAATTTCAGTTACTACCACTCTTGTCAACTTCCTCTCCATCTGCAAGGACTATAACGACTGTAGTATGCCCCTCTTTTTAATATGATAACATCATAGCTTTCATTGTATGATCACTCGATTATTTCTTTCACTATTACAGGTTTGATTGAGTTTGAAGCCTTCCTTAAGTTAGTAGGATTCTGGGTGATGTGTCCTGTATTTGCTTCTTAAATATAAAGTTAGTAAGCCAAAAGATTTTCTTCAGTATTTCTTGTTGCTTTGGTTTGGTTTTTACAAAGTCTTTCAGTTTCTGTTTATCTGCGAATGTTTTAATTTCATTTTCATATTTAAAAGATAGTTTTGCAGGATATGTAATTCTTGGTTGGAAGTTCTTCTCCTTCAGGGCTTTGAGTGTGTCATGCCACTGTCTCAGTGCCAGCATAGTTTCTGCTAAGAAATCTGATGAAAGCCTACAGGATTTCCCTCTGAATATTAGCTTTGCTTTGAGTCTTGCTGCCTTTAAGGTTTTCTGCTTATAATTCATTTTGTTAAGTTTGATTATAGTATGTCTTGGAGTCTTTCTTTTGACATCTATATTGAGTGGTGTTTGATATGTATCCTGGATATCTATTTCCTCTTCTTTCATAATTTCTGGAAAATTTTCTATCAGCAGCTCAGCAACAATACTCTCTGTGTTCTCAGGTGTCCACACTGTTCAGAAACTCCAGTTAATCATAGATTGTTCCTTTTAATAGAGTCCCACATGCTTCTTAATGCTTCTTCATTTTTCTTGTTTCTTTTTTCTGATTTCTCCTCATAGATGCTGGAGTCAGTAGCTCTGTCTTCCAGATCAAAAAGTCTCTCTTCCATTTGTTCCATTCTATTTTCTTGGCTTTGAATTGAAGTTTCTATGTCTTTGATTTTGTCTTTGATCTGTTGGATTTCAGAATACTGGTGTTCCATCAGATCAAACAGCTTTCTTAATTTTTCATTTTGCTCTGCTACATTTTGTATAAGGTCTAGGAGGGCTCTATAGATAATGCTTTTGTATTCACCTGATAGTTTCAGAAAAGCTTCTTTGTCTGGGAAGTTCTGAGGTGGTTTCTTTTGGGGTTCTTCTGAAGCCACGGGCAATTTCTTGGTTATGATTTTCTCCAGAGTTTGTTGCTTTTGGGGTATCAAATGAGTCAATATATGCTGGGAGAGATGCTGTAAGGATGGACTGCAGTTGTTTCTCTAGCATGTCTTAAAATCAGAGGTAAAAAATATCTGACAACTTCAGGTTTTTGGGTGTACCGCTCCCTCTTCCCAGCTTGCAAAGTAAGCAGCTGTATATTGAACCCCAGGTGTTATAAACTAGCTGAAAACACAGAAAGGCTACTGCCCTGCTGGCCTCTGATGTTAGGCCCCAGCTGTAGGCGACATTGTATAGAATTCTGCTTTTCTGCCAGAAAAGTGCTCTCTTTCTGGCAGGTGCTGCCTCCCAGCCCAGGAATAGGTCTAGCAGAGTATTCCATATGGGTATCCCTGCCTCCCAGCAGAACAGATGGTGTCCCACACAACCTTGCCACCTGGTTGGATCCAGGCTACTGGCAGAAAGGGAGGCCAAAGGTGCTGAGATGCTCAGAATCTGCATCCTCTGTTGCCGGGCCCCAACCACAGGCAACACTGTGCAAAACACCGCCTCTCTGCTGGAAAAGCACTCTCTCCTTGGGCAGGTATTGCATCCCAGCCTAGAAACTAAGTCTAGCTGGGGCCTCCATATGGGTTTCTCTGTCTCTCAATCGATCAAGATGACATCCTGCACAAGCTTGCCACCACCTCTGTACGGCTACTATATGGCAGAGGTAGAAAGATAGGCTAAAGGTTCTGAAATGCACAGAGTCCAAAGTTGGCCTCAGAATATGGCAATTGTGCTTGCCTATATCACAAGCAGTGGTCTGAAATTAATGGTTAGTCAAGTCCCAGCTCTGCCTCCTGGCTAAGACAGAGAAAAAAAATTAAAATGGTGAATTGGCTTCAGTCTGCACAAGCACATGTTCACCGAGAGTGGGGTCAGTGAAAGAGATGAGGTTTTCCATTCAGTGGTATGAAGTCCAAAGTAACAGCCCTAAGCCACGTCCAGGTTTCTACAAGGCTCTGTTTAATTATCAGTTCAGGTCTTGATTTTCAGAGGGATTTAGGGAGATGTGTGTTTAGTCCACCAGCTTTACTCAGCCCCTAGAAAGAGGCTTTTTCATTTAAATATTTTCTATCATAGAGTCTATCTGTTGATTGATTTCAGTTATATTCAGTAGTATTTCTCCTGTATGAAAATTTTATTTAGCAATTTCATTTTGATAACAGATCATTTCCTAACAAATTTACTGGAGTATCTAAGCTGAGGAAAAATAGATGCACATCCTCTATAAGACCTAAAGAGAGCTGAAAATGGGTTAAAATGTGTTCTTGATTAATAATCTCCATGACTCTGTGGCAGGAGCTCTTGTGAACCTGGAGTTTATTGCAGGTAAGATACAACCTGTGTCAATTGATATTTACATGATTTTTCATTTATTTCAACAGTAGTTTCTCCATGGTTAAGGATTCTTATAGGAGTATTCCATCTGGCATTTTCCTTATGCCTTTGAGTGTCACCTGGCTTTATCAGTAAATTTACTAAATTGTATGTCTTCTGCACCACGTTTATAGATATCAGCTAAGATTCTAAATTCTTCAGAGAATTTGTAAGAATCTTGGTGAGGGTTGGGAATTCCTTAAAAATAGCTGGAAGTTCTACATCTGATCGGGGGCTTCTGAGCCTCTTCAGGAGATTTAATTTTAATAGACATTCAAAAACGTGTTTTACTTCTTCTAGGGATTCTTTAAGATAATATGGAGGTTTAGTAAGGGAGTTTTCAGTGGATTAGGTAGGTAGAAGTATAGGGGAATAATCAATTACTGCTGGTGCAGAGGGAAAGGAGGAAAGGGGCATCAGAGGATGGAGTTGGAGTACTGTTACTGGAGACTTCAGCATTTTGAGAAAGAAAGTCATATAGAAAAGCAGCCATATTCAAGGGCCATTTTGAGAAGTAAATGATTTTGGGAAAAGGAGAATATATGGGTTGTTTCCAGGTAGATAGTTGTTGAGGTTACAGAGCTCTGACACTGTAATTCTTTAATTTGTTTATATTGTTCTGAAATATTTTCTTGCAAGGAGATAATTTATCATTATGATTTCATTTGAATGCTTCCAAGTATCAAATTACCAAATGCCTCACACTGTTTTAGTTTTATTTGTAAACATTTAGCCTCTAATTTGCTGTTCAGGAAATTCAACTTAGTTAACTCAAATAACTTCTACAATGGCCATTGGCCTTTAAATTTCTCTTTGTAAGTACATACCATCAGCTTAAATACAAGACTAAACCAAGACCATAATTCTTAGGCATATAATTAGTGGGAATTCCTTTGGGGGGGGTTCCTGTTTCAGTCTTCAATGTAGCATTCCTTATGTCACAGAGAAATTACAAGTATTAAAGACCCAAATACATGCAAAAACCCACATCAGAGAGTTCAGTTCAGTAAAATAGACAAGCCACAAGATGGCAGTCCCACCAAACTTAATTTGGTAAGGAACGCAGTGAGACACTGGACATGCACAGCTAGCTAGCTAAGTGCCGTCGAGTCAGATCCAACTCATGGTGACTCTAGGGGCCAGAGTAGGACTGACCCCCAGAGTATTCAAGGAGAGCATGTGGATCTGAACTGCTGACCTTGTGGTTAGCAGTGGTAGCACTGAACCCACTACACCACCAGGGTAATTTCCTTTTCTGTGGACATGAACCGAAACAGAAGTTATAGAAAACAAGCAAAAAAAAGAAAGAAAGAAAGAAAGAAAGAAAGAAAAAAGGCAATAAATCCCTTAAAGAGCCATCTTCACAATAAGCGGAGGCTTCAGTCTGATGGGTTTACCTGCAGTGCATCTGAAGGATTTAAGTAGATGGTTCTAGGCATGAAGGGCCTATTCTATGACTTCTTGAGTATACTAAAGATAATCGTTTTTTTAAAAATAATCTTGTTGATGTTGCCTTTAGATATGATAAAGTAACTATTCATACTTAGATTGACATACAATTGGGAGATTTATTTAAAAAAAGGCACAGATCAAGCTGGGAACAGATTAAATTCCATATAGTAGAATCCAGTAAACCAAAATGACAACTCAGGGAACAATGAATATGAAACATATTGTTTGACTAGTATTTACAAATTTGGATCATTGAAAGATACTACTTGATTGAAATCACAGACTTTGAGCATCAAAAGACATTACTCAATCAATTCCTTTAAAGCAGGACTACTTGTGGTAGAATTCTTAAATCAAGAATTCCTGGCTGGAAGCTAATAGGCTTTCAATTACTTGGGTATATGTTTAGTCTGCTCTAACAGAAATGCCATGAGTGGCTGGCTTTAAAAAGAAAAATGTATTCTTATACAGTCTAGTAGGCTACAAGTTTGAATTCAGGGTATTATCTCCAGGGAAAGGCTTTCTCTCTTTCTTGGCTCTGGAGGTAGATCCTTGTGGTGCATTGGTCTTCCTTTAGTCTGAGGAGCCTCGGATCTGAAACATGTGCTCCACTCCTGCTGCTGCTTTCTTGATGGTATGAAGTACCCCTACTCTGCTGGCTTCCTTTTCTTTTTATCTCTCATAAGATAAAAGGTGGCACAAGCCACACTCTAGGGAAACTCTGTTTGTACTGGACCAGGCATGTGCCTTCAGGAAGGGTGTTGCAGTCTCACCCTCATCCTCTTTCATATAATCCAGTCCGTAAACCACAGACAGAGATTAGGAATTACAGCACAGGAAAAATCACACAACAAAGGGCAATCACGCAATTGTGACAATAACTGTCCAGCCAAATTGCTACACACATTTTGGGGGGAAGCACAATTCAATCCATGACAGTATGTGACAGTGAGAGGTTGCAGTGTAGCTACATTACTGGACATTCCGCTCTTAGAAAAAGTATGAAAAATGGCTGTTATTAAGGTGGAAATGGAACCAACCTATACGAAATTACACCACTCTTCAAACTGACTTTTCGTATCTTATTAGGTGCCTCAAGTTTTTTTCTATAATGTCCCTACACAGTTTTGTTGTATATTTATCTAGGATATATTCCAAGAAGTAGGATTACTGGGTTGTGTGGTATTTCTATTTATAGCTTTCTAAGAAAATGTCAAATTGTTTTCTAAAGTGGTTGGACCATTTTGCATTCTCATCAACAGTGTGTAAGTGTTCCAGTCTCTCTATAGCATCTCCAACATTTATTATTTTGTGTTGTTTGTATTAATTCCAGCCTTGTTGAGGTGACATGATGTCTCACTGTGGTTTTGATTTGTGTTCTCTGATGGTTAATGATCATCGGTACTTCTTCACCTATCTGTTAGCCATGTGAATGTCTTCTTTGGTAAAGTGCCTAATCATATCATTTATCCATTTTTTAATTGCATTATTTGTCTTTCTGTTGTTAAGGTTTTGTAATGTATTATAGATTTTAGAGATTAGATGCTGGTCGGTTTGATCATATCTAAACATTTTTTCCTGGTTTGCAGGTTGTGTTCTTACTCCTTTGGTGAAGTCTTTGGAGGAGCACAGGTGTTTGATTCTTAAGAATTCTCAGCAATTTTCTCTTTTGGTGTCTGTACATTGTTAGTAACATTTTGTCGTTTTGTAATCTATCCCATGTATTAGGGATCCCAGAACTGCCCCTACTTTTTCTTCCATAATCTTTATAACATTGTATTTTATATTTAAGTCTTTGATCCTTTTTGAAGTAACTTTTGATAGTCTGAAATATAAGTCTTTTTTTTTGCAGATCAGTATCCAGTTATGCCAACACAATTTGTTAAACAGACTATCTTTTCCCCAGTTAATGAATTTTGGCCTTTGTCAAACATCAGCTGCTCATTGGTGGATGAATTTTTGTCTGCATTCTCAATTCTGTTCCATTCATCTCTGCATCTATCCTTGTACCAGTACCAGGCTGTTTTGACTACAGTGGTGGTATAATAGATTCTAAAGTCAGGTATCCCAAGGCCTCCCACATTGTTGTTCTTCAGTAATGCTTTGCCTGTCTGAGGCTTTCTCCTTCTCCACGTGAAGTTAGTAATTTGTTTCTACATTTCATTTTAAGAAAAAGCATTGGAATTTGGATAGGGATTGCATTGTATCTATAGATCACTTTGGGTAGAATAGTCCTTTTCATAATTTTGAGTTTTCCTGTTCATGAGCAAGGCAGGTTTCTCCCTTTACAAAGATCTCTTTTGGTTTCTTACAGCAGTTATAGTTTTCTTCGTATAGGTCTTTTGTGTCTCTTGTTAGATTTATTTCTAAGCAGTTTATTTTCTTGAAGGCTACAGAAAAGTGACATTGATTTACTGATTTTCTCTTTGATAGTCTCTTCGGTGGTGTAAAAGAATTCAACTGATTTTTGTATGTTTATGTTATATTTTATATCCCTATATCAAAAAAACAAAACAAAACATAACACACACACACCCACAAACCTGTTGCCATCAAGATGATCCTGACTCATAGGGACCCTATGGAAAGGGTAGAACTGCCTCGTATAGTTTGCAAAGAGTACCTGGTGGATTTGAACTGCTGATCTTCTGGCTAGCAGCCATACACTTTGCTGAAATGTTCTATTAATTCCAGTAGTTATTTTTGAGGATTCTTTAGGGTTTTCTGTTTATAAGATTGTATCCTTTGCATATAGAGATATTTTTATTTGTTCCTTACTAATATGAATGCTCTTATTTCTTTTACTAATCTAATTGCTTTGTCAAGAACCTCCAGGACAATGCTGAATAAAAGTGGTGATAAAAGATATCGTTGTCTGATTCCTGTTCTCAAGGAATATGGTTTCAAACTCTCTGCATTTAAGATGATGTTGGCTGTTGGCTTTGTATAAATATCCTTTATTATGCTGAAAATTTCCCTTCTGTTTCTATTTTGCTGAGTATTTTGAACATGAATGGGTGTTGGACTTTATCGAGTGCCTTTTCTGCATCATTTTATAAAAACAAGTGATTTTTGTTTTATTTATGTGGTTAATTACAATGATTATTTTTCTAATGTCAGACTATCCCTTGCATACATGGCATGAATTACACTCGGTCATCATGAATTATTTTTTTATATGTGGTTGAAATTTATTGGCCAGACTTTTGTTGAGAATTTTTGCATCTAAGTTCTTGAGATATATTAATCTGTAATTTTGCTTTTTTGTGGTTTCTCTACTAGATTTGGTATCTGGGTTATGCTTACTTCACAGACTGAGTTCAGGAGTATTCCAGTCTTTTCTATGCTCAGGAAACTTTTAGTAATAGTGGAGTCAACTCTTTTCTAAAGTTTTGTAGAATTCTCCAGTGAAACCCTCTGGGCCAGTTCCCCTCCACATTGGGAGTGTTTTTAAATTATCTTTTCAATCTCTTCTTCTGTTAGAAGTTTCTTTAACTGGTCTAACTGTGTTTGTTTAGGTAGTGTGTTTATAGAAATTTGTGTCTTCTAGGTTTTCAAATTTGTTAGAGCACAATTTTTCATACTATTCAAATATTTCTTTAAAACATTCTTGGGTCTGTTATAATATCACCTATCTTATTTCTTATTGGTGTTATTTGCTTCCTCTCCTGGTTTTCTTTTTTCAGTTTGGCCAATGGTTTATTGATTTTTTTGATCTTTTCAAAAAACCAGCTTTTGGTGTTATTAACTCTTACAATTATTTCTCCATTCTCTAATTCATTTAGTTCTGCTCTAATTTTTATTATTTGCTTAATTCTGGTACACATGTGTTCTTTCACTGCTCTCTCTCTCCCTCTTCTTGTTCACGCTTAATGTTAATGCTTTGAGTTGAGCACTTTCTTCTTTTTGGATGTGCATTTATTGAAACAGATTGACCTCTCAGCATTGCCTTTGTTTTGTCCCAAATGTTCTGACATTGCTGCTGGGTGCTGACAAGTTAGGTCTGACTCATAGTGACCTTATGTACAACAGAACAAAACACTGCCCAGTCCTGTGCCATAACCACAATCATTTTTATGCTTAAATCAATTGTTGCAGCCACTAAGTTAATCCATCTTGTTGAGGATCTTCCTCTTTTTCCATGACCCTCCACTTTACCAAACATGATGTCCTCCACATGTCCAAAGTATGTAAGATGAAGTCTCACCATCTTTGCTTGTAAGGAGCTCTCATTGTGCTTCTTCCAGGACAGATTTGTTTGTTTTATTGGTAGCCCATGGTATTGTCAATATTCTTCTCCAACACCACAGTTCAAAGGTATCAATTTTTCTGTCTTCCTTATTCATTGGCCAGGTTTACACAACTATGTCTTGTATCAGATCTGTCTTAGTTTCTAACATGACATACTTTTCAACACTTTAAAGAAGACTTTTACAGTAGATTTTCCCTATACAATGTGTCTTTTGATTTCTTGACCACTTCCATGGGTGTTGATTGTGGAACCAAATAAAGTGAAATCCATGACAACCTCAATCTTTTCTTCATTCATCATGATGTCATTTATCAGTCAGTTGTGAGATTTTTGTTTTCTTGATGTTGAGATGTAATCTACTAAAGGCTATGGTCTATGATTTCATCAGTATGTGTTTCATATCATCTTCACTTTCAGCAAACAAGTTTGTGTCATCTACATAAAGCTGGTTGTTAATGAGTCTTGCAGCTCTGATTCCTCATTTTTCATCTAATCCAGCTTCTCAGATTATTTGTTTGGCATACAGATTGAAAAGATTTGGTGAAAGGATACAACCCTTCACACATCTTTCCTGCCTTTAAGCTGTGCAGTGTCCCCTCATTCTGTTCATATGACTGCCTCTTGATCCATGTACAGACTCCTCACAAGCACACTCAAGTATTCTGAAATTCTCGTTCTCCACAATGTTATCCATAATTTGTTATGATTCCCGCAGTTGAATGCTTTTATATAGTCAATAAAACATAAGTAAATGTCTTTTTGCTATTCTCTGATTTCAGACAAGGTCCATCTGACATCAGAAATGATATCCCTGGTACCACATCCTTTTCTGAATCTGGCTTGAATATTTAGCAGTTCCCCATCAATGCATTGCTATAGCAGCTTTTGAATGATTTTTAGCAAAATTTTACTTGTGAGTGATATTAATGATTCTGTTAAACAATTTCTACATTTGGTTGGATCACCTTTCTTGGGAATGGGCATCAGTATGGATCTCTTCTAGTCAGTTGAACAGGCAGCTGTTCTCCAAAATTCTTGGCATAGATAAGTGAGCACTTTCAGCACTGCAATTGTTTTGTTTACAAATCTCAGTTGATATACTATCAGTTCCTGGGGCCTTGGTTTTTGGCAATACCTTCAGTGCAGTTTCAGCTTCTTCCTTTAGTACCATTGGTCCTGATCACATGCTACATCTTGAAATGGTTGAATATCAACCATGACTCTGTGTTTTGCTTCCATCTTCTTTTGATGGTTCCTGTGTTGTTTAATATTTTCCCTGCAGAATCTTTCACTATTACAACTTGAACATTTTTCCTCAATTTTCAGATTGAGGAATGCAGAGTGTGTTCTTTTTAGTTTTTGATGTCCAGCTCTTGCACATGTCATTATGATATGTTGTCTTCTCAAGCTGCCATTTGAAATCTTCAGTTCATTTCCTTCATTGTTTCTTCCTTTTGGTTTAGCTATTCAACATCAAGAACTAGTTTCAGAACCTCATCTGACATCCAATTTGGTCTTTTCTTTCTTCCTTGTCTTTTTGATGACTTCTTGTTTTCTTTATGTATGAGGCCTTTGATGTCATTCCGTAACTCTTATGGTCTTTGGTCATTAGTGTTCAACACATCAAATCTGTTCTTCAGATGGTCTCTAAACTGAAGTGAGATATACTCAAAGTCGCACTTTGGCTCTCATGGTCTTGTTCTTATTTTCTTCTTTCTATTTGAACTTGCATGAGAGCAATTTACAGTCTTGGTCACAACTTGCACCTGATAGGATATGTTTTCATTGTCATTTGATTCTGAAAATTTCCTTATCTATGCTTCATTTTTTCTATAATCTAGTAGTTTTTGAGCAAGGTGTTGCTCAGTTTTCATGTGTTTGATTTTTTTTTCCTTGTTTTTTCTGTTGTTGATTTCTACTTTTATGGCTTTATGATCTGAAAAGATGCTTTTCAGTGTTTCAGTGATTTGGATTTTTTTAAGTCTGGCTTGCTCTATGTCATAATATGTGGTCTATTCTGGGGAATGTTCCATGTACAGTGGAGAAGAAAGTATACTTGGATGCCGTTGAGTGGAGTGTTCTGTATGCATCTATAAGCTCAAGTTGGTTGATTGTTGCATTTAGATCTTCTGTGTCTATTGAGTTTCTTTTTAGATGTTCGGTCATTCTCCAAAAATGGTGTGTTGAAATCTCCTACTTTATTGTTCAGCTGTCAATTTCTCTTTTCGAATCTACTGAAGTTTCTTTCATGTATTTAGGGGCCCTATTATTAGGTAAACACTTAATATGATTATCCCTCCCTGGTGTCATTATATAGTGCCCTTTACTATCTATCATGGTTGTTTCTATATTTAATATCCACTTTCTCAGAAATTAATATTACCACTCCTATTTTTTGAATGTTGTTTGCTTGATACATTTTTTCCCCATCCTTTGAGTTTTAGTTTGTGTGTTCTTATGTCTAAGGTGTGCCTCGTATAGGCAACATGTACATGGATCATGTTTTTGATCCATTTGCTGTTCTCTGTCTCTTTATTTGTGCATTTAATTTGTTTACAATCAGCATAATTGTTCATAGGTAGGAGTTCGGTGCTGCCGTTTTGATGTCTTTCTTTTTGTGCACTGCTGACAAATTTTTTTCCACTTAATTTTCTGTTCTGAGTCATTTTTCTTGATGTATTTTCTTTCCAACTTTTTAACTGTTGTTTCGTTTGTATTCAATGATATTTCTTGCTTTTCTTGTTTTTTATTTTGACATGTAGCATTGTTATTTTCCCTTACTGTTACTTTAATATTTACCTGTACTTTTCTAAATTTAAGCTATCTTTAGTGTTTTCGAATCGTATTGACTTCCTCTCCATACAGAAGATCTGCAATGACATTTTTAGTCACTCTTTTTTGTAATATTGTAATTTTTTATATAATGATGTCTCTGTTTCCTTATTTTCAGTGTGTTATTGTTGATTTTTGTGATTTCCTTATTTGGATTGTTAATTGGTTGCTCTGTCCTGATGTTGATTCTTGAAGCAAAGAACTCCCTTTATTATTTCTTGTATTTTTCATCTGAATTTTGCAAATTTTCTAAACTTCTACGTATCTTGAAATGTCCTAATTTCACCATCTAATTTGAAAGACATATATGATTAGATATATTACTTTTGATTGGCAATATTTTTATTTCTAGGCATTGTATATGTCATTCTATTGTTTTCTTGCCTGCATTGTTTCTGCTGAGTAGTCTGGGCTTAGACTTATTGGCTTTGCAAGTTACTTTTTGTTTATCCTTAGCTGCATTTAAGATTTCTCCTTATCTTTAGTTTTGTCAAGTGTGATTAGGATATGTCTTCCTGGCTTTCTTTTGGGGTTTACTTTTTGTGAAGTTCGATGAGCCTCTTGGATAGATATCTGCTCATTTTCATGATATCATGGAAGCTTGCACATCAGCAAATCTTCAACTATTCCTTCTGTATTTTCTTCTGTTCCCTCCATTCTGTTACTCAGTCACTCATGGATTAATCTTTTTGATAGACTTACATAATTCTTAGTGTTGCTCCAGTTTTGTGAATTCTTTTATCTGATTTTTCCTCATATTTTGGTGTCAAATGTTTCATCTTCACTTTCAATAATTCTGGATTCCATTGTCTCAATTTTACTCCTTTGGCTTTCTATAAACCAAAAAACCCATTGCAGCTGAGTTGATTCCAACTCATAGTGACCCTATAGATTAGCATAGAATTGCACTAGAGTTTCTGAGGAGCACCTGGTGGATTTGAACTGCTGACCTTTTGGTTAGCAGCTACAGCATTTAACCAGTATCCTCCCAGGGTTCCCAATAGCGTTGTCTGCCTGCAATTTTGTTATTAATCTTCCAAATTTCTTCATGCTGTTTGTGCTTTCTTGTAGTCTGTTTAATTTGTCATTATGTTCTGTGATATTTTGCCAAATGTTCTTCCTGATTGCTTCAAGAATTTAAAATATTTATCTTTTGTATTTTACCTCTGATAATTTCAAGAAGTTCTTTTCATCTGGAAGATTTCTTGATTCTTTATTTGGGAGCTTTCTGAAGCCATCATGGTCTGCCTCTTTAAGTGATTTGATATTGAATGTTGTCTCCGAGCTAAAAGTAAGTCGTTGTATTTATTTATACTTGCTTACTGTGTTCTAGCTTCTTGTTTTTTTGAAATGCCAAATAGGCTGATCATATGAGCTAGTTTGATTATCGGTGCCTTTGAGACTCTAATGTCCTGTCACTAGATGGTTAGAGCTATTGCTAAGCAAGTGAGCTCAGGTGTCTGCTTACTTTTCTTGTAGTATTTACTGTCTAACTCTAGAAGAATGGCTTAGGGCACATGTAAGGAGTCCTACTTCTGGCCCCAGTAATGGCATTAGACTCTGGACCCTGATATACTACAGAAAAGAGAGAGGGAAAGCACTGGGAAAAGGGAAAGAGGTTTATCAGGAACAAAAGATTTAGATCTTTGCACAGCTTTTGATGATTTAATGATGTCTTTCACCGATTTGGAGTTGTGAGTAGGCCCTTTGCTGCTCAGTCTTTTCCCCTGAAGAAGATGCCCTCCAAAAGCCACCATTCTACTCACTGACTTTACTGCCACTGACCTGCCTGCCTGTGGGGTACTGACTTCTGTTAGGTCAGGTCTGGTCTGTCTCTAGTACTTCTAGACCAACTCTTCCTTTCCAGATGTTCAGTCTGGTTTCTCAACTTTCCATTTAATGTTCAGAGCCCTAAGACTCATATATAACCAGTTTATTTGTTTTTTTAGAGTCTTTGTTGTTAGAGGGATCACAGGAAGTTTCTAATTACTCCACCATCTTAGGCCCATCCTTTTAATGGTTTTAAAGAACTTTAGTGTTAGATAGTATATAAAATTCTTTTCCCAGATTTCTGGATTAAAGAAATTATCGTTTATATAATCTACTTTAAAGAAAGGAGTTTGTCCTCTCACTAGAATAAGATTCCTGAATCAAAAAGCAAGCCACCAGTTTAAGGAAGAAAAAAGAAAAAGCCAAGGTTTTCACTTGAAGATTTTTCTCTTAATGCTTTAAGAGAAACTTAAGTATTGTTTTCTGTTAACCTGTAATAAATTCCTGAGAACTCTGAAACTTCATGGAAAGACATAAAAATAGTTTTTTATAAAGGAAAAGTGCTAAAAAGTTTTATTTAATTTTACATCAAATGGGTTAAAAGCAAGATAAATGTCTGATTCTTGTTGGGTTAAACTTTACATTAGATATTTCCACTTATCTTTTTCCTAATATTATATAATAAATTCATAACATCATGTCATAATTTTATTATTATTTGTTAATTTCTAACCCAGTTATAAGTTTATTTTTTAATCTAGCATCATCAAAGCCAATGTTTTGGCTAAGGAATTCAAATTATTTAAGTGAGAATTTATGCTATTCAGGTTTAGAGACTTGATCATTTTGGTGTGTATACAATCTTGGTATACCCTGTTTATAAAGTATTATGTCTAAAAATCATTGTGTATGATGTCTGAAGTTTAAATAAAACCATTTAATTGTACTTTAAAAGTACAGATAATGGTTTTTATTTAGAAATTTTATTGTCTAAAGTTTTTTTTTAAAAAAACATTTAATTTTATTTGACATTTACATCTTGCTTGTCATTAACTTTCATTAGGTATTTTCACTGTTAAGATTATTAATTTTTTATAAATTAATCACGGCCATGTTAAGTTTTACCATCTACAGATGATTTTTACTGATTTTCTGAAAATGTTTGACTAGAATATTACAACCAAAAGATGGAGTATATTGGACTTACAAGATAGACTGTGACTATAAAAAACTGATACCTAACCCACTGACATCAAGTTGGGTTTGAATCATAGTAACCCTAGACTATGCCTTTTAAGTTTTCTTTCCTCCTGTAATGGTATGAATACTTGCTGGTATATAACGTACGATATTAAAAGAGCTGGAGACATGAAGTGGATCTTTTTGTCTGTGTTAAGACTGGTTAATCTATTGTTTATCTAGGAAGTGAAGTATTGTACATATATCACTTCTTATCCATCTTTGTCTCTTGTTTTTGTCTCCACTTCTATGTCTTTTCTTCCAATCTATTTTTACTCAAGGTACTCGCATTCTCTCCTTTGTCGTAAGTCTTCCATACCTATTTACACCTGATGCTCATAACTCTTGTTTAGAACACTGAACTGGACACATAATGGGACGTTGTTGAGAAACTGTGTCAAGATTTTAAAGTTCAACAGGTTTTTCCCAGGTTGCTTTCCATTAAAAAAATGAAACATTACATTTCATTAGGGGTTCTCCTAGGTTATACAATAAAGGTATAAAGTATATTATAAATAAAAAAGTAAATATTTTTTTATCAGAAAATGATGCATCTCTTTTCTCCCCCTACCCCTGACAATCCTAAAACAATTCCCTTGGCCTAATGATCTCAGTTTGAGAATACCAGAACTTGAATTAATCAAGGGGTCAAAACTTTCCACCGTAGCTAATTAATAGTCTAGTTGTATCTCTAATTGTGTCACATGCCATCTTGTCCCAGGGAGGGTAGGTGGTAGGATATAGTAATGCTTATGCACAGGCGAAAATTTAGTTTGGGCAACTTGTCTGCCTCCTTAACCATGATGCCATCTGAGGTCTTTGGTAGAAAGTGTAGCTAGTGGAGGTAAAGGGATGGAATAGTTGGTGGGCTACAATCTTCCTTAAAAAGAGCCTCTTTCTCTGGTTCAGATATCTCCAGAGACACAGGATGAGACAAAAGAAGCAGAAATTGCACAGGAAGGGAGACGTAAGGCAACTGTATGAGAAAGGCATATGAAAGCAAGTGAACTTTTAAAGGGAATCCAGATCCAGAGATGTGGCAGAAAGATAGTTACCATAACCTTACAATTATTGTCTATTTTTAAAATCATTTATCCCTCTTCTTTTTTCTATTTTCTCTATAAATGAGCTCATTCTGGCTTCACTTGCTATATTGCCAGCATGTAGTCCTGTCAAACAATATCAATATGACCTCTAGCCCTTAAAGAATGCTGTGTCTTTTGTGATGTTCCGTTCTGCTTATTGTGCCAAACAAGTGTGCTATTAATGTTCTGAATATTGAGCTCCCGTGCATTTCTGAGTGGTGTCAAAAATATTTCTACTTGCTTTTTCCCCCAAGTTCATGATGTTCATCCTCAACAGGATTCCCGTTTGCTTGGAAAACTTTTTAAGCATCACTTGAGTGTTTGTAGATTTCTTCCATCCCACAAATTTTCTATATGGAATATATTACATTACTTTCCCAGTCCTTTTCTTAAACTGCTGATTTTACATTCTAATCTTATTGTCTCCACTTTGTCACTGTTCATCACCTCTACGCAGTCGTGATTCTCTTTCTGCTGTTTCGTTGCAGCTAATTTCTTTACTGGTGCTAAAAATGTCTCAGTACTAAATCCATATCTTTTTCTTAGTCTTTTTCTTTATAACCACTCTCTAGCACATGAAAGTGACAGCTACTATTTACTTTTCTTGAGATTTCTTTCTTCATTTTCTCCTGTTGTAGTGTGTGGAAACTGAGTTTTTTGTTATATTTTAGTTGTTTTATTGTTGTTGTAGAAATGAGCTTTTCAATATGTCAAAATAGTAGTAAAAACGACATAACAATAATGACGATAATCAAAAAAACAATACTACTGCCACTGAGTCATTGACTTATAGTGCCCCAGTCAGATAGATTGCAAACAACTGCCCAGCAGGGCTTTCCACATTGTAAGTCTTCACTGAAGCAGACTGCTACATTTTTCTCCCACGGAGTGGCTGATGGGTTTGAGTAGCCAGCCTTTTAGTTAGCAGCAAAGCTTTGTAATTTGTTCTTTATTTATGACACTGTATGACTCCTCTGTTAACTTTCTTTGATGATGTCATCTTTTAAGAAAATACTTCTTTCTTATGATTTCCAGTTTTGGATGACTCCCAAATTCTTTTCTCCAGTTCTGGTCATTCTTGCCTGTCATTTATTGTACTTTTTTATCAGTAAGAGGCCTCCTGATTTTGCTAAATCTCTTATTAGTACCAAAAGTAAGGTATATTTTGGCTCTTTGCAATTGTATTAATACCCTGTGGCTTTAAATCTTGTAGCTATGAAATCTTAGGTAAATTAATTTATGTCTGTATGCAGAATGGGTATATGATGGAATATCCTTCTGTGTAAAATACAACTCTTGTTCAAGATTTATAATATGAATAATTGTTTTAAATCATGAAAAGATAAACACAGCTGCATGGTAGAGTACAAATGGTACTGGATTTAGAATTAGAAGATCCAATGTTTTCTGATCCCATCTAACAAGATAAGGGGTTTTGGATAAGCTGCTAACTTCTCTGAGCTTAAGATACCCCATCTATATTAAAAGAATTCTATTATCCAGCACATTAAATCACTGATGTGAAAGTATTTGGTAAATATGTGCCAGCTCTAAATTGTCTTCATTATTAGAACCATTTATAATCAAGTAGAGGAATATGTATGTTTTCTTCTCTGTATTAAGGAAGAGAATAAAATATGGCAGCACTGGGTTTTATTAATTATACCATGAAGCTTGGGAGAGAGAAGCTGCATAAAATTTCCCTGCTGTGTTCCTTTTGGAACTATCATCTCTTACTCTGTTTTTCTCTGCCTTTTATGCCAATTCTTTCTCCCCCTGCAAATTTCTCTTACTCTGTGACGTTAAACCAAGTGCCAACATAAACCATAAGGTGAAGTTTCCTTCTTTACTAGGTGGAGATTTATAGCAAGAATATCAGTCATTCCCTTGTTGAAAATGGTTGAGTACGTGTTAAAGTTGTTTAAATTTAGAAATATACTTTATACCTCTGGGCTTAGTGGAAAAAGATGGTAGATGAGGAAAACAGGAATGGGGGAAATGATGGCCATGAAAATACAGCTTCACCTCAGAGAAGTGCTATTAACCAAGTACGAAATCTTTACTGTTTATCTCACACTGTGTTCTAGGAAGCAAAGGAGCCAGAAGAAATCATCCTTACTGTCATGCATTGAATTGTGTCCCCCCAAAAATACGTGCAGCTGTGTGGCTGGGACATGATTCCCAGTATTCTGGGACTGTCCTCCATTGTGTGGTTTCCCTAAACTGTATGTTAAAGAGGCTGTAAATTCCTGCATAGAATTACTTTCTTGCTCTGCTGTGGGGGGAGTTTCCCTGGAGTATTTCTTGCCCCACCCTTGATCCTTTCGGCCTGCATGAGATAAAAGGAAACAGAAACAAGAGAGAAGAGGGAGCCTTGCACCATCAAGAAATGTGCACTGGGAGAAGAGCGCTCCTTGAGACCTGAGGTTCCTGCGCCAAGACGCTCCCTGGACAAAGACTGATGCAATACCAGACTTTCCTCCAGAGCCGACAAGGGGAAAGCCTTCCCCTGGAGTGGACACCCTGGAGTGGACACCCTGAATATGGACTTGCAGCCTACCGGACTGTGTAAGAATAAACCTTCCTTTGTTGAAGCCATCCACTCTGTGGTAATTCTGTTAGAGCAGCCCTAGCTAACTAAAACACTTACCATCTTCAAATTCATGTTTAAGGTGATAAAAAACAAAACAAAGAACATCGCTATGGAGTAGATTCTGACTCATGGCAACCCTGTAGACAGAACAGAACTGCCCCATGGAGTTTCCAAGGAGCACCGGGCACATTTGAACAGCTGAACTTTTTGTTAGCAGCAATAGCACTTAACTGCTACAGCACCAGGGTTTCCGTTTAAGGAGATAGAATCTATTAAAATAAATAACTAAATAAACCATTGAAGAATGATAATTAGTAGCAAGTCATCTGCTCTAAATAAGGACCAGGATACTCTTTCTTCTCAAAATACCTACCCCTCTCCTCTCTGCTTCTTGAAATTTTACTAATTTTTCAAAGTTCATACAAAACCTTTTCTCCTAATAAAGCTATCTCTGAATTTCCCAGCAGACCCTTGTGTTCTTAAGATAACAAACTCTTGGAGCTTCTCCTGTGTTGCTATAGGTTGTTGTTTGTTGTGTGGGAAATTATTTAAATTATAATTAAATTTTAGGGTTCCTGGCTTATAGAAGTGAGATATGGCAGACAGTAATATGAGGTGGAGTTACTGCACAAATTCTTATGAAATGTTCTATAGCATATCATCCAATAAATGACTACTAGCCATCTGTGGCTGTTGAGCCCTTGAAATATGACTAGCGTAACTAGTGACTGCTGCATAGCAGATATAGAATTTCACCTATTATTATTATTTGTATTTATTTATAAATATAAATACTTAGAAATAGTTATTTATAAATATAATACTTATAAATATTCATAATATTTATTTATAAATGTTATTTATGAATACTATAACTTTGTTGTTCAAGTATGTAGCATCTGAAACCTATGTGGACTAGAGTACCCAGATTCTTTTTCCATAACCAGTTGAATGTTCCTCCCTGGACCACTATTGTCTCTTTTGTATACAAGCACACAGAGTAGATAATCTCTAGAAAGTTGTGTGTAATAATTTTACAGCAGACTTTGTTCATCATGTACAACTGAAGTGTGTGTATGTCTGTCTGTGTTTGTGTATACAGCCAGCCGAGCACGTATATTAAAAGGCAAGGTTTTGGATTAATTTTTTTTCTTCCTGTTGTTCAGTTTCTATTGCCCTTTCAGTTGCAAGTCCGAGACTTCTGGGCACTTACTGTATTATCATTTTAACAGCCCTTTACTGTTTTTTGCTCCAAGCTCTCTTTCCTCAACTCCCCTCACCTTTTAGCAGCCTGCTCACACGCAGTGGAGAAGTGTCTGACCCACAGGTGGGAGATTATATCTTCTATGTGAAAACAGAGGATTCCCTGCAAGAATGGGTAAGAATCAGGGAGACTAGTGTAGTAGCCCAGGATTAGGTTCAGGAAACAGTCAGAAACTGGAGAGATTAGAAACACAAGGCTTAGAAGGGCTAACATCAAGGGCAGAACTGGTACAAAAAAGGGTCAATGGTAGTATGTCCACTGTGAAGTTTGTCTGCATTTCTTTATCCCCAGCAAACTGTAAGAGTTTATGGCTCCAGTAACTGTGGACAGGGTTCACAAACTTTAGGGACTGCAGAGAATGTGAGCAGATAAATCAACTTTATTACCATTACCTTCTTGCTTTCTCTCAGGTTTTACAACTTGGGCAAGTTTCTACATCCTGCATTAAGTTCTGTTATAGTCAACCCTATTTTGTAGGTTTAGGGTGATTTGCAAAGGTGATTGTGGGTAGTTGCATGAGAATGATTTTAACAGACATATGCCTGAGATGAAGTGACGTTAAGAGAACATACTGCTAGAATGGGTGAAAAATATTTCATGGGAAATTCAATAACAGAACCTGTGGGCTCTGGGAAACGAAGTCATCTCTGTCTCTTCTTTCTTCTGTGTTCCAATGTACTGCATTTCCTGTCCCTACCGATTCTATCAAGTACATCTGCAGTGTTTTCATGTTTGTCCCGTTCTCTTGTTTTCAGATGGAAGATTGTCCCAGGAGGTCACGGCAATAGGGATATTTCATGTAGAAGTGACACAACTCCTTTAGGTGACTAAAGGAAACATACTTTTTTATGATTATATTGCCCTGAGAGGAAATTAAAGAGATATAAAGTTTGCATACTGTGACTATCCTTAAATAGTTAATCTTTATAATTCTGGGCATTAATACCATTTTTATTTTTCTTTCTTCTTTTTTTTTAAGATCTAATAATTTTAGACCACTGTAGCTGATAAATCAATGGATGGAGCAAATCACTCTGTAGTGTCAGAGTTTGTGTTCCTGGGACTCTCTAATTCTTAGGAAATGCAACTTGTCCTGTGTCTCCTCCTCCATTTTTCACGTGGCAAGCATGATGGCAAACTCCCTCATTGTCCTTACAGTGAGTTTTGACCCTTACGTACACTCCCCCATGTACTTTCTGTTGGCTAATCTCTCCTTTATTGACCTAGGTATTTCTTCTGTCATTTCCCCCAAGATGATTTATGACCTTTTCAGAAAAAACAAAGTTATATCCTTTGGAGGCTGCATCATTCAGACCTTCTTCATTCACCTAATTGGTGGTGTGGAGATGATGCTGTTAATATCCATGGCCTTTGACAGATATGTGGATATCTGTAAGCCTCTCCACTATTTTACTGTTATGAGCCCAGAATGTGTGTTTTGCTCCAGGTTGCTGCATGGATAAGTGGTTTGATCCACTCTGTGATTCAGCTAGTTTTTGCTATAAAATTGCCATTTTGTGTTCCTAATGTGCTGGACAGCTTTTACTGTGACCTCCCTCAATTTATCAAACTTGCCTGCATAGATAGCTACAGACTAGAATTCATGGTCACAGCCAACAGTGGGTTTATATCTCTGGGATCGTTCCTCGTATTGATTATCTCCTATGTTTTCATCCTGATCACTGCTCGGAAACACTCTTGAGGTGGCTCGTTCAAAGCTCTGTCCACTTTGTCAACTCATATCACGGTGGTGATTTTGTTCTTTGGTCCTTGCATTTTTGTTTATACCTGGCCTCACCCCACGTCACATCTAGACAAATTCCTTGCCATTTTTGATGGAGTTCTTACTCCTTTTCTGAATCCAATCATCTACACATTCAGGAATAAGGAGATGAAAATTGCAGTGAGGAAAGTATGCAGCCAATTTATTGTTTACAGAAGAATTTCTTAAGTGACAGAAATATTGTTTCCTTACTGTCTTGAAGTAATATTACATTTATAGTACTTCAGTAGCAAGAGTGTCCTAGAATATTATTAATAATGAACTGTTCCTGTTTAAGATAAAATGTGCTCTTAAAATCTTAACTGAGAAATTGCATCGCTTACTTACTGTGGACTGAAGTGTGTATAAAAATTATCTCCAGGAGAATGCCAATTCTAATCCCCTAGGAGACATTTGTGGTTTAGTGGTTAACAACTATGGCTGCCAACCAAAATGTCAGCAGTTCAAATCCACCAAGTTTTTCTTGGAAACTCTGTTGGCGCAGTTCTAGTCTATCTAGAGTAGCTATGTGTTGAAATCAACTCAATGGCAAAGGGTTTGGTTTTTTTTTTTTTTCTGGTGTAGGAGAAATTACTTTGGTGAATTTACATGATTAGGCTTCAAAACAGTTTTGTCAGTGTCACAGCGTTGGCTAGACAAGATATTGAAGATTAGAACACCAAAAATAGATATTTGATAAAAATATATAATCAAAAAGCCAATTTATTAATTTGTCACACTCACATACAATGGAGCAGAGAGGAATAGTGTGCTGTCACCGGGCAGGGAGAGCAGTGGAAGTTGCATATAGGTGGGCATGTAAATTTACATGGGAATGTACATTTTCACTCAGTCATGATAAAAAAAAAAATCTGTCAAGTGATTTGGACTTCCACATAGTCCTAATTCATTCTTTTACTATAGGGAGGACTCTGTGAAGTGAGAAAATCAGAGCAGGAAGAATTGGTTGGATTAATTAAATATTTAATGATAACAGGTTTTGATAGCTTAATATGTATATCTATCGACTAGTGTATGCCTTCAATTAGAAATCATAGGATCCTTAGGCCAGGCCACGTTCATGTCAGGACAGTGCTGGCTGATCATCAGAAAATTTACCTTGGACTCTACAGTACAGACTCTCGATCCCCTCTGTCTCCTAAAGTCTTAAAGTCGCATTCTTTATGCACGTAACTCAGGTTCTTCCATTTCGTTCTGCTGATGTGGGACTATTACTGTTGCTTTTGTGTGGTTTCAGTCATCATAAGTTAATTCTCCATTTCAGAGGTGTTTTGTGTACGATTATGTTCCATTCTATAAGACTGAGGGATCTGGATAAAAATCAAGAGACTTAGAAATTACATATAATTCATATCTACTTCAGAGAATAATCAAGGGTCATTCTCAAAGATGTAGTGTAAAGAATTTTAGAATACATTTTAATCAATTTATCATTATTAATATAAGTGATTTTTAATAAAGTGATTATTTTAATAAAGTGATTATTAATATAAGTGATCCTTACTTTACAGGGTAGTTTATCTCACCTGAAAATTTATTTGCTTTTTCTTTTCCTTTCCATTGCCTTTATATCATTATGTATTTATTTCCTGAGTCCTTTGTTGAATAGTTGGAAAACTGGTGTATATACACACAGATACACACATATCTGTAAGTTATATGTGTATATACTTTATGTATATTAATATAATGTATATATTAAAATATGTTTATTATATAATTATATATTTGTAATTTTTTTTACTAAACAGATCTTACACCAAGCTTCCCTATAATTAATGTTAAAAAATAATGTTTGAAAATTGAAAATTTCACTAGATTTTTTTCTTCCAATGTTTAAGTAATGTTCTACGTATTCTAGCAGGAATTCCTGAATTTCATATTGTTTATACATGTCCACTTAGATAAATGCCTGCTCCTCTTAGTCCTTTGTCATACTTTCATCTCAGGTCTACATTTACCATAAAATGGATTTCTGAAACACATAATTGCAAAAGATTTTCTTTATTATTTAATACAAAATTTTGTCAAAGGTCATTCTTTTCATTCTAAAGACATAACCACTTTCAGTGGTCATCTACTTCATTGTTTGTCCAGATGAGCAATCTCTGGTAAATACACCTTTCTGTTGCACTAGTCATGTTGTAAGACTGGAAGTAGATATCTCTATCGTCACTACGGATTGGTCAAAGGTTGAACATCTGAACTAAGTTATAGTGACGTGTCTCCTAACCACAGCTGAATGGTACAGAAATGAGCTCCTGAACAAGATGGAACAACCTGAGCTTTTGCCCAGGATGTTTGGACTTGAAAACAGCAAGAAAGCAACTCTCAATGCTTTTTGAATCTTTTAGATGTAGAAACTATTGGCAATCATATTTCTTGCTGTTGAAATCTAATAAAGGATAATACTGATGAAAAAAGATATGGGGAAAAAGAAAAATAATCTAAAGGCAGAAACTTGGAGGTATTCAAGTTGTTGGAACTTGCTGTCTTGAACATTCATCTTTATTCTAACCCCCTTTCCCCAGTCTGCTTATTAACTAGTAAATGAGCTAACAGGTTAATTGTATTCTACTTTATTTAAGTTGTGGTTCTTTCCCTTACAGTCAAAGATTATTGATAAATATATCTCATAACTTAAAGTGACTGCATTTTAAATTGTATCTGATAAGAAACTTTCCATTGTTTTTTCTTTAAGAAAATACAGCTGTCATTCTGATAAAAAGAATACATGTTAATTATATAAAATTTATTTCTAAATAAAAATCACCTATGAAATCTCTATATGGAGATTATTGTTATTATTATTATATTTCCCTTTTAGTGCTTTTTTAAATGTGTAAATATATACAAGCAAAATTGGGATTTTGTAGTTTCTATATTTTTTTGTTCTGATTTTTGGACACATATTCTCAGTATTCTCTTATGATGTCTATTCTGTAAAAATATAATTTTGACTTTATACGTAAAATTATTAAATGACTATCCAACTTGTTACTGTCCTATTATTGTTAGACATTTAGGTTGTCTTTGACTTTTTATTCTTTAAAAAACCTTGTATGTTCATCTTTGCTTGAATTTCAGATTACTTTTTTATGGATTAATATAATTAGGAGCAACAGGGTACAGTAATGCTAATGGAAATCTGGGTGGTGTAGTGGTTTAGTTTGGCTGCTTGTCAAATGGTCTGTAGTTCAGATCTACCAGGCGTTCTTTGGAAATCCCCTGAAGCAGCTCTGCTGTGTCCTACAGGGTGCTTAAGAGTCAGAATCAACTTGACAGCAATGTTTCTTTCTTTCTTTGTAAAAAGCATATTTTATTGTTCCTTAAGTGACAGTTTTCAATCCAAGTCAATTTAGCATACAAAAACTTTCACTTGCTGCTATGTAACTCTAGGTGCTCTCTCCATCCTGTGACAGCATCCTTCTCCTCTCCACCTTGTATTTCCTGTGTCCATTTAACCAACTCCTGTTTGCCTTTGACTTCTCATCTCCCCTCTGGACAGAAGCTGCCCAGTTACCCTCATGTATCTACTTAAGCTAAGAAGCAGACTCTTCACCACTGTCATTTTATATCTTATAGTCCAAGTCCAATCTTCCTCTGAAGTGTTGGCTTCAGGAATGTTTTCAGTTCTGGGCTAATAGAGAGTCCAGGGGCCATGTCTTCTGGGAAGCCTCCAGTATGTTGAACTATCAAGTCTGATCTTTTTAAACAGAGTTTGAGTTCTCTACACTAATTTTTCTCCTGCTAAGTCAGAGACTCTATGTTGTAGTCCCTGATAGGGCAGTCATTGATGACGACTGGGCATGATCTGGAAACCCTGGTAGTGTAGTGGTTAAGGTTGGCAGTTCTAATCTGCCAGTACTCTTTGGAAACTCTACAGGGGCAGTTCTACTCTGTCCTGTAGGGTTACTATGAGTTGGAATCGACTTGATGGCAATGAGTTTGGTGTTTTTGGTTTTCGGGGCACCATCTAGTTCTCATCTCACACTATTGTGGTCTCTGAATTATGTGGCCCTTTCTGTGTCTTGGGCTCATATTTTCCTTATGTCTTACATTATCCTCTGCTCCAGGTGTGTTGTGACCAGTTGATACTACTTAGATGGCTGCTTGCTGGCTTTGACCATTCACCAAAGCGGGAAGCAGAAAATTTTCTTACAAAGCTTTGATATGCCAACTGACGAGTGGATTGGACTTGGCAATGCAGAGTGACCATATATTGGATGCACTTTATGGTTTTATACATCTGTAGGATATCATCCTGCTGATCTCTGGCTGGAAGAAGAGTGGGTGGAGAGAAGAGGAAAGGAGACTGTTGGGAGGATGAGACATGTATGGAGCAGAGAGGAATAGTGTGCTGTCACCAGGCAGGGAGAGCAGTGGAAGCTGCATAGAGGTGGGCACATAAATTTATGCGGGAATATACATTTTCACTCGGTGCTCTATTATAGCTCAGTCTGTGAAGTTTTGTGTTTTTAGGTCTTTTCGTAAAGAGAGAGGTGGAAATTTTCAAGTGATCTCCAGAGTTTCAATGTGAGACTACAGCCACCCGGTGTGTCCACTCCAAAGAAGATCAATTTTTGAAGTCAGTTCACTGTGGCCCTAAGTGACAGCAGATAAATTAGACAGAGAATTCTTCTGTGACAGCAGAATACACAGAAAAAGCATACTTTAGGGAGGATTTCACGTGCCTTCAGTCTGTTGTTCAGTAGACACATTCTCCTGTTGAGTTCATGCTAAACAGTTGCTGTCAAGTACATTATGACTCATGGAAACCTCATGTGTGTCAGAATACATAGGATTTTCAATGGCTGATTTTTTTGAAGTAGATTGCCATGCCTTTCTTTTGAGATACCTCTGAGCAGACTCAAACTTCCTGCCTTTTAGTTAGCATCCCGTTGTGTTAATCATCTATATCACCCAAGGATTCCTAATGTATGTTAGGTTCCTCCAGTCATGCTGGTATTAGTTGCCATTGAGTTGATTCCCATTACTGTTGACCCCTTGTGTTTAGAGTAGAACTGTTCCATAGGGTTTTTCAGTGTTTTGCCCTTTTGGAAGCAGCTCTCCAGGCCTGTCTTCAAGACACTAACTTTTCTACTGCCTTTAAATCATAGTAACAATTACAATTTGTCATGCTTTACATTTGTATCATTGTGCATGTCTCTTCTAATTTCTTTACCTTAACTTCCAATTCCTTTCTTTTCATCTCCTTTCTACCTTTTCAGTTTTTTTCTACTTTTTAGATTATATATTTCCACTATTTTATGAAATACTTCAATGCTGCATGTAAATTTTAGATGAGTGTGTCTTTCCAATCTATAGTTCCTATATTTTATGTAAGTAGTCTTGGTGACACAACAGTTAAGTGCTTATCTGCTAATGAGAAGGTAAGCAGTGGGACCCACCAGTGTCTCCATGGGATTAAAAAAACCTGGTGATTTACTTCCACAAAGATTACAGTTTATGAAACACTGTAGAAGTTCTGTTCTGTCCTATAGGGTTTCTGTGAGATAGAATTAGACTTGACAGCACACAATAGTAATATATTATGTAGAAATTCATTTTCAAGCTCACTCTGAAGAAAAGTCACAATTAACTTTTCTATAACATGTAGGTTGAAGATTATAGAGGGTCAAGGGTCTTCTGAATAGAGACTATCCCTTGTGCTTACTATTGCTTTTAAAATTAGAAATATTCTGTCTGCATTAGGAATCTATTGGAGAAGATGGCAGAGTGAGGGGGGTTATTAGGCCATCTGTCTTAATTATCTTTTTTTTATTTAATATGACTGAGTGAAAATGTACATTCCAGTAAAAATTAACATGCCCACCTATAGGCAGCATCCACTGCTCTCCCTGCCCAGTGACAGCACACTATTCCTCTCTGCTCCATACATGTCTCATCCTCCCAACAGTCTCCTTTCCCCTCCTCTCCACCCACTCTCCTTCCTCCAGCCAGAGGTCAGCAGGATGATATCCTATAGATGCAGAGAACCATAAAGTGCATCCAATACATGGTCACTCTGCATCACCAAGTCCAATCCACTCGTGTCTGAAGAGTGGACCTTCGTTATAATTTATGGGCAAGGACAGCATCAGGGCCCTGCTGAAACATCATTTGAGGTCTTTTAGTGGAGATCTCAGGATGCACCCCTTTTTATTCTTGTGTTGCTGGTGAGACTCAACTTAGTGAGCTCCATCACGGCTACCACTGATGGTGGCCAGACACCATCCAGTTCTTTTGGTAACAAATCGATGTAGGCACCCACTCATGTGGGTCTCTCTATCTTCTGGGTTGTCTTTACTCCATGTCATTTCGGTCCTCTGTGAGCATCGTTCCTGCTGAGTTGGGACCATTTGCTGTGCCCTCGGATGGCCTCTTGGCAGCTTTTAAGACCCCATACGCCACTCACCAATGTGGGGTGCAGACAGCCCTCTTAGCAAAACGTCATCTGTTTTAATTTTCATGTGTAGCTATGAATTTTGGGAGATGAAAAAATAAATTTTTTAAAGCACTGTTGTTAACAGCAAAAAAATCTACAGATTACAAATCAAGGTGGTTTTTACTTTCTATGTCGCTGCCATTCATATTTCAAGAAACAGATCACATTCCGTCTTCTCTGTTTCTAAAAGCTCTGATGCCTTTCTTCGAACTTCTATTGTGTTTTTCTCACTCATTAAGCAAGTAATTTTCTCTACTATTCGTATTACATATATGTTGTCTCATATTGTACTATTATATGTGCAGTTTGTGTTTTCCCAGTTGGTTTCTTGAGTTTGTAACATACAGACATTAGAAAAAGAAAGCAACCTGTGAACATTGCTATGAGCTAGAAATGCTGAGGAAGGCATTATTAAAAATTGAGAATTTTTATTGACTTTTAAAGAGACAAAAATTTAGAGGGTAGAAAGGATGGTGTAATGATGAATTAAAAAATTTTTTTTTATTGTTGTTGTCTCCATGCCAACATGCATAAAAATAAGAGGAGTGAGCACAAAGGGAGCTGCAGTTATGATGGATGCAGTTTACTCTTAACACTTAATTGCTCACTATTTTATATAGTATTTAATAATTTGGGCATGTAAGATAATTTAGTTCAAATAATAGGTAGTTTGAAAAGTCTAGGGGCATAGTGGTTAAGAATTATAGCTATTAACCCAAAGACAGGCAGTTCAAAGCCACCATGCAACCCTTGTAGGCCCTTTGGGGCAGTTCTACTCTGTGCTCTAGGGTAGCTGTGAGTCGGAATCAACTCCATGGCAGCTGTTAACAAGTAGTTTGTGTACATTATTTTGTTTTACATTGGTTTTAATCCAGAAAATCACATTTTAAATTTTGAATTTTTTGTTCTTCTTTCATAGGTTGTTTTCTACAGCATCTGTACTATTTGGATTAAGAACTCAAAGACCTGGGTGACACTCATGAACACGGGCAATTTACCTTACATTTCTGGGTCTCATATTTCTCATCTGAACAGTGCTCAATTTGGAATATGTCGTCTCTTTCATTTAAGTACCGGTATGATACCACCAGGTACTTATGATGTGTCGCATAAAAGTCTTGATTTATTTTTCCCACAAGTTGCTGATTTTTCTGTTTTCTGGCTTTCTTACAGGTGCTTCATTATCTACCAAGGGTTGTTGTCTGTTTTGTCTGTTTCTTACACAGTGAGCAGTATATATGGCTTCCTGTATTCTAGCCTTGGCACGCAGATTTATGAGGACTGAAGAACTTGAAGGTATAAAAAGTTGTGTACCTTGGGGCCATGGACAGTGGACTTAAGAGGTGTTAGCAAAGTTATTTAGTTAGGTATAGATAGAATCAGCTCAGTGGTGTTGAGTTAGAAATGAGGTCAGGACACCATGAAAATTTCTGGGAGTTTAGAGGTATAGGTATGTGAGAAGACAGAGGAGGTCCTCAATTAGGTATGCTTTTTTTCTGAGAAGATCCTTCAAATTTCTGAGACTGTCTGCAAAAAGATATGGATGCCAGTAAACTTATTCTTCTGCATCTGGAAGCTTCTAAAGTAGTAAATCTTCAGAAGTATTTGCAGGAATCATCCTCTACTGGAAATTAACTAAAGTAGATAGATGGACATAAAAAAAGGAATCCCCTTTATAGGCTCTCTAATACACAACCATATTCACAGCTTAGAAGATACAAACCCTTGAGTGTCAGCTCTACTTGCATATGATTAAGGCCAAAGATAAAGCTCTGGGGCCCTCATATAACCTAGTTACTAACAACTGATCTTTATTTCATAGTTGAATAAAAATTTTAAAATTTATATGGGAATGTACATTTTCACTCAGTCATAATAAAAAAATTTTAAATACAATGATCTTGGAGATGTAAAATATTTGCATGGATTTAAGACAATAACAAAAAATATCAGAGCAATTTGATATTTGAAAAAGTCACTAAATGGAAGAACTAAATACGTGGGTGGGGGTTAGTACTGGGAAAAAGAAGGGAGGGGCACAGAAAGATGAGGTGAGGCTGAGGCATTGATAAACAAACTTTATACTTCAGCATTTCCAGGTGGTGGCCATGAACACTTTAATGTATGGGGACAAGTAAAAGCTCTTTGCCGATGTGTTTCATTTTCTTTGTGACTAATAGATAGATTTATGCCTGAACAGAAACTAGAATGAAATTCCAAATATTTGTACATTTCTTAGGCCTGGAGAAAAGTCTTACAGGGCCTGATACGACTCTAAAGGGAACTTTATTGAGTGTTATTGAACTGTGTATGATTTTTAACAAACTTTTAAGAAATGGAAAGTCAGAAAAGCATTGAACCTGATCAAACATATGAAAAGTGTGATAATTCTATCTTTGATAAAGCACACATACTCTCTCCTTTGCCGCAACTCTTAGTCGACTCTGGAATTCTGTATATCTCAGTTTCATTTATCTCAATCTCCATGTACATCTTAGCACTTCACTTATTTCTTCTTTCAATGCTATGTCATGTTTCAGACAATCCTTACTCCCGGGAGTAATCCACTGATTAATCAAAATTAGAATTTCCCCTCAACCATACTTTCTAAATAAAAATTATGTGAGGTAGGTTATATAAAAATAAGCATAAAAGGGAGACTAGATGTGTTTGAGAAGGAAAAATAAGGTCGGATATGATATGAAAAACTGCCTTGTTTTCCTTTGGGACAAGTAAATATGTTTATTACTACACACTGTTTTTATGCAAATAGCACAGTATTATCCTATTTTTTTTCCTGAATCATGCCCTCTCCCCATGAGTTATTTTTATATACAAGCTTAGCTAATAATATTCACTGTTTTCTTTGCAAATAAGGGTACATTCTTGCTAGTATATTTCATTTCTTGTTGTAAGTACCTGTGAAGTTTTGTTTGCCGAATTATCTTCTATTATTTGAGGTTATGCGTGAATTTGCTGAGAGTTCTAATCATCATGTCTACTCCTGAGTTGTGCTTATGTCAGAATAGTTTCTATCATCCTCATCTTTACTGAGCAACTATGAAGAACTGGTGACTAGATAATTCTCATTAATAATGTGAACACTGCAACATAAATGATTAAGGACACTGTCATTCAAATGATCAAAATTTCTTCCACATTTCCTTAGTTCTCATAGTTTTAGAGGCAACCTCACTGACTGAATCAATGGATGAATGGAATCACTCTGTGGTGTCTGAGTTTGTGTTTCTGGGACTCACCAATTCATGGGAGCTCCATATTCTTCTTCTGGTGTTCGCCTCTGTTCTCTATATGGCAAGCGTGACTGGAAACATCCTAATTGTGTTTTCTGTTACTACTGATCCTCACTTGCATTCCCCTATGCACTTCTTATTGGCCAGTCTCTCCTTTATTGACTTGGTGGCTTGCTCCACTGTATCCCCCAAGATGATTTACTACCTTTTCAGAGAGCACAGAGTCACCTCCTTTGGAGGCTGCATTACTCAGATCTTCTTCATCCGTATCATTGGTGGTGTGGAGATGGTGCTGCACTTGGCCATGGCTGTTGACAGATATGTGGCCATCTGTAAGCCTCTCCACTACCTGACCATCATGAGCTCACAGACATGCATTTTGTTTTTGGCTGTTGCCTGGGCCCTTGGCATTATTCATTCACTCTTCCAGCTGGTATTTGTAAGTAATTTACCCTTCTGCGGCTCTGATGAACTGGACAGTTTTTACTGTGATCTACCTAGGCTCCTCCAACTGGTGTATAGCGATACCCACAGACTGCAGTTTATGGTCACTATAAACAGTGGCTTCCTTTGTGTTGGATCTTTATTAATACTTGTCATCTCCTGCCTCTTCATCTTTTTCACTGTTTGGAAACATTCCTCAAGGGGTTCATCCAAGGACCTCTCCACTCTGTCAGCTCACATCACCGTGGTATTTTTTTCCTTTGGTCCAGCCATATTTGTTTACACATGGCCACATCCGAATTCACAGATGGACAAATACCTTGCTCCTTCTGATGTAGTTCTCACTCCTTTTCTAAACCCTGTCATCTATACCTTCAGGAATAAAGAGATGAAGACAGCAGTGAAGAGAGTTTTCAGATCACTAGTGACTTTTAGAAAGATGTCATAAACAATGCCATAAAGGTCTTTATCTTGGTCATCATTGACCTTAAATTTTGATATCTGATGTTTAAGACCAGCTGTTTTAATATAGCAGCAATAAATTTGAGTAGTACCACACTCATTAAGAATTTTCTTATTTTGTGAGGAATGAATGATTTAGACAAATAAAATGTTAGTTCAAAACTTATGTGGACTCGGCTGGGATTGCACAGATATGTATTACTCATAGAGACCTCTTTCTCACTGGTTTCTTCACTTTCTTTTTTTTCCTCAAGATCATAATTTCATTATTGTCGTCTAAATTACCCATATATATCCTCAGAATTTGTTTCTATAGATAATCAACATGCTAATTATTCACTTGCTATTGTTCATTTCTATTGGCATCACATGGATATTTCTATTTTATTCATATACATATTGTTTATTCGTATCCATATCTCATTCAAATTGTTTAGGTCTATTATGAGCTATCAACTTCTACTTCGTCATTTGCAGGACATAGTTACTTTGTCTCTCAGGAATATTTTTTCTGTTCAAATTCTTCTTCAAAGAGTTAAAGCAATTTTATTTCAGGTAGGTATCAACTGGAAAGTTTACTACCCACCCAGAGAAATACTGCTCAGTACTATTCTCTCCTGCTTCTTTGTGTTCTGCCTTCTACCTGCTCTCCTCCCCCCTCCTTTTTTTTTTAAAAACTATTTTTCTCTTAGATATTTACCCTTATTATCACTCAGCATTTTTCATATTTGCTGATGTAAACTCTTTGGAATGAATTTTTTAGAAGCCAAAATTAGTGATATCCACTGGTTTCCTTCTGTTCAGGTATATAGGTATGTGAAAGAACTGGAAATTACTATTCATGAATATGTTTTTCCACTTTTCTTTTACCACATCGGTCCACGCCCAGAACCCAGTTATGAATCTGCAGCACAGAAGAGTGCAGGCAGGTAAAACTCTCAGACAAACTTCATCTTCACGGTGAGAGTTTATGAAGAGGAGCCCCTGAAAGTTAGAGAATGTATGAAGATTCTTGGTGAGGAGAGATTTAGAGAAAAGTTTTTTTTTTTTCCATTAGTGTATGACTCCCCGTATATGTAGAACAAGTTCTTTGGCTGTTCATGCACAAGACAGGCTCAAAGCAGCATAACAAGACCTTTGTAAGTGAGTTATAGTATAAAATTCATTGCCCAAGTCCTAAAGTAACCAGTGATTATTACGTGAGTGAGGTAGATTAAAAGTAGCATAGCTAGGGCCTTAAACGTTGGACCAACTTCCAAGAGATGGTACAACAGGACTCATGATGTTACCTAATTGATTGTCTACTGAAACAAACAACAACAATAAAAGATTCCCCAGGAGATTGTAATGGCACCCAGAGTTTCACAACGTAATACTCAAAATTTCAAGATAAAAATCTAAAATCACATGTAAACAATCCTGAAATGTGAACAACTCCCAAGGAAAATGATAATCAACAGACGACAGTGCCAAGATGAATGAGATGCTGGAGTTGTCAGACAAATTCCTCAAAGCAGCTCACAAATTCCTCACAAGCAAAGATAAAGACATTTTAAGGTAACAGACATAGAAATTCTCAGCAGAGATATAGAAACTATAAAAAAAGAATGTCACAAGATCTCTAGAACCAAAAGAGACAATAGTTGAAATAAGAAAAATTCTAAGAGACATTGAGCGACATCTTGGATCAAAAGACATGACACATCCATATGTTGTCTACAAGAAACTCACTTGAGACCTAAAGATAGGAAAAAACTGAAAATTAAAGGATGGAAGAACATACATCAAGCTAACAATGAACACAGAAGGGCAGGTGTGGCAGTTCTAATCTCAGACAAAGACAGATCGTAAAATCCACCAACATGAACAAAATGGACACTATTTATTGCTGAAAGATTAAGTACACAAGCAAGACTTAACTTTATAAAATATTTATGCACCTAATATCTGAGCACCTAAATATGTCGAAGAAACACTGACTACACTCAAAAAAGAGTTAGATCACTCCACAATAATAGTGGGATACTTCAACATTACACTCTCAATACTGGACAGCTCATCTAGAAAAAAGCCCAACAAAGATATAGAGGATCTTATTGCCACAATTAACAAACTAAACCTCATCAATATATACAGAACTTTCTACCCATCAGCAGACAATTACACCTTCTTCTCCAGTGCCCATGGAACATCATTGTCCAGAATTGGCCATGTGTTAGGACATAATGCAATTCTCAACAAAATCCATACCACTGAATTACTGCAAAGCATCTTCTCAGATCATAAAGCCATAAAAGTCAAAATCAATAGCAGAAAAAACATAGAAAGTCGAACTCTTGGAAACTGAACAACATCTTGCTCAAAAAACCATGGGTTATAGAAGAAATCAAGGATGAAATAAAGAAATTCATGGATTCCAATGAGAAGGAAAACACTTCCTACCAGAACCTATGGGATACAGCCAAAGCAGTGCTTAGAGGTCTGTTTATCTATAAATGCACACATCGAGAAGGAAGAAAGAAGCCAAATCAAGGTACTAACCCCACAGCTTGAACAAGTAGAGAGAGAACAACAGAGGAACCTCTCAGGCACCAGAAGAAAACAGATCGTAAAGATTAGAGTAGAGCTAAATGAATTAGAGAATAGAAAAACAATTGAAAAAATTGAAAAGACCAAAAGCTGGTTTTTTGAAAACATCAACCAAATTGACAAACCACTGGCTAAACATACTAAAGAAAAACAGGAAAGCAAACAAATAACCCAAATTAGAAATGAGAGGGGAGTTGTCACAACAGATCCAACAGAAATCAAAAACATCACAACAGAATACTACGAAAGACTGTCCTTTAACAAATTTGAAAACCTAGAGGAAATGGGCAAATTCTTTGATTCATACCATCTACCCAAATTAACACAAGGTGAAGCAGAACAACGTACTAAACCCATCACAAAGGAAGAGATCGAAAAAGTCATCAAAAAACTGCCAAACAAAAAAAGCCCAGGCCCAGATGGCTTCTCTGCAGAATTCTACCAAGCTTTTAGAGAAGAGTTATCTCCAATACTACTGAGACTATATCACAGTAGAGAAAGGGATAGAGTGCTCCCAAACTCATTTGATGAAGCCAGCATAACCCTGATACCCAAGCCAGGGAAAGACCCAACCAAAAAGGAGAACTACAGACCGATATCACTCATGAATCTAGATGCAAAAATCTTCAACCAAATTCTTGCCAGTAGAATACAACATATAAAAAAAAAATACATCATGACCAAGTGGGATTCGTACCAGGGGTGCAAGGCTGGTTCACCATCAGAAAAGCAATTAATGTGATCAACCACATAAATAGCACAAAAGACAAGAATCACCTGATTTTGTCCACTGATGCAGAAAAGGCATTTGATAAAGTCCAACACACATTCATGCTAAAAACTCTTAGCAAAATAGGCATAGATGGCCAATTCCTCAATGCAATAAGGGCCATTTATACAAAGTCAACTGTCTACATCATCCTGAATGGAGAGAGACTGAAAGATTTTCCCTTGAGAACGGGAACTAGACAAGGATGCCCACTCTCACCTCTCCTAATCAACACTGTAGTAGAAGTTCTAGCCAGAGCAATTAGACAAGAAATAAAGGGGATCTGCATCAGCAAAGAAGAAGTCAAAATCTCCCTGTTTGCTGATGATATGATTATATATGTAGAGAATCCCAAAGAATCTATAAGTAAACTACTCAAACTGATAGAAGAGGTCAGCAAAGTCTCAGGATACAAGATAAACATAAATAAATCAGTAGGATTCCTTTATACCAACAAGAAGACTGTTAAGGAAGAAATGATCAAATCAATACCATTTACTATAGCCCCTAGGATGATAAAGTACTTAGGAATTAATCTAACCAGAGAAATAACAGACCTTTACAAAGAGAACTACAAGCCCTTACTACAACAAACTAAGAGAGACTTAGATAAATGGAAAAACCTACCCTACTCATGGACAGAAAGACTTAACATTGTGAAAATGTCTATTTTACCCAAAGCAATCTACTTATATAATGCAATCCCAAACAAGTTCCAGCATCATTTTTTAATGAGATGGAGAAACAAATCATCAGTTTTGTTTGGAAGGGAAGAAGCTCCGGATAAGTAAGGTACTACTAAAGAAGAGGCCTCTCATTACCTGACCTTAGAACATACTACACTGCCACAGTGGTCAAAACAGCCTGGTACTGGTACAAGAACAGACAGATAGATCAATGAAACAGAATTGAGACCCCAGAGATGACATCATCTGCCTATGAACAGTTGATATTTGACAAAGGCTCTAAGACATTAAACTGGGATAAAAACAGTATCTTCAACAAATGGTACTGGTAAAATTGGATATCCATGTGCAATAAATTGAAAAAAGATCCGTATCTTACACCTTATACAAAAACCAACTCAAACTGGATGAAAGACCTAAATGTCAAATCTAAAATGATAAAGCTCATCCAAGAAAAGGTAGGAACAACAATGGAAGTTTTAATACACAATGTAGACAGACTTCAAAATCTGTCAAACAAACCACAATCGACAGAAGAGAAAATAGATAAATGGAAACTATTAAGAATCAAACATTTTTGCTCATCCAAAGACCTTATTAATAGAATTAAAAGAACACCTACAGAATGGGAAAAAATATTTGGCAACTCTATGTCAGACCCACGCCTGATCTCCATAGTCTATAAGGTACTACAAAATATCAATAAGATAAATCACCCAATTAAGTGATGGGCAAAGGAGATGGGCAGACATTTCTCTAAAGAGGAGATCCAGGCAGCCAAAAAACACATGCGGACATGTTCACGATCTTTAGTTATTAAAGAAATTCAAATCAAGACTACAGTGAGATACCATCTCACCCCAACAAGGTTGGCTATGATCCAAAAAACACGAAACAACAAATGCTGGAAAGGCTGTGGAGAAATTGGAACTCTCCTACACAGTTGGTGGGCTTGCAAAATGGTCCAGCCTCTTTGGAAAGCAATCTGGTACTTCCTTAAAGAAATGGATATAGATATACCGTTTGACCCAGTAATTCCACTGCTTGGAATATATCCCACAGAATCAAGGCCATTCACACCAACAGACATAAGCACAAGAATGTTTATGGCAGTACAGTCCACGATACCAAAAAGATAGAATCAACCCAGATGCCCAACAACGGAGGACTGGATAGGTAAACTATGGTATATATACTCAATGGAGCACTTTGCAATGATAAAGAACAATGATGATTCCAGGAAACATCTCATAGCCTGGTTTCAACTGGAAGACATTATGTTGAGTGAAAGTAGTCAGCGACAAAAGGACAAATATTGTATGAGACCCCTACCATAACATCTCAAAAACAGGCTTATGGATAGAAGAAAAGACTCTTTCACAGCTGCAAGGGAGAGGAGGGAGGGAGGATGAGGGAGGAGGGTTTAGATTAGATAGTTGGTAGAAATTTGGTTGGGTGAAATCAGTGATAGCACACATTAGAAACAAGAACAAAATTAAGTGGACGTCAACATAACTTGACTACTTCCATCTTAACCCAATTTTGCAAGGACAGAGTAGCTGGGGCGGGGGGCAGGGGACCATACTCTTAGGCAAAAGTGAGGCCAATTGGCACAACTAGCATTTTGCTAAGAGGGCTCTCTGCACCCCACATTGGTGAGTTGCGTCTGGGATCTTAAAAGCTGCCAAGCTGCCTTCCGAGTGCACAGCAAATGGTTCCAACTCAGGAGGAACAGATGCTCACTGAGGATCAAAATGAAATGGGGTAAAGAGAACCCAGAAGATAGAGAGACCCACGTGAGTGGGTGCCTACATATACTTGGGACTGGAAGAACTGGATGGTGCCCAAGCACCACCAGTGATAGCCACGATGGAGCTTACTAAGTTGAGTCTCACTGGCAACACAAGAATAAAAAGTGGTGCACCCTGAGATCTCCACTAAAGAACCACAACTGATGGTCCAGCTACTTCAGGGTTCCCCTGGGAGTGTGGCCCCTGGCCTTGATGCTGCCCTTGCCTGTAAATCATAATGAAGGTCCACTCTTTGGACATGAATGGATTGGACTTGGCAATGCAGAGTAACCATATATTGGATACGCTTTATGGTTCTATGCATCTATAGGATATCATCGTGCTGACCTCTGGCTGGAGGAAGGAGAGTGGGTGGAGAGGAGGGGAAAGGAGACTGTTGGGAGGATGAGACATGTATGGAGCAAAGAGGAATAGTGTGCTGTCACCAGGCAGGGAGAGCAGTGGAAGCTGCATATAGGTGAGCATGTTAATTTATACGAGAATGTACGTTTTCACTCAGTCATTAAAAAAAAAATTATATGGGAATGTACATTTTCATTCAATGATAATTAAAAAAAAAAGAAGGAAATACATCCAGGATACCCTTAGAAGCCAGGATGGTGAAAATTGTGTTGTGTACTTTGGATATATTATTACGGTGGAACAATGTCTGGAGAAGGACATCATGCTTGGTAGTGGATAAGCAAAGTAGAGGTAGGCCCTCAGGGAGATAGATTGACACACTGGCTGTAACAATGAACTCGAACATAGTAATGATTGTGAGGTTGGCCTAGGGACCAGACAGTGTTTTGCTCTGTTGTATACAAGCTGCTGTGAGTTGGAACTGACTTCACAGTATCTAATAATGAGACGCTTTTCTAAATTTATATCTAGAAGACGTTAGCCATACAGGAAATTATGTTAGATGCCATTGTGTAGATTTTCATTGATGGTGACACCATATAACAGAGTAGAAGTCCCCCAGGGGATTTTCTAGGCTGTAGTCTTTATTGGAAAATCCTGGTGGTGCGGTGGTTAAGAGCTAAAGGTCAGCAGTCTGAATCTACCAAGTGTTCCTTAGAAGCTCTATCAGGCTATTCTGTTTTGTCCTTCAGGGTCACTGTGAGTCAGGATCAACTTGACATCAATGATTTTTTTTTTAATCTTTGTTTCTCACATTCATTGTGGGAAAAAGGTGTTGCAGTCTATATCCTTAAAAATTTACAGCCTTGGAAATTCTGTGAGACAGTTGCACTTTGTCCTACAGGGTTGTTATGAGTTGGAACCCACTCAATGGTAGGGGGTTTTGATTTGATTAAATCTTTATGGGAGCAGATGACCAGGTCTTTCTCTAGCTGAACCCTGTGTGATTTAAACTTCCAATTTTTAGGTTAGTAGGAGTGCTTAACTATTGTACCACAAGTGTTCCCTAAAAGGGACAGTATGCTAGTATAATTACACTTTTTTTCCTCCTATAAGAACAACATTAACTGGGCCGTGAAGTGTAATGAAAATCATAGCTAGAATAATTTTGAAAAACACCTTTTAGGGAATCTTTCACATAAACAAACACTTAGAGCACAAAAGACCGACATATTTTCCACTTGAATCTTTTTCTATTAGCATTTATTAAATAGCAAGATTTGCTGGGCCAGTGAAGACCCTCCTGACTGTCATTACTTTAATTTGTAGCAATGAGTATAAAGAGAGACAATGCAAATTTTACAAACATGATGATTTAGTAGTTTCTAGCCAATTTGTGAAAGGGTGACCCTTTTAATGATTTTACATATTGGTAATATCAACACATACTGGTGATTCTTGTTATAGAGTAAAATCATCATAAAGTTATCATAAAACAAGCAGAGTTTATTCAGCATATGTTCAAAGAAGCAAGAACATTGCACTTGATAGAGTGGAGGGTCAGTGAAAAAGAGGAAGACTCTCTACGAGATGGATCTACACAGTGGCTACAATGATAGTATTAAGCATAAAACCTATTGTGGGCATAGTGCAAGACCAGGCAGTGTTTCATTCTGTCATGCGCAGAGTCACCATGAGTTGGAACCAACTTGACAGCACCTGACAATAACAGCAACAACAAGATTGTCCTAGCTATTGTTTTTACACGGCGGGCTCATTTGATATGCGCTGCAAGTCCTTAGGAGTCTTTATGAGTGCAATTCCTGCTTGTCACATTTTTTATGCTCAAAGACAGCATATTGCCAGAACCATGTGTGCCCCAATCCAAGGAATGTTACAGAATAAGCAAAAGTGGGAAATTAGACAAACATGCTGCTAGAGTCATGTCTACAATATACTGATGCATCTGTAATATTCTATCTGAGTCCAAGGAATATTACAGAATCATCAGTTTATATTAGCATTACAAATGGGTAAAAACCATTAAAATCATCACTTTTTCACCGATTGGCTAAAAGCTGCCAAGCCACTGTACATCTATATTTCAAATCATCTTTCTAATAATTATTGGTACGGGTTTCAGTAATAACAGTAAAAAGTATTTTAATTGGTCCAACAAATCTAACTATTCACTAAATGCTAGTGAAAAAGATAAGGATAGGAAGTATGTGGGTCTTCTATGCTGTGTTTCTTATTTATTTCTGTGAAAGTATTCCTAAAAGATGTTTTCCAAGATTGTCCAAACAATAACATTAACATTATATTCAAGGAATTGCCAGAAACTCAAGCCAGATTCAGAAAAGGATGTGAAACCAGGGATATCATTGCTGATGTCGGATGGATCTTGGCTGAAAGCAGAGAATACCAGAAAGATGTTTGCCTGTGTTTCATTCACTATACAAAAGCATTTGATTGTGTGGATCATAACAAATGATGACTAACAATGTAGGGAATGGGACACTTAACTGTGGTAATGAGGAATGTGTACACGGATCAAGAGAGAGTCATGCAGACAGAACAAAGGGACACTGCATGGTTTAAAGTCAGAAAAGGTGTGCATCGGAGTTGTATACTTTCATCACACCTTTTCAATCCGTGTGCTGAGCAAATAAACTGAGAAGCTGGATTATGTGAAGAAGAAGGAGGCAACAGGATTGGTGGAAGACTAATTGCAGATGACACAACCCTGCTCCCTGGAAGTGAAGAGGATTTGAAACACTTACTGATGAATATCAAAGACCACAGAGCCTTCTGTATGGATAATAACTCAACATCAGGAAAACAAAAATTCTCACAACTAGACCAGTCAGTAACATCATGATAAATGACGAAAGGACTGAGGTTGTGAAGGATTTCCCTTTTCTTGGTTCCACAATCAACACACATGGAAAGAGCAGTCAAGAAATCAAATGACGCATTGCATTGGGAAAATCTGCTGCAAAATACCTGTTAAAAATATTGAAAAGTGAAAGTGTCACCTTGAAAACTAAGGTGTGCCTGACCCAAGCCATGGTATTTTTAATTGCAGAGTATGCATATGAAAGCTGTATAATGAATAAGAAGGACAGAAGAAGAATTAACACCACTGAATTGTGGTGTTGTAGAAGAATATTGAATGTATCATGGATTGCCAACAGAACAAACAGATCTGTTCTGGACCAAGTGCAACCAGAGTGCTCCTTGGAAGCAAAGATGGCACGAATGAATCTCACATACTTTGGACATGTTGTCAGGAGGGATCAATCCCTGGAGAAGAACACTGCGCTTGATAGAGTGGAGGGTCGGTGAAAAAGAGGAAGACTCTCTACGAGATAGATCTACACAGTGCCTACAATGATAGTATTAAGCATAAAAACTTTTGTGGGCACGGTGCAAGACCAGGCAGTGTTTCATTCTGTCATGCACAGAGTCACTGTGAATTGGAACCAACTTGACAGCACCTGACAAGAACATCAACAACAAGATTGTCCTAGCTATTGTTTTTACGCGGCGGGCTCATTTGATATGCGCTGCAAGTCCTTAGGAGTCTTTATGAGTCCAGTTCCTGCTGGTCACATTCTTTATGCTCAAAAACAGGGAATAATGACTCCAATATTGTCTCCTAAATCATTCTGCAACAGTCCTTGAACTCGGCAATAATGGTCCTATAATGGTATGAACACTTGCTAGTATGTAAAGTATGACAATAAAAAAATTGGAGAGACAAAGCAGGTGTTTTTTCTATATTAAGACTAACTGATGTGTTGTGTCTCCAGGAAGTTTGTGTGTGTATCTCGTGTTATCCGTCTCTACCTCTGTTGTCATCTACGCTCCTATTTCTCTTCTTCCAGTCTTTTTACCTCAGGTGTTTGAATCCTCTTCTTTGTCCCAAGTCTTTTATATGTATTCACACCTGATGCTCTTAATCATTGTTTAAAACTTGAACAGATAAAGGAACACTGTTGACAAAGTGTGTCAAAAATCTGAAGTTCTACAAAACTTTTTTCCAGAAAGTTTTCCACTTAGAAATGTGAAATTACATTTCATTAAGGAGTCTCTTGGATTATATAATAAAGATACAAAGCATATCATAAATAAAAAGGTAAATATTGTTTATAATATAAAATTGTATACTTCTTTTTTCCCCCCTCATGATTTCATTAGCCTGATGATTTCAGTCTGAGAACCTCAGAAATGTAATGCATCGCTGGGTCACAACCTTCTACTGTAGCTAATTAGTTGTCTAGTTGTATCTCTAATTGCATTATATACCTCCTCATCCTAGGATAGGGCGAGTGGTGAGATGTGTGTGTTTAGTTCGGGAACTTCTCTGGCTCCCTGACCATGATGTCACCTGAGTCCTTTGATAGATAAGGTAGGTGGTGGAGGTACAGAGAGGTGGCAGAGAGAGGTGGAGCAGCCGATGGGCTATAATCTACCACAACAGGAGTCCTTTTGTCTAGTTCCTGTGGCTCCAGAGAGGTAGAATGTAACAAAAGGAGCAGAAATTACACAGGAAGGAAGAATTAGGACAACTGGATGAAGAAAGGCTTTTGAAAGCAAGTGAACTTGATTTTGAAAGAGAATTCAGATATGAGAACCAAGATGTGAGAAAAAGATAGTCATTACAACCTTCAATTATTGTCTGTGTTTTTAAAATCTTTTATCTCTCTTCTTTTTTCAGTTTTATTTGTATGTCAATGCATCGTGGCTTCATTTGCTATATTGCTAGCGTGTAATCTTGTCAAACAATATCACTGCAATCTCTAGCCCCTAATGATCTCTGCCTCTTTTGGGATGTTGTATTATGCTCGTTAAGCCAACAAATGTGCTACAAATATTCTAAATATTGGGTTCTTGTGCATTTCTGAATAATATAAAAAAATACTTCTAGCTTTTGCCCCCAGTTCATGTCATTCAACTTCAACAGGATTCCCAGTGGCTTGGAAAACTTTGTTTTTCATTGCTTCACTGTTTACAGATTTCTTCTATCCCACAAATGTTCTACAAAGAGCATATTACCTTGCTTTCCCACATTTTTTTTTTTAAACTGCTGACCCTGCATTGCTGAAATTGTCATTTTTGGTCTTACTGTCTCCACTTTATCATTATTCATTACCTCCATACAATCTCGATTCTCTTCCTACTGTTTTACTGCAGCTGTTCTCTTTATTCACACTGATGATGTCTCAGCACTAAATCAATGTCTATTTCTTAGTCCTTTTCTACTTAACCACTCTCCAGCACATGAATGTGACAGCCACCTATTACTTCTTCGAGATTTCTTTCTCCATTTCCTCTTGCAATTCATACAAACTGAGCTTTGTTTTCCTGTATGTTTTATTTATTTAGTCATTGTACTGGAAACTGAGCTTTTTAATATGTAAACAGTAGTAAAAGTAGTATGTTAATGATGATAATAAAGCAAAAAGGCAAACCCATTGACAATTAGTAGATTCTGACTCACAGTGACCCTATAAGACAGGGTAGAAGCAACTACCTCATAGATCTTCTAAGTCTGTAAGTCTTCATCGAAGCAGACCAGTGCATATTTCTCTCTTTGTGGAACTGATGAGTCCAAGTCACCTAGCAGTCAAGTCTTGTAATTGTTCCTTCTTTTTTTTTTGGCCATATACAGCTTCTCTGTTAACTTTCTTTGACATTGTTATATGTTAACTTTTAAGTAAATCTTTCCTTCTTATGACTCCAATTTTGAATGACTACCAAATTTCCATCTCTAGTCCTGATTGTTCTTACTTGTCGTTTATTATGACTTCTTTATTAGTAAATGACCTCCTGACTTTGCTAAGTCTTTTATTGGTACCAGAAAGTTGGGCATGTTTTGGTTCTTTCCCACTGCAACCATCAGCACCCTCCCCAAATCTGTAGTCACAATCTATGAATTTAAGTACTGTAGCTGTGACATCTTGGGTAAATCCATTTATGTCTATGTGTGGAGTAGGTGTGTAGGATGGAATAATCTGCATAAAATGCAACTCTTGTTTAAAGCTTGCTAATTGTCTTAGATCATGAAAAAAATAACCACAATTCCATGGTAGAGTATAAATAGTGTGAATTTGGAGTTAAAACAGCTGATTTTTGGTTTGTATCTGACTAGATCTGTGATTTTGGATAAGCTGCTAACTTCTCTGAGCTTGAGAATCCTTATCTATACATGAAAATAATTCTGCTATCTGTCATATCCCTTTTAGGGCAAATAGTAGGATCAATGATATATAAATACTTAATGAATATGCGTCAGCCCTAAAATTTCATCAAGTGTAATTTATAATTAGGAAAAAGTATAGCATTTTGTTCTATTTTTTTTTTTATTATGACTGAGTGAAAATGTACATTCCCATATAAATTTACATACCCACCTCTATGCAGCTTCCACTGCTCTCCCTGCCTGGTGACAGCACACTCTTCCTCTCTGCTCCACACATGTCTCATCCTCTCAGCGTATGAAAGGTGACTAGTGACTGTATCATGAATCCTGAGAGGTGGAAGCTGTGTAAAATTTCCCTGCTGTGCAGCTTTAGAACTTTCTCTTTGTCTCCACTGTCTCTGTTTCTCTTTTCAGTTTACATTTTGTTTTCTTTTCTTTTTTGGTAATTTCTATGACTTTATGAAGGTAAACTGAAGGCCAATGTAAAGGGTGAGGTGAAGTTTCCATGTTTACAAGCCGGAAATTTATAGAAAGTGTATCAGGTGTTGTCTTGTGGGATGTGCTTGGGCTCAAGCTGTTTGCATTTTGAAGCTCACTTGAGGCTGGTTTAGTGGGAAAAGTTGGCAGCATAGAAAAGCAGAAACTGTGGACAATAATGATCTTGAAGAAGTGGCTTTACCTCAGAGCAGTGTTATTAACCAATCAGGAGATCTTTATTATTCATCTCATTCTGTATTCTAAGAAACAGAAGAACCAGGAGAAGTATCACCTGTCATCCTCAAGCTTGTATTTAAGGAGAAAAGATCTATAAAAAACAAACTGGTGAAGAAGGGTAATGAGTAGCAGGGGTTTGGCTCTCAGTGAGGACCAGGATATGCTCTCCTCTCAGAATGTCTACCCCTCTCCTCTCAGCTTATTATACTCCCAGTTTTCCAGAACTTACACAAACCCTTTCTCTTCTGTGAAGTTTTCCCTGAAGCCGCAAGCAGACGCTTGTGTGTTTGTAAGAGCAAATGCCTGAAACTTCTCCTGTAGTACTATGCCCTATGATTTATTTGTTGTGTCAAATTATTTTAACTCTACTAAAATTTTACGTTTTCTGATTTACAGAAGTGAGGTGGAAGATACTAGTATGAACTGGGGATACTGAGGGAAATTTTTGTGAAGGAAATGGGGTTTTGATTAATTTTCAAAGAACAGGTAGGATTGGAAATGTTCTATAGAACACTGTTGAAAACATAACTGCCAGCCACTTGCAGTCATTGAGCACTAAAAATGTGGCTAGTGTGACCAGTGACTGCTACCTGGTAGGTCTACAGTTGGGCACATCTGTTTTCATTTTATTATTTTTCAAGTATGTAGAATCTAAATCCATATTTGGACTAGGAAATATAGATTCATCTTCCATAACTAGTGTATCCCTCACCGGACTACTTCTTTCTCATTTGTATGTATGTATGTAATCTGGGCTACAGAACCTCCAAAGAGTTTTGCAGGGTAACAGTTTTATGGCAGATCTCATTCACCACACACAAGTGAGTTGTATGTACTTATACATAAGCACCCTGGTGGTGTAGTGAGTTAGCACTCCTTGGAAGTTCTGTGGAGCCATTCTACCCTGAACTGTGTGGTCGCTGTGTGTTGTAATCTGCATGATGAGAGTGGATTGGGTTTTATATACAAACACACATATTAAAGAGAAAACTTTGGGACCCATTTTTTTCCTATTTTTGAGTTTCTCTTGTCCTTTTCTTTCTATTCTAGTTCTGACGTTTCTGTGCCCAAATGTATTTCAATTTTACCAGCCCTTGGCTGCTTTCCCTCTGAGTGCCCTCTTTCCTGATTTCAACTCACCTTTCAGCTTCATACTCACATATAGCAGGAGCGGAAGGGTTTGACCCACAGATAAGAGACTGTATCTTCTATGTGACAGCAGTGTATTTCCTGCAAGGGTGGATAAGAATCAGGGAGACTAACGTGGTAGCCCAGGATTAGGGTCAGGGAACAGGCACTACTAGGAAGATTTGAAATACAGTGATGAAATAAAAGGGAAAACACTAAGAGAGATGTGGGAACAGGAGACGGTTAATGTTTATATGACAATTATGAGGTTCATGTGCATTTCTCCATCCTCGGCAAACTGTAAGAGTTTGAAACTCTGATGGCTGTGGCCAGAGTTCACAAACTTTGGGGATTATGGAAAATATGAGTAGATAAATCACTGTGATTTCCCTTACCTCCTAGCCTCATTCAGCTTTTACACTTAGGCCATGTCTTACCTGTTAACCATACTATTACATTCTCCCACTCACACCTCTGGATGCCCGTACAGACAACCTGTGTTCTCAATCTCTAGCCAGCTTTTGCTTTGACACTGCCTGTTTTTGAGTCACTTCTATGTCCCTATATCAAGTGCTGTTATAGTCATCTGTATTCAGTGGACTTAGGCTGAATTGCAAATGGGATGGTGGATTGTGGTATAAGAACAAGTTTAAGAGACATATTGTGTGCCTGAGTGACGTGAGATTATGAGGAGAGACAACTAGATGGGTAAAAAAAATATATCATGACCAATTCAAGGACAGAACTTGGGAGCTGTGAAAAATGAGGTCACCTCCCTCTCTTTTTTCTTCTCTGTGTTCCAAGGTACCACCTTCTCTGCCATCCCCCACTCTTGTCTTGTACCTCTACTGTATTTTCATATTTATTTTGCCCTCTAGTTTATAGGTGGAAGACTGTCCCAGAAGGTCATGGTAATAGGAGTATTGCATGGAAAAGTGACATAACTCCTTTATATGATTACAAATGAAATTCTTTTTTGGGGATTGTATGGCTCTGAGAGGAAATTAAAGGACAAAAAGTTTGCATAATATGAATTTTATTGAATAATTAATTTTTCAAATTTTAGAGCATTAATGCCTTTTTATTTTTCGTTTTCTCTTCATTTTCCTTTGTCTGAACTTTATCATGTTTTAGCTGATAAATCAATGGATGGAGCAAATTACACTGTGGTGTCAGAGTTTGTGTTCCTGGGCCTCTCCAGTTCCTGGGAGATTCAATTTGTCTTCTTTGTTCTCTCCTCCACATTTTATGTGGCAAGCATGGTGGGAAACTCTCTCATTGTCTTTACAGTAACTTCTGATCCTCACTTACATTCCCCTATGTACCTTCTGTTGGCCAATCTCTCCTTTATTGACCTGGGTGTTTCTTCCGTCACTTCTCCCAAGATGATTTATGATCTTTTCAGAAGACGCAAAGTCATCTCCTTCAGTGGCTGCATCATACAGATGTTCTTCATTCACCTCATTGGTGGTGTGGAGATGGTGCTGCTTACAGCCATGGCCTTTGACAGATACGTGTCTATCTGTAAGCCTCTCCACTACATAACTATTATGAGTGAAAAAATGTGCACTTTGCTCCTGCTTGCTGCATGGATAATTGGTTTGATCCACTCTGCCGTTCAACTAGCTTTTATTATAAAATTGCCTTTTTGTGGTCCTAATGTGCTGGATAGCTTTTACTGTGACCTCCCTCGATTTATCAAACTTGCCTGCATAGATACCTACAGACTAGAGTTCATAGTCACAGCCAACAGTGGGTTTATATCCCTGGGATCATTCCTCATATTGATCATCTCATACATTTTTATTCTGATCAATGCTCGGAAACATACTTCATGTGGTTCTTCTAAGGCTCTGTCTACTTTATCAACTCATGTCATGGTGGTGATACTGTTTTTTGGTCCCTGCATCTTTGTTTACACCTGGCCTCACCCCACATCACACCTAGACAAGTTCCTTGCACTTTTTGATGCAGTTCTCACTCCTTTTCTGAATCCAGTCATCTACACATTCAGGAACAAGGAGATGAAGATGGCAATGAAGAGAGTATGCAGTCAACTCACTCTTTACAGAAGGATTTCTTAAGTGACAAAAGTTTGAAGTTTTCTTTACTGTCTTGAAGTAACTTTAAAGTCATATATTATTTCAGTAGCATATATTTCCTAGTATATTACTAATGTTTAACTGCTTCAGATTAAAATAACATGACTCTTTAAAATTTTTTTTTAATTATAACTGAGTGAAAATGTACATTCCCGTATAAATTTACATGCCCACCTATATGCAGCTTCCACTGCTCTCCCTGCCCGGTGACTGCACACTATTCCTCTCTGCTCCATACATGTCTCATCCTCCCAACAGTCTCCTTTCCCCTCCTCTCCACCCACTCTCCTGCCATCCGAGGGTACAGCAAATGGTTCCCACTCAACAGGAACGGATGCTCACTGAGGACCAAAATGACACGGGGAAAAGACAACCCAGAAGAAAGAGAGACCCACAGGAGCGGTTGCCTACAACATGAGTCTTAAAATCTTAACTGAGAAATTGTGTTGCTTGCTTACTGTTGACTGAAGCATGTCGTGGGATAAAAAACATCTCTAGGAGAAGGTCAATTTCTTGTTTGTCATGAAGCATCACTTTGGTGAATTTGCCATGGTCCCGACTTCATAATGCCATAGAGTGCATTATATAAGGAATTAAGGACCAGCAGTAAAAGTTGACACTAGATGAAAATATCTAATCAAGAGGCCAACTTAATAATTTGTCACACTCACAGGAAAAAACCTATTAAGTGGTCTGGACTTCTACATAGTCCTAACTCATACTTTCACTACAAGGAAGTCCCTGAGAAGTCAAGTGATGATGAAAACTCTAATGAGCAGGGGATCAGAGAAGAGAAATTAGTTAGATTATTTAACTATTTAATAGTATTAGGTTTTGTTAACTTAATGTCTGTATCTGCTTGCTAGTATATGCCTACAGTTATCACAGAAGCAGTAGGATCCTTAGGTGAGGCCTTCTCTTGTCTGGATGGTGCTGGCTGATGTCACAAAATTTACATTTGACTGTTGCCTGCAGTGTGTCACAGACTGTCAGCCCCTTCTGTCACCTACTGTCTTAAAGGCACACTTGTTATTTACGTATATAATTCAGGTTCTTCTGTTTCATTCTGTTGATGTAAGACTAATACTGGTCCATTCAGTGATTTTAGTCACCATAAGCTATTCTTTGTTTAGGAGGTATTTTGTGTATGACTGTATGCTCCTCTGCAAGAATGAGGGATTTGGATAAAGACCAAGAGACTTAGAAATTACAATTAGTATTTACTTCAGCAAAGACCAACTAAGGATCATTCTCAGATAGAGGCATAGGATAAAGATTTCATAATACATTTTAACTAACTTATCACTATTATATTGTCTTATAAGTGTTCCTTACTTTACAATATAATTTATCTGATTTCACAATTTATTTGCTTCTTTTCCTTTGCCTTTTATCACTGTTAACTTATTTTTTTTGTTGAGTTCTTTGTTGCAAGTTGGAAAACTTTTATATAAAGATATATATAAATATGATTTATATATTAATATATAAAATATGTAATATACACATACATATATATGCCAAAAAAGCCAAGTGCCGTCGAGTCAGATCCAACAATACATACATACATATAAATATACATTTATATATACCAACAGCCAGACCTTATACTAAGCCTCTTTACAATTTATTTTGAAGAAAAATGTTTCAAATTAAAAATTTCACTAGATTTTTTTCATCTATTAAGTAATGCCCAATAGATTCTAGCAGAACATCCTACATTTCTTATTGTTTAGGTGTGTCCAATTAGAGAAATGCCTGTTCCCCCAATCCATTTTTCTGCTTGTTTCTAAGCTGTACTTTTATGACTAAATGGATCTAGATGGATTCCCCTAACACAGAATGCAAAATTTCATCAAAGGACATTTTTTTTTAGTCTGGAGGAACAAACTCTGTCTTCTAATAAATGAACTTGTCTTTTGCAGAAATGATGTGGCATGACTGGAAGAAGACATGATTGGAAGAAGACATCCTACCTCCCTGGTTGCCAGTGATTGGTCAACCACTGGGCATCTGAACTAAGTCATAATGACATATCCTTTAACCACAGATGGTTGGTACCAAAGTGAACCCCTGAACGAAGTGGATCAATTTGAGCTTCTCCCCAGGATGTTTAGACTTGAAAACAGACAGGAAGCAAATTTTGGTCTTATTTGAATCTGTGAGATATAGAAACTGTTGGCAATCATATTTCCTGCTGTCAAAAATTTAATACAGGATAATAAGAGGTACGATAGGGAAAATGGCAAAAAAAAAAAAAAATCAAAGACAGAAACTTGGTGGTATTACTGGTGGCTGTTTTGGACGTTCATCTTTATTCTTGCCCTCTAGTAATTTAACTATATTGTCAGTAAGGCTGATAACTATTATATTCCTTTAGTTTGTTTAAGTTGAGATTCTTTTCCTTACAACCAAAAAGTTGTTGGTAAATATACCTGAGATCTTAAGGTGACTGTATTTTAAGTTACGTCTGATGTGAAATTTTCCATTATTTTCATATTTATTTAGCTAGACATAAATTTTATTCTAATAAAGTATATGTTAATTACATAAAATTCATTTATAAATAGAAATCACCTACAAAATCTCTGTAGATGATTACTAGTATTCTTATATTCGTTTTGAGCATTTTTCGATACCTAAATATTTACATACAAAACTGGGATTTTACAGTCACTGTATTTTTTCTTTTTTTGATGTACATTACATTCTTAGAATTCTCTTATGATATTATCCTATGATGACATAATTTTGAATTCATACATAAAAATCTTAAATGATTATTATAATTGTTATGTTATTCTTAGACATTTATATGTTCTCTAGCTTTTTACTTATCCTTAAAAATCTTACCTATTTACCTTACTTTGAATTTCAAATTTCTTCTTTTATGTAGGCAATTGGAATTAACAGAGTATAATAACATTAATGGAAACCCCAATGGTGTGGTGGTTGAGTCCAGCTGCTAACTAAAAGGTAAGCAGTTCAAATCCATCAGGTGCTCCTTGGAAACTCTATATAGGAGTTTCGCTCTGTTCTACAGAGTTGCTAAGAGTTGCAATCAACTCATCTGCAACTTAAAAATAAACAGTAACTGGAAGTGGCTGGGCACCATCTGGTTCTTCCAGTCCCAAGTCAATGTAGGCACCCACTCATGTGGGTCTCTCTATCTTCTACATCAACTTGGGACAGGAAGAACTGGATAGTGCCCGGCCACCACCAGTGATAGCGACGATGGAGCTCACAGAGAGGAGTCTCACTGGCAATACAAGAATAAAAACGGGTGCGTCCTGAGATCTCCACTAAAAGATCCCAATTGATGGTCTAGTGGTTTCAGGGTTCCCCTGGGAGTATGGGCCCTGGCCCTGATGCTGCCCTTGCCCATAAATCATAATGGCGGTCCACTCTTTGGACATGAATGGATTGGACTTGGCGATGCAGAGTGACCATATATTGGATGCACTTTATGGTTCTATGCATCTATAGGATATCATCGTGCTGACCTCTGGCTGGAGGAAGGAGAGTGGGTGGAGAGGAGGGGAAAGGAGACTGTTGGGAGGATGAGACATGTATGGAGCAGAGAGGAATAGTGTGCTGTGACCGGACAGGGAGAGCAGTGGAAGCTGCATAGAGGTGGGCATGTAAATTTATACGGGAATGTATATTTTCACTCAGTCATATTAAATAAAAAAAAGAAAAGAAATAGCTGTAAATAGACATTAATAAACAGAATGTGGAATGTACAAAGTATGAATCTAGAAAAATTGAAAGTCATAAATAATGAAATGGATCACATAAAGATCAATATCCAAGACAGTAATCAGCTGAAATGAATCAAAACTGGCCATTTTAGGTTCAGAAAATCATGCTTTCTACTATGCTAAAAATGACAAATTTATGAGGAGTCATTGTGCATCTATCATTAGAAACATTTCCAGATCTATCCTCAGGTACAACACTGTCAGTAATAAGAAAATATTTGTATGTCTACAAAAGAAAGCAGCTAATGTGGTGATGACTGAATGTCACCCACCAAACACTAAGGCCCAAGATGAAAATATTGAAGAATTTTACTGACTTCTGCAGTCTGAGATTGATCAAACATATAATAAAGATATATTAATAATTGCTGATGGTTGAAATGTGAAAGTTGAAAACATGAGGAATTAGTAGATGGAAACTATGCCCAAGGTAATAAAACAGTGTCTGAGATTGCATGGTAGAATTTTACAAGAGCAATGATATATTCATTGGAATGATCTTTTTTCAACAATATAAACAGTGACTGTACATATGGACCTTGTTGGATGGAATACACACAAATCAAATTGACTGCATTTGTAGAAAGAGATGATGAAAAAATTCAGTGTTGCCATTTGAGACAAAGTCAAGAAATGTCCAAAGAATAGAGTATAAAGTGCTCATATATGTGATTAAACTGAAGATCAAGAAAATTTTAAAAAGTTTGCCAGAGACAAAATATAACCCTGAGTATATCACACCTGAATTTGGAGACTGTCTCAAGAACAGATTGGATGCACTGAACATTAAAGACCAAACAGCAAAGACACCATACATGGAAAAAGAAGAAGGTCATTAAAAAGACAGGAAAGAAAGAACAATTCAAAATATAGGTTAGAGGAGACTAGGAAACTTGCTCTTGAACCTAATGTAGTTGAAGAAATGATGAAGCATAAGAGCTGAATAGAAGATCTGAAATGGCAGTTGGAGAACACAGAGTAAAGTATTATAAAGAAATGCATAAAGATCTAGAATCAGAAAACCAAAAGGAATGAATGCTCTCAAAGTTTCTCAAGCTGAGAATTCCACTAAGAGACTGCAACTGATGGTCCAGGGCCCTCAGGGTTCCCCTAAGACCATAACCGATAGTCCTGATGCTGCCCCTGTCCGTAAATCATTACTGAGGTCAACTCTTCAGACAGGAATGGATCAGATTCAGCAATACAGAGTGATCATGTCGTGTGTGCACTTTATGTTTCTGTGTATCTATAGGACGTCATCCTACTGGCCTCTTACTAGAAGGGAGGGAGAGGATGGAGAAGAGTAGACAGGAGATTGTTAAGAGGATATAAAATGTATAGAACAATAGCAGGAATGTGCTGTCACAGGCCAAGGAGAGCAGAAGGAGCTGTACATAGGTAGGCATGCAAATTTAAACTGGGTTGTACATTTTCACTCAATCACAATTAAAAAAAAGTTCTTAAGCTGAAACAATTGAAGAAAATATTCAAGCCCTAAGCTGCAATTTGAAAGATTCTATGGTCAAAGTATTGAGTAACACAGGAAGCATTAAAAGAAGATGGAAAGAATACACAGTCATTTTACCAAAAAGAATTGGTCATCATGTTCATTCCTTTCAGGAGGTAGCATACGATCAAGAACTGATGGTACTGAAGGAAGAAGGCAGTGATGAAAACAAGACTCTAGGAATTGACAGAACACCGATTAAGATGTTTCAACAAATAAATGTGACACTAGAAACACTCACGCTTCTATTAAAAGCAATTTAGAAGACTGCTACCTGGCCAACTGACTGGAAAAGGTCTGTGTTTGTGCCCATTCCCAAAAAAGGTAATCCAAAAGATTTAAGATGTTATCTAACAATTATAGACAAAGAAAGTAAAATTTTGCTAATGATAGTTAAAAAAAAAAGGTTGCAGCCATACATCGACAGCGTACTGACAGAATTTAAAGTCAGATTACAAAGAGGATGAGGAATGAGTGATAATATTGCCAGTGTCAGATGGATCATGGGTGAAAGCAGAGAATGTCATAAAAATGTTTGCCTGCATTTTTTGACTATGCAAAGGCATTTGATTTTGTGGATCGTAACAAAATAGGGATAGCAGTTTGAAGAACAGGAATTTTGGAACACTTAATTGTGCTCATGTGGAACAACTGACCAAGAGGCAAACGTTCCAACAAAACAAGGGAATGTCACATGATTTAAGTCAGGAAGGGCATGTGTCAGGGGTATATCCTGTCACCGTACTCATTCAATCAGCATACTGAGGAAAGATTTGAGAAGCTAGTCTGTATGAAGAATATGAAGAAGAGCATGAGGTCACGACTGGAGGAAGACTCATTAACAGTCTGCATTATGCATATAAAAGCTAAGAGGACTTGCTGAAAGCTAAGTGGGCTGAAACGTGTACTGATGAAGTTGAAGGATTACACCCTTCAGTATGAATTATATCTCAATGCAAAGAAAACAAAATTCCTCAAAATTGGACCAGTAAGTCAAATTATGATAAATGAAGGAAATAATAAGTTGTTACAAATTTCCTTTTACTTAGATCCACAATCAGTGTCAATGGAAACAACAGTCAAAAAAACCAAAGGAGATATTGCATCGGGTAATTGTGTTACAGAAGACTTCTTCGAAATGTTAAATGCAATGATGTCACCTTGAGGACTAACGTGTGCCTGACCCAAGCCATGATATTTTCATTAGTCTCATATGAATGAGAATGCTTGACAATGCATAAGGAAGACTGAAGAAGAATTAATGATGTTTAATTATGGTGTTGGTGAAGAATATTGAATATATTAGGGATTGCCAGAAGAAGAAACAAATCAGCCTTAGAAGAAGTACAGCCAGAATGCACCTCAAAAGTGAAGATATACAGACTTCATCTCACATGTTTTGGATGTGTCAGTAGTAGAGAACAGTCCTTGGAGAAGGACTTCAGGCTTAGTAACTAAGAGGATCATCCAAGAAGAGAAAGACACACAAGCAGGTGGATTTACACCACGGCTGCAACAGTGGGCTCAAATACAGCAGTGGTGGTGAGGATGGTGCAGGACTGGGCAGTGTTTCATTCTGTTTAGGTAGTGTTTTTGTGAGTCAGAAACAACTTGACAGCACATGAGCACAAAATTTATATATATGTACATAAATATTGGGATTTTATGGCCTCTATTATTTTTGTCCTGATTTCTTATGAATTTTATATTTTTATTACAACAATTTGTCTTCTCAAGCTGCCCTTTGAAATCTTCTGTTCAGTTCTTTTACTTCATCATTCCTTACTTTTGCTTTACCTATTCAACATCCACTAGCAAATTTCTGAGTCTCTTCTGACATCCAATTTTCTGTCTTTTCAATTACCTTTTGTTTTTTTCATAGATGAAATCTTTGATGCCATTCCACATCTTATCTGGTCTTTGGTCGTTAGTGTTCAATGCATTGTATCTGTTCTTGAGATGGTCTCTAAACTCAAGAACATTCTTTGGCTCTCGTGGATTTGTTCTAATTTTCTTCAGTTTCAATTTGAGCTTGTATTTGAGCAACTGATGGTCTGTGCCACAGTCTGCATGTGGTATTGTTCTGAGCACTGATATTAAGCTTTTCCGTTGTCTGTTTCCACAGATGTAGTCCATTTGCTTCTGTCTGGTGAAGCCCACATGTATAGTCACTGTTTATGTTGGTGCAAAAAGGTTATCTGCAGTGAAGAAATTGTTGGTCTTGCAAAATTCTATCAGCAGGGCCATATTTACCAACTACCAATCCTTCTTCTTTATTTCCAACTTTTGCATTCCAATCACCAGTGATTATCAGTGTATCCTGATTATATGTTAGATCAATTTCAGACTGCAGAGCTGGAAATACAAAACTGAAAGAGAAGAACCTGCTCTGCATTTCTTAAGTGGAAAGAACTGAAGAAAAAATTCAAACCTTGAGTTGCGATACTGAGGGATTCTGCAGGAAAAATGTTAAATGGCTCATGAAAGATCAAAAGAAGATAGAAGGAATACATTAAGTTTTTATACTGAAAAGAACCGGTCAATATTCAGCCATTTCAAGAGCTAGCATATGATCAGGAACCAATGGCACTGAAGGAAGAAGTTGAAGCTGCATTGAAGGCATTGGTGAAAACAAGGCTTCAGAAATTGATGGGATATAAGTTGAGACGTTTCAACAAATGGATTTCAGCCCTGAAAGTGTCTAGTCATCTATGCCAAGAAATTTGGAGAACAGCTACCTGGCCAACTGACAGGAAGAGATCCATATTTATGCCTATTCCCCAGAAAGGTGATCCAACCTAATACGGAGATCATCAAACAATGTCATTAATATCACACATCAGTAAACTTTTGCTAAACATCAGTACATCAGAAGAGGACATGAAACCAGGGATGTCACTGCTGATGTCAGATGGATTTGGGCTGAAAGCAGAGATTATCAGAAAGGTTTACCTATATTACATTGACTATGCAAAGGTTTTAGATTATAAGGATCATGACAAATTATGGACAACTTTTCAGAGGTTCTTTGTTGCTGTCCTTGACTGATATTTCAATTTGTAACCTGTGTTGGGCAGTGTTGGGCAGTGCCGTGCTTTTGGTACTTTTGATGAAATTTGTAGAAAGGCTATATAATTTTAAAAGCAGTATGGTGCAGAGAAGAATAAACAATTTCTTAGTCCTGAGTTCAAAGATGAAAGCATGCTTTGTTAACTATATAGCTTGGTTAAATATATAAATTGTTGAAAATAACATGGTAATAATAATACTCTGCAATGGTGTTATGAAGATGCAATAAAATCATATATAAAGAAGACTGATTTCCAAAATCACTTATTTTCATATTTTAAAATATCATGCTTTTATTAATGAAAACTCAAAATTCTGCCTTTAGTTTTTTTCGTACTTTTCTACACTCTGTAAACTTTTAAGACTACTATTTACCACTGAAATGTAAAATGAGTTCACATTTATTACATTATTTACTGTGTGATACATCTGCAATCACCATAAAATAAGATTGAAGATAGTTCTAGAGAATGACAAAAGGCCTTTTTGTCATAAGAAAATTACAAGCTTCTTATTAACGGCTGCTCCCCCTGGGTATCCTGGGAAAACCCAAGCCACTGTAGGCGGTAATTCCCCAGGCCAGGCCTTCTTATTCTGGCAGCCCCAGGTCTCTGCAGCATCAGTCCCTACTTTCAGGTGCTATGATTAGCTTCTGCTCTTCCTGCAGCACTGTTTTATCCACCTTTTTGTGTCTTTAGTCCTCCTTCATAGGATTCAGTTGATTGTGGTTGGGACCGAATCTCAATCGTTAATGACGCTGGTGTCTGAATTCCCTTGGTAAAACAGGTAGGTAAGAAGGATAATAATAGAAAGAAAAGAAAGAAAAAAAAAAAGATAGAGAATCACATTTTCTCTGTTGTAAGGTGGAGATAGTTTTGATGATGCAATGAAGGATTTCCTCAAATGAGATCTACTCTGTTACAGCAGTCTCTTAACTGGGTCTCCTCTTTTTCCTTGTCATTTATGACTGAGAGATGAATCCGTTTTATGAGCACTGGCCTCATTAATTTCTTGCTTCAAAGTCTTCATTTGCTTCTCTTTATTTCTTAAAGATACCTAGTCATCTTAAGTTAGAGACTAAGGTCAGGAGCTACTCACCTCAACCTTCTTTCTCATGTGACTTCCCACTTTTAAATGATTTCTCTTGTCTAGGCTGTGTGCCTATCCACCATTGTCCCAATGTACCTTTGAATTCCCTGTCATTTCTATCATTTCGTTAATATGATACTTCAAACTCTGTGTTGTAATGTTGACTATCGGTTAAAGCTCTTTTCAAAATGCCGTCTTCTTTGCATAATGTTTTCTGGTCACCAGAGCTGCAGTTACCACCTTCTGCTATACTCAGATGTTATGAAGTCAATGACACTTCCACGATGTTCATCACACTGTGCTTGTTGGTTATTTACCTAGTTTGAAAGAAGTACTGTCCTTCTAAGTGCCTAAGAAAGTAGATACAGTTACTACATTTTAAATTAAAGACTTAAGTGGGAAGACACAGTAGCACAAGAAGAAATAGAACTAGGTTTGCATTAGGCTTCAGTAGCTATCTGCATCCATAACTGATTATTTGATGTGGATAAAATATCTTTATTTTTTCCTACTTGTTCAAGATTGGCAAAGCCGTGCCTAAGAATATTAAGTGAATCTTGAAAATTTTAGTTGGGATCAAAAGTTTTATTTCCTAAGAGGCTAGTATTTGTGGGTTTGCCTTTTCTTACTTGGCAAGCTTATACAGATATGTTGTTTTGGATGAGCACAGCCTTTGGAGAGTTCATGAAACACCTTCAGCCCATGTAGATGCAAATAACCGGTGTTATATAAGGTAGTCAGAAAAGCCTTCAAAATACTTTGCATGAGGATTTGTCTGTGGCTTTGGAGAGGATGGTGGTGGAAGTGGCACAGTCTGACATACCGTCAGAGCAAACACTTCTCACAATGCAGGTCCTGATCAGTCTGTCCACTTGGGAATAAAATTATTCTCAAAGAAGTCTTTTGAACTGGATGTCAAGATAGATGTGAAAACCTGTTTTGAAACCAGGCCCACTTAATGATCTCACAGCAATAGTCTCAGATTTTTTTTTTTCTTTTAAATTTAGAATTTAGAACTTGAATATATGGCTAACTCTCAACACATAATAGATTCCACTGTATTGGTCACATCCGACTCGACGGCACTTGGCTTTGGCTTATCATATCACCTAGTTCTTACCATATCCTTCAAGGGAGGTGTTGTTATCTCCTTTTGCCAATGAGAAAACTGAAGTTTAGAGAGGCTGAGTAATTTTTCCACACCCACGTAGCAAGTGAGTCGTGATGACTGGATTAGAATAAAGACCTGGCTGACTTCAAAGCTCAAGATCTTTATAGCTCTGTTATAGTTCAATATGTGAAATTTTGTGTTTTTACAGTTTTTCTTGAACAGAGAGACAGACATTTTGAAGTGGTTTCTCGACTTTCAAATGTAAGCACATAGTCACCTGATAAGCCCACTTCAAAGAAAACCAATTTTTGGAAGTCAGTTCAATGTGACTCTCAGTAGGCAGCAGCTGACTGGACAGAGAGTCCTCCTGGGATTGTAAAACACACAGGAAATACACTCTCGGCAGGATTCCATGTGTCTATACTCTGTGATTCAGTACACATCACTCTCCTGCTTAGTTTAGTGTAACCAGTTGCTATCAGTTAGCTTATGATTCACGGCAACCCTAAGTGTGTCAGAGTAGAACTGTGCTCCACAAGGTTTTCAACGGCTAATTTTTTGAAGTAGATTGCCAGACTTTTCTTTGGAGGTGCCTCTCTGTGGACTCAATGCTCCTACCTCACAACTGGCTTCTGAACATGTTAATTATTTGCATGCACTCAAGAACTCTGGTCATATGTTAAGTTACTCCAATCACCTTGCTGTCACTTGCTGTTAATTCAAACTCATGGTGAACCTACGCGTACGCAGTAGAAATGCTCTGCAGGGTTTTTCAAGGCTGTGATCTTTCAAAAGCAGATTTCTAGGCCTGTCTTCCAAGATTCTAAACTTTCTGCTATTATTAAACCACAGTAAAAGTTATTTTTGTTGCAATTTACATTTGTACCATTGTGCATATCTATTCTGTTTCCTTCCAGCTTTTCTCTTTTCATCTTCCTTCTACTTTATGTTTTTCACATTCTTTTATGCTTCTCAGATTCATATTTCCAAACTTCACGAAGTACTGGAGTGCTGGATGTAGGTTTTCAAATGAATGCTTTGTTTCTGATCTCCTTTCTTTTGTTATATAACCTGGTGATGCAATGGTTAAGTGCTAGACTGTTAACTGAAAGGTTGGCAGTTGGATCTCTGAGCAGCTCTTGGGAGAAAACACCTGGCAATCTGCTTCCAGAAATACTACAGTGTAGGAAATTGTTTGGGAAGTTCAACTGTATCCCACATGTTTGCTATAAGAGAGGACTGACTTGATGACACACAGCAACAAAAACATCTGTTATACGGAAATTGGTTTTAAAGCCTACTCTGAAGAAGACACACAATCTGTTTTCTATATAAGACAAAGATTATAAAGGCTTAGTTCCCCTCTGAATAGGGAGTATTACTTATGCTTACTATTAATTGTGAAATGAGAAATATCTGGTATGAGAAATCTATTGGAAAACATTGTAGAGTGAGGAGTTGTTAGGCCATCTCTCATTCAAGAAATATCTACTAATTTTAATGTCTAGTTATGAATTTTGGGTGATGTAAAAATGAAAATTTTAAAGCACAGTGGTTAATAGTAGAAGGCTCTATAAGTTACAAATATGGGTGTTTTCTACTTTCTAGGTAACTGCCACTCATATTTGAAAGTACAGATCACACCCTGTCTGTTGCTAGTAACACTGGTTCCTTTCTTTGAGCTCCTATTGTACTTCTCTCACACATTCAACAAATAATTTTCTCTGATGTTCACATGACCTGTACTGTGTGTTGCCCTAAATTGTAGCTACTGTGTGTGCAGTTTATATCTTTCCAGATGATTTCTTGAGTTTGTGACATACATCAGAAAAACAAAACAAACACTGAGCCTTATGGAGTGGACACATCAAGAAAAGGATTATTAAAGATCAAGGATTTTCACTGACTTTTAAGGAAGTGAAGTTTAGGGAGCTAAAAAGGGTGGTATGATAACGAATATTTCTTAAAAATGTTACTGTTGTTGTGTACATTCAATTGAGAATCAAAATGAAATGACAGAGAACATAATATACAGCAGCAATGACAAATGCATTCGGTTTACTCTTAACAAGTAGTCACTATTTCATGTAGCATTCAGTTGTTTTCAGTGTGTGTATGTTAACTCAGTACAAACAGTAGGAAGTTTGTGTATATCTTTTTGATTTAGATTAACCTAGAAAATCACATAATCACATTTAATTTTTTCCCCTTCTTTCACAGGTTGCTTTTTACAGGATCTGTAATTTCTGGATCAGGAACCCAGTTCTGATACTAGTGTGAATGTGGGCCATTCAACTCACATTTTTAGTATCAATTTTTTTATCTTAATAGTGGTCAACATGAACCAAGTCATTTCTTTCATCCAAGTAGCTGTATGATATCACTAGGTGCTTATGGTTTGACACAAAAAGTCTTATTTTTTTCCCCCCATGGTTTCAGATTTTGCTGAGTTTCTTGGCCCTTCCACCAGTGCTGCAGCCATCTACCCATGCATTTTCATCTCATTGACTGTTGTCTGTTCCTTACAAAATGGTCAATGTACAGGCTTTCTGGCTCACAGATTTCTGAGAAATGAAGAGCTTGAAGCTGTAAAGAAGTACACACCTTGTGGTCTTGGACAGTAGACTTAGAAAGTGATAGCAGAATAGTTCACTGTTAGTGATTTAGAATTGAGGGCAGGATGCCGTGAATGCTTCTAGGACTTTTGTGGCATAGGGATATGCAGGGATGGAGGAGGCCATCAATCAGGCAAGACTTTTTGTGAGAAGTTCCTTCAAATTTCTGGAACTATGTCTGCAAAAAGATATGGATGCCTTGGCAGTAAACTTGTTCGTCTGCATCCCAGGAGCTTCTAAAGGAAAACACCTTCAGAATCTGTTTTGAGGACTCACCTACTGGGAATTGATTATGGTAGGTACATTGACACAAAGGGAGCAAAGGCTTCCACCCCCTCCATAGCCTCTTTCCCAAACACACAAACCTATTCCAAACTTAAAAAGTACCAATCCTTGAGGGTCAGCTTTAGTTATATACGGTCAATGCCAAAGGTAATGTTCTGGTGCCCTCGTATAGTGTTACTTATTGAAGTAACACTTCTTTCACACTTTTTTCATTTCACAGTTTGGTAAAAACTTAAAAAAAATACAATGATTTTTGGAAACATGGCATATTTGCATAAATTTCAGACACACTAAGCATGAAGACATAATATCAGAGCAGGTTTATTTGAAGGAAAGCATTAATTGAAAGGATGGGGAATGCTACTGAGCAGGAAAAGGAACAGCAGTGAGGTGGTGACACCAAGAAAGGCAAACTTCATGTTTCAGTGTTTCCAAGTGCTGGTGATAAACACCTTAATATGTGTGACAAAAAGTTATTTGCATATATATTTCACATTCTTTGTGGCTATTTAGACAGGCATATGCCTTATCAGAAAGTAAGATGAAATCCTAGACATTTGCATATTTCTTAGACCTGGATAAAAATTTACAGGGCCAGACATAAGCTCCAAAGGTAAGTTTATTGAGTTTTAGAAGACTGCATACAATTTTTACCTAACTTTCAGAAATCTGAAGGCAGAAGAGTAATGAAGTTGATCAAATATGATGGAAAAAAGTGATCATTCTGACTTCAATAAGGCACACTGTCTTGTTTATCTATAACATAAATACAGCAGATGGATGGCTTTAATAAAGAGAAATTTATTCTCTCATAGTCTAGTAGGCTATAAGTCCAAATTTCAAGCTGTCACCTCCAGGGGAAGGCTTTCTATCTTTGTTGTCTCTAGAGGAAGGTCCTTGTCGTAAATCTTCCCGTGGTTGAAAAGATTCCCAGTGCAGGGACACCAAGTTCATAGAATGCAGTCTTCTTCTGGCTCTTGTTTCTTGATGGTATGAGATCCTCATATTTTTCTGTTTGCTTCTCTCTTTTATATCTCAAAAGAGATTGGCTCAAGACACAATTCAGTCTTGTAAATTAAGCCCTGACTCATGAACATAACTGTTGTTAGTTGTACCTCACAAACGTGGCAGAAATTGGATTTAAAACATGTAAGAAATCATATCACATGAAAAAATGATGGACAATTACAGAACACTGGGAATCACGGTTTAGCCCATTGGTATGTACAGTTTTGGGAGACAAAATTCAGTAAGCAACAAATGCATACTCTCTTCTCAGCTGCAACTCTTACCTGGCTCTGACATTTCATATATCCCAATTTTAATCTTAATCTCAGTGTATATTTTAACATTTCATTTGCCTTTCCTTAGTTTGGTCCACTCTCAAGTTTCAATTAACCTTCATTACCAAGGATAATCCATGAAGTAATCATAATATTTCCACTCAAAGTTATTTTCTGAATATGCACTCTGCAGAGTCAACTAAATGAAAGAGAGCATGAAAGAGAGATGGAGTGTGTCTGAGTCGGAAAAGTGAGGTCAGATATGATGTGAAAAGCTGCCCATTTTCCCTTTGGGTACATGAAATACATTTATTCCCATCTGCCATATTTTTATGTAACTAAGACGGTATTATACTTTTTTCCAGCCAGGCCCTCTCCACATGAGGTATTGTCGTAAGCAGCCAAGCCAGCCAAGTATGCTAATAATATTCACCATTCTTTTTGCAAACAAGAGTACATTCTTGGTGATATAATTTATTTCTTTCTGAAGGTACCTGTGAAGCTTTTGTTCTTACCTAACTCTTCATGATTATTTGAGACTACGAAAGATTTTGCTGATAGTTCTAATCATCATGTGTATTTTTCAGTTGTGCTTATATCTTAGTTGTTTCTATCATCATCATCATCATCATTATTATTGAGCAAATGTCAAGCAATGGATGATTGGATAATTCTCACCGATAATGTGAACACTGAATCATAAGCTCACTCTTGTCCCTAATAATCAAAATTTCTTCCTTGTTTTCTGAATTTTTATAATTCCACTGGCTAGATCAATGGATGGAGGAAATCACTCTGTGGTGTCTGAGTTTGTGTTTTTGGGACTCACCAATTCATGGGAGATCCAGCTTCTCCTCCTGGTATTCTCCTCTGTGCTATATGTGGCAAGCATGACTGGAAATACCCTCATTCTATTTTCTGTGACCACTGATTCTCAATTACATTCTCCTGTGTACTTCTTATTGGCCAATCTCTCCTTCATTGATCTGGGGGCCTGCTCCACTGTATCCCCCAAGATGATTTATGACCTTTTCAGAAAGCACAAGATCATCTCTTTTGGAGGCTGCATCACTCAGATTTTCTTCATCCACGTCATTGGTGGTGTGGAGATGGTATTGCTCATAGCCATGGCTTTTGACAGATATGTGGCTATCTGTAAACCTCTTCACTACTTGACCATCATGAGCCCACAGATTTGCATTTTGTTTCTGGCTGCTGCCTGGGCGATTGGTATTATTCATTCACTCTTCCAACTGGCATTTGTAATTAACTTACCCTTCTGTGGCCCTAGTGTATTGGACAGTTTTTACTGTGACCTACCCAGGCTACTCCAACTGGCCTGCAGAGATACCTACAAACTGCAGTTCATGGTCACTGTCAATAGTGGATTCCTTTGTGTTGGGTCTTTATTAATACTTGTCATCTCCTACATCTTCATCTTTTTCACTGTTTGGAAACATTCCTCAAGGGGTTCATCCAAGGCCCTCTCCACTCTCTCAGCTCACATCACCGTGGTATTTTTTTTCTTTGGTCCAACCATGTTTGTTTATACATGGCCACATCCAGATTCACAGATGGACAAATATCTTGCTCTTTCTGATGCAGTTCTCACTCCTTTTCTAAATCCAGTCATCTACACGCTCAGGAATAAAGAGATGAAGAGAGCAATGAAGAGAGTTTTAAGACCACTAGTGAGTTTTAGAATGATCTCATAAAACATACCCTAAGATATTCGTTTTAATCATGACTGACCCTAAATTCCTGTGTCTGACATTTTAGATTAGCTGTTTTAGTGCATCAACAATAAATTTGAATATTACTACACTCCTTAAGAATATTCCTTGAGAGACTGGCTCAAGATAGAGATATAGTCAAACGCTTCTTGTGATCCCTCTTAAAACAAATACTTGAAAAAACAAACAAATCAGCTATATATGACATTTTATGAGTCCTGAACATCATAGGCAAAGCAGAGAAATAAGAGTAAGTGGCAAGAGAGGAAGAGAAGTTTCAGAAGCAGCAAGGAGTTGCCAGGTCTGACTTAGTAACATTCTGTACCTTGTGGGCCAGATCCACCAGCCTGAGCTCAGTGAAGTGAGCAATGGCATTCAAAATGTGCTTTCTAGGCTTGGCACATCAGGAGAGAACAAGCAGCAGAGAGTCTATCCACAACTCCTGAATCAGTGAAAAGTGGCACTAAATTATCAAAAGATACGTAACTTGAGTCTAACCTAACATTTGTGGATCTTAAAGCTTTCTTGGGGTAAACCTCTTTTCCTTTTACAAAGAATCAATAAATCTTCCAGATGAAGAAAATTGCCTGTAATAACTTGATATCCTCACAGAATACAAAAATCTAATATACAGAACTTTTCAAGATATCTGGAAGAAGACCAGGCAAAATGCAGAATAAGCCAAGAAAGACACAGACATAGCAAGTGGAAAACACAAGAAGTTTAGAGCAGAGCATAATGAAACTACAGAAAAAGCAAATAGAAATTCAGAAGATTAAAAATACAATTTCAGAATTAGCCAATTTGATAGAAAGTCAAGGGAGCAGAACTGAGACAATGAAAGTCAGAATTAGGGAGATTGAAGATAAAGCAATTAGAACCAGCATATAGGAAGAAGTCTCAGACAAAAGAACTCAAAAAAAAGAAGAAGAAGAAAAAGAAGAAACCCTAAGACTTTCATGGGACTTTATTGAGAGGAATAACCCATGAGTGACTGGAGTACCAGAAATTTGGAGGACAACAGAAAATACAGAGAGAATTGTCAAAGGTTTGTTGGCAGAAAACTTTCCTTATATCACAAAAGATGAGAAGTTTATGAAGATACTCATCAAATATCATACAAGGTAGATCCCAAAACAAAGTCAGCAAGACTTCCTATAATCAAACTTGCCAAAACAAACAATAAAGAGAATTTTAAGAGCAGCTAGGGAAAAATGAAAAATAATCTGTAAAGGACAGTCAATAAGACTAAGCTTAGACTATAGCTTAGTCTATATGACTAAACTTAGACTATATGACAAAAACTCATGCACGAAAGAAGTCTTGAAGGAAAGCCACTGACAGCTAAGAATTATATATTCAGGAAAATTGTCAAATATGATAGTGATGTTAGGAAATTTCAAGTTAAACAGAAATTTTAGGGAACTTGCAAAAACCAACCAAAGTTACAAGAAATACTCGTAGTCCTTCAGTTAGAAAATTAATGACATCAGATAACACTCCAAGACTAGAACGCAGGAGAACCCAGATATCAACCTAGAACTGGGAATCACACACACAAAAATAAATAAATAAATCAAGGTTAAAACACTGAAAATAGGAAAACTGAAAAGGGAACATTAAAAGAAGAGAACTAAAAAAATGTAGTCACAGGTCTTTTATATGGAAAGGAATTCAAGGTTATATAAAGAAATAAAAGAATGGTTTAAACTTAGAAAAATGCAGGTAAGTATCAAGGTAACCACCAAGAAAGCTAACAAGCATAACCACCAAGAAAGCTAACAAGCATACACATAAAAATAACAAAGAAATAAAAAACCATAAAGACTTGGCAAATACAAAACCAACAATGAAAAAGATGAAAATAAAATAAAGAAAAAAAAAACTCAGCACAGAAAATTAGGTGAAACAAAGAAACTATCAACAGTACACAGTAAAGGCATCATAAAATGACAGCATTAAACTCAAACATCAATAATCATGCTGAATGTAAGTGGATTAAATATACCAATAAATGAAGACTGGCAGATTAGATTGGCGGGGGGGAGCTAAATCCATCTATGTGCTACCTACAAGAGACAGCTTAGACTGAAAGATCCAAACTAAATTTAAAAAGATGGAAAAAAAGTGTATCAAGCAAAAATCTTCAAGAAAGAGCAAGAATAACAATTCTTGTTTCTGATAAAATGGACTTTAAAGTAAAATCCATCACAACAGGTAAGGAAAGACAATATATAATGATTAAAGGATTTATACACCAAAAGGATACAATTGTATTAATTATTTACTCATCACAAATTAGGGGTCCTAAATACGTAAGACATTTACAAGAAAAAGAAGATAGCTCAACAATAATAATAATAGGAGACCATAACACACCACTTTTTGTGAAAGACAGAACATCCAGGAAGAAGCTCAATAAAGACAAAAAGACCTAAGTGATACTACAATCAACCAGCTTGACCTCATAGACATATACAGAACACTATATCCGACAGCAGCCAAGTGTACTTTCTTTTCCAAACAGACGGTAAATCTCCAGTACTGACTACACATTGGGCCATAAAGGAAGCCTTAACCAAGTCCAAAGCATCAAAGTATTACAAAACATCTTTTCAGATCATAGTCTTTCTCCAATCCCAACACCCTGTTCTTCTTCATAGAGTCTTGGTTTATTTGCTTATTTGCTCAGCATACAGAGTGAATATACCTGACGAAAGGATACAACCCTGATGCATCCTTTTCCTGATTTTAAATTAGAGGTTCTGTCTGGATATCCACCTCTCTATGTACAGATTTATCATGAGCACAATTAAGTGTTTTGGAATTCTCATTCTTCATAATATTATCCATAATATGCTATGGTCCACACAGTCAAATGCTTATACATGTCCAATAAAACGTGAGTAAACATCTTTCTCATATTCTCTGCTTTTAGCCGGGAAGCATCTGCCATCAGCAATGATGTCCCTGGTCCCACGTCCACTTCTGAATCCAGCCTGAATTTCTAGCAGTTCCCTGCTAAGATACTACTGTAGCCACTTTTAAATGATCTTCAGCAAAATTTTACTTCCATGTGACATTAATGACATTGTTTGATAATATCTGTATTCTGCTGGATCATCGTTCTTGAGACTAGACTTGAATATGAATATCTTCCAGTAGGTTGGGCAGGCAGCAGTCTTCCACATTTCTTGGCATACACAAGTGAGTACTTTCTGTGTTGTATTCATTTGTGAATCATCTCAGTCGATATTCTTTCAATTCCGGGAACCTTGTTTTCCACCGTTGGCTTTAGTACGTCTTAGACTTCTTTCTTCAGTACCATTGGTTCCTGATCACATATTACCTCTTGAAATGGTTGAACATCGACTGATCCTTCTTGGTATAGTGACTCTGTGCATTCTTTCCATCTTCTTTTCATGCTTTTTATGTTGATTAATATTTTCTCCATGGAACTTTTCACTATTGCAACTTGAAGCTTGAATTTTTTCTTCAGGTCTTTCAACTTGAGAAATGTCAAGAGTGCACTTACCTTTTGGTTTTCTATCTCCAATTCTTTGCATATGTTGTTACAATACTTTATTTTCTGGACATCCTCTTTGAAATCTTCAGTTCTTTTACTTCATCATTTGTTCATTTTGCTTTAGCTACTTGACATTCAAGAGAAAGCTTCAGAGCCCCTTTGGACATCCATTTTGGTTTTTTCTTTCTCTCCTATTTTTTTAATGACCTTTAACTTTCTTCATGTATGTTGTTCTTCCGCAACTCATATGGTCTTCAAACCTTAGCATAAAATGCATCAAATCTACTTTCGAGATAGTCTCTAAATGTAGGTGGTATATAATCAAGGTCATACTTTGACTCTTGCTCTAATTTTCAGTTTGAACTTGACTATGAGCAACTGATGTCTTGTTCCACAGTCAGCCCTTGGCCTTATTCTGATGGATGCTATCAAGCTTTTCTGTCATCTCTGCACAGATGAAGTTGATTTGATTCTTGCATATTGCATCTTGTGAGGTCCATGGGTGTGGCTGCCATTTATGTTGGTGAAAACAGGTGTTTGCAATGAAGAAGTCATTGATCTTGCAAAATTCTGTCATGTAGTCCCTGGTATTGTTTCTATTACTAAGGTCATGTTTTCCAGCTACAAAACCTTTGTTTCCAGCTTTTGCATTCCAATCACTAGTAATTATCAATGCATCCTTACTGTATATTTGACCATTTTCAGACTGCAGAAGCTGGTAAAAATATTCAGTTTCTTCATCTTTGGCCTTAGTAGTCAGTGCATAACTTTAAATAATAGTTGTACGGATAGTACTGTATCACTGACAGCACTGTACTTCAGGTTAGATCCTGAAATGTTCTTTTTGGCAACGGAAGCAATGCCATTCCTCTTCAGTTTGTCTTTCCTGCCATAGTAGATCATGTGATTATCTAATTAGAAATTGGTAATGCCAATCCATTTCAGCTCATTAATATCTAGGATATTGATATTTATGAATTCCATCTCGTTTTTGATGACATACAATTTTCTGAGATCGTGCTTTGGACATTCCAAGTTCTAATTATTAATGGGTGATTGCAGCTGCTTTTTTTTTTTTTTTTCTGATTTTGAGTCACGCTGTATCAGAACATAAAGGTCTCTAAAACTTAACTCCGTATATGTCATTAAGGTCAACTCTACTTTTAGGAGGTACTCTTCCCTGCTCATATTTTAAGTGCCTTCCAGTCTGGTGGGCTTACCTTCTGGCACTGTATTAGACAATATTCCACTGCTATTCATAAGATTGTCACTGCATAACTCTTTTCAGAAGTAGACTTCTAGTCTGTTTTAGTCTAGAAGCTCAGCTGAAACCTTTCAGCCATGAGTGACTTTGCTGGTATCTGAAATATAATAAGTGGAATAGTTTATACCATCACAGCTACTCAGAAACCCCTTCAGTATGACAAACTGGCAGATACATGGGCAGAAATGTACCTAAGTAACCCGAAACCTACATCTGGGAAGAATTATAGTTGAAGAGACAAATTAATTATTTATTTGTAATTCAAAGATGCAGAAGTTTTTATTGTACCTTGTGAAAATCCTATGGTGGATTATCAGTCCATACTGAGATGTTATAAAACCACTACAGGCTATATTTCACATTATTTGTAAATATACCAAAAAATATGAAAAAAATTTTTGATGACAAATAAAACAAAATTAATGAAAAGGTAATGTTTTGAAGAGGAAAATAAAAACTTGAAGACATAACCTTTAGGAGGTTTACTTCTTCATTTTTTTCATCCTTCTTCCTCTGTCATGAATTTTACCTGAGAACATGTCTTAGGGGCAGAGCCATGGTTGCCGTAATAAAGACAGACAAAACTCCAGGAGTAAATGAAGCATTATGGTCATGGAGTTATGAAAAGTGGCTTCTGCAAGCTGGAAGCTGTGTGCATGCGATACTGTTGCTTTTTCCCCCTCTTTTTTCCTCGTTCCCTGCCATATCCTAATGTAACCTCACTTGCAGAACTGTGGCAGTACAGCATGCTAAATTCTGACAGAAATCTCATTTTCCTGGATAAAAATTATTGGAAAGAATATTTGTCATCCAATGAATAAGAAAGAAAATTTCATATATACACGAGGACTGCCAATTACTTTAGCAACTCATCCTAGAAAAAGTGCTACTTATCTCACTGATGAATATTACTATAGTCATGTTTGATGTACTGCCTTGGGAAACTGCACTGACACCAGCACCTAGTCCATCCCTCAAAGAAATTTTGGAAATCCTTTTTGGGAGTGGCCATCAGTGCTGTTGTGGTATTGCTGTTGATGTCCTGAATGTAATCAAAATGCCTACCTTTCAATATTTCCTTTATCTTTGGGTAAAGAAAAAGGTCACAAGGGGGTGGGGGGGACAGATCACGTGAGTAAGGTGGGTGTTCCCATACAGTTATTTGTTTACTGGCTAAAAACTCCCTCACAGACAACCATACAATTAAGTTCATGAACTTTCCACCTTGCTGCCATGCAGAATGGGTGTCCCAGAAAGAGTTTCAAAATTGCTTTGGAGGGTGTACCAGGTGCTGGCATCAGTGCATAGCTTCCTAAGGAGAGTACTTCAAAAGTGACCATAGTGACATTCAGCAATGAGGTATGTAGCGTGTAGGACAATTAAATTTGTGGACTTAATTGTCAAACCAGGAGTGCATATGTGCATGTGTGGGTATTTATATATGTAAGTATTTTTGCTGCTGTTCTTTTACTACATTGTCTGAGGCCAGAATGTAGTTACAAAACTATATATAGCATGTCAGAATGCAGGCAGGTAAAATTTCCACAGAAACTCTTATATTTGTTGTCAGAGGAGGACGAAAAGGAACACTTGGAAGTTAAAGAGTTTGCAAAAATTCTTTTTGATGAAAGACTTTGAGAAAAGTATTTGTTTTTACTTTAGTGTGTAAATCCATGTATGTGTAAGACTGGTCCCTTAGCTGTACATGCATAAGACAAACTCAAATGCAGCATAATAAGACCTTTGTAACTGAACTGTGGAATAGACTATGAAGTCTGACAACTAAGTCTGCGGACTTAGTTGTTCTAAGGTGCTACATACCTCAATGGTGAATATTGCTACGGTCACCTTTGAAGTACTCCCCTTGGGAAGCTATACGTGGACGCTAGTGCCTAGTCCACTGTTCAAAGCAATTTTGAAACTCTTTCTGGAATGGCCACTGAACACAGTGGCAAGGTGGCAAGTTTGTGGATTAATTGTGTCGTTGTCTGCGAGGGAATGTTTTAGCCAGTACATGAATAATGGTATTGGAACACCCACCCTACCTGATGTGGCCCCCAGTGACTTTTTTCTTTACCCAAAGATTACAGAAATGTTAAAAAGAAGACATTTTGATGATATTCAGGACATCAAGGATAATGTTATGACAGGTCTCATAGCCATTCCAGAAAAAGAGTTCCAAGATTGTATTATGGTTGGTCTAGGTGCTGCCATTGGCGCATAGCTCCCCATTGGGAGTACTTGGAAGGTGACCGTAGTGCTATTCAGTGGTGAGGTAGGTAGCCTTATTCTAAGACGGGTTCGTAGACTTAACTGGCAATCCTCGTACACTTCCTCAATACCGGAGGAGCAAATGAGTATCATGTAAGAGCGGCAGATTTAAAGTAGCAAGGCTTTGAAATCAGAACCAACAGTGAAACCACTACCAAGAGACTGTGCAATAGGACCTGTTTTTGCAATTTGAATCTAATCACTTAAACAAGCAACAACAATAAAGGATTCTCCAGCAAATTTTAACAGGATGCAGTTTCATAAACTAATATTCAAAATGTCCAAGATAAAATCTAAAACCACTTCACATGCAAGCAATCACGAAAATGTACCCAGTCTCAAGGAAAATGCTAATGAATGTGTGATAGCCCCAAGATGAATAAGATGCTGGAATTGTCAAACAAATGCTACAAAACAGCTATTATTAGCATGATTCATGATCAAAGACAAAGGCAGTTTAGTAGAAATACAGATGTTCTCCTAAGGGATACAAAATCTATAAAAAGAATGACTGGAAATTCTAGAACTGAAAAATCCAACATTTGACATAAGAAATTCTCTGGATGGATCTAATAGCAGAGACGACAGAAAAGAGAAGCAGAGAACTTGAAGATATAGCAATTGAAATTGTCTACTTTGAAGAACAGAGATTAAAAGTATTCACTTTGAACCGAGAGACTTACATAAGTGAAGAAACCTATCTTGCTCACTGATAGGAAGATTTAACATTGTGAAAATGTGTATTTTACCCAAAGCAATCTACATACCCAGTGCAATCCCAATACAAGTTCTGGAGTCATTTTTTAATGAGGTGGAGAAATTAGTCACCAACTTTGTTTGGAAAGGGAAGAAACCTGGGATAGGTAAAGCACTACTGAAGAAGAGGAACACACTTAGAGGTCTCATACTACCTGACCTTAGAACCTATCACAGTTTCACAGTAGTCGAAACAGCCTGGTAACGGTATAGAAAGAGACATATAGATGAAGTGAAGAGAGTTGAGACCCCACGGATGTTACATCCTTTTAGGAAAAGTTAATATTCAACAAAGGCCCTAAGGCTGTAACAGGGGTAAAAATAGTCTAACAAATGGTGTTGGCAAAACTGGATGTTCATCTGCAAAAAACTGAAACAAGACCTATATCTCATACTTTATACAAAAACTAACTCAAAGTGGATCAAAGGCCAAACTTTCAAACCACCGACTTGAAGGCACTTGGCTTTGGCAATATGATCAAGATCATGCAAGAAAAAATAGAGTCAACAACGGAAGTTCTAGTACACAGCTTAGACAGACTTCAAAATCTGACAAAGTTCAATCAGCAGAAGAGAAAATAGATAAATGGGAGCTACTAAGAATCAAACATTTTTACTCAAAGACTTTGTCAAAAGAATTAAAAGGCCACCTATGGAATGGGAAAAAAACTTTGGTAACTACATGTTGGACCAATGTCTGATTTCCCTGTCTACAAGGTACTGCAAAACGTCAACAAGAAAAAAGTAAATATTGTAATTATGCAATGGGCAAAGGAGATGGCTGGACACTTCACCAAAGAGACATCTAAGCAGCCAAAAGACACATGAGGAAATGCTCACAATCCAAATCAAAACTACAATGAGATATCATCTCACTCTAATAAGGTTGGCCATAATCCCCAAACCACAAAACAATAAATGCTGGAGAGGCTGCAGAGAGATGGAAACTCCACTACACTGCTGGTGGGAATGCAAAATGGTACAACCATTGGGTTTATATATAGTTTATTAAGGGGGATCATAGGGGCAGCCATAAAGCACAACAAAGATGTAACACACCATATCAAGAAATGTAACACAGGAGTCCATCAAGTACAAAACCAGCTCTGAAAAAAGTGAAAAATCAACTCACAAAAAAGAATGTACCAGAACAGACTAATAAGAATAACAGAGAAAACATCAACACAAAAATAAACGTATCACAATGGCAGCAGTGAACGCATATCTATAAATAATTACATTGAATGTGAATGGACTGAATGCTCCAGTAAAGAGACACCGAGTGACATCTTGAATCAAAAGATAGGACTCACTTGAGACTTCAAGATAGGAACAAACTGAAAATTAAAGGATGGAAGAATATGTATCAAGCTAACAATGAACACAGAAGAGTAGGTGTGGCAAATCTAATCTCAGACAAAATCAATTTTAATGTAAAATCCATCATCATGGACAAAGATGGGCACTAACTATTGCTGAAAGGTTCAATACACAAGCAAGACTTAACTACATTAAATATTTATGCACCTAATATCAGAGCATCTAAATACATCAAAGAAACACTGACTACACTCAAAAAAGAGTTAGATCACTCCACAATAATAGTGGGAGACTTTAACATTCCACTCTCAATATGGATAGATCATCTCGAAAAAAGCTAAACAAAGATACAGAAGACCTCATTGCCACAACTTACCAACTAAACCTCATCGATATAGACAGAACCTTCTATCCATCAGTGGACAACTACACCTTCTTCTCCAGTGCACGTGGAACATTCTCCAGAATTGATGATGTGTTAGGGCATGGTGCAATTCTCAACAAAATTTATACTGCTGAATTACTGCGAAGCATCTTCTCAGATCATAAAGCCATTAAAGTCGAAATCAATAGCAGAAAAAATATAGATAGATAGTGGAACTCTTGGAAACTGAACAACATCTTGCTCCAAAAACCATGGGTTATATAGAAGAAATCAAAGATTAAATAAAGAAATTTATGGATTCCAATGAGAATGAAAACACTTCTTACCAGAACCTATGGGATACAGCCAAAGCAGTGCTCAGAGGTCTGTTTATCTCCATAAACACACACATCTATATTGGAAGAAAGAAACCGAATCAAAGAACTAACCCTAGAACAAGTGGAGAGAGAACAACAGAGGAACTCCTCAGGCAACAGAAGGAAACAGACCTTAAGTTAGAGCAGAACTAAATGAACTAGAGAATAGAAAAACAATTGAAAAAATTGAAAAGACCCAAAGCTAGTTTTTTGAAAAGATCAACCAAATTGCCAAATCACTGGCTAAACCTACTAAAGAAAAACAGAAAAGGAAAAAATAACCCAAATAAGAAGTGAGAGGGGAGTTGCCACAATAGATCCAACAGAAATAAAAAAAATTATAACAGAATACTATGAAAGACTGTACTCTGACAAATTTGAAAACATAGAGGAAATGGGCAAATTCCTTGATTCATACTATCTACCCAAATTATCACAATGTGAAGCAGAACAACTTAATAAACCCATCACAGAGGAAGTGATTGAGAAAGTCGTCAAAAAATTGCCAACCAAAAAAAGCATGGGCCCAGATGGCTTCACCGCAGAATTCTACTAAGCTTTTAGAGAAGAGTTATCTCCAATACTACTGAGACTATGTCACAGTATAGAAGGGGATGGAGTACTCCCAAACTCATTCTATGAAGCCAGCATAACCCTGAAAAGAAAGCCAGGGAAAGACTCAACAAAAAAGGAGAACTACAGACTGATATCACTCATCAATCTAGATGTAAAAATCTTCAACAAAATTCTTGCCAATAGAATACAACAAAAAAATAATTCATCATGGCCAAGCTGGATTCATACCAGGGATGTAAGGCTGGTTCAACATCAGAAAAACAATTAATGTGATTAACCACATAAATATAACAAAAGACAAGAATCACCTGATTTTGTCCACTGATGCAGAAAAGGCATTTGATAAAGTCCAACACCCATTCATGCTAAAAACTCTCAGCTAAGTAGCCATAGATGGAAAATTCCTAAATGCTATAAGGGCCATTTATACAAAGCCAACTGCCTACATCATCCTGAATGGAGAGAGACTGAAGGAGTTTCCCTTGAGAACAGGAACTAGACAAGGATGCCCACTCTCATGTGTCCTATTCAAAGTTGTACTAGAAGTTCTAGCCAGAGCAATTAGACAAGACCAAGAAATAAAGGGCATCTTCATCAGCAAAGAAGAAGTCAAAATCTCCCCATTTGCTGATGATATGATTGTACATGCAGAGAATCCCGAAGAACCTATAAGTAAACTACTCAAACTGATAGAAGTGTTCAGCAAAGTCTCAGGATACAAGATAAACATGAATAAATCAGTAGAATTCCTTAATACCAAAAACAATGCTGTTAATGAAGAAATCACCAAATCAGTACCATTTATTATAGCCACTAAGAAGATAAAGTACCTAGGAATTAATCTTACCCAAGAAATAAAAGACCTTTACAAAGAGAACTAAGAGAGACTTAGATACATGTAGAAACCTACCCTGCTCATCTATTGGCAGACTTAACACTGTGAAAATGTCTATTTTACCCAAAGCAATCTACTTATATAATTCAATCCCAGTACAAGTTCCAGCATCATTTTTTAATGAGATGGAGAAACAAATCACCAATTTTGTTTGGAAAGGGAAGAAACTCTGGATAAGTAAAGTACTACTAAAGAAGAACACACTGGGAGGCCTCTTATTACCTGACTCCAGAACCTATTCCACTGCCACAGTGGTCAAAACAACCTGGTACTGGTACAAGAACAGACAGATCAATCAATGGAACAGAAGTGAGACCCCAGAGATGACACCATCTGCCTATGAACACAGTTGATATTCGACAAAGGCTCTCAGACATTAAACTGGGGTAAAAACAGTATCTTCAACAAATGGTGCTGGCAAAATTGGATATCTATCTGCAAGAAACTGAAACAAGATCCATATCTTACACCTTATACAAAAAACAGATCAAACTGGATAAAAACCTAAATATCAAGTCTAAAACGACAAAGCTCATCCAAGAAAAAGTAGGCACAACAATGGAAGTTTTAACATACAATGTAGACAGACTTCAAAATTTGTCAAACAATCCACAATCAACAGAAGAGAAAATAGATAAATGGGAACTATTAAGAATCAAACACTTTTGCTCATCCAAAGACTTTGTTAATAGAATTAAAAGGCCACCTACAGAATGGGAAAAAATATTTGGCAACTCTATGTCAGACCCATGCCTGATCTCCATGATCTATAAGGTACTACAAAATATCAAGAAGAAGAAGATAAATCATCCAATTAAACAATGGGCAAAGGACTTGGACAGCTATTTCTCTAAAGAGGAGATCCAGGCATCCAAAAAACATACGCGGATATATTCACAATCTTTAGTTATTAAAGAAATTCAAATCAAGACTACAGTGAGATACCATCTCACCCCAACAAGATTGGCCATGATCCAAAAAACACAAAACAACAAATGCTGGAGAGGCTGTGGAGAAAGTGAAACTCTCCTACACTGTTGGTGGGCTTGCAAAATGGTCCAGCCTCTTTGGAAAGCAATCTGGTGTTTCCTTAAAGAAATGGATATAAATATACCATTTGATCCAGTAATTCCACTACTTGGAATATATCCTACAGAATCAAGGCCATTCACAGTGACAGACACATGCACAAGAATGTTTATTGCAGCACAGTCCACGATAGCAAAAAGATGGAATCAACCCAGATGCCCAACAACAGAGGATTGGATAGGTAAACTATGGTATATATACTCAATGGAGCACCACGCAGTGATAAAGAACAATGACGATTTCAGGAAACATCTCATAACCTGGTTTCAACTGGAAGATGTTACGTTGAGTGAAAGTAGTCAACAACAAAAGGACAAATATTGTATGAGACCCCTATGATAAAAAGCTCAAAACCAGACTTAAGCATAGAAGAAAAGACTCTTTGATGGCTGCAAGGGAGGGGGGGGGCGAGGTGGGGAGCGTTTAGATTAGATAGTTGGTAGAAATTTGGTGGGGTGAAATCGGTGACAGCACACATTAGAAACAAGAACAATATTAAGTGGACTTCAACATAATTTGACTACTCTTTCCATCTTAATCCGATAATGCAAGGACAGAGTAGCCAGGGCGTGGGTCAACGGACCATACTCAGGCAAAATAGAAGCCAATTGGCACAACTACCATTTTGCTAAGAGGGATCTCTGCACCCCACATTGGTGAGTGGCGTCTGGGGTCTTAAAAGCTGCCAAGCTGCCATCCGAGGGCACAGCAAATGGTTTCAACTCAGCAGGTACAGATGCTCACTGAGGACCAAAATGACACCAGAAGACAGAGAGACTCATATGAGTGGGTGCTTACATCCACTTGGGACCAGAAGAACCATATGGTGCCTGGCCACCACCAGTGATAACTGTGATGGAGCTCACAAAGTTGAGTCTCACTGGCAACACAAGAATAAAAAGGGATGCACCCTGAGATCTTCACCAAAAGACTGCAATTGATGGTCCAGTGACTTCAGGGTTCCCCTGGGAGTAAGGCCCCTGGCTCTGATTCTGCCCTTGCCCATAGACTATAACAAAGGTCCACTCTTCGGACAGCAATGGATTGGACTTGGTGATGCAGAGTGACCATATACTAGGTGCACTTTATGGTTCTATGCGTCTACAGGATATCATCCTGATGACTTCTGGCTGGAGGAAGGGGAGTGGGTGGAAAGGAGGGGAAAGGAGACTGTTGGGAGGATGAGACATTTATGGAGTAGAGAGGAAATGTGTGCTGTCACTGGGCAGGGAGAGCAGTGGAAGCTACATATAGGTTGGCATGCAAATTTATATAGGAATGTACATTTTCACTCAGTCATAATAAAGAAAGAAATGTAATTGATGTCACAACTGTACATGCAAAAAAAAAAGAAAACATCTCACAACATGGTCTCATTTGGAAGAGATCATGCTGAGAGAAATCAGTCAGTAGCAAAAGGACAAACATTGTATGAGACCCCCGCTCCAAGAACTTAAAAAATAGACTGATGTACCAAAGAAACGGCTCTTTGACAGCTACAAAGGTGGGGAGGGAGGGAGAGGGTTGGTCAAAGGCTAGACCATTGGTAGAAATTTGGTTAGATGAAAACAGTGACAGCATATAGTAGAAAGGAGACCAACTTAACTGGACTTCACTATAAACTGAAAACTTCTCTAATCTGAACCCTGTATTTCAAGGATAGAGTAGTAAGTGTGGGGTCTGGGGACCATGCTTTTGGTCCCAACTCATCCAGAACAGATGATGACTGAGAACAACAAAGACACAAGGATAAAAGAGCCCAACAGACAGAAGGACCAATGTGAATGGGAAAGTCTATCAACATGTGACCAGAAGAACCAGATGGTATCCGGCCACCTCCATAGGTATCTACAGTGGGGCACACAATGTAGAATCCTTGAGGCAACACAAGAGAAAGAAGGGTCAAGCTCAAAAACTCTAGTGAAATACAAGAAGTGATGGTTCAGCAGCCGGGACGATCTCCTGGTAGCATGGTCAATAGACCTGCTGCTGCCTCTGAGCAGAAAACGCTACTGAGGTCAGCTCTTCAGCCAAGAATGGACTGGACTCAGGGACACAGTGTGACCATATGGTGTGTATACTTAATGGTTTATGCATTTATAGGAACTGTCCTACTGGTCTCTTTTTGAATGGGAGAGGAGTGTGGAGAGGAGGGAACAGGAGTTTGTTAAGAGGTTACTAAAAGTATAGAATAAAAGGGAGGAGTGTGCTATCACTAGGAAAGGAGAGCAGAGGGAGTGGCAGACAGGCAGGCATGCAAAATTGGTTTGGATTGTATGCTTTCACTTAATCACACACACACAAAAATATTGACTTTGGAGTATAGAGATCCAAAAAATTTAAAAGACACATGAGAAACAATACAAAAAGGATTTACTTCACTGCCATAGAGGTCCAGAGATGAAAAGAATCTTTGAAGAAATGCTATTAGTAAAAGAAACCTCTAGTTTATTGACAGATGCAAATTTAATGACTTTAGAAGCTCATCAAAGCCATGTAGGATATATGCAAAGAGTATATGGGATGCATTGCCAGGATGATTATAATGAAACTTCACAAAATTAAGACAAAGAAAAGTACTGAAAGAAGCCGAGGAAAATAGACATACTGCATTGTATAATGATTACGGAATCATAGGTTTCTCAGAAAATAGAATCTGGAGGCCAGGAGACAGTGAAACTTCAGGAATGAATAAACAAGAATAAATGTCTGGGTAAATATATGAAGTTATTATTTTTCTCTCAAATACCTCAAAATATGTTTGCATATTAAAGGGAAGATTTATACATATCATGAGGTTTTCAGATGTGGAATTTCAGATAATGAAATTGATAGATGCAATGTAGGGAGGGTAAAGAGTTTACATGTTTGTAAAGTTTTTACATTTGTTTAAAAGTGTAAAATATTAAATTTAAGAAGAATGTGAAAGGTTTGGTATTCATGTTGTAATCCTTAGAGGACTACTGACACAGAAACAACAAAAAGAAAGATATATATTAAAAAATTCAGTATAGAAGTTTATATCAAATTCTAAAATTTACTCAAATAATTCAGAGTAGGCAAGAAAGGGGAGAAGAGTATAGAAAAAACAGAAGGAATGAACAGAAAATAAGTAATCAAATGAAAGCTCTAAATGTAAGTATGTTGATAACTGCTAACTACAGCAAAGAGATAAAAAATCACCCAGTTATATGCTGTGTACTTGAAACTGATTTTAAATGTAAAGAAATACATAGGTTAAATGCAAATGTTTGGAAAATATATCATATGTATGCTAATTGAAAGGAAATGGAAACAGTTATATTAATATTAAACAAAGCAGACTTCAGAAAAAAGAAAGGTACGAGATGAAAACGGATATAACACATTTATAAATGGGTCAATTCACTAAGAAGACATAAAACCACAAATGTGTGATGTTGATCACAGAGATGCAGAACACAATAGGCAAAAACCAACAGAACTAAACAGAGGAATATAAGAATCTCCATTTATTCTTGGACACTTAGATGCACCTCTCTGTAACTGACAGCGAATATACAAAATATCAATTAGAATTTAAAACAAAACCAAAACTCATTGCTCTCTAGCTGTTTCCAACTCATATTGAACCTATATGACACAGTTTAACTGCTCCGTAGGGTTTCCAAGGAGCACCTGGTGGATTTGAACTGCCGACCTAAAGGTTAGCAGCTCTCTTATTTGTCTAATGTTACTATTAAGAAATACGACAAGCGGATGCCTTTAACAAAGAGAAATTTATTTCCTCATAGTAAAGTAGGCTGAGCGTTCAGATTCAGAGCATCAGCTCCAGGGTGAGACTTTCTTTCTCTGTTGGCTCTAGAGGAAGGTCCTTGCCCTCAGTCTTCCCTTAATGGAGGAGCTTCATATACACCGAGACCTCCGGATCCAAAGGGCGTGCTCTGGTCCAGGTACTGCTTTCTTGGTAGTGTGAGGTCCTCCTGCTTTTTCCTTCTGTCCCTTATCTCTTGTAACGTAAAACGTGTAAAGGGCAGACCCCACAGAAGCTCCCTGTACTTTGGATCAGGATGTGACCTGGGTAAGGGCATTACAATCCAGTTCCAGTCTACTTTAACATAAAATTTCCATTACATAATGGAAGCCAACCAATAGTAGTGGGAATCATGGCCTACTCATATGGATACACACATTTTTGGGCTGGACATAATTCAGCCAAACTCTTTACCACTATGGCACCAGGGTTTCCAGTTAGAGTATAGAAGACCTAAATAGTATTATCAATTAACTTAGCTGAAAACTCATTTATAGAACACTCCACCCAATAATTGCACAACGCACTTTATTTATTTAATTATTTTTCGAGTACACATAAAATACTCACTAAGGCAGACCATATTCTGGGGCATTTAGCAAACCTCATTGAAATTAACTCATAGAGACCCATGTTAAAAAAGAAAAAAGTCAAAATAATAAAAATGCATTCTTCACAATAGCAGAATTCAACTAAAAATAAGGAGTAAAAATATATCTGGAAAATCTACATATATTTGAAAATTAAACAACAAATTCTAAATAACATATGGGTCCAAAGAAAGTCATAAGAGAAACTGTAATATATTTTGAGTTGAATAAAAGTGAAAATATAGTATAAAAATTCATACCATGCAATTAAGGCAATACTTAGAGGGAAGTTTATGATATTAAATACTAACATTAGAAGATAAAGAAGTTATTAAATCGATCTTCTTTCACCTTAAGAAATTCAAAAAGAAACAGAAATGTACATACAAGTTAGCAGAAGAAAAGAAATGATGACAATAGCAAATATTTGAAAATAGAAAAATCTATAAAGTGATATCACTGTAATTAAAAGGTGTTTTTTTAAAGCAATAAATAAAATTGAGAAACTTATAATCAGATTGACTAAGAAAAGAAGAAAAGACTAAATGATTGTTATTAGAAATGAAGGATACGACCTCACTACACATTTTATGGTTAAGTGCCATGTTTGCTAACCAAAAAGTCTGCGGTTCCACTCTGCTAGGCCCAGTTTGGATACTCGGTGAAGCAGTTCTACTCTGTTCTGCAGGGTTGCTATGAACTGTAATTGACTCGACAGCAGTAGATTTTTTTTTTTTGTTTTAGACATACTCTATATACATTAAGAATGTAACAATAAAATACTATAAGTAACTTTTGCCCATAATTTTGACAATTTAATGTTCTAATTCCTTGGAATGCAGAACCAACCAACTCTCATTCAAGAAGAAATAGATAACTCAAACAGTCCTATGTTTTTTTAAGGAAACTGAATTCATAGTTAAAGTTTTCCAACAAAGGAAACCCCAGGTCCAGGTGATTTTGTTGGCAAAGTCTATCAAATATTCAAGCAACAAATAATGTTAATTATGAAGTCCTGCAATTTAGTCCACGACCTTAATTGTTCTAAGTGCTACACAGCTTATTGCTGAATATTGCTATGATCAGTTTCGAAGTACTCCACTTGGGAGGCTATACACCGATGCCAGAGCCTAGTCCACCTTTCTAAGCAATTTTGGAAATCATTCGGAATGGCCATTGTGCACAGTGGCACAGTGGCAAGTTTGTGAACTTAATGGTAGTCTGCGAGGGAGTTTTTGCCAGTAAACAAATAACTATTGGAATATCCTCCCTACTCACCTGATCTGGCCCTTAATGAATTTTTCTTTACCTGAAGATAAAGGAAATACTGAAAGAAAGACATTTTGATGACATTTAGGAAATCAAATGTATTACAATTGCAGCTCTGATGGCCATTTCACAAAAAGACTTGCAAAACTGCTTTGGCATAGGCTACAGTACATAGCTTTCCAAGGGGAGTACTTTGGAAGTGACCATAGTGATATTCAGCAATGAGGTATGTAGCACTTTTTCTAGGATGAGTTGGCAAACTTAATTGTCAGTCCTTGCATACCAATCTTTTCAAGAAAATGAAAGAAGGGAACACTTTTCATCTCCAAATACGATGCCAAAGTTGCCCTGATATCATAACTATGCAAAAACATTAACATGGACAACTATCCATGACAACCACAGTCTCAAAAATGCTCAACAAAATATTAGCAAATCAAATTGAGACACACTTAAAAAAGGATAAATGCATGCCAACAGGATGGTTATTATTATTCAAGGAATGCAAGGCTAGCTCAACAAATAAAAGCCACTCAACAGACTAAAAAAGTAAAATCACGTGATTGTCTTAATAGATGCTGAAAAAACATTTGACAAAAGTTAGTATCTATAGTAAAAACTCTCAGCTAAAGAAATAGAAAAACATACCCTAAATTTAACCTAAGGCATCAACGACAATCTACAGGTAACATCATACTTAACAGTGCAAGACTGAGCGTGTTTTCCTTAAGACTGACAACAAGGTACTTATCATCACCGCTACCTGTCTATCAGTTTTCTGTACTGTAGAGGCTTTACTTTCACGGCTGTATTTGCCTGAAATCTGGATTCAAGATCACTTGTGCTTCAGAAAATATGTTGAATAACATTGTGGCTGTTCCGTACTTTGGAAATTTGTATAAGAGAAAGAGAAGTTTGAGAAGGTTCTAAATCATATACAGGCCAATCTTTTGTTATTTGTGTAATTCTAGAGAAAAAATAATGTGTCTGAGATTCTGAGGTAATAACAGCACCAGTTTCAAAGTCATTCAACTTCTAAAAGGGACACTGTGAGGATTCAATCGAATGTATATAAAGTGCTGTTACTGAAGTCACTTTAAATTTCTTAATAATTCTACTTTTCTTGTGGCATATTGTAAGATTTTACCTTCATGTATTCTTATATATATGTATACACATATGTATATATACATATATATGCATACACATGACAAAGCTCTAATTTCTCCTCTCTGCTTTGGCTACCCTGGGAAAACCCAAAAGACTCTAGATGATAATCCCCCGGGCCAAGTGATGTCACTCTGGCACTCCCATGTCTCTGCAGCATCACTTGGTCACTGCCCTCTGGTGCTGTAACTAGCTGCTGTTCTTACTATTTTATACAACTGTTTGTGTGTGTTTGAAATGATCCTGAAAAGGATCCGGCTGATTTTTAGGTACCATATCTAATTCTTTAGTAATGCTGTTCTCCTAATGTCCTTGTTGAAACAGGTATCCAAGGGAGATAAAAATAAAATTTATAGTGGATAAATTCATAAGCAAAGTTTTCTTTCTATGTTCTGGAAAAGAGAAAGTTTTCCTTCAGTCAGTGCAATATCAACCTTCTGGATGGCAAGTTGCTGTTGGCACTAAGAAAGAAAATGGAATGAGAATTAGACACTGTGAAGGAGAGCCACTTCATAGGGACTGTTCAAGATGTGGATGGGGAAACTGAACATCTCGGCCTTTAAGAATGAGACTAGAGCTGTAGAAGAATGTCAACAGTGAGTCAGATTATCTTACGACTGCTGGTCATCCTTTACAAGTTTCCTCGAATGCTTTGCCCCCGTTTTGCTGGCCTTATGTACCTCGTTGTCCGGCCTCTGCTTTACGGTCAGCCTGGCCATCTGCCAGTCTTTCCAAAGCTTAGAAACCTTGTTCTTCATTGTTTCCTTTAGTGTTACCTGCATTTCACTTCTGAATTCATGTCATCGTAAGGGTTGCAGTTCTTTCTGATTGTTTGCTGGTTGTTGAGGGTTGCTGTTGAGTGTCACAATAGAGTGGCCTGTAGGTTCTCTGAAAGCACTGTTGTCCAGTCTCTACTGGAAACGATTTTATCTGTTCATTCATTGACAACTTGTTATCGTATCCGTTATATTATTCATTTATTAATTAGGTAATTTGACACTTACGATGTGTGCTTACAAGGCCAAAACTACACATTTAACAAAACAGAAAATTTATGTAAATTTACAGTAGGTCAATTTTCGTATATAGTTCTTTCTCCTCATTAATTGTATCATTCCATTTTACTCACTGTCACAAATTAATTCCTTCACTTTTTCATTCTTGACACGTTCTCCTTTGTTTTCTCTGGGTCACCACTAGTTGTCTTCCTACCTCTGTGGTTGTTCTGCTTCATTTGTTGACTGCTTTGTCTCTTTTCACACTATAAATATGTATGTTTTCCATGGTTGATCTTAGTTCTTTTTTGTCTCTACACCTTTTCCTTCAGAATTATATTCACTTTCATATGTTCAGCTGTTACTTTTACATAGGTTATTATCAAATTATATCTTGAGTCAAGACTTGTCTCTATATATCCTTGCTCATATTTCTACATGACCATTTCAATGGTATTTAACAATGTATTAACATGACGATTACCTGTTTTCCCACCCTTGAAAATTCTGTCTTGATTTCTTAAAATGGATCCACCACTGTCTTATTTTTTCATGCTAAAATCTTGGGGGTCATCTTAGACTTCAGTCTCCTTCATGTTTGCTGCAACTTGAATCAGTCTCCCTTTCCTTGTTTTTTTTTCTTTCTCAGCATTCCTGTTATCTGCATCTACATTCTTACAGAAAATGCTGCATGATTCTAGTGCATCTGTGTAGCCTCGCAGATTTGCTCTACTTCAGCACTCTTCAGGATAATTCTCTCATCTTTCCCTTTCCTCCAATTCACCCATCACATTTGCTACTTGAGCATCTTTCTTAATTAGTGGTCACATCACCAATTTCTTCCATTCCTTTGTTGGTTTACTAAATGTACTTAACAATTTCAAATAGATTAATTCCTAAAGGTGAGCACAGACTGATCTTGACCAGCTTTCTCATTTTATTTTCCTCTCTAGAATAATTTCTATGTAACAGGCAATCTGAAGCTTCACAATTAACCCAGCATAGAATCACCCATTGGCATTCATGGGGGATTAGGTACAGTACACCCTTGGATGTCTGAAGATGCCTAAGTCCTTTACATAAAATGGCAGAGTATTTGCATATGACCTACCACACCCTCCTATATACTTTAAATCATACCTAGGTTACTTAAAATATCTAGGATGATGTAAATATTATAATGTATTGTTCAGAGAATAATGACAAGACTTGAGGCAAACAATATTCAAATGAGTGCTGAAGAGATATTGAGGATCTGTGAGACGGTGGGAGGCTACAGCAGGCTATGTCTGCTTACATCTTATTTCACTAGTGTATATTTAGTATAGTGCTCAGTATGCAGAGATTCAAGTTTTGCTTTTTTTGAGTTTTTTAAAAATGGTTTTGATACATAGTTTGTTGAATTCGTGGATGCAGAATCCATAGATATGTAGGATCAACGGTACACTGAACTCACCTTTTTTCATATATTTCCATCTGCTTAAAATGATTTACTTAGTTCCTGTATTTGTTTATTGAATGATCTCTTGTATGTTAAAGCTGTATTCAAATGCCATATTCTTTGCACTCTCTTCTGTCATCATTACATTTCTTTCAACTCATATGCTACTAGGTGTATTCACTCCTGTTATACCCATCACATAATACCTTACATATTTATATACATATTGGATTAAAATTGGAGACCTGGTGGCATAGTGGTAAAGAGTTTAACTGCTAACCAAAAGATCAGCAGTTCCAGTCTGCCGGTCACTCCTCGGAAACCCCATGAGGCAGTTCTCCCCTGTCCTAGAGGGTCACAGAGTCAGAATCCACTCAATGGTGATGGGCTGTTTTTGGTTCTGGACATAAGAGTTGACTTCATGCAACACTGGTCTGACTGAATATCTCTTTAAATAAACAAAATGAGTAAAGGGGAAGGAAAGAGAATTAGGTGTAACCATGTCTACACGGTCTGCCAATTAAGTCTGTGAACTTAATTGTTCTAAGTGTCACATATTTCATTGCTGATATCTCTATGGTCACCTTGAAAGTACTCCCGTTGGGAAGCTGTCCACTGATGCCAGTGCCTAGTGCACCCTGCAAACCAATTTTGGAACTCTTTCTGGAATGACCATTGTGCATGGTGGCAAGGTGGCAAGTTCACAAACTCTATTGTATGGTTTTCTGTGAGGGAGTTTTTAGCTAGTAAACAAATAACTGTATTGGAACACCTTCGCTACTCACTAATCTGGCTCCCAGTGACTTTTTTCTTAACCTGAAGATAAAGGAAATACTGAAAGGAAGACTTTTTAATGACATTTAAGACATCAAGGGTAATATGACTACAGCTCTGATGGCCATTCCAGAAAAGGAGTTCCAAAACTACTTTGAAGGGAGGACTGGGTGCTGGCATGAGTGCATAGCTTCCCAAGGGAGTACTTGGAAGGTGGCCATAGTGATATTCAGCAGTGAGGTATGTAGCGCTTTTTCTAGGACCAGTTCACAAACTTAATTGGCAATTCTCATAAAACTTTGGTCTTGAGTAACCATCTGGTTTTCTAAACTCTATGAATTGTCTCTACTGTCCACTTATACAATTAAAGTGGGGTTTAAATGTAAAGAATTTTATGACATTAAAAAAAAATCTTTTCCTGAGTAACATGTTTTGTATGATTTGACTTCCTTGTTAGGCAGGTAAACAAAAATTTGTACTTGGATGGATATAGTCTTCAATAATTCCTTGAAACATTTGTCTTGGTTTTCCTTCTCTTCTCTTCACCATCCCTTACCAAGTGGCAAGTGAAATAATGTTATTTAAGGTGCTTAGGAAAGACTTATTTATTTATTTATTTTTAATGTATGAAATTGGGACCTGTAGGCTTGTATTGCAGGGATTATAGTTTTGGAAGGAACAAAGCCTGGTCAGAGAGCAAGGCTTCTTCTTACATCTTCAAGGCATTAACTGGTCTACTCAGGAGCAAAATCTCTTTTTGGCAAATACATTTACACTTCTGGTTGCAAGTATAAGCATGAAAGCTGTGCCTGAAACGGGGTCCAGTTTCCATACCTCAGAACAAATGAAGAATTCAGAATTTGAGGAATTTTCTGTATTTGAAAGTAACGCATGTAAATGTGTTCAGTGCATTGCTGATAAAATTTGTTGTATCATGCTATGTGTTAGATACTGAGATATGTATGTATATATTATAGGGTTTATTTCTCAGAAAACTCTAAAGGGGATATTATTTCCTCAATTTTGGAAAATGAGGAAACTGAAGCTCAAAGTAATCAAATAACACTGTCATGTTCAGATAGCAAATGAATAGTAGAGTTTGGATTAAAAAACAGGCTAGGTTGACTTCAAAGCCCAGTGGTTAAAATTATACTACAATGTCTGAAAGGCAAACTGTGAATTTCTGTACTTTTATAATTGAAGAAGAGATGAGATCTTGGAAGTAGTTTCTGAAATTTCAAACATAAACATATAGCTGTTGATAAGTTCATTCTGAAGAACCACAGGCCTTTGGAAATTACTGCACGAGATCTTCCATGAAAGCAACTGACTGGACAGAGAATCCTCCTGGAATGGTAGAACACTCAGAAAATACACTATGGGGAGAATTTTACACATCTGTAGTTTCGTGTTCTGTACTCTTTTTCTCCTCTTTGGTGTATGTTATGCTCCTCAAATTGTAATAACAGCTATTTATTTATTTTTGCAGTGAGTTACATGTATATAATATTGTGCAACATAAAGAAAAAATCTTTCCGTTCATTCTCATGTGTGGTTTCCACAGATACCCTGTGAACCTGACAGGGTAGGTAGTAAGAGCATCTACTTTCTCTCTGCTTCCTTAAATGCAACCCAGTGCTAAAGTTTTGGAGCAGCCCAGTCTATTAAAGTTGAGACATTGATTTTATTTATGTTCTCTTTAATTTACCCATGCTTTCAGAAACAGAAGCTACCATATTTCATGCTCCCTGAAGCTTGTTCAGCTCTTCTTGTTTTTAAAAATTGGATGTTACCTGTTTTCTTTTATTATCGTGCATGTCTTTCTCACTTTCCTCATTTTTCCTGTATTTCAAATCTTTGCTTTTCTTTTTCTCTTTTCCCCTTCTCCCCTCTATCTGCCTCTCATGTTGTTCCATACACTTCAGGAAATGAAGCTGAAAGCTGGATGCAAATCTGGAAGTTAAATAATATCTAATCATTAGCAAGAAATTGGTTGTGAGGTTTAACATGCCTTCTCTCTGGAGGACCATTAATCGTGGCTACTGTAAGTTATTAGAGGAGAAAGTTTCCCTTATGCATGTCAAACCTATTGCAAAAATTATGCAGAAAGGATAGGACCAGGAATTATGAAGATCATTTACCTGAAGGCATGACAGGTATTGGCTGGTGTTATTAACCTAATTTCTAAATCACAAGCTATTTATTGACTTTCCGATTCGGCAGCACTTGGCTGGCTGGCATAGTCTTCATTGCTGTTTAGTCAATTCCAACTCACAGAGACCCTACAGGTCAGAGGAGAACTGCCCCATAGCGTTTTCAAGCAGGTTAATCTTTATGGAAGTACACTGTCACATCTTTCTCCCATGGAGTGATTGATTGTTTTAAACTGCTACCTTTCAGCCATCATCTGAGTAATTTAACCACTGCACCACCAGAGATACACTTTCTATATGGATCTGGATATCATATGGATCTATACCCATGAATAACGATAGCTAATAGTAAAAGTTCTTTTCATATTATATAGTTTAAAGTATTTTTCATATATTGCATACCTGTCCCTTCTTTCTTCCTATTCAGTTTTAATTCCTACAAGGAAAGCGTCTATGTCTTTGGCCTAGCCTTACCACATGCTCTAGATGAAACCTATATTCTATCTTTGAACTTTTTTTTCTAGCATTTCTCCCCCCACCCCCAAATACTCAACAAATACTTATTTTATGTTCATTTGATAGGTATTGTATACCACTTTATATTGTACTTGCTGTGCTTATAATTTATATTTCTTCATCTCTTTTCTTGATTTAAAGGAGTTAGAGAAAGAACAATTCAGTAAGAATTGTCAGTAAAAGCTAAAAGAAGTAATCAGGATTTAAGTTGGCCATTAGTAAAATAAAACAGATACCAAAAAATAGGCTTATTACAAACACCATCTTGAATTTTTTACAGGTGTAGAGATGAGTTGTAGTAGCAGAAAAATATGATGTATACATAAATTGTGTTAGTAATGATTAATCACTTTTCACTATAACTTACTGTTGTGATAGCAAAATAGACACATTTCATGCAATTATTTTATTTAGCTATTGTTTTATTATTGTTACCCTGCTATATCATTCAGTATTAATAAGAGACACTGTGCAAGTGTCTGTGGTCAGTTTTGGTTTTAACTTTTACTTTTTTATGTAATTATTTTGTTTAAGATACGTTATTCTGAAATAGGAATTAAGAGGCCTGGGTTTTGATCCACAGTTCTGCCAGTTATGTGAATCTTTGGAAACTCAGTTTATTTTTCAGGGTCTCATATTTTTTATCTGAATAATGACCAACCTAGACAAAATGGTGTTCACATAATTCTGTGAGAGAATTTAATCTTATTCCACTGAGGGTATGTGCTTTCCCTCTCCTAGAACTTGGATTCTCTTAGAAACTTAGTTGATTTTTTCTGGCTCCCTTCCCAGTGCTTCTGTCCTCTACTCAAGTATGCCCATCCCATTAGTCCTCTTCCATGATGACCTTCTTTTCCCAATGAGCAATGTATTTGGCTTTTGTAAGCTCTCTACTCTGAGCATCAAAATTTTGCTTATAGAAAGTGTGCACCTTGAGACCATGTGTTATTGGCTCAGGTGGTGATGGTCTAATCACAAAGAGTACATGAGAACAGAGAGAGACTCATGCCAGTGATGGTGACTCTGAACTGGAGTCAGGACACAGTGGAAAGCTCTGGGAGATCTGTGGCCTGTGATAAATGAGGATTTTTGTGTACAAAGGGTTGGAACTGTGTTTGCAAAAATGAAGGATGCTAGTTTATCTCTTCTACTGTACCTCAGCAACTCTTAAAATCACAAAATTGTATTGATGTTTTCAAGGACTAATCTCTGTCCTATGGAAAATACTGAGTTATCTGGACACAGAGAAACACATAATCCTGTTCCCTGCTCACATACCACTTTACATATAAACATAGTACTTACTAAAGGACTAAATTTTCAGTGTTACCTTTTGTATTTTTTGGTTTAAGGATTAAGAGGAATGCTCATCTGCTCAACTAAAAGGCTGTTTATTAATACTTCATATTCTTCTCATTTTGTAGTCTTGAATTAAAAGCATGAAGCTACAAAATTCCTTGAAGATAAAATGTTTGAATGGATTTCAGCCGCAATAAACAGGTAATGTCATATTTCAGAATAGCTTATAAGCCGGGAAGATATGGAATACCGCAAAAGGGGAAGGTGAAAGGTGCTGTATCAACAGGAGGTTGACATACTATTTAATTAATATTTAACGTCTCAAATATGGTCCTCAAGACCTTCACATGTATGCACCGACAGGCTATTTGTAGAGAATTTTATCTTAGTTTTGTTCTTTTGGAGTGACATGGTGGTTAAGTGCTACGGCTGCTAACCAAAATGCCTGCAATTCAAATCCACCATGTACTCCTATGGTGTCTGTCCTATAGTGTCACTATGAGTAGTAATCTACTCAGTGGCAGTGAGATTTGTATTTTTCTTTGTTGCAGCCACTAAGGCACTCACCTTAACAGAAACTCTGATGAAGTCTCCCAAATATACATTTATTAGCTTGGAGGAAGCTTTTTAAGACCAGATAATATAGGTTCCTAAAGAAACTCTTGTGACATAGTGGTTAAATGCTACTGACCAAAACACTGGCAGTTCAAATCCACCAGGCACTTCTTGGAAACTTTATGGGGCAGTTCTACTCTGTCCTATAGGCTTGGTATGAGTTGACGTGATGGCAGTAGGGTTAGCTTTTTGGTTTTCATGAAAGCCTTACAGGGTTTTGTAATTATAAAAGATCGTATAGAAGAGAGGTTCTCAGAACAACAGTGAGTATGATAAAATATGATGGAAAATAGTGACGACTCTACTCCGACTCATCGGTACTTGGCTTGGCTGGCTACTTTTTAGGGTGAGGAGAGGCCCTGGTAGGACAATGGTTAAAAGCTAGGCTGCTTACCTGAAGGTTGGCAGTTGGAATCCACCAGCCACTTCTTGGAAACCCTATGGGACAGTTCTACTCTGCCCTATAGGGTCACTAGGAATTGAAATAAGCTCTGTGGAAATTTGCTTCACTCATTTTTTTTTTAATGCAACTCCACATTTTTGTACTGTTCTTTTACCTTTGAGGGCTAATTTCATGTACTTAAGTCTCTTTTATGTCAGTGTAAATCTACAGCCTATCTAATTAATCTTACTTCATGTTTTAGGCAACTCTTAACCCAGGTGGTAGTTCCTCTTTTACTCATGCTTTCTCCTCGTCCATACTCCTCATTATGAAAAGTCTAAGTGTAAGGTGGGGAGAGAAGAGAATTACGAGAGTATGCATAAAAGCAAGATGGAATAGGTTGGAAAGAAGACTAAACAACTTCAAAAGTGATTTAAACAGCTGATGCACATCACAGATATCCGTGAATCTTGTTTTTGCCTAATCTGTTAGAGCCTGAGGTTAGACATTCAACTTCTAATGGAAAAGGTGATGGTTAGAACCTACCAGCTGCTCCATGGGAGAAAGTTGTGGCAATCTATTTCTGTAAAGATTGACAGTCTTAGAAACCCTTTGGGGTAGTTGTACTCTGTCTGGAATCATCTTGATAGCAGTGGGAATCTTCTGTTAGTGCCTCCTGGTGGCTTTCACTGGACTGCTAACATAAAGGCTGGTAGTTTCAACCCACCCAATAAATTTGCAGAGAAAAGGCCTGGAAATCTTCATAAAGACTACAGTCAAGAAAAACCTATGGAGCAGTTCAACTCTGTAACATGTGGAGTTGCCATAAGACAGTATCAATTTGACTGTCAATAGGTTTGTTTTTGCTTTTTGATCTTCTGTTAATTTGTGGCCACAGTATTGTGGAAGATTATTGTTGACAGGCTTAAATCATGTCGTGCTCCAAAACTGTGATAATATTCTGTTGTTTTTGTAAATTTGAGATCTATGTACTTTTGATTCAAAATGTAATGAGGTTGATGCATGACATCTAAGACACATCATTGTATTACCACAATGACAATTTCCTCCTCATGTTCTTAATTCTCATAATTTTGGTGTCAGCCCCATTGGCTGGATCAATGGATGTGGAAAATCACACAGTGGTATCTGAGTTTGTGTTTCTGGGACTCACCAATTCTTGGGTGTTCCAACTTCTCCTTCTGGTGTTCTCCTCCATGCTCTATATGGCAAGTATGGCTGGAAACATCCTCATTGTGTTTTCTGTTACCACTGATCCTCACTTACATTCTCCCATGTATTTCCTGCTGGCCAGTCTCTCCTTCATTGACTTGGGAGCCTGCTCTGTCACTTCTCCCAAGATGATATATGATCTTTTCAGAAAGCACAAAGTCATCTCTTTTGCAGGCTGCATTACTCAGATCTTCTTCATCCATGTCATTGGTGGTGTAGAGATGGTGCTGCTCATAGCCATGGCTTTTGACAGGTATGTGGCCATATGTAAGCCTCTGCACTATCAGACCATTATGAACCCAAGAATGTGCATTTTGTTTCTTGCTGCTGCTTGGGCCCTTGGTGTCACTCACTCACTATTCCAGCTGGCATTTATAGTTAATTTACCCTTCTGTGGACCTAATGTATTGGACAGCTTTTATTGTGATCTACCCAGGCTCCTCCGACTGGCTTGCAGAGATACCTACAGACTGCAGTTCATGGTCACTGTCAACAGTGGGTTTATCTGTGTTGGTTCATTCTTTATACTTGTCATCTCCTATGTTTTCATCCTTTATACTGTTTGGAAACATTCATCATCTGGTTCATCCAAAGCCCTCACAACTTTATCAGCTCACATCACTGTTGTCCTTTTGTTCTTCGGTCCAACTATCTTTGTCTACACATGGCCCCATCCCAACTCAGAGATGGATAAGTTTCTTGCAATTTTTGATGCAGTTCTCACTCCTTTTCTAAATCCAGTCATCTATACTTTCAGGAATAAAGAGATGAAGGCAGCAATGAAAAGAGTATGCAAACAGCTAGTGATTTACAGGAAGATCTCATAAATTATAAGAGCTCACTGAACATGGTATAGTCTTGCATTTCCATATTTGATATTTTAGAGTTGGGAATTTTGAGGCAATATTCATTCAGATGTTATCAGATCAGTACTATAATTGTGAAGAGCAAATCATGAAAACAGTATACCTCTATGTAAATCGCTCCTAATTTCTCTCAGACATGCTTTGTAGTTTTTGGTGAATGGCTGTTGTATAGCTTTTTTGAGATATAACCCTATGTGTTCCATATTGTAGATGATATTTCAAATAGAATTGTTTTTGTTTCAAATTACGTTTGCTCACTGCTAGTATATATAGGAATATAATTGATTTTTGTTTATTAACATTGTATTCTGCAAACTTGCAAAATTCATTATTAGTTTTAATAAGTTTTTATAAACTATACAGAATTTTCTTTATAGATGATTATTTTCTTTGCAAATAAAGACATTATTCCTTTTTAAATTCCATCATGGATTCACTTTATTCATTTTTGTTGTCATACTGCATTTGTAAGATCTCCCAGAGAAGTGTTGAGTATAAGTGGTTAAAGTGGATATTATCAACTTGTTCCTGAAACTATGGGACAATGATTCAATCTTTTGTCATTAAATACGATGCTAGCTATAGGTTATCCATAGATGGCTTTATCAGGTAGAAGATACTCCTTTCCATTCATAGTTCGATGAGATTTTTTTTTTTAATCAAGAATGGATGTTGGACTTTATTTATTTATTTATTTATTTTAGTATTAGGCTAATGCTGCACCTTTAGAATGGGTTGCGAAGGCTTCCCTATCCTTCAATTTTCTGCATGAGTTTGTGTAGAATTGATATGATTTCTTCCTTGACTGTTTGGTGGAATTTACCAACCAATGGAGCTGTTTGGGGCTAGGGTTTTCTCTGTAAGAAGATTTTCAGTTCTAAACTTATTTATGAAAATTTTTATTGTTGCAATAAGATCCTCTGCATCTTTACAGAGCTTTTTTCTGGATGATCTGTCCATAACTGAAAGGGGAGTGTTTAAGTTTCTAACTGTTTCTGTGGAAAGATCTATCACATTTTTTCAGTGGTGTCAGTATTTGTTCAATGTATTTAGGTGCTCTGGTGTTGGGTGCATAAATATTTAATATTGTTAAGTCCTGGTTAAGTATAGAACCTTTCAGCAATAAATAGTGACCATCCTTGCCCACAATAGTGGATTTTACATTAAAATCTATTTTATCTGAGATTAGTATTGCCATGCCAAGCCACCAAGTGCTGTCGAGTCGGATCCAACTCATGGCGACCTGACCTTATTGACATATACAGATCTTTTCATCCATCAATGGATAAGTACACCTTCTTCTCCAATGCACATGGAACATTCTCTAGAACAGCCCAAGTGTTAGGTCGTAAAGTAATTCTCTATAAAATATAAACCATTGGTTTACTGCAAAGTATCTTCTTGGACCATAGAGCTATAAAAGTTGAAATGAGTAACAGAAAATTCATAGTTAGAAATTCAAACTTACAGAAACAGAACAACACTTTGCTCAGAAAGCCTTGAGTTGTAGAAGAAATCAAGACAAAAATAAAGAAATTTATGGAATCAGATGAGAATGAAAACACATCCTACCAGAATCTATGGGATACAGCAAAAGCAGTGCTCGGAGGTTTGTTTATCTCTGTAATTGCACACATCCAGAAAGAAGAAAGGATCCAAATTAAAGAACTAAACTTACAGCTTGAACAAGTAGAAAGAGACCAGCAGAACCCCTCAGGCACCAGAAGAAAACAGATTATAAGGATAAGAACAGAACTAAATGAATTAGAGAATAGAAAAGCAATAAAAAAAAAAAATCAAAAGCTGATTCTTTGAAAGGATCAACAACATAGATAAACCATTTGCTAAACTTACAAAAGAAAAACAGCATAAGTTACAAATAACCTGATTAAGAAATGAAATGGGAGTTGTTACAACAGACCCAGAAGAAACAAAAAAATATCAGAACACTATGAAAAGCTGTATTCTAGCAGATTTGAAAACCTAGAGGAAATGAACAAGTTTCTAGATTGATACCTCTCACCAAGATTCATACTTCTCACAAGGAGAAGTAGATCAATTTAATAAATCTATCACAAAGGAAGAGATTGAAAATGTCATCAAAGTATACCAACCAAAAAAAGTCCTGGCCAAGACGGCTTCACTGGAGAATTCTACCAAATTTTTATAGAAGAGTTAACTCCAATACTACTGAGGCTATTTTACATTCCAGAAAGGGATGGAATGCTCCCAAATTCATTCTATGAAGCCAGCATAATGCTGATACCAAAGCCAGGGAAAGATCCCACCAAAAAAAGAAAATTACAGACCAATATCACTCATGAACCTAGATGAAAAAGTCTTCAACAGAATTCTGGCCAATAGAATTCAACAACATATAAAAAAAAATTTGTCATAATCAAATTGGTTTCATTCAGAGATGCAAGACTGGTTCAACATCAGAAAAACAATTTATGTAATCAACCATATTAATAACACAAAAGATAAGAATCATGTGATTTTGTCATTTGATGCAGAAAAGGCATTTGACAAAGTTCAACATCCATTCATGCTTAAAACACTCAGAAAAATAAGAATAGAGGGGAAATTCCTCAACACAATCAGTAGCATCTATGCAAAGCCATCATCATCCTGAATGGTGAAAGTCTGAAAGAATTCTCTTTGAGAATGGGAACTAGACAAGGATGCCCACTCTCACCACTTCTATTCAACATTGTGCTAGAAGTTCTAGCCAGAGCAATTAGACAAGACCAAAAAATAAAAGGAATCTGTATCAGCAATGAAGAAGTAAAATTCTCCCTATTTGCAGGGAGATATGACATGATTGTTTATACAGAGAATCCAAAGAAATCCATAAGTAAACTATTGGAACTAACAGAGGAGTTTAGTAAAGTAACAGGATACAAGATAAACATAAATAAATTTGTAGGATTCCTTTATACCAACAGCCAGATTATTAAAGAAGAAATCACCAAATCAATTCCATTTACTATAGGCCCCAAGAAGACAAAATACCTCAGAATAAATCTAACTAGAGAAATAAGAGATCTTTACAAAGTGAATTACAAGACTTTACTACAAGAAACTAAGAGAAACTTACATAAATGGAGTAATCTACCCTGCTCATGGATAGGAAGACTCAACATTGTGAAAATGTCTATTTTGCCCAAAGCAATCTACTTATATAACGCAACTCCAATACAAATTCCAGTGACAGTTTTTAATGAGATGGAGAAACAAATCATCAACTTTGTGTGGAAAGGGAAGAAACCTCAGATAAGTAAAGCACTGCTGAAGAAGGGGAATACACTGGGAGGCCTCTCATTACCTGATTTTAGAACCTGTTACACTGCCACGGTAGTCAAAACAGCCCGGTACTGATACAAAAAGAGACATATAGACCAAAGGAACAGAGCAGAGACCCCAGAGATGCTACCATCCTCCTATGAACAGCTGATATTTGAAAAAGTTACCAAGATTTTAAAATGGGGTAAGAACAGTCTCTTTAATAAATGAGGCCGGCAAAATTGGACATCCATCTGCAAAAAATTGAAATAAGATCCATATCTCACACCTCATGTAAAAACCAACTCAAAGTGGCTAAAAGACCTAAATATAAAACCTAAATTGATAAAGCTCATCCAAGAATAAATAGGATCAACAACAGAAGTTTTAATACACAGTGTAGACATACTTCAAAATTTGACAAACAAAACAGAAGAGAAAATGGATAATTGGGAACTACTAAGAATCAAACACTTTCACTCATCCAAGGACTTCATCAAAAGAATTAAAAGATAACCTACAGAATGGGAAAAAATATTTGACAATTATATGTCAGACCAATGCCTGATCTCTATAATCTATAAGGTGTTACAAAATATCAACAAGAAAAGGATAAATAATCCAATTAAGCAATGGGTGAAGGAAATAGACTGACATTTCTCTAAAGAGGATATCCAGGCAGCCTAATGACACATGCAGAATTGCTCATGATCATTAGCTATGAAAGAAATTAAAATCAAAACTATGATGAGATACCATTTTACCCCAACAAGGTTGGCCATGATCCAAAAAACACAAATCAACAAATACTGGAGAGGCTGTGGAGAAATTGGAACTCTTCTACACTGTTGGTGGGATTGCAAAATGGTCCAACGTCTTTGGAAGACAATCTGGCACTTCCTTGAAAAGCTGGAAATAGATATACCATTTGATCCTGTAATTCCACTGCTTGAAATTTATCCTTCAGAAACAAAGTTGTCACACGAACAGACACATGTACACAAGTGTTTGTTATAGCACAGTCCACAACAGCAAAAAGTTGGAATCAACGCTGATGCCCGTCAACAGATGAGTGGGTAAGCAAACTATGGTACATACACTCGTGGCTGTGATAAAAAAAAAAAAACATGACAATTTTAGAAAAGATCTTATAACATGGTGTCATTTGGAAGAGATCATGCTGAGTGAAATCAATCAGTGTCAAAAGGACAAATTTTGTATGAGACCCCTATTATAAGGACTTAACAAGAAATTATCCACAGAAGAAAATGACTGCGTTGGCTACATGGGTGGGTGGGAGGATGAGGGTTTTCCATAGATAAGACAATTGATAGATGTTAGACATATAGACCAAAGGAACAGAGTAGAGACCCCAGAGAAGCTACCATCCTCCTATGAACATAGGTGGGTGGGAGGATGAGGGTTTATCATAGATAAAATAATTGATAGATGTTAGAAATTTTATTCTTTTACTGTAATTAATAAAAAAAAGATATATTTTTTAAGAAAAGAAAGTTTTATGTTTTCATTCTGGTAGTTAATGTCTCTCAAGTAATTTGCACATTTATTTATGTTGTCAAATTATCTGGATAGTTTGTTCATAATATTCCTTTAATTTATTTTTTACAATTTATGTAAGACTTACTTACTCCGACTCGACGGCACTTGGCTTGGCTGGCCTACTTACTCTCATTGTGCATATTTAGAAAGTGGCATAGCAAGTCACTAAGTGTAGACTAGAATCAAAGGAAGTGGAGTTAGACTTGACGTAGCAAATGACAAAAGTAGCAAGTAATGTGTTGTTGTTGTTAGCTGACTTTGAGTCAGAAGAATGTCACCTGATTCTACATCATTCTCCGAATTATCGATGTTTTTGAGCCTGTTATTGTAGCTGTTGTGTTAATCCACCTCACAGGCTTCCCTTGTTTTCACTGACACTCTCTCAAAGAGTGCGTCTTTTTCTAGTGATTCATCTTTGCTGATGATGTGTTCAAAGACAGCAAGACACAGCTTGCCATCCTCGCTTGCAAACAATACACTGGCCACGCTTCTTCCCATATTGATTTGTTCATTCCTCTGGCAGTCCATGGTTTATTCAATATGCCTTGCCAAAATAATCTGTGGTCATCTTTGATCCACTATAGTATACATAATATGCTATTTTTCTCTCAATATTTTGCCGTCTCAGATAGCATACTTCGCAGTGCACACAGTATTTTCCCCTAGGCCCAGATGATTAAAGAATGAAGTTAGCAATGGCAAAGATTTATGTCTGACAGAGTCTGTAAGAGTTTATGCAATGGCCTCTCAAAGTTCCTTCATTCTTCATTTCTCTCCACCGCAGCCGTGCTGACCTTGTTGCCATTCTTAACGCGTTCTAGGCATATGTGCATCTCAGGAGTTTTGCATTCACTTTTCCTGTTGCCTGGTACACTCTTGTTTATATCTTCAAGGCCCATTCCTATATCTTCTTCAAGTGTTTGCCCAAATCTCATGTTATACATGAATCCTTTCTTAGCCAACTTTTGAAAATTTTGTATTGTCTCTTTCCATATCAGCTTCCTGTTTTCTTTACTGCCGTATTTTGCTTTATCACAAGTTGGTTTAGTCATCTAGTACTAACTACACCAGAAATGCTACAAGTGAATGATTTTAGCAAAGATGAAATTATTCTCACAGTTTAGGAAACTAGAAATCAAAATCAGGGTGCTATCTCTGAGTCAATGCTTTCCTTTTGGTTGGCTCTTGGGGAAGTTAATTATCTTCTTTCAACATCTGTTTGATCAGTGCTCCTTGGATGCCTCCACATGTCATGGCATCAACCTTCTGCTGGACCTTAGAGGTTCTCAACACAGCAAATCAGGTCTAAAAGAAGTCTTTGCTCCTGTCTCTTTTTCTTGGTGATATTGAGGTTTCCCTTTCTCTTACTACCATTATGGTTTTCCAGTTCATAAAAAATTAACTCTGGCCTCAGAGGACAGAAAAATTTAAAGTTCAGTGTAGTTATCTTGTAGACATACTCTGGGCTGCTTTAAAGAAAAAACATATATACATATAAGTGTCAAGAATATATACTATGTTAAATCAGTGGGAAAATACTATACACTTTTAAGTCAGTTGGTAGTTTGCAACCCTGAAGGAGTCAAAAAAAAGTAGAGTCTGTATTAAAGCTTACTCTGCCCTCTTCATAGCTTTATTTTATGATCTGTCATGACACATGATTTCCACTTTTAAAAGTTTATTTCAGAAATAAATTTTATTTCACTGCAGGAAAAGAGCATAGAAATAAGCACACACTGTCTTTAAGACTTCTGACAGGAGTACTGTCTCAGAATTGAGTGCTGCTGTAATGAGAATACCACAAATGGATGGCTTTAACTAATAGAAATTTATTCTGTCACAGTTTAGGAGGCTAGAAGTCCAAATACAGGGCACCAGTTTTAGAGGAAGTCTTTCTTCAGTGTTGGGGGTAGGTTCTTGTTTCCTTTTAATATCTGTTGGCCTGGCGTTCTTTGGAGATCTATATGTGTCTTAGCCTAGCTCTTACCCTGGGTCTAGGAGGTTCTCAGCATAGGCATCCCAGGTCCAAAGGACACACTTTTCCCTTGGCTCCCTTTTGTTGGTGGTAAACAGGTCCTTCTTTCTCTGCTTGCTTGTCTTTCCTCTTGTCTCTTGTTAAGATAAAAGGTGTGACTCAAGTAAGGACATTACTTGAACAAGGGTACTAAATTTGATGACTAGGGTATGATTGCTGACTTGAGTCACATCCTCTAAGAAGGCCTGTGACTAATCATCCCCGGCTTTTTGCATAACAAAGGCAGCCCAATCCCAAGTGGGATTGGAACCACAGGTATAGAGGTATAAGGTATAAAATCAATCCACAACATATAAGCACCTTCTTAATATACAAGATAATTTAGTTATTCCTACTCAACTATCTTTTATTTTCCCTTCTTTTTTTTTTGTTATTATGACTGAGTGAAAATGTACATTCCCGTATATTATAGTAAAAATTCTATTATCTAATTCTTTGTCCACTAACAACATGTATCTAGCAGTAACAAATGACCAAGTGTGAAAAGAGAGTAACAACGGCTATGGTGGCTATGGGTTTACCTGGGTGGGCCGTAATTCTCGGTGGTTTGGCAGTTATGTAATGATGTTACTTGGTAGTTAGTGCATCGTGTAATCATCCCCTATTTCATGATTTGATGTAGTCATTCTGCATTTTCACATACTGCTGATTTTTGTGTAACAGTCTGGGTTTTGGAACCTAATCCTGTCAATTATTAAGGAGTGGGAATACTCACAAGTTAACTAATTTCTAGTTGTCTGTCTCCCTTCACTAAAATCAAGCTGCTTGAGGGAAGATAGTTTTGTTTGTTTTATTCACTAGTGACCAAAATTACCAAGTCATGCCCTTACTTGGATCACACCTCTTAACTTACAAGAGAGAAAAGGGAACAGGAGCAAGCAGAGAGAGGGAGACCTGACTACCACAAAGGAAGGCAAACTAGGGGCAGATATTTCTTTGGACTAAGAATCTCCTAGATCGAGAGCAAGATTGAGGCCAAGATGCATATTGATCTCCTCACTGCCTGGCACATAGAAGGTATTCAGTAAATATTTTTTGAATGAATGACTATTTAAAGTCAAAACCATGTCTACAGATTATAACCAATCAGACTACTCATTATGCAAGTACATTTGTGTGTATTCAGATCAAAGGGAGTGTGTCTGAATGAACAAGTATACGACAAGTCTATTAAAATTAGAAAAACGTTATACAGCATGTATATACTAGGTGATAGCATATTACTGAATACTAAAACTTGCAGTGCTCACTTTCCTGTGGTTCCCATTGGGGAAATCTATGAAGTAGATTGTAATGGTGCACAACGAAACCAAAGTTTCATAAAATCATTGGAAGGCAGTGGTCAGTGAGGATCAGCGTTGTGATAGGAGCTATTAGTACTTTGTGTGAAGAGATAGACATTGACTAAAGTTGTTCAACATGATAACACAATTACTTTATTTTTCAATTGATCAGAGAATATTTTAATTATAAGTAAATATTTTTTGCACCCTAATTTTCTTCTTCAGTTAGCTACACAACTAGGTGATATTCTTTTATTGATGAAAGATGTAACTTCACCCCCCAAATGAAACCATTGCCGTTAAGTCGATTCCGACTTACAGTGAGCCTATAGGACAGAGGAGAACTGCTCCATAGAGTTTCCAAGCAGTGCCTGGTAGATTTGAAATGCCAACCTCCTTGTTAGCAGCTGTAGCACTTAACCACTTCACTACCGGGGTTTGCAAGTAACTTCATAGTACTTTAAAAATCTGCAAAAGCCATAAACTGTGTAAGGCAGAAACCTGTCAGAAGAATAAAACTCAAATATTTTCCATTAAACAGAAAGTGATAGAGAAATGGTGGCTACACTTTATCAAATGTGGAAAACTCATGAGACCCAGAAAAACAAGGTGTGCCATCAAGTTCCAGCTCTCACAGATTTCACTATATCTAAAATGGTATTTCTGATATTCTCGTTAGTGAGATATGTAATTTTTTCTATTCTTCCTTTCCTCTATGTTATATGTGATAGACATGATGGAAAGCTTCCGTATTGTATGCAGTATGATCTTTGATTCATGCTCATACAGTCTCATTTTTTTTCTACTAGTTATCATTTCTTGCATTCACACAGGTTTTGCTCCACTGTGGCTCCTAGAATGTTTCATGACTGTTTCAGTAAATACAGTGTCATCTTCTCCAGTACTGCATTATTAGTAGCATGTTTATTCACACAATTAGGGACACTGAGATTATCCGGCTGATAATTGTGGTTATTGAGGTTGCTACCTGCTTACATGGGGGGGGGGTGGGGTGGGGTGAGAAATAGATCTTGGCTGAGTTAGGAGAAAAGAAATTGATTGAACAGTACTGGGTAGCTAGTATAACGGTTGGGATGGCTATAAAATCTGGATCTGGCTTAAGGCCAGAATCCCAGGAACAATGTCCAAAAGCCCTAGATGTGATCTAATAAGAAAAGCACCTTAATTCCTGCTCCCATGTTGGGCACTAGAGAAAATTGCCCTTGGTACTAACACTCCATCATGACTGCTTCCGTTTCAAGAACTCAGTTTGAAACCACTTACATCTGCTAAGTTCGGACATGTCTTCTGACATCTTTACCAGAAAAACCAGTTGTGGAGTAAGTAACTTGATTTCCTCAAGTTACTCTCATAAGTGAAGTCCCATGTGGGTGAGTCTAACGGGTAGAGTTTCACATCTGAGAGCTACCTGAAAAGAAGTTGAGGAATTCAATTTCAGGTTTTCATTAAGAAATGGGACTAATTAGGGTAGAAATTTATAAATGCGGCAAGTGTGTTCAAAAGCTAGGAAAGTCAATCATGCATTTGAGAACTACACTGACCCAAGCAAGCAAAATATGAATTTTACTTCAGGACTCAGTCACCTAGATAACCCAGTTAGTTTTTATAGTTAAAAACAATTCTTTCTGTAATTCTAAGTCTCTTGCTTTTATTGTAATCTTTTTAATTGTTCATATTTGCTTACAGAGAGCTACAGTTAATTTATTGACAAAAGCTGTTCATATTTGGTTTCTTCATTTTTCAAACTGATACTTTTTTATCCTTTCTTCATGGTCACTGTCTTGTAATACCCCTCAGGTCACAGATCTAAAATCCTCACCATCTTGTCTGTTCATATAACTTTGGGGGATGGACTATGGATTGAAGAATAAATCTAAGTATGTAGAGTAGAAGAAATATGAGGCACCTGGTATGACAATGTGTTTGTCGATCAAATTTGCTTACTGTCACGAGTCTAGGTGACTCGTTCCAGGTATTGGCTGAATGAAAGTTATGTTTTGGGGATCCTAGATGATTAGTCCTTATAATATAACAAAATTATGTCAGATTTTATGTTCCAGAAAAGCATTCATTATTTCTAGAATATTTATTCTAGAAAACAGAGCTCTGTTTTCTAGCAATTCATTATATATTATGGCACACAATGATAACATAATGTTGCTAAAAAACAGAATTCTTCCAATTTATCACCTGAACAAGCCAAAGAATGAATGTAGTTTGTGTTGGTTGGTGGTGAAATAAGAAGCAAACAAAATAATTGAATATTGAGAATAAGGAAGCTAAAAAGGTACTGATAAGATAGCTATAGAGCTTTTAATAGGCAGTAAATCTTTGAAAGAGAATATGGGGCTGTTGAATGACATTTATGATTAGTGGTAAAAAAGAACTGTAGTTTTATCAGCTTTAAATTATAAAGCAAAAATTACTTTTATTTGTGATAAATTATAACACAATGAAATAACCATAAAGCAAGAATAAAAAAAATATTGTCATCATTTCACTAGAAATTTTTAAAATTAAAACACTAAATTCAAATTATATTTCCATTTTTTTAAATTTTAGTAACATAGGTTAGCTTTGTTGACAACGACTCTTGATAGAAGTCTCACACCAAGGTATGTGAGTTTGTCAGTCAAGGACTTGACTATGTAAGCTTTTAGATTTTTACTCTTCTTTTTTATTTTTTTATTCTTTGTCCTTACTATTTTCTGTGGCCTTCATTTAATAATCACCCCTATTTTTTCCAGTCAGCATCTCCTCATTTGTGTGATGTATTTTTGAACTTGTACTCCTTACATAAGTGTTTGGTGTTTTATGGAGTAAAAAATCATATACTTTGAGAGTTGTGTCTCTCTCTCTCATGCACACACACACTTTCCACACTTTTGAAATGCTGCAGAATCCACAACTATATCAAAAGGCAGAAACTTGTCAGAAACATAAAACTCAAAAGTATCTTCCATTACTATATAAACCCACTGCTATCTGCTGCTACAGAGTGGTACAAAAGTGGTAAGACAGTACCCTTTCAAAGGAGAGAAGCTTGCTAGACCCAGAAAAGGAAGGTAAACTTTTTAAATTCTCACGCTTATACATTTCACTCTTGGAAGAGGATTTCCAGGTCTTTCAAGGCTCCTGTGGTTACATTAGATTCCTCAATACCAATTTTTCAGTTAGCAGGCAAGTGTGTTAGCTATTTAAACCACACAGTACACACACTCTGTGTATATGTGCGTGTAAACTTTTATTTTTGCCACTAGTGTCTCTAAAGTAGTTCTACTCATAGTCTTAGATTTTTACATCATTCAGCAATTATGCTGTTGGATCATTATGACTCTTTGCTATTCTAGTACTTCTTGTATAACTGGCTTTATTGTGTGCCCAATTTATCTTTAATGAAAAACTGCCTTTCTATAGTATGAAAATGGATCATTTACACAATGATATTGCTGAAGTCACTACACTTGGAAACCCCAAATGCTAATTACAGTTCCTACTCATCACCAAAAGTAAATAAATTTTTCCCTGTTTTCATGATTACTTACAACATTTTTCAGATAGTACTCCAAGGCCTGTTGCATTTCCAGCTTATTTGTTAGGTCTTAAAAGTCTCACTGCAATATGAACAGATCACACAACCTTGCTTGCTGAAAATGAAGAGGATGTGAAGCACTTATTGGCTATAGCCTTCAGCATGGATTACACCTTAACATAAAGAAAAAAAAAAAATCCTCACAATTAGACCCATAAGCAACATTATGATAAACGGAGAAAATATTGAAGTTATTAAGGATTTTCTTGTACTTGGAACCCCTAACAGTGGCCATCAAAGCAGCAGTCAATAAGACAAATTTATTACATTGGACTAATCTGTGATAGAAGACCTTTTTAAAGTGTTATAAAGCAAAACACACCACCCTAAGGACTAAGGTGCTTATGATTCAAGTCATGGTACTTTCAATCATATGCAGGTGAAAACTGGAAAATGAATAAGGAAGACCAAAGAAGAACTGATGCATTTGAATGAAAGAATTGAAAAAGAATATTGCCAGAAGAGCAAAGAACTGTATCTGAGTACAGTCAAACTGCTCCTTGGCAGCCAGGATGGTGAGTATCATGTACTTTGGACACACTATCAGGATGGTGCAGCCCCTAGTAAATTTTGCTTAGCACAGTAGAGGGTCAGGGAAGAAGAGGAAGACCCTCAATGTGGATTGACACAGTGGCTACAATAACGGTCTTAAACATAGCAAAGATTGTGAGGATGGCACAGGACAGAATATTGTTCTGTTCTGTTGTACTTGGTAGAACCTAACAACAAGAAGATAGTTGCTAAATTTATATCTAGACACTAAATATGAAAGGAATTAACTTAAGAGCCATTGTGTCAATTTTGTTTTGATAGCGACCTTATGTAAGAGCAAGTTAGATCTGCCCTATAGAGTTTTCTAGGCTGTCATCGTTTTTGCTCCTACCCACATGTGGGAAAAATATGTGGCAATCTGCATTGGTAAACATCTGTAGACTTGAAAATTCTGTGGGGGTGGTTCCACTCTATATTACAGGGTCTATGAGTAGGAATTGAGTAAATGGTTTCATTTGGTTTAATCCTGGTCTGAGCAGATCATCAGATCTTTCTCAGCACAGCCCTTCAGTGGGTTGAAATCACCAATCTTTCAGTTAGTAAGGAGTGATTAATCATTGCATCATCAGGGCTCTCTAAAAGGGAATATATGCTAGTATAATTATACTTTGTTTATTTCCTCTGTAGGAACAGTAAGTCAGATTTTGAGAGGACAGTCACTGTACAGAGAGAGAAAACCGAATTTGGGTTTCTTAAATAGGGATATAACTGAATCTAATTATCTCTTAAATGGGGGCAATCCTAGTCTTGCTAGGATGGTTGTTAAAATAACAAACCAGATCCACAGCCAACAAATCAGTTCTGACTCTTAGTGACCCTGTAAAACAGAGTAAAACTGCTGCACAGAGTTTCCATGGAGGCCTTGGCGGATATGAACTGTTGACCTTTTGTTTAGCAGCATTAGCACTTAATCACTATGCCACCAGGGTTTCCAATGAAGTTAGAGAATTTTTAAAAAGTGATTGCATAAACAGCTTTCATAAAGTAATGACGTTGGGCATAAAGAGCAACCGTATTCATCCTTTTGTGGATCAGAGTAACCTTATGTTTTTCCTTTCTTTAAGCTGCAACAAGAAGACTTAAAATTGATCAGTCTAGTGTCTATCATAGGAATGTGCAAAACAACTGATCACATTTTCTTAGTTAAACAACCTCAAAAGATGGGGCCTTCCCCTGTTTACCTCTTATCTGCTTGCCTGTACATTACTCCTCTTAGCTAAATAACCCTGGAAGGATAGACCATCCCCCTCCATCTCACTACCTTCTTATTATCTCCGTGCTTGAAGTTCCTTTCAGGTCAACTTGACCAGAGCTGTGTTAACAAGAGACGTGGGTGACTGCTGAATAACTTCTTCCCCAAATGAGTCCTGTCTAGGAACCAAAGAGCTTGGGTCAAGGAACTAAAACGCTGAGCATATTTCACCAAAATACATAGTGGGATCCTATTTGAGAGCAAAAGGTCTCACCCTCTTTCCTGCCAAGTCTCAGCTCAGCCCTTTATTACATGCGTGCATGCTATTTCCAGGAATTTAGTCAATATATGTAACTCCCCTTTTCCTACGTAGCATAAAAACTTTCCAGACTGGCATATCCCTTTATCGGGAAGGCCGACTTCGGAGGAATGTATCCCCCTGTCTCCATGTGTACACATACGTAATTAAACATCTCATTTCAATCGTTTCAAAGATGGGCTATTTACAGCAGGCGACACAATCCCGCTTAGATTTTCGGTTAACAGTACGTGTTCAATAAATGTCCGTCTTCCTATGCGGAAGGGGCCTCTTGGTGGCTGACACATTAAACAAGATTGTCTCCTGAGATCCGTCCCCAGGCACCACAGTTGTGAAGTCCCTCCGCGAAGGCCACCGTGAGAACGGGATGCCGATGTTCCCAGGAGGCGGCACAGAGCGCCCTTACAGGAACTCAGGAACAGTGCAAGCTCTCCAGGACTACATCTCCCAGAAGGCACTAGGCTCAGCCAATCGACTGTCAGCGACCCCTCGAACTGGTTCCAGACGATGGGCTTGTCGGTTGTCGGTCTTGGTGTCACCCAACCCCTCCCGGCGCTAGGTCCCCGGCGCTGCGTCTTGGAACCCGCGAAGAAAAGGCTGTGGTAGTGGTGCCTTTGCTATTACAGCATGCTGAGACTCTGCATCCCCTGAGCAACGTGTGGGTGTCCCGACTTCCCGTGAATAGTGGGAACGTATCACGTGATGAAGTAGCCAGTGGCGTCAGCGGGGCGCTTTGGGTGCCTCGTGAAGTCATCCTTACGCGACAGTGAGTTGCAGTTGTGGGCATCCTGAGCGCTACTCCTCTAACTGTTTTGAGAAATCGTGAAAACCTCTACGCTTTTCGTCCCCCGTCTGCGATGTTGCCTCCACTGGTTAACCCGTAGCGGTGACTGGACAAGTGCGGCTCAGCGTACCAAGCTTTGTGAAAGTACTTGTTTGAGAGGAAAAGCTTGGTTTACACTGCTTTATTTTTAAGAGAAACACAGAGAACAGGAAACAGAGTTTCTGAAGAAACCAGTAGAACAAGAGGAACCAAAGGCATTTGCCAAAGATCTAATGAAATAAATTATACATTTTCATTAGTAACTAAGACAGAAAGAGAGAGAGAGTGTTCAGACAGAAGACTAAGGACACAGTCTTAATAATTTAAAATGGAATTTCTTAATTTTTTTTTTTGACAATGTGCAGAGTAATTACAACGGAAGACAGATGAAGGGAATTGAAGCAGTTGAGTCAAGAGCTGGTAATCCAGGAATTTGGGTAATCATAGTTTCTTAAAAGACCACAAGGTGGGAGTGTTTCCAAATTAATTTTTAATTTTGAAGCCGTTTATTAAAAGTAAAAATTAACTTCTTTTTTCACCTTTCTTGTGTTCTTCCATTCTTTTCATCTATCTTCCTCTCTCACTCACTAAAATAAGAGAAAACAGCATAAACAAGAGTGCAAAATCACCCAAATCAGAAGTCTAGAAAAGACCTAATATTGGAATTATGAGATGCAGAAAATAAAGTGAGTACACTTAAATTTTAAAAATTATTAAAATATGTTGGAGACCTTGTGGTGTAATGGTTAAAGTGCTTGGCTGCTTGCCGAAAGGTCAGTGGATGAAACCCACCAACCACTCTGCAGGAGAAAGCTGAACGTTAGTGGATGGGGCACCATCCATAGATAGAAAAAAACCCTATGAATATCAAGTAGGTAAATAAATATGGAAAATTTTTTGTCTGGAAACATTGTAATAAAGTCACAGAACATCCAGGATAAAGAAAATCATAGAAGTAGCCATGGAGATAAGATAAATTATCTTAGGAGCAAAAGTAGATGGCACTTGACTTCTATCAGCAACAGTGGAAGCCAGAAAATAATGAAATGATATTTTTAATGGGTTGATGGAAAGTAAGTTTCAGTCTCGATTTCTATGTAAAATATTTTTAAAGAATAATAGCAAATTAAAAATATTTTCAAATAAAGAAATACAAAGATTTTGCTACAATAGTTGCTATATTCCATAGAAGGGAACAGTGATTCCATATGAAAGGTCTCAGCTATAAGATAAAGTATAAAAAAATCAGTGGTGATAAACATTGACTATAGAAACCCATTATAATAGGAGTTAAAATCTAGGCTTGAAATACATGACAAAAATTGCATGTAAGTTGGAAAGTGATAAAATATTCTGTGCTCTTGGTTTAGGAGAAGATAAATGTGTATTTCTATTTCTTTAGAATATATATACATATACAGTGTATAGATTGTATTTGTGTTTATATGTCTTTAGCATGAAAATATATTCATATATACTTTATACCAGAAAACCAAAGCCATTGCCACTGAGTTGATTCTGACTCATAGTGACCCTAATGACAGAGCAGAACCGCCACAAAGAATTTCCAAGAAGTGCCTGGCAAATATGAACTGCCAGCCTTTTGGTTAGCCGACGTAGCACTTAACCACTACACCACCAGGGTTTCCTGCATACTATGTAAGTCATCTATACACTGAAGAGTCATAGAATGCACGGGGAGCAAGTATATCCTAATGGTTGTGTGTGCAGGTTCTAGGTCAAATTTTCTGAGTTCAAATACAAGTACCATCCACTTGTAGGATCAGGGCAAAGACTGAGTAAAAAAATAGAGCATTAACACATTACCTGACATAAAGGAAACAATCAGTGTTTGTCCTAATTTTTGCATTTGTTTTTAAGAATGGACCTAAATGATTATCCAGAAGTCTCTCTTTGGCTGTGACTGAATATTGTTTATTCCCTTCTCTTAATTCATGTTTTTCACTCATTTTATTCTTGTGGGCCATTTTACAGATGTTTTGCTTTCAAAATTATAGCTAGTAGCTTTTAGATGATCTTACCGACTTGACAGCACTTGGCTGACTTGGCTACTTAGAACAACAAATGAATGTGCAAAATATTAAAACAGTCTCACTTGTAGTAGTAATGTAGTCATTGGTACCTATTGTTTGCATCAGGTTTAATTAATTTTTTTGTATGAAAACAGGTCTTTAGTTTTTTCTCCCTCTTGGATTTTTGTGACCTCATCTTTATTCATCCTATTGCTTTTCCGCCTCTTGTAATGGAAAAGTTGTGAGAAGAAAGAGTAATAGATTTGTTTTGGTAGCTTTATTGTATTTATGTGGCGGTAATGAGGATAATGCAGAACTATTTTTTAAAACATAAAAGTACTAATGCAATTTTTTAAAATTCTTGTTATCTTCAGTTGCAGTATGCAGCCATTGTTAATGAAAGGACTGTCTTTTTGCTTCATGGCAAAAAAAAAAAAAGAAAGAAAGAAAGAAATAGGGAAAGAAAAGACTAATTTACAAAAGAAAAGTCATCCCCAAGTGACCCATTAACCACTGAATTTTATTTTTCTTTTGTTACCACCATGATTCTAGGAGACAATTCCCATAACAGATTCACTTTGGGCTGGAAATACCAGGTCTCTAAAGTTCTACTTGGTCACTACCCAAGTGCAATTATTGTTGTTAATTAACTGTCTTTACTATGGCGGCGTTTTGTGTAACTCTTTGCACAGGGGAGAATTAGGCAACAGACAGAAACTTTTTAAGTTGTTTTGACTCCCTGGAGATGTGTTGATGTGATGAGTCAAAGGATCAAAATTTCCCCTGTTCCTTGTGATTCAGTATGAAAAATATGAGTGCATTGATGGGATCAGTGTTCTATAACGGTTAGTTTGAATGTTGGCATACAGACAAGGGCAATTATAGGTTGGAGGCTTTGTGCTGACATGTGTTCACCATGTATTGACTTTGATTTTAATTACTATTTTTATTGTAAAATCAAACATGATACAGAAAACCACACTAGATATATTTATCCTTTAATTTTTATAAGCCAAACATCCTTGCCCTATAATAATCACCCAAGTCAAGATGTGGAACCCAACCTTTTGAGAAGCTCTCTAATAGCCTCATCCCAATTAAAATAGCCTCATTCGAATAGCAGCCACCTTTCTGCTCAAAAGTGAACATGATCCTGTTACAGTAACGGTTTCTTTTTTTTTTTCTTTTAATTGTGTTTTAGATGAAAATAATTTACAACACTAATGTTTCATTTGAAATTTATACATCTTTTTTTTTTTTGGTTACAATTCCTGCAGTGTGTCGACACTCTCCCCTTTTCCCTTTCTGTTCTGAGGTTCTCTGTGTCCATTCATTCAGTTTTCCTGTCACTTCGTGCCTTCTCATCTTTGCTTTGGGACAGGTATTGCCCATTTGGTCTAATATACTTGACTGAACTAAGAACACATTCCTTACATGTGTTATTGTTTGTTTTATGGACCTGTCCAATCTTTGGCTGAAACGTGACTTTGGAGGTAGTTTCAGTTCTGAATTAGCAGGGCATCCAGGGCCCCTAGTCTTGTGGGTTCCTCCAGACTCTGTCAGACTGGTAAGTCTGACCTTTTTTTGTGAATCTGAATTTTGTTCTACATTTTTTCCTCACCCTGTCTGGGACTCCCTATTATGATCCCTGCCAGAGCAGTCAGTAGGGGTATCTGGGACCATCTATTTCTTCTGAGCTGAGGCTTGTGGTTCATATGGTTCATTAGTACTCTAGACTAATTTCCTTGTGCCTTTGGTTTCCTTCATTCTGCTTGCTCTGAACATGATGGGACCAATAGGTATATTTTAGATGGCCACTCATACACTTTAAAGACCCCAGGCACTACTCATCAAAGTAGGATGTAGATTTTTTTCTTTGTGAACTATATTATGACATCTGTCACTTGAGTTTTCTATTTAGGTCTTTGTCTGTTTGAATCAGTTTTTGTGTGTTGTGAAATAAGGCACGTATCCCTGCCCTGTAATAGTAATCCAAGTCAAGATGTGGAACCCAGCCATCTCCGAAGATCTTCTATTGCCTTATCCAAATTACAAGCACCTTTCTGCTCAAAAGTTACCATGATCCTGTTGTAATGATTTCCTTGTATTTTCTTTTTTCTTTTAATTGTGATTTAGGTTTTGTTTAATTTTTTATAGATGGACATTCAATTTTACCAGCACCATTTGTTGATAGGACTGTGTTTTTTTCATTTAGTGGACTATTCATTGGTCAAAGATTTGTTTGTTTTGTCCTACCTTTTTGTTTTATTTGACTATATCTAAGTAGGTGACCTGGGTGTGTTCTGTTGCTTGTTCATCTATGGTCACTATAATTCTCACCATGTTCTTCAGGTGGGAAGGGCCAGTTGCTCAGTTATGGTGCAGCAGTATGGGTCCAGCAGGGGATGAGAGTAGGGTGGGTTGTAGGACCAACGAAGCCAATGAGGTGGGGACAGGGGTGGGGAATCAGTTTTGAAGGGACAGCTAGGGATCCAAGGGACATTGCCAGTACTGCTTGGGAGCATGATACTTTGAATGTGATGCAGATAGGCAAGAAGAAAAGGAGAGGAAGTAATACGCAGACCAGGTGCTCTGTTTCCTGTTGGGAGCTCCATGAAGCTGCTTCTCATGCTCTTGTATGCTCTGTCTGATGGCCTAGGTGGCTGTAGTCCATGATGGTGAACCCGTGCCACATTAGCTGGTAGGGGACATCTACTCTGTAGCTCTCCTGAATCTCTGTTCTCTTGTCAGTTTCTTATTATAACCAGTGCTTGGTCAACTTCTTTGTCTCTTCATTTGATGCTTAGGATTGGTGTTTGTATCTGTTTTACTTAACTTGGTAGTGGGGGGCGGGGTCTTTGCTGCAGAGGAGTGGCATGGTGCTTCTCTTCTATCTCTAGGGCCATAGTGGCTCTACACAGGTGCAGATACTTTTTGTTAACAACATAAATGGAGACTATATGCCTGAACTGTCAGATGGAATACACAAGAATTAAATTAGCTACATCTGTGGAAACAGGCCATTAGGAAGCTGAAGAACATCAGTTAGATCAAGGCCAGGGACTGACTTCAGAATAGACCATCGGTTGCTTGCATATAAGTTTAAGTTGAAACTGAAGAAAATTAGAACAAGTCTATGAGAGCCAAAATATGACCTTGAGTATGTCCCACCTCAGCAATATTATTGATGCACTGAGCACTAATGATCAAAGACCAGATAAGTTGTGGAATGACATTAAGGAAATTATACATGAAGAAAGCAAGGAGACAGGAAAGACAGGGGAAAAAAGTAGAAAAGAAATGAGGAAAAAAAAAAAAAAAAAAGCCCCAAATGGGTGTCAGAAGATATTCTGGGAATTACACTTGAATGTAGTGTAGCTAAAATGGAAGAAGAAAAAAAAAAAGAAATAATGAAGTAAAAAAGTGGTACAGAAGATTTCAGAGGGATGCTTGAGAAGACAAAGAATTACAATGAAATGTCCAAAAAGCTGTAGTTAGAAAACCAAAAGGGAAGGACATGCTTAGCATTTTTCAAACTGAAGGAATGGAATTAAAATTCAAACTTCCAGTTGCAATATTGAATAACTCTGTAGGCAAAATGCTGAACAATGCAGGAAACATCAGAAGAAGATGGAAGGATTGCACAGTCACTGTACCACAAAGGATCAGTTGTCTTTTAAACATTTCAAAAAGTAGCATGTAATCAAGACCTTGTGGTAGTGAGGGGATAAGTCCAAGCTGCACTGAAAACAGTGGTGAAAAGAAAGACTTGAGGAATTGGTGGAATACCAAGTGATACGTTTCACCAAATGGTACAGCTCTGGAGGTGCTTGTTCATCTTTGATCACAAACTGGGTGAACAGCTGCCTAGCCAACTGACAGGAAGAGGTTCTTGTTTGTGCCCATTCCAAAGAAATATGAGCCATTAGAGTTTGGAAATTATTGAACAGTATTGTTAATATGATAATTTGTTAATATGTTAATATGATAAAATTTTGCTGAGGATAATTCAAAAGTGGTTGCAGCAGTAAATCCACAAGGAACTGCCAGAAATTCAAGCTGATTCAGAAGACCATATGGAATGAGAGATATTGTTGCTGCTGTCAGATGGATCTTGGCTGGCAGCACAGAATACCAGAAAGTTGTTCAGCGGTGTTTTATTGGCTATGCAAATGAATTCAACTGTGTGTATCATAACAAATTATGATTTACATTTTGAAGACTGGAAATTCCAGAACACTTAATTATGCTCATAGGGAATCTGCACATAAACCAAGAGCAGATTTGCTAATGCAACAAGGGGACTCTGTGTGGTTGAAAGTCAGGAAAGGTGTGCTGCAGAGTTGTATCCTTTCACCCTATCTATTCAGTCTGTATGCTGAGCAAGTAATGTGAGAAGCTAAACTAACTGAAACATTGAAATTGGAGGAAGACTCATTAATAGCCTTAAGCATGCCCCAGATGACATAACTTTGCGTGCTGAAAGTGAGGAGGGCTTACTGATGAAAATCAAAGACTGTAGCCTTCAATAGGGATTGCATTTCAACGTAAAGAAAGCAAAAATCGTAACAATTGGCCTTGTAAAGGCCAATGATAGTAAGAAAATACTGAAGTTGTCAGAGATTTCTGTTTACTTGAATCTGTAATTGGCTCCATGGAAGCTCCATTAAGAAGTCAAATGATATATTGCTTTGGGCAAATCTGGTGAAAAAGACCTCTGTAAAGTGTTAAAATGCAAAGATGTCACTTTGAGGGCTAAGGTGCACTTACCCTATGCTGTGGTATTTTCAGTCACCCCATGTGTATGTGTGAAAGTTGGACAGTAAATAAGGAAGACTGAAGTTGAATTGATACCTTTGTATTACAGTGTTCATGGAGAAATTTGGATATACTGTGTATGGATTGCTAGAAAAACAAACAAATTTTTCTTAGAAGAAGTAGAGCCAGAATGCTCCTTAGAAGCAAGAGTGATGGTACTTTGAATTTGTTATGAGGAGGAACCAGTACCTGGTGAAAGACATTATGCTTAGTAAAGTAGATGGTCAGCAAAAAAGAGGACAACACTCAAGGAGATGGATTGGCACAATGGCTGCAACAATGAGCTCAAATATAGCAATTGTAAGGATGGTGCATAACTGACAGTGTTTCCTTCAGTTGTACGTGGAGTCTCTATGAGTTGGAAGCCACTTGGTGGCACCTGACCACTCCAACATACTCTCCTGAATCTTTTTATCAGTTCCAGTAGTTTTCTTGTGGAATCTTTGTAATTCTGTATATAGATCATGTCATCTGAGAATAAGGATAGTTTTAAGTCTTCCTTTCCAATTTGGATACCTTATATTTCTTTTTTTTGCCTTGCAGCTTTAGATAATGTTAAATAGGAGTAGTGATAAAGGGCATCAGTGTCTCTTTCAGATTCTTAGGAGAATAATTTTGGGCGCTCTACATTGAGAATGTTGTCTGTTTTGTATAGATGCTGTTTATCATGTTGAAGGTTTTCCTGTCTATTCATAGTGTTGTTTTTTTAATCAGGAATGGATGTTGGACTTCATCAAATGCATTTTTCTATGCCGATTGAGATGATTCTGTGATTCTTTTTTTTCTATTCATCTGGGGGATTACATTAAATGATTTTCTAATGTTGAAAAATTCTTACATACCCCACCCCAAAAAACAAACCCATTACCATTGAGTGAATTCTGACTAATAGCAACCCTATAGGACAAAGTGAAACTGCCTCATAGAGTTGCCAAGGAGTGTCTGGTGGATTACAACTGCTGACCATTTGGTTAGCAGCAGTAGCTCTTAACCACTATGCCACCAGGGTTTCTCATCCTTGCATACTTGGTATGCATTCTATTTTGTCATGGTGTATTTTTATCAATATGTTACTGAATTCTGTTGACTAGAATTTTGTTGAGAATTATTGCATCTACAATCATGAGATAACGTGATTTGTAATTTTATCTATTTCTTTTTTAATAGTTTATTGTGGTTTAAGTAAAAGTTTACAATCCAAGTCAATTTGCTATATAAAACCCCCCACAAACATGTCTATGCAACTCTAGTTACCCTCCGTTCCCTGTGACAGCACACTCGTCCTTTCAACCTTGTACTTCCTACATACATTCAACTAACTCCTGTCTCCTCTTCTACAGTCTCCCATCTCGCCTCTAGACAGGACCCCGTCCAACAGCCTCATGTATATACTTAAGCCAAGAAGCACACACTTCATCAGCATCACTCTGTATCTTATAGTCCAATCCAGCTTTTGTATGGAGAGTTTTCTTTGGTATTGGTTTCAGCTCTGGGCTAGCAGCAAGATGAGGGGCCATCTACTCGAGGTACCCTCTAGGATACTGGACCTTCAAGTCTTAAATTTTAATCGAGTTCTAGAGCTGCATCCTGATTTTTCACCAGCTTAATCGGGCGCTTTGTGTTGTTTCACTGTCAGGGCATGCTGGTGGCCCTGGCACCATCTGTTTCTGTTGGTCTCATGCTGATGTAGTCTGTGAATCATCTGGCTTCTTCTGTCTCTGTGGCTCATGTTTTCCTCATGTCTTTGATGTCCTTCGTTCTTCTCTAGCTTGATTGGGACCAGTTGATGCTCCTTAGATACTAGCTTGCTGGCTTTTAAGTTCCCAGATGCCACTAACCAAAATGGGATGCAGAACATTTTCTTAAAAAACAAAACAAAACAAAACTTAGTTATGCCAATGAGCTTAGATGTCCCCTGAAACCATGGCCCCCAGACACCTGTCCCTGCTACTCTTATTTTCAAAATAATTGGGTTGTATTTAGGAAACCTCTTGGCTTTTAGGAAATTCTGGTGGCATGCTAGTTAAGTGCTACATTCTTCTAACCATGAGATTGGCAGTTTGAATCCACCAAGTGGTCCTTGGTAGCTCTATGTGGTAGTACTACTCTGTCCTGTAGGGTTGCTATGAGTTGGAATAGACTTGAGGCAGTGTGGTTTTTTTCCCCGTGCTTAGTTAGCTTTTGGTGTCATCCAACAGTGTTAATCTCCCTTCTACTGAGTGCTGTCACTTCCTTCATGTAAGTCAATTCCTATCTGCTATTTAATGTCGTTCTCCCTCTCTCTCTGCACTTGTAACCATCAAAGAATATTCTCTTCTGTGCTTAAACCGTTTCTTGAGTCCTAATCATCTTGGTCTCATATAATATTTTTCCTCTATGAGACTGGACTGTCTTCCAGATGACTACAAGTTATCACATGTTTCCCAGTATGAACACTGTTCTTTGTCATTGCATTGTATTCCATTTTGTGAACATGCCGTAGTTTCTTTATTCATTCATCTGTTGATGGGCACCTAGGTTGATTCCATCTTTTTGCTGTTGTGGACAGTACGGCAATAAACATTGGTGTGCATGTATCTAATTATGTGACACCTCTTATTTCTCTAAAATGTACTCCAAACAGTAGGATTGTTGGATCATATGATATTTATATTTCTAGCTGTCATGGATTCAACTGTGTCCCCCACCCAAAATGTGTGTAGCCGTTTGGCTGGGCCATGATTTCCAATATTTTATGATTGTCCTCTATTTTGTGATTTTCCTATGCTGTATGTTAAAGAGGATTAGGGTGGGACTGTAAATACCTTCATAAAGTCACCTCCCTGCTTCATTGTAAAGGGAGTTTCACTGGAGTGTGGCTTGTACTACCCTTTATCCTTTTATGTTACAAGAGATAAAAGGAAAGAGAAGCAAGCAGAAAATTGGGAAACTTCACACCATCAAGAAAGCAGCACTGGGAGAAGAGTGTATCCTTCAGACCTGAGGTTACTGTGCCATGATGCTATCTGAAAAATACCTGATGCAACACAAGGACTTTCCTCCAGAGACGACAAGGGGGAAAGCCTTCCCCGGGAGTGGACATCCTGAATTTGGACTTGTAGCCTACTGGACTGTGTAAGAATAAACTTTCCATTGTGGTATTGCTATTAGAACAGCACTAGCTAAGACACTAGCTTTTTAAGAAAGACCCAAATTAATTTCCAGAGTGGTTGTACCATTTTGCATTCCCACAAGCAGTGCAGAAGAGTTCCAGTCTCTCCATCATCTCCATACAGCATTTATTGTTTTATTTTTTTTGATTAATGCCTGCCTTGCTGGGATGAGATGATGTTCATTGTAGTTTTGATTTGGATTTTTAATGGCTAGTGATCATGAAAATTTCCGCATGTATATTTTAGCTGCTGGGATGTCTTTGTTGAATTGCCTGTTCATATCCTTTAACAATTTTTAAGTTGGATTATTTGTCTTTTTCTTGTTGAGGTTTTGAAGAACCTTGTGGATTATGGAGATTGGATGTCAATCAGATTCCTGTTTGCCATTTTTTTTCCTGTCTGTAGGAAGTGAGCCTAAATGTTTGATTTTTAGAAATTTTCATTTATCTATTGTCTCTTCTGGTGTTTGTGCATTGACAGTCATATTTTGTAGTCTTTCTGCTGTGTATTAAGCATCCTGGGTGTATTAAGCATCCTGGCATTGTCTCTATTTTTTTCTTCAATGTTGTTATTGTTTTAGATTTTATATTTAGGTCTTTGATCCATTTTGAGTTAGTTTATGTGCATGATATGAAATATGAGTCTTGTTTAATCTGACTCAATGGCATTTGGCTTGGGTGGCTTTATTTTTTGCGGAACAGAAATCCAGTTTCCCAGTACCAGTTGTTGAAGAGAACTGTTCTTTTTTTTTTTTTTTTCTTTGCCAGTTCATGGACTTTAGGCCTTTGTCAGGTATCAGTGGCTCTTAGATGGATGGTTTTATATCTGGATTCTCTATTCTATTCTGTTGGTCTATGTATATCCCTAATATGGCTGATCTGAGTACTGTGGCAGTGTAATAGGTTCTGAAGTCAGGTAGTGTGAGGCCTGCCACTTTTGTTCTTCTTCTTCAAGAATGCTTTACTTATCCAGGGCTACTTCCTTTTCTGTATCAAGTTGGTGATTTGTTTCTCCATCTCATTAAAAAAGTGGCATTGGAATTTGTATTGGGATTGCATTATTTCTGTGATTTCCTTGGGTAGGATAGACATTTAAATATTCAGTCTGTGGACAAGGTAGGTTTCTCCACTTAGGTAGGTCTCTTTTTGTTTCTTGCAGTTAAAGCCCAAGCCAAAGACACTGCTGTCAAGTCGATTCCAACTCATAATGACTCTACAGGGTAGAGTAGAACTGCCTTATAGAGCTTCCAAGGAGGACCTGGCAGAACTAAACTGCTGGTCTTTTGGTTAGTAGACACAGCACTTAACCACTATACCACCACAGTAGAGTCTTTCAGTTTTCTTTGTATAAGTGTTTTACATCTCTGGTTAAATTTATTCCTAAGTATTTTATAATCTTGGTGGCTATTGTAAATGTTACTGATTTGTTGATTTACTCTTTGATGGTCTCTGTGTTGGTGTAAATGAATCCAGCTGATTTATTTGTGTTTATCTTATATCCTGATACTCTGCTGAACTCTTCTATTTGTCCCAGTAGTGCTTTTGTGGATTCTTTTGGGTTTTCTGTGTATAAGATCATATCATCTGCAAATAAACATACTTTTCTTACCAATTTGAATGCCCTTTGCTCTGGCTAGAACCTCTGGGACAGTGTTGAATGAAAGTAGTGACAATGGACATCCTTGTCTGATTCTCATTCTCAAGGGGAATGCTTTCAGGATCCCAGCTTGAGAACCTATGCACAGACGCCAGCACCTAGTCCACCCTTCCAAGCAGCTTTGGAGCTCTTTCTGGAATGGCCGCTGTTCATGTTGGGACAGTGGAAAGTTTGCCAATTGTATAGCTGTCTATGAGGGAGTTTTTAGACAGCAAACAAATAACTGTGTTGGAACACCCCTCCTACTGACCTGTTCTGGCCCCCAATGACTTTTTTTAACCTGAAGATAAAGGAAATTTGAAAGGAAGATACTTTGATGGCATTCAGGACATCAAAGGTAATACAACAGCTGCTCTGATGGCCATTCCAGAAAAAGAGTTCCAAAATTACTTTGAAGGGTGGACTAGGCTCTGACATTGGTGTGTGGCTTCCCAAGGGGAGTACTTCCAAGGTGACCGTAGGGAATTCAGCAACGAGATATGTAGAACTTTTGCTAGCAAGAGTACCCAAACTTAATTGTCAGAACTTGTAGTTATCCATCTTTCAAGTTTCCATCTATAGCTTTTTTTTTGTACAGTGGTTAAGAGCTTGGCTGGTAACCAAAAGGTCAGATGTTTAAATGTACCAGCTGCTCCTTGGAAACGTCTGTGACAGTTCTACTTAATCCACTCAATGGCAGCTGCTTTGGGTTAGGTTTGCTTCACTTTGGTTTCAGTGTTATTCTGCTTCATAGAATGAATTCAGAAGCATTCCTTACTTTTCTGTGCTCTGAAATAGTTGATTAGTACTCGTATGAGCTTTAGTTTTAAAGTTTGGTGGAATTCTCCAATGATCACATCTGGGACAGTGCTTTTATTGTTGGGAATATTTTTGTTTGTTTGTTTGCTTTACCTCTAATCTCTTCTCTTGTTTTGCATTTGTTCAGATTTTTGGTCTCAGCTTGTGTTAGGTTAGGTGGGTAGTGTGTTTCTAGGAATTTGTCCATTTTTTCGTAGGTTCTCAATCTTACTGGAGTATGTGTTTTCATAGTATTGTTATGGTCCTTTTTATTTTATTTTGGTCTGCTGTAATGTGCCTTTTCTTGTTTGTTGCTTCATTTTATTTGTTCCCTTTCCTATTTTCCTTTTTTCAGTTTGGCCAGCAATTTGTAGGTTCTGTTGACATTTTTCAACTGATTTTATTTATTCTTTTATTGTTTTTCTGTTGCCTATTTCATTTATTTCTAGTCTTTATTATTTCCTTTCTTCTGGTGGCAGTGGGTTCTTTTATGTTCTCTTTCTGTTTGTTGCTACGAGTTGGACTCGACTCAGTGGCAGTCGGTTTTTGGGTTCTGTTTGTGTTATAGGCCTAATATTTTAAATTTGGCCTGTTCTTTTATAATCATTGCTTTTACTGCTATTTATTATTGTTTTTGTTACTATAGTTTGACCTCTGAGCACCACTTTTGCTCTGTGCTGTTCTCAATTGATTCAGGGATTAATTCTCCTTGTATGTTGTCATTCTGATTTGATTCCAGGAATTGTTTTACTTCTTTGATTTCTTCTGTTATCAATTTGTTTTTTAAGCAAGGTTTTATCAAGTTTCCATATAATTAATATTTTTTCTTACATTTCCTCTTACTGATTTCTACTTTTACAGTATTGTTATCAGAGAGAATGCTTTGTATTGTCTCTATGTTTTGCATTATTATTGAAGGTTACTTTATTACCTAGGACACCCTGGTAGTGTAGCAGTTCAGTGCTATGGCTACTAACCAAAAGGTTGGAAGTTTAAATCCACGAAGTGCTGTTTGGGATCTCTGTGTGACAGTTCCACTCTGTTCTGTAGGGTTGATGAGAGTCAGAATCGACTTGACAACAACATGTTGAAATTTTATTACCTAAAATTTTATCTATTTATACTGTGCTGCTGTTGGGTGCAGGATTCTGCATAGGTCTTTGAGGTCAAGTTGATTGATTATGGCCTTCAGAGCTTCCATAACTCTGTTTTGTGGATTTCAAACTCATGAGACAGTTCAACATTTCTGCTGATTTTTATGTTATATGCAGATGTCAGCTGAATCTAGAAGTTTGATCAGACACATTTGATCCCTGTTTTGGTAGGACCATAGATGACGTTTTGTTTATTCAACAAGAGGCATATTTTTGTTTCCCTGTCTGATAATAACAGCTGTTAATGTTCTGTTTGTCTCATATTTGTCTTCTATAATATGAATTATTTCTTTCTCTCTGAAACTTTTTTCTGGAGAAGCTCTCTGAGAAAGAGAGAGAGGGAGAGATATGTACATTATATTGTATATGTAATTTTGTATTTTTGGTAGTGATCTCCAAGAAAAATTCCTAGAGGAAGAATTATAGACTCAAAGACTAATGTATATAGATTTACCAAATACTCTTCCATGCATACAGAGGGAGAGAAAGACAGAGTTTATATTCTAATCCAAACTAATGAAATTCTTCTTGCCTTCCCCATTCCATGTTTTTACTTCTTTTCTTCTATAATGAGAATTCTAGGTTTTAACATTATATTAATTTATATACTTAATTCTACAATCCACACAAAACTGTTTCAATGTTGCAATAATCATACTGCTCTAAAAAAAGAAATCTAAGCTAAGATTTAACAATTATCTTTTAGTACTTGCATTTTTTTAGATGGATGGTATGTAGTCAAAATATTGTGTTCAAAGGTGAATTAGTTACTTGGTTCTTATTTTTATTTTTTTTTACTGCAGTTTGGGTATGCTACTCATTTGAAATGTATTTATATTCTGTTTTGGAGATGTCATGAATTCTGTCCCCCCAAAAATGTGTGTAACAATTTGACTGGGCCATAATTCACAGTGTTTTGTGATTGTCCTTTTATGTTTCCTATGCTGGGTATGTAGTCTCTGCCTGATTGGATTGTGTTAAAGAGGATTAAGGTGGGACTGTAACACTCTTCCTAAGGTTACCTCCCTACTCTAATATAAAGGGAGTTTCTCTGGAGTATGGCTTGCACGACCTTTGATCCTACAAGAGATAAAAGAAAAAGGAAGCAAGCAGAGAGGTAGGGAAGTCATACCATCAAGAAAATAGCACCTAGAGCAGCGCATGTCCTTTAGACCTGAGGTTCCTGCTCTGATATGCTCTCAGGCTGTAGAAAGACTTATGCAACACAAGGAACTTCCTCCAGAGCCAACACAGACAGTGTGTTACCCTGGGGCCAGCACCTTGAATTTGGACTTCTAGCCTACTGAACTGTGAGAGAATAAACTTGTCCTTGTTAAAGCCATCCACCTGGGGTATTTCTGTTATAGGAGTACCAGATGACTAAGACAGGGTTTGTCAAAAACTTATCTTTCTTGGCTTAACTTTTATTTTTGAAGATGTAAAGGATTAGCTTGGCAAAAAAATCAAAATGTTGCATAAGGATATTTTTAGAGTAATGCCACTTTTTCCTGTACATTTTCATCTGCATTCCTTCCCACCTCTCATAGCTAATATGTATTATCAGGTTCTGTTACATCTTTTCTATATTTCCTTTTTGAAGACAATGAACAAGTTATATTACTATTTTAAAGTCTTCATGAGCATACTGTTTTTTACTTTGTTTTTACGTATGAGATCATTGCATTTTAATTATAGAGTATTTAGCTTTTTGATAACTTCATGATCCCTATGTTTCATCATTTACTCAACCTATATCTACAGTATTTGCAGAAGTATAATGTTTATAATATTCTTCCATCCAATTTTATTTTATATGTAATACCACTTTTGGTTGTGCGTGTCTGAGGAAATTCCTAAAAGATGAATTTTAGAGTCAAAGACTAACACATACATAGCTTTGTTAGGTTTTTCCAAATATTCTTCCATGAAGGTTAAACTATTTTATGTGCTATCAGGAACTTTCTACAGTCTCTCCAACTGTATATTATGACGGTCCTGAGTTTTTGCTATTTTAACAAATGATATCTCAATGTAATTTTAATTTGAACTGCTTTTATTGTAATTGAATTAGAACACTTTCTTATTTTTAAGGGATATTTTATATCTACTTTGTAAATTATTTTATTGCTTTGAACCACTAAAAAAAAAATCTATCTGGTTTCCGGTCTTCCTTTCTCAATTTTAAGCATCCTTTATATATTAGGGTCGCCATGAGTCGGATCTGACTCGACGGCACTTGGCTGGCATATTTTATCTGTAATGTATGTTGCAAATATTTGCTTTCAATTTATCTTTGTATTTTGAATTTTCATCTTTTTGGGGAGGGCGGGGTTGCAATTTTTCACTTAGGATTTAAATAGTTAAATTAGTCATTCAATATAAAATTTATGTCTGAGTTTAGTGTCATAGAAACCTTTCCCTTAGAACAACAGGGTTTGGAAATTCACTGTTTTTCCCCATTGTTTGTATATTTTGATATCTTGCATTTATATCTGGGATCTGCTTACTATTTCTTCCTATGTATAGTATGAGAAATGTATATATGCACTTGTATTTAGGAATTTGACTTTGCACTTCCTGAGTAATAATGGTTTGTAATCTTTTTGTAGTGTCTTTACTAGGTTTAGGTACAATGTTGCTCTAGTTTCTTAAAAAAATAATTTGAAAATATTCATTTGTTTCCAGTACTTTGAAGCAGTTTTTGTGGCATTCTTGTTAATTGCTGTTAAGTGGGCTCTGATTCATGATGACCTTAGGTGTAACAGACTGAAACATTGCCTGATTCTGTGCCATGTCATCCTACCAGTTGTTGGTATGTTTGAGTCCATTGTTACAGCTGTTTTTGTGTTGTGGCTAGCTGATTTCCGTAAGTAGCTTTCCCCTGTGAGATCATCTGCCTCTGTATGTGTGTGTATGTGGACTAATTACCTGAAATTTTCTTTATTTGTTTCTATGGAAAGTGGTGTATTTAAGTTTGAATCTCTGTTGGAGTCAATTGTGGTAAATTGTTTTCCTAGAAATTTGTCCATTTTACTGTAGCTTTTCAAATTTATTTGCATAGATGTGTACAACATTGTTTTTAATGTGTTGACTACCAGTAGTTGTTTTTATTTGTCATCTCTTATTTATGTTTTCTGCTTCACCTCTTTATTGATTGCATTGGTTAATCACTTGTCTACTTCACAGATTGTTTTTTAAAGGAAGAGATTTTTGGTTTACTGATTCAGCATTCTATTTTCCAGTTCTTTGTCTCATTAATAACTACTATTACGTAGTTTGTTTTCTTTGCTATACTTGATTTTAATTTATTTCTTTTTATTTTCCTTTTATTTTTGGCAACTTAAATTGTTTCTAACTCTTTCATTTTTATCAATACATGTGTCTAAGGCTGTGAATTTGCCTCTGATTATTGCTTTAACTGGAACTAATAAATTCTGATATGTACAGTTTTAATATCATTTGTCAGAAATACTGATGTTTTGTTTATATTTTCCTTTTACCCTAGTGTAGTTTAACAATAGGCTTTTAGATTTCAAGATGGAAGGGCCTTTTGTTTTTCAGTTTCCATTTTAATATCTAATTTTATTGCACTGTTACTAGATAGCACTTTTTGTAAGTTTTCTGCTTTATGAAATGTACTGTGTTTTCTTTGAGATCTAACTTATGATCAAGTTTTGTGAATATCCATTTGATGTACACTAGAGAAGAAGATATGTTCTCTGTTATGAGAGTAGTGTTAGGGAAATACCCATTACCCGTCAAATTTTGAACTTAGTGTTAGATGAATTATTTGAGGAGATACTGTACCCTCCAGAATTCTTACTCCTCTTTCCTTGAAATCTTTTGAAGTTCCCTCCTCCTCTTTGGACACATAAGCTTTCAGTGTAGTAGCTCTCTTGGAATTTGTTGTTTATTCCTCTACACATAGATAATTTAAAATTGTTAGTATTCTCTGGCTTCTAGTGTCTTGATCATTTAGTGCTGCTATGACAGAAATACCACAAATGAATGGTTTTAAAAAAGATACATTTATTTTTTCACTGTCTAGTAGACTAGAAGTCCGAATTTAGGGCAACCACTCTGGGGGAAGACTTTCTGTATTTGCCAACTCTGGAGAAAACTCCTTGTGATGCATCAGTCTTCCCTTTGTCTGGGAGCATCTCAGTGCAGTAATGTCAGGTACAAAGAATGTGCTCTGCTCCTAGCACTGCTTTCTAGATGGTATGAGGTCCCTGTGTCTCTCAGTTGGCTTTACTCTTTTATATCTCAGATTGGCTTAAGACATTGTCTACTCCTGTAGGTCTCATCAATATAATTGCCACTAATCCATCTTGTTACATCTTCAGATAGGATTTACCATACGTAGAAAAATCACATCTGATGACAATATGGTAGATAATTATTCAACGCTGGGAATCATGACCTAGCCAAGTTAGCAGATATTTTGGGGGGACACAGTTCAATCTATGACACCTGCTAATGCCATGACATGGTTATTTGTGGTTTTCAGTGTGGTCCTTTTTGATCATACAGCTTTAGGTTCATGTGGCTGCCATTACTCTAGAACAGTCAGAAACTGAGTGCTAGGAAATACTGTTTATAACATTTAATTCCTTAGTCTGACTAGAGTTAATTTTGTTGTACAAGTGTATGGTAAAATGCAGTTTTGTCTTTTTCCACATGGATAGCTGTTTTCACTATTTCCATTTGTTGAAAAACTACTTCTTTTCCTACATGCCTTTTCAAAATTTGCTGTAGTTTCAAATATGCAATAGTTGATTTCAGGACTCCCTGCGCTATGTCATTAGTCTCTATACTATCCTTTTTCCACTGTGTTATTTCTATAGTTTTATAATAACTCCTGTTGAGAAGTAAGAGCAAATTCTGCTTAATTTTTTTTTCAAAAGTGTTCTGATTGTTCTTGAGATTCTACTGTTTTATGTATCTTCTCTTGAAATCTGGGAAACTCCAGTGGCACAGTGGTTAAAGTTCAGATGTTAACCAAAAAGTAGGCAATTTGAAGCCACCAGGTATTCCTTGGAAACCCTATGGGGCTGTTCAACTCTGTCGTTTAGGTTTATTATGAGTCAGAATTAGCTGAATGTCATTGGGTTCGGTTTTGGTGTTCTTAATAAGCTTAGTAAAGGACCTTGTGATTTTGATTGGGTTGCGTCAATCTGTAGATAACTTTGAAAGGAACTGACATCTTTACAATTTACATCTTTTTCCCTAGCTTTAATATATCTGGATCTCACCACATAAAAATAAGTAATATACTTTATTCAATTTGTTTTTCATTACTTGCTATTTTCATTTACATAGTCAGTTGTATTTTCTTTTATGTGAACATTCTCGTTTTTTACCTTTTCTCCTGATAATGCAGCTGTATTTTGCATGTTATTCTTATAGACAAATACTTTGCTGACTTCTTTTACTATTTTTACTAATTTACTTGTGAAACATTTAGGGTTTCTTCACAATGTAATTATTGATCAATGTCAATGATGGTTTTCCTCCTTGCTGATCCCTGTATCTCTGGAGTTTATTGCATTATCTAGAGTTATAGATTGAATTGTGCCCCCCCCCCACAAGGTAGGTGCTATAATCCTAACTTCTATACTTCTGTTATAATCTGTTATAATGACAATGGGCTGTGTTTGTGACATTAATAAGACAAAGTTAATGGTGAATGTCTCTGGAGTTAATTTCTCTTCAGATATTAAAGACTAAACAAAGGAATAGAGAAGAGATGGGGTAAGATTGATGCTGGGATGGTTAAGACTTTGTGTCATCTTGGCTGGGCCATGATTCTCAGTGATTTGACAGTTGCATAGTGATGTAGTCATGCTATATGATGTGATCTAACCTCACCAACCAATCAGTTGTAAGGGGAATTCCTTTGGTGGTGTGACCTGCATCTAATATATATTATACGGACATTCTGGCAAAACTTGGTTACTTGCTCTGGATTCTGCATCCAGTTTATCATCATCTGACATCTGGCTCTTGGTATTTCAGTCAGCTGCGTGCTCCATTGCCTGCTGATATTGGAAATCATCAGCCTCTATAGCTTGGAGGCCAGCAGCCTGCTGTTTTACCTGCCAATCTGGAATTTGTCAGGCTCTGCAGCTTGTGAGCCAGTGGCTTACTGTCTGACTTGGGTTCATCAACTTCTGCAGCTACATGAATCAGGAAAAACTTTCAGCCTGATACGTGACTCAAAGGCTTGTGACTTGCTGGTATCTACAACTGTTTGAGCCAGTTCCTTGAGATAAATATGGTTTTGCTTCTCTGGAGGGCCCAGCCTAGGAGAGATGGGGTTTTGAAATTTGCTGTAGTTTCAAATATGCAATAGTTGGTTTCAGGACTCTCTGTACTATTTCATTAGTCTCTATACTGTTCTTTTTCCACTGTCTTATTTCTATAGTTTTATAATAACTCCTATTGACAAATAAGGGCAAATTCTGCGTAGTTTTTGAGATAGAGATACAGGGAGATACAGGGAGATCTCCAAGGAACCAGGAAGCAGAAAGCTAATGAGACAAGGACTTTTCTTCAAAGTCAACAGAGAGAGTCTTCCTTAGAGCTGGTGCTCCAATTTCAGAATTCTGTCTCCTTAAACTGTGAGAAAACTCTCTTTGTTAAAGCCATCCACCTGTATTTCTATTAAAGCAGTGCTAAGTAACTAAAATGTCTACTTTTAATATAATATTTATAGATGTGATGATAAGTGGACCACAGTGGAAGACTTCCAGCATTTCTTTACTTGGAATGATTTTTTTTTTTTTTTTTCAAAATTACTCTTTATTATGTTATGGAAGTTCCTTAGTATTTAATTATTATGAATCTTTATCACAGAGTATATTTTTTGACAAATGTTATTTCTGATGCATTTTGTCTTTTTTTATTCTTTCTCATTTTTTTTCTATTTTTCTTAATTATATTGTTATTTTAAAATACTTCTATAAGATTTTCAGGTATGTGGCAGTTTCGATCTGAATCTGGTGTTGATTTTTTCCTTTTAATGTTGTTTGGACTGCCCAGCAATTTTTAGTTAAGTGCTGAGACTGTATATAAATCTGTAGATACTGCAAGTAATGTTTCCTTTCTTCAGGAAAGGCTTACTTTTTCTTCCATTAAGCAGATAAAATGAGGGCTGATCATCATAATCTAATAATGGATAAAATGACTTTAGGCTGGGAAAGGTCTGTTTGACTTGTGGTTCATCCCTGTTTGTAAGGGTTTTCAAGTTTGATACTAATTTGTTTATTAGGTCTCCTCCACCAGGTAGTATTTGTCTCAGCATCATGATAATAAGAAAATTCAGCTCCACCTTTTAGAGGTTTTTAGCTTTAATTTTTTTTAAAGCACCAAGCCTATAATGCAGTAAGAAATGAATGCATCAAAATGACAGCATTAAGCACATACTTATCAATAATACACTGAATGTAAATGGTCTGAATGCTCCTAAAAAGAGACAGTGAGTGGCATTGTCTATCGAAAGGCATGACCTGTCTATATATTGCTTATAGGAAATACATGTAAGTCTCAAAGTTATAAACAAACCGCAAATCAAAGGATGGAATAATATATACTAAGCCAGCAACATAAAAAGAAGAGCAGGAGTGGCAATATTAATCTCAGATAAAATAGTCTTTAATGTAAGATCCGCCATCGTGGACAAGGATGGTCATTATTTATTGCTGAAAGTTTCAATACATAAGCAGGACATACAGTATTGAATATTTATGTGTACAATACCAGACCATCCAAATACATTGAACAAACACTGACAACATTGAAAAATGAGATAGATCACCCTGCAATAGTAGTTGGCCTTCAGCATTCCACTTTCAGTAATGGACACATCATCCAGAAAAAGCTCAATAAAGATACACAAGATCTAATTGCAGCAATCAGCCAACTAGACCTTATAAACAAATACAGATCTTTTCTTCTGTCAACAGATAACTACACCTTCTTCTCCAGTGCACATGGGACATTTTTCAGAATAGAGCATGTGTTAGAGCATAAAGCAAATCTCTAGGAAATCCAAACCATTGAGTTATTGCAAAGCATCTTCTCAGACCATAAAAAGCTACAAAAGCTGAAATCAATAGCAGAAAAATCATAGGTATAAATTGAAACTCATAGAAACTGAACAATACCTTGCTCAAAAATCCATGGGTTATAGAAGAAATCAGTGATGAAAGAAAGAAATTTATGGAAGCAAATGAGAATAAAAACACATCCTACCCAAATGTTTGGGATACAGCAAAAACAGTGCTCAGAGGTCAAGTCATCTCTATAAATGCACACATCTGGAAGAAAGGACCCAAATGAAGGAATTAACCCCACAGCTTGAACAAGTAGAAAAAGAGCAACAGAGGAACCCCTCAGGCACCAGAATAAAACAGATCATAAAGATGAGAGTAGAACTAAATGAATTATAGAATAGAGAAACAGTTGAAAAAATTAACAAAACCAAAAGTTAGTTCTTTGAAAAGATCAACAAAATTGGCAAAACGTTGGCTAAACTTACAAAAGAAAAATGGGAGGGAAAAAATAACCCTAATAAGAAATGAGACAGGAGATGTCACAACAGACATAACCGAAATCAGAAGTATCTTAACAGAATACTATGAAAGACTGTACTCTAACAGAGTTGAAAATCTAAAAGAAATGGACGAATTTCTGGATACATTATCACCTACCAAAATTATCACAAGGAGAAGCAGAACAATTTAATAAACTCATCACAAATTAAGAAACTGAAAAAGTAATTTAAAAAAACTACCAACCAAAAGAAGTCCTGGCCCAGATGGCTTCACTGGAGAATTCTACCAAACATTTAGAGAAGAGTTAACTCCAGTACTACTGAGGCTATTTCACACTATAGAAAGGGATAGAATACTCCCAAATTCATTCTATTAGGCCAGCATAACCCTGATACCAAAGCTGGGGAATGATCCCATGAAAAAGAAAGTTACAGTTCAATATCACTCATGAACCTAGATGCAAAAATCTTCAGCAGAATCCTACCCAATAGATTTCAACAACATATCCAAAAAAATAATTCACCATGACAAAGTTGTATTCATTCCAGAGATACAAGGCTGGTTCAATATCAAAAAAACAATTATTGTGACCAACCATATAAATAGCACAAAGGATAAGAAACACCTGATTTTGTCAAGTGATGTAGAAAAGGCATTTGACAAAGTCCATCACCCAGTCATACTAAACACTCTCAGACAAATAGGAATAGAGGGGAAATTCCATAACATGATAAGAGGAATCTGTGCAAAGCCAACCACCTACATCATTCAGGAAGGAGAGAGACTGAAATAAGTCTCTTTGAAAATGGAACTAGACAAGGATGCCCACTGTCACCACTTCTATTCAACATTGTAGTAGAGGTTCTAGCAAGAGCAGTTAGGCAAGACAAAGACATAAAGGACATATGCATCAGCAGAGAAGAAGTGAAAATCTCCCTGTTCATGGATGATGTGATTTTATATACAGTGAATCCTAAAGAATCTATAAATAAATTACTGGAAGTAATAGAGGAGTTCAGCAAAGTATCAGGATATAAGATAAATACAAGTAAATTAGTATGTCATGTCTGACATTCCAGCAGCCAGTGCTGGATAAAGTCCGAAGGCCAAAGGTGGACAGGTGAAAGGATGAAAAATCTCACTCATGTGTGAAAACTTGTTGCTTACACATAAAACACGTCACTCACACAAGAACAAATGAACATATCACACAAGATAAAGTTGGGGCCAGGTGAGACCATGGTCTTTGATGGAGAATCATGGACACTAGTTCACTTACACAAGCTTTATTTATAGGCTTAACAGGTAGGAAGTCAACAGGGTGGTACATAGCCAAAAATGGTCATGATCTTTGTTACAGAACAAAGGACAGGAACATGCAAATCGTTTCACCTGAGTCAATTAAACTACAAATAGTTTCAAGGAAGTAGTTTTAGCTTGCAAATAGTTTAGTCTGGGCTAGTATCTTACAAACAGTTTCAAGGAGATGATTCTTATTATTCTGTAAATAGTTTCAAGGCACCAAGCAGAGAAGTACAAAACATGGGGAGAGGGAGGAAGGGGCAAGGGGGCTAGGACACAGTAGCTTCCTACCCACAGCATTAGTAGGATTCCTTTATACCAACAGAGGTCATCAAAGAAGAAATCACCAAATCAATACCATTTACTATAGCCCCAAGAAGATAAAATACCAAGAAATAAATCTAATTAGAGAAATAAGAGACCTGTACAGAGAGAACTACAAGACCTTACTGCCAGAAACCAAAAGAAACTTACATAAATGGGGAAACTTACCTTGCTCATAGGTAGGAAGACTTAACATTGTGAAAATGTCTATTTTACCTAATGTGGTCTACATATACAATGCAATCCCAATACAAATTCCAGTGTCTTTTTTTAATGACCAACTTTTTTAATCACCAACTTTGTTTGGAAAGAGAAGAAACCCTGGATAAGTCAAGCACTACTGAAGAAGAGAAACACAGTTGGAGGCCTCACACTACCTGACCTTAGAACCTATTACACTGCCACAGTAGACAAAACAACCTGGTACTGGTACAAAAGAGACATATAGGTCAAGGGAACAGAGTTGAGACCCAAGAGATGTCCCATCCTCTTACAAACATTTGATATTCAACAAAGGCCCTAAGATTGTAAACTAGGGTAGAAACAGTCTCTTCAACAGATCGTGTTGGCAAAATTGCATATCCATGTGCAAAAAACTGAAATAAGATGCATATCTCAGACCCTACACAAAAACTAACTCAAAATGGATTAAAGACCAAAATATCAAACCTAGAATGATAAAGATCATGCAAGAAAAAATAGGGTCAACTATGGAAGTTCTAATACACAATTTAGACAGACTTCAAAATCTGACCAACAAAGTACAATCAACAGAAGATAAAATAGATAAATGGGAACTCTTAAAAATCAAACACTTTTGCTTATCCAAAGACTTTATCAAAAGAGTTAAAAGACTACCTACAGAATGAGGAAAAATATTTGGCAACTACCTCTCGGACTGCTGTCTGAACTCCATAGTCTACAACGTAGTGCAAAATATCAACAATAAAAAGGTAAATAACCCAATTATACAATGGACAAAAGGCAGACACTTCACCAAAGTGGATATCCAGGCAGCCAATAGACACATGAGGAAATGCTCATGATCATTAGCTATCAGAGAAATCCAAATCAAAACTACAGTGAGATACCATCTCACCCCAACTAGGTTGTCTATAACCCAAAAACACAAAACAACAAATTCTGGAGAGGCTGTGGAGAGATCAGAACTCTCCTACACTGCTAGTGGGATTGCGAAATAGTACAACTTCTTTGGAAAGTGATCTGGTGCTTCTTTAAAAAGCTGGAAATAGATATACTATTTGATCCAGTAATCCCACTGCTTGGAATTTATCCTTCAGAAACAAAGGCTGTCACACGAACAGACACATGCACAAGAATGTTTATTGCTGCACAGTCCACAATAGCAAAAAGATGGAATCATCCTAGATGCCTATCAACAGATGAAGAAACAAACTATGGTATGTATACTCAGTGAAACACTATGCAATGATAAAAAACAATGATGACTTTAGTAAACATCTCATAATCTGGTTTCAACTGGAAGACATTATGTTGAGTGAAATCAGTCAGTGGGAAAAGGGCAAATATTGTATGAGACCAGTGCTTTAAGGACTTAAAAACAGACTTATGTGCAGAAGTAAAAGACTCTTTAATGGATACAAGGACAGGGAGGAGGAGGGATGTGGGTTGGTCACAGATAGTTGTTGCTGTCGGGAAAATCTGTCATGAGCATTTGTTTAATAAACATGCCACTTGAAAAAAAAGTGTTAAATATCTTGAGGAAGAAACTGGCTATATATCTGAGTACTATTAAGTCTCCAGTTTTGTCATTTCCAACTCCACATGATGTGATCTCCTGGAAAATGTTAATTCTTGGCCAAGGTCAGTTCTTTGGGGGGAAGGTTATACTTCTAAGTTATTAGAAGGCAAATCAGGGAATGAGTGCCTTGGTTCTGAAGGGAAAGTCTAGGTGGAGAACCATGTCAACCACCACACTGTGCTGGGTGGTTACATTTATCCTCTAAATTGTACTAGATGATTACATTTACAACTACAAAACATTGTTGAGAGCAAATCAAGAAGACATTAACAAATTTAGAAGTACTGTGTTCATGGACTGGAAAATATCCTACCCCACTCTGAGGGTTGTCTTTTTACTTTCTTGTGTCTTTTTACGTTTTTAATTTTGATGGTCTGATTTACCTATTTTTTCTTTTGTTTATTGTGACTTTGGTGTCATATCTAAAGAACTATTGCTTAATCCTATATGATTAAAAATACTCATCTGCCCTTTTACCCAACCAGGAGCCTTAGTGTTTTAAATTGAGATCTGTAATCCATTTGAAGTTAAGAATCCATTTGTGCGTAAAGAGTGGTTTTTTTTTTCTTTAAATCAGCAGTGATGGATGCCAAGAGGCAATAAAGTTCTGAAAAGTTCTGAAAGAAAAAATGTCATCCGCAGTTCTAAGTCTAGCAATATTACATTTAAAAAATAAGGGTGACACAAGGACATTTTCAGACGTAAGAGAATTTAATGCCAGCATTCTGTTCTATAAGAGATAAAAAAGTGTTTTATGGTAAAAGAAAATAATATGAATTGGAAACTCAGAAAGGAATGAAAAATACCGAAAAACCAAACCCACTGCCACTGAGTCCATTGTGACTCATAGCAACCCTGTAGGACAGGGTAGAACATAAAGTTTCTAAGGAGTGCCTTATGGACTTGAACTGCCAACCTTTTAGTTAGCAACTGTAGCCCTTAACCACTATGTCACCAGGGTTTCTTGAAAAACATCAGATGTGATAAATATGAGGTCTGACAATTAGTACATGTACTCATCCTAGAAAAAGTTCTGCACACCTCATTGCTGAATATGAATAAGGTCAATTTCAAAGTACATCCCTTGGCAATCTATGCACTGATACCAGTGCCTAATCCACCCATCAAAGCAATTTTGGGATTCTTTTTCTGGCCATCAGAGCTGTCATCATGTTAACTTTGATGTCCTGAATGTCATCAAGATGTCTTCCTTTCAATATCTCCTTTGTCTTTGTGTAAAGAAGACAGTCACTGGGGACCAGATCAGGCGAGTAGAGTGGGTGTTCCAATACAATTATTTGTTTACTGGCCAAAAACTCCCTCACAGACAGCATCTTGTGAGCTGGTGCATTGTTGTGATGCAAGAACCGTGAGTTGTTGATGAAAAGTTCAGGTCATTTTTGTCTAACTTTTTCATGCAGCCTTTTCAGCATGGCCAAATAGTAAACTTGGTTAACAGTTTGTCCAGTTGGTACAAATTTGTAATGAATGAACAATCCCTCTGATATCAGTAAAAGTTAGCAACATCATTTGACTCTTGATTTGGACTGACGAAACTTTTTTGGTCATAGAGAACAGGCTGACTTCCATTGTGCACTTTGATATTTTGTTTCAGGTTCGTATTGGTACACCCACATTTCATCACCAGTGATAACGTGGCTCAAAACATCATCTTGCCTCTCCAAAAGCTCTTGAAAAACTTCAGCTCTCCTCTGCTTTTGTTTATTGATGAGCTCCGTCAGGACCATTTTTGCATATACCTTTCTCATGCCAAGATTTTCAGGTCAGATATTCCTGTGTCTCTATCGATGTTTACTTTATCTGCTATGCGTCTTACAGTCAGACAACAATTTTGATGTACAGTTTGAAGAATTTTTGCAATATTTTTGCCAATTTTTCTCATTATCTGACAAATAATTTTGATTGTCCTGACTTTTCTTCATCAGTGATGCTTTATCTTCCCTCAGGAAAACGTTTAATCCGTTTGTACACTGCTGTTTTCTTCATGGCATTATTCCCATAAACTTGGACTAGCATGTCTCTGATTTCACTTCCACTGTTGCTAAGTTTAACAAGAAATTTGGTATCTGTTCATTACTCTAATTCAAGCTCCGACATTTTAACAACAGCACACAAAAACATGCAATAGTAATGAATGCCACTCAGCAAGTCACTGATGCATGGTGACATGAACACAGCTGTGAGACACTGATATACCGAGGTTATGAAACCTTACCGAGTTTGTACACTGCTGCCAGTGTAAGTGTACAGTGGCAAGTTCACCAAGTTGTCAGACTTATACGTGTGTGATTATAGAAGACTGTATTTTCTCTCTGAATTTCTTTGAAAGACGTAACATTGTTTTGTTAAATAAAAACAAAAATAACTGTATTAAAGCAAGATAACTATTATGGAATATAATTTATATGATAAAATATCACAAAGTATTTAAGTGGCATTATACTGATGTAGCACACTATTAACTTTGATTGTAGTGATATGGCAGTCTTAAAACAACCACTAAAAAAGTCAAAGAGGTATAGCTAAAAATTAAATAGAATAACCAAAATGGAATAAACACTTCTGTTAACCTGAAAGACGTGAATAAAGGAAGAATAAAATCACTGAGATAAGACGGAATAATGATATGAATAACAAAATAGGAGATTTAACCCCAAACATATCAATAATTATAATAAATAGAAAAGCTAATTATTCCAAATAAAAAGCAGAGACTTTTAGATTATAGAAAGACAGACTTAACATACTTTCTTTTTTCCAAAACATACTTTAAATATAAAGAAACTGTTTAAAGTAAAGAGATGGAAAATGATAAACATGCTCCTTCTATGGATGTTGACTATTGATGCAAGTGGAATGAAGTCACTGTTACTTTGAATTGATTTGTCATACATCATGCTGTTGTTTATTGGTCCAGTTGTATTTTCATCTGCTTTATGTTCAGGTGTAATCTCACTGAAAGCTGTAATAGCTAATCTTCATCAGTAAGTACTTTAGACTGTCTCCATTTTCAGCAAGCAATATTATGTCATGTGTATATCATAAATTGTGAATGAGTTTTTCTCCAAGCCTGATACTACATTCTTTTTCACACACCTGGTTTCTCAGATTATTTGTTGTCTATACAGATTAAGTAATGTGAAAGGATACAGCCTTGCCCTTGAGTCATCTAAATAGCTAACATAGTTGTCTGCTAATTGAAAAGTTGGAGATTCAAGTTCACCCAGAGGCACTTTGGAAGGAAGGCCTGGCAAGCTACTGCTGAAAGACTAGCCACTGAAAAAAGTCTGTGGAGCCCACTCCTATCCTGACACACATGGAGTTGCTGTAAGTCTGGATGAAATTGACAGACACTGGAAAAAGAAAAGTGCATTCTATTAAATAATTGTGTTCTTCAGAAAAACCGGTACGTGAAAGACAAATATCATTGCCAAGCCAAGTGCCGTCGAGTCAGAATTGTTCCATATTAAACAAAACTGACGTGGCATGACTAGTAGATGTAAAACACAATACCAGACTGAGTTCGGTAGAGAAAACAAGCAAAACAACCTAACAGTAAGACATTACAGAGACAGTAGGGGAGAACGGAATGGGAATTGTGGATTTGACGACAACAGCAATCTTCTAATTTTGACAAATGTGCTGTAGTTATGTAAGGAATGTCATTTTCCTTGATAAAAACACACGATAGTGTTAATGAGTAAATGGACAGAATGCTTCCAAGTTAATGCTCTAATGGTTTCATATGCCTCTAACTCTATTTCTGTATCTTGTTTTATGTCACTATATGCTTATCTCCTGAGAGAAAAGCAAGTGAACAAGTGGTTAATTTGGGTAGTTGGAGGTCCTTGTATTTTGCTGGGAATTTCTCTTACATTTTTTTATATTAAAGGATTGCAAAAATCAGTGCCTGTATTAGTGACACACACACACACACACACACACACACACACACACGTACATGTATATTATGAATTAACTCGTGATTGTGAGGGCTAGGAAGTCCAAAATCCATTGATTAGTTGACAGCCTGGAAACTACAGTGGTCTTGTGTTTTGAATCAGCAGGCCAGATGGCCGACTGGAAACACTGAGACAATGCCAGTGTTTCTTGAGGCAGTACTTTCCTCGTTTGGGAAATCTTTTCTTTCTCTCTGAAGTTCTTCAACTGACTGAGGCTAACTCGCACTTGTGAACAATACTTAAGGTAAACTGATTTAAATATTGTTTTTAGGTGCCCTCAGTTCCTTTCTAACTCACAGCAACCCAGTGTACAATAGAATGAAGTGCTGCCTGCTCCTGCACCATCCTCATAATTGTTAGGTTTGAGATCATTGTTGCAGTCACTATGTCAGACTGTCTAATTGAGGGTATTTCTCTTTTTCTGCTGGCCCTCTACGTTACTAAACATAAGTCTTTCTTCAGAGACTTGTCCTTCCTAATAACATGTCCAAACTGTGTGAGGTGAAGTCTTGGTTTCTTTGCTTCTAAGAAGGATTCTGGCTGTACTTTTCCCAAGACTGATTTGTTTATTCTTCGGGTAGTCCATGGTATGTTCAGTATCCTTCACCAACACCATAATTCAAAGGCATCAATTCTTGTTTGGTCTTCTTTATTCACTGTTTCAGTTTTGCATACATTTGAAAACACCATGGCTTGGATCTGGTGCACCTTAATCCTTAAAGCGAAATCTTTGCTTTTTAACACTAAAGAGTCCTTTCACGTCAGACTTAATAATGCAGTGTGTTGTTTCATTTCTTGACTGCAGCTCCCACATGTAAAATCTTGGTTAGCAACATATAGACAAATGTTTGACTAAACAGTTGGGCACCATGGCCTAGTCATGTTGTCATATAAATTAACCATCATGATAGGCTTACTAGAAATTATTTCTATGGGACAGATTGAATAATTTTAATCAACACAGTGATTTGTATCTTAGCTTTGATGGGATATGTTTCTGAGTATTGTGAGACTTCTGAATGCTTCTTTCACATTTCAGAATTGACAGATGGCTTGAGAAAAATATTGATACAGGAAATCTAACTCTTTGAATCTCTCTGCACTTGAAGAACTTAGCTGTTTATGTCTTTCATACCTTGACAACCCTAAATTCTGAATTTTGTCCTGTTAGCCAGATAACATAGCTGGAGGCTCTACTGGGTTCTCTGTTGCTTAGTAGTTTTCTTGAGCCTGGCTTTTCAGGTTTTGACTGCACCAATAATTCAGAAATGCTCTGTGGTCAAAAATACTAGATGTGATATTTGGCTCCTGTCAATGAACTTTTCTTCCTGTTGCATCTTGGCACGTCACTTTTTAGCTGTTTCTTAATGTTTCGAACCTGTCTGTCTCTGATTCTTTCTGTAACTTTATCTGATCTATTTGGGCTGTATTAGATACTATCAAATACTATGCCCTTGTTCAAATTAACTGATTTTCTCAAAGCTGTTGATACTATATAAATCTGTAAATAACCTTAAAGGCTATCACAATTTATGTAATGGTATAGAAGTTGAAAACATTTAGATACTTACTAGAAAAACTCTACATAACATATATATGTGTGTGTGTATATATGTATCTTTTAATGGTCTGTATTCAGGATGCTTCTGTCATTCAACAGAATGTGAAAATTATTGAACAATATCATTAATATTACACACAACTAAAATGTTGACGAAGACAATTCAAAAACAGTTGGAGCACTACATCAGTAGGGAACTGCCAGAAATTCAAATCAGATTCAAAAGAATGTGGAATGAAAGATATTACTGCTGATGCTAGATGAATCTTACCTGAAAGCAGAGAATACCAGAAAGATGTTTACCTGTGTTTTATTGAATATGCAAAGGCATTTGACTGTTTAATTATAACAAATTATGGATGACATTGTGAAGAATTGGAATTCCAAAACATTTACTTGTGTTCATATGGAAACTGGTCATAGACCAATAGGCAGTTGTTTGAACAGAACAAGGAGATACTACCTGGTTTAAAATCAGGAAAGGTGTACATCAGGGTTGTGTCTTTTCACTACACTTTTTAGTGTGTATGCTGAGCATATAATTTGAGAGGCTGGACTAGATAAAGAAGAACAGAGATTCAGGGTTAGAGGAAGATTCAGGTAGTGTAAACTTGCTTGCTGGGAGTGAAGAGAACCTGAAGCGCTTACTGATGAAGATCAAAGACTACAACCTTCGGTACGGAATATATCTCCACTTAAAGAAAACAAAATTCATCACAACTGGCCTGATAAGCAGCATCATAATAAACACAGAAAATATTGATGTTTTCAAAGGTTTCCTTTTATTTGGATCCACAGTAAATGCTTATGGAAGCAGCAGTCAGTACATCAAAGGTCATAGTGTACTGGACAAATCGACTACAGAAGACTTGTTAAAAGCAAAGATGTCACGTTGAAGGCTAAGGTGCCTTGGTATTTTCATTTGCCTCATATGCATACAAGAGCTGGACAACAAATAAGGAAGAATGAAAGAGATTTGATGCCTTTGAATTATGGTGTCAGTGAAGAATAGTGAATATTAAATGTCCTACTTTTCCATAGGAATGAACAAATCTGTCTTGGAAAATGTACAGTCAGAATGCTCTTTAGAAGAGAGGCTGGTGAGACTTGACACATGTATGATACATTATCAAGAGGGAGCCAGTCTCTGGAGAAGGACTTCATGCTTGGTAGAGAGGGTTAGCAAAAAAGAAGACCCTCCACTGGATGATGGACTGACAGTGGCTGCAATGATGGGCTCAAAAAAACAAGAATTGTGAGGATGCGGCAAGACCAGACAGGATTTCTTTCTGTTGGACACAGGGTTGCTATGAGTTGACACTGACTTGACTGTATGGAGCAACAACATTTGTAGAGTAATTTTACGTTAACAGTAATATTGTGTAGAATGTACAGAAAGTTCCCATATACCGGTCTTCTCCTTTAATGTTGTTTCTTCTGTTATCAACATCTTGTATTCACGTGGTACATTTGTTATAGTTGTGGAGTGAAGACTTACAGATTATTATTAACTGTAATCAACAGTTTACATTAGAGTTCACTCTTTGTATTTTACATTCCAGGGGTTTAGACAAATGTGTAATACTATGTGTCTACTGTTACAGTATCACCCAGCATAGTTTCACTGCCCTACAAATACCATGTATTCCATGCATTTGACCTTTTGTAGTTCTGTGTAGCTTTTTCAGACTGGCTTCTCTTAAAAATATGCATTTAAATTCCTTCCATGTTGTGATAGCTCTTTTTTTTTTTGATCACTGAATAATACTCTAATACATAAATGCACCAAAATTATTTTATCCATTCACCTATTGAAGGACATCTTGGTTGCTTCTAAGTTTTCCAGTTGTGAATAAATCAGCTACAAACAATCATGCCCACATTTTTGTGGACATACATTTCCAATCTCCCTTATGTATAACTTTTGACAAGAAGTTCCTTTTACTAGTTAAGCCTTTTGCTAGTGAAAACAATGCTTCATTGAGTAGCCTTGTGCATTGGAATTTTGTATTTTTCCAGTATGTTTTTGGGCTAGAAATTGAGCAAGTTGATTGGTAAAAGTTAGTAGCATTCAAAGATTTGCTAGATATTACTGAGGTTGTGTCATTTGGCATTCCTGCGAGGAATGCCTGAGAATGTCTCTTTTTGTACAGCTTTATCAACAGATTTTATTATAAAATGTTTGCTGCTCTGTCAGATGTTATGTTTTATTACACTTTTGCTTCGCATGAGAGAATTTGAACATCTTTCAATGTGTTCAAGGATCATTTGCCTCTACTTTTCTATGAATGGTAAGCTCATATCATGTGCCCATTTTGTTTATCAGCTTGTTGATGTTTTTATCTCAATTTTTGGAAACTTTTTATCTCAGGGCTAGTATACTTTATGATGTGAGTTGTAGTATTTTCTTCTAATACCTCATTTGTCTTCTTTTCTGCATATTTTGCCATGTATTTAAAAAGTTAATTTTATATCACCTATTTTTACTGTATTTATGGATTATAAAGACAGTAACTTATGCTTTGATTTAATATTTGTATAGCATTTTGGAAAAGATTTAAATCTTTAATTATTTTTGAAAATGTCCTGGCACATGATGTGACAAATACTTGTATGTTTTCCCATATGGCTCTCTGTTATCATATTAATATGTCCTGCCTTTTTATTTGGGTAAAACATAATTTTAACTCTCTTTTCATCTGAAAGTCTTTGTTATTTAATTCACCCTATGCTTTGACAGTCTATAGTCTTTTTACTTGGAATATTCAATCATAATGTTTCTGACTAATTCATTCTCATTAAAGAGAAGAAATATTTATCAAAATTACTGGTCAAGCTGTTCTTCAATCTATGTTTTCCTTTACTCCTAGCGCTAATTTTTAGCATAACTCACTAAAATGGTAGAGTACCTAAGACAGTATCACATATCAGTGGGAAAAGGAAGAATATATTAATATGATAGAATAACTGAATAGCAATATGGGAAAAGATCCATTGAGTCTGTTCTTCATATCATATGCCAGGACAATTTCTAAATATGTCCATGAGTATATACTGGAACATTAATATACACATGTTCACTTATAACTATAATATTCTAAGTGGTTATCTGTTAATTATTATAATGTATCATATCCCCTAGGTATGTTGAGCTTTTTTTTTTTAAAGATTGAATACTTTCAGCTTTAGATTTAAGTAACAGAAATATCAATAATAACTTTCGTAGTCATTTAGTGCTACAATAACAGAAATACCACAAGTGGATGGCTTTAAAAGAGGAGTTTTAGTCTACCACAGTCCAGTAAGCTACAAGTCCAAATTCAGGGCATCAGCTCCAGAGAAGTCTTTTTTTTTTTGGTTTGCTCTGGAGAAAGGTCCTTGTCAGTCTTCCACTGAACTGGGAATTTCTGAGGTGCAGGGATGTGACGTCTTTTCCAGAGGACACGCAGTGCTCCTGGCACTGCTGCTTTCTGGGTAATGTGATATCTCTGACTCTCTGCTTGCTTCCCTTTCTTTTATATCTCAAGAGATTGCCTCATGGAACAGCACAGTTTTACATATTGAATCCTGCCCTACCCATACAACTGCCACCAATCCTCCCTAATTAACATCATAGAGGCAGGGTTTACAGCATATAGAACATCACACATTACCAGGAATCATGGCACAACCACATGGCTAAACAAATTTTTTGGTGGACACTATTCAATCCATGGCAATATCTGCATATCAAGTGCTGGGTATATGTCACAAAATGTGCTGTGTGATTTGTATCTGTCTTACTCCTCGTGATAGCCACATACAGTTAATATCTCCTTTTGATGGCTGTGGAAACTAAAGTTTATTATGCTCACAGTAATAACTGGTAAGGAGCAAATAGAGTTGGACCTGACTTTTTAAAAAAAAAAATTTGAAGACTGTGCTCTCAAAAATGACATGGATCAATCCAAATATTATACTGCATGCCAAGATGCTGACAGACCTGGATCCCTCTAAATAATTGTATTGCTTGTGAGCAGTTGCTGTTTATCACAGGATGTCAGTAGCCTGGAGGGCACATTTCTTGTTGCCAGACTCCCTCCTTCTGTCACTCTTCATAGCAAACTCAGTGATTTTGCCTTGTTGTATTGGTAGGAGGTAAAACATAAAATATCAAAATGGGAGGCTTCTTTTTGTTTTAACCTCTTACAAATTGACTTATATATATGCTTTTCACTAAATATATATTTTTGGAGCTAGGCATTAGGCAGTTGCTTCCTTAATGTTTTTATGCAAAATGCGTCAAATAAAGTTTTAAAACCATTTAAAAGCAGGCTAAATTTTGTCTTTTGTTACCCTCAGAATTGTCCAGGAAGGCACAAATACTCTCATTGTTCTAAGAACTAGGTGAGATAATGTTTTGAAATTGTGGTCTTAACTTTGCATCTGTACCCACATATATGAAGTACAAGGTTATGTAATGATGAATTGAAGCAGTATATCTGAAAGTACTGTGACAATTGCTAAATGATAATGAATTTAAAATTTTTAGGAGGTTTATTAAGTACTTCACCAAGTTTATTATATATTCCGTTATTATCTCTGACCAGTCTCAAAAGTATAGAAGATCTAAGACTTTATCCCACAATTCACATTCCGTTTTCTCAGCCGTCTCATGGCAGCTTTCATGTCTTTATTCCGCAATGTATATATTACTGGGTTCAAGAGAGGAGTGACAACAGAGTAAAACACAGCAAGGAATTTGTCTAATGATTTGATAGGGAATGGCCAGGCATAAATGAAGATACATGGTCCAAAGAACAAAAGAACTACTGTGATGTGAGCAGTCAAAGTGATCAGAGCCTTGGATGGCCTGTCTGAAGGGTGGTGCTGGATGGTCACCAGGATTATACTGTAGGAGATGATTAGGAGAACAAAAGAGCACACAGTAAGCACACCACTGTTAGCAATGACCATAATATCCAATCTGTAGGTGTCTGTGCAGGCAAGTTTTATGACCCTGGGAAGGTCACAATAAAAGCTGTCCACCTTGTTGGGACCACAAAAGGGTAAGTTCACGGCGAAGGCCAACTGACTCACTGAGTGGAGGAAGCCAGTACCCCATGCAGCAGCAACAATGCCCACACATACATTGCTGCACATAATTGTGTTGTAATGAAGGGGTTTACAGATTGCTACATATCTGTCAAAGGCCATGGCTGTAAGGATCACCAACTCACCCCCACCGAAGAAGTGAAGGAGAAATATCTGTGCAAGGCAGTTCTTGAAAGAGATGACTTTGCGTTTTCTGAAAAAGTCAGCAATCATCTTGGGGGCTGTGACTGATGACAGACATAGATCAATGAATGAGAGGTTGGCCAGCAGGAAGTACATGGGAGAGTGGAGGTGGGAGTCAGAAGCCACAGTTATAACAATGAGAAGATTTCCTGAAACAATTCCTATGTAGAATACAAATAAGAATACAAACAGGAAAATCTGGAGTTCCTGAGAATTGGAGAGTCCCACAAAAATAAATTCAGTCACCATGGAATGATTTGTTTCACTTACTGATTCATTCCAGAAAATAGATTCTGTAGTTACCTTGGGTCAGAGGACAAGAAAGAGGATAAAATTATTATATATAATAAGAACTCATTTTATATCATTCTTTTGTATATATCTGTTCCATTTTGTATGACTCTCATAGTGAATTCTCTGGTTTATTGAATAAAGACTTTCAAAATGCACAAAATCTAAATTCACCATTTTAACCAACACAACTGCACTGCCTATACCTTGTAGTTCATTTCTCCAAACCTTCTCAGTATCAACACTTTTGCTAGACTTATTCGTAACAAAGTACCTCTGTTCACGTTGTGCCTTCTGACAGATTAGCCATATAAATAACATCTGCCTCCATGTATTTATCCCTTTTTAAATTAATTCCCAAACTGTTTACTCTGTAGTGCATAATTGAGCTCTTAAATATATACAAATATGATCTTGTGCAGGTCCTTCTTACCAAACAGAGGGTAGGTTCTTTAAGAACCAGATGTTAGTATGAAAAAAGCATTTTATGTGGATAGCCATTAGTAACCTTTCTAACAAAGTAAAATCTTCATCCACAATTCTGTGGTGTTAGAGAATGTTGTACATGAGTTTTGACTGTTGTTTGTAGACCTTGCACACTTTACTCATGGTCTTTAAGGTTTATTTTATCATTTAGTAAATGTATATACTAATTATACTCACTTCTTATGGATTTCAAATGAGATAATGTGTTTTACAGAGTATTTATGAGTCAAAATTGACTTGATGGTACTGGCTTTGGTGTTTGTATTTAGTAAGTGCTCAATAGATTTAGCTAATTATTAGTAGTAAGATTATCACCTTCTGATTCATAGTAAAATCCTAGCTTCCCCCAAAATTTTAGTCATATGCTAGAAATAACCATCAAAACATTGACTTAGATTTCCCTACATATGTTTGTTTTCTTATATTTACAATACATGTATTATTAGATGAAAGATTCTCAAAATTTCCAGTACTTTGGTACCATGGTGGTTAAGTTCTATAGCTGCTAACCAAAAAGTTGTCAGTCTGAATCTACCAGGCACTCCTTGGAAACGCTATAGGCAGTTATACTCTGTCCTGTAGGGTTACTTTGAGTCAGAAGCAATTCAACAGCAACAGGTTTGGTTTTTTGGTTTAAAACTCAATGGAGTATGAGTAAGGGTCACAACTCCAAAATAATTTTCAGTCTTTAAGAAGTTTAGGTGGAAACAGAAAAAGTAAGAGAATTCGCTAGAGATTATGCCTTTGGGAAAATTTAAGTTTATTATGACTTTAAAAGAGAAGCCATAGGGCCTTCTAGAGTATGCAATTTATAATTATCATTTGTGTGACACTAAAATGCTTAGAGAAAAAGCATTATGCCAAAATAAAGTGAAACACACAAAAATAGAACAATGAAAGATAAAATAACAGTAAACACAATTCAAAATGTGAGAAAAAAGGGTGAAAGAGTTGGGAAATTCTGCTGTGAAGTAAGAAAAAGTGAGGAGAATTTGATAAAATTTTCATAGAAGAATGTGTGAAGGAATTTAATTGGAGAAAAATTGGAAAGGGATTTTGGAATGCCTACTAAGGGCTTTTGTAAAGACTTGAGAAATTATTGAAGAAACCATTAGCAATTATTTAATAAATTAACTCTGGCCTCAGTGTGACTTGGAAAGGAAGAGGCTAGAAATACTGTTAAGCTTAACTGAAATCTTAAGCTATAGGCTGTGGTTGTATGAGCAGGAAAGGGCTGACAGAAGACTTTGGATGTGAATGCCTGTGCTAGGTAGTCTAGGTTCAAGTCCTGGGTTTAAATAATTCTAGCTGATGGCCTTGGACAAGTTACTTAATGCTTTTTAGCCTTACTGCCAGCTGTATAAAAACCAAACCCATTGTAGTCAAGTCTATTCTAATGCATAACAACCCTATAAGGCAGAGTAGCACTGTTCTTTAGTTTCCAAGGAGCTCCTAGTGGGTTTGAACTACCAACCTTTGGGTTACCAGCTATAGCACTTAAGCACAACTCCACAAGGGTTTCCTTTAATGACACATCTGGTAAAAGGATTATGATAGCATTACTTCATCAGAGTGCAGTGTAATGCTGACAAACTCGTTGCCATGGAATCGATTCTGATTTATGGTAATCCCATGTGTGTCAGAGTAGAATTATGCTCCACAGAGTTTTAAACAGCTGATTTTCTTACCTAGCTTTTCTTCTGAGGTACCTCTGAGTGGATTTGAACCTCCAACTTCTTGGTTAGCAGCAGAGTGAATTAACTGTTTGCATTGCCCAAGTACCTCATAAAAGACTCTTGTGATCTGCTTCTGAAAAATCAGTCACTGTAAACCCTATGGAACACAGTTCTACTCTGGCACTTGAGGGGTCACACTGAGTCAAAACTGACTCAGTGTTCAGCACAGCTCTCTCTTTGTTTCCTAAAGGAAATCTGAAGGTGATGCCAAAGATTTTATTCTGCATAATTAGGATCATTGTGATGTATGGCTTTAACTCTGGTAACAATTATAATGAACACTAACAATATGCAATAAACACATCATGAGCAGGAACAAATCTGGAAGGACGTAGAGGACGGGGATGATAATCATCTAGACATATCTTTTTGGGGCAGCCTTGTACATTGCTGTCTATTAGCTGAAGACCTGAAAAGTGGCTGTTGGACATAAGTTGAGAGAGCTGTTTCAGTTGCGTACTGAGGAGAGTAACTCAAGAAGTTTTGCAGTGAAGTGAATGAAGTTGAAAATAGAATGGTACCATTAAGGAGAAGTATGGCCATGAGAATACTTGTAAGACAGTGTAGGAATTAATGGATAATAAGATGTAAAAGAAAGAATAAGAAATTGCTGGATACAGTTCCAAGTGAAGCATGAAGGAATAGAGGGTTACTCTTGCCAAGTTTCTTGAAGAAATAGTATTATTTTTTTCTCTCTTTCATAGTCACAGTGCTTCTATATCCCTTGGAAATTATACGTTTCTCCTCATTTTCCTGAGTCTTATTTCTTAGTGTGAGCTCCCTGTTACTGTTTTCAAACATGAGTTAAAACTGAAGGATTCTAAGTTTCTTCCTAAGTATAGAGAAAAGTAAAACAAATGCTTAACATAGTAATAAATGTAATTATATTAATTATTGATAACAAAAAGAATGGGATTGCAATTATGAGATGAAGTTTGATATGATTGGTTTACATATTTTTTAAAATTAAAGTATGCAATTTAAATTTGACCTTAGAGATTTACTGGTGTGATAAACATTTCATTTCACTGAAAGAAAAGGACAGACTTGAGTGTTACATCTTCACAGGAAATATTCCAAGGATGATTTTTGGTCCAAGGGTCTGACTTACAGCAAAAATAGTTTCTATCATGGTAGAAAGTAAGAATTTAGGAATGATTCTCTTCAGTAAAGGAACGTCTTGCTCACTTAGTTAAGACATCTGGTTTCCTGAGTATGTACTGCTAGAGATAAATGAAGGACGTGTGATCTTGAACTACAGGGGACTCTTCACTGCCGTATCCTTTTAAAAGTCATCTCTGATTCCTCAAATAATGATTCAAAAAGTTTTATAAGACTTGTACTGATTATAAGTTAAGCACTAAGTTTAGGCTCATTGAATGAGTTCTACAGAATCTTACTCATTGGTTGTAGTAACTATGAAAAGTCAGCCGCATAAGTGAGCAAGAAAATTCTCCATGCTTGAAATCAAACCACTGGAATATTGTGTTTATCTGAACATTTTTTAAAGTCATCTTTAAAAACAGAGCAGCTTAGGTCTTTATAAGGCTCACTGAGATGGAGGTCAGGAGACTTGGGTTCCAGCACAAATTCACTGTGTCATGTTGAGCACATGACTCAAAATCCATGGGCCTTGATGTTCCCATTTTAAATGAATTCCAAGTCCCTGCAATTCTAATGCTGTGATTTTCATCTTTGTGTGAAAGAAATGTCCAAAACCACATTTATCATGGTTGCAGAAAGGAGGGAAAAAGACAAGAAAGAGAATCCTGATTTAGGCGGATATGGGGATAATGATTCCCAAATGGAGAAGGACAGATAGACTACCCTCGGAGATTCAGGAGAAGGATCTGATCCAACACCCATCACCAGCTTGGTGGTATAAGGGCCATCCTTGCTAACACTGGTTATACTAACTTTTCCAACATTTTAAGTCACCTTCACCACGAAAATTCAGTTAATTTCTACAGAATAGATTTCTATTAATAGAAACATCTCATTGTCAATAAAATGCCACAGTTTGGTTAGTTCTGCTAATATATTTCAGTTTCACCATTCCACCTACCTCCTTCATAACTGGAAGAGACTACAGCAATTTTTCAGAGGAAAGAAAAACACAGATGTTATTTTCACTTTCTCTTGAATCATAATAAATCCAAGAGAAAAATGTGTAAGAAACAGCCTCAGTGTACCGTTTAATAAGAACCTTTCATAAAAGTGACCAAAGATAGTGAAGAGATACGGGAATAGCCTGTGTGAGCTTTGAGTATTGAGACTAACATAGTTTCACTAGTTTTCCCTTGGCTATTAAAGGAGACACACAGCAACATCTTAAGGGATGTTGCCCTAATTTCTTGTCCCATGTAGGTATTTATATGCCCTGGTGACACAAAGGATAAGAGCTAGGCTGCAACTCAAAAGATCATCAGTTCAAATCCACCAGCCACTCTTGAAAAACCAGTGAGGCAGTCCTGCTGTGTTCTGTAGGGTCAATATGAGTCTGAATCCATGACAATGGGTTTTGAAGTCTAAAAGTGGGTTTTCATGTAACAAAACAAATACGATAAAGTTTCAAAATAAAATTCAGATAAATTAACAAGACAATAATAATGCTTTAGGTTTTGGAAGAAAGGAATAATCCAAAATATTGGAGGCAACTTTTGGAGATAATATGCGTGAAAACTTGGACCAATACTACGAAAATCTTGCTTCTTTTTGCTTATTGAGCAGTATTTATTGCCATGTTGTAGTTAAAACTAATCTGAGAGACCATAATTAATTAAACTAATCATAGAAATACATCAAAGTAGTCATAGTAATACATCATGTGATGTTTAAATTGTGCTTCTTTACCACTAGGATTTCCAAGATTTACTTGAAAGATGCCATTTTATCCAAAGAATTTAAGAATATGATCATTATACAAGCTTTTGACATATAAATGTGTTACCCTCATCTAGGATAGAGACCCTTCAAATACTTTCAGAATTCTAGGTGAAATTTTATGAGAGATCAGCCATTCTTGAGAAAGTGTTTAAGAAATGTTTTGAGGAAGACTACAAGGGCAACAGAATCATGCTGTTAGCAGAACAGTCAAATTTTGCATAATGCAATGTATTAGAACCTTTCTCTACAAAAAAATTGTACAAAATACATTAACAGATCCAAGGCTGAAAAGAAATATGTCTTGTTAAGTTACAATTAGTTTTTCTTCCTCAATTTTTAATGTTTGTTGCCTTATATAAGCCTGTATTTTATCCATTGGATATATGTAATTTCCATAAGAAATATTTATTGGTTTCTAGATAAATAAAAATATAAAGTTAAATTATGTACGTGTATGTGTATATATATATACCTATGTATATATATGTGTATATATGTATATGTATATATAGATATATATGTATATATATCTATATATAGATCTATGTATATGTGTACATAAACAACATGAACAGTTAGTGTAGTTATTGTTGGTAAACAAGTTTAGATTTATGGGTTGAATAGAAATAGGTAGTACTATTTTATAATTAACAAAAGCTGTTAGAACACCTGAAAATAAAATTCTTAGTGTATCCTTTTCTTCAGAGTTTTCATATCTTGAAAGGCAACCATAAAACTTTACATATTCTGTAGTGCTTGTGGTGATCACAAGGATCTTCATGGTCTGTGAAATTCATCTTGTACTTTTACCAACAAGATTCATTATGTCATCTCTCTAGAATTTACAACCTGTCGACTCAGCTTTCTTATTGCCACCTTCATGTCTTTGTTCCTTAAAGAATAGATGGCAGGATTTAAGGCAGGGGTGACAACAAAATCCACGATGGCAAAAAATTTATCCAGTGATTTAGTAGGGAAAGGCCACACATAGAGAAACATACAAGGAGCAAAAAATAAAACCACTACTGTGATGTGAGCTGACAAAGTGAAGAAGGCTTTGGATAAATTGTTTGAAGAATGTTGCCGAACAGTGAGCAGAATAAAGACATATGATGCAATTAAGAAAAAGAAGGTGGCCATCGATATGAAGCCGCTGTTGGCAGTGATCACAAATTCTAGTTGATAAGTGTCTATGCAAGCAAGTTTAATAACTCGAGGAAAGTCACAGTAAAAGCTCTCTATATTATTAGGACCACAGAAGGGTAAGTTTATGACAAAAACAAACTGAGACACAGCATGAATTACCCCAAAGACCCAAGCAGCAACTATCAAAAACGCACACATTTTCAGATTCATAATAATTAGATAGTGGAGAGGCTTGCAGATTGCTGTGTATCTGTCATATGCCATAGCTATCAGCAGCACCATCTCAGCTCCTCCCATGACGTGGATAAAGAACATTTGTGTCATGCAGTTGTGGAAGGAAATAACTTTATAGTCACTGAAAAGATCAGAAATCATCCTAGGAACTGTGGTAGACGAAAGGCCCAGGTCAATGAGTGATAGGCTGGCCAGCAGAATATACATGGGAGAGTATAGGTGAGGATCAAAAATCACCATGAACACAATGAAGAGGTTTCCAAGTATAATCCCCACATAGAATAATGAGAAGAAGAATAAAAGGAAAATCTGCATTTCCAGGGATTGTGCAAGTCCCAGCAGTACAAATTCAGTTACCATAGAGCCATTTACTTGGTCCATAGAATCAGAAAGAAGGGAAGACTCTGAAATGGCATGAAAGAATAGGAAGAAATCAGCTTAGAGGGCCTGAAAATGAACTTATTTATCCTTTTATGAATAATAAGATTATAGATTATTAAAATAATCTGTTTATTATTTTAGAGTAGTTAGCCAAGTTTTCATTTTAATTGATGAGACTATTTACAAAACAGAAACCCAGGGTGTAAAAGTTAATGTAGTGTGGTCAAAGTTGCACACAGAGGCAGTCAATTGCTTTAAATAGTTCAATTCAACTATAGAAATAAATCAAGTGACTTATGAAGTTAGAAAAGTATACACAAAATAAACTCAATTTTATGTACCCTATATTGGTGAGTGGCATCTGGGGTCTTAAAAGCCAGAAAGCTGAGAAACATCCATTGATCCCAACCCACCTGGAATAGATGACAACTGACAACATTAAAGACGTGGGAAAAATGAACCCAGGAGACAGAAGGACCCACATGATTGGGAGACTACATCCAGAGTGATGGATGTGGTGTGTGTATTTAATGGTTTAAGATATATATGAGGGTGTCATATTGATTTAGAGGGGAGAGGAGAGGAAGGAAAGGAGGAGATAAATGTTAGTTGAGTGGATCCTGGAGGTTAAGAGTGAAAAAAAAAAGAGTGTGCTGTCACAGGGTGAGGAGAGCAGATAGAGTTGCAGAGAGGTGGGTACTTGGGGTTTTATATGGAAAATTTACTTGGATTGTAAACTTTCACTTAAGCACAATAAACAAACTCAAGGAATTCACGTGAAAGAAAAGAATAAAGATTAAAAGGAAAATAAAATCCTGGAAAATTAGTGGATTTTATACAACATGTAAAAAGTTTTTGATTAAAAATAGGCAATGTTTTAAAAAGTCAAGAAGAAAAAAATAAGTAAAAATTAAAAGTGAGACCAGCCAAGCCAGCCAAGTGCCGTCGAGTTGGATCCAACTCATGACCAGAAATGCATAATAACAGAACCCCTCTGAGGACTGTTTTCTGCACGTGCTTCAAACAGTCCACCCCAAATCAACACACGGATAATACTTGAATTTGAAATGCTATGGAGACAAAAGTTCTCTTCATAATATGATATAAAAAGTTGATGCCAATCAATAAAACACTCGAACATCTAATACACTAATGGCAAATGATATGAAAAGACAATTCAGAATGTAAACTAAATATATAAAGTTTCCTTAGAGATCAAGGAAACAAAATCTTATTTTACTATTAAATTTAAAAAATTAAAATTATTTCAAACTGGAAAAAGTTTCGATAAAGTGAGCACTTTTGTACATTACTGTAGGAAATACAAACCTATTCAAACTTCAAAATGAATTGAAATATATCAAGATCTTAAATCTATACCTTTTGGAACAATAATACTCCTGAAATTCTGTTTATATAGAAGTTTTAGCACAAAAATGTTTGTCACCTTTTATTTACATTGGTAAAATCTTGGGGCAATTTAAATGCCAAGCATTAAATTTAAGTACACAATGGGGTCTACTACAGTTATTAAAATAAATGTAAATGGCAGAGTTTACAGCAGTATCAGGAAGATTTTTCTTTGTAATACCAAGTATAATAAAAATAAACTATATAGTGTAAAATTTTAAGTAGCAGTGGTTGCTTTAGATTTTTAGAGTGATTTATAATATTTTAGATTTTAAAATGTTTCAATCTTTTGAAAATGTTTTTTTAAGCTGTAGTTATTTTTATAATTATATTAGATTTTTTAAATAAAAATAGCACATTGTATGGAGAGTCTAAGAAATGAATGATTTATAGAGTGTGTTTGAAAACCAAGAGTGATTCATGATTATTGAACTAAACCAAATGAGGAAATAGAAGACTCTAATACTTCCCTTATGCAAATAAACCATTTTCATAAACTGCCAGGAACAGATTCATAGGTGAAAGTAACAAGAGAAGAATATAGTTAAATGAATAGAACCCTGATTAAATTTCTTGTACTTTGTTTAAAACTGTCATGAAATTGCAACTTCTTGAGGGTATTCCCTTCAGACAACTGATGAAACGTCTTCCCTGCTTCACTTTGACCAAGACTGGCCACTCTGAATGCTTTCTGATATATATGAAATAAACACAAGGAAAACATATGTTCTGGTAATTTCATCCAGTTCAAATGGTGACCTTGATATAAGAATACTAAAAGAAACAGAATAAATGGCCCAAACAATAGAGAAAAAGAAAATGCAATGGGATGAAAGAAGGTAGTAATTTTAGGAAAAGTGTTAGATGAAGACAAATGGACTTGATTCTCATTTTGTAAATACGCAACAAACTCAATTTCTGCATCGTTTACTGCTTTCTTCAACCTAGTTCTCTTAAATATTCTTTCCAGTACTTACTTGGTGAGTTTTTACCCTGGTGACGTAGTGGGTTAAGTGCTACGTCTGCTAACCAAAAGGTCAGCAGTGCAAATCTGCCAGGGGCTCCTTATAAACTCTGTGAGGCAGTTCTACTCTGACCTATAAGGTCACTATGAAATGGACCCGACTTGTCGACAGTGGGTTATTTATTTTTTTACAGCATTTTCAATTTATTCACATTCCTGTTACTCAGCTTCTCATCCGTGTTTAAATCATCTTGGCCCGGGGGCATAAAGACAAAGGTTTTTAGATGAAGAGTTAAATCTGAGAAGGGAAACAATACAGAATTAATAGGATTGTACCTAGAAATTTTCATGTCAGTGCCCTCTACATTGCTGAGGAGAAGGTATCTGATGCGCCCAAAACTCATCATCCAATTCATTGTTTGGGGAGGAAAAAAACATCAGCAACTAAAAAAAAGAAGAAAGAAAGAAACCTTAAAGCTGAAAGCTCATGTTGACTGCTTAAGATCAACTGTTTATTCTATTAAATGAAGGTAAACCGTGTAAATTAAGCACTCCAAGACCCTCATCACCATGTTTCAACTTACAAAGCAATAATAGAGCAATTAAGCAATTAATGTCTCTGAATTACTTTGTCAGATTTGGAAATTCCTATTATTATTTTGTCAGTACTACTAAATGATGTTTGTCTTGGAGTATAAGTGGTAAAGCTTTTTGAGGAGAAAAAAATCTCATCTAGTGGCATAAAGAAAAAATTCCATTCATAATGTATATAATTTATTTATAATCTTTAATCATTCTGAAATGGCACAATGATAATCCAAAATATGGACCAATGAGTATAGTCCATATGGTGGGGTAATGGCAAGTTAATAGCATGTCTAAGGAAAATGCAAAAGAGAAGACCTAAAGGAAGAGAAATAAATATAGAATGGGAAGAAAGTAGGAGAAGAAAAGGAGGGACAAGAGAATGAACAAGAAAGAATTCTAGAAACAGAACCAAGGAGGATAAAATGATCGAAGAGGCACTGCTGAGACTTTTTGCCTCTGACACCTGTCATGGTTTTATCAACAAATGCTGATGCACTGTGAGCAACAGAGAATGCAAAATTTACTTGGATTTTTATTCTCCTTTAGGCATACTTTGACTAGAAGGTTAGAAATGGTAATAAAGCTGTAGGGAAAGTAGTCACTAATACAAAGAAAAGTTGAGTTTGTACATCTGAGTGAATATATGTGGTAGTGAGGTATAGATGGGACGAGTGGGTAGTTAGAGATCACTTGTGTGGTTTAGCTGACAGACAAGTGAGTCACTTCCTTAAAAAAATATAAGAAGGAAGTATCAAAAGCTAGCCTTTAATCTTTCAGAGATATTTTATGGCCGTGGTTCCAATTTTTAGAACTTCCTAAATGTAAAATTGAAGTCCATCAGCACAGAGACCTTTGTGCTTTATTCAGTGCTGTTACCAACTTAGAATGGTGCCTAAACCAAACCTGCTGCCATCCAGATGACTCTTACTCATAGTAAACACATAGGACAGAACAGAACTGTCCCTCAGGGTTTTCAAGGAGCAGCTGGTAAATTCAAACTGCTGACTACATCCTGGACTCTTAACAGCTGCATCACCAGGGCTCCCAAAACAGTGCCTAACACATAAGAAAAATTTCCAGAAATACTTGATAAATGAGTCTTCTAGCCAAGCCAGGAAGGTACTAAATTGCTCATATCAGCAACAAAATAGTAGTCACCACAAATACATAGAAAACTTGCATTTAATGATGCCTTCTTCAAAAGACTGTGCTTCCTGGTGTGAGCCCATCATAATGTAAAAGTACTAGACAAGCAAAGTAATTGTCACCTTTTCTGTTCCAAATATCTTGAATTAGAGTGTGTAAATGTTGAAGAAATCTCAAGGTCCTGAGAGTTTGTTTGCATAAGAACACTGTGTGTTCAGTTCCTCTGCCTTCTTAGAAAACCCTGAAGAGCTCCCAAGAGTTCTTCACAAGCCAAATCCCCAGGAGTCTTTGCTGTCTTTTCCTATTGGAGATTAAAATTTGTCAGTTGTTCAGAGCCTAGAAAGACACATCTTCAAACAGGGAATGGAGACACATTATAAACAAAATAAAGTATTATTAAAATTGTAGGTATGTAAAGAAGTGGAAAATAACTTTGAGATGAATTCATCTAATCACAATTCTACAGGTAGAGAATCAATTGAGTTAAAATGGCTAACCAGTGTATTCACACAATGCATTCATAAAGCCAGAGTCAGAAATCAGACCTCTTAAATTTCAGTCCTGCAATCTACCTCAATAATACTCCTATTTTTATTTCTTCTGAAATGAAATTGACCTTCTTGAAACAATATTTCCTTTCTTTTAACACATGTTTCCATTTCTAGTCCTCTTAATTCTCTCTGGCTCATTGATGAACAGTTCCATATCAGAATTTATAGCCATCAGTTCCTCTGTACTACTTGGTGACATACAACCATATTCATTTTGAATCTGTACATAGTCTTACAGCCAAGGCATTGCTGTAACAATGGCTCATGTTGACTGCTTGAGATCAAATGTTTAGCCTATTAAACCAAGGCACAACACACAAATTAAGCACTACAAGACTCTTATCACCATGTTTCATCTTAAAAAGCAGTAGTAAGTGTCTGGAGTCCTAAAAGTTGGCAAGCTGCCATCTGAGGTACACCAAATGGTCCCAACTCAGCAGGAACTGATGATCATCAAGGACCAAAATGACACGAGTGAAAAAGAACCCAGAACACAGAAAGACCTACATAAATAGGTGACTGCATCAACATGTGACCAGAAGAACCAGATAGTGCTTGGCCACCAGCAGTGACAGCTGTGATGGGGCTCACAAAGTTGAGTCTCGGAGGCAACACAAGTATAAAAAGGGGTGCACCCTGAGAACTCCACTGAAAGACCTCAATTGATTGTCTAAAGGCCTCAGGATTCCCCCGGGAGCATGGCCCCTAGACCTGATGCTGCTCCTGTCCATAAATCATTACTGAGGTCAACTTCTTAGACAGGCATAGATTGGACTTGGTGACAGAGAGTGACCATATCATGTGTGCACTTTATGGTTCTATGTATCTATCTATAGGATGTCATCCTACTGGCCTCTTACTAGAGAAGAGTGGAGAGGGTGGAGAAGAGGGGACAGAAGATTGTTAAGGGGATATGAAATGTACAGAACAGAACAGTGTGCTGTTACCTGGCAAGGAGACCACTATGAGCTGCACATAGGCAGGCATGCAAAAATTAAACTGGATTGTATACTTTGACTCAATCACAATAAGTGAATAAGATATATATTAAAAAAAAAGCAGGAACAGCAAGTAAGCAATTAAAATCTCTGAATTACTTTGTCAGATTTGCAAATTCCTATTATTTAGTTAGTACTACTAAATGGTGTTTGTCTCAGAGTATAAATGGTAAAGTTTTTTTGAGTAGGAAATTCTCACCTAGTAAGTGAGAAAAGTAATATCCAATAAGAAGAAACCACACTTGCAGCTGGGAGGTCAAGACTTGAGATTTGCTTTTTCTGGTTTAACACAGAATCTGGTCCCCTAACAGGGTGAAAAATACCTGACACCTGATGTCTCCTTTGTGCAATGGAAAATGAAATTTAAAATAAGTTGGAAAGCATAAAGGTCAGAAACACATGAAATATCTTCACACAAAGGAGATGAGTTAAAAATATTGAGAAAGGTGTCATGGAATTCTGCAAGATGTAACATGATGCAGTGGTTGAAATTTGGGAATGGAAGACACAGTGAAGAACAGGAATTCCTTTTCAGAAAGGAAAAAATCCTGATGGATACTTTATACAAGAGCAGAAATCAGAAGGGAGTTAGGGGAGGGGATAAAGAGAGGGAAGCAGCCGTGATGAGGCATCTTTTAATTTAAAAGCATTTCTCCTACCTGCCTGTTCAACCACAAGGTGTACATTTTTAGGAGGAAATAGTCAGCTTAGTCTGTTTCTGTATATAATGACCCAAATGACAAAGCTATTTATAAGGTTCTTCCTAATGGTAAAGTCATAAGTTAGTTGCACAGGAGAATGATCTACTGATGCTGCTGAGGCAGCCAACACTCAGCCCATTATTAATTTCTCTTGAGGACTGTGTCTTTGAGTCACACTGGCTTCCCCAAGAGAGATGTATCAAAAGAATTTTCTGGTAATGAAACGTAGGAGAAGAGGTAATGTTTTGAAGTAATATGCTGATTAGGATAAAATAACACCCATAAAAGGTGACTGATTTGAGGGTAAGAATTTTTGAACTGAGTGAGATAAGGGATTGAAAAGATGTCCAGGATGGACAAACAACACTTCACTCATGGTACCAAGAATGAAACCAGAAGAAATAAATATAAGAACCCTGATGTGTAGAGGCAATGCCTATAAGCAGTAGCATGATATTATAGGAAGTGTCTCCTGTTATCACTATAGGATGTCATTATAGGAAATGTTTACCTGTGGATGTCTACATGTGTCCCCAAACACTGGAGTCCTGGGACTGAAAGTTGGCTTGAGAGTTTTTGACCTTGATTCTTTCCGAGTTGACTGGGTACAAATAAAACACATATTTTATTGCACCAATTGGTCAGAGGTCTTGGGAAAATGGAAAAAAAAAATAAAAGGAAAAATACATCAGGTTATTTTGAGTTGTCTGTGACTATAGGGTTGCTTTGAGTCAAAATCCATTTAATGGCAGTGGAATTTTGATTTTGGTAAAACAAATATTTTACCTGAGAGGGAGATAATCATCCAAAAGGACTTATAATAAGCCCTAGAGACTAGCCTAATGTATATTTCTGGAGAAGACTGGCTTTACCACTGATATATAGATAAAGAACCTGATCTCCAGGTTATCATGGAGGCCTGATAATATTAAGGTTCTATCATGTTTAGAGATGAATTTTTCACCTGTTAAAAGCAAGAACTTTTTTTTTTTCCTCAAGAATAGCAGCAGAATGTCTTAAATTAGTTGGTTGGTCTTAAATTAGTTTTTCTCAAAATATTGACATCCCCAAAGTTCATAAGTAAGAATAAAAAGTGGAGAATAATGTAGGTAAAAAAAAAATTTAAAAAGATACGGATGCATGGTCAGTTGTCTGAACCATAGCATCCTTTATAAAAACCATTGCTGTCGAGTCGAGTCCGTGAGATAACGTAGAAACAACTCACTTGCTTAGGAAAAGTACAACTACTCTGAAATTAGCAGGGAAGTTTTTCTCTTGCCTCCACTAAAGGCCCTTCCGAAACACAATGAGCAGTAGTGCACAGTACTATAAGTCACTCTATGGCGCCAAGTCCTGGTATCCCAGATGTGCCTTTGCTCTTAATGGGAGATGGAAGTGCCAGGCTGAACACCATATTAAGATGAAGAAGAGAGAATCTAGGCAGAAATACAGTCCTAGGGAGTTGGTCAGCTAGGCGCAGAGCTTGCTGTAATTTAGAGGTCTATCTCCCGGGGCATGGATCACAGGTTGGTCTTGCAGGATGGCCAAGAGAGAATGAAGATTTCTTAATGTACAGTCCGTCAGACCAAGGAGCACCAGTCATGGATGAGACCAATGGTTTATAAGCAGCTTCATCTGAGATTCCCTCAAGATTGTAATTGGGCTAAGCCTGTGAGACTCGTCAGTGGATTTAGCTTCATGGAAGTGAGGAGGATAGAGGTTAAGAGCTCTTAACCGTTATGCTACCAGGAGATGGGGACCCTGAAATAAGAGCAGGTTGAGGAGGAGATGAGGAATGGAAGGTGCCTGCCATGAAGTATCTTGTGAAGCCTTAGGTAATGATAGTGACATTGAGGAAGAAAATAAGGGGATATGTTCAAGAAGTGTTTAGATGGTAGAATTAATAGGACTTGGTGAATTAGTTAATACTGTGAATCAGCAAAAGGAGAGATATTTTGAATACATGTTCTTGGACTGAACTCATAAAGAAGTCCAGGCTCTATTTAATAAATTATTACAATTTTTTTACTCTTTGTGGGTTTATTGATTTATTATTAATAAAGTCTATGAACACTTTCTAGAATGTTGTTGTTGATGTTATAGCAGTAAGCATGACAGATAAGGCCCCTAATTATGTAGAACTTCCAACACAAATGGGAAGACATATGTTAAATAGAGTATAATTAATGTTACAGAAGTGGTAACAGGGAGTGTTGTGGTGATACACCTTGGAAGGAACTCTTGTAGACATAGGTTTGGGGAAAGCTTTCCTCATAAAATGATGCTGAAACAATTCTAAAGAGTGAATCACTGTTAACAAGTAAAACATGACAATCTCCTGAAAGTGAAGCATTCTCCTCCCTCTCTGCCCTTTTCTGCATTCTTGACTTTGTTTTTGAGTAAAAGATACTCTTTTAGTCTTGTATGGTTAATTGTTTTGGGGAGCACACTCCTCTAAACTTACGTTTTATCTGTTGAATCTGTACATTTACTATGAGAAATATTTATTCACTTTATGAATTATTTGTTACCAACTGAAGCTAATTACAGATGGTAAGCTCTAGAAAAATATCACCCAGAAATGATATTTGAATATCAAGTTTACTCCTGGAAATTAGCTCAGTTTTTGTTCTCATTTCTCTTCTCAATAGAAGGAAATGAAATCAGCCTATTTTCTGTGATTGACAAATTGAAATCACCTCTGTTTTGATGATCAATTTCTACAGGTGTGCCTCTGTGGTACTATGTACCCAAATAATAATTCTTTACATAGGAATGATGACAGTCACGATTCTCAGTGTTGCTGGTAAGCCTGAAATGCCTTGTACTCTTGCTCTGCGCCATTCATTATGAGGTCCTCCAATGTGTTTTCCCAGTCTTCTCATGGTCACTTTCATGTCGTTCTCTCTCTCTTTTTATTTTTGCTTAGAAAATGTTTTATTTTGACTGGTTGACAACAAATCAATCATTTACTTGACTGATAACTTTCAGATCAGACCCTACAATAAGACAGGGATTCTGTGAGCAAGGAGACAATTGATGAATTTCATTTATGTTAAGCTTTCTTGGAAAATAAAGCAAATCAAACTAGTTTCAAGTTTAAGAAACATTGTTGGTACTCATTACACTAGCACACTGTTAGTATTCACAACTACCCCGTGAAGTATTAGCCCCTTTTCACAGATAAGGAAACTATGACTCTCAAATTACATAAAATGAACAAGATTATATATTCAATGGAAGGCACAACCTGGGTTAGAATCCAGATTTTACTTCAAAGTCCAGGGTTTTTAAAATAAAAAATTATTTCTTTCATTATAAAAGCATACCCACCTTTTGGGGAAATTTTGGAAAAGTAGTAAGAAGGAAGAAAAGTACTCATGGTTCTGACTTTCACTGGTAACCACATCAAAATGTTGGCACACTCTTTCCAGTCCTTTTCCAGTATGTATTTTTTAACATGTGAGCAAATGGTATATACTAAGTGGATGTACTAGTATTTTAAAAATCAATGTCTTTGACTTTAAAAGGAAATACATATTATATTATACAGAACTAGGAAAATAATGAAACATATGAAGGAAATAAATGTCACCTAGAATTTCATTTAACAAAAATAACTATAGTCAATATTTTAACACATTCCCCTAGTCTTTTTCTGTTATTCTTTTTCTATACAAGTAAGCTCATGTTTAATAAGTATGGTGAATAAGTATATTTACTCAGTCTGTATCCTGAGCAAAGAATCTGAGAAGCTGGATTATGTAAAGAACAATGTGGCATCAGGATTGGAGAAAAACTCATTAACAATATGTAATATGCAGATGACAAAACCTGGCCTGCTGTAAGTGTAAAGGATTTGAAGCACTTACCATTGAAGATTGAAGACTACAGCCTTAAGTATGAATTACATATCACCATAAAGAAAACAAAAAATCACAATGAAAAGTGGGAAAAAGATTGAAATTGACAAGGATTTCATTTTACTTGGAGGCACAATCAATACCCATGGAAGTAGCAGTCAAGAAATCAAACAAGACAGGCAAGGCCAATATGGCAGAGTAGTCAGAAACGTCCTGTGGTCCCTCTTACAACAAAGACCAGAATAAACAAATAAACTGTTTATATACGATTCACTAGGAGTCTTGAACATTAAAGGGAAAGGTGAAGAACTGGACTCAGTGGCATGGGGAGGGAGAGATGGTTCAGAAACAATGAGGAATGACCAGAACTGACCTGGTAGGAAACGGCACACTACAGGCTTTATGCACTGGTGCAAACATGGTGAGATAAGCAGTGACGTTCAGGACTAAAGTCTACTCCCACCTCCAGAATCAGTGAAAAGTGGCATGAAATTGGCAAGAGTTAAGGACCTGAGTCTAACCTATCATGTGGACCAAAAAACTCTCTTTTGAGAAAAACCTCTCTCTTGTTTACTTGAGACTTTTCCTCTCTATACTGGGTCTGAGTTGGCTTTAAAGACTCATGTATTCCTGGGACCAGAAGAAGGACCCCACATGTGCTCTGAGCCATTCTCCAGCCCTTGGAATGGGAACAAATTAACCACAGGAAAAAATAATCTGCCAGCTTCTGTAAGACTGGAATTGAGGGCAGAAACAGCTCCTTTGCCTAGTCGCAAGCATAAGGGGTCTACAGACATAGAATACCTTTCATCCTTGCATGGACCTGGTTGGTCCCATTACAATAAAGTAGGCCTTCATGAGCACATTATAACAGGATATATACCTAATGTCTGACCTCAAGAGTATCAGCTATTTGTGGATAGACAGGTTAGTAACATTTGACTCTGCTCTGCCTATTAAGCAGGGTCTTCACCTATTGACACCAGGGTCCTGAGGACTAGTGGCTTAGCCGAAATTATCTAGCCAACCACTGTAGGGATCTAGGAATAAATGGTGCCTGTGAGTCCTTACAGACAACAGCATTGGTTGCAACATTCCTGCTATAAAATCTACCTACCAATGCACTCTAGGGAACAGGGACATTCTTTCCTCACAGATAGGGGGCTGTCAGACCCCTTACCTTGCTCAGTGTTTGACTCTACTGCAGCCAGGTATCTGTGCCTATACCCCCTGATCTATAATTGTAGATGAGAGACAGTACCACACACATGATGACTGGCTACTGAACATCTGAGCCAAACCCATAAAAGACAAGTAAATGGACACCTGAGCTCACATACCTAGTAACGGTGCTAAACACCTGCTGACAGGACATTAGAGATTCAAAAGTGCCAATAATGAAACTAGCTCACATGAGCAGCCTATATGGTCATATACAAAGAAAAAAAAAAACAAACAAGAAGCTAGGATATAAGAAGCAAGCATAAAATAAATAAATACAATAATTGTTGATGACTTGGAGACAACAGTCAATATCCAATCACATAAAGAGGCAGACCATGATGTCTTAGCAATCTCCTGGAACAAAGAATCAAGAAATCTTTCTACAGAAAAATTGATATACAGAACACTTCAGGAGCTCTAGATGGATCTCAGTCAAGATGTAAACAAGCCAAGAATGTCAGAGACACAGCAATGGAGGAACTTAAGGAGTTTAGAGCAGAGTATAAGGACAAACTGAACAGGGTACCAGAATGTATTAAGAGACATCACACAGAAATATGGAAGATTAATTATAAAATTTCAGAATTAGATAACTCAATGGAAAGTCATAGGTGAAGATCTTACTCAGTGGAAGTCATAATTAGTGAGATTGAAGGTAAAGCACTTGACACCAACATACTTGAGGAAAAAATTGGGTAAAGGAATTAAAAAAAAATGAAGAAAACCTAAGAATTATTTGGGACACTATCAACAGGAACGACCTACAAGTGATTGAACACTCATGATAGGGGGGATAACAGAAAATACAGGAAGAATTGTTGAAGATTTGTTGGCAGAAAACTTCCCTGATATCATGAAAGATCTGTCCAAGATGCACATCAAACAGCAAACAAGATATGTATCAAAAAGTCACCAAGACATAATCAAACTTGCATAAACCAAAGATAAAGAGAGAATTTTAAGAGCTGCTAGGGATAAACAAAAAGTCATCCACAAGGGAGTCAGTGAGACTAAGCTCCGACTACTCAGCAGAAAACATGCAGGCAAGGAGGCAATGGGATGATCTATGTAAAGAGCTGAAGGGAAAAAAAAAGGCCACTCAAGAATTATATATCCAGAAAAACTGTTTCTTACATATGATGGTGAAATTAAAAGATATTTTCAGATAAACACAAGTCTAGGAGTTTAAAAAAACAAACAAAAATTACAAGAAATAATAAAGGGAGTCATTTGGTTAGAAAATCAGTAACGTCAGATAACAACCCAAGAATATAACACAGTAAAGGGCAACTAGATATCAATGCGGATAGGGAAATTACAAACATAAAGTTAAAATACCGAAAGCAGAGACAAAGAGATATCATCATGTAGAAGATGACATTTAAAAAAATAGAGGTAGGTTTCTCTAGTTATGTAGGTTGCTTTTGGTTTCTTGCAGTAGTGTCTTGTAATTTTCTTTGTATAAGTCTTTTATGTCCCTGGATCGATTTATTCCTAAATATTTTATCTTCTTGGGGCTATTGTGAATGGCATAGACTCAGTGATATACTCTTTGATGTTTTCTTTGTTGGTGTAAATGATTCTGATTTTTGTATGTTTATCTTGTGTGATCATACTTTGCCTGAATTTTTCTATTAGTTCCAGTAATTTTGTGTGTGTGTGTGTGAGTGTGTGAGTGTGTCTGTGTGTAAATTCTTTAGAGTTATAATTACACAGGTGAAGGCTAAAACATATTAAAAAATAACAACACTTAATGTTTATGATGGTGCAGAGGCAAGTATAGGAGTATTCACTAACCAGAGCAGACAAAAATTAGTTTAGATGAGATTAGCATAAGTGGACCAATAGCAGGAGTTTAGGAACTATGGCTGCAGGAGACATCTAGGTCAACTAGCATTAAAAAAATGTTTTGCATTCCACTTTGGTGAACAGCATCTGGGTTATGAAAGTTAGCAAGTGGTCATCTAAGATGCATCAGTTGGTCCGAATCCACCTGCATAGAAGGAAAATGAACACCAAAGATATTAGGAAAATATGAGCCTAAGGGACAGAAAAAGCCACATAAAACAGAAACTCTGTTAGCCTGACAATGGAAGAACTAAATGGTACCCAGGTACTACCCATAACTGCCTTGAGACGGAATACAGCGGAGAGTCCCTGGTGGAGCTGGAGAAAAATGGGGTGCAGAACTCAAATTTTATTAAAAATGCCAGACTTGATGGCCTGAGTGAGACTTTAGGGACCAGAAGACATGATTCCTGGACTTTCTGATAGCCTAGAACTAAAACCATTTCCAAAGCCAACTTTTTAGACAAGGATCACACTGGACTGTAAGACATAAAATAATACTTTTGAAGAGGGTGCTTCTTGGCTTAAGTAGTTATGTGAGATGAAATAGGTAGCTCCTGTCCAGAAACGGGAAGAGAGGCAGAAAGGGACAACAGCTGATTGCATGGACATGGGAAAGGAAAGTTGACAAGAGCACAATAAAATTTTGTGTGAGAAACTGATTTGAATTGTAAATTTTCACTTAAGACACAATAAAAATAAATAAGAAAACATTAAGACAAAGAAAATAACCTATTTGCGGCAATCTGCTGCAAAAGACTGCCTTGTTTTTTGTTGTGAAGTGCCTTCAAGTCGATTCTGATTCACAGTGACGCTTTGTACCACAGAATGAAACACCGACCAGTCCTGTGCCGTACCCCCAATTGTTATTCTTGATCCCATGTTGCAGCTTTGTGACGTTACATCCCATTGAGGATCTTCCTCTTTTTTATTGACCCTCTACTTCACCGAGCTCGATGCCCTTCTCCAAGGATGATTTGTTCTTATAACATGTCCAAAGTATGTAAGACATAGTGTCGCTACTCTTGCCTTTAGTAGGCATTCTGGCTGTCCTTTTTCCAAGACAGATCTACTCATTCTTTTGACAGTCCACGGTATATTTAATATTCTTCTCTGACACCATAATTTAAAAGTATCAGTTCTTCTTCTGTCTTCCTTATTCGTTGTCTAGCTTTCACATATCTTTGATACAGTTTAATATGCTATGGGTTGTGGGAGGTACACCTTAGTCTTAAAGGTGACATCTTTGCTTTTCAACACTTTAAATAGGTCTTCTGCAGCAGATTTGCCCAGTGCAGTGCATCTTTTGATTTCTTGACTGCTGCTTCCATGGGTGTTGATTATGGAACCAAGTAAAATGAAATCTTTGACAACCTCAATCTTTTCTCCATTTATTCTGATGTTCCTTACTGGTCCACTTGTGAGGATTTTTGTTTTCTTGATGTTGAAGTGTAATCCATACTGAAAGCTGTGGTCTTTGATTTTCATTAGTGTTTCAAATCTTATTCACTTTCATCAAGCAAGGTTGTATCATCTGCTTAAAGCATGTTGCTAATGAGTCTTCTTCCAATCTTACGCCTCCCTGTTTTAGTCAGCTAGTGCTGCTCTAACAGAAATACCACAGAGTGGATGGCTTTAGCAAAGGAATGTTAATTCTTACACAGTTCAGCAGGTTACAAGTCCAAATTCAGAATGTCCACTCCAGGGGAAGGCTTTTCCCTGTGTTGGCTCTGGAGGAAAGTCCTTGTATTCTATCAGTCTTTGTTCAAAGAACATCGTGGTTCGGGAACCTCAGGTCTGAAGGATGTGCTCTTCTAGTACTGGTTTCTTGATGGTGTGAGGTTCCCAGTTCTTTACTTGCTTCCCTTTCCTTTTATCTCTTGTGGAAAGAAAGGATAAAGGGTGGTGTAGGCCATACTCCAGGAAAACTCCCTTAACAGTGGAGCAGGGAGGGGATACTATGAAGGGATTTACAGTCCCACGGGAATCCTTTACCTACAGTATAGGAAAGTCACAAAATGAAGGACGGCCATAAAATGTTGGAAATCACGGCCCGGCCACATGGCTACACGTTATTTTGGGGAACACAATTCAATCCATGACGCTCCCTCTTCTTCATATGTATAGTCCAGCTGACTTAAAGCATGCAGTGGACCCTTGTTTCATTCAAATAACTACCTGTTGATCCATGTAGATTCCTCCTGAGCACAGCTAAGTGTTCTGGAAGTCCTATTTTCTGCAATGTTAACCCATAATTTGTTATAATCGACACAGTTGAAGACCTTTACATAGTCAATAAAACATAGATAAATATCCTTCTGGTATTCTGTTTTCATCCAAGATTCATCTGACATCAGGCAATGATAACCCTGGTTCTATGTTCTTTTCTGAATCTGGCTTAAATTTCTGACCATTCCCTGTCAATATACTGCTGCAGTCACTTTTGAGTGATCTTTAGCAAAATTTTACTTGTGGTTAATGTTGGTATCAACATCAGCAAATGACATTGTTTGATATTTTTGCATTTGGTTGGATCTTGGAAACAGGCATTCATATGAATCTCTTCTAGTCAGTTGTCCAGGTGGCTGTCTACTAAATTTCTTGGCATAGGTGAGTGAACATTTCCCTCACTGCATCCATTTGTTGAAACATCTCAATATATACTCCATCAGTTCCAGGAGACTTGTTTTCTCTGCCATTGACTTTAATGCAGCTTTGACTTCTTCCTTCAATACCATTGATTCCTTATCATATGCTACCTCTTGAAATGGGTGAGTGTCCATCAATTTTTTTTTACATAATTTGTGTATCCCTTCCATCTTCTTTCTTTTCTTGGCTTAATTTTGTTGTTGTTGTTGTTGTTGTGGTTTAAGTGAAAGTTTACAATCCAAGTCAATTTGTCATATAAACTACCCCCACACCACTATGTAACTCTAGCTGCTCTCTCAACACTCTGACAACACACTCCTTCTTTCCACTCAATAGTTTATATATTCATTCAGCCAACTCCTGTTCACTCTTCTCTGTGCTCACATCTTGCATCTAGAGAGGAGCTGTTCTGACAATGTCATGTATATTTTTTATTGAAGCTGAGAACCAGACACATCACCAGCATCACTCTGTTTTATTTTTGTATGGAGAATTGGCTTCAGTAGGTTTCAACAGTTGGCTAACAGTGAGTCCAGGGGGAATGTTAGCAGAGGACCCTTCAGGATGTCAGATCATCAAGTCTGATCTTTTAGTAGAGTTCTAGATCTGCACTCCCATTTTTCTCCTGCTACATCAGGGACCATACGTTGTGTTCCCTGTCAGGACAGTTGTTGGTTGTGGCTGGGCACCATTTAGTTCTTCTGGTCTCATACTGATTTAGTCTCCTGATCATTTGGCCCCTTCTGTCTCCTAGGTTCATATTTTTGTCATGCCTTTGGTATTCTTTGTTTTCCTCTTCTCCAGGTAGATTGGAACCAGTTGATACTCCTCAGATGGCAGCTTGTTAGCAATTAAGACTCTAGACACCATTCACCAAAATGGGATGAAGAACATTATCTTAAAAAAAAGTAATAACCAGAAAACCTTACTTACGTTAATTGGCCTAGATATCCCCTGAAACATTGGTCCTTATGACCCTGGATTTACTACTCTGACCTTCAAAATGTTGAGTTGTAGTTAGGAAACCTCTTAACTTTTAGTGTAGTCTAGTAATATCAATATCTCTTCTACTATGTGCTGTCACTTCCTTCACTTAATCTAATTTCTATCCACTATCTAACCTATGAATATGCATCTCCCTCACATCCCTCCCTTGTAGTCATCAAAGATTATTTCCTTCAGCACTTAAACCTTTTCTTGAGTCCTTATAATAATAGTTTCATACATTATTTACTCTTTTGCAACTGACTAGTTTCACTCAGTGTAATGTCTGCAGGTGACTCCATGTTAGCAGATGTTTCCCAAGATCGTCATTGTTCTTTATCATTGCATGGTACTCCATTGTGTGAATATACCATAGACTGTTTATCCATTCATCTGTTGATGGGCACCTAGGTTGATTCCATCTTTTTGCTACTGTGGACAGTGCTGCAGTAAACACTGGTGTGCATGTGTCTATTTGTGTGAGAGCCCTTATTTCTCTATGATATATTTCAAGTAGCGGGATCACTGCATTATATGGTATTTCTATTTCTAGCTTTTTAAGAAAGCACCAAACTGATTTCCAAAGTATATATACCATTTTACATTCCCATTAGCAGTGTAGAAGAGTTCCAGTCTCATAGCCTCTCCAACATTTAATTTTTTGTGTTTTTTGGATTTATGCCAGCTTTGTTGGGATGAGGCGATATCACATCATAGTTTTGATTTGTGTTTCATTCTAATGGCTAATGATCATGAGCATGCACTCATGAATCTGTTAGCTGTCTGGATGTTTCTTTGGTGAAGTGCCTGCTTGTATCCTTTGCCAATTTTTTAATTTGTTTATTTGTGTTTTTCTTGTTGAGGTTTAGCAGTACCTTAGAGATTACGGAAATTAGATGCTGACTGGATTCATGATTGCTAACTTTTTTTCCAGTCTATAGGTAGTCTTTTTACTCATTTGGTGAAGTCTTTGGATGGGCAGAAGTGTTAGATTTTTAGGAGTTCCTATTTATTTATTTTCCTTTCTGGTGTTTTTGCATTGTTAGTAATACTGTGTAGTCTGTTTATACTGTATATAACTAGGGGTCCCAATGTTTTACCAATTTTTTCTTCCATGATCTTTGTTGTTTTAGAGTTTATATTTAGGTCTTTGATCCGTTTTGAGTTAGTTTTTGCCCATGGTGTGTGATATGGATCTTGTTTCTTTTTTTGCAGGTGGAATTTCAGTTTTGTCAATACTTTTTGTTGAAGAGACTATTTTTTCTCCAGTTCATGGACTTTAGGACTTTGTCAAATATCAACTACTCATAGGTGAATGGCATTAATTCTGGATCCTGGATTCTGTTCCGTTGGTCTATGTATCTGGTTTTGTACCAGTACCAGGCTGTTTTAACTACTGTGGCAGTGTAGTTGTTTCTAAAATCAGGTAATGTGAGGCCTCTCACTTTGTTCTTTTTCTTCAGTAATGCTTTACTTATCTGGGTCTTCTTCCCCTTCCATATGATGTTGGTGACTTGTTGTTTATATCTTATTAAAAAATATCATTGGAATTTGTATTGGAATTGCATTGTATCTATAGATTGGGAAGAATGAATATTTTCATGCTGTTAAGTCTTCCTATCCATGAGCAAGTTAAGTTTCTCCACTTTGGTGGGTCTCTTTTGGTTTCTTGAGGTAGACAGAGTTTGGTAATCTTCTTTGTATAGGTTTTTGTTCATATTCAGTTAGATTTATTCCTAAGTATGTTATCTTCTTGGGGCTATTGCTATTGGCATTGATTTGGTGATTTCTTCTTTGATGGTCTCTTTGTTGGTGTAAAGGAATCCCACCAGTTCATTTATGTTTATATTATATCCCGATAACTTGCTGAACTCTTCTATTAATTCTAACAGTTTCTTTTGTGGATTCTTTAGTGTCTCCTGTGTATAAGATCATATCATCCATTCATGGGGATGATTTTACTTCTTCCTTACCAGTTTGCATGCCCTTTGTTTGTTTTTCTTGCCTGGTTGCTCTGACCAGAACCTCCAGGATAGTGTTGAATAAAAATGGTGAGAATGGGCATCCTTGTCTGGTATGTGTTCTCACAGGGAATTTTTTCAGTCTTTCTCCATTCAGGATGATGTTGGCTGTTAGTTTTACATAGATGCCATTATTAAGTTAAGGAGTTTCCCTTCTATTCCTCTTGTGCTGAGAGTTTTCAAAATGAATATGTGTTGGACTTTGTCAAAGGGCTTTTCTGGATCAACTGATAGCAATCAAGTCATTCTTAACTTCTGTTATATTTATTTGATTGACTACATCATTTATTTTTATAATGTTAAACCATCCCTGAATCCCTGATATGAATCCTACTTTGTCATGATGTATTAGTTTTTGATATCCTGTTAAATTCTATTGGCTAGAATTTTGTTAAGAATTTTTGCATCTAAGTTCGTGAGGGATATTGGTCTGTAACTATTCTTGTTTGTGCTATCCTTACCTGGTTTGGGTATCAGGGTTATGCTAGTTTTGTAGAATCGATCTGGGTGTATCCCCTCCTTTTTTATGCTGTGAAAGAGCTTTAGTAACAGCGGTGTTAATTATTCTCTTAAAGTTTGGCAGAATTTTCCAGTGAAGTTGTTTTGGCCAGAATGTTTTTCAGCTGGTACTTTTTCAGTGATTTTTTTAGTCTCTTCTTTTGTAATGGATTTATTAAGTTGTTCTACTTCTGTTTGTGTTGGGTTTGACAGGTAGTGTGTTTCTAGAAATTTGTCCATTTCCTATAGTTTTTCAAATTTATTAGAGTACAGTTTTTTTTATAGTATCCTATTATTCTTTTCATTTCATTTGGGTCTGTGATCATATTGCCCATCTCATTTCTTTTTCAAATTCTTTGTTTCTTCTGCTTTTTTTTGTCAGTTTAGCCTAAGTTTTGCCAATTTTGCTGATCTTTTTGAAAAAATAGCTTTTGTTTTTGTTAATTCTTTCAATTGTATGTCTCCTTTTTTTATTGTGATTGAGTGAAAGTATACAATCCAAATTAAAGTTCATACCCACCTATTGCACTCCTTCTGCTCTCTTTGCCTAGTGACAGCACATTCCTCTCCATTCTATACATGCCATCTCCTCTTAACAATCTCCTATCCACTCCTCCCCACCCTCTCATTTCCATTCTAGTAAGAGGCCAGTGGGACAGCATCCTATAAATTAAGGAAAACACACCGTGTGGTCACATTGTGTCCCTGAGTCCAATCCATTCCTGTCCAAAGAGCTGGCCTCAGTAATGTTTTCTGGTCAGGGGCAAGGAGCAAGTCTAGGCACCATGATCCAGTAGAACCCCTGGGTCTTCGGATCATCAATTGCAGACTTTTAGTGGAGCTCTTGAGGTGCATCCCTCTTTCTCTCATGTTGCCACAGGGACTCAATACTGTATCACCCATCATGGCTGTCTTTGGTGGTGGCCAGTCACCATTTGGTTCTTTTGGTCACATGTTGATGCAGTCACACATTCACATGGGTCCTTCTATCTCCTAGGCTCTTTTTCCCTCATATCTTTGTTACCCTGTTTTTCTGTTTTCTAATTCATTTAGTTCTCTTATTTTTATTATTTGCTTTTTTCTAATGCTTGAAGCATTCTTTGGGTGCTCTCTGTCTACTTGTTTGAGTTGTAAGATTAACCTTTTACCTGGGCCCTTTCTCTTTGTTAGATGTGTATGTTTATTGGCTAAATTTGACTCTGAGCACTACTTTGGCGATGTCCCATAGGTTCTAGTAGGATGTGTTTTCATTGCCATTTGATTGTGTGAGTTTCTTCATTCCATCCTTGATTTCACCTATTACCCAGGAGTTTTTGAGCTAGCCAAGCCAAGTGCCGTCGAGTAGGATCCGACTCATGATGACCCTCTAGAGTTCTCAGGTGTGGTTTAATTTCCATGTGTTTGACTTCTTACCCTTGCTTTTTGGACTATTGATTTTGACTTCTGTGGCTTTATGTTCTGAGAAGACCCTTTGTAATATTTCAGTGCTTTGAATTTGATTAAGACTTGCTTTATGGTCTAATGTGTGATCTATTCTGGAAAATGTTTCATATGCATTGGAAAAGAAAATATACTTGTTTGTTGTTGAGTGGAGTGTTCTGTACATGTCTATGATGTTGGACTGGTTGGTTGTGGCATTTAGATTTTACGTGTCTTTATTCAGCTTCTTTCTGGGTGTTCTGTTCATCACCAAATGTGGTGTGTTGAAGTCTCCTGCTATTTTTGTGGAGCTGTCTGTCTGACCTTCCAATGCTATTCGAGTTTGTTTGACATGTTTAGAAGTTCTGTCACTGGGGTGCAAAAATGTAATATGGTTATGTTTTCCTGACATATTGACCATTTAATGATCTTCCTTGTCCACTATGGTGGATTTTACTTGAAAGTCTATTGTGTCTGAAATTAATATTGCTACTCCTGCTCTCTTGTGAATATTGTTAGCTTGGTACTTATTTTTCCATTCTTTGAGTTTCAGTATGTTTGTATCTTTAAGTCTAAGGTTTATCTCTTGTAAGCAGCATATAGACAAGTCTTGCTTTTTTATCCATTCTGCTACTCTTTGTCTCTTTATTGGCACATTTAACCCATTTACATTCAAGTAATTATTGCTTAGTATGAATTTAGTTATGTCATTTTAGTGTGTTGTTGAAAGTTTCTTTGTTCCACCACATTTTCTGTGCTGAGTCCTTTGTCTTTATGGGTTTTCCATTTCATCGTTTTCATATGTGCTGGTACTTCTTAATTTTGTTTCTTGTTTTGATGTCTAGGATTGTTAATATCCTATGTAGTTATCATGATGTTTATCCATGATGTAATCTTTCTTTGTATATCCTTCACTTTCTCTCTGTCTTAAAGATCTATGAATATATTAATTTGTCCCTCTTTTGGTATAATGTTCTCTTTGTTTACAAACTGAGATTTATGTTTCCTTAGTTTTAGAGTTTTAGCTTTGACTTATTTTTGTTGATCCCCTATCTGTGTTGATATCCGGGTGCTCTGTCCTGCACTGTATCCTTGAGTATGTATCTAATGTTACTGATTTTCTAACTGAAGAACTTCTTCAGTGTTTCTTTCTATTTTGGTTTGTTTTTTGCTAATTCTCTAAACTTCTATGTATCTGGGAATACCCTAATTTCATGTCGTCATTGAGAGACAGTTTTTCAGGCTATATAATTCTTGATTGGCAGGTTTTTTTTTTTTCCTTCAGGGCTTTGTATACGAGGTTTGACAATTAAGCCAACGAACTTACTTGTTCTAAGTGCTACGTACTTCACTGCTGAATATCACTACATTCACCTTTGAAGTCCTCCCCTTGGGAAGTTATGCACCGGTGCCAGCACCTAGTCCACCCTTCAGAGCAATTTTGGAACTCTTTCTGGAATGTCCATTGAGCACAGTGACATGGTGGCGAGTTCACAAACTTAATTGTATAGTTGTCTGTGAGGGAGTTTTTAGTCAGTAAACAAATAACTGTATTCGAATACCCTTCCTGCTCACCTGATCTCACCCCCAATGACTGTTTTCTTTACCTGAGATAAAGGATATATTGCAAGGAATATATTTTGATGACAGTCAGGACATTAAGGGTAATACAACGACAGCTCTGATGGCCATTCCAGAAAAAGAGTTCCAAAACTGTTTTGAACAGTGGACTAGGCAATGGCATGAGTGCATAGTTTCCCAAGGGGACTACTTTGAATGTGACCATAATAATATTCAGCAATGAAGTATGTAGCACTTTTTCTAGGAAGAGTTCACAAATTTAGTTGGCAGTCCTTGTATACTGATGATTCTGTAATAGTCTTCAGATTCTAGTAGACATTAGTTCTGGCAGCATGTTTGTCTGCCTCCCACTTTTGCCTTTTAGAATATGTGCTGAATAAAACTTTCTTTTTGCTTTATGAAGCTTTGTAATTTTTTTTTCTGCAACACCACAAACCAATGAATAAACAGAGTGAACAGCCTAAGTTGTCAGTATGTTCTGCATTGAATTCTATCTGTGTAGCTATTTTTTTTTGCCTGTTTAGTGACAGAAACCATTCAATTTTTTTAAAGAGAAATTACTTTATTAAATATTAGCATAATTATTCCACTCCCCACTAGTCTGTCAGTTTATTGTACTGTGGGGGCTCTTGTGTAGCTGTGATGCTGGAAGCTATGCTACCAGTATTTAAATACCAGCAAGGTCACCCATGGAAGACAGGTTTAGACTGAGCTTCCACACTAAGACAGATGAGGAAGAAAGACTCTGCAGTTTGTACTTATGAAAAGAATTAGCCAGGTAAAACCTTACGGACAGCCACAGAACACTGTCAGATACAGTGACGGAAAATGAGCCTCCCAGGCTGGGAGTCACTGAGAAGAAGGCTGAAGAAGAGCTGACTCCTCAAAGTACAGTCAACCTTAATGATATAAACCTTAATGAGTAAGGCTTTTGGAACCTTCATTTACTGATGTGACACATCTCAAAATCAGAAGAAACAGCTGCAAACAGCTATTAATAATCAGAATGACCAATGTACAAAGTATGAATCTAGGAAAATTGGAAAACATCAGAAATGGCACGGAATGCACAAAATCAATATCTTAGGTGTTACTGAACTGAAATGTACCACTATCAGACATTTTGAATTGGAAAATTGTATGATCTACTATGCTGGGAATGAAAACTTGAAGAGGAATAGGGTTGCATTCATCATCAAAAAGAACATTTCAAGAACTGTCCTGAAGTATAATGCTGTCAGTGACAGGATAATATCCATAGACCTGTAAGGAAGACTGGTTAATATGACTGTTATTCAAATGCATGCACCAATCACTAAGGCCAAAGACAGAGAATTGAAGATTTTTACCAGCTTCTGCACTATAAAGTTGATTGAACATTCAATCAGGATGCACTGATAATTACTGGTTATTGGAATATAATAGTTGCAAACAAGGTAAAAGGATCAGTAATTGGAAAATACAGCCTTGGTGACAGAAAGGATACCAGAGATCACACGATAGAGTTTTGCAAGACCAACAACTTCATTACAAATATCATTTTTTACCAACATAAACAGTGACTGTGCACATGTAGCTCACCAAATGGAATACACAGGAATCAAATTGACTGTATCTGTGGAAAGACATAATGGCAAAGCTCAATATCACCATTCAGAAGAAGACCAGGTGCTGACTGTGGCACTGGCCATCAGCTGTTCATATGCAAATTTGAATTGAAACTGAAGAAAATTAGAACAATTCCACAATAGCCAAAGTATAGCCTTGAGTTTATCCCACCTGAGTATAGAGATCATCCCAAGAACAGATTTGATGTGTTTAACATTAATGACCAAAGATCAGACAAACTATGGAATGACATGAAGACAGCATCCATGAAGAAAGAGGTCATAAACAGACAGGAAAGCAAGAAAAGACTGAATTGGATATCAGAAGAGACTGAAAGTTGCTCTTGAATGCCAATTAGCTAAAGCAAAAGAAGAGAATGATGAAATAAAAGAACTGAACAGAAAATTTCCAAGACAAAGTAAAGTATTATAATGACATGTGCAAAATGCAGGAGATAGAAAACCAAAGGAGAATAACACCCTCTGCATTTCTCAAGTTGACAGAGTGGAAGAAAACTTTCTAGCCTTAAGCTGCAAGAGTGAAAGATTCTACAGGGAAAATATTAAAGAACTCAGGAAGCATCAAAAGATGGAAAGACTAAACAGAGTCACTAGGCCAGAAAGAACTGACTGACATTCAACCTTTTCAAGAGATAGCACATGATCAGGAATCGGGAGAATGAAGGAAGAAACTGAAGCTATATTGAAGGCATTGGTAAACAATAAGGCTCCAGGAATTTATAGAGTATCAACTGAGATGTTTCAACAAGCAAAAGCATCATGAGACGTGATCATTTATTTATGTCAGGAAATTTGGAAGACAGCTATTTGGCTAACTGATTGGAAGAGAGTTATATTCATGCCTATTCTCAACAAAGGTGATCTAACTGAATGTGGAGATTATCCAGCAACATCAATATCACACACAAGAAAAATTTTGTTCAAGATCCTTCAAAAGTGACTGTAACAGGATATTCACAGAGAGCTTCCAGAAATCCAGACCAGATTCAGGAGACAATGTGGAACCAGGGATATTACGGTTGATGTCAGAGGGATCTTGAATGAAAGAAGATAACATCAGAAGTGTGTTTCCCTGTGTTTCATTCAGTATAGAGTCCAACAATTAAGTTTACAAACTTGCTACTGTGCACTTACATTGGCAGCACGGTACAAACAACTCACAAGGCTTCATAACCTTTATATATCAGTGTCTCACAGTGTGTTTGTGTCAATGAATGACAGTGTCTTGCTGAGTGATGTTCATTATTGTTGTTACATGGTTTTGTGTGCCATCATTAGAATGTCAGAACTTGAATTAGAGCAATGAACAAACACTGAATTTCTTGTTAAACACGGCAAGAGTAGAAGTAAAACCAGGGGCCAGTTAGTCAAAGTTTATGGGGATAATGCCATAAAGAAAAGAACAGTATACAATGGGTTAAACGTTTTTCTGAGGGAAAAGAGAAAGTTCACTGATGAAGAAATGTCAGGGGAGCCAGTAACGAGCTGAACTGATGAAAATGTTGCAAAAATTGATCAAATTGATCAGCTGACAGTGAGGAGCATAGCAGACCAAGGAAAAATAGACAGAGAAACAGTTAGGAAGATCTTAACTGAAAATCTTGGCATGAGAAAGGAGTGTGCAGAAATGGTCCCAAAGCTACTCGTTGATGAACAAAAGCAAAGGAGAGTCAAAGTTTGCCAAGACCTTTTGGAGAGGCAAGATGATGTTTTGGGCCGTGTTCTCACTGGTGATGAAACATGGGTGTACCAACTGAACCCTGAATCAAGGTGTCAAAATGTACAATGGAAGTCAGCCAGTTCTCCATGACCAGAAAAGTTCTGTCAGTCCAAATGAAGAGTCAAAATGATGTTGTTAACATATCTTGATTTCAGAGAGATCATTCATTATGAATTTACACCAACTAAGCATACAGTTAACTAAACTTACTGTTTGGAAGTGCCAAAAATGCTGTGTAAAAAAGTTAGATAAAAATGACCTGAAATTTTGCCAACAATTCATGGCTCTTGCATCATGACAATGCACCAGCTCACACAGCACTGTCTGTGAGGGAGTTTTTAGCCAGTAAACAAATAACTATATTGGAACACCCTCCCTACTCACTCTGGCCCCAATGACCTTTTTCTTTACTTAAAGATAAAGGAAATATTGAAAGGAAGACATTCTGATGATATTCAGCACATCAGGGGTAATATGACAACAGCTCTGATGACCATTTCAGAAAAAGGGTTCTAAAATTGCTTGAAGGGTGGACTAAGCTCTGGCATTGGTCCACAGCTTTCCAAGGGGAGTACTTTCAGGGTTGTCATAGTGATATTCAGCAATGATGTACGTTGTCACTTTTTCTATGGTGAGTTCGGTGAACTTGTCACACCTCACATGCAACAGCATTTAGCTGGCTTTGGCTTGACTGTGTGGATCATACCAAATTATGGATAACATGGAAGAGAATTGGACTTCCAGGACACTTTTTTGTCCTCATGAGGAGTCTCTATATGGACCAGAAGGCAATCATGCAAACAGAACAGGGGACATTGCCTTGTTTAAAGTCGGCAAAGGTGTGAGTCAAGGTTGAATCCTTTCACCATATCTTTTCAATTTGTATACCAAGCGAAGAATTGGGGAAACTGGATTATGCAAAGAAGAACAAGGCATCAGGGGTAGAGGAAGACTCCTTAACAATGTGTGTTATGCAGATGACATAACCTTGCTTTCTGAAAGTTTAGAGGATTTGAAGCACTTACTGATGAAGACCAAAGACCATAGTCTTCAGCATGGGTTGCAACTCAACATTAACAAAACAAAAATCTTCACAACTGGACCAGTAAGCAACATCATGATAAATGGAGAAAGGATTGAGGTTGTTGAGTATTTCATTTTACTTGGTTCCATAATCAATGCCCATAGAAGCAGCAGTCTAGAAATCAGAAGACATGCATTGGGAAAATCTATTATAAAAAACCTCTTTAAAGTGTTGAAAAGATGTCACTTTGAAGACTAAGGTGCACCTGACCCAAGCCATGTTATTTTCAGTCAAGTGACATGCACGTGAAAGCTGAGTGATGAGTAAGGAAGACAGAAAAAGAATTGATGCCTTTGAATTGTGGTGTTGAAAACTATTGAGCGTACCATGGACTGCCAAAAGAATAAATATACCTATTCTGGAAGAAGTACAATCAGAGTGGTCCTTGGAAGCAAGGATGACAAGACTGCATCTTACGTAATTTGGATGTGTTGTCAAGAGGGATCAGTCCCTGGGGAAGTGCAACAAGCTTGGTGAAGGAGAGGGGTCAGTGAAAAAGAAGACCCTCAAGGAGATGTGTTGACACAGTGGCTGTAACAAGGGGCTGAAGCATAAAAACGATTGTGGCTGTAGGACAGGACCTGGTACTGCTGCCTTCCATTTAAGAGGTCTCTATGAGTTGGAACTGACTTGACTACACCTAACTATAACAACAAAAATTGTTCCACTTATAAATCTGAAGAAAAGAAAAAGTGACACTATGTGGATATTCTGCTATGTAATTCACTGTCCATACAAAAAACAAAACAAAACAAAAAGACAGTTACTGTTGAGTTGATTTTGTTTTATGGTGGCTCTGCACATCAGAGTAGAACTGTGCTCCATAAGATTTTTAATGGCTGATCTTTCGAAAGTAGTTTTCCAGGCCTTTCTTTTGAGGTGCTTCTGGCTGGAATCAAACATTGAACGTCTCAGTTAGCAGCAAAGCATTTAATTGTTTGCACCACCCAGAAGCTCCTTATTAAAAATCTGTACTTGACCAAAATTTTAGGCAGAAGCAGTTGGTATTGGTGCTCATTAAGTTCAGAAACATGGTAGCTTAAACTCATATACTTATGCAAAATCAAAGACTCTTCTATTTGTTTCCATTGTATAGCATTAACTTATCCTGCAGCACAGTGAATTCATAGTTCTAATTCCTTCCATCACTTCATCATGGTAATATGAGGGTTTTGTGCTAAGTACTATTTTGAAGAGGTCGAGCATGCTGTAGGAGTCTGTGGGAAACATAATCATATCATTCATGATAAAACTGCTTATGAAGACTATGCATTTTATTTATAACTTCCAATTTTTATTCCTTTTACTTAGTTTTCTTGCCTTCTTTTACATATTAGGTCTTTCATTAAAAATGAAAAATAGAAGTAGTTACAGATAGATTGTAGGCTGATTTCTGATCTCAGAGGAAATCTCTCAATAGTTCATATTACTTATAATTAGGTAAATTGCATCTATCAGAATAAGATCCTTTCCGTGTTAGTTTCTTAGTGCTACTATAAAAAAGCTCCCACAAGTCTGGTGTCTTAAAACAAGAAAAATTCATCCCCTCACACTTCTGGAAGCCAGAATTTTGAAATAAACCATTGGACTATGCTTCCCTGTAAAACACAATGGGAAAAATCTTCCCTGCCTCTTCCACCTCCTCCTAACTACTAACGTTCTTTGGCTTGTGGCGGCATAGTTCCAAACTCTGGCTCTATCTTTAAACGACCTTCTTTTCTGGGTCTTTGGAAACCTTGGTGTAGTGGTGTCGTGGTTAAAGAGCTACGACTGCAAACCACATGGCAGTTCCTAAAAGGACACTCTCAGTGGAATTAGGGCCCGTGCTAATCCAGTGTGATCTTACCTTGATCCTTACCTAAATTGTGTCTATGATGATCCTATTTCCAAATGAGACCATATTCTGAAGTTCTGTGCAGGCATGAATCTTTTAGAGGACATTATTCAACATACTGTGGCTTTTACGCCTAGTTTGCTAAGAGATTTATTGTGAATGAGTATTAGATTTTATCAAACATTTTTTTCTGTACCTATAGAGATGCTTGCCTGGTTTTCATTTCTCATATCCTTAAGACTATAAATGTCATGGACTAATTTCCAAATGTTAAAACAATGTTGTATCATAGTAATAAAATCCACTCATCATGATGGATCACCCTCCTTATATATTGCCACATGTGCTTTCTTTTTTTTCCACATTTTATATCTTTTCAAGAGAAAAATTGCGTTCAAATTCTTATTTTTAATTTTTTTTTGTCTTTTTGTGGTTGGTATACTGGTTACTGGAAGGAAAGGATTACTGACTGGTCTATAATCAAATCTCATTTCATAGTAATCCTGAGAAAGAAAGGGGATAGCATGAAAGAATGACCTTGTCAAATCTCTACAAAACATGCAAGTTGGACTTATTCTTAATAGTATTTATGAAGAGATATGTAATGGAGATGTCTTATCTATGGGACATTGCATATGCATGGTTGTACTGGTTTGGTAACAGTAAGCAAACCTAGAATTAATGCCCTATGAGACACAGCCCAAAGGAAAATATCAATGTCTGTTGTGTAATACTCGAGTATAAAAGTGGAGGAATTTCATGGCCACATAACTCCCTCATAAATAACACCCTTCTTGTATCATCAGAGGTCTTGTGTTATATCTGAACCAGAGAGCACCCTGATGCAACAAGGAAAGATCCGGCAGTCTTAGAACAACAGAATTAGTTTATTAAGAGTTACGTGGCATTCTTAGACTACTTTTTCACTTTTGTGCTGTGGTAACCTGTATCCCTTAAATTATAAAAGAGCTATGAACTAAGATCTCTGGTTTTTGTGTTTGACACTTAGACTCTATGTTTTTTCAACATTTTTTCTGTCAAACTTTATTTTTAAAAAACAAAGCATTGTATCAGCATTGCAAGTCAAGAATCTAACAAAAATTATACACTTCATGTCTGAATATGGAGTGAAAAAATTTCTACAAAGAAGCTCATCAAATACATTGTCTCCAATCACTTTTGCAGGCTGTTTGTTGAATGGAATGATAGTAAAAGAAGTGAAGATTTATTGCTGTGAAGACAAATCATTGGTACAATAATATGAATCAGTGCAATCAAGTTAAGAAGGTAAATATGTAGTAAGAAATGTATGTGGATGTCAAAATCTACAAGTCAACTGATTCAAGAGCAATGGAGATATCTAACTTTTTCAGATGAGAACAGACACTACGTTACATCTTTATCTTTAGAAGGCTATTAAAAACTGAGATTCCAGCATTTCATGAATCAGATAAAATAATCATTGAAGTAAATTAAAATGATATTCAAAGAGCCATTTTAACCTCAATTTTAGTACCACAAGGGAAACAAAACTAAACAAAAAAACATGTTTTATGGCTTTTATGGATGAATACAAAGGGAATATCATTGAAATCAATTATTTTCCACAACTGAGGTATAAAATCTATACAGAAATTTGATACTCTACTGTAACCTATCATAGTTTTGATTTAATTTCCTTTAAACTATGTTTAGGTATTTTTTGCAGGGGCCTGTAAAAATGTTACTCTCCTGCTGAATCTGGTTTCAGTGTTTTCTCATTTATTTTTATATTAACATTTAGTATATGGTTACCAGTTCTACTCTTAGAAATCTCTTCGTTTTTACAGCATTTTCAACAGAAAATACTCATGTGCAAAGCAAATCATAAAAAATACTCCAGAAAGCATACTTGTTGATTATTTCACTGTCTGGTATGTTTTGTAGTGATTCACCATGACAGACTTTCAGTCTTGTAAGCATTAGTATGTACAGTCTCAGAAAAGAAAACAAATCCATTGCTGTCTAGTTGATTCTCATTCATAACCACACTATAGGAGAGGATAGAACTATCTCATAGCATTTCCAGTGAGCAGCTGGTGCATTTGAACTGCTTGTGCTTTGGTTAGCAGCTAAACACTTAACTACTCTTGGCAGTAGAGTACCTTTACTGGATTTCATATATAAAAACTGTTTCTATTTATATAGGAGTTATTTTTACCTTAAATGTTTAGAAGAATTCATTAGTGGAATCACTTAGGTCTTTCTATTCTTTTTTATGTTGAAGAATGAGACTTATGAGCCAGCTTTCAGGCACAAGACAGAAACAGCACAGTGCATTTGAACAAAGAGAATTTAACAAAGAAATTGTTAACAAGGTACAAAGTGTTCAGTTAGTTGAATGAGCAAACAATAGATAATCCCTTCCCAGTCAGCCTAGTACTTGCACATTGGGCTCACCGATGAAGAAGACATGGTAGAATGGAACACTATACATAATATCTACATAAGTAGATTCTTTTAGAATGGGTCTGTTTATCTACTATCCTTGAAGAATTTTTGAACTGTGAGCAGCACAAATGGACCCTTGAAATGATGCAATTTTTTGAAGACTGACACAATTACTTAGGTGTAGTTGCATATATGGAAATCTTCTAAATTGGAATAGATAGGGATTTGCCCCCCTGGGATTAATATACTAAGTATGGTTTGTCTTTTTTCCTTTAAGTACTTAGGTGAGCACCACTATCAAAGGGCTCATAAACTGATTTACAACATGAAATTCTGCCTTATATTTCCTTGAGCAAAGAGGATTCACTTTACAGCAAAGAAAGTGCACAAAACACACACAATTAGGAATCTCACTGATACTACCATTTGTAGCAACAGCAATCTGACAGGTCATTGGAATAGCTTTTTCGAGTTGTAGCTGAGGCTCCGTCTCGAAGATGACACGTTGCTGAATTGGGAGGATCTGTGCTTCAAGAGGAAACCCTGGTGGTGTAGTGTGTTAAGTGCTACATCTGTTAGCCAAAAAGTTGGAAATTCAAATCCGCTGGACACTCATTGGAAACTCTATGGTGCAGTTCTGCTGTGACCTCTAGGGTCACCATGAGTTGGAACTGACTCGATGGCAATGGGTTTTGGTTTGGGTACTTCAAGATATACACCTTGAATGAGCGGCCTCTACATAGGGCTATGTCTGCTGTATAGAGGCCCTGGGTGACATCACAAATGATTAAGCACTTTACTACTAGCTTAAAGGTTGAAGGTTTGAACCCACTCAGATGCTCATCAGAACACAGGTCTGGAGATACACTTCAGAAAGCATACAATCTTGGAAACCAATTGGAGCATTTCTGTTCTGCACACCTGAGAAAGCCAGGAGTCAAAACCAGCTTGACAGCAACTAATAACACTATCTCCCCTAAATAAAACACATGAGTCTGGAAGTCACATGATAGAAATAACACATATCTCTCACTGTGAATCAGAGTGATATTCTAAAGTTTCTATTTTCTGTACTTCCAATTTTATTTTCCACTGGAGTGGAAAAAAATGCTTCTTTTAGGAGACACAACATGAGTTCCAATAACCCTAAATTTTGTCTTTCCTGTCATTTGGGTTCCTTATGTTGAGAGACCACCCGGCAGAAGAAATAGTTTCCTCATTCTTATTCCTCTTTACTGTGAAGAGACAGGGTTCTTGCCTCACAAGGGATGATGTAGTAAGAGTTTTCTGAACCTAGGGATCCACTGAAGTACCACTTGGTGGTTCCATGATTGATGAAAATTACAGAAGGGCAGTTGTGGCAGCAATAAACTGGCAATAGCATTTTAGTCGGAGACTGACTCTTCCTGCGCATAGTTAAACATTATCACTTTGCTGGAAAGCTTCTTAGACCGGATATACTGACAGAGGATGAGAGGAATTTAGAATGCTAGTAGAGGAGGAAATGATGACTATCAGTTAGGAGCAACAGTGCTGTTGTAGCGTGTCCTACTACCCCGGCTCTAATTTTTTCTCTTCTGAAATAGTGAACAGTCACTACCTTAAGGAACCCAACAAGATAAAGTGAAATTATATGAGGTCTAATGGAAGCCCTGGTGGCATTGTGGTTAAGTGCTATGGCTGCTAATTAAAAGGTTGGCAGTTCAAATCAGCCAGGAACTCCTTGGAAACTCTATGGGGCAGTTCTACTCTGTCTGTAGGGTTGCTACGAGTTGGAATCAACTTGATGGCAGTGGGTGTGGGTTTTTTTGGTTTCAATGACGTTAGTAGTAAAGTGTGCCTCAATGTTTATTATTTTCAAATGAGGAGATAGTTTTCTACTGCCAGTACCTCAAAGTCTACCTAATAAATTGTCTCTTGCTTCCTAATTGTACAATATATTTATTGGGACAAGCTTGACATACCAAAAAGTTAATGTCCCATTTAAAAATGAAGAAATACTATAACTTCCTTGCCTTTCAACTGGGGCAATTCTAAATTACAAAATCTATAGTCTTCCAGAAGGTCATAATAGGCTTGCATCTCAGATTTATCAGCATAAGAGTCCTTCATTTGTCTGTGTCACTTCCCTGCTTCTTTACTGATGGTTTCCAAAGTCAGTTTCCAAATAAAATAGCTGCAATACAACTTTGTCCTTGAGTTTTCTTCTGAGATGACTTAACCTGAGTAAGTACATCTACTAGGTCTACATAAATAGCTATTCAATGTGATGACTCATTACATTCACCAAAGCAAATGTATAGTGTATTTAAAGAGCTACAGGAAGTAAAGGGGATGCAGTTATATCCTTTCTTACTGTCAAAATAATCATAATTTCAATCATAATGTCTTATTTAGGAGATATTGCTGCTAAAATAATCCTTATCATGATAGATACGTATTTCCCACAATGAGCAAAGGCAATGAGTAAATGCTCTGCAAAAGTAATAAAATGAGTTTAAGGGAATAGATGGTCCACTCAGGAATGGCCATGCTAGATTTGGCATGTTTAAATGAAATGTCTAACAGGCAGGTGGATGCATAGTTTTAGAGCTTCAAGGACAGATGTGCTTAGCAAAATCTGTGATATTGCTGTTTCAGAAATCTTTTCATTGCTGTCTTCATGTCTTTATTCCTTAGTGTATAGATGACAGGATTCAAGATAGGAGTGACAGCAAAGTCGACAATGAACAGGTATTTATCAAGTGATGATGCAGGGCAAGGCCACACATAGAGAAACATGCATGGAGTGAAAAAAAGAACAACCACGGTGATGTGAGCTGACAAAGTGACAAACGCCTTGGATAAATCACCTGAGGAACGTTTCCAGACAGTGACCAAAATGAAGACATAGGAGAGGATTAGCAAGAAGAAGGTGCCCAGGCTCATGAAGCCACTATTGGCAGCAATAATAAACTCAAATTTGTATCCATCTGTGCAAGCAAGTTTGATGATCCTGGGAAAATCACAGTAAAAGCTGTCGATTTTATTGGGCCCACAAAAGGGTAAGTTAATAACAAATGAAAACTGAGACACAGCATGGATAAGCCCAGTTACCCAACCAATGACTATGATGGAAACACATACTTTTGGGCTCATGATGGTCAAGTAGTGAAGAGGCTTACAGATCGCTGTGTATCTGTCAAATGCCATGGCTATGAGTAACACCATCTCCACTCCTCCTAAGATGTGGATGAAGCATATTTGTGCCATATAGCTTTGAAAAGATATTACTTGGTATTCATTTAAAAGGTCTGTGATCATCTTTGGGACTGTGGTAGAAGAAAGTCCTATATCAATGAGTGACAGATTGGCCAGCAGGAAGTACATAGGGGAATGTAAGTGAGAATCAAGAGTCACCAAAAACAAAATGAAAAGATTTCCCAGGATGATCCATAAATAGAGTAAGGAAAATAGCATTTTGAGAAAAACTTTAGCTTCCCAAGAACTGGAAAGTCCCAGCAACACAAACTCAGAAATCATAGATTTATTTAGTCCACCCATTGACTGTGGAAGAACAGTTGATTTTCAGATCACCTGTAGATAAGAAATGAGTAACCGTCAGAATCAGTACCACAAAATGTTGATTTTCTATTTACCCTGCTAATTTGTTTTTAAGTTTCATATGGTGGAGTTATAAACCATTAAATTGGAAAGAAGAAAAATAAAGACAAAAGAAGGATTATGGTGAAGTAGAGAGCACATAAAAAGAGAAATAATCTTGAATATTTTAGCTGGAGGAAAGTAGTATTACTTAGCTTTTTACACTATTATTAGATCTTTTCCTTTTGCTCCTTAAGGATTTCAAGACATTTTTCTCTGACAGTTTACCTAAGTGTTTACCACCTGTATAACCTCAGGCATTTCCTGTCACCTGGAAATTTATTAACACTTTCATATTAACTTGCAAATTCTTTTTAGCTGACTTTTCTACTTCCCAGAGCAAATAGAGATCATGAAGTCAAATCTGATTAAATCTTTTTTTCACAGTTTACTATGACAGTTAATTGCACAGATTCAAATTACTCGTAATATATTGCTCATAACACATCATTATCATTGGTCCACACGTGGACCTGTACACCCAATGAGATACTGTGTGCAAGAGATTAAATGCCTGTTAATGAGTATAAACAGTTATAGAAATAAACGTAATAGTAACAAAAACCCCAAAACCAAACCTTTTCATAGAGTTGACTCCGACTGATAGTGATGTGGTACAGCAGAGCAGAACTGCCACATAGCACTTCTAAGGAACGGTTGGTGGGTAGTAACTGCCGACCTTTTGGTTAGCACGTGTAAGGTGGCCCATTCTGTTCTTAATCACTGTGCTACCAAGGCTTGAATAATAGTAATTAATAGTAATAAGTATGTTATATAAAGTGCTGCCCTCATGTAAAGCATGGTACTAAGACCATTGCCTTTTTTAAACTTCACAAAAAATTCTGAAATAGATACTGATTTATTAGATCTACAAATCAGACTGAATCAACCTCAGTCTCAGAATGATCGGTGTCAGAGCCAGGATTTGTATCCGGAGGTGTAGAAAACTATAACCCATGCTCCTCAACAGGGCATTATTCTCTTTAAGGTCATTTCCTTCATATGTACCCTTTTGACCCTTCACTTTTCCTTTTCTTACTAACAGAAATGCTTTTTGTTCATGTAGGGGGCTGATACTTTGCAATTTTGTGAAAAAGTAGCCCTATCTCAGCCCAATGACATATGGTATATGACTTTCCTAAAACAGTTACCACAGAACCATATCCTTGGGGGTGGATTGGTTTAAGTGGGACACCTGACTCAAACTGTATAACATGAAATAAACCAGATTTGACTATGGAGAGGTTTCCTTCCCAAACAAAAAGAAAATGCTTCAGAGGGAGAAACGTCCTTTCCCTGGTCCCTTTTTACATGCATTTAGTGATAATGTTCTGCCTAATGATGTAGTAATTATAAGATTCTAAGAGCCATGTAGTGAGAATAGTAAAGTGAAAAGTTAGAAAGAACATAGGATCCTAAGGCCATTAAGACCTAAATCAATGGTTTACCTTTTTAATTTTTTATCCTGTGATGCAAGAAAAATAAACTGTAATTTGTTTAAGCCATTTGAAACCAGGCTTTCTGTTACTTGCAGCTGGATGAATTCCAGCACTTGTGTCTTCTTTATATCTTTCACTTTATTTCACACAGGATTACTTCTTTTCTGTTCATCCTTAATTTTGATGTGACAAAGATTTGTCCTAAGTTTTCTTTCTTTCTTTCTTTTTTTTTTTAATTCAATACCAGTTCATTAATTCTAACAGAGCCCTGGTTGCCCCTGGTTAAGCAGTAGGCTGCTAATGAAAACGTCAGCAGAACCCACCAGCTTCTCTGAGGCAGAATGATGAGGCAGTCTGCTTCTGCGAGGATTACGGTCTGGGAAACCCTGTGGGGCAGTACTACTTTGTCTCATTGATTTGCTATAAGTTGGAATCAACTCAGTGGCAGCAGACTTGATTTTTACTAGTTTTAAAAACTGATACTTAGATGTTGATGACTTTTTAATCTGTAACTTTATCTTGGGACTCCAAAATAATATATAAAAAACTGTGCTATATACAAGTGTAAGTCCTACTTTCAACTTCAAGTTACTACTTCAGAACTAAATTTATAATCTTATACTCAAATGATTTTGTAAATATCATCACCGTTCTCCCTGATGTCCAATACAGACACCTGTGTGTAACAATCTTGTCCTTTCTTTGACCTCCATCTCTAGAAACACAATTTTTACCCTGAAATATTTTCTCAATTCATTTTTTTATTTTTCATTTCCATTGGAATTTTCTTGCTTCCAGACTACATGTTTTCTCACCTTTATAATAGGAAAAGCTTCTGAATTATCTTTCTCCAATAATACTCCAGTCCAGCCTACTCTGTAGTATAGATCTTACAGCAAAATGAACACTGGATGATTTGAAAGTAAATATAGAAGTAAAATTATAAAATTTTAACAAAATATGTATGAATTAATTTTTTATCGAATTGTTTTTAAGAGAGTTTAAGTTTGTTCTAAATTCAGAAATGAGTTCTTTTTAACGTATATGTATATTTTTAACAGAATGATTGAGCCCAGTGTTGCTGAGTGACTGGGAAAGCAGTGTCTCTTCTCCACGGCTTATGGGAATGTAGTATACTTTCACTCCAGTTGGTTGTTTGACAATAGAAACAAAATTGCTTTTAACTGTGAGATATAACTCTTATATTTTGAAATTAATTATAGGAAAAAGTGGTTAAATAGGTAACATATATTTGATAAATGGTTTTACTTACTGTATTTTTTTAAATAATGCTAACAAGTTGCAAATGTATTTACTGTTCAGAATTGAGACTAAATGAATAACTAAGTGTATGCATTGATACAACATAAGCTTTAATTATGATTGCATGAGTCTAATTAGCTTGGAAAGATCAGGTTAAGGAAGCATGTGTAGTGTTTTCATTTTTTATGGAAAGAGAGAAATGGCAATTTGCATCAGTAAATGTTTAGGATTAGCCAAAAGTTTCTGCATGTGCTGGGAATTTTAGTATTTTTTCTCTTCAAGTTATAGACTATATTTTCAGATGTGTTTTTTATTAATTTTATAACTTAAAATGAAAAGTATTAACACTATGAGATGGAACAGAAAAATATATTTAAGAGTGTTAACACAGGTCAAACTGTTTGCATAGCCAACTCCCCAACTTATTAACTATGGGTCTTAGGATGAGCTACTTAACTGCATCGTGCCTCAACTTCTTGATCGTGATGGACAAATACTGATTTTTCTGCCTCATATAATTGACTAGAGGACTGAGCTGAAACAAGAAAAACGTATCAGAAAACAGTCTAATATAGTAAAAATTCAGTAAGTTTACTTTATCAAAATATTATGATAATGATATTTTGGAAACAAATGGAGAGTTCGTCAGATTGGTAAAGTCATCGAATTCTGGTAAACACAAAACTAGTATGTCAAGTTGCACATTGCAATAGGATAGCCAGGGCATGGGCATTCCTTTTTTTTTTTTTTGTGATCGTAATGTTCAGAGAGAAAAGGGGATGAAAGATTCAAGAGTTTTTTCACATAGCACATTAACAAAAATACTAGTGCTCTGGAGAATGTTTTATGTTCATTTTATTATCTGATTAAAACTATAAGAATGGGTTATAAAACAATGGGTTATAAAACAATGTAAGTGAAATGCATTCCTGACAAAGAAAAAGAGAATAGGAAAAAGGAAGCAAATGTGGGGAGCTAATCTAGCAGGGATAATTATCCATCCAGATAGCAGAAGATTAGACTGGATTTTCTCCCTACCTGCTCAGTCTCAGGTTTTACTGCCGCAGCTTCAAGCACTGAAAGACACAGAGGTTACTTCCTTTTTAGATTCACAGTTGTTGCTCGAGACAAATATTTATAAATAATTATCATCATTAGGAATGAAACCAATTAGAAAGACTGATTATTAATGACCAATATTTACTCCATATGGAAATTAGATTTTTGCACACTGGAGTTTCCCAAGGGTCAGGTATTAGGAGATAGAAGAAAGAATCACGTGGAAATTGGCAATTCAACACGATAATCAGTAATTGTGCATCTATGACAACATTTTTTCAACTTAAACATTTTAGACATTCAACTAATTTTTAGATGTTTTCAGAGCCACTGATATTTTCTCATCATCAATATACAGTTCAAGGTTCACTGCATACTCTTAATTGCTATTTTCGCTTAGACTTTTGAGAATGAATTGATATCTGAACAAATCATGAATGATGGAGCAAATATCCCTTTAGTTCTGTCAAGAGCAAATACAGACTCATAAATTTCACTTGTAATTTTAATGTATCTGAAACTATTCCATACAGAATTCTAGAGGCAAATAATGTTTTTTGGTTTTCGTTAAAAGGGCAGAGTCTATTTATTGGTTAAATATGGTATGGCAATGTTCTTGAAACTTCAAAAACCACTGAATAAACAGAGTGCTTTGACCCATTGTATATCTGATGTGAATTCTATCTGAACAGCTATTGCTTGGAATCCATTTAGGGTGAAGAACTGATTGAGTTCTCTTTCAAAACAAATGCGTTTCCTGGGGATATTTATCCCTCAGGATATTATCATCATTTTAGGCCAAATAAAAATACATTTTGTGCCAAATGTATTGGCCAACTCTTCATCCATAAAGCTAATAAAATGGTGGATTTTTTTTTAATTGTGATTAAGTGCAAATATACCATGCACTTGGCTTGGCATACCATGTAAGTTAATTTTGCCTGCCCGCCTATCTGAAGCTCCTTCTGCACTCCTTCCCTGGTGACAGCACACTCCTCCTTTTTAATCTATACTTGGCACATACTCTTAACAATCTCATGTCCCCTCCTCTCTACCCTCTCCTCTTCTATCTAGAAAGAGACCAGTAGGACAACATCCTATAAATGCATAGAGCCATAAAGGGCACACACCATATGGTTGCATTGTGTCCTCAAGTCCAGTTCATTTTTATATGAAGAGTTGATCTCAGTAGTGTTTCACGGACAGGGGTAGCAATAGGTCTCCAGGCCAGGCTCCCAGGGGATCTCCCAGGCCCTCTGGCCATCAATTGTGGTCTTTTAGTAGAGTTCCTGAGCTGCACCCCTGTTTTTCTTGTGTTGTTACATGGACTCAACATTTTGTGTCCCATCACAGCTGTTTTTGGTGGTTATCAGCTACTATCCAGTTCTTCTGGTTACATATTGATACTGTCTCCCATTCACGTGGGTCCTTCTGTCTTCTGACCTCTTTTCCTTGTGTATTTGTACTTGGTGGTCATCTGTTCTGGATGAGTTGGAACCATTTGGTGTATCTCAGATGGCAGCTTGCTACCTTAAAAGCTAGCTAGACCCAGACACCACTCACCAATATGGACTGCAGCAGACATTCTTAGCAATAGACTTGTTATGCCAATTGGTCCCAATGTCCCTCAAGAGCATGGTCCCCAGATCCCCCCTGTTACTCTGTCCTTGCAGTACTGGGTTGAGATTGGAAGAGTTTTCAGTTTGTGTTCAAGTCCAGTTAAGTTGATCTGCTTTGTGCTGTGTGCTGTCACTGCTTACACCTAACCAACTTTCTATGAACTATGTAATCTGTGACCAACCCTCTCCCTCCATCTCCACACCTGTGGCCATCAAAGAGTGTTTTCTTCTATACCTAAGTCTATATTTAAGTTCTTATAGCAATGGTCTCATACAGTATTTGTCCTTTTGCTGCTGACAGATTTCACTCAGCATAATATTGTCAAATTGAAACCAGGCTATGAGATGCTTCCTAAAATCATCATTGTTCTTTATCATTGCATAATGTTCCATTGAGTATATGTACCATAGTTGGTTTATCCATTCATCTGTTGGTGGGCAGCTAGATTGATTCCATCTTTTTGCTATTGTGGACTGTGCTGCAATAAATATTTGTGTGCTTGTATGTGTTTGTGTGGCAGGCTTTGTTTCTGTAGGATGTATTCTGATCAGTGGGATTACTGGATCAAATGGTATATCTGTTTCCAGCTTTTTAAGAAAGTGCCAAAGTACTTTCCAAAGAGGTTGTACCATTTTTCAATCCCACCAGCAGTGTAAAAGAGTTCCAATCTCTCCACAGTCTCTCCAGCATTTGTTGTTTTGTGTTTTTTGGGTCATGACCTACCTTGTTGGGGTGTGATGGTATCTCATTGTAGTTTTCATTTGGATTTCTCTGACATCTAATGATTATGAGCATTTCTTCATGTGTCCTTTGGCTGCCTGGATATCCTCTTTGGTGAGGTGTTTGTTCATCTCCTTTGCCCATCAGTTAACTGGGTTATCTACCTTTTTCTTGTTGACATTTTGCAGTACCATGTAGATTATGGAGATCAAATGTCAGCCCAACATATAGTTGCCAAATATTATTATACATTGTCTTTTAACTCTCTTGATAAAGTCTTTGGATGAGCAAGTGTCTGATTTTTAATAGTTCCAGTTTACCTATTTTCTCTTCTTTTGATTGTGATTTCTTTGTCAGGTTTTGAAGTCTGTCCAAGCTGTGTATTAGAACTTCCATTGGTGACCCTAGTTTTCTTGCATGACCTTTATAATTTTAGTTTTGACATTTGGGTCTTTGATCGATTTTGAGTTAGTTTTTGCATAAGGTGTGAGATATGGGTCTTGTTTCAATTTTTTGTAGAATGATATCCAATTTTGCCAACACCATTTGGTAAAGAGATTCCCCCCCACCCCAGCTTACAATGTTAGGGTATTTGTCAAATATCAGCTGTTTGTAAGACGATGGTGGCATTTCTGGGGTTTCAACTCCATTCTGTTGGTCTATATGTCTCTTGTTGTAACAGTACCAGGCTGTTTTGACTACTGTGGCAGTGTAATAGGTTTTAAAGTCAGCTACTGTGAGGTCTCTTCCTGTCTTCTTCTTCTTCAGTAGTACTTACTTATCCAGGGTTTCTCCCCTTTCCAAACAAAGTTGGTGATTTGTTTCTCCACCTCATTAAAAAGTGACATTGAAATTTGTATTGGGATTGCATGGTATATGTAGATCGCTTTGGGTAAAATAGACATTTTCACAATATTAAGTTTTCCTATCCACAAGCAAGATAGGTTTCTCCGTTTATATAAGTCTCTTTGGTTTCTAGAAGGAGGCTCTTGTAGTTCTCCCTGTGTAAGTCTCTTATTCGTCTAATTAGATTTATTCCTAGGTATCTTATCTTCTTGGGGACTATAGTAAATGATATTGATTCAGTGGTTTATTCTTTAATAATCTCTTTGTTGGTATAATGGAATCCTACTGATTTACTTACATTTATCTTATATCCTGATATTTTGCTGAACTCTTCTATTAGTTCCCGTAGTTTAGTTATGGATTCTCTAGTATTCTTTGCGTATACAACCATATCATCTGCAAATAGGGAGATTTTTACATCTTCATTGCTGTTATGGATACCTTTTATTTCTTTTTCTTGTCTAATTGCACTGGCCAGAACTTCCAGTACAATGTTGGATAGATGGGGTGAGAATGGCCTTGTCTAGTTCCTGTTCTCAAGAGGAATTTTTTTCATTCTCTCTCCATTCAAGATGATGTAGGTGGTTGGCTTTGTGTAGAAGCCCCTTATTGCATTAAGGAATTTCACCTCTATTCCCATTTTGCTGAGAGCTTTTAGCATGAGTGGGTATTGGACTTCGTCGAATGCCCTTTCTGCATTAATTGACGAAATTAGGTGATTCTTATACTTTGTGCTATATATGTGGTTGATCACATTAATCGTTTTTCTGATCCTGAACCAGGCTTGCATCCTTGGTATGAATCCAACTTGGTCATCATGAGTAATTTTTTTGATGTGCTCTTGAATTCTATTAGCAAGGATAATTTTGAAGATTTTTGCATGTAGGTTCATTAGTGGTATAGGTCTGTAATTTTCTTTTTTTGTGGTGCCTTTCCTTGGCTTTGGTAGCTGGGTTATGCTGGCTTCATAGAATGAATTTGGGAGTATTCCATCCCTTTTTACACCGTGAAATAGTCTCAGTAGTATTGGAGTTAATGCCTCTCAAAAAGTTTGGTAGAATTCTCTTGGGAAGGCATTTGGGCCAAGACTTTTTTAGTTGGTAGTTTTTTGATGACTTTTTCAGTCTCTTCCTTTGTTATGGGTTTATTAAGTTGTTCTACTATTGATAATTTTGGTAGGTGATACAAATCTAGAAATTTGCCCATTTCCTCTAGATTTTCAAATCTGTTAAAATACAGTCTTTAGTGGTATTCTGTCATGATAGCTTTTATTTCACTTTGGTCTGTTGTGACATTTCTCATCTCATTTCTTGTTTGGGTTATTTGTTTCTTCTACTGTTTTTCTTTTGAAAGTTTAGCCAATGGTTTATCAATTTTGTTGATCTTTGCAAAGAACCATCTTTTTGTTTTGTTAGTTTTTTTCAGTTGTTCTTCTATACCCTAATTTATTTAGTTCTTCTCTAATCTTTGTTTTCTGTTTTCTTCTGCTCCTGAGGGTACATCTGTTGCTCTCTTTCTACTTGTTCAAGCCATAGGGTTAATTCTGTGGTTTGAGTGCTTTCTTTATTCTGGATGTGTACATTTATGGAGATGAACCAACCTCTGAGCACTGCTTATGCTTTATTCCGTGTAAGATGTGTTTTCATTTTCATTTGATTCCCTAACTTTCTTTGTTTCATCCTTGATTTCTTCTATAACCTGTAGGTTTTTGTGCAAGGTGTTCAGTTTCCATGAATTCAGATTTCTACCTATGTTTTTTTCTGCTAATGATTTTGAGTTTTATGACTTTATGGTCTGAGAAGATGCTTTGCAATAATTCAATAGTTTGGATTTTGTTCAGGCTTGCTTTATGTCCTAACACATGGTCTATTCTGGAAAATGTTCCATGTGCACTGGAGAATAAGGTGTACTTATCTGTTGGTGGGTAAAAAAAAGTTTAGTTCGTTAATTGTTGCAATAGGATTTTCTGTATCTTTACTGAGCCTTTTTTTTGGCTGTAAATTCTTGAAAGTGGAGTGTTGAATTCTCCAACTATTACTGTGGAGCAATCTATCTCATTTTTCAGTGTTGTCATTTTTTTTCTATGTATTTAGATGATCTGGTATTGGGTGCTTAAACATTTAATATCCTTATGTGTACTGAAACTTTCAGCAATGAAAAGTGACCATCCTTGTCCATGATGGTGGATTTTACATTAAAGTCTGTTTTATCTGAGATTAATATTATCACTCATTCCTGTTCTTCTCTGTCTGTTGTTAGCCTGGTATATATTTTTTTCCATCCTTTATTTTACAGTTTGTTCATATCTTTGAGTCTAAGATGTGTTTCTTGTAAGCCGCATATAACCAGATCTTGTCTTTTGAGCTAGGATGCTTCCTCTTATTTCTCTGTCTCTTTAGTGGAGCATTCAGTCTGTTTACATTCTGTGTAATTATTGATAGGTATGGTTCAGTGCTGTCATTTTCATGCATTTATTTTTGTGTTGTTGATGTTTTCTATGTTGCCCTTAATATTCTGTTCTGGGTCATTCTTCTTTATGAGTTTACTTTTCATCTTTTTCAGTGTTGGTTTTTTGATGATTGAAACTCCTGTATTAGGCTTCCTGTTTTGATATGTTGCATTATTATTTTAATTTGCAGCTAGCCCTATGATACTCCTTAGTCTAAGTTTAAGTCAGACTTTACCTTCTGCATATCGTTTAATTTCCTCTCCATCTGAAAGGGGTGTAATTATTGTAATATAATCTTCTTTTTAGTGTGATGATGTCATAGTTTTTGTGTTCTGACCAACTGGTTTCCTTCATTTAACATTATAGCTTTGATTGAGCTTTGTAACTTTCCTAACTAAGTAGGATTCTGGAAGCTGTGTCCTGCATTGGCTACTTAAGTAAACACTTAATGTTTTTTGTTTTTCTAAGCAAAGAGCTTCTTTCAGCATTTTGGTTTCATTTTTACAAAATCTCTAAGCTTCTGTTTGTCTGCGAATGTCTTAATTTCATCTTCATATTTAAGACACAATTTTGCAGGATGTATAATTGTTGGTGGGATGTTTTTCTCCTTCAGCACTTTGAATTTGTAATCCCACTGCCTCCTTGCCAACATCATTTCTGCTGAGAAGTCTGAGGAAAGCCTACATGGCATCCCTCTGAATGTTAGCTTTACTTTAAGCCTCGTTGCCTTTAAGAGAATATGTTTATGTTTGATTTTATTAAGCTTGATTATAATATGTCTTAGTGTCCTTTCACCATGTAAATTTTGTGTTGTCCAATATGCATCTCAGAAATTATATTCTCTTATTTCATAATTTCAGGTTTAAGTTTTCTGTCAGTGACTCTACAACAATACTCTGCATTTTCAGCTATCCCTGCCTGCTCAGGAACTCCAATTATTCATACATTATTCCTTTTAATTGAGTGCCACATGTTTCTTAATGCTTCTTCATTTTTATTCTTTTCTATGATTTCTGCTCATAAATGTTCTATCCTTAAGCTCACTGACTCTGTCTTCCAACTCCTCAATTATGTTCTTTTGGCTTTAGATTGAATTGTCTAATTCTGTATTTTTTGTTATGGATCTGCTAGACTTCAGATTGTCGATGTTCCATGAGTTCAAATAGCTTCCTTAATTTTTCATTTTGTTCTGCTGCATTTTGTTTAATCTCTAGAAGAGTTCACTATATAATTCTTTTGTACTTTACCTCTGATAGTTTCAGAAAGGCTACTTCATCTGGGAAGTTTTTGATTATTTGGGGAGTTTTCCAGAGCCATGGTGGACTGTTTGTTTAAATGGTTAGCTATGGATTATTGCCTTCACATCATCTAGAAACTGATTTTTCTGGTGTTTCTTCAGAAGGACCTGAGGTATAATTCTAAGAGGGGAGCTTGTCATTATCTGTCTGTGTGTACTGTAGAGACTGGTCCCAGGTGGACTCTCTGTGGCAGCAGGTTCTGCCTCCTGGATGGTAAAGACAGCACCTTATATTTGGAGTCACTGGGAGCCTTTCAGCTGACACTACAATGCAGATCACTGAAGGGTGGTGCAGATGATGCTGGGTACTGAGCCATCAATTCTCCAGGTAGTCTTATTTTCAAAAGGTAGTTTCTTAGTCAGCTAGTGCTGCTCTAATAGAAATACCACAAGTGGATGGCTTTAACAAAAGAAAATTTATCCTTATACAGTCTAGTAGGTTAGAAGTCCAAATTCAAGGTTTCTGCTCCAAGGGAAGGCTTTCTCTCTGTTGGCTCTGGATGAAAGTCCTTGCATTGTATCAGTCTTTGTTCAGGGAGCATCTTGGTGCAGAAACCTCAGGTCTGAAGGACATGCTCTATTCCTGGTGCCGCTTTCTTGATGGTATGAGGTTTCCAAATCTCTCTGCCAAATTTTTATACCTCAGGAGACTGCCTCAAGGCATGAAACAAACTTACACATTGAATCTTGCTCTACCAACATAACGACTGCTCATCAATCCTTATTAAAATCATAGAGGCAGGAATTTCAACATGGAGAACATCACACAATACCAGGAATTATGACACAGTGAAATTGTCACAGATTTTTTAGGGAACACATTTAGTCTATGACATCCCACCTTTTGCTCTCTTAAAAAATCACATTTTGCAACATGTAAAACATATTTGCCCCATCACTGCAAAGGCATTAAAGTCCAAGTCCAAAATCTAGAAATTCCTTTTTAACTGTGAAATCTAGAATACAAGTTATCTGCTTCTAAAATATGATGACAGGCACAACCATTACAAATGGGAGACGTTTCAGGGAAAGAACTCATTAACAGGCAACAAGCAAGTCAGCAGACCATTTTACATTCGCCTTCAAAGTTTGAAAATAATCTTCAGTTATCTGAGGCATTTTATACAGTAACTTTGCCCTCCAGACCCTAGGTATTGGTCACACTCTCTGGATTCTGAGTAGAGACTTCTGGCCCTGTGCTATAACTCTGCCTCCTAGGCCCACTTGGACAGCAAATCTTCCCCATTAGCTTTAGGTGCACCCTAAGCCCAACCAAATGGCAATTCTACCCTTATGAACACAGACAGCCCTTGCTCCAAGCAGACATTTTGAATTTTGACTTGTGGCCTACTGGGCTGTGTAAGAATAAACTTTTGTTTGCTAAAGCCATCTACTTGTGGTATTTCTGTTAGAACAGTACCAGATGGCTAAAACAAGTATTTTACTGCTAAGTGAGAAGCTGTCCAACAGCTGTCCAAATCATTCAGGCTCTCAGGTGTGGCAAACTCTGCCTTCCAACTGACAATGGAAGCACCTCAGAGGCCACCCCCAGATGCTATGATGTGGTTTAAAGTAGGGAAGGGTTATCAGCTTGTTGCCATGCTCTGCCAGGCCACTTCCGTACTTATAGCCACCAATGTCCTAAACACAGCTTTTCTGCTGGAGAGGCACTTTGCAGACAGATACTGCTTCTCAGCTTGAGAATAAGCCCCAGATAAGACCTCCTGTTGGGTGACATCACCTCCCAGCTGACCAAGATGGCGTCTCACCTGAGCTGCCTTCCTTGTCGTGAAACAGCAGACTCTATGGCGCAACTCAGAAGAAACAGAGTAGAAGGGTAATGGTACCCTCAGTCAGCAGCCAGGCTCGCAATATGTGGCTATCCCAAGCACAGCCTTTCTGCTGTGCTATACTCTGTTTATTAAAATCTTTATAAATCTGACCTTTATTTGCCTTTGGAGCTCAGAAACATTACACCTAAACTTACACATGTATTTTATTTTTAAATACATACATGTATATGAAATACACAAATCATAAAAATATATCTCAACCCTGATAAAAAGTGGACTGACTTTGGGATTTGTAGTAATAACTTCACTTGAGGAGTGTTCTGAATCACTGAAGTTATCTTTGGGATGGAGATGGCATTTTTTGTAAAATAAAATTAGCGAAAGTTGTCTGTATGGTGCTTTTCTTTGTTTTCTTCATGTGTTTCACAGTGACATCTCACTGCTTCTGAATCTGCCTGTTGACTCTACCAAAATGATCAGCTTTTGCATCCATGTTTTCAAGCAACAGAAACCCCTGATTCAGTGTAGAAAGAAAACTTCAGCTAATCCTTTCATTAAAAAGTCTTTTGATAACTTCTCTCCTTTTTCCTCACTACTTGTTCTTCAATATTTCTTTCCTCTTCAAAATCCATTAAGTCTTGGTTTGTCAATTCTACTTTGTGTTCTATGAGCTGTTCAGCATTGGCAATATCAAGTCCTAAATTCAACATTCTTAGTATATGGATTTTCTTACCCACCTCTTCCATTAGGTGTCTTGATATGTCTTCACGTAACTGAGCAGTTTTTTTCAATGTCACCTGCATGTATTATCCTGTAACTTTCTCCCAGAAAGTGCAATGTTCCAGATACACTGAAGAGTATTATAATTCTTCCAAAAATTATCTAATCTTACTATACCTCCCATCTGTTACAGCTATTGCCTGAGCAGATGTAGTCGGTAGGAAGTATGCCTTGAAGGTGGCCATTGCGTGGTGATGCAACTGTGACCTTTAATCACAGCTGTCACGTGGGGAGGTAGATACACTACTATGACATCTTGATTTAGATCATCTCCATAAGGCAGATGTCCTAGGGCATTGTCAGGTAGCGGCAGAATCTTGAAAGGAATGCTTTTTTCAAAGCAGTAGGTGCATATTTCTGGGCTGAGATAATTTAAAAATTAATCTTCTAATAACATAATCATCATCGAGTCTTGGAGTTTCTCCTGTAGTAGAAAGAAAATTTATTTTACCAGTGTTTTTGAATACTCAGGGGCTTTTCATAATGGTAAACAAGAAAAGGTTTTAAGCCTAGTAACATTTCCTCCAATAAGCAGTGTCATTCTATCTTTAAATGCCTTGAACTAGGGATCAACTCTGCCTCTTTGTGGAAAGAAATGGTCTTAAGTATGGTTTCTCTAACTCAAATGTATCATAAGTTGGGGACTACCCACACACACCTCACTTACTGGCATGCTTAGGTTCAAAAGACCAGTTTGTTGTCTGGAAATTGATGTTATGCAAACACAGACGATGACTACATTTAATCACAAAATGGAAGGTGACTGCATCATAACTGCCAAACTACATCATTAATGTAACTGTCAAACGATTACATAATTGCAAAACCTCTGAGAATTATAGCCTAGCTAAGTTGACACATAACATTAACCATTGCAGCCAGCATATAACCATTACTTTGGCTGCTGTTACTGCTAAATGTGTGTAGTAAAAGACTACAGACAGTGCAAAACAGTCAGATGGTAAATGTTTCCTTTTTTTTTGCAATATTGGATAAGGAGATAGTCTAGTAAGTAAGGAGTAGATATATAAGCTACCACCACTTGGCAGTACAAATATTAAGAAAAAGAGAGGCAAGGTCAGTAGTTGTATGATTTATTATCTATTCTGACTTGATAATGTCAGAGGAAAGGTGATAGATTTTGTGTGGCTAACAGGTTAGAAACAATAAAGCTTGGATTCACATGTTGATACTAAATAAAAAACACTTGCCTTGTGTGCCTACATTTATAAGGTCAGTTTTTCCAGGACAGGAATAAACCCATAATTACACTACCTTCTAACATTGTATCATTACAATGAAAGTAGAGAAGGTCATTTGTGTTCTGAGGAAAACTTGTTTGCTGCTTGATCACTCAATTTTGGTAAAACATCTGGTCGTCTGCCTCTTAATATTTGGTCATTAGTATATGTGAGTTCAAGAGCATTACTTGTGTTAGTTCAGGATAGAGAACAGCGACTGTTACAGAAATACAAGCAGAAAATACTTCTTGAGAGAAATGTTTGTGACTACTAGAGGAAGAGGGAAACATAAGTAGACACAAGTGAATGCCTTCATGGGGAGATGCCAACGTGGACCATGTGAAAGGAGAATTCAGTGGAGCAGATTTTGAAAATGAGTGGTGAAAAGAACTGTTTCAAATCCCAGCAGACTACGTGTTCAAATTCAGAGCAGTGAAAAGAGCGGTGCAGCTCAGAAAATGTCTTTGCCAGCTGAATGTGGAATACCAGAGGAAAGACTGCCCGTTTGAGGAACCCCAGATTGGGTAGGAATTGCCTGTTTCTGATACCTCAACCACTGTCAATCACTGGTTCAGAAGAGATTGTGGAGATTGTGGCCACAGGACAATATTAGAGTAGAATCTGAAGTTGCAACTTCTGGAAGCTATCATCTAATGTGTTAGGATGAGTTCTCTACTGAAACAAATGCAATGAGGTATACAAATATGTATATATAGAGATTTATATTAAGGAATTGGCCAATGCAGTTGTAGAGGCTAGAAAGTTCCAAATCCATCGATTAAGCTGGAGGCCTTTCCTGAAACATATAGCTTTAGGTATCAGTGAACTTAAGATCCTCAGGTAAGACAGCAGGCCTCTGGCTCACAGGCTATGAAGGCTGATGAGTTCAATGGTCAACAGTCAAGACATGAATTAAGCTGACAGCTTAAGTCCCAAGAACCAGAAGTCAGACAAACAGAGAGAAAAAAACCCGACAAGCTTTGCTGGAATGTCCACACCCCTAAGGAACTCCCTTTCAACTGCTCAGCTCTTCATAAAAGATTCCACCATGGAGGTAGTTGCATTACATCAGATATCGTTATAGAAGGGCTTATACTATTAAACAACTGCCAAACTGCATCATAAATGTTAAACCACTGAGACTCATGGCCCAGCCAAGCTGATGCACAAATTTAACTGTCACAGTCCACCCATTGTCAGCTTGGCACCCATACCCATCTTTAAATAAAGACAATTGTGAAGTCTTACTTGTGGATAACATGATAACAACTAACATGCCTGTAACTGAAAAGGAACTAGCTCTGTTTACATTTTTTATTCATAAGTGAAGAAAACAATAGTATTTGATGCACACATACAAGAAAGAAATACTCATAACCGGTATGATCCTCATTTCTGCAACTGGTTACATAGTAATAATGGTATGTAGAACTACCTTTTTCCACCACCCATTCAGTATTCCCTTTGCCCTCAGCAAACACAGCTGATAGTGGGTCTTTGACTGGTGGGCTGACCCAAACCTTTATCCTGAAGGGTCTGGGCAATTAGTGATCATGCTGAAATTGGGTCACTCTAGTTTTCTATTGACTCTAATCACAGGGCATGGTAGTACTAAGAGATGCTGTAATGAATCTCCTGCATTCCAGACTCTCACGGATTGTATTGTACCCCTGAATAATGTGTGTAGCAATTCGAATAGGCCATGTTCCCTGGTATTGTGTGCTGATCCTATATGCTGTAAACCCTTCCTGTATGATATTAATGAGGGAAGATGGGTGACAGTTGTGTTGGTGGGGCAAGACTCAATATATAAGATTGTATTGTGTTTGAGGAAATCTTTTGGGGTATAAATGAAAGGGAAGCAAGCAGAGAGTCAGAGACCTCATAGCAGAGTGCATCCTCTAGAAATAATTAGTGGTCCCTGTACCTCAGAAGCTCCCAGTCCAGGGGAAAGTTGACAATTCCCTTTGTTAAAGCCACACATGTGTGGTGTTTCTGTTATACCAGCACTAGAAGACTGAGACACAAACAGACTACACATTTTTAGTATAAGATACTCTCTGCGTTTTCAATCTTCTTGTGAGAGGCTATTTCTACAAGACTATATATGGCTGCTATAAGTCAGAATCAACCCAATGGCGGGATTTTTTTTTTTTTTTTTGGCATAATACCTAGGCCTGAGAAATGCTAATCCTTACGTATATTGATTAGTCCTTGATCCTCACTGACAAGAGGGATTACTTTTTTAAAACTACCTAAAATGACAGATACATGAAAGCTAATTTTACTATTGTCTGTCGAAACACAGGTGCTCAAGGTCAGGAATGCAGGTTGGAGATTTGAGCAGAGCCAGTAATGGAGGCTCAGCTGGTGTGATCATGGCTGATTTATTGGTGCAAAGGCTGGAGGCAGGCACAGCAGTCGGTGGGCAGGGAGCAGCCTGCTACCCGGCAGCAGCCCTAACAACGGACAGCAGGCAGCACACACACCCAGGCAGCAGCAAGCAGGATCCCACAGGACAGGCCTCGTGCGCAGTGACCTTATATACACAAAGTTTTACACAAGGGTGGCTGGCTGCCACTTTGAGCCCTCATGGCCAAGCAGGTCATAAACAGGGTATGGCATACACTTTTATGTAGAGGGCCTATACAGAGTTGGAAGGCCTGAGCAAAGCCAACTTTTCATACTGTCCCCACACTGTCCTTCTGGGATAAAATATAAATTTCCTTTGCCCTTACACAGTAGAGCTGTATTATTTTAACTCACCTATAGAGAATTTTTTCCCTTTAAGCCAGAAAACCAAATCATTCTTTCTTTTCTTCTCCCACTTCCTTCCTTTTTTCCTTTGTATCTCACTATTACTATTACATTTTCAGTAAATGTAAACTGAGATTAAAAGTTGACTGACTAGCACATATTACATTCTAGGTACTGCACTAAGCACTTACAAACTACCATTTTTAATCATCATATCATTTATTGCCATTTTATGAATGAGAATACCTCATTTTGCAAATCATACAGCTCTACTCACAGATGGAATATCAACTGAAGTTTGTCTAACTTTTAAGTCTCCAACATAGCTTCTTTATTAGAGATAGCTTATGGTAAGAATATTGGTTTTGATTTTTTAAATACTTTTTTATTATGACTGAGTGAGAACATACGATTCTATATAAATTTGCATACCCGCCAATGAGTGGCTCCCACTGCTCTCCTTGCCCAGTGACAGCACACTCCTCTTCTCTGTTCTGTACATGTCATATCCTCCTAACAATCTCCTATCCCCTTCTCTCCACCCTCTCCCCTGCCTCCATTAAGAGGTCAGCCAGATGGCATCGTATAGATGCGTAGAACCTTAAAGTGCACACATGTTATGGTTGCTCTGTGTCACCAAGTCCAAATCGTTTCTGCCTGATATGTTGACTTCCATTATGATTTATGGACAGGGACAGCATCAGGGCCAGGGGCCATGCTCCCAGGGGAACCTCGAGGTCCCTGGACCACCAACCGTGGTCTTTTAGTGGAGATCTCAGGGTGCATCCCTTTTTATTTTCAGGTTGCCTGTGAGACTCAACTTTGTGAGCCTCATCAAAACTATCACTGGTTGTGGCCGGGCACTATCCGGTTCTTCTGGTCACATGTCTGTGTAGTCACTGGCTCATGTGGGTCTCTCTGTCATCTGGGTTCTCTTTGTCCCATGTTGTTTTAGTTGTTGGATATCATCCATTCCTGCTGAGTTGGGACCATTTGGTGTATTTCAGATGATAGCTTAGCAGCTTTTAAGACCCCAGACGCCACTCACCAATCTGGGTTGCAAAATGTTAGTTGTGCCAATTGGCCTTGATTTCCGCTGAGAGCATGGTCCCCAGCCCCTAACCCCAGCTACTCTGTCCTTGCAATATTGGCTTAAGATGGGAAGAGGAACCATGCTATGTTGAAGTCCAGTTAAAACTGATCTTCTTTCTAATGTGTGGTGTCACTGATTTCACCCAACCAAATTTTTATAAACTAATCTATACCTTACCCTCTCCCTCCCTCCCCACCCTTGCAGTCATCAAAGAGTCTTTTTTTCTATACTTGAGTCTGTTTCTAAGTTCTTATTGCAAGGGTCACATACAATATTTGTCCTTTTGTTGCTGACTACTTTCACTCAACAGAATGACCTCCAATTGAAACCAGGCTATAAGAGATTTCCTAAAATCATCATTGTTCTTTATCACTGCGTGGTGTTCCACTGAGTATATATACCATAGTTTACCTATCCATTCCTCTGCTGTTGGGCATCTGGGTTGGTTCCATCTTTTTGCTGTCATGAGCTGTGCTGCAACAAACATTCATGTGCATGTATCAGTTGGTGTGAATGACCCTGATTCGGCAGGGTATATTTCAAGCAGTGGAATTACTGGGTCAAATGGTATATCTATTTTCTTCTTTTTAAGGAAGTGCTAGATTGCTTTCCAAAGAGGTTGGACCATTTTGCAATCCCACCAACAGTATAGGAGAGTTCCAATTTCTTCACAGGCTTCCCAGCATTTGTTGTTTTGTGTTTTTTGGATCATGGCCAACCTTGTTGGGATAAGATGGTATCTCACTGTAGTTTTGATTTGAATTTCTATAATAACTAATGATCATGAACATACTCATGTGTGGTTTTTGGCTGCCTGGATGTCTTCTTTAGAGAAGAGTCTGTCCATCGCCTTTGCTCATTGCTTAATTGGATGATTTATATTTTTCTTACTGATGTTTTGTAGTACCTTATAGATTACGGAAATCAGGCATCGGTCTGACATATAATTGCCAAATATCTTTTCCCATTCTGTAGGTGATCTTTTAATTCTATTGATAAAGTCTTTGGATGAGCAAAAGTGTTTGATTCTTAGTAGTTCCAATTTATCTATTTTATTTTCTGTTGTTTGTGGTTTGTCAGATTTTGAAGTCTGTCTATGTTGTGTACTAAAACTTCCATTGTTGCTCCTAATTTTTCTTAGATGAGCTTTATCATTTTAGATTTGATATTTAGGTCTTTTATTCAGTTTGAGTTGGCTTTTGTATAAGATGTGAGATATGGGTCTTGTTTCAGTTTTTTGCTGATGTATATCGAATTTTGCCAGCACCATTGGTTGAAGAGGTTGCTTTTATCCAGTTTAACATCTTAAGGCCTTTGTCGAATATCAACTGTTCATAGAAGGATGGTGTCGTCTCTGGGGTCTCATTTCTGTTCCGTTGATCTATCTGTCTCTTTTTGTACCAATACCAGTCTGTTTTGACCACTGTGGCAGTGCAATAGCTTCCAAAGTCGGGTAGTGAAAGGCCTCCCAGTGTGTTCTTCTGCAGAAGTGTTTCGCTTATCCAGGGCTTCTTCTCTTTCCAAGTAAAGTTGGTGATTTGTTTCTCCAACTCATTAAAAATGTCACAGGAATTTGTATTGGGCTTGCATTCTATAAATAGATTGCTTTGAGTGAAATAGACATTTTCACAGTGTTAAGTCTTCCTATTCATGGGCAGCTTAGGTTTCTCCATTTATGTAAGTCTCTGGATCCAACACAATGGCACTTGGCTGTGGCTTAGTTTCTTGTAGTAAGGTCTTGTAGTTCTCTTTGTAAAGGTTAGAGGAAACCAGATTTTTGAAATAAGATAATTTGTTTATGAAGATGTAATTCATATACAAAGAAACGTAAATGACAAAAAGAAGAAAAAATTATGTTTATATAAAAATTTATTTGTGGTATTTTTCTTCCTTTTTTAATTGTTGTAAATATATGCACCAAAACATATACCAATTCAGTAATGTCTACATGTACATAAAAATGCATCTAACTTCAGTTTTTGTATTTACATAAGAATGTACCTAATCATCTTAATTAAAATGACTGAAATTTTCTTAAATTTGTCCCTTTAATCCAAAGGTAGAATACGGCAAAATCTAAAAGTCAATAGAAAATATTGGCATAAGGTAGAGGGCCTCTGAACACAGTTCTTCCCCAACCTAGGTGTCTGGCAACAGTGGAAGCACAGTGCTTAAAGTAGTTGGTGTGTGAGACTCTGTGTGAGAAGTCTTCAAGTCATAGAAGTTAGTTGGGAGTGAAAATCCTTCATCTTTCCTTTAAAGACATTGACTAAGTAACATGAAGTCCTCTAAGAATAATAGGTATGTATTGTTAATAATAATAATACAGCAAAGAAAAAAAAAGAAGAAAACAAAACAACAAAATAAGAACACCTTAGTCTTAAACTGGGGAGGATATTAAGGGTAAAAATGAAAAATCAGATAATTTCAGATCTACTTACCCTACACACATCATCTCTGAAACCAAATCCCTTGTTCTTATTAAGGCTTACCCTATCTTAAATCTCAGATGAAGTCCAAATTACTTTTGCTGTGATGAGGGTTAGTGAGTGTGCTTTCTTCTCACTGCAGCATGTAATCACTGTGAAAAGTAGCCTCTGGCCTGGAAAGTTTCTGCATCTGTGTTTTAAACAGAGCCAAGTATTCAGTTAACTTGTTCAATTTTGCTTCTTAGGGATAACTTTCCCTGAACTGAGAGGATCATCTACTGATGCGCCTGTCCTATAACTAAATTTAGATAAGTTAAATATGGCTAAAAACAGTTACTAAAATATAAAAGAAGATGCTTAAAGTGTATTTCTATTTTGATGCTTGTCAGGAGTGTATGACTTTCTTCCTTTTGCTCTGTTATCTACCATGTCATGAAACTGAACTAAGATGTCACTTCTATGCCAGCAAAAGTTAGATAAGTTATGTGGATAAACAGATGACAGCTATGTGATCACAGTACAATTTAATAATTTTCAAACAACTTATTAGATGTATCTGCAGCAAATGTTGAAGACTCCCTTCTTCCATTCTTTCCCATGTATACCTACTTCTTAGAGGTAACAACTATCAACAACCTGAAGTGTATCAATTTTATTACTCTTCTTAATGACAGTGATAAGTGTACGAGCATAATACACCACTGGAAAATTTTTTTCTTCTCCCTACCCTCCTTTTTTATTTGCAGTTTTGATTTTAAATAAATTAGATGTGAAAAAAATCATTATTATATTTCCATTTCTTTTATTTGCCCTGTCCTTGCTTCTCTTCTTCTTATCTGTCTCCCCTTCACCCTCTCAACCTTTGACTTACCACTATTATTTCTAGATCTCAAAGTATTTAAAATGAATTTATTCACTCTATCAGCCAGTATTATTATCTGAGATGTGCTGTTCATAAACATCTCAATCTGGGTCATATAAATTAGTCATCTCCATGGTAAAAAAATTTTTCAGGCAGTATCTTATATAATCATGATAACGTATGGATCACATACATATGAAAAAATATCTACAAGATTCTGGCTGGTATTCTAAAGTTACATAGGTAATAACTGAAGGACCTAGAAGATGTAGCATCTGGTGGACAATGTTTATTTAAAGGAGAGTTTGTTTTGTTCAAGGGAGTATGTGATATCTCAGTCTTCAAAAGCTATAAAATCTTTGTAATGCAATAAGTTAATGCAAAAATTTAATCCAACCTTTTAAGAATATTATTCTGCAGTTACAGACATTTGGGTAACAGCTACCCCATGAAGATATAGAAGAGTTCCATTAGGCCTCAAAACCTCTGGAGCTGCTTTATAGTTAACTACCCCTCCCACTCATCCACAAGCAACCACTGATCTGTTTTCTGTCCCTGTGGTTTTGCCTTTTTGGGAAGCTAAAGAATAATAAAATCATACAGTGTACAGTATTTTGAGTCTGGATTTCTTAACACAGTGTAATGTTCTTTTTACTGCTAAGTAATATTCCATTGCATGATTATGTCACATTTTGTTTATCTACTCCTCAGTGAAGGACATTTAAGTTGCTTCCGATTTTTAGTGATTAAGAATAAATCACTATGGGCATTCATATACAATTTTATGTGTTAAAATAAGTTTTCATTTCATTCTAATAAATTGCCTAATAAATACCTAAGGTCGTATGATTAATTGTACAGGTAGTGAAATATTTATTATGAAGTATTGCCAAAAATAACAGAAATAAATAGCTAATATCCACATGTAAAGATTTTTGCTAAATCTGTTTACATTAGTGTTAGTACAAGTTATTTAAACTTTTTTCTGATTTGCCTGGATTCACCCTTAAGTGTGTGAATCTAAAAGTTTCTATCTTCAAGAGTGCTGGCAAAGTTTGTAAAATGAGCATGGAGTTAGAAAATATCAGGTATTGGGAAGTTCCTGTTGTTCTCTAGTAAAGAAGAGTTTATTATACAGTAATATTCATCTCAGCTGCATTTGCAATAGAGAAAATGTGGAAACGACTCAAATGCCTATCACAGATGAATGGATAAACAAAATGTTGTGAAGGCATACAATGGAATAATACTTAAATACAGAGAAAAATGAAACCTTGGCACATGCTACATGAATGAACTTTGAAAAAACTATGTTGAGTGAAGTAAGTCAATAACAAAACGACATATCATATATGATCTCACTTATGCGGAATACCTGGAATAGACTAATTCATAGAGATCAAAGTTAAATAGTAGTTACTATTAGAGTAATAGCAGAGGTAGTAAGTAGTAGAAAATTGTTTAGGGAGTGTTGAGTTTATGTCTATGGTGACGGAAAATTTGGCAGTAGGTATTGGTGATGGTTGTGCAATATGATTAGCATAGTTAGTGTCACTGAATTGTACACATGCTGAATTGATAAATTTGTGTTATCTCCATATTAGGAAGATGGGAGAAAAATAGATGCCTTTGAATTATGGTGTTGGTGAAGAATATTGACTATATCATGGACTGATGGAAGAATGAAAAAGTCTGTCTTGCATGTACAGTCAAAATATTCCTTAGAAGCAAGGATGATGAGACTGTGTCTCAAACACATTGGATGTGTTATTAAAAGGGATCACTCTCTGGAGAGGGACATCATGCCTGGTAAAGTGGAGGGTCAGCAAAAACGAAGACCCTCATTAAGATGGATTGACATAGTGTCTACAACAGTGGCTCAAACATAATGACTGTGAAGATGGTGCAAGACTGGGTATTGTTTCATTTTGTTGTTCATAGGGTTGCTGTAAGTGAAAACTGACAGCATCTAATCTGGTGGTGTAGTGGTGAAGTGCTACATCTGCTAACCAAAAGGACAGCAGTTTGAATCCGCCAGGCAGTCTTTCGAAGCTATGGAGAAGTTTTACTCTTCTCTATGGGGTTGCTACGAGTCAGAATTGACTCGACAGCAGTGGTTTTAGTTTTTTTTTTTGGTTTAACAACAACATATAATTTTACAATTTAAAAATACAGATTTATATTTAATTCTGAGGTTTTTTTTTTTTTTTTTTTTTGATGTGTTCACGCTGCATGGTCTATTCACTAGGAGGCACTTAAGACGAAAGAAAGCCAGAGTCCTATGGGTTACATCAAAGCCTGTTCTGTTTTCTTACCCTTATTGCTTTTCCTGCATGTTGTTACTGATATTTTGTATTTATTTAGGAATAACAATGTATTAATAGTGCTATAATAATTAATTCGTGTTAATAGCCAGACTAATAATGTTATACTAATTGAATTTTAAAACACAGGATGTTCATGGTGCAAGAAGTAAATCTCCAGCGTCCAAAGGATTATACATTTATCATCAAATAACTCTAGACAGAACTCTACCTAGAGAGGAGCTAAAAATATGGGACATTCAAAATAAAAATCAGAGAAAGTGAACTGGAATGCGTATCAATAATCTTTATAATAACTACATGAAATGAATCTTATTGTTGAGGGATTATATCACATAATAACTTGTTAAAGGTCACTGATCTGGGAAGCCATCTGACTGGGGTGTACATACAAGATCCTTTTACTAGACAGTCCACTTCTCATGGTATCATAGTAACTATTAAATCTAAAAGAGGAATTATTTTTTCATGGTAAGTAACTGTTTCTCGTAGCTTCTGGAGGCTATGCTCCATATTGGTCATTTAGGTGCTTCCTGACATAAACTGTTACCTACCGATTTCCTGTTTAAAATTCCTGTTGATGGCTGAGGCTATGACTTAATTCAGGGGAACTGTAATCTGTGAGAAGTGTCCCTCCTTAACCCTTGTGTCTACAGAGCTTTGAGGCTGTACAGAAACCAGTCTATTTGCTGAGTAATCTTTGTTCTAGAGACTCCAAAAGCCACAACTATTACCTGGGAGAAGAAATTGTCATTGTTTCTGGAATCTTTGTGAAACATTCAGAAAATTACATTGTGTCTAAATAAAGTTAATATTGAAATACCATGAAATGTTATTTTAACGTGAGAGAGAAAGGAAATTAAGGAAGAAGTTAAGAAATTGATATACCATATAAAATATCTTGCAATAGAAACATCATTATGAGAGATCAGGTTCTTCTACATTGCTAAAAGCTTATTCTGATTTCTATCTAAGGCCTGAAATATAGTCAGAATACAACAGAACCATTAATATAGTTTCTGTTTAGACAAATGTTCACATGAAAGCATTATCCTCAGTGTGAACTATATTGTAGAGCATGTCTTCTGTGAGGGAGAAGCTTTTGATCTCTTGCTGTAGGTGGAACTAAACTTATAGACAGATTTGTTCCTCGAGGACCTCGTAGTTTCAAGTTTTCTTGAATGGAGAGCCTTACCTGATAGCAAGCCTTTTATCAAATTTGGAGTCAAAGATACAGAATACATTCAATTATAAAAATTCTAGAAATGGAAGTTGTCTTAGTCATCTAGTGCTGTTATAACAGAAACATCACAAGTAAATGGCTTCAACAAAGAGTAGTTTATTGCTTTACAGTCCAATAGACTGGAAGTCTGAAATCAGGGCAGTGGATCTGGGGAAAAGTTGTCCTTCTCTGTTGGCTCTGGAGGAAAATCCTTTTGGTGCATCAGTGTTCCCTTGGCCTGGGAGCATCTCAGTTCAGGAATCCCATGTCCATGGGATGCACTCTGGTCCCCAAACTGCTTTACTGATAGTAAGAGGTTCCTGTGTCTCTCTATTTACATCTCTCTTTTACATCTCAAAAGAAATTGGTTAAGACACTATTTGATATTGTAGACCTCATTGATATAACTGTCATGAATCCGTCTCATTAGATCATAGTGATAGAACTTACAACACATAGGAAAATCCCATCAAATGACAAAATAATGGACAGTCATACAATACCAGGAATCAATGCCCAGCGAAATTGATATACACACTTTGGGGGGACATAATTCAATGCATGACAGAAGTAGAGTTTCAAAATGTTCTTCATTTCACATGGTTGGTCTTACTTTGAGGGTATAGCTATATTTGTGTATTGAAACAGAGCTATCCTTTCCAGTTTCGCAGAAATAGGATGACTTGTGTGGTTAGTTGGTGATAGCTAGCTGTCATTAGAAGGTCATCATGCTTGTATGTGAACAGCTAGCTTTGAACTGCTGGTTTTGTGGGCTTGTTAAAAACAGAGAAATAGCACTGAACACAATTATGATAGTATATTCTTCAAGACTAAAAAAGTTTTATTAGCATTTCTCTAAGAAACAAAACAGTATTGGGAGGCTAGCATTTTCTTTACATTTATTTACAAAATATTATATGAATTTGGTCCCTTTGTGCAAAATACTACATGAACGTTTCAAAACATTTATACATGTAAGGGACAGCTATAAACCTCAGCCTTCATCTACCTTCTCTTCCTGTTCTGTAGTTTGAAATGCATTGAACCTGTCTCTTTCCATGAAAGTGTATAAGCTTATGTGTACATACAATCAGACTTATTTGTAAATATCCCACTTTTTTGCATATACAGGATACAGAAGGCTGAATTTTCCTTCTATTTATTTAGTATAAAATTCTTATTTTTATTCAAATGCAGTGGCAAGGTGGCAAGTTTGCAAACTTAATTGTACAGTTGTCTATGAGGGATTTTTTAGCCAGTAAACATTGGGCTCCCAATGACTTTTTTCTTTATCCAAAGATGAAGGAAATATTGACAGGCAGACGTTTTGATGACATTCAGGACATCAAAGGTAATATAACAACAGCTCTGATGGCCATTCCAGAAAATGAGTTCCAAAATTGCTTCAAAGAGTGGACTAGGCACTGGGGTCGGCCCATAGCTTCCCCAGGGGAGTACTTTGACTGTAGTAATATTCATCAGTGAGGTGTACAACACTTTTTCTAGGATGAGTTTGTGAACTTGTCTGTCCTTGTATATATACGTGCATATGTGTATGTATGTGTAAAATTCTACAAGTCATTTGACCTGGAAACTTACTCAGTTTTAATACCAGCCAAAGTCAGCCAAATGCCATCGAGTCGAATCCGACTCATGGTTTTAATACCAGAAACCACATAAATAATCCATTTTTAGAAGATAATAACAGCCCACAAACCAAATAAAGCAAAATAAATCATTGATTGAAATTAATGTTTAAAGAGTCACTTTTTAAGTTCAATTACAGCACCACAAATAGGGCAGAAGGAAAAAAGACACCGTGTCACTAATAGATAAAAGCAAAATGAATGTCACAGGAATTTTTTTTCTCCCCTCAGCAAGGGAAAAATCTGAATAAAAATGTGATACTTACACGTAAGAAATTCTGATTTTCATGGTTTGATGTTTTTAAATCCTGTTTAATATAGGTTTTAAACATGTTTTTATAACACTGAATCTGGTTTAATTTCTTTTCACATCAATATTTAGTATACTGGCTACCAGTTCTAAAAAGGAAAATTCCTAGAAATCTTTTCATTTTCACATCAGAAAATAGTAAAATACAAAAAAAAAAAAAAAAAAAATTAAATGTTCAGCTCTCTGGAAAGTGTGTGTGTTGATTGCTTCATTGTCTGATACACTTTAGAATAATTCTCCACGAACAGCTCTATCAGTCTTGTAGGCATCAGTATGTATAATCTCAGTGGTATGTAGTTTTATGTCTTTGGACAGGAAGCCTCGTTTACAGCTAGTGAAAAACAACAGGACTTGGTTTTATTCACTGATAAGCATCATACTTGAAAAGGAGGAAGATAACTTTTCTTTTTTTTGCTGCTTAAGAATGTAGCAGAAATGTACACTGAGGTAGTACAGTCGATTTTTTTTGTACATTTGGTCTCAGAATGTTTCTGGAAGGATAACATTTCAAATAAGTCACTGCTGGGACCAGGTTGGAAACACCAGTGACCAAGTGGGTTAAGCGTTATGTCTGCTAACTGAAAGGGTAGTAGTTCGAATCTGCCAGGTGCTTCTTGGAAACTCTATGGGGCAGTTCTACTCTGACCTCTAGGGTCACTATGAGTCAGACCTGATTTGGGACCAGCTTCCACTGCAGTCTCTAGTGCTGGGTACCTGACTACTCTCTTTTAAGGCTTTATTCAGGCATTGATTACCATTCACGTGCTGTCAGGTTAATTGTGGAGGTTATACTCTGGAAGTTGTTTGCCTTTAAGGTTGTGGCATTTGAACATTGTGACTGTGTCACTAAATATGGAAACATCCAAAGGTCAAATGTTTCCAGCAGAGACCCTTTAGTTGATCTCACATATAAACACTGAATTCTTTTTATACACTGTTAAAAGAATTTGTTTAGAAATGCTTGTTTTCTTTGTTTTTTTCTAAATATTTGGAAGAGTTTGCTAGAGTAACCGTCAGGTCTCTATGTTCTTTACATCTTTTGTGGATGACATATGTCAGCCAGGTTTCAGCCAGGAGACAGAAACCAGCAAACGTGTTTAAAGAAGGAGAATTTAATATAAAGAATCACTAACTAGTGTTAGTTGAACACTAGCAGTGTTCAACTAGTTAACTGAAAAGAAAAACTATTGATAACCCCTTCCCAGCTAGACTAGTGATTCCACACTGAGACCATGAATGAAAAAGCTATCATGGTAGAAAGGAAGGCTATGTATTAAATTCTTCTACAATGAGCCTTTCTAGCGTATGTCACTGTGGAAATTGCCCTCAAGTAGCACAAACACATCCTTGAAATGATACCATTTTCTGAGGTCCAAATTCATTAATTTAAGTATACTTGTTCACATTGGAACCTTCCAAACTGGAGGAGGAAGGGACTTGCTTTAATGTTATTAATATGTATCTGCATTTTCTTTGTCTTTCTTTCTTTAAGTACTTTGGCTAACATCATTATCCGAAGGCTCATAGATTGACTGATTTTCAACATGAAATCTTATGTAGTATTTTCTTAAAGCAATCCACTTTATAGCAAAGGAGGTGCATAAAAACATATGTAGCTATAGAGCTCATTGATCCTACCAAATTTGGCATATCCGATAGAACAGTGTGTAGCTTTTTAAAATCACTTCTGAGTTGCCATCTTGAAGATGACACATTGCACACTTGGAGATTTGTGCTTCAAGAGACACACTTTGAACAAATGACCTTCAGATGTTTCTATGTTCTTACGTTAAAAAATAAAAAGATGTGTCCAGAAAGCAAGGGATAGAGGTAACTGTGATACCTCTGACTTTTCCCATTGTTGTAAAGATAACGAATATATGCTATACTAAAGAAGTAGAAGTAGATATAAGGAAAAGATAATTTATTCCGTTCCAACCATGTTAAATGTGGGATGCTTAGTGGGAGATTTGTAATGGGCCAAACCAAAAAACAAGCTCACTCCTGTTGAGTTGAGTCCAACTCATAAGGACCCTAGAGGTCATAGTAGAACTGCCCCGTAGAGTTTCTAAGGAGTGCCAGGCAAATTTGAACTGATGACCTTTCGGTTATGAAACATAGTACTTAACCCACTATGAAACCAGGATATCCTCTGACAGGCAAATGAATGTAAAATTTTAGAGCTCCAAAGACAGATCTGATTAGCAAAATCTGACAGAATATTGCTGTTTGTCCAGTCTTTTTACTGCTGTTTTCACGTCTTTGTTCCTTAATGTATAGATGATAGGATTCAAGATAGGAGTGATAGCAAAGTCAACAATGAACAGGTATTTATCAAGTGATGACGCAGGGAAAGGCCACACATAGAGAAACATGCATGGAGTGAAAAAAAGAACAACCACAGTGATGTGAGCTGACAAAGTGACAAACGCCTTGCATAAATCACCTGAGGAACGTTTCCAGACAGTGACCAAAATGAAGACATAGGAGAGGATTAGCAGGAAGAAGGTGCCCAGGCTCATGAAGCCACTATTGGCAGCAATAATAAACTCAAATTTGTATCCATCTGTGCAAGCAAGTTTGATGATCCTGGGAAAATCACAGAAAAAGCTGTCGATTTTATTGGGCCCACAAAAGGGTAAGTTAATAACAAATGAAAACTGAGACACAGCATGGATAAGCCCAGTTACCCAACCAATGACTATGATGGAAACACATACTTTTGGGCTCATGATGGTCAAGTAGTGAAGAGGCTTACAGATCGCTGTGTATCTGTCAAATGCCATGGCTATGAGTAACACCATCTCCACTCCTCCTAAGATGTGGATGAAACAGATCTGGGTCATACAGCCTTGAAAAGAGATTACTTGGGATTCATTCAAAAGGTCTGTGATCATCTTGGGAACCGTGGTAGTGGCCACACCCAAGTCAATGAGAGACAAATTGGCCAGCAGGAAGTACATAGGGGAATGTAAGTGAGAATCAAGGATCACCAAAAACAAAATGAAAAGGTTTCCCAGGATGATCCCTAAGTAGAGCAAGGAAAATATCAATGTGAGCAAAACTTTAGTTTCCTGAGAAGTAGAGAGTCCCAACAACACAAACTCAGAAATCATAGAGTTATTTACTGTACCCATTGAGTGTAACAGAAGAGCTGATTTTCAAATGACCTGTAGATAGGAAATGAGGAAGTTGTCAGAATCAGTGGCATGAAAATTTGATTTTCTAATTGCTTTGCTAATTTGTTCTGTGAGTTACCTATAGTGGGATTATTATAAATCATTGAATTGTAAAGAAGAAAAATAAGATGGAATGATTATGGTCATGAGGAGAGGGATTACATAAAAAGAGATATAAAAATTTGAAATATTAGATGGAAGTAAATGGAGCTGCTTCCTTTTTCACTCTGTTATTAAGTCTTTCAGTTTCACTCCTCAAAGATTTCTGGTCATTTTCTCTGACAGTTTAGCTGGATGTTCCCCCAGTTGTACAATCTCACACCTTTTCTGTCACCTGGATATCAATACTCTCACTTTAATTTGAAAGTTCTCTTTAGCTGAGTTTTCTAATTCATTGGGCTAATAAATATGACCAGTTCAAAACTGTATTTTATATATAGATATGTGTGTGTATGTATTTATATGCACATATATATTCATGTATGTATATATACTTATATAGAGCTATATATTTATAATTTACAGTGAAAGTCAATTTTTCACATTCTCATTATTCATAAGGTGTTGCTGTTGATACATTATCATTGGTGCACATAGATCTTTATATCCAGTAAAATATGTATCCAAACATATTTTGTCTGTTAATAAATTTAAAAAAATGACATTAAATACATAAATGATAATAGCCAAGTACCATAGAGTCAGATTAGATAACATGTAATAACTACTGTTCTCTGGTAAGACACTGTACTAAGAATACAGTGTTTTTTAAATTTTATAAAAGTTACCAGAGATACTCTTTTATTACATTCATCTTACAAACATGACTGAATGAAACTGAGTCTCAGAAAGACCGGTGTTGGAGCCAGCACTTGCATTCTGAGGTGTAGAACACAATAACCCCTGCCCCTAATAAGAGAAGTATCTGTAAGGCCATTGCTCTCAATATTCCACCCTGAATATTCCTCAGAGATACATCAGTTTAACATTGTTCGGCTCTTTACTTCCCTTCCTCTACTAACTCAGTAGCTATTTGTTTTCTAAATGTCAAATCTCTGAATCCTGTGTTACTTAGCAATTAGTCCTTTCTGCTCCAACCCTTTACTTGCAAGATTATACACACTTTTTATTCAGCTGATAAGTAAAAACCATTCTTTTTTTACAGGAAGAAACTCTGGATTCTGAACATCTAACATGGTAATCGCTTTTTGGTGGTTATTTTTCTTTATCTTTCTGCACAGTCTGATGCTGTTCAACATTCTTTTTTTTTTTTTTTTTGTCTATAACTGTCTATGCTTTTGGCTTTTTGGGCATACCCTTTTCATTTTCTTGCCAACAGTAGTACGATTTGTTCATGTAGTGGGCTGAAATCTTGCCCCGTATCAACCCAAGGTTATGACACATGGTTTTCCTAACCAGGTCCTATAATCTCAGGTCCTTGGCAATGGATTGGCCTAGATGTGGCATCTGACCCAAAACTGTTTAATGTGATATAAACCAATGTTAGCTGCTGAGAGATCTGCTTCTTAAATTAAAAGAAAAAGCATCATGTGGAAAAGATCCTCTTCTTGTCACCTTTTTATCTTCATTTAATGATGAAGTTCTGCCTAATAATGTAGCAATTAAATGAGACTGCAAAACCCATATACTAAGAATAATAAAGGGAAAAGTTAGAAGGGATGTAGGGTCCAAAGGACATGATGAACCAGGGAAATGGTTTTCCTTTACAGTTTTGTGATGTGAGAAATATAAACTCTAATTTGTTTAAGCCGTTGAGTATCAGGCTTCCTGGTACTTGCAGCTGAATACAATCTCAGCATTTCTGTGACATTCTTCCCACAATTATTCTCCTATATTTCTGTCTTCTTTATAGCTTTCACTTACACAGGATTACTTTTTACTTCTCATCCTTACCTTTTGATGTGACTAAAGCTTGGGTGTATTATTATTTTTTTAATTCAATACCAGTTTACTAATTCTAAGGAGCCATTGCGATGCAGTGGTTAAGTGCTCAGCTGCTAACCAAAAGGTTGGTGGTTTGATCTCACTGGGTGCTCTGTGGAAAAAGACAAGGCAGCCAGCTTCTGTAACAATGACAGCCTTAGACACCCAGTGGGGCAGTTGTACTGTGTCCTATTGGTTCACTACGAGCTGTAATTAACTCAGAGACAGCAGGTTTTTTATTTTCCCGTAATTTAACTAGTATATTGATGTTGATGACTATGAATCCATAGTTTAGGACTCCAGAATAACATGTACAAAATTGTACGGGTATATTCATACCCTCTTGCTACTGAATCAGTTCCAACTCGTAGTGACCTTGCAGTACATAATAGAACCATCCCACAGAGTTTCCCAGGAGTGTCTGGTGGATTCAAACTGCTGATCTTTTGGTTAGCAGCCATGGCACTTAATCTCTATGACATCAGCATTTCTATAAGAGGTATATACAATATAAAAGTCCCACTCTCAGCTTCAAGTATTAAAACTGAGCTCGTAATCTTATCAAGTACTCAAATGATTTTGTAAATAGCATTGCCATTATATAAACTGCTCAAGATAGACACCTGTGGGTAGCATTCATGCCTTTCCTTTGCCTTCCATCTCTAGAAGCACAATTTTCACTCTGAAATACTTTCTCAATTCATTTTCCTCCTTTTCATTTCCATAGTCATTTTCTTGCTTCCAGTCTACGTGTTTTATCATCTTTGTAATAGAAAAGACTTCTGAATTATTTCTCTGTCTCCAGTCATGCAGAAGTCCAGCCAATTCCATACTCTGCTTCAAAATTGGTCTATATAATGGGGGATCAAATAAAAGCATGTAGCTCTTCTGCTTAAATCTTTTAGTGGCTGTATCAAGAGAAAATTTTTGAAATCTTAGAATATATTACATATGACTCTCAGAGGAGGAGGTCACCTATATTGAATTTTGGAGGATTTTCTATAAATCTTTTAGGAATTGAATAAATTTCAGCATCCATTCCTGATAAAAACTCTTACTAATATAGGAAAGATTAAAAAAAACATTTTTAACATGTTTTAATAGAATTTTTAAACCAACAACCAGTATCACATTATAGAAGTTACATTAACATAAAAAATACAACCAAGAAATCCTGCTAGGAATGTAATACAAGATGTACTGTCAATTAGAGAAGAGAAGATAATAAAACTGTGAACACAAATCATACAAATGTCTACTTGAAAACTTAATTAGATGAGTATTACTAAATCTAATGAAACATTTTAACAAGTATAATGAATTCAGTACCAATTTTTTAAATACAAGGACTAAAAATTCATTTATAAATGAAACTAATGTTAAAAGATGTGCAGAATCTATTGAAAATAGTCTTTTCTTATATATTTGTGATCATGTATAGAAAGGAATATCAAACCTTGCTAATAGAAAAATAATAGAACTCAAACTATGAAAATATTAATTTCCACTGAATTTGATGTAGTAACTACAGTACTCATGAAAGGTCTACTGAAAAATCTAGTGGAATTATTTTGGAATATTACAAAGTGATATAAAAGTTCATCCTAATAAGGACACTTGGCTACTTGGCTTAATAAGGACAATTTTGAAATGCGAATGTAATGCAATGGGAGTTTGGGAGACAAGGGAATGCTTTCTATAAAATATACTAGAACATACTACAAACCTTTAGCAATTAAACAATGACGAATTTGACTAAAATTCAACAGATAAAACAAAAATCAGCCAAACTTTAATTATATGTGTATCAGATATTTACTGTAAAGCAAAGAAGGCATTACAATTATGTAGGAAAAAGATTATTCAATAAATTTATACTATTCAACAGTTGTTAAACATGCTGCTTAACATTTCAAATAAAGTTGTAAATATCCTACCATACATCTTACAAAGAAAAACAACTTTGGATGATTTGAGGGTAATGTCAAATTATAAAATGTTAATAAACTTGTAAATTAGTTTTTAGCAACTTGAGTCTTCTAAATTAAGAAATATGTGTTTAACAGCATGACTAAGCCCAGTGTTGCGGAGGGACTGGGAAAGCAGTTTCTCTACTCTGAAGCTGACAGGAATGTGGTGATTCATTCATTCCAGAAGGCAATTTGGCAATAGAAGTAAAAATGTCTTTAACTATGATCTAGAAATTCTATATTTTGAAATTAATTATAAGGAAAAAGCAGGTAAACGGACAATATATATTTGAAAAATGGCCTTATTAGTATTTTTGTTTGTGATATTAATTGAAAACAGATTAACTGTTCAAGATTAAGGTACTAATTAAGCAATGAAGCTTATGCTTTCATACAACGTAAGCTTTAAGTATGATCACACAGGTCTATATTAACTCGCATGCAAAGATATCAATAAGTCAAGGAAACAAGTATAGAGTAGGAATTTATTTGGAGGGAGAGTGAAATGTACTTTGTGTGAGTAAATGTTTAGGTTTTACCAAAGCTTTCTTCAGGTAGTGGGATTTTTGATACTATTATTTTTAAAATCTTTGAGTGGATATATATATTTTCATAGATGTAGTTTATGAATTTTACAATTTAAAAATAAAATGTATCATAACTAATGAAGAAAACTGGAAAAGTTCAAGAGCCATTTCCAGTACTCATGTAGATAATATGGTGATTAAGAATATTAACACTGTGGTCAAACTGGATTTCCAGCTCCTCCAGTTACTGACTGTGCATCCTAGGGTCAGCTGCTTAACTACGTGGTGCCTCGGTTTGTTTTTCTGTGAAAGACAAGTACTAAGAGTTTCTGCCTCATATGATTGTTTTGAGGGTGAATAAGTCAAAACAAACAAAAACATCAGAAAATATTCTTAACAAGCAGTAAGAACTGAGTAAGTTTCATCTATGGTGATGATTTTTTTGGGAGATAGACCTAGAGTTCCTCAGATTGGAAAAAGTTATTGAGTTTTCCAGCAAACATACAGCTAGCTTGTCTGGCAAACAACGTTAAAATGCTTTCCCAAGTTGTACTCATTGCAATGAAATAGCCATGGCATGGGCGTTACTTGTTATTTTTCTGATCCTAATATTCAGAGAGAAAGGAGGTGAAAGATTCAAGATCATTTATATACCGCCACTTTGAGGAATATCTATGTTCATTTCATAAAATGATTAGAACTATGAGAATGAGAGTTATAAAAGAACATAAGTGAATGTTATTCATATAAAGAGAGTTGACAGAAACAGGAGACAGAAAAGAAATCAAATGTGGTTGGCTAAAAAAGAAAAGTATGCAGCCGGATGGCAGAGAACGACAGTAGGTGCCCTACCTACCTGGTCAGTCTCAGGCTTTACCTGCAGCAACTTCAGGGATTGATAAACACAGAAGTTAACTCCTTCTTCAGATTCACAAGTTGTTGCTTAGGACAAATAGTTATAAATACTTCTTACTGTTAAGAGTTAAGCCAATTAGAAAAACTGAGTATGGATGACCAGTATTTACTCCATATGGAAGTTAGATCTTTGCACTTTGGTGTTTCTCAAGGGTCAATATTAGGAGATGCAAAAAGGAGTAATAGAGAACTTGGTAATTCAAAATGATAATGAGTAATTTTGCAGCTCTGATAGCATATTTTCCAACTTGAGAATTTTAGATGTTCATTGACTTTTTAAATGTTATCAGAGTCACTGGTAATGCCTATTTGTCATCAATATGAGGTTCAATGTCAAGTATCACTACATACATTTAATCACTATTTTCATTTAGAATTTTGAGAAATAATGAGTTGGTGTTTGAAAAAATCATGGCTGATAGAGCAAGTCTTCCATTTGTTCTAAGAATAGGGCAAGAATAGACTCAGAATTCTTGCAGCAAATAATTTTTTGGTGTTTGGAAAAAAGGCAGAGTAGACTTATCAGTTAAATATACTATGATAATGTTTTCAGAGACTTCCAAAACCACTGAATAAACTGAGTGACCCGCCTTGGGCTTGTTATAGGATTGCTCTGAATTTCATCTGCACAGCTGTTGCATTGAGTCCATTTAGTGTGAAGAATTTGTTCAGTTTATTTTAAGTGAGCAGGGGATATTATCTGCTGATATGCCATACTTTTTGGCCAAATAGCAATACTTTTATGCCAAATATATTGGCCAAATCTTTATACACAGAGCTAGAAAAATGGTAGATTTTGATATAATGAAAATATGGGTAGGCCCAAGCTTATGACAGGTGCCATTCAGATGACTCCATAAGTTGGGTCTCATGTAAGTCAAGTTGTTCTCTCTGTCTCTTTTCATTATTATTATCTTTTGTTGTCAGTATCATTGTAAATCTGGTAGCTGTAAATATGGCAAATAAACTTGCAGATATATTTTAGTACATAGTACATACATACAAAACACACGAATCACAATAATTTACTCCAAAATTGAAAAGTTGAATGACATGGGCATTTGCGGCAGCACCTCCACTTGGGGAATGTTCTGGATTGTCCTTGGAAATAGGCATGGCATTTCTAGTCAGAAAATGAGTGAGCGTTGTCTGTATGTTGCTTTTCTTTGTTTCTTCATCTGTTTCCACAGTAACAACATCTCACTGATTCCTGAATTGGCCTGATGACTTTATCAAAGTGATCACAGTTTGGGTCCACCTTTTCAAGTAACAGAAATATCTGATTTAGTGTAGAAAAACATCAGCTAATGCTTTCATTTAAATTTTTAACAACTCCTTCCTTTTTATTATTTCTTTCTTCTTCAGCATTTCTTTTTTTCAAAACTAAGTCCTCATCTCTTAATTCTCTTGCTTGGTGCTCTATGAGCTGCTTCACAATGGTGACAAAACCCAAGCCAAACCCATTACTATTGGGTCAATTTCTGACTCATATCAACCTAGCAGTACAGAGTAGAACTGCCACATAAGGTTTCCAAGGACTGCCTGCTGAATTCAAATAGCCAACCTGTCAGTTAGAAGCCTTAGAAGCCAAAGCACTTAACCACTGTGTCACCAGTGTTTCTACATTGATAATATCAAGCCATAAATTCGGCATTCTTCGTATGTGGATGTTTTTTCCTACCAGTCTCTTCCATTATATTATCCTGATCAAATGCTTGAATGTGTTCACATAACTCAGTAGTTTCTTCCCATATCCCCTGCATAGATTTTCTGAAGCTTTCTTCCAGAGAATGCAATGTTCCAGATACACTGAAGAATGTTATACTTCTTCCAAAAATCACATCTATACCTCCATCTGTTGGAGCGATTGCCTGAACAAATGTCTTCAATACATAGTATGCCTTCAAGATCACAACTGGATCACCATGCTGTGATCTTGAATCACAGCTGTCATATAGGGAGGTAGATACACCACTTTCACATCTCACTCTATGTCATCTATGTGAGAAGCATGTCCTGAGGCATTGTCAGTGAGCAGCACAATCTTGAAAGGAGTGTTCTTTTCAAAGCAGTAGGTGAACATTTCTTGGATGAGGCAATATAAAAACCAATCTCCTAGTAACACAATCGTCATCTATCCTCATGTAGTAGATGGACAGCTTATTTAAGATTCAGTTTCGTTAATCAATACTGCGTAATAAAGATTTTCTTGCTGTAATAATTGTTTCTTAATAGAAAATTTTCCATCTATGTAGAATTTTAAATTTATTGATACAAAGTAGTTATAATACCTTCTTAGAATCTTGTGAGAGACTGAAGAATTTGTAATGATATCTCTTTTTCATTCTTGCTTTCGGCTATTTTTTCCTTCTTGGTCTTTCTTGCTAACTTACTATCAATTATATTAGTCTTTGCAAATGACCAACTTTGTTATGGTTGATTCTTTTGATTAGGGTTTTTATAGTTTTTATTGATTTTTACTCTTACAGTTTTTATTTTGTGTTTTCTACTTTTTGGATTAATTTCTTGAGATGGATCTTCAGTCTTTGATCTGAAGTAGTTTTTTTTTGATTTTTGTAGTTATATATGTATTAAGAAGTCCTTGCAAGCATGGCTAAAGCTGCATTCCACGTGGTATATGTGCTGCATTTTTATTAGCAGTCAATTCAAATGATTTCTTGTGTCTATTGTGTTTCTTTCTGAAGCATATGTTTAGAAATTGATGGCCAGTAAGAATTCCTTTTGTAATTTACAAAAACTAATCATGTCATGTAGAAAGACTCAGCTAGAGTGGAGTGTGGTAACAAGAACTGTGACAATTATATTTGCGAACTCATCCTAGAAAAAGTACTAGTACCTCATTGCTGAGGAAACCCTGGTGGCATACTGGATTAAGTGCTAGTTCTGCTAACCAAAAATCAGCGGTTCAAATCTGCCAGGTGCTCCTTGGAAACTCTATAGGTCAGTCCTTCTACTCTAACCTCTAGGGTTGCTATAAGTCAGAATTGATTTATGTCACTACAGTCACCTTTGAAGTACAGCACTTTAGAAACTACACCAACGCGAGATCCTAGTCCAACCCTCAAAGCAATTTTGGAACTCTTTTTCTGGAACGGCCATCAGAGCTGTCCTAGTATTACCTGTGATGTCCTGAATGTCATCAAAATGTTTTCCATTCATTATTTGCTTTGTCTTCAGGTAAAGATGTCATTGAGAGCCAGATCACGTGAGTGGATAGGGTGTTCTAATACAGTTATTTTTTTTATTGCCTGAAGACTCCCTCACAGACAACTATGCAATTAAATTTGAGAACATGCTACTGTGTCACTGTGCTCAGTGGCCATTCCAGAAAGATTCTAAAATTGCTTTGAAGGGAAGCCCAAGTGCTGGGCTTGGTGCATAGCTTCCCAGGGGGAGTATTTTGAAGGCAACTGCAATAATACTCAGCAATGAGGTACATGGCACATAGAACAATTAAGTTCACGAACTTAATTGTGAGACCTCGTATTTAGTCCATAGAGGCTAGAAAGAAAGTTACATGCAGGCGATAAATCACAAATTAAGATACAGAGGCTTCTGTCACTAAATACATTAATAAGTAGAGCTGAGGTTGTTTATCTAGAAAATATTCTAAAGAGCTACTTATGTCCCCACACTTGTCAGAATGGTGCTTCCATGATAACTTGGTTTGTGATACATAGCTTTCTGAAAATATTTCTTAATGCAGTTTGCATTTATTGTCTTTATATTTTAGGAAATTAAAAACCAGGGTTACAATGACATTTTTGTTACATTAGCTATGTTGTCTTATAAGCCTCATAGAGATAAAGATGGATTTCTATTAACTACTTTTTAATTATCATAGTAATCACACCACAGGCAATTCATGATGCTTCTCTGTTCACAAACTAAACTAGAAGTTAAGGTATTGTAAAGGTTTGACATATATCACTCGAAGGTATGGGATACGCTGGCAACTGTATTTAAAAAGAATACACAATGCTGATACAACTGGTGTTTCTTATCTCACCCTACTAATAATAACACCAACAGCATGCATTTCCTTGTGCAAAGACTTAGGATATATATGCCTATGTAGAGAATGAGAGACAAAGAAAGAAAAAAGTTGGTTAGGTATCTAGCTGAGAGCACCATACTTCTTATCTGAGCTTTACAGTGAAAGAACACAGGCAGTTTCTTTGTGCTGTTGTTATTGATTGTTTCTTTTGGACTTTCTTCTCAGTTTGGATTTCAAACAAAGCAGTTTCTTATTCTCATAGCTCCCTTTTCTTATTTCTTAATATGAGATTAAACTATGATCACTAATTTCGCTTATTAGCATGAATGAAAAAAATTGCATTTGAAAGGATTTTCAAAGACTTTTGATGATATTTAAGTTTTTCAAGGGAAACTCAACCTTTAAGAAAATGGCTAAGATTTAAATGACTGTGGAGTACAGGGGCCATTTAAATGGCTAAAATTTAAATGTTTGTGTAGTACAAGGGCCATAGTACTATGTTTACAGTCATCTATTATTCTAAGTGGATGGTCATCACTCATATACCTTCAGTGTTGTCTCTAGTTAGGTTAGAATTAGAGTGAATAAACAAAGTGTTTTTATAAACACAAACAATGTATCTGACAATGCTCATAGTTTACAGATAAGAACAGGGCATTATTTCTAGTTCAGTTTACAGATCAAACCATGGGCACATTAGATTGAAAAAAGCAGATTTCTGATTATACAAGAAATCTAAAAGTTGTCCCCCAAATCCATATGCTGATTTATCAATCTCTTTATGGCATTTCTAATCTCCTTATTTCTTAGCGTGTAAATGGATGGATTTAGGAGAGGTGTGATTACTGTGTAAAACACAGCAAGAAACTTGTCCACCCAAGTGATGCTGAGTGGCCACAGATAGATGAAGATGCAGGGTCCGAAGAACAATACCACCACTGCGATGTGAGAAGTGCAGGTTGAAATTGCCTTTGATGTCCCATTCTTAGTGTGAAGGTAAATACTTAATAGGATATAGGTATAGGAGATCAGCAAAACAGTGAAGCATGTTGTTGCCAATAACCCACTGTCAGCATTTATCAATGCTGCTAGAATATGTGTATCCATACAGGCTAGCTTAATCACTAAAGGAATATCACAGAAAAAGCTGTCCACTACTCTAGGTCCACAGAATGGCAGTTCCAGTATCACTGCCATTTGACTCATCGCATGCACAAAGCCAAGAATCCATGATATTAAAACTAGACAGCAGCACTTTTTCTTGCTCATGGTGCTGGAGTAATGAAGTGGTTTGCAGATAGCCACGTAATGGTCATAGGCCATTGTTACAAGAAGTACCATCTCACCACCTCCAAAGAAATGCACACAGGGAATCTGGCTCATGCAGCCGCCAAAGGAAATGGTCTTGTTATCCTTTAGGAAGTCTACGATTAGTTTAGGGCTGGTGACTGAGGAAAGGTAGAAGTCAACAAATGAGAGAAAGTACATGGGGGAATGGAGATGAGAGTCACAGATGATCAAGAGCACAACAAGGATGTTGCCCACAACAGTCAGTAAGTAGAGTATGGAAAATGGCAGTAAGAGAAAATTTTGGAGCTCCCTTAAATTACAAAGTCCACTAAAAATAAACTCTGACACAACAGAATCATTTGCCTCTTCCATTTATTTCAGTTTGCTGTAATGAGTCCCAGAGGCCAAGAGATGAACTGGCAAGTTCTGGAATGGAAAAAAGAATTTAATGTGCAGGTGTTAGAGAGTAGATAAATGGTTCTCATACAAAAAAATGAAGTATTATTGCACTCTGCTCAAAATTGTAAATTAATAACTATTTCTTTTTTCAAAAAAAATTTTTATTTTTATTTAACATAACTGAGTGAAAATGTACATTCACATATAAATTTACATGCCCACCTATATGCAGCTTTCACTGCTCTCCCTGTCTGGTGACTGCACACTATTCCTCTCTGCTCCATACATGTCTCATCCTCCCAACAGCCTCCTTTCCCCTCCTCTCCGTCCACTCTCCTTCCTCCAGCCAGAGGTCAGCAAGATGATATCCTATAGATGTACAGAACCATAAAGTGCTTCCAATATATGGTCACTCTGCATTGCCAAGTCCAATCCATTCCTGTCCAAAGAGTGGACCTTTGTTATAATTTATAGGACAGGGCAGCATCAGGGCAGGGGGCCATGCTCTCAGAGGAACCCCAAAACTGCTGGACCATCAATTGAGGTCTTTTAGTGGAGATCTCATGATGCACCTCTTTTTATTCTTGTGTTGCCAGTGAGACTCCTCTCTGTGAGCTCCATCGTGGCTATCGCTGGTGATGGCCGGGTACCATCCGGTTCTTCCCGTCCCAAGTCAATGTAGGCACCCACTCTTGTGGATCTCTCTGTCTTCTCGGTTGTCTTTACCGCATGTCACTTTGGTCCTCGGTGAGCATCCGTTCCTGCTGAGTTGGGACCATTTGCTGTGTCCTCGGATGGCAGCTTGGCAGCTTTTAAGACCCCAGACGCCACTCACCAATGTGGGGTGCAGAGAGCTCTCTTAGCAAAACGCTAGTTGTGCCAATTGGCCTGGAATTCGCCTAAGAGCATGGTCCCCCGCCCCCTGCCCCAGCTACTCTATCCTTGCAGTATTGAGTTAAGATGGAAGGAGTATTCAAGTTATGCTGAAGTCCACTTAATGTTGTTCTTGTTTCTAATGTGTGCTATCACCGCTTTCTCCCAACTAGATTTCTAGTAACTATCTAAACTAAACCCTCCCCCCCTCGCCCTCCCTCCCTCCCCTCCCTTGCAGCTGTCAAAGAGTCTTTTCTTCTATACACAAGTCTGTTTTTGAGATCTTATCGTAGAGGTCTCATACAGTATTTGTCCTTTTGTCGCTGACTACTTTCACTCAACATAATGTCTTCCAGTTGAAACCAGGTTAGGAGATGTTTCCTGGAATCATCGCTATTCTTTATCATTGTATAGTGCTCCATTGAGTATATGTACCACAGTTTACCTATCCATTCTTCTATTGTTGGGCATCTGTGTTGATTGAATCTTTTTGCTATAGTGGACTGTGTTGCGATAAACATTCTGGTGCATGTGTCCGTTGGTCTGAAAGGCCTTGATTCTGTAGGACATATTCCAAGTAGTGGAATTACTGGGTCAAATGGTATATCGATATCCATTTTTTTAAGGAAGCACCAGACTGCCTTCCAAAGAGGCTGGACCATTTTGCAACCCCACCAACAGTGTAGGAGGGTTCCACTTTCTCCACAGCCTCTCCAGCATTTGTTGTTTTGTGTTTTCTGGATCATGGCCAATCTTGTTGGGGTGAGATGGTATCTCATTGTTGTCTTGATTTGAATTTCTTTAATAACTAAAGATCGTGAACATGTCCGCATGTGTTTTTTGGCTGCCTGGATCTCCTCTTTAGTGAAGTGTCTGTCCATCTCCTTTGCCCATCGCTTAATTGGATGGTTTATATTCTTCTTATTGATATTTTGTAGTATCTTATGGATTATGGAGATCGGGAGTCAGTCTGACATAGAGTTGCCAAATGTTTTTTCCCATTCTTGGGTGTTCTTTTAATTCTATTAATAAAATCTTTGGATGAGCAAAAGTGTTTGATTCTTCCTACCTTTTCTTGGATGAGCTTTATCGTTTTAGGTTTGATATTTAGGTCTTTTATCCAGTTGGAGTTGGTTTTTGTATAAGGTGTAAGATAATAACTATTTCTTGGAAAGAACACAACATTGCAGCCAAGAAGGGGAGCTATCTAAGTTTAGAAAAGCAGCTCTAAAATGTCACCTACTAGAAACACTACCTATGGTTATCAGCATTTTCACTCAATCATAATAAAACAAATAAAACCTCAGATAAAAAAATAACAATTACAGTGATCTCCTTAAACAATTTCTCCAAGACTTGGATGTACCCCTCTTGCAGCGAGTCAAATGGACCATTCTTGATTTCCGAGGCCAAAAACATACTTAGAAACTCTTTTTCTCTTTTTCAAATGAAAATTGATCCAAGACCATATTCTAATACTGCATTTCTGATACAAAACACACTTCTCAAGAACAAACCAATTGCTAAATGGAAATTCGTGTGAAAACAGAATTTGATCAAAATCTACTGCAAATACTTGTAAAAACCGTTCATTGAATAATTCCAGAAAAAGTGCTTATTTTTCAGAGAAGACTACAAACATTGGTTATGCATTTCTAATATTAAATACTATTTTGCATTTCTAATTTCCTGGTGAGAAGGTATTTCCACAAAATTATACATACTTTGACCTGAGAAATATTGGTTCTTATATATGTATTGACTGGTTTTTACCCTTTATTGGCAAAAAGGACCACTTTTTTGAAACTACCTTAAACGACAGGTATGTGAAAGGTAATTTTACTGTTAACTGCCCTTTCTGTAATAAAATGTAAATTCTCATTTCATTTGGCCTTAAACAAATTAACTGTATTATTTAAATTAACCTCAGTGGGGAAAACAAGCAAACTGTATTTTCCTTAAGCCAGAAAGCAAACAATTCATCCTTTCCTCCTTCTTTTCTTTCTTTGTTCCTCTTTCTCTCTGTTTTACCTATTACACTTTGTATAAACATAAACAGAAATCAAAAATTGACTAACACTGGTTTTGAACCAGATGCTGTACTTAGCACTTTACAGACTATTTTAATCATCACAACATTTATTGCCATATTACAAATAAGATGATCTGATTTACCAGGTCATGTAACTAGAGGATCACTATGAGTCAGAATCAGCTTGATAGCAGTGCGTTTGTTTATTTTGTTTTTTATACCTATCCAGGGTAACCCCGGTGGCTTAGCGATTAAGGACTGTGTCTGCTAACCAAAAGGGTGACAGTCTGAATCAGCCAGAATTTCCTTGAAAACTCTACGGAGCAGGTATACTCTGTTATATAGTGTCTCGATGAGTTGGAATTGACTCGTGGTAATGTGTTTTTGGGTAGTTATAGCTATATGGTGATATAACTGGAATACTCTATGTTAGGAGTCTGAACTCGAAGGGTTAGTTGGGAGTGGAAATTCTTCATCAGTCTTATAAACACATCTAGTAAGAAGTGTGTGCAGTACTCTAAACTTGATAAATACATATAAGACAAATGCTACAGCAAAGAAAAAAAAATGACTTAGAAAACCCAACTTAGTCTTAAATTGTGAATATCAAGAATAATAGCTAGAAGTCAGATGGTTTGAGATATGCTTATCCTACAGAGATCATTTCTGAAACCAAATCCTTCATCATTGATAAAGCTTCCTCTGGATTCTACCTCTGGATTCAATCTTAAGTGAATCCAATTTGTTTTTGCTGAGATGAGCATCAGTGAGTGTGCGTTCTCCTTACTGCAGCGCATACACACTGTGGAGAGTGGCCTCTGGCCTGGGTACTTGCCACCCCTGTATTTTTAAGTAGAGCTATTTGTAATGACTTCTTAAATCATGCTCCTCAGGGATTCCATGGCTTCCAACTTTTACTAAACTGAGAGTTTCCAAGCTATGTTAAACACATAAGTTAAATACAACTGAAAACAGTTACTGAAATAAAGTAAGGAGCTCTGGTGGCAGAGTGGTTAAGAGCTACAGCAGCTAATATAATAAAAAGAATTTTAATGTTTCTCTATTTATATGGTCTTTAAGAGAGTATACAATTATCCTTTTGCTCTATGTTCCATCATGTCATCATGAAACTGAACTAAGATCTCCGTTCTAGTGGAAGTCAGATGAGCTGTAGATGAACAGGTGACAGCTAACTGATCACAGTCTGATTTATTATGAGTCAAACAAATGACTAGCTATATTTGGAACAAATACGAAGACCCCTACATTCATCCTCTCCCGTTCTTATCTAATTCTTGGAGGTAACAGCTATCAACAACTTGGAGTGTATCATTCTGTTACTCTTCTTATAGATTGTGGTAAGTGTACACATTAACATAATATGCCACTGTAGAGTTTTTTACTGTTTTTTTTTAAATTAGACATAAAAGCCATTATCAAATTCCCATTTCTTTCTCTATTCCTGCCCCATAGAGGCCCTGCTTCTCTCCTCTTCCCCCACTCCCTTTCAGTGTTTGATTTAACCCTTTTATTTCTGTTTAAATGAATGTATTCATTCTACTAGCATTATTGTAACCTGATGTCTAGTGTTTGTAAACATCTCAAACTGGGAATGTGAAGATTAGTCATTTGCTTGGATTGTACAAACCACTTTTCATGTGCTATCTCATATAATTATGATAGCACATAGATCCATTTTCATATGAAAAAACAGCTAAAAGTCTAAGTGATTTTTCCCAAGTCACATGGTTATTAGGTAAAAGTACTGTAAGAGATAACATCTAAGGAAAAATGCTTGTTTAAAGGAAAATTTGTTTTGTTTGAGGGAGTATGTGATTTCTCAGAGTCTTCAGAAAATCTTTGCAATGCAATAAAGCAATTAAAGCTTTTATGTCAAAATTTTAAGTATGTAGTTCTGTGGTTAAACACACACATTTGAGTAACAGCCAAATCATCAAGATATGGAATAGTTTGGTTACACCACAAAGTCTCTTGAACTACTTTAGAGTTAACAGCTCCCCCCACCCTGCCCCAGAAAACCACTGATCTGATTTCTATACCTGAAGTTTTCTTTTCATAAGGTTAAAAAAAGAAAAAAAAAAGGAACTGTACAGTATGTAACCTTTGAGTCTGGCTTTTTAAACTCAGTATAATGCTCTTATCATTTGCGTTGTCTGACACATCAGTAGTTGCTTTGTATTGTTAAGCAGTATTATTCCATTGTACAGATATGCTGCAGTTTGTTTATGGACTCCTCATTGAAGGACATTGAAGTTATTTCCAATTCTTAGTGATTAAGAATAAAGCCACTATAGAAGAAGACCCGGATAAGTAAAGCGTGACTGAAGGACAAAGTGGGAGGCCTCACACTACTTGGCCATAGTAGTCAAGAAAACCTGGTACTGGCATAAAAACAGACACATATAGACTAGTGGAAGAGAAGAGAGAATCCAGAAATAAAACCATCCACTTATGAGCAGCTCACATTTGAAGTCCATGAACTGGGGAAAAAAACAGCCTCTTTATCAAACGGTGCCCCGGCCTGCGGGGCAAATCAACGGAGGGCGGGGAGGAACCTGTGAAAAGGAAACCGGGGCAAGAGATGCGAAGAAATGGAGGCAAGACAAGATTCTGATCAAGCCTCAAAAATTTTTTATTTCAGCAGTGGATACATATATACAGCGGGAAGGGGAGGGATTTAGAATCGGGTGACATCTAGTGTGAGGCACTTGGCGTTTTATGATTGGTTAGGCGGTATGCCTGGACAGTGACGCTGGGCGGTGACGTGCGGGTAGTTTTCGCGCGCGCGTTTTCAGGGGCTTTCCAGACTTCCTGTTTTTGGGGCGCCTGAAGGTTTTCATGGCCCCCGACAAAACGGTGCTGGCAAAATTGCAAAAAACTGAAACAAGATTGCTATCTCATACCTGGCACAAAACTAATTCAAAAGGAATCAAAGACCTATTATCAAATCTAAAAATATAAAGGTTATGGAGGAAAAAAAAATAGGGGCAACACTAGAAGCTCTAATACATGGCATAAACAGACTACAAAATATTACAAGCAACACACAAACAGCAGAAGAGAAAATGGGTTAATGGGACTACTAAAACTCAAACACCCATGGTCATCTAAAGAGTTTATCAAAAAAGTGCAAAGATTGCTGAAAGACTGGAAAATGATGTTTGACAACCACAAATATGGCCAGTATCATTTTGTATCTTATAGATCAGTTAAGATCCTCAGCGATCTCATACAGTATTTGTCCTTTTGCAAGTGACTGATGTCACTCAACGTCTTCTGGATGACTCCAGGTTACGAGATGTTTCCCAAAATCATCATTGTTCTTTGTCATTGCATAGTGTTCCATTGTGCAAATATATCATCCATAGTTTGTTTACCCATTTATTTGTTGATGTTCACCTAAGTTACTACTGTAAACAGTGCTGCAGTAGATATCTATGGGCATGTATCTGTTCATGTGAAAGCCCTTATTTCTGTAGGATATATTCCAAGCTGTGGGATTACTGGATCATATGGTATTTCTATTCCTAGCTTTTTAAGAAAGCCCTAAATTGCTTTCTAAAGAGGTGGTATCATTTTACATTCTCACAAGCAGTGTAGAAGAGTTCCAATCTCTCCACAGCCTCTCCAACATTTGTTATCTTGTATTTTTTTTTAGGATTAGTGCCAACCTTGTTGGAGTGAGATGGTGTCTATTGTAGTTTTGATTTGGATTTCTCTAATGGCTAATGGTCCTGAGCATTTCCTCATGTGTCTTTCAGCTGCCTAGAAGGAGCATAAACAAAAGATGGGCAGAGTAGGTAAGGAAACAACACATACGGTAGCTGAAGAAATAAGAGGGAGAGCCACAGAGACTGCACGTCATCAGTGATTTGACTTCTCTCACTCTTGAGTGTTTCCATTCCAGTTGACTTAAACTCTCTATCCAGTTTATGAACATCTACATTTCTCTCTCTGTCTGTATATATCTACATTTTCATGTTGCATATTTCATATTTTTTGAAATTTGACTTAATTTTTATGACACAGTCAGTGAATTTTTTTTTTATTTAATATGACTGAGTGAAAATGTACATTCCCATATAAATTTACATGCCCACCTATATGCAGCTTCCACTGCTCTCCCTGTCTGGTGACTGCACACTATTGCTCTCTGCTCCATACATGTCTCATCCTCCCAACGGCCTCCTTTCCCCTCCTCTCCACCCATTTGAATCTGGTCTCAGATAGATGTCAACCTTTTAATCTCGTGGCTGGTGTTATTATTATTCAACAACTATACTTTCCAGATTGTTTTCTGACTTGTTTGCATGTATAAAAAACAAACAAAGAAAGAAAATAAAACAGTGCTGTTAGGTAGATTCTGTCTCATAGTGACCCTGTAAGGCAGAATAGAACTGATCCATACTGTTTCCAAGGAGTGCCTGGAGGATTTCAGCTGCAGACAAAGCACTTAACCACTTAACCACTATGTCACCAGGGTTTCCATTTTTCATGTATAACTTGTATAAGTCTCCTGGTACTCAAGACTGGAGTTTCAGAACTTTATTATGTGATTACTTGATATATATGTTAATAACTCTTGGTTGTGAAACTGATGTAATTTACATTTTTCTTTGATAAATGCAAAATTGAACTTAATTCCTTGTTAAATATGGGAATAAACTTGAACCCGAATATCTGCTATTCAAAATTACTCCTGAATTATACATTCGGTGATATTTTACATGGAAAACTGAACCTAAATCCTGGTTAAATTTGGGAGTACACTTGGGCCTGGATATCTGCTATTCAAAATTATTCTTGGATTGTACATTCAGTGATATTTTACATTTATTCTTTTCATCATCTCTGCCTCTCTCTCTCTCTCTCTTTCTCTCTTTGCTGAATAGTTGTTTTCATAGTTGGATTCTTACTAACTGTATTAAATTAAAAAGACAAAGCTAGTTTTCTGTTTGAGTAGTTTCCTGTGTTTTTGAATCTGGAGGAAACGGAAAAGCTCTACAGTTGTAAACTCAACAAGCCTGAATAACAAAACTAAATCCCCTGAAACCTTACAGGCTGAGGATAAAGAAGCTCATCAGAATGACAACTAAAACCTGGAAGGAACATAACTAAAAGGCAGGAACAAACTAGGATAGATTGAGTCTTAGGAAATCTATAATCTGGAGTCAAGTCAGTTCAGTACATGACTGGATTAAGATAGTCCATCTTAACCCGATACACCTGACAGAGAAAAGATTGTTTTCTGAAGGAATATATCAGATTAGAGCTCTATGATCTTGTATATACCATGTGAAACATTTATAAAATAATTGCGATATAAGGTGGAAAGCAGGAATTTGTGACACAGAATTAAAAGAAAAATGTTAATAGAAGCAGTCCATAGATGACTCAATTGTGAAATTAGCAAACATTTCAAGTAACCGTCATACATTTTAAAAAGATACTAAGAAAAAAATTTTAAAAAATTGTGGCAACTATAATACAGAGATTCAAAGGAATTTCAAAGAAAGTAGAATGGAATGTAAGAGGCAGGTGGGAACAATGAAATACTCTAACACGTGTAAATAAACACGAGAATGAAAAGAGGGAAAGAATAAGAAGTAACATTTCAAGAATAGTGACTGAGGATTTTCTGAAATTGATCAAAGGTGTCAACCCAAGATGCAAGAAATGCAGTGAATACTAAAATGAGGAAGTACAAAACAGATCACACTGTAGACACAGTCAGTTTTATGAAAATGAGAGACAAAGGGAATATGTATTAAGCAGCCACAAAAAAAAACCCAAACACACTATTATTTTCAACAACTATATGACTGATCACTCACTATTTCCACAGGAAACAAGAACATCAGAAAACAATGGAATAACATTTTAAAGTGTTGAGAAAAATTTACCAGGCAAAATTGTGTATCTGGAAACAATTATGATTCAAATATAAAAATAAATCATTTTCCGATAAACAACAACTGATAAAATTGTTACTAGAGGAAATTCAAGGAAAACTTAATGAGGCTAAAAAAGTGTTTATTACAGTAAGCAGTAAGGATATAATTAAAATCACTAGAAAGTATAATTATAAAAGATGTAAGTGTTTAAGACAATAATCGTACTGGTAATAACAATATATTTTGGTGCTATGAAATTTGTAAAAAGAATTTTTTCAAACTTTTTCGTTGCTTGTTTTTACTGTGAGTGCTTTCAAAAAAAATCCACTGCCGTTGAGTCATTTTGACTCATAGCGAACCTACAGGACAGAATAGAATTGCCCCATACAGTTCCTAAGGAGCATCTCATAGCACTTAACCACTACCCCACCAGGGTTTCCTGTGAATGCATAGTGGCAAGCAATTCCACGAAAACTAGCACAGCTTGATCTTACACCGCCTTGATTTGTGCTAAAATACACTGAAGTTTTATTCACGTAACTTTTGTGCCCAAATCAAAATATTTCTCCTTTATTTAGCTATATAACTGTGTAAGTCAGAAGATCTTCATATATTTTCATCACACACAGCAATATATAACAGCAGATTTAATGCAGAGGCAGATAAGAGAATTTAACTGCTTTTATTAAACCATATACTAACAGAAAAATTACAAAAACAGTGTCATTCTCACATCACTCTTTTTTTGTAAAATATATTTATTTTTCTATAAAAGATATTTATCATGTTTACATGAAATATATTTACAACTGCTATTTTAAAATGAATTAGTGAAGAATATTATAATTTTTATTCATAAAATCATAAATATTAATAGTTGTAACCACATAAACAGATCTTTGATATCCTCAATCATTTCTAAGAGTATAATAGGTTCCTAGATTACCTGTGAATTATTAATTCCATATTTTAAGATTTAGAACTTTACTTGACTGTGATGGGTGTGCACATATTATGAGCTGATGCCCTAAGTCATTGCTGACATTGTTCTTGCCTGAATTCCCTTGGGACCCTCATATTTATTTGTTCTTTGTTGGTAGATTTATTATTCATTGTCATAAAGACAATAACTTTCTTTTCTGTTAGGGTAAGTATTGGAATCCTAATTCTAGAAAATAGTAACATTCTTGGATTTATGGAAGTAACAAGAATTCAGATATTGCAAGGCTGTAGTAATTCGGCTTTATTCAATATATTTCTTTATATGGCCCAAAGAGTAGATTACTGCATGGCTGTGCAGGCCATTTAACATCCCAAAGGCCAAACAAGGTAGAGAGCACGGCCTAGCTCCAACTATGGTAGACCTCCCACCACCAACTGTATCCTAATGTTGAAACATATTTCTTCATATCCAATGCATGTTTAATTTAATGTTATATATTGCCATAGTTCTGAAATATTTTGTTCTCAATATTTTTATTTGTAACTTAATATAATTGCATGACCTAACCTCACTTGAACTGCTGGGAATCTATCCATGATTATTTATCACAATAAAATGTGAATATTGATATATTTTTCTGCAGGAACAGCAACAATTTTAATTAAGGGCTTGTACCTCAGATTCTATTGAAAACCAAACAAAACCCAGTGCCAGTGAGTCAATGCCAACTCATAGCAACCCTATGGGACAGAGTAGAACTGCCTCATAGAGTTTCCAAAGAGCACCTGGTGAATATGAACTGCTGAGCCTTTGGTTAGCAGACACAGCACTTAACCACTATACAACTTGGTTTTCCTATTGGAAGAGTTACAAAATATACAGAATGCTGTTACCTTTTTTAAAGCATGTGAAATTTTAATCACATCTAGCTCTACAGGTTTAAGATAAAGATTGCTGTACACCTTTTTGAAGCATTAGAATAAAAGTTGTTGATTTGACTCTGGCTCATAGCAACCCCATGTGTGTAGAAGTAGAGCTGTCCTCCAGAAGATTTTCAGGAGATGTGATCTTCTGGAAGTAAATCACCAGTGCTTCACTGAGGTGCCTCCGGGAGGATTTGAATCACTACCAATTTGGTTAGCAGCCAAATACTGAGCCATTTATATCAGCCAAGTACCCCTTTTCAGATAGAGAGTAGGATAAATTACTAAACAGGAGGACATTTTCTTATGTCCAGCAAAGAAAAAACAAACTTTTTAGGTAATTCAGTGCTAGTAGTTCATCTGAGCGTAGCAGTGAATTAATGGGAAGTTTATTCCTTTAGAATTAGACTTTCTTGACTTAACTTCCTAGCACTTTTGTCCTTCTTTCATCTGTTGTAATGAAATTACTTACACATTTGCTAATAGAAAGAGGAAATTGCCCAAAGTTGTTAATACATTCTTCTTCATATTTAATGTTTGACTTCTAAAGAAAATCCTGCTGTTTCACAAATGACCAAACACTAAGTTGTCGACTCTGACTTTCTGTACAGTTCATGATTCTCCTTTTTTTTTTTTCCCCTCTGAATGTGGTGGAGAATGCTTAACCATTTTCAACTGTCTCTCCAGACAAGTCAGCTAGAATGCTAACTGGAAGAAAGACCATCCACTTATATGGTTAAAATAGCAAATTTCAAGTCACTGACTTATTAAAAATATGAAAGAGACTGTATATGTGACAGGCTTAGTTCAAAGAAACTCTTAGCATAAAATATATTTCAAAATGTGATGGCCTTAGCAGAGGTACCATAAATATTGTTATTTACTTCAAATCCCTTTTGAGCACACCAAGATCATAGTTGTAAAGACTTACTAAATTTCCTAGACAGGAAATATTTTGCATTCAATCATCAATAACTGCTTGTAAAATAGAATTGACACAAACTATGTATTTGGATATACACATGTACACCGTGTGTGAATTGGGGAATGCTTCCTAGTTCAGAATAACAGGACAGGTGTGACTAATTTATGGAGTTAACAGTAAACAATCTGATAACGTGATACTGTGGAATACTGTCTGAATTCCATGTGCTAATATCTTATTCGTGTCATGGCATTTTTAATCTCTTTGTTTCTTAGAGTGTAAATAGCTGGATTTAAAAGTGGTGTGATAACTGCGTAAAATACAGCAAGAAACTTGTCTACCCAGGTGACGTTGAGTGGCCACAGATAGATGAAGATGCACGGCCCAAAGAATAGCACTACCACCGTGATGTGGGCAGTACATGTAGACAGCGCCTTGGATGCCCCATCTTTAGAGAAAAGGCAGATAGTAAGCAGAATGTAAGAGTAGGAGATCAGCAACAGGATGAAGCAGATGGTCGCCAGTATACCGCTGTCAGCATTTACCAAAGTTTCCAGATTATAGGTGTCCATGCAGGCTAGCTTCATCACCAATGGAATATCACAGAAAAAGCTATCCAATTCCTTGGGTCCACAAAAAGGCAGCTTTATGATTAAAGCTAGTTGGCTTATGGAGTGCACAAAACCTGTGATCCAAGATGTCATCACTAACCCAATGCACATTTGTCTGTTCATAATGCTGGAGTAGTGGAGTGGCTTACAGATAGCTGTGTAACGATCATAGGCCATCGACACAAGCAGCACCATCTCACCACCTCCAAAGAAATGTCCAAAGAAAATTTGACACATGCAGCCTCCAAAGGAGATGGTCTTGTTTTCCTTGAGAAAGTCTGTAATCATTTTAGGTGTAGTAACTGAGGAAAGGCAGAAATCAATGAAAGAGAGATTGGCCAAGAGGAAGTACATTGGGGAATGGAGACGGAGGTCAGCAATGATTAAGAGCACAATGAAGATGTTGCCGAAAATGGTGATTAAATAAATTGAAGAAAATACCACTAGGAGGAATGCCTGAAGCTCCCACGAATCACAAATTCCAAGAATAATAAATTCAGACACTGCAGACTGGTTTACTTCTTCCATTTAGTCCAGTTTGTTTCAAACTTATCTGAAGGTTATAGCTGTTAGTTGCCACTAAGCAAATTCCCACTCACGGTGATTCCATACGTGACAGAGAGAATTTCTCCATAGCAGATTTTTGGCTACAGTCTTTAGGGAAGCAATCACCAAACCTTTTCTCCTGTGGACTAATGGTGGGTGTAAATTACCAAATTTTACATCAGCAGTTCAGCACAAGGTGTAGAGCCTTCATTGGGAACCCAGTGTTGGAGTGGTTCTGTTCTTTGGCTGCTAACCAAAAAGCTGACAGTTCAAATCCACTGGGTGCTCCTTGGAAACTCTGTGGGCCAGTTGGAAACTCTGTGGGCCAGTTCTACTCTGTCTTATAGGGTCATCTTTATCTGAAAATAAACACATAAAATTAGGTTTTTTGAGTAAACAGTAAATGAATACAGAAGATTTCTTGTATATTACTAATGGAAGTGTATTCTGGTATAATCACCTTGAAGAACAATCTGGCCTTATAAAGTGAAACATTTACATATGATATAATCCAACATATATATATGAATTATGAGTCAACTTTGGTATGGTACTAACAATACTAATGCTAGTATTCTTCAGTCACAAAAATGATGTACAACTACATCAAATGATACAGATGAATATGGTGATGACCGTAAAGAAGCCCAAAATGAATTCACTCAAAATAGCCTTTTATAAAATGAAGAATAATAAAAAAACAGAACTTTTAGAGGTGATAAAACTATATAGATAGTGAAAAAGATAAGACGTACAATGTGGATGACAACAAGGGAAAGAGACCGACTGAGGGTAAGTATAATGAGAAGCACGTAAGTAGGTTTGTATTCTCATCAATTGTTTTGTTATTATACTGGATCAGTCTTTTGTGGGTGTAGTTTTACTATTCAATAAAAAAATCAAGAAATAAATGAACATACAAAGGACAAGAACAAGTGATGACAGGATATTTTATTAAGAAAAATTGTGATCAATTTAATAATGTGGACATGAACGGCACTATTTTTTTTTTTTTTTAAAGGGCATTTTATAGTTTAAAGCTATCAGGCAGAAAAACAGTTTATGTATATAAGTTTGAAATGCTGGAATGATGTGTAGCTCATTGTCTTACATCATTTTAGGGACTGTGAAACATGAAGCATGACTCTTTCAATTATTAATAAAATGTCAAAATTAGAAAAGAATAGACATATTAACACTAGTCTTGGCAAAATCACAGAATTCTTTCATCAATAAACAAAGTTAACTACTTATCAAAGATAGAGAAACTAGTGAAGGAGCGAGTGGCTAACGGTAAAAGAATAAACGTTACAAGTGTGAAGTAAGAATAAGTCATGAGCAGCTATGAAGAGACGTTCTCTGATCACGAAACTTGGTGCTTAATTAACTGGCAAGAATTTACCTAAAAAGCCTGAGACACACTTCAGGCTTAAGGAATCCTAAAGTTTAGTTTTTTGTCCCGATAAACAAATGAAACCCAGTGCCGTCCAGTCGTTGCCGACGTAGCAATCCTGCAGCTACTGTCCCAGCGCGTTTTCAAGAAGAGCCTGGCAGATTTGAACTGCCAGCTTTTTGGTTAGCAGCCGTAGCATTTAACTACCATGCCATCAGCGTTTCCAGTCTTACGTGCCGAGGTCTCTAAATGTCTTAGGAACCCTTTTTTGCTTGACACCGATTGTTGTTGTGTGCACTGGAGTCAATTCATAATCATATGACCCTGTAGGACGGACTGGAACTGTCTCTTAGTTTTCATAGGCTTAAATCTTTTGAGGGGCAGATTATCGGGTCTTTTCTCCTGAGCAATGGGTTTGTACTGACAACTTTTCAATTAAAGACCAGGCCTATGGCCATAGAGTACATCATCTGGTGTTAAATGTCTGACTTAAACGAAGATAGTGCCTTCATAAATATTAAAATTTGGAAATCTCTGCATAGACTGAAATGAACCAGTGTTTGGTGAATTCAGAAGGGCTACCTGTCAAATTACTTGAGAAAAAAGAGTTTTTTGTGATAAATGAGAAGTCCCTCAGGACACCACAACCTGAGTACATGTTTTCAGAATTGGTATTTGCAGTGTCTTCATTGAAAGTTATTTCCACAAAATCTTATTAGCCTAAGCCTGAGGTGCCCGGGTTGTCAAAAATGTGTTGTTTTGTCTAATAATCATCAGAAGAAGATTCTCTTTTGAAGTACCAGAATAAATGGCACATACAAACTAACTAGATTTATTACTGACATACTAGAAAAAAACATAAACTTTGGGCTTAAAAATTCTTATTTGTGGTATTGAAACTAAACCTTTAAAAAAAAAAGATCTAAAAGTCTCAATCTGGCCAAAAGTTGTTGTTGTTTTTTTCTCTTTTTCCCACTCTCCTCTACTTTTCTTATCCCAAATGTCTTTCTTTTTCCTCAATTTTTGAATCCTAAGACTTTAATACAGTGGTTCAGCTACCTCCACCAGCCAGTATTCTCATTTACTGATGACTGGTGTTCATAATCCTTTATCAAAGTTGGGAATCAACATATATATTTATATATAAATTTTCAGTATATCCTACTGTTAATCACTATTTTATACTCACAACACTCAGACTAATTTTATGTAGCAGACAAAAACAAAACCAACTTATATATACATATACATATATATAAGAATTTTCAATGTATCTTACTATTAGTCACTGTTTCATATTTGTAACAATTAGACTAATTTTATAGTGGACAAAGACAAAAATGAAAAAATGAATGAAAGTTCAAATTCCCAATGCAACATAGGTGATAAGTAGAGATCCTACCAGAGTTAACTTCTGGAAAGAACGTTTGTTTAGAGAAGCCATTGGTTTGATTGAGAAGGAATATACTTTCAATGAGTCATGAAGAAGTAATGAAACTTTTTCTGTGTCCTATAAATAATAATTGAAATAAAATATAAATGACCAGTAGCTATATGAAATATGTTCTGTGTACCTAGAAATGATCATTTTTGCTATTCTTGGAATTTCAAATTTTTCTCTAATTGAGTTTGGGTTGCTCCAGGTATTGTATACAGTTGAAGATGTTGCTTCTTTTTTCCAAATTCAGCACTGCTGTCAAATTCCAGGGCTGAAATAAGAAGTGAATAAAGACTAGATACAGGTGGGCTGTTTTTCTTCTTCATTCTCTAGCTGAGTCAACAAGAACTCATTGAATGTTTTCTTTTGCATGCTCTGACCACTTCAGGGATGAAGGAAATGGAACCTGGCTAAGGTGGATTATGGCAGAGAAGTAAAATCTATGCCTGCTTTCCCGTGTCGTGCCCAAAATATTGAATAACAAAAGACAAATTTTTATTATAGTAACTTGTAGTAATGGCCATATTAAAATATTATAAAAAATAATTTTCGAGCACAGCTGCTTCAGAAATGTACATCTCTAGATTCCCAGAGTATATATTTATAAACTCAGTGACTCACTACAGAACTGACTAAAGTGGAAAAAAAATTAGGAAAAAAATGATAGTCTCATCATAATCCTGTTTATGTAAGATGGGTAGTGATATCCTTTTTCATCTCTGACTCTAGCAATTCAAATCTGCTCTACCACGTCATTTTTTGTTTGTTTGTTTGTTTTGTTCAGCTACCTAACATTTGTTTTGTTCATCTTTCCAAAGAATCAGCTTTTGGTTTTACTGATTTTCTTTATTGTTTTCCTGTTCTCTGTTTCACTAATTTCTGACCTAATCTTTATCTCTTTCCTTCTGCTTGTTTTAAGCTTAATTTGCTCTTCTTTTTCTAGTTTATTAAGATAGGAGTTTAGGTTACTAATTTGAGACTGTTCCCATTTTTCTTAACCTAAACTGTTAATTCCAGAATCGTGTAAAAAGCAATATATCTGAATACCTCTCAAATGCCATTAACTTCTATGTGCATTGTCTAACTTGTTCTTCACAGTAATTAAATGGATAGTGTTACTGTGAGGTTGAATTCAGCGTAACTTGTTAAAGTCTCTGAGTTGACTGCTGGTGACTAGGGTACACAACCACAGTTCTATGACTCCTGTTCTTTCATGGAACCATTCTACCTGTCTTCTTTTCAGTTCCAAGAACGTATTCGATTTCCATGGCAACATACCAAAATACTACAGTTTTGGGGAGAGTCCCCTACTTATTTTCTATCAGATTTCTTACTGACCTAATTATTAACAAGGAATTTTTCCCTCTATTTGGAAGTTACTGTTAATTTCAGTTGTATTTCTGTGCCTGGGACTGTCCCTTAATTGTAGAAGGCAATGGTCCTTCATGATTATGGATCTACGAGATCAGACTTTCCTCATCCTTGTACCTAAGGAGCTATGAGACCCTGCAGAAGCCACTTCTTTTGGTGTAGTAGGCAGTCTTGAAGTCCCAAGATGCAGATAAGAGAGAAATTCACATTATTTATGGAAGCTATGCAGCACTTTCAAACAATCTCAATAGGTATGTATGGAAAAAATTATCAAAACATTGTGAAATTATTTTAAATGTGATAGAGAAAAGGAAATAGTGGAATAAAGATATTCTTATAGACGCTATCTTACCAAAGATATATAATATGTGACCAGAACGTTGTCCATGGATAAAGCTTAGTCCATATTGTATCTGGAGCCTAAAATAAATTCATATTGCAGCAAAACAAATCATCCAATTTCTGCTATGAGCATTGTACAAGGGGCACCATCCTTGTCAGTGAGTCATATATTAACTTCAGAGAACAGCCTCTGGGATAGAACTTTTAAGTTACTCAGCCCCTGTTCCTTGGGGACCTCTCCGTTCCTGAGTTCCCTGGAATTGAGAACATTGCCTCATAATGTGCCTTTTGTCAAAGTCAGCGGCAGTAAGAATGCCTCAGTACAGTGATTAATGTTCTAATGATGGAAGTTAAGCAGTTTTAAAGTGTTTCTCTGGTTAACTGTTTTCAAGGCAAACGTTGTTTTATTTGTAAAGTAAGCTGTCATCTGACATCCCTGTGCAAATCAGGTCAATGACTGTTGTCCAGTGGGCAGCGCACAGCTAATAGCTGGAGGAGAGCAAGTAACTTCACAACTGCCTATCATGCCAATCACTGAACTGTCAACCTTGAATTGATGAGTTTTGGAGTTTTAATGGAGAGACAGGATGCTTTTTAAGGTTTCATAAATCTTTACTTGCTCCATCAATGTTCTAGTGTTAAGGTAGTAAATTATAGAAGTCATTAATATCCTTCCAAATAACAAAGCATCATAAAAATCTATTCTTAAAGTACCTTATAATTTCATTTTTAATTTTTTATTGTGATTCAGTGAAAGTTTACAATCCAAGTCAATTTTTCATATAAAAAAGCCTTAGTACCCACCTCTCTGCAGCTTTATCTGCTCACCTCACCCTGTGACGGCACACTCTTCTTTTTTACTCCTTCCAGTATCTATTCAATCAACACTTGTTCCTTTCTCTCCATCTTCTCCTCTACCCCCTAAAAAGAAACCAGTAGGACAGCCTCATATGTATATTAAACCATAATGCACACACACCGGATGCATTACTTTGAGTCCTCAAGTCTCGTCTGTTCTTTGAAATGTTGGCTTCAGTACTGGTTTCAGCTCTGGGCTAGGAGCAAGTCCAGGGGCCATGTTCTCAGGGGACCCTCCAGGTTGTTGGACCATCAGTTCTGGTCTTTTAATAGAGTTCTTGATCTACACATCTCTTTTTCTTATGCCATGTCAGGGATACTACATTGCTTCCTTTATCAGGGCAGTTTTTGGTGGTGGCCAGGCACCATCTAGCTCTTCAGGTCTCATGCTGAGGTAGCCTTCCAATCATATGGGTCCTTCTGTCTCCTGGGATCATTTTTCCTCATGTCTTTGATGTTCTTGGTTTTCATCTGTTCCAGGTAGGTTGGGGCCAATTGAAATTTCTCAGATGGCAGCTTGTTGTCTTTTAAGACCCCAGACACCACTCGCCAATATGGGGTGCAGAAGACTCTCTTAGCGAAAGACTAGTTATGCCAATTGACCTCGATGTCACCTGAGAACACAGTCCCCAGACCCCTGTCCCTGCTACTCTGTCTTTTGAAAATGTTGAGTTGAATCTGGTAAACCTTTTAGCTTATGGTACAGTACAGTTATGCTGACCTGCCTTCTACTGCATTCTCTTACTCCCTTCACCTATCCGAACTCCTGTCAGTTATCTAGTCTATGAATAACCCTCTCTTTCCCTCTGCACGGTTGTAGCCATCAAAGAGTAAGAGTACCTTACAAATTCATTTTTATTGTTTAAGAGTGCAACACTTCAGAGAAGAAAATATGGAAGTCTGTGTCAATTAGCCTTCTCTTATTCTTACTTTTTTAAACCAGAGACAACATTTATTCACAGTTGGGTATGTATTGTTACAGTTTCCTTTCTGTGGATATACAAAAATTCTTTTCCATATATATGTATTTTAAATTCAGAGGAATCTTTGTTTTTGTAAGCATAGAATATGGAAGGATGTTTTACATTAGATTTGCTTAAATATTTTTCATTAAGTATAATTGCTTTCAGAGATATGAAGAGAAATCAAGAGAAAATATATTACTTAATTTATTAATATTTTATTGTGCTTTAAGTGTAACTTTACAATCCAAGTCAGTTTGCTTTATAAAACCCCACATGCACGCCTATCTGCAACTCTAGCTGCTCTCCTCACCCTGGGAACACGTGCTCCTCTTTTCCACCCTGTACGTCCCATATTCATTCAAACAACTCATGTCTCCTGCTCTCCACCCTCCCAATTTGCCTCTAGGGAGGATCTGTCCCAACAGCCTCATGAATAAATTTAAGCCAAGAAGGACAATATTGATTCTGACTCATAGTGATCTCATTTGTGCAGGGGAGAACTTTTCTATAGGGTATTCAATCCTGTCAAGGGGGGGTTGATTCCTGGAGAAGGATATCATGCTTGGAAGAATGGAGGGTCAATGAAATGAGGAAGACACTCAACAAGGTGGACTGATACAGTGGCTGCAATCATGCACTTAAGCATAAAAACAATTGAGGGCATGGCACAGGACCAGGCAGTGTTTCATTCTGTTGTGTATAGGCTCACTGTGAGTTGGGACTGACATGACAGCACATAAAAACAACACTGATGAGAGGAGCTGGTAGGAGAATAGGGGCAGTGCAGAGAAGTCACGACCAACGGGTTGAAGAGGAAGTTGGAAGTGAGGAAGTGAAGAGACCTGGGAAGGCTTAAGTATGTGTTGACTTGATTTTTAAAAAAAACAAACAAAAAAACAGTTCAAATTTCAAACAAAATCATAGACACTCAGAAATAGGAGGGGATGGTACAGAGGACTCCTCTTTTGTAATATTTAAGAGACAAGGGGAGGGGAAGTACAAACTCATGATGGTAACACAGTAGGAAGACTCCTTGATGGTCTGCATTTACCAGGAGGCAGCAGACTGGTCTGAGTCAGGAAAGAGTGTTGTGGTGATCAGGTGACCTGTGAGAATAAGTTCATATTCACAGTACTGAACATAATGGAGGCTGACCAAAATCCAAACCCACTTCCATTGAGTAGATTCCTACTTATAGCAATGCTATGGAGGCAAGACAGATAGACAAGTCCTGCCCACCTGAGTTAATAGGCCACCTCAAGAACAGATATGATGTATTGAAAACAATGATCGAAGATCAGTTGAACTGTGGAATGACAGCAAAGACATTATCCATGAGGAAAGAAAGAGGTCATTAAAAAGACAGGAAAGAAAGAAAAGACCAAATTGCATGTCAGAAGAGACTCTGAAGATTGTTCTTGAACACTGAGTAGCTAAAGCATAAAGAGGGCATGACAAATAAAAGAACTGAAGATTTGAAAGGGACACTTAAGAAGATAAAGTATTATAATGACATTTGCAAATAGCTGGAAACAGAAAACTAAAAGGGAAGAACACACCGCATTTTTCAAGCTGAAAGAACTGAAAAAATTCAAGCCTTGAGTTACAGTAGTGAAGGATTCTGCAGAGAAAACATTAAATGACTCAGGAAGCATCAAAAGGAGATGAAAAGAATATACAGTAATTATGCCAGAAAGAGGTTGAACTCAACCATTTGAAGACGTAGCATACAATCAGGAACCGATGGTACTGAAGAAAGAAGTCAAAGCTGCACTGAAGGCATTTGCAAAGGTCAAAGCTAGAGAGGAATTGATGGAATATCAACATCACTGAGATGTTTTAACAAAAGGATGCAGCACTGGAAAGTGCTCACTTGTCTATGTCAAGAAACTTGGTGGACAGCTACTTGGCCAACCACCTGGAAGAGATCCATATTTATGTCCATTCCAGAGAAAAGTCATTCGAGAGAATGGTGAAATTATCAAACAATATTATTAATATCACAAGCAAGTCATTCAAAAGCAACTGCAACAGTACATTGATAGGGAACTGTGAGAAATTCAAACCAGATTCAGAAGAGGATATGGAACCAGAAATATCATTGCTGATGTGAGACGGATCTTGACTAAAAGTAGGGAATAGCTGGAAAGATGTTTACCTGTATTTCATTGACTATGCAAAGGCGTTTGACTGTGTGGATCATAACAAATGATGGCTAACATTGCAGAGAATGGAAATTCCAGAATGCCTAATTGTGCTTGAATCTACGTATGGATCAAAAGGCAGCTGTGTAAACAGAAAAAAGGGACACTGTATGGTTTAAAAGTCAGGGAAGGTGTATGTCAGGGTTGTATCCTTTCACCATAGCTTTTCAATCTGTATGCCTAGCAAATAATCTGAGAAGCTAAACTATATGAAGAAGAATGATGCATCAGGATTGGAGGAAGACTTCTTAACAACCTGCATTATGCAGATGACACAGACACAACCGTGCTTGCTGGGAGAGGATTTGAAACACTGATGAAAAATCAAAGACCATAGTCTTCATTATGGATTGCACCTTAAATGAAGAAAACAAAAATCGTCACAACTGGACTAGTAAGCAACATCATGAAAAATGAAGAAAGGATTGAGTTTGTCAAGGATTTCGTTTTACTTGGTTCCGCAATCAACACCCACAGATGCAGCAGTCAAGAAATCATTTGGAAAATCTTCTGCAAAGGACCTCTTTAAAGTATGAAAAAGTAAAGATGCCACCCTGAATGCTAAGGTGTCCCTCACCTAAGCCATAGCATTTTCAATCACATTGTATGCATGTGAAAGCTAGACAGTGAATAAGTAAGATAGAAGAAAAATTGATGTCTTTGAATTGTGGTGTTGGATTCTTTTGGAGTGCCAAAAGAATCAACAGATCTGTTCTGGAAAAAGTATCACCAGAATGCTGCTTAGGAGCAAAGATAGCAAGACTGCATCTCACTTACTTAGGACAAGAGGGATCACTCTTGAAGAAGGACATCATATTCGAAGAGTGGAGAGTCAGCGAAAAAGGAGATCCTCAATGAGATGGATTGACAAGGTGGCTACAACAATGGGCTTAAGCATAAAAAAGATTGTGGGCACGACACAAGACCAGACAATGTTTTGTTCTGTTGTGCACAGGGTTGCTAAGAGTTGGAACTGACTCACGGGCACCTAACAACAACAATAGCATAGAGACAGAGGCACTCAAAAAGCATAAATGACTGAAGTGTAAACTCATTTTTCCAACTACTTCATAGAATTATTATTCATGTTTGATCTTAAGAGGTATCTTGATGTGTGGTACTCTTAAGTGAGCAGGCGCCATTGATTCAGAGCTGCTTTCACTTTACTTATATTCAATGCTGTTTTACTAACTTGTTCAGAATCTGACAGATTTGAATTTCAAAAAGAAATTAATTTTGTATTATGAATTCAGTTTTCAGTTCTACAGTTGGTTTAGCACATTTAACAAAATGCGTACTTTGTCTAGTTTCCCTTTTGTTTTTGATTATTAGACACTTTTTTTAAAATAAAATAATATAATTAACATACAAACTTTCCAGATTAGGTGTTATGTGCTGTTGTTAGGTGATACTGAGTCATTTCCAACTGCCAGAGACCTTATGCATAACCAAAGAAAATATTGGCCAGTTCTGAGACATCTCACAATAATAAGTATGTTTGAGACTATTACTGCATAAGCTGTGTCAGTGCATCTGTGATTGAGGGGCTACCTCTTTTTCACTGACCCTGCATGTTACCAAGCATAATGTCCTTCTCCAAGGATTGGTCCATCCTGATAACATGTCTAATGTAAGCAAGGCCAACTGTCCCTTCCTTACTTCTAAGGAACATTTTGGCTATACTTCCTCTAAGATAAATTTGCTTACTATTCTGGCAACCTCTGGTATATTCGATATTCTTTCATCAACACCACAACAGAAACGTGTCAATTGTTTTTTGATCTTCCTTTTTAATTGTCCCAACTTTTCATGCATATGAGTCAATTGGAAATACTGTGACACTGATTAGGTGCACATTAATCTACAAAGTGGCATCTTTGATTTTAAAGATTTTAAAGAGGTCCTTTGCATTAGATTTACCTAATGCGATTTGTCATCTGTTTCTTTATTTTTACTTCCATGAATATTGTTTGTTAATCCAAGTGGAATGAAACACTTGACAACTTCAGTATTTTCTCCATTTATGAAAATGTTGCTTATTAGCCCAGTTGTGAGAACTTCTGTTGATGTCATGTTGAGGTGTTATCCAGACTGAGAGCTATACATCAGAAGATCTAGCAGTCTGTTATTTTGTCACACTGCAGTGACTCGTGAGTTCCTGTGATGCTGGAACGTATGCCGCAAATTCTAGCAGGGTCACACGTGGTGGATGAGCTTCAGCAGAACTCCGAGACTAAAGGAGACTGAGAAGAAGGACCTTGCAGTCTGCTTTTGAAGAAAGTCAACTGGGAAAAAATCTTCTGATTAATAACATAACACTATCCAGTATAGTACAGGAAGATGAGCCTACAAGTTGGGAGGCATTTAAAATATGGCTGTGGAAGGGTTGCCTCCTAAAAGTAGAGTCAACCTTAATGAAATTAATGGAGTAAAGCTTTGGACACCTTCATTTGCCGAGATGACAGAAATTGAAATGAAAAGTAACAGCTACAAAGATCTGTGAATATTTGGAACGTGGAATGTACAAAGTATGAATCAAAGAAAACTGGAAATTTTCAAATATGGAATGGAGTGTTTGAAGATCAGTATCCTAGGCATTAAAGACCTGAAATGAACATATATTGGACATTTTGAATCAGATAATCATATGGTTTACTACACCGGGATGAGTAAAATGAAGAGTGCTTCATTTGTTGTCGAAAGAATGTTTCAAGATCTGTCCAGTAGTACATTGCTGTTAGTGATAAAATAGTGTCCATACATATATGTGCCAGTAAGACCAGTTAACATGACTATTCAGATTTATGCTCCAACTACTAACACCAAAGATGAAAAAGTTTCAGATTTTTACAAATTCCTTCCCTCTGTAATCAAATACGCAAATTGTTGTTGTTAGGTGCCGTCGAGTAGGTTCCGACTCACAGCAACCCTATGACCAACACAATGAAACATTTCTCTGTCTTGCGCCATATCCACAATCATTTTTATGCTTAAGCCCATTGTTGTGGCCACTGTGTGACTCCATCTCATCAAGGGCCTTCCTCTTTTTCACTGACCCTCCTCTCTATTAAGCATAATGTCTTTCTTCAGTGACTGATCCTCCCTGACAACATGTACACAGTATGTAAGAAGCAGTCTTGCCGTCTTTGTTTCCAAGGAGCACTCTGGTTGTACTTCCAGAACAGATCTGTTTGTTCTTTTGGTGGTCCATGGTATATTGAACAGTCTTCTCAACACCATAATTCAAAGGCATCAATTCTTGTTCATTGTCCAGCTTTTGCATGCGTATGAAGAAATTGAAAATATCATAGGTTGGATCAGGCTCATTTTAGTCTTCAAGGTGACATCTTTACTTTCAAATACTTTAAAGAGGTCCTTTGCAGCGGATTTTCCCAATACAATGTTTCTTTTCATTTCTTGACTGCTGCTTCCATGGGCATTGATTGTGAATGCAAGTAAAATGAAATTCTTCACAATGTCAGTCTTTTTTCCACTGATCACGACATTGCTTGCTGGTTCAGTTGTTAGGACTTGTTTTTCTGATGTTAAGGTGCAATCCATACTGAAGGCTATGGTCTTTGATCTTCATCATTAAGTGTCTCAAATCTTCTCCATTTCCAGCAAATATGGTGATGCTGTCTGTGTAACACAGGTTGTTAATGAGTTGTCCTCCAATCCTGATGCCTTGCTCTTCTTTGTATAATCCAGTTTCTCGGATTATTTGCTCAGTATACAGACTGAAAAAGTATGGTGAAAGAATACAACCCTGAAGCATACCTTTCCTGACTTTAAACCTCGCAGTGCCCCTTGTTCTGTTCACGTGGCAGCCTCTTGATCCACACACAGATTTCTTAAGAGCACAATTAGGTGTTCTGGATTTCCCTTTCTCTGCAACGTTAGCCATAATTTAGTATGATCCATATAGTCGAATGCTTTTGCCTAGTCAATGAAACACAAGTAAACATCTGTCTGGTATTCTTTGCTTTCAGTCAAGATAGATCTGACATCAATGATGATATCCCCAGTTTCCACATCCTCTTCTGAATCCAGCTTGAATTTCAGGCAGTTCCTTGTTAATATACTGTTGCAGTCACTTTTGACTGATCTTGACCAAAATGTTACTTACAATATTGTTTGGTAATTTCCACATTTGGTTAGATCACCTTTCTTTGGAATGGGCATAAATATAGATCTCTTCCAGTCAGCTGGCCAGGTAGCCTCCAAATTTCTTGGCATAGACAAGTGAGCATTTCTAGTTCTGCATTTGTTTGTTGAAATATCTTAATTGATATTCCATCAATTCCCGGAGCTTTGTTTTTTGTCAGTGCCTTCAATGCAGCTTTGACTTCTTCCTTCAGTGCGATTGGTTCCTGATCGTATGCTACCTCTTCAAATGGCTGAACATTGACCAGTTCTTTCTGGTATATTGACTCTGTATATTCCTTCCATCTTCTTTTGATGCTCCCTGAGTCACTTAATAGTTTCCCTGTAGAAACTTTCACTATTGGAACTCAAGGATTGAATTTTTCCCTCAACTCTTTCAGCTTGAGAAATGCATAATGTGTTCTTCCCTTGTAGTTTTCCATGTCCAGCTCTTTGAGCATGTCATTATAATACATTTTTTTGTCTTCTCTTCGAAATCTTCTGTTTAGGTCTTTTACTTCCCCATTCCTTCCTTTTTCTCGACATCCAAGAGAAGTTTCAGAGTCTCTTCTGAAATCCAATTTGGTCTTTTCTTTATTTCCTGTCTTTTTAATGATCTCTTGCTCTCTTCATGGCTAATGTCTTTGATGTCATCCCACAGTTCGTCTGGGCTTCAGTCATTAGTGATCAACAAATGAAATCTGTTCTGGAGATGGTCTTTAAACTCAGAAGGTGTATACTCAAGGTCATAATCAAATATACAAATTATTATGTATAAATTGATGGATGTTTAATTGAATCAAGTTTGCAAGTTTAATATGTTGAAACAGAGTTCTTATAATAATGTTAAATGCATTTGACTAAGCAGTGTAGGATTTGTTCTGTGTGTGCATAGAGCTTTTCTGAGCAGCACTGCAGGCATTCAGTACATCTGATAATAGTCGCTCAATGAGAAGGTTATTGGATGGAGTCCTAGAGAATGTGAGTTCTACTCCCTTATTCTGCCACTAACTGCAAATGAGACACAACTTCATTCATGCATCTATTAAGGTGGAAGAAAGTTTCATTTTTACTTGATGGTTTATTTCAAAAGAAATTAGCTAGTGTTTATGAAAATGTTTATAAAGTTTTAAAGTCAAACAGAGCTGTGCTACAGAATGCCATAAAAGAGGGGCAGTACAGTGTGGTAGTTAAACCCATGAGATCTGAACTATGAAAAAGAAGTACATTTTAACACTGGCCTTGACACTTAACATAGTGATCTTTGTCAATATAATTTCCCTGGTAATTACTTAATATTACTATCTCTTTAGATGAGTAACTTAACTGTTTAAATGAGATAAAACCAATGCAATGTTAATTAGGTTATTTCACATCTATTTTTCCTTACATGAGTAATGCAGACCACCTAAACTACAAAGTTACACAATCAGCTGCTCTCTCTCATCCTGTCTCCCTCTTGCTCTCTCTCTTACTTCCATTTTTCCAACTCAGTAAGCTTTTATTGAACACCTGCAGGTGCTAACTTTTCTAAGGAGGGAATTAGAATTTTAATTTCAGGTTGTTATGTGTTGTTCTACATGCCTAACAAATTTCAACAGAATTTTAAATAATGGCTATTTAATGAGTGAGTTAATAGCTATTCTTTGTTGACTAAATGATATTCAGTTTATAAGTAGACATTCAAATGTTCCAAGAAGGTGGTTTTCCTGGAAGATGTTTTGCTGTCATACTTTAAAATAGTTTCTTCTGTTTTAAGGCACAACAAACAAGTATCTAGTACTATTTCCCCACTTAGTCATGGGAATGGAAAAGAAGGATTCCCATGATGAATGGCCTAGGGACTCAGTCCAGGAGGCATGAAATGGTCACTGAGAACTATTATTAGGCTTTCTTTTTTTATTTTTAGAGGATAGCAGTTATGTGAAGCACTAACTTTTCTAATCAAAGAGTGAAACATATGAGTAAAGATCCAAAAATAGTTGAAAATGTTGGTTTCTGGAGTCCCGCTTTTGGCCAGGTAAGTAGGGAAAATATAATTAAAGTGAGTAGCCTGCTTTAATTTCCGGTCGTTTTTCCTTATACAGATAATGCAGAGCATCTAGCTAGAACAATTACAAAATCAGCTGCCCTCTCTCTCTGTCTCCCTTTTGCTCTCTCTGTTACTTCCATTTCTATTTTCCAACTCAGTAAGCATTTATTAAACACCTTCAAGTCCTAACTTTTCTAAGGAGGGAATTAGGACTTTAATTTCAGCTTGTGTATTCCTCCACATGTCTAGGCTGTGCCTTAATTCAGAGGCAAATTTCTGAATCTAGATTACATTACACTTCAGTAGAAACTACTGAAACGGACCTCGAAAATTGATTTTAATGTAGATTGCTTCAGATATGCCAGATGTTTGAGATTAAAAATTTTTACAGTAATTCTATTGATGTTAGTTTTCAATACAGTCAAGATACAGAATAAAATATTCTCTACTGGCAAATCATTATCATTAATTATCCATCCACATATATATATATAACCCAGTGCTGCAGAGTCGGTTCCGACTCATAGAGACCCTATAGGTCAGAGTAGAACTGCACCATAGAGTTTCCAGGAAGCACCTGTTGGACTTGAACTACATATGTATGTATGCATGCCTGTGTCTATGCAGTTACCTCCTCACCTACTGTGACCAAGATTTACGAATAACAGACCATTTTTGATCTCCAGAAGTGCATATACCTTGCAGAGGAGACAGAGACTAATCACTGTTACTTCTAATGTAATGAACTAAGTATTCTGAAAGGTTACCAGTGGGATATGCGAGTATAGAGGAGGAATGTTTAATCCAGACTGAGAAAGGAAGGCTTCTTTGATAAACTGATGCATGAGGGGTAAGTTTTAGAATGAGAGTCATCAACAAAAGAGAAAAGCTTGGTGATCTTTTCATGGAGAAAAAGAGCAAAGTAAACACGAAACATCTGCAGTTTGTGAGGTTTCCAGTGAACTTTATGCAAGGAGCAGCAAGCTGTCATGCAAGGAAGATGGGCAGTATTCTACCCCGATGGCTTTAATGTGTCTTGGTGAGGTGTTCTGAAGGCAGAAGTCAGTGTATGCAGTTCCAACTGCTTCCCTCTTTACATTTTCGGTCTTCTTTTTCCTTGTTTCTGTTCCTCTTCTCTCCTGCTTTCTTCCTGTCCTCCTGTCTGTCCCTTCCCTCGTCTCCCTTCTCTCTTTCTGTCATCTCCTTCCTTACTTGCATCAATTGAGTGAAAAACTGGTATTTTTAAGAAACAAGCAAAAAACTGCTCATGAATATGAAGCTTTACCTCAGGAAAAGATTCCTCACTAATAACATTTTCTAAAACTGACACTTATTCACACATTTCCAAAATTTTATTTCAATTCTTCAATACAGATAATGCACAATACCTAACTGTACATCCCTGTATACTGAATTTTTATGTGTGTTTGAACCTCTTATTTTTTAAAGTCAGCTTGTAAATCAAAAGTAGTACAAGATTCCTTTACACCATTTAAACTATACAGAAAGTGAAAGCCACATGTAATTATGATTTTCCGGATTTATTATTGTTAAAATTTTGTGTACACTTGGAGCTTTTCAACTTAAAACACACACATGTACAGTTTTTCATGTTATTGAGTTTATCGTGCACATTTTTGCCTTTCTCTCAATGGGAAATTTTTCCAGATTTACATATGTGTTTAAGTGATTTAAATGTTGTGTAGTATTCCACTGAATACAATCCAAATCCATTTCCACTGAATCGAATTGCAACTCACAGAGACCCTATAGGACAAACTAGAACTGCCCTCAGAGAATTTCCAAGATTGTATGGAAGCAGGCTGCCACATCTTTCATCTATGAAGAAGCTGGTAGGTTCAGATCACCAGCCTTTTGATTAGCAGCCAAATACATAGATGTACCACAATGCCATTAACATTTCTTGATTAACATGATGCTAATCTATCACATGTATGTGTATTTGCCTGTGTGTGTGTATGTCTATCTCTGTGTGTGTTTGCACATATGTGTATAAATAAAGCTTTAGCTGTCATGCTTATATTTCTAGAAATATATTTATTTGTACATTTTTAATTATAAGAAGTATTGTTAATTTGTAACACTTCCAAAAAATGTATAAGACTAAAATGTTCCTACTAACTGGTGAATTGAACATAATTAAATATTTCATTGGCCAATTTTGTGTGTTGTTGCCATTATGAGTTACATGTGTGTGTCTCTGCCCGTGTTTTCTACTAGATTTACTCCTTGTAAAGGTAATGCACTATTGTTTAAATCAACTATAATATTCTGTTTTTTTTTACTGGCAACTTGATTTTCTCTCCTGCTAAACTGTATCAAATGATGACAGTTTATTAATTAAACTAATTTCCAATTTTTTACCACTCCAAAAATATACATATATTTTAAAGCAGACTTTGTTTTGTTCTTTAAAATAATTTTGTTCATGTGTTTCATAATATACATCTTTTAAAATCCATACATTGCATGCTGGGTTCCTTTTAAAGAAAGCATGGATACACTTCCTTAGCCAAGGTCACACCCACTGTTACTTGCCTCACTGATTGTCCCATTCTGCCTTGCTCAGTATTTCCTTATTTTCCAGTTTTGGCTATAAAATTCCCCATCCAACGCCGTTGTGTTGGGGCTTTCTAGCAGTACCTCTGCAGACTTTCTTTTGGCTGTGATACCTGCTCTGTGTGCATAACCTTCAGGCCACCCATTTCTGCTTGGCCTGGCTTTTGTTAAGTCTATTCTTGGCTCTATTGGGTCCATGGTCTCTCACCCACTTCTGCTGTTCTCTTGCTGTAACTGTGCAAGGTCGCGCCCAAGACGGAGTCTGGATGTGGTGCAGAACGGTACAATGTGGGGTAAAATCATAAGAAAGATTGATTTTTCAATGGTGTAGGGACTGGATGAGAGCTTGGTGGTGCAGTGCAGTGGGAAACTACTGATATTTTATTCACGTACAGAACAAGAGTCAATCGTGTTCAGTTGCTAAAGGGAAAGTAGTTTAGGAATTTGTGTAAGAAAAATAACTTATTGGATTGATCTTTGTAAAACTGATGCTATTTGGCCATTTGCCGACTGAAATAGACTAGGAAGAAGAAACTGACATTCTACTGAAAAAAACTGGCCTGTGGAAACTATGAACAGCAGCATAACATTGTTCCGTATAGTGCTGGAAGATGAACTCTTTAGGCTGGAAGGCACTCAGAATGGATATGGATTGGCAGTGGCTGCAGCAATTGGCCCAAACGTAACAGTCATTGTGAGGATGGCTCAGGACTGGGCAGCATTTCCTTCTGTTGTATATGGAGTCCTATGAGTTGGAACCTAGAGGGCAACTAAAAAAAAACCCAACAAAATGCGCAACAATCTAATACATGAGAGCCCAGGCATGAACAATTTATTGATAAATAATTAAAAATATATATTTTTCTAATAGTTTTTGTAGGTGTGCAACATCTTAAAATTGGCTTTCTATACATTTTATTTTATAAACTGCTGTTTTAGTCTAACTTTTGTCAGTAACACCTTTATATAATATGATTACATTATTGTTTATCCTATATGACTGAATATCTTCCCTAGTTGGAAGTATTATGAATAATTTAATTGCTTATTATAGGCATTAAGATTATCTTCAGTTTTTGTTTCTGTGAACAATTACATAATAGGTTCCCCTACAACTAAATCTTTTAGCTTATTTGTTATTATTTATGGAACTTTTCTTGACGTGCAATTCTGTCATGATTAAGGTAAGTGTTAAAATTTTGATATACACTTTAAATGTGCCTTGTGGAGAAGTTGTATCAATTTGCTCTCTCATTATCAAGAGATGACAATATCTATTTCCCCATAGTTTCATCTATATCACATCATCAATTCTTTAAAAAATTTTCATAGTTTATTCAGTATAAAGTAGAACAAACATTGCCTTATTTAGAACTTTGCTTATTAGAACTACATTTGTCCATAGTGTTAATAAGTTTTACTCATTTTTCAGCTGAAAAAAGACATTTATTTTGTGTATTTGGAAGAAGTAATTCTATATTAAAGATCATAATTGTTGGACTGATGTTTTTAACTGTTTTTCAAGGTTTGTTTTTACTTCTATTTTCAAAGTGCTTATATCTGTATCAGTATGCATATATATGTATATACATATACATAAGGAAACTCGGGTGGTATTGTGAGGAAGTGCTACGGCTGCTAACCAAGAGGTCAGCAGTTCAAATCCACCAGCCACTTCTTGGAAACTCCGTGGGGCAGTTCTATTCTCTATTCTATAGGGTCACTGTAAGTCAGACTCGATGGCACCTAACAACAACATATATATATATGTATATATATGCATATAGAGTATGTACTTTTTAATATTTCAGATAGTGTCAATATTTTTCTCCAGTTTTATGAATACTGAGGTATACTCAAAGTGAATTTTTTACTTAATGTTTGTCTAAATAGTCCCAAGCATTCTTTTGATGTTTCTTTTATTGACATGTGGGTATCATTTGAAACTAATGATAGTTTTCTAAAATTTCTCTGTTGTGCCAACATTATTGATTGGATAATTCACTGTGTCCACACTGATGCTATGTGATTCTTCAAGAGTCTCCTGATAGGTCACTGTAAGCTTCACTCAAGCCCATTCATTCTTTTCTTTAAGTTGAAGCCATTGTGACAGTTTGAAGGAGAAACATGATCTGCCCCCATTATTTAAAACCTTTCCATATCTTTCTATTTCTTTTGGGATTAAAACTAAAGTTCCCATCATGGATACAAAACGTGTCACGTGTGCACTCTGCCTATCATTCTATCCTGGTCTCAATCACTCATCCTCTAACCCCACTGACCTCCTGTCTCAGTGCCTTTGCACCCGATGTTTCGTCAGCCTGGACTAATAACAACATATTTAGCAGAGTCCAGATCAAGCATCTCGTTGATGACTTAAACCACTCTCCTAGTACTCTATTCTGTTCCTTCAAATCAGTTATCATAATTGCATCTGTATTAATGACAGTTTAATGTTTAGCTCTGCCATTTCACTGTTAGCTCCATGAAGGCAGAGTGTGGGATTTGCCTCAGATTTTCACAGAATATGTGGCATACAGTAAGTGGTCATATGGAGTATTAGTTGAATGAATAAAAGAATTCATGAATTTTTCAAAATATTTTGTAGCTCAGTGAAGATTTCTTTTATGTCAGAATTTTAAAACAACTTAAATCTGTTTCTGTCAGTGTTCATTTATGATATATTACATTTGTCATTTCTTTGTTTTCGGTTTCTTAGGTAGTAACAGACAAAGTCAATGCATGAATCAAACTGCTCTGAGGTGACTGAATTTGTGTTCCTAGGACTTTGGACCTCTAGAGCAATGCAGCATTTCCTTCTTACCTTCTCTACAGTGTTTTATGTCACAGTTATTCTGGGAAACCTCGTGGTTGTAGTTACAGTGGCTTTTGACTCTCAATTACATTCCCCTATGTACTTCCTGTTAGCCAACCTCTCACTTATTGATTTGTGTCTTTCTACATTAACAATCCCTAAGATGATCTCTGACCTGTACTTTGGGGAAAACACAATATCATTCCAGGGGTGTGTCTTCCAGATATTTGTACTTCATGTACTGGGTGGATCTGAAATGGTGCTGCTTATAGCCATGGCCTGGGACCGATATGTGGCCATATGTAAGCCTCTCCACTACCTGACTGTCATGAGTCCACGGATGTGTGTTTGTCTTCTCCTTAGTGCCTGGGTTATTGGTCTCATTCACTCAGCAGTCCAGCTAGCTTTTGTTGGCCAATTGCATTTTTGTGGCCCTAATGAGATAGATAGCTTTTACTGTGATCTACCTCAGTTTATCAAACTTGCCTGCACACACACTTACAAACTGGAGTTCATAGTTACTGCTAACAGTGGATTCATTTCCATAGCAACCTTCTTCTTACTGATTTCCTCCTACATCCTCATCCTGATCACTGTGTGGAAACACTCTTCGGGTGGCTTATCCAAGGCCCTCTCTACTCTGTCAGCTCACATCACTGTGGTGGTTTTGTTTTTTGGACCTTGCATCTTTGTCTATATGTGGCCATTTCCCACAGTGACAGTGGATAAATTTCTTGCCATTTTGGACTTCATGATCACACCCATCCTGAATCCTGCCATCTACACACTGAGGAACAAGGACATGAAAATGGCAATGAGGAGACTGAGTAGTCAACTTCTGAGTCTGAGGAAGATCTCATAAATAATTCATGACAGCATAAGTGATACCTTCTATAGTCAGTACTGATAACACAGTATTTAAAACTTTATACTATATTGGGAAAATTTATTGTCCTAAATTCAGATGTTTAAAAAACTGTGGATAGTTTCTTCCAAGTTATTGAACAATTATTATGTAATTATTTGTCTCATTGTTTTGTGTAGCTATAAAACTTTAAAACACAGCAAACACAATTTTGGTGTGGTCTATATTTTGATTAGTCTATAGATCGTCTTAAGGAAGTTTATGGATTCCAAGCTATAGAGCTGTATTTGCAGTGCCACTGTTTGATGTGTTTTCCTCTCTCATTGGATTGAAAAACATTCTAAACAGAATGAATGGTTATTATCTTAGTTATTTTAAAATATTCCTTTTTCATTGTTTTAAGTGAAAGTTTACAGCTCAAGTTAATTTCTTATCCAAAAATAAATACTTATATAGTTCTATGACTTTGGTTGCAATCCCCAGAAAGCGACAGCACAGTCTTACTTTCCACTGGGTTCTCTGTGTCCGTGTGTCCAGTTTCTGCCTCTTCCTGCCTTATTATCCTGCTTTGGGACAGAAGCTGCCTGGTCTCCTGTCTTTGATTTAACTTAGAAGCATGTTCCTTGCATGTGTAATTTTTTTGTTTCACAAGCCAGTGTAAGCTTTGTCTGAAAAATGGACTTTAAGAATGCTTTCAGTTCTGGCTTAGCTGAGAGTCGTGGGTCCATGATTTCAGAGATTTCTCCAGTCTCTTCAGACCAGTATGTCCTGTCTTTTTATGTGAATTTGAATTCTCTTCTACATTTTTATCCTGCGCTGTCTGGGACTTGGCTGCGATGCCTGTCAGAACAGTCACTGGTGGTAGACAGGCATCATCTAGTTCTTCTGGCCTCAGGCTGGTTGAGCTGCTGGTTCAGGCGGTCTTTGAGTGCTTTGGGGTGGTATTGTTTATGTGTCTTTGGCTTTCTTCATCTTTCTTTGTGCCACGTTGGCTATGACAAATAGATTTACCTCAGATGGCTGCTCACAGCTTTTAAGACCAGAGACACTCCTCACCCAAGTGGTATATAGAACATTTCCCTTATAAACTGTGTTATGTCAGTTGGCCTAGATGCTTCCCAAGATTATAGTCCTCAGTCCCTGCTACTCGGTCCCTCAAAGTATTTGGGTGTCTCTATGAAACATAAACTTTTCCTCTGGTTCAGTTGTGCTCACTTCCCACGTATTGTGCATAGTTCTTACATTCACTGAAGTTGGTACTTGTCTGCTATTTAGTGATTTTCCCTCCCTCCCCCCCTCCTCATAACCATCAAAGACTTTTTTTCTGAATTTTTATTATTTGTTAATTACAGCACAAGAATAAAATTTGTAACATCTGTCAATTATCTCATCTATGATAGACTCTCATCCCCCTACCCAACCTTGTAGCCAACACAGTGATTTTCTTCTGTAGATGTTTATTTTTAAGTCCTTATAACAGGGGTCTCATACCATATTTGCCCTTTTGACACTTACTGATTTCTCTCAGCATGATCTCATCATCATCATTTTTTATCACACCATAGTGTTCCATTGAGTATATGTACATAGTTTGTCTGTTCATCTGTTGATGGGCATCTGGGATGATTCTGTCTTTTAGCTATTGTGGACTGTGCTGCAACCAACATTTGTGTACATGTGTCTGTTTGTGTGATAACCTTTGGATGAATTCCAAACAGTGGAATTACAGAATCAAATGATATCTATTTCTAGCTTTTTAAGGAAGCTCCAGATGTCTTTCCAAAGAGGTTGTACCAATTTGCAATCCCACCAGCAATGTAGGAGAGTTCCAGTCTGTCCACAGCCTAGCCAGCATTTGTTGTTTTACATTTTTTGGATCATGGTCAACCTTACTGGGGTGAGATGATATCTCATTGTAGCTTTGATTTGGATTTATCTGATAGCTAATGATTGCCAGCTTGTTCTCATACGTTTTTTGGATGCCTGATGTCCTCTCTAGTGAAGTGTTTGCCCATTTGCCCATCTCTTAACTGAGTTATTTACCTTTTCCTTGTAGATTATGGATATCAGATGATGGTCTGACATGTAGTTGCCAAATATTTTTTCCCATTTTGTAGGTGGTCTTTTAACTCTTTTGATAAAGTCTTTGGAAGAACAAAAGGGTTTGATTCTTAGTAGTTCCCATTTACCTATTTTCTCTTCTGTTAATCATGCTGTCAGATGTTGAAGTCTAAATTGTGTGTTAGAACATCCATTGTTGATCCCATTTTTTCTTGTGTGATTTTTATTGTTTTACATTTGATATTTAGGCCTGAATCTATTAAGAGTTAGTTTTTGTGTTCAGTGTGACATAGGGGTCTTGTTTCAGTTTTTTTTTTCAGATGGATAGCCAATTTCACAAGCACCATTTTCTAAAAAAGCTATTTTTATCCCAGCTTGCAATCCTAGGGTCTTTGCTGTCATCTCTTGGGTCTCCAGTCTATTCCATTGATCTATATATCTCTCTGTACCATTATTACAAGGCTGTTTTGACTACTGTGGCAGTGTAATAGTTTCTGAGATCGGGTAGTGTGAGGCCTCCCATTTTGTTCCTCTTCTTCAGTACTGCTTTACTCAACCGGGGTTTCTTCCCTTTCCAAAGTTGGTGATATGTTTTTCCATTTCAACAGAAAATGACACGGGAATTTGTACTGAGATTGCATTTTACATGTAGATCACTTTAGGTAAAACAGACATCTTCACAATGTTAAGTCTTCCTATCTATGAGCAGGGCAGGTTTCTCCAATTTTGCCTTTTTTGGTTTCTCGCAGTAAGGTCTTGTAGTTCTCTCTGTATAGGTCTCTTTTCTCTAGTTAGATTTATTCCTAGATATTTTATCTTCTCGGGGGCTGTAGTAAATGGTATTGATTTGGATTTCTTCTTTGATGAACTCTTTGTTGTTATAAAGGAATCCTACTGATTTACTGACGTCTATCTTGTATCCCAATACTTTGCTAAACTCCTCTATTGGTTCCAATAGTTTACCTATGGATTCCTTTGGATTCTCTGTGTATACAATCATATCATCTGCAAATAGGGAGATTTTTACTTTTTCACTGCTGATACTGATGCCCTTTGTTTGCTTGTCTTGTCTACTTGCTCTGGCTAGAACTTCTAGCATAATGTTGAATAGAAGTGGTTAGAGTGGGCATTCTTGCCTAGTTCCTGTTCTCAAAGGGAATTCTTTCAGTCTTTCACCATTCAGGATGATGAAGGTAGTTGGCTTTGCGTAGATGCCAGTGATTACATTGAGGAATTTCCCCTGTATTCCTATTTTTCTGAAGCATGAATGGATGTTAAACCTTGTCAAATGCCTTTTCTGCATCATTTCACAAAGTCATGTGATTCTTATCTTTTGTATTATTGGTTTGATTGATTACATTGGTTGTTTTTCTGATGATGAACCAGCCTTGCATTCCTGGAATGAAACTAACTTGATCATGATGAGTTATTGTTATTATTTTTTATATACTGTTGAATTTTACTGGCTAGAATATTGTTGAAGATTTTTTCATCTAGATTCATGAGTGATAATTGGTCTGTAATTTTCTTTTTTGTGGGATCTTTCCCTGGCTTTGGTATCAGGGTTATACTGGCTTCATAGAATGAATTTGGGAATATTCAATCCCTTTCTATGGTGTGAAATAGCCTCAGTAGTATTGACATTATCTCTTCTCTAAAAGTTTGTTAGAATTCTCTGGTGAAGCCATCTGGACCAGGATATTTTTTTGTTGGCAGATTTTTGATGACTTTTTCCATCTCTTTCTTTGTGATAGGTTTATCAAGTTGATCTACTTCTCCTTGTGATAATCTTGGTGGGTGATATGAATCTAGAAATTTGTCCATTTCCTCTAGGTTTTCAAATGTGTTAGAGGAAAGTCTTTCATAGTATTCTGTTATGATATTTTTGATTTCAGCTTGGTCTGTTGTAACATCTCCCATCTCATTTCTTAATCAGGTTGTTTGTATCTTCTGCTGTTTTTCTTTCATAAGTTTAGTCAATGGCTTATCAATTTTGTTGATCTTTTCAAAGAACCACCTTTCGGTTTTGTTTTTTTTTTTTTTTAGAAAATATTCAAATATTCTGCATTCCAGGATGTCACTCACTGTCTCTTTACTGAAACATTCAGTAGTTTTACGTTCAGCGTAGTTAGTGATAGGTATGTGCTTAATGACATCATTTTGATGTAATTATTTTATGTTGGTGTTTTGTATAGTGCTCTTTTTTTTTATTTAATATGACTGAGTGAAAATGTACATTCCCGTATAAATTTACATGCCCACCTATATGCAGCTTCCACTGCTCTCCCTGCCTGGTTGGGACGATGAGGCATTTCTTTAATATATAATGATCCCAAGAATTTCATCATGTGTCTGTCAGTTTTCTGAATGTCTTGTTTGGTGAAGTGCCTGGTCCTATACTTTGCCTATTTTTAACTGGATCATTTGTCTTTTTCCTTGTTGAAGTGTTACCATATTTTGCAGATTTTAGAGATGGGACCCTTATCCCAGAGTGTAGGTTCTCTTTTTCACTATTTTCTCAAAGTCTTTGGATGAGCTAAAGTATTTGAGTTTTAGCAAGTAGGAGCTCCCAATTATGTTGTTTCTTTTCTGTTGTTTGTACTTTGTTAGTTATGGTTTATGTACTATTTATGCCACATAACAGGGCCCCTAGCATTGTCATTATTTTTTCATCCATAATCTTTTTCTTTTTAGATTTTATCTTTAGGTCTCTGATCCATTTTTAGTTAGTTTTTGTGAATGGTGTGAGGTATGGGTCTTGTTTCATTTTTCTACAGATGGATATACAGTTATACTAGCACCATTTGTTAAAGAGATTGTGCCCTACTCATTTAGTAGACTTTAGTACATGGTATATGTAGAACACTTTAGGTAGAATTGACATTTTCACAATGTCGTATATTCCTATCCATGAGTATGATATATTTTTCCAGTCATATAGATCTCATTTGGTTTCTTATAGTAATGTGTTTTAGCTTTCTTTGTAAAGGTCTTTTGTGTCCCTGGTTAGATTTATTTATTTATTTATCTTCTTGGGGTATTGTAAATTGTATTGACATCTTAAACTCCTTTTTGAACTTTTCTTTGTTGATATAGTTGGTATAAGGAATCATAATAACTTTTGCACTCTTACCTTGTATCTTGATACTTTGCTGAAGAAATCTTTTATTAGTTGAGGTATTTGTGAATAATTTGGGGTCTTTTGGGTACAAGATTCTGTCATCTGAGAATTGGAATAATTTCATCTAGTCATTACCAGTTTGGATGCATTTATTTTTTTTCTTATCTTATTGCTCTAGCTAGGTATGCGATCATAATTATAAGAGCGGTGATAAAGCACATCCTTGTCCAGTTGCTGTTCTCAAAGGGAGTGCTTTCAGTATCTATTAAAAATGATGTTGACTGTTTGTTGGCTTTGTGCAAATGCCTTCAACAGTGTCAAGAATTTCTCCTTTACTCCTATTTTCTGACAGTTTTTATCAGGAACGGGTGTTGAACTTTGTAAAAATGCCTTTTATTTGTAGATTGATAAAATCATGTGATTCTTTTATTTGTGTGGTGAATTACCTTGATTTTTTTTTAATTTTTATTTTTATTTAGCATAACTGAGTGAAAATGTACATTCACATGTAAATTTACATGCCCCCCCCCATATGCAGCTTCCACTGCTCTCCCTGTCCGGTGACTGCACACCATTCCTCTCTGCTCCATACATGTCTCATCCTCCCAACAGTCTCCTTTCCCCTCCTCTCCGTCCACTCCCTTTCCTCCAGCCAGAGGTCAGCAAGATGATATCCTATAGATGTATAGAATCATAAAGTGCTTCCAATATATGGTTATTCTGCATTGCCAAGTCCAATCCATTCCTGTCCAAAGAGTGGACCTTTGTTATAATTTATGGGAAAGGGCAGCATCAGGGAAGGGGGCCATGCTCTCAGAGGAACCCCAAAACCGCTGGACCATCAATTGAGGTCTTTTAGTGGAGATCTCATGATGCACCTCTTTTTATTCTTGTGTTGCCAGTGAGGCTCCTCTCTATGAGCTCCGTCGTGGCTATCACTGGTGGTGGCCGGGCACCATCCGGTTCTTCAGGTCCCAAGTTGATGTTGGCACCCACTCTTGTGGGTCTCTCTGTCTTCTCGGTTGTCTTTACCGCATGCCATTTTGGCCCTCAGTGAGCATCCGTTCCTGCTGAGTTGGGACCATTTGCTGTGTCCTCGGATGGCAGCTTGGCAGCTTTTAAGACCCCAGACGCCGCCACTCACCAATGTGGGGTACAGAGAGCTCTCTTAGCAAAACGCTAGTTGTGCCAATTGGCCTGGAATTCGCCTAAGAGCATGGTCCCCCGCCCCCTGCCCTAGCTACTCTATCCTTGCAGTATTAAGATGGAAGGAGTACTCAAGTTATGCTGAAGTCCACTTAATGTTGTTCTTGTTCCTAATGTGTGCTGTCACCGCTTTCTCCCAACTAGATTTCTATTAACTATCTAAACTAAACCCTCCCCCCCTCGCTCTCCCTCCCTCCCCTCCCTTGCAGCCATCAAAGAGTATTTTCTTCTATACACAAGTCTGTTTTTGAGATCTTATTGTAGAGGTCTCATACAGCATTTGTCCTTTAGTCGCTGACTACTTTCACTCAACATAATGTCTTACAGTTGAAACCAGGTTAGGAGTTGTTTCCTGGAATCATCGTTATTCTTTATCATTGCATAGTGCTCCATTGAGTATATGTACCACTGTTTACCTATCCATTCTTCTATTGTTGGGCATCTGGGTTGATTCCATCTTTTTGCTATTGTGGACTGTGCTGCGATAAACATTCTGGTGCATGTGTCCGTTGGTGTGAAAGGCCTTGAATCTGTAGGATATATTCCAAGTAGTGGAATTACTGGGTCAAATGGTATATCAATATCCATTTGTTTAAGGAAGCGCCAGATTGCCTTCCAAAGAGGCTGGACCATGTTGCAACCCCACCAAGAGTGTAGGAGGGTTCCACTTTCTCCACAGCCTCTCCAGCATTTGTTGTTTTGTGTTTTCTGGATCATGGCCAATCTTGTTGGGGTGAGACTGTATCTAATTGTTGTCTTGATTTGAATTTCTTTAATAACTAAAGATCGTGAACATGTCTGCATTTTTTTTTGGCTGCCTGGATCTCCTCTTTAGTGAAGTGTCTGTCCATCTCCTTTGCCCATCGCTTAATTGAATGGTTTATCTTCTTCTTCTTGATATTTTGTAGTATCTTATAGATTATGGAGATCAGGCGTCAGTCTGACATAGAGTTGCCAAATATTTTTTCCCATTCTGTGGGTGTTCTTTTAATTCTATTAATAAAGTCTTTGGATGAGCAAAAGTGTTGGATTCTTAATAGTTCCCATTTATCTATTTTCTCTTCTGTTGATTGAGGTTTCTTTGACAGATTTTGCAGTCTGTCCTCATTGTGTATTAAAACTTCCACTGTTGTTCCTACCTTTTCTTGGATGAGCTTTATCGTTTTAGGTTTGATATTTAGGTCTTTTATCCAGTTGGAGTTGGTTTTTGTATAAGGTATAAGATATGGATCTTGATTCAGTTTATTGCAGATGGATAACCAATTTTGCCAGCACCATTTGTTGAAGATACTGTTTTTACCCCAGTTTAATGTCTTAGGGCCTTTGTCAAATATCAACTGTTCATAGGCAGATGGTGTCATCTCTGGGGTCTCAATTCTGTTCCATTGATCGATCTGTCTGTTCTTGTACCAGTACAAGGCTGTTTTGACCACTGTGGCAGTGTAGTATGTTCTAAGGTCGAGTAATGAGAGGTCTCCCAGTGTGTTCTTCTTCTTCAGAAGTACCTTACTTATCTGGGGCTTCTTCCTTTTCCAAACAAAATTGGTGATTTGTTTCTCCATCTCGTTAAAAAATGATTTGGAACTAGCATTGGGATTGCATTATATAAGTAGATTGCTTTGGGTAAAATAGACATTTTCACAATGTTAAGGCTTCCTATCCATGAGCAGGGTAGGTTTTTCCATTTATCTAAGTCTCTCTTAGTTTCTTGTAGTAAGGGCTTGTAGTTCTCTTTGTAAAGGTCTATTGTTTCTCTGGTTAGATTAATTCCTAGGTACTTTATCTTCTTAGGGGCTATCGTAAATGGTATTGATTTAATAATTTCCTCCTTAACAGTCTCGTTGATGGTATAAAGGAATCCTACTGATTTACTTATGTTTATCTTGTACCCTGAAACTTTGCTGAACTCTTCTATCAGTTTGAGTAGCTTACTTATAGATTCCTTGGGGTTCTCTGCATATACAATCATATCATCTGCGAACAGGGAGATTTTAACTTCCTCTTTGCCGATGCAGATGCCCTTTATTTGTTCGTCCTGTCTAATTGCTCTGGCTAGAACTTCTAGCACAATGTTGAATAGGAGAGGTGACAGTGGGCATCCTTGTCTAGTTCCTGATCTCAAGGGAAAGTCTGTCAGTCTCTCTTCATTCAGGATGATGTGTGCAATTGGCTTTGTATAAATGGCCCTTATTGTGTTGAGGAATTTGCCGTCTATGCCCATTTTCCTAAGAGTTTTTAGCATGAATGGGTGTTGGACTTTATCAAATGCCTTTTCGGCATCAATGGACAAAATCAGGTGATCTTTGTCTTTTGTGTTATTTATGTGGTTAATCACATTAATTGTTTTCCTGATGTTGAACCAGCCTTGCATCCCTGGTATGAATCCCACTTGGTCATGATGGATTATTTTCTTGATATGTTGTTGTATTCTGTTGGCAAGAATTTTGTTGAAGATTTTTGCATCTAGGTTCATGAGTGATATCGGTCTGTAGTTCTCTGTCTTTGTTGGATCTTTCCCTGGCTTAGGTATCAGGGTTAGGCTGGCTTCATAGAATGAGTTTGGGAGTACTCCATCCCTTTCTATACTGTGAAATAGTTTCAATAGTATTGGGGATAACTCTTCTCTAAATGCTTGGTAGAATTCTGCCGTGAAGCCATCTGGGCCTGGACTTTTTTTGGTTGGCAGCGTTTTGATGACTTTTTCAATCTCTTCCTTTGTGATGGATTTATTAAGTTGTTCCGCTTCACGTTGTGATAATTTGGGTAGGTGGTATGAGTCAAGGAATTGGTCCATTTCCCCTAGGTTTTCAAATTTGTTAGAGTACAGTCTTTCATAGTATTCCGTTATGATATTTTTGATTTCTGTTGCATCTGTGGTGACAACTCCCTTCTCATTTCGAATTTGGGTTATTTGTTTCCTTTCCTGCTTTTCTTTAGTAAGTTTAGCCAGTGGTTTATCAATTTGGTTGATCTTTTCAAAAAACCAGCTTTTGGTCTTTTCAATTTTTTCAATTCTTTTTCTATTCTCTAATTCATTTAGCTCTGCTCTAATCTTTATGATCTCCTTTCTTCCGTTGCCCTAGGGGTTCCTCTGTTGTTCTCTTTCTACTTGTTCAAGCTGTAGAGTTAGTTCCTTGATTTGGTTTCTTTCTTCCTTCCAGATGTGTGCACTTATCGAGATAAACAGTCCTCTGAGCACTGCTTTGGCTGTATCCCATAGGTTGTGGTAGGAAGTGTTTTCATTCTCATTGGAATCCATGAATTTCTTTAATTGATCCCTGATTTACTCTATAACCTATGATTTTTTGAGCAAGATGTTGTTCAGTTTCCAAGAGTTCCACTTTCTATCTCTGTTTTTTCTGCTATTGATTTCTACTTTGATGGCTTTATGATCAGAGAAGATGCTTTCCAGTAATTCAATGGTATGGATTTTGTTGAGCATTGCATTATCGCCTATCACGTGGTCAATTCTGGAGAATGTTCCATGTGCGCTGGAGAAGAAGGTGTAGTTGTCTGCTGATGGGTGGAAAGTTCTGTATATATCAATGAGGTTTAGTTGGTTAATTGTGTCAATGAGGTCTTCTGTATCTTTACTTAGCTTTTTTCTAGATGATCTGTCTAGTAATCAGAGTGGAGTGTTAAAGTCTCCCACTATTATTGTGGAGTCATCTAACTCTCTTTTGAGCTTAGTCAGTGTTTCTTTGACATATTTAGGTGCTCTGACATTAGGTGCATAAATGTTTAATATAGTTAAGTCTTGCTTGTGTACTGAACCTTTCAGTAATAAATAGTGTCCATCTTTGTCCATGATGGTGGATTTGACATTAAAATTGATTTTGTCTGAGATTAGAATTGCCACCCCTGCTCTTCTTTGTTCATTGTTAGCTTGATATATATTCTTCCATCCTTTAATTTTCAGTTTGTTCCTGTCTTTAGGTCTCAAGTGAGTTTCTTGTAGACAACATAAGGATGGGTCGTGTCTTTTGATCCAAGATGACACTCGGTGTCTCTTTACTGGAGCATTCAGTCCATTCACATTCAATGTAATTATTGATAGGTATGTGTTCACTGCTGCCATTGTGATATGTTTATTTTTATGTTGATGTTTTCTCTGTTGTTCTTATTAGTCTGTTCTGAGACACTCTTTTTTGTGAGTTGATTTTTCACCTTTTTCAAAGCTGGTTTTATAGTTGTTGAGACTCGTGTGTTAGATTTCTTGAAATGGTATGATATATCTTTGTTGTGCTTTACAGCTGCCCCTATGAACCCCCTTAATAAACTATTTATAAACCCAATTTTAATTACTACCAGTCTGGTCATCTTCCTCTCCATCTGGAAGGAGTATAAAGACTGTAGTGAATCCCTCTTTTATTATGATGACACCAAAGTTTTCGTGATGATCACTGGATTGCTTCTTTCCAAATCAAAGCTGTGATTTACTTTGGAGCCTTCCCTAAATGGGTATTGAGTAGTGGGTCGTTCTAAAATATAAAGTTAGTGGTTTCATTCTTCTAAACCAAAGCCAAGAGCTTCTTTCAGTATTTCTTGTAGTTTGGGTTATTTTTCACAAAGTCTCTGAGTTTCTGTTTATCTGGGAATGTCATAATTTCATTTTCATATTTGAAAGATAGTTTTATGGGATATATAATTCTTGGTTGGAAGTTCTTCTCCTTCAAGACTTTGAATGTGTCATGCCACTGTCTCCGTGCCAGCATGGTTTCTGCTGAGAAATCTGACGAGAGCCTACAGGGTTTCCCTCTGAATGTTAGCTTTGCCTTGAGTCTTGCTGCCTTTAAGAGTTGCTGCTTATGTTTCATTTTGTTAAGCTTGATTATAATATGTCTTGGAGTCTTTCTTTTGAGATCTATATTGGGTGGCGTACGATATGCATCTGAGATGTCTATATTCTCTTCCTTCATGATTTCTGGGAAGTTTTCTTTCAGCAGCTCAGCAACAATACTCTCTGTGTTCTCAGATGTCTCACCCTGTTCAGGGACTCCAATTAATCAAAGGTTGTTCCTCTTAATTGAGTCCCACATGCTTCTTAATGTTTCTTCATTTTTCTTGCTTCTTTTTTTCTGATTTCTGCTCATAGACACTGGCATTAGTAGCTCTGTCTTCCAAGTCAGAAATTCTTTTTTCCATTTGTTCCATTCTGTTTTCTTGGCTTTGCATGGAAGTTTCTATATCTTTGATTTTCTTCTTGATCTGTTGGATTTCAGAGTACTGGTGTTCCATCAGATCAAACAACTTGCTTAATTTTTCATTTTGTTCTGCTGCATTTTGTATAAGGTCTCGAAGGGCCCTGTATATAATCAATTTGTATTCACTTCCTGATGCTTTCATAAAAGTTTCTTCATCTGGAAGATTCCTTGGTTGCTTTGTTTGGGAGCCTTCTGAAGCCATGAGTGATTGCTTGTATGCCACAATTGTCTGTTGGTTTTTGGGTCCCATGTGAGTATATAGAGGCTGGAAGAGGTACTGTGAGGATGGATTGCAAATGTTTCTCTAGGCTGTCTTCAAATGTAAAGCAAAAGGTATCTGACCAGTTCACAAGTCAGTTAAGTTTTCAGGTGTAGAGGTCCCTCTTCTCATCTGACAAAGTAAGTGCCACTGCATCCAACCCCAGATGATAACAAACTAGTTCAGAATACAGCAATGCTACTGCCCTAGTGGCCTCTGCTGACAGGGCCTAGCCTTATCCAACACTGTGTTAGTACTGGTTTTGTGATAGAAAAGCGCTCTCTTGTGGCCAGGCTCTGGCTCTGAAGCTAAGAATTAGGTCCAGCTGCGGCCACTAGATCCAAGATGGCGTCCTCCACAGAGGCAGCAGACAGAGGGGCTAAAGGTGCCCAGAGGCAGCGATTCCTCTGCTTCTGTTGCAGGGCCCCCAACGGAGGCAGCACTGTGCAATATCACTACTTTTCTGACAGAGAAGTGCTGTCCCGTTTGCAGGCGCTGGCTCCCAGGCTAAGAACGAGGTTCCGCTAAAATCTCGGTACCAACATGGTGTCCCGCACCCTGACCGGGAGCTCCGCACAAACCCCACAGAGGCAGCTACAAAACGAAAGGCTCAAAGTGTCTAGATTAACAGAGTCCCGAGCCTTGCTCTCAGAATATGGGAATTTCGCCTGCCTATCCCCCCAGCAGCACGTTTTAGTCCAGCTTCTAGGCAAGGCCCAGCTCCGCCCGCCAGCCCAGACGGAGGAAAAAAAAAGTCAAAACGGTGCGTTTACCTTCCGTCCGTGAGAGCCGGGGCTAGCCAGGAGCGGGAGTCAGCGAAAGAGCGAAAGAGAGGAGGTTTTTCGCTGAGTGGTATGAAGTCCCAATTAACAGCTCTGTGCCGTGTCCTGAGGCTGATTAGATGCTCAGAAGGCTCTGTTTGATTGTCAATTCAGGTCTTGGTTTCGAGAGGGATAGAAAGAGACGTGTGCTTAGTCGGCCATCTTGACTCCGCCCCCCTACCTTGATTTTTTTAATGCTGTACATTGTCATGTGGTCAGAATGTATTATTTTTGGTATGCTAATTAATCCTATTGGTTAGAATTTTTTTTGAAGATATTTGCTTCTGTGTTCGTGAGGGATATTGGTCTATATATCTTGGGGGGAGGGGAAGGGGTGTCACTGCCTTGCTATTCCCTCCTATTCTGTGTTCTCAAGTAGCTTGGGTAGAATGGTGTTAGCTGTTCTCTGAAAGTTTGACAGTATTCTCTGGCAAAGTTGTCCAGCTGGGAATTTTTTCTTAATGTCGTGGAGAGTTGTTTACCCCGCCCCCCCGTCTTTCTTTTGCTATGAATTTATTTTTTCAACCTTAATTTGTGTCAGTTTAGTTAGAGGTAATGTATTTCCTCTAGGTTTTGAAATTTGCTGGAATACAGTTTTTCATGGTATTCTCTTATGATTCTTTCTATCTCAGTTAGGTCTGCTGTGATATTACCCATATTATTTCTTATTCTGGTTATTTACTTCCTCTCCTTTTTTTCATTTTGGCCAGTAGTTTATCAGTTTGTTGATGTTTTCTAAGGACTAGTTTTTAGTCTGGCTAATTTTTTCAGTTTTTTTCTATTTCATTTGTTTCTTTTCTAATCTGTATAATTTTCTGTCTTCTTGTGACTGTGGACTCCTTTTGCTGCTCTCTTTCTTTTTTGGAGTTGCAGGGTTAATGTTTTGATTTGGGCTTTCTTATGTTTTGGTGTGTGGGTTTATTGCTATAAACTGACCTCTGAGCAGTGCTTTTGCAATGTTGCAAAGATTTTTGTAAGATGTCTTTTCACTCTCATTTGACTCTATAATTTTTTTCTGTCCTTATTTCCTCTATAATGCAATAGGTTTTAACCAAGGTATTATTTGGTTTCCTTATATATGATTTCTTTATTCCTTGTTGTTTCTGATACTGATTTCTACTTTTGTGGTGTTATGACCAGAGAAGATGCTTTGTATTATTTTGGTGTTTTGTATTCTATTAAGGTTCACTTTGTGGCATATTCTGGAGACTATAATGAGCATATTCTGTATTCATATTTGTATTCATATCTGTGTTTGTATTTGTATTCATATCTGTATTCATATTTGTAGCATATTCTGGAGACTATACTGAGTGCATTAGTAAAGAATGTGTATGCAGCTGCTGTTGGGTGGAGTGTTCTGTATGTCTATTAGGTTGAACTGGCATTTAGATCTTTTATCTTTATTGAGTTTCTTTCTGCATGTTGTATCATTAACCAAAAGCTGTGTCTCTTCCTATTGAGGTTTAAGTACCCTCCTGTTGCTTTAGAGATATTTCTGTTTTCAGTGCTATTAGAGTTTGTTTTATGTATTCAAGTCCTGTGCCTTATTGCACATAAATTTATCATGGTTGTGTTCTCCTGCTGTATTGGCACTTTAATCATTATACAGGGTCCTTTTCATCTTTTGTGAAAAAAATTTGCTTTAAGATCTATTTCATCAAAGATTAATGTTGCCAGTGCTGCTCTTTCTGGTTGCTGTTTACTTAACATATTTTTCTCCCATCCTTTGGATTTCTTTTATAGAGATCATGTAGACAGATTATGTTTCTTTATTTATTCTTCTACTCTCTGCTTCTTTACTGGTGCATCTAGGCCATTTGCATTTAATGTAATTTTTGACAGGTAAATGAATTTACTGCTGTCATTTTATTTGTGTATATGGTGTTGACATTTATTCTGCTTAATTTTCTTGGTTGGATTCTTTCTGTTTATGTATTTTCTTTTTATCTCTTTCTTTATTGTCAGTTTTGTGTTTGTTGAGTCTTCATGTTTTTCTTCTTTTTTATTTTGATATGTGTATATTAGCTTCATTTTTTAGTTACCTTGAAATTTACCTTTAGCTGTCTAAGTTTAAAGGAGATCTTGGTGGTGTAGTGGATTAAGCGTTACATCTGCTAACCAAAAAGTTGGCTGTTCAAATCCACCAAGTGCTCCTTGGAAGCTTGTCTTAGGCTGGGTTTTCTAGGGAAGCAAAACCAGTAACACGTGTAGGTACAAGGAAAGATTTATAATATATATATATATATAGACAGATAGATAGATACAAATATAGGAAACAGCTCACATAATCACAGAAGCTGAATGTCCCAAGCTCTGGCACAAGCCTCACGTGTCCATGGAAGCTGAGGAACCCAAGGTCAGCAAGTCAGAGACCAGAGTTGCAGATCACTGGTTGTGTAGGTCAGTGGATCCCAAGCTGGTGGCGAGACGATGCGACAGAGGCTGGAGGTCGGTGGATTCCAAGCTGGTGGCCAGACGAAGTGATAGAGGCTGGAGAACCCAGGATCGGCAGGTCAGGGAGCAGGACTGGGCAGAGGCTGGCGAGCGCAGGATTGGCAGGTCAGGGAGCAGGACTCTCATGTGCCGACTGTAAGGACTGATGAGTCCAACAGCTGCTAGCTCAAGTCCCGGAACCAGATGCTGGAACCAGAGAGCAGGAGCTCCTGGCCACGTGAGCCGAGGGGCAGGGAGTCACACAAACCCCGCCCTGCCACTTAATACAGCAGCCAAATAGGTAGTAGCCAAGTTGACATAATCCTGACCACCACAAAGCTGTATGGTGCATTTCTAGTCTGTCCTCTAAGGTTGCTATGAGTTGGACCCAATTCAATGGCAATTTTTTTTTTTCTGATGTTATTGTTAACAAATTGAAGTCTCTGGTTCCCTATATTCAGTCTTTTACTTTTGATTTGTTTTAGTCAGTTCTGGGTTGATAGCTTGTTGATCTGTCATCTGTTCTGGTCTTAAATTGTTGTCTTATGATGTTGATTCTGTAACTGAAGGTATCTCTTTAATATTTCTTGTAATTTTGATCAGTTTTTTGAATTCCCTTTATTTCTGTTTGTCTGGAAATGACCTAATATGGCCATCATTTATGAGAGACAGTTTTGTTAGCTACATAATTCTTTGCTGGCAATTCTTTTCCTTCAAGGCTTGATGTGTGTCATTCCATTGCCTCTTTGCTTTCATGGTTTCTACTGTGTAGTCAGAGTTTAATCTTCCTAGTTCTGTTTTATAAGTGATATTTTGTTTATCCCTCTGTCTCTCAAAATTTTTTCTCTGTCTTTGATTTTGGAAAGTTTAATTATAACGTGTACTGGTGACATTCTTTTGAAGTCTACCCTGTGTAGTATTTATTGAGCTTCTTGGGTACGTATCTTCTCTTTTTCATGGTATCAGAGACGTTTTCTGCCAGCAAATCTTCAACAATTCCCTTTGTGTTTTCTGATATCATCTCTCTTCTTCTCTGGTACACTAGTCATCCATCAATTTTTCCTCTTAATATTATCCTACATAATTATTAGGATTTCTTCATTTTCCTGATATTTGTTTTCTGATTTTTCCTGAAATAAATTGGTGTCAAGGGATTTGTCTTCAGTCTCACTAATTCTGACTTCCATTCTCTCAATTCTACCTCTATAGCCTTCTAGTGAGTTGCTCAACTCTGAAATGTTATTGTTAATCTCTTGGGTTTCTAATTGTCTTTGTATGGTTTCTAGCATCTTATTTATTCTGTCATTTTGTTCTTGTATTGGTTGCTTGAATTCTTTTATTGCTTTGTGTCTATGTTCCTTGATTTGGTCTGAGTTTCACCTTATTTTCTTTCTAAACTGTTGGAGAGCTCTGAATATTGTTCTTTTGAATTCTTTCAAGGTAGTTCCATTGCATTATGTGCCCCTGGAAAGTTTTCTGGTTCTTTATTTTGCTTGCTTGCTAGAGCCATCTTTGCCTGCATTATTATGTGATTCTGTGTTGACTGTTGTCTTTGAAGCATCAATAAATTAATATGTGTATTTATTATATTTTTATTTGTTTCATCAGTTATTTTGTTTTGTTTCCTTTTCATATGCCCAAGTAGACTGGAGGACCTGTGGCTACTTTTGTTGTTGGCACCTTAGAAGCTTTCACATTCTGTCTCCAAGTGGTTAGAGCAAATACTTGGTTCATAAGGACAAAAGTCTGTTCACTTTTCTTGTGGTGGTGTGATTATTCAAGGCACAGGTGTTTATGTTCATCATTCAGCTAACAGTAGACTGTTAGCTGCTGTCCTAAGTGGGCAGGGTTGTATGTGGGTGTTCATAGGAGGGATGGGACTCTGGCTGTGTGTGGCAAGATAGGAGAATGACAGCTGCCCCTGGGTGTCCAGATAGAAAGTGTGGTCCTGTTCCTAGGGTGCATGGTAGGGGTGGTAGTGCATCTGGTCTTTTGGTACCCAGTTATGTTAGCTGTAGATACTGGGAATCACTGGTAATTCTCATACCCCTGATATGGGTGGCTAGATGGAATGGGTGGTACTGTTGATCCTCAGGCCCCCAGTTTGGGTGGGTGGTTCTCCTTCTTGGGGGAAGTATTGACTATTAGGAATCTGCAGCTCCCCCTGGGCTACTGCAGGTGAAAATGGGCTTCAGGTATATGCTCTGTTACGTTATGCTAATGAGGTGTGCAGTGTTAAATCAGACCATAATGGACTGAGCATGAATGAATGGTGCTGCAAGTCCATAGACTATATACACCAGTGGCTGGGTAAAGGGCAGGGCTTCCCAACCAGCTCTGAGCTCCAAGTTCAGGAGGCATGGCACTGTTGAATGCCATAGGACAGGCATGAATGATTTTAGAGCAGACTAGGATAGAGGATGTGTGAGGAGAATGAAGCTCTTCTCTGCTTTGAAGCTCTGTGGGGGCTCTAGTGTCCCTCCTGCTTGCTTCTGAAGGTTCATATGCATTTGCTGCAGCTTGGCTTCACCTTATATAGTGGGCCTCAGTTTTGGATGTGCTGATTGCCTCAGCCAATGTGTGCTGTGCAGACTCAGCTAACAGGGTGCTGGAAATCCAGAATTTCTACTTCTTCCTCTCTGCTTCTTTTGAGTTGGCTCTTTCCACCCTCCACTGAGTCAGAATCTTCAGCTTTGTTTTTGATGATTAAGATTCCTAGATGTTTTTGTATAATTCACTTGTGTTTTTGAGTTTTTATTTGAAAAGAGGGCAGGAAATGCCTAATTATTCTACCATCTTGGCCTTATCTGCCTGATTTTTTTTAATGATTCTTAACTAGCTTTTTTATAACCAGCCCCATCCAGGGGTTGTGATATGACTGTCTGGAATATATAGCCTTCATTTATTCTTTTCCTGTGGGGCTTAGCACAGTAGTAATACTTTCACTTGCTTCTAAAGAGATCTATGATAATAATTATAAATGAAAACATGAATGAAGGTAGAATGCACCTCTTTATAACTCTTGTGAAGTGGAATCTCTTTTTTGTCAGGATGAAGTACATGTTTCATGTTAGTGTATGACATGAAACGTAGTCACTTACTTTTTCAAATATAATAGTTCCTTTTGTATATGGGGAACCACAAAAATATATATGTGTATGCACCTGAGGATTCAGATGAGTTTACACAATTTTTTACACATTCAGTCATATAGAGAGCATAGCTGAAACACTACAAATTTTAAACTCAAGGTATAAAACTCAAATGTGACTATCTTTATTTAAGAAAATTTGGTTTTGGACACTTCTGAATTTCCAAATATAATTAATGAGACTTTTTTTCTGTTTAATATGTATTAAATTAAAAATTACTATTTTAAGGCTAGATTAAATTTCCATTAAGACAATTATTATTTCAATAAAATCATTTAACATAATGATGAAACATCTGATCATTTCAATGTACATTATGAATATTTTTTAAAAACCTGTGCACGAAACAAATTGAATTTATTCTGAGATGTAGTTTATATTGGTTTTACCCTGAAATCTTCATTATTGTGATTGTTCTCTAGAAGTTCCTTCTGGAGCTGCCATGGTGATTCCTGAGCCTACTGATGGCTACTTTCATTTCTTGATTCCTCAGAGTATAAATAATAGGGTTCAGTAAGGGTGTGATGACTGAATAAAACACAGAGAGAAATTTATCTACTGATAAGCTGCTAAATGGCCAAGCATAAATGAAGATACATGGCCCAAAGAACAGAGTGACCACAGTGATATGAGCCGATAGTGTGGAGAGCGCCTTGGTAAGTCCACCAGAGGACCGATGTCGGACAGTCACCAGAATAACAGTGTAGGAAATGATTAAGAGTGCGAAGCAGATGAGAGACAGCAATCCACTGTCAGCAATTACCAGCAACTCCAGAACATAGGTCTCAGTGCAGGCAAGTTTTAAAACTAGGGGGAGGTCGCAAAAAATATTATCCACCACATTGGGGCCACAGAAAGGCAAAGTGATGGTAAAAACCATTTGGCTCATGGTGTGCACAAAGCCAACAGCCCAGGACAGCAGCACAGAACCCACAAGTACCCGGGGGTTCATGATGGTTGTGTAGTGAAGAGGTTTGCATATTGCAACATAACGATCAACAGCCATAACTATGAGAAGAGTCATCTCACTGCCTCCTAAAAGGTGGAGGAGGAACATTTGAGCCATGCAGCCCCATAATGAAATTGATTTTTTCTCTCTGAGGAAATCTGTAATCATCCTAGGAGTTGAGATTGTTGAAAAAGTCATATCAAGAAAGGACAGGTTTCCAAGGAGGAAGTACATAGGTGTGGAATGAAGGTGAAAATCAAAAATTACAGTCACCATAATGAGAAGATTGCCTGCCACAATCACTGCGTAGCTCAACAAAAATAAGAAAAAAAAGAAAATTTCCAGTTCCCAAATGCTGGTGAGGCCTAACAAAACAAACTCAGATATCACTGAGCTATTTCTTATATCCATCTAGTCTATGTAGGAGTTTTCAGAATATCTTTAAAAAAGAGATAACCAGGAAGAGTCACTGTATAATCTCTTATGGTTTCAAAGGTATAGACATACGGAAAGTGAATATTTGATTCCTATAGAAAGAGAGAACATAGATATTTCTGAAAATACATTTTAACTGATTAATATAAGAAATATTCATAGCACTACATCTGAAAAACAGAAAGGTGTAAGTGATGAAAAATTCATTGCAAAATTCTATAAATGTAAGTTGAGACAATAAAGTATGACTTCACGTGAATGTATTATTTGTATCACTAATTTATGACTCCCGAATTCAATGAATTATGAGTAAAATAAGGGGATAAACTACCAGTCAAAAGTATTCATTCAAATGGGTAAGAATGCAGTTATTAACTTTTTGGTACATAGTGTTCAATCGTTTATGTCTCTGCCTCACTACAGTTGAAAATATCCAAATAAGTTGACTTGCATACCTAACTCAGCAATTACTTTATGGTACTTTATTGTAGCAGACACCTTATATTCTTAACTCTCTCCTTTTATCCCCTAAAGATATTCTAATAATTTCATTTACTCCTGAAGCTTTAAGCTGGTTACAGTTTGTAGTATTTTTTAATTCCCCTTACCAAATTATAATAATAAGGTAAAATAAACTTACTAGGGCATTTATTGACAGAAACATCAGAGTTCCTCAGTGTTTACATTGTTTGTGATTCATTCTCTGTTCATACTTTAGTTGCTCAACAAAATTCCAAACTTCCACAGGCCAACTTCTAGCTTTTTCTGATTTTAGGGTTGCTGCTTTCATGTCTGAGGTTCTTTATCTCGTATGTCATTATTTACAAAGTCTGATCAAAAATCATGCCTTTCCTCCTAAGCAGTGTTTGTCTTTCCTGAATACTTTCGCTCAGTGCTTCTTTCTACACTTCACACCGTGTGCATGCTCTCAACTGCTCACCTCTTACTTTTTAGATCTTTTAGTTGCAGTTTAATAATATTGATTCCAACTTGACTTTGTCTTGATCCTAGCTTTCTTTTTCTTTTTGCTTTTCTTCTTTTAGTTGTTGCTGATATAACTTACACACACACAAACACACACACTGATAACGTGTTTTATTTACAGGGCATCAATAACGTGTTTTATTTACAGGGCATCAATGTAGAATATGTCCTGATTTTCAGTTGTTTGGCTCAATAACTCTTCAAATATTTAGAAGACATTGTTTAGCTAAAATATTAGACTTTCTTAAGAAATATAATTAGTGTGAAGAGTTAAGTTAGAGTACTGACTTCAACATTTACAGGGAACTATGATCAACTCTTTTGAATCTTGATTTACTCTTTGTGAAAATAAAATAGTACTTACTCTTCAGTCTCACAGAATGTTTTAAGGCTTCAGAGGCCAGTACATGTGGATGTATTTTTATATTTAATGGGCTTGTGAAAGTACTACGCCTGTGCCTTTACAAAAATTCTATTCTTCAATATTATCTCGTTTCTTAATAATTATGAGAATATACAGACTAGGGAGGTTAATGAAAAATTTTATTTCAAAGCCTGGTAAAGAAGAAATGGTATTGATGAAAGCATCTTGCTCTATTAGATATAGTTATATAATTACCTAGTTCTTTCTTTATGAAAAATTATTGTAACCATTGTTGATATCTTCATGTATATAGTAAACCAAGTCTACAAACTAGTGGTGAGTTTGTTTGCAAAATTATACTGTCCCTAAACTCAAAATATTAACAGGAGGAAATCTTGAAGAAACCCACAAAAGTAATTTCATAATTTAAAGTTAAAAAACAATTGAAAATTAAAAACAGAAAAGAATATATATTTTTTATGTTTAACAAGTATAATGTATGTAATTTCAAATCTATCAGGTGCTCTTTGGAAACCCTATGAGGCAGTTCTACTCCGACCTCTAGGGCCACTATCAGTTGAATCTGACTCAATGTCAGTGGTTAATGAATTTAAAAATTTCCAGCACATTCTACATACACATAGATTGATACTTGTTTTGATACATGATGTCATTCAGTATGGGTTAAAATCTGAAAAATACATTTGAACTAACACACAAATAAAAATAAGGTTAAGTAACAAAAAGAAATCTAATTTAAGCCACAGCTCAACCTCAAAGGGAAATTCAGATATTCAGTTGTATATATTTGACTAATAGCAAATTACAGTGAGTTGAAATGAGAAGAAAGAATAATGAAGTCAATAAGATCAAGTAGGGCTTGGATTCTCTGGAAAGAAACTATATCTGAGAAAGAGATGAATGATCTGTGACCGGGGAGCCTAGCTCTTTTAATGCCCCACATGTCACTAAAAAATGAAAAGTTGCTCAACTCCTTTCAACTATGTTATCTTGCTTGGAGGACACAGGGAAATTTTTATGTAGGGTATTCACTACTGTATATCTGTAGTCAATGGCAGAATCATTTCCATCCATTTCCACTAATGTACATAAGTAGCACAGTTATTTAGCATATGTGGAATTGTATAGAAGGTATTTTTAAAATATATGTTTGATAAGAATAAGGGTCACATCATTTCTTATTATGAGTGTTCTTTATGTTTTACTTTTATGTAAGTGTGAATCTATGTATGGACTAGTTAATCCACAGATGACATTCACTTATTACCAAACAAAAATTAGAAAATATAAAATCAGGTTAGCTGTCACAACAACCACTGCAGTTATTTTCCTTGTTAAAATAAGGGTCACCATGAATCGGATCTGACTCAATGGCACTTGGTTGGCTTGGCATGTTTGATGGACAAAACTTAAATGTTATTTTAATGTGCGCGAAAGGCTTTTTCTTATGCATTGGAAAACTTAAAACTTGTTAAAATAATTATTTTACATGTAAGTAGAAAATGAACAGTGGTTTAGAAAAATAGTGAGTAATCTTAGGTTAAAAAATTATAAAACATGAATGTATTAGCCATACAATTAGATAACTGTATTCATGACCAGGCAGTTTTGTTGTACATAGAGTCACATAGTTGGAACCAACTCAGAGGTGCCTAATAACAACAGTATTGACTAAAATGTTGTGTATCAAAAAAAAAGAGTTGTCTGGGGAAAATAAAAATAAATTGGTTTAAATTTAACACATTTTTTCATTGACATTTCTTATATGTTTCTATATATACACATACATATGTTTTCCAAATTAAAATACTCAATTTAGGAACACAAAAATAAAATAATGAAATTGAATTTTTAAATTAGTCAATATTTGCAATTTTATGATGTAAACTTTTATTATATGAGGTTTCAGACCTATCACAGATGTTAATTTTAGCCAAGAAAGAACTTCAGTTTCTCAATATTTTCCAAGCTATTTTGTCTCTTTTGCTCTCTGATGAATTCCTGTGCACGCTCCAAAGGCTCAATATCAAACTAGAAAACTGACTGCTCTGAGCAGGACATGAGTGCCATTTCTTTATCTATTGTAGAATGGCTCTTCTGTGTCTTACTGGGACTGGGTACGATTGTCCAGATATTAGCTGACCAAGATTAACCTTATACTATTGCTCTCATGAGTAGAATAATATGTTTTTCATGAAACCATAAGTTTTCCATCAAAATGTTTCATCTTATATTAAAAAAAAAATTGCTGTCAAGTCAACTCAGACTCAGAGTAACCCCATAACCCCATATATACAACTGCAATATTCTGTTAGCACAGCTACTTAACCTACCAGTTAGAGCTGACAAGTGGTCTGTCTCTCAAAGAGCTGCAGACGCAGTGAGAGTGGACTTATATTTGGGGCCTCTTTTTTACCTCCAGGAATATACACGACAATATTTTTTTTTCTGGTTAAAAAACAAAAAAAGACAGGAACATATGGAAGATGCAGATTGGTGATCAACCATCAGAGGGAATTATTAAAATGAACCTGTTGGTTTTCCCTTGGGTCTAGAGCAAGGACTTATGTTATTTTTTAAGTGCATTGTGAATTTTCCACATTTATAGTCAGATGTGACTTGATGGTAGTGGTTTTTTAGTGAGTCTAGTCTTGTAAACTTTCTTTAGAAGTTTCTTTACAAAGCAGTATATCTAATTGGTTGGTGGAGGATGTGTATATTTTTAGAAAATGAACCTATCATAGATAATGAAATTTGGAAAACTATAGTTCTGTTAATTCTGTTAACTTGATTTCATACATCTGAACATTCATAATTAATTTGATAATTGCTTGATTTTACTCATGTATAATTAAAAAAGCAGTGTAGATACCAGGCAAGGTTTATAAATGGATTCTTAGACTTCTTCTTTATTATATAAAACAACACCCGTTTTCCACAAAAGGGAGGAGAGCATCCTTTCATCATTCTTAATGCTCTTTTTTGAATAATGATAAAATTCTCAAAATTAATACTCAATCATTTAGATTGAAATTTAGATTTCAAATAGAATTTCACTAAGTTCTTTATTGTTATATAAAACATCACAAGAAATAAGACGTAAGAGGAAGATAATGGAGATAAACCTAGCATTAGCTTTTGTGGCAAAACAATGTAATTAGCAGGTAATATACTAACAGTTTAACTACAACTTAATGGCAACTAGCAATAAAAATGATAATACTAACAGCTGCTAAATGAGTAGCAATGGGGACATTGGTGGTTCAGTGAATGAATTCTCATCTTCCATGTGAGAGATACAGCTTTGATTTCTGGCCGGTGTACCTCACGCACAGCCACCACTCATCTGTCAGAGGAGTCTTGCGTGTTGCTATGCTGTCCTTGTGCCATTGCACATGTGATCTCCATGAGTCAGGGCTACTGGATGGCAGCTAACAGCAACAGCAACAGCAATAATAATGATTAAGTAACAATAAATGATAAGTTCACTTGCTAGGAACATTTTTGCATTGGTTTTATATGCAAACTTTAGAAATATTTCTCCAAGACTTACAACCCTCTTTAAAAGATTAGAGTGGAAAATATACATAGTAAGTGTGGTATCACATTTATTTACTGAGCACACCTGAAATAATTGCTAGTAGGTCACTTTTTGTGGCCGAGTCTCAGATTTCTTTATTAATTTAGTTTTCCATACAGCTACTAGCAACTAAACACAGCTCCCATGAAAAATAAAAACTTTTAAATATATTTCTGGTGATGTGATATCTGTCAGGGTTTAGTGTTTATGGTTGTTAGAGTAGGTGTTTTTAAAAAGAGATTCTTCAAAGGATGTTTTAGAAAGAAACACACGTGCAAAAAATTACCCACTGCCGTCAAGTCGACTCAAACTCAAATGACCCTATGGGACAGAGTAGAAGTGCTCCATAGGGTCTCCAAGGCTGCAAATCTTTTAAGGAAGTAGACTGCCAAAACTTTATTCGTGGGAGCAACCTGTGGTTTTGAACTGTCAGTTTTTCCAGTAGCAGGGCGGCACATAGATGTGCTATGGTATCCTTAATACTTCTCTGTTGACTGACCTATCAAGAACATAGGAGGTCTGACAAGTTCAAGAACTTGCCACTGAATTTATGTTGGCAGCACTGTATAAACAAGTCAGTAAGGTTTCATAACCTTGGTATATCAATGTCTCACAGCTCCTTGTTGATGTGTAGCAGTATCTTGTTGAGCGGCATTCATTTTGTTGTATGTTTTTGTGTGCCATTGCAAGAATATTGGAGCTTGAATTATAGCAATGGACAAACATTAAATTTCTTCCTAAACTTGGCAAGAGTGGAAGAGAAATCAGGAACGTGTTAGTCTAAGTTTATGGGGATAATGCCATGAAGAAAAGGCAATGTACAAATAGATCAAATGTTTTTCTAAGGGGAGAGAAAGTATCACTGATGACAAAAAGTCTGGACAGCCAGAAAGAAGCAGAATGGATGGAAACATTGCAAAAATTTGTTGAAGTGTGAGTCAAAACTGCCGGTTGACAGAGAAGCTTAGCAGACCAAGTAAACACCAATACAGAAACAGTTAGGAAAATCCTAACTAAAAATCTTGGCATGAGAAAGGTGTATGCAAAAATGGTCCTGAAAGAGCTCACTGATGAACAAAAGCAAAGGAGAGTGGAAGTTTGCCAAGACCTTTTGGAGACGTGAGATGATGTTTTGGGCCATGTTATCGCTGGTGATGGAACACAGGTGTGTCAATACAACCCCGAAACAAGGTAGCAAAGTCCACAGTGGTTGTGAGCCAAATCTCCACTTCCCCAAAATTCTGTCAGTCCAAATCAAGGGTCAAGACAATGCTGCTGTGAGGGAGTTTTTAGCCAGTAAAGAAATAGCTGTTCTGGAATACCCTCCCAACTCACCTGATCTGGCCCTCAGTGACTTCTTTCTTTACCCAAAGACAAAGAAAGTGTTGAAAGGAAGACATTTTTATGATATTCAGGACATCAAGGGTAATATGATGACAGCTTTGATGGCTGTTTCAGGAAAAGAGTTCCAAAATTGCTTTGAATGGTGGACTAGGCACTGATGTTGGTAAAAAGCTTCCCAAAGGAAGTATTTCGAAGGTGATAATAGTGATATTCAGCAGTGAGGTATGTCACTTTTTCTAGGATTAGTTCACAAAACTAATTGTCAGATTTAGACCTTGTATGTATGTGTGCTCATGTGCTTGTATGTGTGTGTGCATGTATTTGTGTATGCATCTGTATTCATATGTGTATAGAGATACATACATATATAAGTAAAACATTTGCTATTGTGATTGTATTTCTAGAAATAAATTTACTTGTACACTTTAGATTATAAAAAACTGTACATTTGTTTTTTTGTGTGATTTTTTTATTGACTGAGTGAAAATATACATTCCCATATAAATTTGCATGCCCACCTATGTGCAGCTTCCACCACTCTCCCTGCCCACTATTCCTCTCTGCTCCATACATGCCTCATCCTCCCAACAGTCTCGTGTAGAACCATAAAGTGCACCCAATATATAGTCACTCTACGTCACCAAGTCCAATTCCTTGCTGTCCGAAGAGTGGACCTTCATTATGATCCACGGGCAAAGACAGCATCAGTGCCAGGGGCCATGATCCCAGAGGAACCTTGAAGCCGCTGGACCATCAATTGCTTTCTTAAAGTGGAGATCTCAGGGTGCACCCCTTTTTATTCCTGTGATGCCAGTGAGACTCAACTTTGTGAGCTCCATCGTGGCTATCACTGGTGGTGGCCAGGCACCATTCAGTTCTTCTGGTCCCAAGTGTATGTAGGCACCCACTCATGTGGGTCTCTGTGTCTTCTGGGTTACATTTTGGCCCTCGGTGAGCGTCTCCTCCTGCTGAGTTGGGACCATTTGCTGTGCCCTCAGATGGCAGCTTGGCAGCTTTTAAGACCGCAGACGCCACTCACCAATTTGGGGTGCAGAGAGCCCTTCTAGCAAAACGCTAGTTGTGCCAACTGGCCTCTATTTTGCCTGAGAGTCTGGTCCCCTGCCCTCCAGCCCAGCTACTCTGTCCTTGCATTATTGGGTTAAGATGGGAGGAGTATTCAAGTTATGCTGAAATTCACTTAATATTGTTCTTGTTTCTAATGTGTGCTGTCACCAATTTCACCCAACCTAATTTCTACCAACTGTCTAATCTAAACTATCCCGCCATCACCCTCCCTCCCTCCCCTCCCTTGCAGCCATCAAAGAGTCTTTTCTTCTATGTATAAGTCTGTTTTTGAGTTCTTATTGCAGGAGTCTCACACAATATTTGTCCTTTTGTCGCTGACTACTTTCACTTAATGTCTTCCAGTTTAAGCCAGTTTATGAGATGTTTCCTGGAATCATCATTGTTCTTTATCCTTGCATAGTGCTCCATTGAGTATATGTACCATAGTTTACCTATCCATTCCTCTGTTGTTGGGCATCTGGGTTGATTCCATCTTTTTGCTGTCATGGACTGTGCTGCAATAAACATTCTTGTGTGTGTGTCTGTTTGTGTGAAAGGCCTTGATTCTGTAGGATATATTCCAAGTAGTGCAATGACTGGGTCAAATGGTATATCTATATCCACTTTTATAAGAGAGCACCAGATTGCTTTCCAAAGAGGCTGGACCATTTTGCAACCCCACCAACAGTGTAGGAGAGTTCCACTTTCTCCACAACCTGTCCAGCATTCGTTTTGTGTTTTTTGGATCATGGCCAACCTTGTTGGGGTGAGGTGGTCTGTCATTGTAGTTTTGATGTGGATTTCTTTAATAACTAAAGATTGTGAACGTGTCCCCATCTGTTTTTTGGTTGCCTGGATCTCCTCTTTAGAGAAAAGTCTGTCCATCTCCTTTGCCCGTCACTTAATTGGATGATTTATCTTCTTCTTATTGATATTTTGTAGTACCTTATAGATGTGGAGATCAGGTGTCGGTCTGACACAGAGTTGCCAAATATTTTTTCTCATTCTGTAGGTGGCCTTTTTACTCTTGTGATAAAGTCTTTAGATGAGCAAAAGTGTTCGATTCTTAATAGTTCCCATTTATCTATTTTTTCTTCTGTTGACTGTGGTTTGTTTGACAGATTTTGAAGTCTGTCTATGTTGTGTATTAAAGCTTCCATTGTTGTTCCTATTTATTCTTGGATGAGTCTTATTGTTTTAGGTTTGATATTTAGGTCTTTTATCCAATTTGAGTTGGTTTTTGTATAAGTTGGAAGATACGGATCTTGTTTCAATTTATTGCATATGGATGTTCAATTTTGCCAGCACCATTTGTTGAAGAGATTGTTTTCACCCCAGTTTAATGTCTTAGGGCCTTTGTCGAATATCAACTGTTCATAGGAAGATGGTGTCATATCGGGGGTCTCAGTTCTGTTGCATTGATTGATTGTCTGTTCTTGTACCGGTATCGGGCTGTTTTAACCACTGTGGCAGTATAATAGGTTCTGAAGTCGGGTAATGAGAGGCCTCCCCGTGTGTTCTTCTTTAGTAGTACTTTACTTATCTGGGGTTTCTTCCCTTTCCAAATGAAATTGGTGATTTGTTTCTCCATTTCATTAAAAAACGATGCTGGAACTTTTATTGGGATTGCGTTATATAAGTAGATTGCTTTGGGTAAAATAGACATTTTCACAATGTTAAGTCTTCCTATCCACGAGCAGAGTAGGTTTCTCCATTTATCTAAGCCTCTCTTAGTTTCTTGTAGTAAGGGCATGTAGTTCTCTTTGTAAAGGTCTTTTATTTCTCTGGTTAGATTAATTCGTAGGTACTTTATCTTCTTGGGGGCTATAGTAAATGGTATTGATTTGATGATTTCTTCACTAGCAGTCTCATCTTTGGTATAAAAGCATCCTACAGATTTCCTTATGTTTATCTTGTATCCTGAGACTTTGCTGAACAATTCTATCAGTTTCAGTAGTTTACTTATAGATTCTTTGGGATTCTTTGCATGTACAATCATATCATCAGCGAACAGGGAGATTTGGGCTTCTTTGCCAATGCAGATGCTCTTTATTTCTTGGTCTTGTCTGATTGTTCTGGCTAGAACTTCTAGTCCTATGTTGAATAGAAGAGGTGAGAGTGGGCATCCTTATCTAGTTCCTGTTCTCAAGGGAAACTCCTTCACTCTCTCTCCATTCAAGATAACATAGGCAGTTGGTTTTGTATAAATGGCCCTTATTGCATTGAGGAAATTTCCATCTATGGCTATTTGGCTGAAAGTTTTTAGCATGAATAGGTGTTGGAATTTATCAAATGCCTTTTCTGCATCAATGGACAAAATCAGGTGATTCTTGTCTTTTGTGCTATTTATGTGGTTAATCACATTAATTGTTTTTCTGATGTTGAACCAGCCTTGCATCCCTGGTATGAATCCAATGTGGTCATGATGGATTATTTTTTTAATATGTTGTTGTATTCTATTGGCAAAAATTTTGTTGAAGATTTTTGCATCTAGATTCATGAGTGATATCAGTCTGTAGTTCTCCTTCTTTGTTGGGTCTTTCCCTGGCTTTGGTTTCAGGGTTATGCTGCCTTCCTATAATGAGTTTGGGAGTACTGCATCCCTTTCTACACTGTGAAATAGCCTCAGTAGTGTTGGAGATAACTCTTCTCTAAAAGCTTGGTAGAATTCTGCAGTGAAGCCATCTAGGCCCAGGGTTTTTTTTGGTTGGCAGTTTTTTGATGACTTTTTCACTCTCTTCCTTTGTGATGGGTTTATTAAGTTGTTCTGCTTCATGCTGTGATAATTTTGGTAGGTGACATGAATCAAGGAATTTGTTCATTTCCTCTAGGCTTTCAAATTTGTTAGAGTACAGTCTTTCATAGTATTCTGTTATGATATTTTTAATTTCTGTTGGATCTGTTGTAACCATTCCCCTCTCATTTCTAATTTGGGTTATTTGTTTCCTTTCCTGTTTTTCTTTAGTAATTTAGCCAGTGGTTTGTCAATTTTGTTGATCTTTACCAAAAAAAAAAAAAGCTTTTGGTCTTTCCAATTTTTTCAATTGTTTTTCCATTCTCTAATTCAGTTAGTTCTGCTCTAATCTTTATGATCTGTTTTCTTCTGGTGCCTGAGGGGTTCCTCTGTTGTTCTCTCTCTACTTATTCAAACTGTAGGGTTAGTTCCTTGATTTGGTTTCTTTCTTCCTTCCAGATGTGTGCATTTAATGGAGATTAAACTGACCTCTGAGCACTGCTTTGGCTGTGTCCCATAGGTTCTGGTAGGAAGTGTTTTCCTTTTCATTGGAATCCATGAATTTCTTTATTTCATCCTTGATTTCTTTTATAACCCATGGTTTTTTGAGCAAGATGTTGTTCAGTCCAACTCAATGGCACTTGGCTTGGAGTTGTTCAGTTTCCAAGAGTTCCACTTTCTATCTTTGTTTTTTCTGCTTTGTTTTTGACTTTTATGGCTTTATGATCTGAGAAGATACTTTGCATTAATTCAATGATATGGATTTTGTTGAAAACTGTGTTATGTCCTAACACATGGTCAATTCTGGAGAATGTTCCATGTGCACTGGACAAGAAGGTGTAGTTGTCTGCTGCTGGGCAGAAAGTTCTGTATATATTGATGAGGTTTAGTTGGTTAATTGTAGCAATGAGGTCTTCTGCATCTTTACTGCGCTTTTTTCTTGACGATCTGTCCAATATTGAGAGTGGAGTGTTGAAGTCTCCCACTATTATTGTGAAGTGGTCTAACTCTTTTTTGAGTGTAGTCAGTGTTTCTTTGACGTATTTAGGTGCTCTGCTATTAGGTGCATAAATATTTAATAAAGTCTCACTTGTGTACTGAAACTTTCAGCAATAAATAGTGTCCACCTTTGTCCACGATGGTGGATTTGACATTAAAATTGATTTTGTCTGAGATTACAATTGCCACACCTGCTCTTCTTTGTTCATGGTTAGCTTGATATATATTCTTCCATCTTTTAATTTTCAGTTTGTTCCTATCTTTAAGTCTCAAGTGAGTTTCTTTTAGACAATATATGGATGGGTCTTGTCTTTTGATTCAAGATGTCACTCGGTGTCTCTTTACTGGACCATTCAGTCCATTCACATTCAATGTAATTATTGATAGGTATGTGTTCACTGCTGCCATTGTGATATGTTTATTTTTGGGTTGATGTTTTCTCTGTTGTTCTTATTAGTCTTTTCTGGGACATTCTTTTTTGTCAATTGATTTTTCACCTTTTTCAGAGCAGATTTTGTAGTTGTTGACACTCCTGTGTTACATTTCTTGATTTGGTATGTTGCATCTTTGTTGTGCTTTATGGCTGTCCCTAAGGTGTCCCTTAAGAAACTATATATAAACCTAATTTTAATTACTATCAGTCTTGTCAACTTCCTCTCCATCTGGAAGGATTACCTTAGTCTGCCATCTTGACTCTGCCCCCCAAAAACTGTACATTTTCAGGACCACTAAAAGTCTGTAAGAATAATTGTTGTATCGAAACCTTGAAAATCTTAGAAATTCTCTCTCTTGCTTTTTATCTTTCCTTTTGCTTATTGTATACAAAAATAAAAGAAGGCAACAACAATTGAACCTCTTAGTACTTGGTGAACTGAATTTAATTACATATTTTCATTGGCCATTTTTATGTGTTGTTACTGATGTGGGTTGTGTATATATACATATTCCCATTTTCCAGATATCCTTCTTATGTAAGTAATATATTAGCATTTACGGCAACTATACTACTCTGTTTGATTGTTGATAGCATGTTTTCCTTTCATGTGGGAATATATGATGTGAATTCAGTTTGTTTTTTAATAACCTAATTATCAACATTTGAAAAATGGAAAAAAAATTCCAATTTTCTACCAATTGTGGGGGGGGGGGGAACTGTGATTACTTTTTTTTCTAACTTAACTTTTGTTTGCTCTTTAAAATACTTCTGACTCGACGGCACTTGGCTGGCTTGGCTTCAGTTTTATAGTTGGGAACTCATCAAAATTATATTTTTGTACTTAACAATACAAATCTTTGAAAATCCATACATTGCATGGTCAAATTCTTTTAGAAAGAGACTTGGAAATGGGTCTTGCCCTGTCGCATTCACTGCCACTTACCTCAGTAACTGTTTCTTTCTCATTTGTTCAGCACTTATCTGTGTTTCCCACTTAGGGTTATAAGATTCCTCTCCAGTACCCTTGTGGTGAGGCCTTCTAGAGATAGCCCTGTAAGACTTCCTTTTGGCTACAATACCTGCTCCACTTCCATCACCCTTAGGATGTCCATTTCTGCCTGGCCTGACTGTCATCAAGCCTGTTCTTGGCTCTTTTGGGTCTGTGGTTCTCCTAACTGCTTCTGCTGTTCTCCTGCTGAAGCTGTGCAGGGTCTTACGAAGCTTCAGTCTGAAAATAGTGCAGAGTGATATGGTGTGTGGCGGAAACATGAGAAAGAATGGTTATCAGTGCTGTAGGGCTTGGGTGAGGGCTTGGTGGTACAGTGTGGTGGGAAACTAGTGGTATTCAGTTCACACAGAACAAAAATCAGTAATGTTTGGTTGTCAAAGAGAAAGCAGACTAGGATATTGCATAAGGAAAATATAATTTATTAGGTTGAACTTTGTAAAACTGGCAATATTTGACCATATTTTGATCAAATGAAGGGACAACTTCATGTGGTTCAATCTGATACACATCTACTAGTCTATCTCTTTGTCTTATTGTGGTGGCTTGCATGTTGATATGATGCTGGAAGCTATGCCACCAGGATGTGAAACACCAGCAGGGTCATCCGTGGTGGACAGGTTTTCAGTCAAGCTTCCAAACTAAGATGCACTAGAAAGAAGGATCTGGCAAAGTTCTCTCTCTCTTAGATTTGAAAATAGTTTGTGTAAGTTGTGTAAGTTTACTGAGTTGTTTGATAAATCAAGAATAAGAGAGGCTTCAGTAGTGAGTTGTTGGACTGCTGCCTCATATAGGTAGTGAGTCCTAATTATGGGAAGCAAATAAAAAAAAAGTTCATATTAGTTCCCAAGCTGATGAAACAAACCCTGCTTATTACAAAAAAAGATATGTTATCAAGTTGAAAAGGAAAAACAAATAATAGTCCAAATGGCTGAGATGGCAGGAACAAAGACACTGAGCCCAGTCCTGCAGGCTTTTTTTGTTTGTTTTGACATTTTTTTGTATTGTGAATTAATAACAATTTTACAGTCTGTGTATGTTACATATAACACACAGAACTTTCACCTCTATTCTATTCTAGCTGTCCTGCTCCCTACCTTCCCCCACATGACAGCATACTTCCTCTTTTGTTCGGAACTCCCCATGACCTTTTGACCAAGATCTGGTCCTCCTCATCCAATCAACTTGGATCCAGCTAAGTGTCTCTCAGACAACTCTATGTATATTTTTGAAGGTTTATTCACCTTCGGTATCACTCTGTGTTTTGTATGGTCCAGATCAGTGTTTGCCTGGGGAGGTGACCCTGGTGCTGGATGTAATTTGGGGTGAGAGAGTCTGGGGACTACACTCCCAGCGGGCCTGCTTTCAGAAGGACCTTCAAGTGTGGTCTTTTGGTAGAGTCCTGCAGGCTTTAGGGTGGATGCCATAACAAGGGGGAAACTAGAAGGGGAAGAGGGGTAGCAAGAAAGAATTTTAGTGAAAACTGGTATTTCAGAGTGAAATCATTGGATAAGGTAGAGCTGAGGAAACTGCAGAACATTCTTGGAGAGGTGGAAGGGAAGAGTAGCAATTCATAGCATTGATGTTACCAGGTGGAATATTCAGAGATCAAATTGATTACATCTGTGGAAAGAGGTAACAGAGAAGCTCAATATTGTCAGTTAGAACAAGGCCAGGGGCTGACTGTGGACGAAATCATGAATAGCTCCTAGGCAAGGAGAGGAAGCTAAAATGTACAGATTTCAGTTAAAAGGGTAATGCTATAGAGTTTTCACAGATGAAGAAGAGTAAAAATGGGTTGTCATTATTCATCTCAGTAGAAATGCTGTTAGTAAACGATTGGAACCCACTCCATTTTCAAACTTTGTATGAGTGAATGAGGAATTACAAGATCAAATGAATGAGTGTTAAGGAATTTGAAACAATGAATGAAACAGTTATTTTAAGAAGTTTTGGGATGAAAGAACAGGAAAGATGATATGGTGAACAGAGGAGAGCAGAATTAAAGAATGATCCTAGTCTGAAGATTTAAATACATTAATATGTTGATGTAAAGTAGTCCAAAGGTAAGGAAATACTAAAAATGCAACAAACATGTTTTCAATAATCTGTGCTGAACAATCAAATGTGCATATGAAAAAAAGAATTAAACTCTACACTGTATTGCCTAGACAATGAACTCCAAAATGGATCACAAACCTAAATATAAAATGTAATATTAACTTTTCTAGGAAAATTTAGGTGAAATACACATAAATTTGGGCTAGTCAAATAGTTTGTAGACATAATTCTAAAAGTCTGATCCATGAATGATAAGAATAGTAAAACGATGAATTGGACTTCTACTGTGGAATTTGCTGTATAGTCATTCTCTGTCTGCTAGTCGGCAAATGTATGATATGGTAAAATTTGGTCTGAGATTTTCAGTCATAACTTACCACCTGAGTCAGTATTATTAAAGTTCAAAATTTTATTGCCTTTCTGCATAACAGGAAATGTGACATATTTTTTTTGTTGTTGTTGTTTTAAAAAGAAACAATTTTGGCAACTTATTTGCAGTTCATTTTGAATTTTTTTTTTTTTTTAAACTTCATTAGAGTTCTTTTGGTAAAACTGCAGTTCTTGATTTTATGGTTGTGTTTACGCTTCAGTTCTTGGTCTCCGGTTGTATTCTGTGTTACCTAGCAAAAAAAAAAAAGAGAGGGGAAAAAAAAAGAAAACAGTAATAACAAAAGTGACAAAAGCTCCCTATCCAGGACTTTTGCTGCCTCCATAGTGTGAAGATTTTGTGGACAATCGCACTAAAGATCAGGAGACTGAACAGTGGTCCTTCTGGGGAATTTTGATTTGGCTGAAATATTATATGTGATATAAACTAGAAAATCAAGGGTCTTGTATAAAGCAATCACAGTGGGATTTTTTTTTTTTATTTTTATAATAGGTATTTTGAGATGTTGTTACATCAGCATCGTGACAAATTTGCCTCCCTATGAAAGCCATGAGTCCCTATGAAAAGCAGTATCTAAACACGAATAACAAATTTAAATATTGCAAAAAGGGTTGGAAGACAGTACAACACTAGACTTAGGTCAAATCATTCCCTTTCGATTTCCATTTAGATTTAGAGTTTTTGACCTACTTGAAATAGCATTTGCTAGGCTAGAGCATAATTGGGCCAACTGTGCCCATGGTCGTTAAACAAAAGGCTGAGTGTAGAAATCCTGAGGCCTTCTTCCATCAATTGCCTGAGGCTGAAATTAGCACCACTGTAAAACAGTTTCCTTATCCAAGAGAAAATCCCCACAACTTTGTTCATGAGTTCAGCATGCTAACTGAAACAAACATATGAGTCTGATCCCCCATGTATCTGTCAGTTTGTTGTACTACTGGGTTTTGCAGGAAGGCATGCCACTGGTGTTCCAACACCAGAAGGTTCATCCGTGGTAGACAGGTTTCAGATACAATGTGAAAGCTGGACAATGAATAAGGAAGACTGAAGGAAAAGTAAAATCTTTGAATTATGATGTTGGTGAAGAATGTTGAATATACCATGGACTGCCAAAAGATTGACCAGATGTATCTTGGAAAAAGTACAAGCAGAATGCTTGTTAGAGGCAAGGATGGTGAGACTACAACTTACATACTTCAAACATGTTATGGACAGGGATGAGCCCATGGAGAAGGATGTCAGGCTTGATAGGACAGAGGGTCAGTGAAGGAGAGGACGAATCTCTGTGAGCTGGACTGGCACAGTAGATGCTACAGTGAGCTCAAGATTGTGAGGATGGTGTTGGATTGAGCAGTATTTTGTTCTGTTGTACATGGGATCACTGAGTCAGAATTGACTCAACAACACCTAACAACAACAATGACAAAGACATGAGTCTGGTGCCACTGACATCTGTAATTTAATAAACATTCTGTTAGATGCCCATCATGGGTAGATTCTGAAAAAAACCTTTAAATGTCCTTGTAATGCCTCAGGTACAACTTTTAGAACAGAAGCCAAGAAATTAGTATTAGAACTTACAGATCGTTTCTTCAAAGTTCCCACATACAAGTCCCTTGTGCAAAATTACATACAAGCTCATGGGTGAAGACGAAAGGTGAATCTATCTATAATGAGAGAGGTAGATTAACCAAAACGCTTACAGAGCACTCAGACTTAAAAAAATTACTGATAAGTGGGTAAAATCACCTTTAATTCACTGCTTATAGAAGGATTTAGTCCTGAATTAGCCCAAAAGATAAAAATTCATCAATGAAACTGGGAAAGTATTGGTACTTCTGAACTAGCTACTTTAGTTTATAAATTAAACCAAATTATGGAACAGCAAAATAAGATGCTGAGAAAAAAACAAAGAAGTTAATGGCTCTCTGGTTTCAGCAATTATAGAAGCCTATGGGAGAAAAGCAAAAGCAAAGGGATTCTCACACTAATAATACTGCTTCTGCAGTCTGTGACTGTACATTATTACAAGAAACTGAGCTACTTTAAAATTGGTGGTTAAGCTTTAAAAACCCACTGCCATTGAGTTAATTCTGACTCATAGCAACCCTATAGACAAAGTAGAACTGCCTTGTAGAGTTTCCATGGAGCACCTGGCTGATTTGAACTGCCAACCTTCTGGTTAGCAGCTGTATCACTTAGCCATTGTGCAATCAGGGTTTCCAAGCTTAGGAATAAATAAAAGGTGACTCCTTCAGGACTACCTTTAGAAAAATCAATGTGATGATGCTCTGTTGAGCTTATAGAAGCTTTGGCAGTAGTCCTCTAGTCCCAGTGAAGAGAAACAATGCACCATATAAACAGAGAGTTTGTACCTTCCTGTAGACATTAGTGTAACATCGTCTGCAATCAATCCTTCTCCAGAATTCTCCAGTTAGGGGAGTTTCCATGAGGAAGATATTTTAAATCACTCTTTATCAATTATCAGTTTCTTTAAGGTCAATAGACAATTTCCGCCCGTTTTACCAACCAGCAGTGCTCCTATAAATTTGTTAGAGTACTACTTTCTTTTCAAGTATAAATGCAGGGGATATATTATTTGTGTTTCCTGACTTTGAAAACGAAGATAAGACTCTGATGCCTGAGACAGAATAAATTCTTTGTTTGTTACAAGGTCTTTTGCTATTGGAGAATGAGAATAACTTGCTCTTAGAAAAAGAGACTAATCGAATCCTGTCACAACTCTGAAGTTCCTCATTAGCTAATGTTAGCTACATTCTATCACCTGACCCTATTAAAGTACAAACAGACCCCAATAAGCCCTTACCTAAAGTACTTCATATGCTTTAAAACCTGAATCAAAAGAAGCACTGAAACCTATCACCAAAGATTTATTTTTTAAAAAATTTTGTTGTAACTTCAGTGAAGTTCACAATCCAAGTCAGTTTGCCTCATAAAACCCCGCGTCTACACCACTATGCAACTTTAGTTTTACTCCTCACGCTGTGACAGCATGCTCCTAATTTCCACCCTATACTTTCAGTATCCGTTTAACCAATTCCTGTCCCCTACCACCCTCTTGCCTGTGGACAAGAACAGCTCAGACAGCCAAGAAGCACATTCTTCACCAGCATCAGTCTGTGTCTTATACTCCAGTTCAGTCTTTGAAGAGTTAACATCAGTACTGGTTTCAACTCTGGGCAAATAGAGAGGCTGAGGGTCATGTCCTCAGCAGACCCTTTGTTCTGTCAGACCATCATGTCTGTTTTTTAAATAGAGTTCTTGTTCTGCACTTCCGTTTTTCTCCCACTACTTCAGGGTCTCTACAGTGTGTTTCCTGTCAGGGCAGTCATTGGTGGTGGCCAGGTACCATTTAGTTCTGCTGTACTCATGCTGATGAAGTCTCCAGATCATATGGCCCTCTGTCTCCTGGGCTCATATTTTCCTCATGCCTTTGATGTCCTTCATTCTCCTCTGTTTCGGGTAGACTGTGCCCAGTTGATGTTACTTAGATGACTTCTTGCTAACTTTTAACACTCTAGATACCATTCACCAAAATAGGATATAGAACATATTCTTAAAAACAAACAAACTTAGTTATGTCAATTGACCTAGATGTCCTCTGAAACCGTGGTCCCCCGGCCTTGCTACTTTGTCATCAATAATTATTTAGGAAACCTCTTAGCTTTCAGTGTAGTCTAGCTTAGCTAACCTTCCTTGTACTGCATGCTGTCACTTCTTTCACCTAACCCAATTCCTGTCTACTATCTAATGTATAAATACCACTCTCCCTCCTTCCCCTGTCTTGTAACCAACATCAGAGATTATTTTCTTATGTACTTAACTTTTTCTTGGGTCTTTATAACGGTGGTTTCATAAAGTATTTGTCCTCTTATGAGTGATTTCACTCAGCATAATGTCTTGCAGATGACTCCATGTTGTGAGATATTTCCTAAAGTCATCATTTTGCTTTATTATTGCTTAATATTCCATTGTGTGAATAGAGCATAGTTTGTTTATCCATTCATCCATTGATAGGCACCTTGGTTGTTTCAATCTTTTTGCTATTGTGGACAGTGTTGCAGTAAACATTGGTGTGCATATGTCTATTCATAGGACATCCCTTATTTCTCTAGGATACATTCCAAGAAGCAGCACTTCTGGATCGTATAGTATTTCTTCTAGCTTTTTTTTTTTTGATTGTGTAAAAATGTACATTCTCATGTAAATTTACATACTCAGCATATGCAGCTCCAATTGCAGTCTTGGCCCAGTAACAACACACTCTTCCTCTCAGCTCCATACATGTGTTATCCTCCCAGCAATCTCCTATCTCTTCCTCTCCACCCACTCCTCCACCTCCAGTAAGAGGTCACCAGGATGACATCCAATAGATGCATAGAACCATAAAGTGCGCACATGATATGGTCACTCTGTGTCACCAAGTCTAATCCATTCATGTCTGAAGGGTGGACCTCCGTTATGATTTATGGACAGAGGCAGCATCAGGGCCAGGGGCCATGCTCCCAGGGGAACTCTGAGGCCCCTCGGCCATCAGTTACGGTCTTTTAGTGGACATCTCAGAGAGTACCACTTTTTATTCTTGTGTTGTCAGTGAGACTCAGCTTTGTGAGGTCCATCACGGCTATCACTGGTGGTGGCCGGGCACCATCTAGTTCTACTGGTCACAAGTCGATGTGATCACCCATGAACATGGGTCTGTATTCTGTGTTCTCTTTCCCCCATGTTGTTTTGTTCCTGGGTGATCATCCTTTCCTGCTGAGTTGGCACCATTTGCTGTACCCTCAGGAGGCGGCTGGGCACCTTTTAAGACCCCGGACACCACTCACCAATGTGGGGTGCAGAAGGCTCTCCTAGCAAAATGTTACTTGTGCCAATTGGTCTCAGTTTCCCCTGAGAGCATGGGCACTGGTCCCCTGTAGCCCCAGCTACTCTGTCCTTTCAATACTGGGTTAAGACATGAGGAATAATCATGTTATGTTGAAGGCCAGTTAATGTTGATCTTCTTTCTAATGTGTGCTGTCACAGATTACACCCAACCAAGTTTCTATCAGCTATCTATCTAAATCCTCCTCCCATCACCCTCCCACCCTCCCCACCCTTGCAGCCATCAAAGAGTCTTTTCTTCTATGCATGAGTCTGTTTTTAAGTTCTTATTGTAGAGGTCTCACACGGCATTTGTCCTTTGGTCGCTGACTACTTTCACTGAGCAAAATGTTCTCCAGTTGAAACCAGGTTATAAGATGTTTCCTAAAATCATCATTGTTCTTTATCATTGCATAGTGTTTCATTGACTATATATACCATAGTTCACCTATCTGTTCCTCTGTCATTGGGCATCTGGGTTGATTCCATCTTTTTGCTATTGTGGACTGTGCTACAATAAACATTCATGTACGTGTATCAGTTGATGTGAATGGCCTTCATTCTGTAGGATATATTTTGAAGAGTGGAATTACTGGGTCAAATGGTATATCTATATCCAGTTTTTTAATGAAGCGACAGCAAATTGCTTTCCAAAGAGGTTGCACCACTTTGCCCTCCCACAGACAGTGTGGGAGAGTTCCAGTTTCTCCACGGCTTCTCCAGTATTTGTTGTTTTGTGTTTTTTGGATCATGGCCAACCTTGTTTGGGTGAAATGGTATCTCACTATAGTGTGGATTTGAAATTCTTTAATAGCTAATGATTGTGAACATGTCCGCATGTGTTTTTTGGCTCCCTGGATCTCCTCTTTAGAGAAGTGTCTGTCCATCTCTTTTGCTCATCACTTAATTGGATGATTTATCTTTTTATTATTGATATTTTGTAGTACCTTATAGATTATGGAGATCAGGCATCAGTCTGACATATAGTTGCCAAATATATTTTCCATTCTGTAGGTGACCTTTTAATTCTCTTAATAAAGTCTTTAGATGAGCAAAAGTGTTTGATTCTTAGTAGTTCCCATTTTTTTATTATGACTGAGTGAAAATGTACATTCCCCTATAAATTTACATGCCCACCTATATGTTCCCATTTATCTGTTTTCTCTTCTATTGCTTGTAGTTTGTTTGACAGATTTTGAAGTCTGTCTATGTTGTGTATTAAAGCTTCCATTGTTGTTCCTACTTTTTCTTGGATGAGCTTTATCATTTTAGATTTGATATTTAGGTGTTTTATCCAATTTGAGTTGGTTTTTGTATAAGGTGAAAGGTATGAGTCTTGTTTCAATTTATTGCAGATGGATATCCAATTTTGCTAGCACCATTTGTTGAAGAGATTGTTTCTACACAGCTTAATTTCTTAGTGCCTCTGTCGAATATCAACTGTTCATAGGCAGATGGTGTCATCTCTGGGATTTCATTTCTGTTCCGTTGATCTATCTGTCTCCTTTTGTACCAGTACCAGGCTGCTTTGACTACTATGGCAGTGTAATAGGTTCTAAAGTCAGGTAGTGAGAGGCATCCCAGTGTGTTCTTCTTCTTTAGAAGTGCTTTACTTATCCAGTGAGTCTTCTCTTTCCAAACAAAGTTTGTGATTTGTTTCTCCATCTAATTAAAAATTCTCACTTGGATTTGTATTGGGATTGCATTATATAAGTAGATGGCTTAGGGTAAAATAGAAGTTTTCACAATGTTAAGTCTTCCTATCATTGAGCAGGGTAGGTTTTTCCATTTATCTAAGTCTCTCAGTTTCTTGTAGTAAGAGCTTGTAGTTCTCTTTGTAAAGGTCTGTTATTTCTCTGGTTAGATTTATTCCTAGGTACTTTATTGTCTTAGGGGATATAGTAAATAGTATTGATTTGGTGATTTCTTCATTAACAATCTCGTTGTTGGTATAAAGGAATACTACAGATTTCCTTATGTTTATCTTGTATCCTGAGACTTTGCTGAACTCTTCTATCAGTTTCAGTAGATTACTTATGGATTCTTTATGATTCTCTGCATATACAATCATATTTGCAAATAGGGAGATTTTTTACTTCTTCTTTGCCAGTGCAGATGCCCTTTATTTCTTGGTCTTGTCTAATTGCTCTGGCTAGAACTTCTAGTCCTATGTTGAATAGGAGAGGTGAGAGTGAGCATCCTTGTCTAGTTCCTGTTCTCAAGGGAAACTCTTTCAGTCTCTCTCCATTCAGGATGATGTAAGCAGTTGGCTTTGTATCAATGCACTGAGGAATTTGCCATCTATTCCTATTGTACTGAGAGTTTTTAGCATGAATGGGTATTGGACTTTATCAAATGCCTTTTCTGCATCAATAGACAAAATCAGGTGATTCTTGTCTTTTGTGTTATTTACGTGGTTGACCACATTGCTTTTCTGATGTTGAACCAGCCTTGTATCTCTGATATGAATCCAACTTGATTGTGATAGATTATTTTTTAGATATGTTGCGGCATTCTATTGACAAGAATTTTGTTGAGGATTTTGTATCTAGATTTATGAGTAATATTGGTCTGTAGTTCTCCTTTTTTGCTGGGTGTTTCCCTGGCTTTGGTACCAGGGTTATGCTGGCTTCATAGAATGAATTTGGGAGTACTCCATCCCTTTCTATACTGTGAAATAGTCTCTAAAAGCTTGGTAGAATTCTGTGATGAAGCCCAGGCTTTTTTTTTGGTAGTTTTTGGATTACTTTTTCAACTCTTCCATTGTGATGGGTCTATTAAGTTGTTCTTCTTCACCTTATGATAATTTTGGTATGATATATGAATCAAGGAAGTTGTCCATTTCCTCTAGGTTTTCAAATTTGTTAGAGTATATGTTTTCATAGTAGTCACAGTATTTTTGATTTCCATTAGATCTGTTATGACAACTCCCCTCTCATTTCTTCTTTGGGTTATTTGTTTCCTTTCCTGTTTTTCTTTAGTAAGTTTAGCCAGTGGTTTGTCAATTTTGTTGAGCTTCTCAAAAAGCCGGCTTTTGGTCTTTTCAATTTTTTTTCAAATATTCTTCTATTCTCTAAATCTTTTAGTTCTGTTCTAATCTTTATGATCTGTTTTCTTCTGGTGTCTGAGGGGTTCCTCTGTTGTTCTCTCTCTATTTGTTCAAGCTGTAGAGTCAGTTCTTTGGCTTGGTTTCTTTCTTCCTTCCAGATGTGTGCATTTTATGGAGACAAATGGACCTCTGAGCACTACTTTGGCTGTACCCCATAGGTTCTGGTAGGAAGTGTTTTCATTCTCATTGGAATGCATAAATTTCTTGATTTCATCCTTGATTTCTTCTATAACCCATGTTTTTTTGAGCAAGATGTTGTTCAGTTTCCAAGAGTTTCATTTTCTATCTATGTTCTTTCTGCTGTTGATTTCAATTTTTATGTCTTTATGATCTGAGAAGATGCTTTGCATTAATTCAATAGTATGGATTTTGTTGACAATTGCTCTGTGTCCCAACACATGGTCTATTCTGAACAATGTTCCATGCACACTGGAGAAGAAGGTGTAGTTGTCCACCGATGGGTAGAAAGCTCTGTATATATTGATGAGGTTTAGTTGGTTAATTGTGGCAATAAAGTCTTCTGTGTCCTTACTGAGCTTTTTTCTAGATGATCTGTCCAATGTTGAGAGTAGAGTGTTGAAGTTTCACACTATTACTGTGGAGTGATCTATCTTCTTTCTGAGTGCAGTCATTATTTCTTCGACATATTTACGTGCTCTAATATTAGGTGCGTAAATATTTAATATTGCTAAGTTCTGCTTGTGTATTGAAACTTTCAGAAATAAATAGTGCCCATCTTTGTCCACGATGGTGGATTTTACACTAAAATTGATTTTGTCTGAGATTACAATTGGCACCCCTGCTCTTCTTTGTGTATTGTTAGCTTGATATATATTCTTCCATCCTTTAAATTTCAGTTTATTCATATCTTTGAGTCTAAGGTGAGTTTCTTATAGGCAACATATGGATGAGTTGATGTCTTTTGATCCAAGATGTCAGTTGATTTCTCTTTACTGGAGTGTTCAGGCCATTCACATTCAGTGTAATTATTGATAGGTATATGTTTAGTGCTGTCATTGTGATATGCTTATTTTTGAGTTAATGTTTTCTTTGTTCTTATTAATCTGTTCTAGAACATTCTTCTTTGTGAGTTGTTTTTTTTCAGCTTTTTCAGGTTTGATTTTGTGTTTGTTGAGATTCCTGTATTACGTTTCTTGATTTGATACATTGCATCTTTATTGTGCTTTACGACTACCCGTATGATCCCGCTTAATAAACCATGTATAAACCCAATTGTAATTACTACCAGTCTTGTGAACTTCCTCTCTGTCTGGAAGGACTACAACAACTGTAGTATGTCTCTCTTTTTAATATGATGACATCATAGTTTTCATGATATGATCACTGGATCATTTCTTTCACTATCCTAGCTTTGATTGAGTTTGGAGCCTTCCCTAACTGAGTAGGTTTTTGGGTGAGGTGTCCTTACTTTACTTGTAAAACATGAAGCTAGTGGTTTTGTTCTTCTAAGCCAAGAGAGTCTTTCAGTATTTCTTGTAGCTTTAGTTTGTTTTTACAAAGTCTCTGAGTTTCTGTTTATCTGCGAATGTTTGAATTTCATTTCCATATTTGAAAGATAGTTTTGCATGATATCTAATTCTTGGTTGGAAGTTCTCCTTCAAGGCTTTGAATGTCTCATGCCACTGTCTCTGTGACAACATTGTTTCTGCTGAGAAATCTGAAGAAAGCCTACAGGGTTTCCCTCTGAATGTTAGCTTTGCTTTGAGTCTTGCTGCCTTTAAGAGTTTCTGCTTATGTTTCATTTTATTAAGCTTGATTATAATATGTCTTGGGGTCTTTCTTTTTAGATCTATATTGCGTGGTGTTCAGTATGCATCTTGCATATCTGTATTCTCTTCTTTCATAATTTATGGGACGTTTTCTGTCAGCAGCTCAGTAGCAATACTCTCTGTGTTCTCAGGTGTCTCGCCCTTTTCAGGAACTCCAGTTAATCTTAGATTGTTCCTCTTAATAGAGTCCCACATACTTCTTAATGCTTCTTCTTTTTTCTTGTTTCTTTTCTTTCTTTTTTTGATTTCTCCTCATAGATGCGGGAGTCAGTAGCTCTGTCTTACAAGTCAAAAAGTCTAATTTCCATTTGTTCTACTCTGGTTTCTTGGCTTTGAATTCAACTTTCTATGTCTTTGATTTTGTTCTTGATCTGTTGGATTTCAGAGTACTGGTGTTCCATCAGATCAAACATCTTGCTTAATTTTTTATTTTGTTCTGCTGCATTTTGTATAGGGTCTAGGAGGACACTCTGTATAATCCTTTTGTATTCACCCTCCGATAGTTTCAGAAAGGTTTCTTCATCTGGAAATTTATTTGGTTGTTTCTTTTGGAGGCCTTCTGAAACCATGAGTGTTTCTTGGTTATGCTTTTATCCAGAGTTTGTTGCTTTTGGGGCATCATGCGAATCAATAGAAGCTGGGAGAGATGCTGTGAGGATGGACTACAGTTGTTTATCTAGGCCATCTTAAAATGAAAGGTAAAAGGCGTCTGATGACTTCCAAAGTCAGTAAAGTTTTCTGGTGTACAGGTTCCTCTTCCCAGGTGGCAGAGTAAGCACCTCTCTATCCAACCTTGGATGTTATAAACCAGTTCAAAATACAGACAGGCTACTGCACTGCTGGCCTCTGCTGTCAGGCCCCAGCTGTAGGTGACACTGTAAAATACTACTTTTCTGCCAGAAAGACTCTCCTCTGGGGAGGCGTTGCCTCCCAGCCTAGGAATTAGGTCCAGCTGAAGCCTCCATATGGATATCTCTGCCTCCTGGTGGAACAAGATGGCGTCTCACTCAAGTGCCCCCCCCACCTTTGTACAAAGCTATTCAATGGCGGAGGTAGAAAGAGAGGCAAAAGGTGCTGAGATGTGCAGAGTCTGATCCCACCAGCTATGCATCTGAGATTAGCTGCTAGTCAAGTCCCACCTCTGCCCATTGGCTAAGACAGAGAAAAAAAAGTGTTAAAAAGGCAAGTTACCTTTAATCCATGCAAACAGCGCTCAACCAAGAGCAGGGGATAGCAAAAGATAGGAGGTTTTCCTCTCATTGATATGAAGTCTAAATTAACAGCCCTATGCTGTGTCCTAGGGCTCACTAGGTTTCCAGAAGGCTCCATTTAATTATCAGTTCAGGTCTTGGTTTCCAGAGGGATCTAAGGAGATGTGTGTTTAGTTGGCCATCTTGACTCTGCCCTTCTTCTTCTAGCTTTTTAAGAAAGCACCAAATTGATTTCTAAAGTAACTGTACCATTTTACAATCCCACCAGCAGAGAGAAGAGTTCCAGTCTCTCCACATGCTCTCCAACATTTATTATTTTGTGTGTTTAATGCCAATCTTGTTGAGTGCAATGATGTAGCAATTTGGCTGGGCTATATTTCCCAGTATTGTGTGATTGCCCTCCATTTTGTGATTTCCCTGTGCTTTATATCTTGATTTTTGCCTGTGGTTAACAGACTGGATTATGTTAAAGAGTATTAGAGTGGGACTGTAACACCCTCCCTAAGGTCACTTCTGCCCCAGTGTGAAGGTGTTTCCCTGGAGTGTGGCTTGCACCACCTTTTATCCTACAAGAGATAAAACAAAGAAGAAACAAACAGAGAGTCGGAACCACATAACATGAGGAAAGCTGCACCTAAAGCAGACTATATGCTTTGGACCTGAAGTTCCTGTGCTGAGATGCTATCAGACCAAAGAAAGACTGATGCAACACAAGGACCTTTCTCCAGAGTCAACAGAGTGTGTATTGGAACCCTGAGTTTGGATATCTACCTTATGGACTATGTAAGGAAACCCTGGTAGTGTAGTGGTTAAGCACTACGTTTATCAACTAAAAGGCTGGCAGTTTGAATCTTCGAGGCAATCGTTGGAAACTCTATGGAGCAGTTCTGCAAGACAGATGGCTCCTCATTGTAGTTTTAATTTAGATTTCTCTCATGGTTTGGTTTGGCTTGGCCATGGTTAATGATAGTGAACATTTCCTTATTTATCTTTTGGTCACCTTGATGTCTTCTTTGGTGACATGCTTGTACAAAACCACTGCACATTTTTTATTGGGTTATTTATTTATTTTTTGCTGAGGTTTTGCAGTACCTCGTAGACTATGGAGATTAGATGCTGATTGGATTCATAGTAGCCAAAAAGTTATCCCTTTTGTAGGTAGTCTTTTTACTCTTTTGGCAAATTCTTGGGTGAACATAGGTGTTTGATTTTTTGGAGTTACCAATTATCTATTTTCTCTTCTAGTGTTTGTACGTTGTTAATATTTTTCAGTTTGTTTATGTCATGTATTAGGGCTCCCAGCATTGTCCCTATTTTTTTCTTCCATGATATTTATTGTTTTAGATTTTATATTTAGGTCTTTGTTGTGTTTTATGGGGTCTTGTTTCATATTTTTGTAGATGAATATCCAGTTATTCCATAATCATTTATTAAAGAGATTATCTTTTCACAGCCATCACTATCATAAATGGAGAGAGACTAAAAGCATTTCTGTAGAGAATGGGAACCAAAAAAGGATGCCAATTATCACTACTTTTATTCAACATTTTTCTGTAAATTCTAACTATACCAATTAGACACGATAAAGAAGTAAAGGGAGCCACACTGGCAAGGAAGAGGTAAAACTATATCTATTTGCAGATGATATGACCTTGTGTACAGAAAACAAAAGAAATCTCAAAAAACTACTAGAATTAGTAGAAGAGTTCACCAAAGTATCAGGACATAATATAAATATAAATAAATCATTTGGATTCCTTATCACTAACAAGGAGACTACCAAAAGAAAACCACCAAATCAATATCATTCACAATTGCCCCAAGATAAAATACTTAGGAAATAAACAGAGATGTAAAAGATCTATACAAAGAAAATTACAAGACTCTATTGCAAGAAACAAGGTTTTGTTTGTTTGTTTTGTTTTGCTTTTTTAATCCAATCTGCCACTGTCTGTCTCCTTATTGGTGCACTTAATCTATTTATAGTCAGCATGATTATTGATAAATACGAGTTTAGTGCTGTCATTTTGAGATATATATATATATTTGTGCATTGTAGACAATTCCCTTGTTCAATTTGTTTTTCTGTGCTGAGTCATCTTTTTTTCTTTGTGTGTTTACTTTTCATCTTTTTCAATGTTGGTGGCTTTATATTTGCTGAGCCTTCATGCTTTTCTTTTTCTTTACTTCAGTGCATACAATGGATAGTTTCCTTTGTGTTTACCTTAATATTTTCACCTATTTTTCAAAATGTAAACCTGCCCTTAATTTCTTTTATTGCCTTGACTTCCTCTCCTTATGAAGTATCTATGACTGCATTTTCTTCAAGTCACTCTTTTTTTTATAATGCTTATATAATCACATATCTGTTTCCCTAATCAATTTACTTTTATTATTCCCTTGTATAGGTTGATGTCCAGTGGCTCTCTCTTGTGCTTTATTCTTGAGTTGTTACCTGATGTTGTTGTTTTTCTAACCAAAGGAATCTCTTTAGTATTTCTTATAATTTTTGTGTGGTTTTTGCAAGTTCCCTTAATTGCTGTTTATCTGGAAATATCCTAATTTCACCATCAGATTTGCTGGACAGTTTTGCTAGACACATAATTCTTGGCTAGCAATTAATTTCTTTCAAGGTTTTGTGTATGTCCTCCAATTGCCTTCACATCTGCATGATTTCTGCTGAGTAGTTCAAGCTTAGTCTTATTGATTTTCCTTTTTGGGTTATTTTTTTTGTTTATCCCTGGCCACTTCTAAAATTGTCTCCTTATCTTTGGTTTTAGAAGGTTTGAGTATGATATATCTTTGTCTTTCTTTGGAGATTTACCTTGCTTAGAGTTCAATGAGCATCTTGAATAGATATCTTCTCATTTTTTGTGATATCAGGGAAGTGTTCTATCAACAATTCTCTTTGTATTTTCTGTTATCCCCCTGCTTTTCCAATATTCCAGTCACTTGTAGATTATTCTTGTTAGAGCCTCACATTATTCTGAGGGTTTCTCATTTTTAATTCTTTTCTCTGATTTTTTTTTTTCTCACATATACTGTTGTCACATGCTTGATGTTTAGTCTCACTAGTTTGGCCTTCCATTGCCTCAATTCTTCTCCTTTGGTCTTCTGTTGGAAACCCTGGTGGCATAGGGGATCAGTGCTACAACTACTAACCAAAAAGTTGGCAGTTCAAATCTGCCAGGTGCTCCTTGGAAACTCTGTGTAGCAGTTCTACTCTGTCCTATAGGGTTGCAACTGTCAAAATTCACTCAACAGCAGTGGGTGGGTGGGTAATCAAGTGTGTGGTACAGGCTCTTATCTATGTCCTAGATAGGCAGTGGTAACTGCTACAGGCACAGGTGTCAGACTCCAGAACCAGACACAGTACAGAAAAGGGAGGGAGAAGCTTTAGGAGTAAGGAGAGAGGTATATCACAAGGAAAAGATTAACACCTGGCACATTGTGGATTACATGCAAAGACTTAGCTTTTGCCAACCTCTTGCTTTTCTCTGTGGTTCCAGAAGTGCAAGTAAATTCTGTGGTCAGTTTCTCTTGCAGGGGAAGAGGCCCTCCAACTACCACAAATGTACCACACTGTCTGCAGCTGATGCCCAGTTGTCAGATCTGTTGAATTCTACTCTCCCTTCCCTGTTGGTCATTCTGATTACTCAACTTTCCTTTTGATGTTTTGGGCTCCAAGGTATCACATGTAATGGATTCATTGGTTCTTTTGGGTCTTTGCTGTTAGGAGGTTCAGAAGAAGCTTCTAACTATTCTACTTTCTTGGCCCCAACACCCAACATTTTTTAGAAAAAGAATTATTACACATACTAGTCCTTTTAATACCGCAGTATTTCCTGCCAGAAAACCTAGTAATCATTGTTGATAATTTGTATAAGATCTTAGTGTTCTTAATCACTTTGTTGTCCCTCAAAACCCTGTTATTCTAAATCCATATTTGTTATTAGCCCAAATTACACCAGAAGTTGCATGTTCTACAGTAATTTACCTCTGTAGTGCTTATTTCAGTATTCTGATTTGTCCAGTCAAGTTTTGTTTGCCTTAATATGAGATAATCAACAATATTGTGAGGCTATCTTATCTCAAGGGCTCACTGAAATCCCAACCTACTTTTCCCAGATTTTATATGTTGATTTGTTGCCTTTACAGTTTGAACATAAATCTGCTACTCTAGTATGTTGATGATCTCTTAGCCTGTTCTAGCACCAAGTAAGGAAACATACAAGATAGTCTTCTGTTGTTACATCTTCCAAATGTTAAAGGCATAATGTGTCTAGGGAAAAATTACAGCTTGCCCTTCCACAAGTAAAATAACTTACCCATTTAATTTCAGCAGAAAGAATATCGAATGACCTAAAACAAAACATAGCTATATTTTCCTACCCTATATCTACAACAGGAAAATCTGGTGACGTACTGGGTTAAATGCTATGTCTGCTAGCTAGAAAGTTGGCAGTTCAAATCCACCAGGCACTCCTTGGAAACTCTGTGGGGCAGGTCTACTCTGACCTCTAGAATTGCTATTAGTTGGACCCAACTCAACAGCGGTGGGTTTGGGTATATCTACAACAAGCAAACAATTAAGGGGATTATTAGGTTTGTGTGGGTAATGTAGAGCTTGTTGTTAGGTGCTGTCAGTTTCAGCTCATAGCAACCCCATGTGCAACGGAACAAAACACTGCCTGGTGCTGTGCTTTGCCTACATTCGCTGTTATGCTTGAGCTCACTGTTACAGCCACTGTGTCAGTCCATCATGTTGAGGATCTTCCTCTTTTTAACTCACTTTCTACCTTACTAAGCGTGATGTCCTTCTCTAGGCACTGATCCTTCCCAACTACATGTCCAAATTATGTAAGACATACAAAGCCTGACAACTAAGTCTGCAAACTTAATTGCCGTTGCACACAATGGCAAGGTGGTGAATTTTTGAACTTAACTGTATAGTTGTCTGTGAGGAAATTTTTAGCTAGCAAAAAATAACTGTATTGGAATACCCTTCCTACTCACCTGATCTGGCCCCCAATGACTTTTTTCTTCACTCAAAGATAAAGGAAATATTGACAGGAAGACATTTTGATGACATTCAGGACACCAAGGGTAATACTACAACTTTAAGGCCATTCCAGAAAAGGAGTTCCAAAATTGCTTTGAAGGGTGGACTAGGTGCTGGCATGAGTGCATAGCTTCCCATGGGCAGTACTTTGAAGATGACTATAGTGATATTCAGCAATGATATGTAGCACTTTTTCTAGGATGAGTTCATGAACTTAATTGGCAGTCATTGTAGTCTCACAATCTCTTGCTTCTAAGAAGTACCTTTGTTTGACTTCCTTTTTCTTTTTTCAGTCTGTGGTATATTCAGTGTTCTTCGCCAACTCCACAATTCAAAGGTGACAGTTTCTTCTTCTGTTTTCTGTATTCACTGCCTAGATTTTGCATGTATATAATATGATTGAAAATATCACGGCTTGGGCTGTGAGTTCCTTGGTCTTCAAGGTGACATCTTTGCTTTTCAACACTTTAAAGAGATTTGCCCAATGTGTCATTTTATTTCTTCACTACTGCTTCTGCAGATGTTGATTTTCAATCCAAGTGAAGTGAAATCCTTGAAAACCTCAATGTTTTCTTAACTTACCATGATGTTTCTTACTGGTCCAATTGTGTGGATTTTTTTTTATTTTAATGTTCAAGTGTAATCTGCATGGAAGGATGTGATCTCTATGTTCATCAGTGATTAACATCCTCTTCAATTTCAGCAGGCAAGGTTGTGTCATCTGCATTACATGGGTTGTTAATGAGTCTTCTTCCAAAACTGATGTCCCATTATTGTTAACACAGTCCAGCTTCTTGGATTATTTGCTCAGCATACAGTTTTAATAGATATAGAGAGAGGATAAAATCTTGATGCACACTTTTCTTGAGTTAAAACCATGCAGTGCCCCTTGTTCTATTTGAACAACTGCCTCTTGATCCGTGTACAGATTCTGCTTGAGCACAATTAAGTGTTCTAGCATCCCCATTCTCTGCAGCGTTAGACATAATTTGTATGATCTCCTCAATGCAATGCTTTTGCAAGGTCAACAACACAAGTAAATATCTTTCTGGTGTTCTCTGCTTTCAGCCAAGATCTATCTGACACCAGTAATAGTATCCTTTTTTTTTTTTCCACATCACCTTTTGAATCTGCCCTGAATGTCTGGCAGCTACTTAGCAATATACCACTGCAGCTTCTTTTGAGTGATCTTTATAAAATTTTACTTGTGTGTGATATTAATGTATTGTTTGATGATTTCTGCATTCAGCTGGATAACATTTCTTGGGACTAGACCTAAACATGGATCCCTTCCAGTCCAGCATGTACTTATTGTACCCATTTGTCATTTTGTTGTATTGTGGTAGTCTGTGTGTGATAAGGCTAAAAGCTTTGTCACTGATATTTCACATAGAAGCAGAGTCACTCTTGGTAGACTGGTTTTAGTGGAACTTCCAGACTGACAGACTAGAGACATACTTGTGAAAACTAGCCAGTGAGAACTCTACGCACATGTATCAACAACTTGTTGACTGATGTAGTGCCTGAAAATAAGGCATCAGAATGTGATTAGGCATTAGCTTCCCTCTGAATAGAGTGGAGTGAATTCTTCAGGACCTTCATTTACTGATGATAATGATGATACGGGGTTCTGCTTAGATGATTTGATTATCTCTAATACCCAGATTTGTAGTAAAAAAAAAAAGAAGAAGAAGAAGAAGAATCTGAAACAGTTGTGGCAAAATGTTATAAATTTGATTAAGCTGCACATTCTTTCAGTATCTAAATTTAACCCTGTGGTTGAAATAGCTCATAAGAAATCAGTACATATATGCCACATGTTCTCTAGAGACCCCATTTTTTATCTCCCTTAATCAATTTTTTTAAATTGAAATTTTACTCAAAAGTATGTGATGATGTATGTTTATGGAGAATTCCTTGAGGGCCCCCTTGGCACAATATACAATATTATTCACACACTTTAAGAAGGGAAAGTATTGGATAGAAACTTGTAATTGTTACTAAGTACTTAGGAAAAAGCATAGCATTCTGAATATAATATCAATAAGGTAATATTCTAATGTTCATGCCGTTGAGTTGGGCCCGACTCATAGCGACCCTAGGAGTCAGACCATAGATCTGACTTTATGTATCAGCATATTTTCTCAGTAATGCTTTCACTTGGTTCTCAAGAGATACGTGAGAATAAATACAGATGCAAATTTGAATGGAGATATCACAGCTCCATGTAATTTTGTGAGGTGGAATTCTTTTTATTTCTCAGGAAGAAATAAAACATATGTTTCTTATTAGTTGATAACACTGTCTGTGTCCTCCAACTCTTAAAAGCTAACCTCTTACCTTTTTAAATATAATAATCCTTTCATATATGAAGAGCCACAAAAATGTGTATGTGCAACATGTGTGTGTGCACTTGTGTGTTTAGATGAGTTTACACAGTTTTGTCTACATTGAGTCATCTAAGGAATTTGCTGAGAGACCCCTAGTTCTAAATTAAAAATACACAAAGACGCATTTGACTTATCTTTATTTAAAAAATATACTCAAACATTTCTGGGTTTCCAGCTACAGTTAATTCCATTCTATTTAATAATATTTCATTAAAAAAATTCTTATCCCCAAACTGAACTGCATTTCTATTAAGATAATTATTATTTGAATAACATCATATAAAAATAGTGCTGGAACATCTGGTAATTTCAATATATTATGAATTTCTTTTATTATGACTGAGTGAAAACGTACATTCCCATATAAATTTACATGCCCACCTATATGCAGCTTCTACGGCTTTCCCTGACCGATGACAGAACACTATTCCTCTCTGCTCCATACAAGTCTCATCCTCCCAACAGTTTCCTTTCCCCTCCTCTCCATCTGCTCTCTTTCCTCCAGCCAGAGGTCAGCAGGATGATATCCTATAGCTTCATAGAACCATAAAGTGCATCCAATATATGGTCACTCTGCATTGCCAAGTCCAATCCATTCGTGTCTGAAGAGTGGACCTTTGTTATGATTTATGGACAAGGATAGCATCAGGGCCAGGGGCCATGCTCCCAGGGGAACCCTGGGCCAGCCTGTGTCTGGGAAGGGAGGAGTGGCTGCCCCTTTTCTGTTTGGGGAGTTGAGCTGGTGGTTACAGCTATGAATGAAGATAAAAGAGAAGGAAGCAAAAGAGAAGGACTGAACTTTTTAAAAAAAAGTATGTACCCAAAACAAAATTAAACTTATTTTGAGATGTAATTTCTATTAATTTTACCCTAAAAGATTCATTATTGCGATTGTTGCCTATAAGTTCTCTTTGGAGGTGACATGCTGGGTCCTCAGTCTAATCATAGCAGCTTTCATCTCCTGATTCCTCAGAGTATAAATAATGGGGTTCAGTAACGGTGTGATGACTGAATAAAACACAGAAAGAAATTTATCCACTGATAAGCTACTAAATGGCCAAGCATAAATGAAGATACATGGCCCGAAGAACAGAGTGACCACAGTGATATGTGCAGACAGGGTAGAGAGTGCCTTGGAAAGTCCACCAGAGGTACGACGTCGGACAGTCACCAGAATGACAGTGTAGGAGATGATCAAAAGTATAAAGCAGGTGAAAGACAACAGTCCGCTGTCAGCAATTACAAGCAATTCCAGAACATAGGTCTCAGTGCAGGCAAGTTTTAAAACTAGGGGGAGGTCACAAAAAATATTGTCCACCACGTTGGGGCCACAGAAAGGCAAAGTGATGGTAAAAACCATCTGGCTCATGGTGTGCACAAAGCCAACAGCCCAAGACAGCAGCACAGAACCCACAAGTACCCGGGGGTTCATGATGGTTGTGTAGTGAAGAGGTTTGCATATTGCAATATAACGATCAACAGCCATAACTATGAGAAGAGTCATCTCACTGCCTCCTAAAAGGTGGAGGAAGAACATCTGAGCCATGCAGCCCCATAATGAAATCGTTTTCTTCTTTCTGAGGAAATCTGTAACCATCTTAGGTGTTGTGATTGTAGAAATAGTCATATCAAGAAAGGAGAGATTTCCAAGGAGGAAGTACATAGGTGTGGATTGCAGATGAAAGTCAAAGATTACAGTGATCACAATGAGAAGGTTTCCTGCCATGATCACTGCATAGCTCAACAGAAACATGAAAAAAAAGAAAAATTCCAGTTCCCAAATGCTGGTGAGTCCTAACAAAACAAACTCAGATATCACTGAACTATTTCTTATATCCATCTAGTTTATGTAGGAGTTTTCAGAAGTCTTCAAAATAGAGATAGTCAAGAAAAAGTCACTATATTTAACTTAACGATAGTTGAGAAGATATGGACCTAGAGAAAATGAATTTTTGATTCCTATAGGAAGAGAAAAGGTGGACATTTCTGAAAAATGTATTTTAATTGATTAATGTAAGAAATATTCATACTACCACGTTTTTTAAAAAAAACCAGAAAGATGCAGATTATGAAAAAAATATTGTAAAATTCTGTAAATTTGAAGCAACAGATTATGACTTCACATATATTCTGTTATTTGTGTCATGAATTTCTGATCCCTGAATTCAATGGACCAATGAGTGAAATGAGCCAAATGATTGCTAGTGAAATGAATTCATTCACGTGGATAAGAACATAGTCATTTAGTTTTTCGGTAGATAGTATTCAATCATTTACCCCCCACCCTCACTGCAGTTGGAAATATTCAAATATGTACACATGAGTTGATTTGCGTACCTAACTCAGCAAACTGCTTTATGGTACTGTCGTCTAGAAGATGTTCTATATTTTTAACCCACCATTTCATCCCTTATGATATGTCAGTGGTTTCACTTAATCCTGAAGCTCTAAACTGGTTGCAGTGTGAAATACATTTTCAAACTCTCAAAATTATGACAAAAAAATAAGATAGACTTCCTAGGGCATTTCTGGACAGGATCATTAATGGCTTTTAGCATCTACATTGTGATTCATGCTGTGTATTTCATGCTTCAGTTCCTGAACAAAACTTCAGACCTCTGGTCTAGCCCTTGTCTATTTGTCTGAATGTCAAGCTGTTGATCTCCTGTCTGTGATTCTTTACTTCTTACCCTTTTGCACTCTTTCTATTTATAGAGTCTGACCAACCATCAAGCCTTTCATCACAAACAGGTAGTGTTTGTGTTTCCTTGGTTACTGAATGCTTACCTTCTTTTATTCAGTGCTTTTCACACTGTGCTTGCTGACCCTTAACTGTTCTCCAGGATCTTACACTCTTTGATATTTATGCTCTAAGTGTTTTCCCAGATGGAGCTGTCACTGTTGGCTCAGTTTTGTATTAATTTTTAAGCCCTTATTTAGATCTTTTGGTTCTAATTTTGTTATCTCTTGATCCCCAATTGACTTACGTGTCTTGGTGCTAGCTTTCTTTTCTCCTTTCTTCTTCTTCTTCAAATTGTTACTGATATAATGCACACATGCACAGGTATACACATACGTATACTTATGATTTATTTCTGGAGCATCAGAACATAATGTGGAAAATCTGGTCTGACTTTTTTTTTCCATCGAATAGTCAGGAGCTATTGTTTAGCTCAAATATTACAATTTTTTAAAAAACTGAATTAAGAGTCAAGGATTAAATTCAAGTCCTGACCTCAACATTGACCAGGAGAATGTATTACTCTTTTGCAGATCGATTTAGTTTTCTGTAAAAATAAAATAATGTTTATGCTTCAACTTCACAGAATGTTATGAAGCTTTATAAATAAAGTAACATTGGACATATTTGCATATTTCATTGTGCGTGTATATGTGCAATGCCTGTTCCTCTACTGAATTCTATCATTTAACGGTATCTCGTTTTGTAATAATCATGAAAATATAAAAAACTAAAGGAATTGATGAAGAATTTTACTCTGACAAATTATTAAAGAATTGATCTTAATGAAAATATTTTACTCAGATATAATTGATATAATTATCAAGTTGTCTTCTCTATGAAGCTTTGATGTCATCACCACTTATATTCTTTGTATGTTAAATTGATTCAACATACTAATTGTGAAATTGTTTTAAAAACTACAGAATCCTCAATCTCAAAATAGTAACAGGAGAAAATCTTGAGGAAACTCACAAAGCAATTTCATAGTTTAAAATGATAAAATTAAAAACAGAAAGGGCATTTTTTTGTTTTAGAAATTTTTAAATTTTTACAAGCATATTTTAAAAGATTTCCAGATAAGTCTACGCATAGGTAGATTCAAATTAGTTACAATAGATGAAGTCATTCAATACGTTTTAACATTTGAAAGAATATATTAAGAAACAAATAAAAATAAGGTGAACTAAGAAAAAGAATTCTTTCTAATTTAAACCACAGTTTACCCTCAAAGGGAAAATCAAATATTTAAGGGCATATATTTCACTTAAGATGAATTATAATGAACAACAACAACAAAAGAAACAAACAAACAAAAAAAAAACCAACGGAGAATCAATAGGATTAAGTAGAGGGTAGTTTCTCCAGCAGAAACTACTTCTTAGAAGGGGGTGGATGTTTGTGATTGTGTAGCCTAACTCTTTTAATGTCAAATGTGTGATTAAAAGATAAGTTACTTAACTCCTCTCAACTGTACTAGCTTGCTTGCGGGCAAGAGGGAAACTATATATAGGATGCTCATCACTGCGTATCTATATCCAGGGAAAGAATCGTTTCCATCCATTTCCACAGAAGTGCTTAATAGCACAGTTAGTATAGCACAGGACTGCCAGTTAAGTTCACAAACTCACCACAAGCCTCATTGCTGAATATCACCCCGGTCATTTTGGAAGCACTCCGTTTGGGAACCTATGCCCGATACCAGTGCCTAGTCCACCCTTCAAAGCAGTTTTGGATCTTCTTTTCTGGAATGGCCATAAGAGCTGTCATCGTATTACTCTTGATGTCCTGAATGTCATCAGATGTCTTCCTTTCAATATTTCCTTTATCCTCAGGTAAAGAAAAAAAAAAGTCATTAGCGGCCAGATCAGACGACTAGAGAGGGTGTTCCAACACAAATATTTGTTTACAGGCTAAAAACTCCATCACTGACAACTATACAATTAAGTTCACCAATTAAGTTCACAATCAACTTGCCACCGTGTCAATGGCCGTTCCAGAAAGAGTTCCAAAACTGCTTTGAAAGGTAGACTAGGCACCGGCGTCTGTGCATAACTTCCCAAGGGGAAAGCTTCCTGGGTGAGTGTGGTGAATTTCAGCAGTGAGGTACGTAGTTCTTGAAATAATTAAGTTCTCCAACTTGTTAGATCCCATATCTGAAAATGTGTATTTTTTTTTAAAAAAGATAGTTTTTTATAAGAATAAGGGACACATCATTTCTAGTTTTTTTTTTTATGAAAGTGCAAATCCTTGTATGAATTAGTTAATCCACAAGTAACATTCACTTATCACCAAAAAAAATTGTTAGAAAATTAAAAATAACATTAGTTGTAAAAAAAACTCTTTATTGCTATTTTCCTAATTAAAATAATATGCTTGCACATTTAATAGATAAAATCTAAATAATATTTTTGTGTACATAAAAGGATTTTTCTCATACACTGAAAAAGTTACTACTTGTTAAAAGAATTATTTTACATGTAAGTGGGAAAGGGCCATTGGGTTTAGATAAAGAATGGTAGTACTTAGTTTGCAAAATTGTAAAAAAAGAAAGAATTTATTGGCAGTACAATTAAGAGAACTGTATTCAGAACCAGGCGATTCTGGTGTGCCTGAGATCGCTATGAGTCAGCACCAACTCAATGGCACCTAGCCACAACAATGATATTAACTAAAATGTCGTATATTAACTAATTTTAGATTCCTGAAGAAAATAAAAAGAAAGTGACTTAAATGTAGTATATTTTCTCAATTGAAATTAAGTATTTTATGAATGAAAACAAATACTCATTTTAGGACCAACAAAATAAAAATTAGGAAACTGAATATTAAAATAAGTCAAAATTCCCCATTCTGTGATCTGAAGTTTGATTTTATTAAATATCAGACTTATCACAGATTCTAAATCTAATCTAGGAAGAACCTAATTTTTTCATTAATGTATATGTTCAAAGGTATTTCTCTGCCCTGTGGATTAAATGAAGCCCTGTTCATATTCCTAAAGCTCAATATCAGACTACGAAATTAACCCCCCTGAGCTAGCTCTTTGTCAGCTGCAGAGTGGCTCTTTTAATTCCTCACTGGGATTGGGTATAGTTGTCCTGATACTTTTATACTGTTGCCCACATGATCAGGAAAACATTTTTCATTCAACTATAGGTTTTATGAAAAAATATTTCAGCTTAATTTTATTAGAGCACACATTGGAATAGTTCACTAGTACTTCTATTTAACATACCAGTTCTAGCTGAGGAGTGGCTTCATCAGTGAGCTGCAGACAAGTTGAGTCTGGTTATATATGGGTTACCTTTTTTACCTCCAGGAATATACATGACAATCATTTTTTGTTTAAAAAATGAAAAAGACAAAACACAAACAGAAGATACAGTATGATGGTCAACTACCACAGGGAGTTGTTAAAATGAACCTGTTGGTTTTCCCTTGGGTTTAGAGCAAAAACTTATTCTCTCATTATTTAAGTACATTATGCATTTGCCAACTGTATAGTCATGTGAACTTTCTCTAGACATTTCTCAAGAAAGCTCTAAGTCTAGTTGATTGGTGAGAGTATGAGTACATTTATAGAAAATGAACCTATTGTAGATAATGGACTTCGATGAACTGTAATTCCATTAACTAAATTTTGCATACCTAAATATTTATAATTAATTTGCTAATTAGATTCCTTTCTTCAGGCGTAATTTAGAAACCAGTGTTGGCACCATGCAAGTCTTTTGAAGAAATTCTGAGACTTATTCTTCTTTAGCATAGGGAGAAATGTCCTTTTTCCTGTGTAAGGGAAGAGAGAAAGAAAGTATCCTTTCTCCATCCTTAATGCTCTTTAATGAGTGGTAATGTTCCTGAACTTTAACAATCATTTTGAAGATTTTTAAGTTCACTAAGTCCTTTGTAAAACTTCATGAAAAGTAAAACATAAAAGGATGATCATGGAGGTAACTCCGGTATTAGCTCTGTGACAAAGTAGTATGCTAACAGTTTAACTTGATAACAGCTAACAACAGCAACAGTAACAACTAACTGACTAGTAATCGGGCATTGGTGTTCTACTGGAAGAATTTTCATCTTTGCCGTGTGAGACGCGGCTTTGACTTCTGGCCAGTCAAATTCATTCGTTCAAGACTTGGGTATTGCTGTGAAGCTGAACAAGTTTCAGCAAAGTGTCTAGAGTAAGGACTTAGAAAAAAAGGCCTGTTGATCTACTTCCAAGAATCAGCCATAGAAAGCTTATGGATGACAGTGGTCCTATCTCGTTATAAATGAGATCACCACAGATCAGGCAGCTAACAGCAACAAATGAGTAATGATAAATGATGAATTCATTTGCTATGAAATTTTTTGTGTGTTGATTCTTACATATAGCCTTTCCAACTATTTCTATTACAGCTATAACCCACTGAAAAAGATGACAGAGAAGTGAAGATAGTAAATATATAGTAAATGGAGAGTCACTTTCATTTCTTGAGCTCACAGGAGACATTGCTGCTAGGTCACTTTTTCTGATGAAGCCTCGTATTTTATTTTTTATTTCTCCATACAGCCATTAGCAGATTACAACTGCCATGAAAAAGAAAGTGTTTTTAGTATATTTCTGGTGCTGTTATAGGTGCCAGTGCCTAGTGTTTTGTAATTGTTCAGATGGGTGTTTGTATGAAAAGATCCCTCAATGCAGAAAGAATATATACAAAAAATCAGGCATTGCCACTGAAATGATTCTCTCAAAGCAACAATTTAGGACACAGTGGAATTGTCCCATTGGGGTCCCAAGTCTGTAAATCTTTAATGAAGCAGACTGTCTCATTTTTCTCCCGTAAAAAGCCTGGTGGTTTGAATCATTGATCTTTTGGTTAGCAACACAGAGCTTAGATATACTACAATGCCGTTAATACTTCCCAATTGACTGACTTTTTAATAACATATTACACGTAAGTGTGCTTGTGTCCTTATATACATATATATGCATGTATGCATATTTATGTGTGTGTTTGTGTTATATCGGTAAAACATTTGTTGTGCTTGTATTTCTAGAAATAGATTTATTTGAACATTTTAGATTATAAACAGTACTGTCAATTTGTAATACCCCTGAAAGTGTCTAAGAGAGATGATTATTACTGAAACCTCGAAAACACTGAGAATGCACCCTTTTTCTTTTCTCAACCTTCCTTTTTATTTTTCCTTTTTTTTTGTTGATTGGGAAAAAGAAAACAAACAGCAATAACAAGAACAACAATGAAACTCTTAATAACTAACAAATTGAACTTATGCCTCCCCCTTCCCCCTCTTTGTTTTTTAACAGATTTCCTCCTTGGAAGGTAAAATACAGACATTTACATCAGCTATGCTACTTTGTTGATAGTCTGCCAACTCAGCTATGTAAAATTAATTTGATTTGTTTATTAATAAATTAATTTTGAACATTTGGAAAATGATTAAAAGGGAAATTATCTGTTTTCTACCACTTAAGGGAAAAATAACCTGTCAATACTTTTTTAACTGACTTCTCTTTTGGTCTTTAAAATAACTTGGTTGCCAGAAGGTGGGGCCAAGATGGCATACTAGACACACATTTCACCTATTCCCTCTGAGAACTAAGGCATGGAATGATAACTGAATAGAGCAGCATAGACGTTCACAGAGCCACAGGATCAGGCACAGGGTTGTCACATTTGACTAGGCACCAGTAACGGAGTAATTACCTCTCTCAAAGATGAGGCAGCAGCCTCGGGTGACACCTGTTTCTGCTGACTCACTGTTTCAGAAGGCTGCAGCTGCTGATACCTTCTTTGTTATCTGACAGGCTGGGACTAAACATGAGCTGACAAATATGCTGGACTGCAGTGCTTAAGTAAACAGCATGTAGCACAGTAGAGAGAGCATGTGTCGGATAGTTACATATTGAGAATCTGGCTGCTGCCTGAGGGAACCACTTCCCCTCTACCCTCTCCTTTCTGGGCTGTGCTATAGATTCTGGAGTTTCATGGTAGGAAGAGTACCTCAGCTGGGGCACTATCTTGATCCACTGTGAGGCAGAGTCACCCAGCCAGGGGCCTTAGAAGTTGCTGATTCTCAAGTGAAGCAGCAGCTTCTGTCTGGGAAGTGTTTCACCAGCAGAAAAGCTGTGTTTGAGACAATTCGTGTCTAAGATTGTGGGTGGGGACTTGCAGAGGATGGTAGAAAGGCCCTAACTCCTCTCTACTCTGAACCACATAGTAGCATCTGGAGATGGCTGATGAAGTTCTTTCATTGTCAGCTGGAAGGTGAGGCCTGCCATACCTGAGGGCCTGACTGATGTTGGCAGCTGTTGGACAACTCCTCCCTTAGCAGTGAACACTTTTTTAAAAATCAGGCCACCTAGAGAACTGATTGCTGAGAGGCCTAGCGGTGTCTCCTGCAACCTTCACTAATCCACATCATAGGGTCAGCTGATGGCCCCCCCACTGTCTCCATAAGTAGGACACCTTCTTTGCCAGCCAGGAAGCAGAGCCTGCTACACAAGAGAGTCCACATGGGGCCAATCAATAGAGCAAACAGAGAAAGCTGGAGACCAACTCTTATCTTAGAACTATGCATCAGTGGTAACAGGAGAGAAATCAAACAGCTTCTAGATGGCAGGCATACAACAGTTGATTGATAACCATTTAAAGAAACAGTCTACCATGGCTCTGGGAAACTCCCAAAATAAAGAATCAAAAAACTTCCCAGATGAAGAAGTCTTTCTGAGACTATCAGAGGTGGAATACAAAAGAATTATGTATGGAGCCCTCCTATAGATTAAACAAAATGAGCAGAACAAAGTGAAAAATTAACTAAACTATTTTGACTGATGGAACATCAATGATCTGAAATACAGCAGATCAATAACAAAATTACAGAATTAAATAATTCAATCCAAAGCTAAAAGAGCAGAATTGAGGAGATAGAAGTCAGTTAGTGACCTTGAGGATAGAACAACTGACACTTGCAGTTATGAGGAGAAATCAGAGAAAAGAAATAAGAAAAAAGAAGAAGCATTAAGAAACATATGGGATTCTATTAAGAGGTATAATCTGTGAATAACTGAAGTTCCTGAACAGGAAGGGATAGATGAAAATACAGAGAGCGTTGCTGTAGAGTTGCTGACAGAAAACTTCCCTGAAATTATGAAAGAAGAAAATATAGATACCCAAGACACACATCTAACAGTACAAAAACTACAGCCAAAAAGAAAGACACTAAGGCATATTATAATCATGCTTAATAAAATGAAACATAAACACAGGCTCTTAAAGGCAGCAAAGGTTAAAGCAAAGCTAACATTCAGAGGGAAATCTTCTAGGCTTTTATCTGCCTGCTCGGCAGAAATGATGTTGTCAAGAAAGCAGTGGGTGACACATTCAAAGCCATGAAGGACAAAAACTTCCAACCAAGAATTATATATCCTGCAAAACTGTCACTGAAATATGATGGTGAAAGTAGGACATTCACAGATAAACAGAAGCTTACAGACTTTGTAAAAACCAAACCAAAACTAAGAGAAATGCTGATAAAAGCCCTTTGCTTAGGAAAACAAAAACACTAAGCATATATTTAAAGAAGCAATGCAGGACACAGCATCCAGAATGTTACTCACTTAGGGAAGCCACAAACCTGAGTCAAAATCACATATTAAAAGAAGGGAATCAGTGATCAGAACATGAAAACTATGGCATCATCACTCTAAAAAGAAACATATATTATAGCAGTTATAACCTTTTCATATGGAGAGGAAATTAAAAAGATATGCAGAAGTTAAAGCCTGATTTAAACTTGGAATAGTAACGGGGATCATAAGGGTAGCCAGAAAGCAAAATAACAACGTGACATATCAAAACCAGAAGCATAATACAAACATAAAACCAACACAGAAAAAGATGAAAAGTCAGCACACAAAGAATGACCCAGAACAGAATATTAATAACAGCATAGAAAACATTGACAACACAAAAATATAGCACTAAACATATACTTATCTATAGTTACAGTGAATGCAAATGGACTGAACACTCCAGTAAAGAGACAGTGGGTGGCATCATGGATCAAAAGACATGACGCATCTATATGTTGTTTACAAGAATCATACCTAAGACTCAAAGAGATGAACAAATTGAAATTCAAAGAATGGAAAAATATACACCAAGCCAACAACATGCAAAGAAGAGCAGGAGTGGCAATACTAATCTCAGATAAAATAGATTTTAATGTAAAATCCACCATCTTGGACAAAGATGGTCACTATTTATTGCTGAAAGTTTCAATACACAAGAAAGACGTAACAATATTAAATCTTTTGTGTACCTAATACCAGAGTTTCTAAATACGTCAAACAAACACTGACAACAATGAAAAATTAGACAGATCATGCCACAGTATGCACTGAAGTCTTCAACACTCCACTTTTAGTAATGGACAGATGAGTAAAGATACAGAACATTTTATTGTGACAATTAACCAACTAGACCTTATTGACAAATACAGAACTTTTTACTCATCAACAAATAAGTACATCTTCTTCTCCAATGAACATGAAACGTTTTCTAGAACAGACTATGCATTAGGAAATTCGTGACAAAATCCAAACCACTGAATTATTGCAAAGCATGTTCTTGGACCACGAAGCCTTAAAAGTTGAAATCAATAGCAGAGAAGACGTAGGTAGAAATTCCACCTCATGGAAACTGAACAACACCTTGCTCAAAAAACCATGAGTTAGGGAAGAAATTAAGGATGAGATAAAGAAATTTATGGATTCAAATGACAATGGAAACACATCCTACCAGAACCTATGGGATATAGCCAAAGCAGCATTCAGAGGTTAATTTATTTCTCTGAGGGCACACATCTGGAATGAAGAAGGGGTCCAAACCAAAGAATTAACCCTACAGCTTGAACAAGTAGAAAGAGGGCAACAGAGGAACCCCTTAGGCAAAAGAAGGAAACAGATAATAAAGATTAGAACAGAGTTAAATGAATTAGAGACTAGAAGAACAACTGAAAAATTAACAAAACCAAAAGCTGGTTCTTTGAAAAGATTCACAAAATTGATAAACCACTGGCTAGGCTTACAAAAGAAAAGCAGGAGATGAAACAAATCACCTGCATAAGAGGTAGAAAATGTCACAACACATCCGACTGATATCAAAAGTATCATAACACAATTTTATGAAAGACCTCACTCTAACAGATCTGAAAACCTAGAAGAAATGGACAAATTCCTAGATTCATATCACCTACCAAAATTATCACAAGTAGAACAACTTATAAACCCATCACAGAGGAAGAGATTGAAAATGTCATAAAAAAAGAAAAAACTACCAACCAAAAAAAGTCCTGGCCTAGATGGCTTTACCAGAGAATTCTACCAAACATTTAGAGAAAAGTTAACTCCAATACTGACACTATTTCACAGTACAGAAAGGGATGGAATACTCCCAAATTCATTCTATGAAGCTGACATACTTTGATCCCAAAGCCAGGGAAAGATCCTACGAAAAAAGAAAACTGGAGACCAATATCACTCAAGAACCTAGATGCAAAAAGAAAATCTTCAACAAAATCCTAGCCAATAGCATTCAACAACATATCAAAAAAATAATTCATCATGTCCAAGTTGGATTCATACCAAGGACACAAGTCCGGTTCAACATCAGAAAAACAATTTATGTGATCAACCATAGATAGAAAGGAAAGAGAAGTGAGGGGAGAGTTGAGGACCTCATACCACTGAGAAAGCAGTTTGGGAAGCAGGGCACATACTTGAGGTTCCTATTCTGAGGTGTTCCCACACCAAGGGAAGACATGGATCACAAGAACCTTCCCCCAGTGCCAATAGAGATAGAAAGCCTTCCCCTGGAGGCAGCTCCTTGAATTTGGACTTCTAGCCAACTGTACTATGAGATAATAAACTACTCTTTGTTTAAACTATTATCTTGCCAGTATGTCTGTTACACTAGCACTGTATGACTAAGATATCATCTTACCCCATAAGTCTAGTATTAATCCAAAAACACAAAATAATAAATGTTGGAGAGGTTGTGGAGAGACTGGAACACTTATACACTGCTGGTGGGAATGTAAAGCGGTATGCCACGTTCAAAATTGATTTGTCTCTTCCTTAAAGAGCTAGGAATAGAAGTACCATATAAGCTAGCAATCCTACTCCTTGGAACATATCTTGTGGAAACAAGAGCCCTCACAAGAATATGCATATGTATACTCAAGTTCACTGCAGCACTGTTCACAATAGCAAAAAGATAGAAACAGCCTAGGTCCCATCAGCAGATAAATAGATAAAAGAATTATGGCATATTCTCACAATTAAATACTACACAATGACAAGGAATAATGATGAATATAAGAAACATTTCATAACATGGAGTAAACTGGAAGTCACTATACTGAGTGAAATTAGTTATAAAAGAAGAAATATTGTATGAGAGCACTATTATAAGAACTCAAGGAAAGGTTTAAACAGAAGAAAGCAATCTTTGATGGTTACAATGATAGAGAAGGAAAGACATTTTCACTAACTAGGTAGTGGACAAAATCATTTTAGGTGAAGGGAAGGCAATACACAACACAGGAGAAGTCAGCACAACTAGAGTAACCCAAAAGCTAAGAAGTTTCCTAAATATAGTCAAACACCTTGAGGAAAAGAGTAGCACCAGCTGGGGCTAGGGAACCATGACTTCAGGGGACATGTAAGTCATTTGACATAACAAATTTTATTAAGAAAACATACTGTATCCCACTTTTGCAAGTGGTGTCTGAAGTGTTTAAAGCTAGCAAGTAGCCATCTAAGATGTATCAATTGGTCCTAACCCAGTTAGAGCAAAGGAGAATAAAGAACACCAAGGTCATAAGGAAAATATGAGCTCAAGAGACAGGGAAAAGAAAAACAAAACAAAAAAACCCACTGCCTTCAAGTTGATTCCAACTCACAGTGGCCCTGTAGGGCAGAGTAGAACTGCTCCATACAGTTTCCAGGGAGCGTCTGGCAGATTCAAACTGACAACTTTTTGGTTACCGGTGTTAGCACTTAACCACTGCACCACCAGGGTTTCCAAGAAGCAGAAAGGGCCACATAAACCAGGGGCTTCATTAGCCTGAGATCAAAAGAATTAGATGATGCCTGTCACCAACAACTGCCCTGACGGTGAACACAGCAGAGGGGCCCTGATGGAATGCGAGGAAAGTGGAGTGCAGAACTCAAATTTCAGTAAAAAGATCAGGCTTGATGGTTGGACACCCAGAACTAAATGCATTTCTGAAGAAAACTCTTCAAAGGTTACACTGGATATAAGGTATAAAATGAGACTGGCAAAGATATGTTTCTTAGCTCAAGTAGATGCAGGGGAATAAATGGCGTTTCCTCTCTAGAGGTGAGATGAGAGGGCAGAAAAGGAGAGCATGTGGTTGAATGGTCACAGAAGGTACAGAGTAAAGAGGAGGAATGTGCTGTCACATCGCAGAGAGAGCAACTAGGGTCACAAAACAATGTACTTACACATTTTTGTATAAGCAACTGATTTGAATTGTAAACTTTCACTTTACAGCACAAAAGTTAAAAAAAAAAAAAAAAAAAAAAAAAGATCTTGGCCTAAACAGGCATCTTTGTACAAAGGCCACTGAACACATAATTTGCCTGTGATAGGTCTAATCAGGAAGGTGAAGGTGATTTCAGTTGCCCGGGGCACCTGTATAATGGCAGAGTGTGGGGTAGGGAGGTGGCAGAGAGCATGGCCTCTCCTGCCACGATGAAGAGCTCACTCAGCAGGAATTGTAATCTTTTCTGAACTAACACCAGATGTTGCCCCAGGAGATTCAGTCTTATTATAACTGAAAGATCAGTGTGATTATACAGAATCAGAAACTGCTGTTCTTTAGACAATGTTTCACCATTCTGAAACACTGTTCAACATCCACAGGTAACTCGAGCTTATTTGGATGCTTCTTGAATTGTGTATCAGTCAGACCGTACAAAGGAGATAATAGTAACTTGAATAAACATTTGATAGGGACAGGCCAAGCAACGACATAAATTAAAGAATGATAGTTAAAACAAGGATATGCCCTCCAGTAGCTTTGGACTTGAACAACTTACTGGATGCTTGAAACGACGAAGGAGGGAAGTGTAACTATAGCATCTTCCAACATGTGATGTTTATATAATACATGTAAATATATACATAAGTGTGTATGTATTTACATAATTGAAAACAGACTTATCAACTTAAAAAGTAAAAATATGTATATCATTGAGTTGCTGATAACTGAGAATATAGATTGACATGTGCTTAGCACTACTTGAGCACTACCACTGTGACATAACGTAGTCTTTTTTGGAAACTTGAATGTTTTCTCTAGACCACTATTAGTTGCATGTCTCCTGTCTGTGTGATTTCTCAAAGTAATTCAACTGAATTTCCCATTAGTTCTTTGCATGGTAATAGTTTTCGCTCTATGTGTAATTCTGGGTATATAATTTGATAATAAAATAAGATCAATAATTCTTAAGAAAAACTGACCGCAGATATTATTGGAAATATATAGGAAGAGGGAACCAGCCAAGCCAAGTGCCGTCGATTCAGATCCAACTCAGAACCAGCCTTTTAAAATCCCTCACCAATTTTCAGTAAAGAACAGCACTCTTGCAAAGTCAGGATATTCCTGACAAGCTGAATGACTCTTCGACCATTTAGATTGGTTGTGTGCTATGTTGGCCTTTACAGGAGAACAAGTGTTTTCATATTACAACATTGTTACCTGCTGATTTTGTTGACATTTCAGATTTCTATCTTTCAGAATTTCCAGCTAGATTGTTATTCATCTTTCACTTACTAATATTTAAACTGCTACAATACTGCTCAGAATGGCATTTGCCTGGCTTCAACCTTTTAGATGCAGATGTTACAACTTACATTTACAAATAGTTTACCCCTACACCCAAAGTTCTGCAGTGATTCTAAGATCAATTCATGCATGAATGCAATATTTAGTGTTACATGTCATCACTTTCAGAGGGCTCAGAATTTGATACTTTTCTAGTCTGTTTGTCTAATTTTAGATATCTTGAATTGCCTGTGTACCGCATAGAATTAGTCATATGGGCTTCTGATTCCTAATTCACAGTTACATTATTCCCTCATTATAGTTACATGCAAAATAGGGTATGTTAGGAGAGAAATTAAATTCTGTAATACATTTAGCATGATTTCATTTGTATTAAAAGGGATGGACAGACTTGTGTTTTCAGCTCCAACATGGGAATAGTTTAGAATGTCATTACTACAGGGGGAAAAAACAGACTATAAAAAAACACTCTGAACAAACTGTTAATCAGTGACTTTGCTTAGATGCAAAGTCAGAAACCTGAACTTCCAGAGCAAATCATTACCCTGAAATATAGAGAGACACCTGTTCACTGACAATCACAGCTGAAGGAAATACATTTGTTGTGGATTGAAATGTGTTCCCTCCAAAAACGTGGGTCAGCTTGTCTAGGCTATGATTCCCAATATTGTGTGATAGTCAACCATTTGTGCTTGGCGTGATTTTCCTATGTTGTAAATCCTGTCTCTATAGAGTCAGTGAGGTTGGATTATTGACAGTTAGTTTAAAGATTCAGGACTCAGTCTACAAGATTTGGTTGTGGTTTAATCAATCTCTTTTAAGATATTTTAAAAAAAGAAGCTGACAGAGAGATACAAGGATTTCATACTACTGAGAAAGCAACACCAAGAGCGCAGCATGAACTTTGGATCCAAGTCTCCTCTACTGAGATGTTCCTTGGCCAGAAAATACTGATTATAAGAATCTTCCCTCTGAGCCAGAACACAGAGAAAGTCTTTCCCTGTAGCTATCAGCTGGAATTTGGACTTCTGGCCTCCTAAACTGTGAGAAAATAAATTCTTCTTTGTTAAAAGCATCGACTTACGATATTTCTGTTTTAACAGCATTTGATAACTGAGATATCTCTAGAGTCATAAACTGGTAAGAACATTAAAATGGAAATCTTTTTTTCTTTTACAAAAGATGGAAAGCTTCACAAATTTCCATGTCATCCTCGTGTAGGAGTTTTGCTAATTTTCAGTATTCTTCCAATTTTAGTGTATGTGCTGCCAAAGTGAGCACTTAAAAGGAAATTTTGATGAATCATTGGAGGCTGTGAAGTGCTATGACTGCTAACCAAAAGGTCAGAAGTTTGAATATACCAGGTACTCCTTGGAAATTATGGGACAGTTGGTTTTGAGAGTGTGACAGTAAAGTCACCTGTGGTCCAAACTTCGTGGTGTTTGCACACTTTCTATGATGAGAAACAATTTTAATTCTCTTAGGATCCAGATTTCAGGAGTTCTTGGAGATTGGGGTAACCCACCCAGGCCATTACCCTTAGAAGTGCTTTTGACACTTGAGCCTTGAGAAAATTTGTTTTCTGAAGTCACGTTTAAGTCAAACAACAGATGTTTTGCATTTGGCATTATGTTGTTTTGAACAGTTCATTCATTTTCAGGGTTTCATGGTAAACTAATATTGTGAAAACACTGTTTTCTGACCCTTTTCTATGGCAATAAGATGAGGTATATGAATTTTTGTAAGTTTTTTCCTCTATGAGACATTCTTCCCTCCCTAGTTGAAATATTATCCTGATTTACAAATTCTACATGAAATAAACTTAAATCAATTTCTATTCTTATGTTAACATGTTTTTGATTTAACAGTGGATTTTTACCTGAAGTTCTTACCAGGATCTCCATCAGATCACCACAGTAAAGATTCCTGGCAGCAAGAAGGGAAGGACATTCAAGACTTTTTCTATAACAAAGCTTACTTTTCAGGGGAAACAGCTTTACCGAAGCCTTCTTCTGTCTGGAGGAAGAACAAGCAGTCAACTCCAACCTGCTTCTAGTCTTCATGTCCTACCCAAGAGAAGAAAATACAAGCAAAAAAAGATGAGAAATACTTCTAAAGGTCACATCCCAAGGACTGAAGCTCACTAAGGTGCTAAGATTCGATTGCAGGATTTTAAAATGCACCCCCTATCTCACATATCACCATCACATTATCTGGGCCCCAGTATAATACACATACGGATTACAACTCAAACTGACAGAAGATACAGACTCCATCTAAGACAGAGTTTTCCTTGGAAAACCCAAGGACAACAGAGAAGGGGAGAGGAAAAAAAAAAAGACATCCAGAAGAAACTGAAATCTCTGAGTCAATATCTGGTACAACAGCAGGGAAACTTCAACATTCATGTTTAGTAATTGTTAGATAAAACAGCCAGTAGGAATATAGATGCCCTGTTAGCACTGTAATCAATTTGATCTAACTGACATTTATAGAATTCTGCATCCAACAATAGCACAGTTACACATTCTTCTCAAACTCACATGGACAGTCGCCAAGACAGACTACATTTTAGCCCATAAAATACACCTTAAGATGTTTAAAAGAACAGAAGGCACACAAGTGTGTTATCAGATAACAATGTAATTGAATTAGAAAGACAGCTAGAAAATTCACAGATAATTGGAAAGTAAGCAGCACACTGCAAAAGTAACCCACAAGTTTGCCCCAGAAGTGGTTTGCCCTTGACTACTAACCTAGAGGTTAATGATTTCATACTATCCCATGGCAACAGGGAAGAAAGGCCTGAAGATCCCCTCTAGTGCATAAGCAGTGGTTTGAAATTGTTCTACTTTGTAACTCTTGGGGTTGCCATGTGATCTAATTGGCTTCCTGGTTATGGATTTGTTTTAATCTTTTCACTCAATGAGATTTATTTTTTGATAGATTTCAAATATTTTATGATAATATTTTCAATTTTAATTATACATTCGATCATTCTTTTTGAGTGAGCATGATTTTCAAAATCATATTGTGTATTCTGTTTGTGCCTGTCAAACAATTAACAGAAAATATTTCAGCTATTTTTAAGCTCAATAGATTAGAATTAATGAATTTGAAATAATATCTTCCAGTTCAAAGAGACAGCAATTTGATGAACAATCAAGTTTCTATTTTTGTCTCAGTTAAAACTTTGTGTTTACAAGGAATTCTTACTGTAGATTATAATTAGTGTACATGTGGCTGAATTTTGTATTTGCTTAAATTTCTTTTTTGAACAGTATCCCAATCACTGTGTCTAGCATCAGGGTTGTGAATTCTGTCCCATGACCTGCTAATAACCTTCAGTGAATGATTGCTGCAGAGGACAAAAAAATTGCTCATTAACCTACAGTGTTATTAGACACATATTTGTTACACTGATTATGAAGTTATTTTTTGTTATTTTATTTTATTTATTTATTTAATTTAATATGACTGAGTGAAAATGTACATTCCCGTATAAATTTACATGCCCACCTATATGCAGCTTCCACTGCTCTCCCTGCCTGGTGACAGTACACTATTCCTCTCTGCTCCATACATGTCTCATCCTCCCGACAGTCTCCTTTCCCCTCCTCTCCACCCATTCCCCTTACTCCAGCCAGAGGTCAGCAAGATGATATCCTACAGATGCATAGCAAAACTTGTGAATCCCTATTAAAGTGCTCTGGTATGGTATCAAAGGGAGGCAGTGTCTTACACTGGCTAGCAACATGGCCTTCAGAAGCTAACAGATTTAATTTTGAATCTTGGGTCCAAAATGAGCAGTGTGACATTGGACGAATTACATGCTTTACCTTAAGCTTAGCTTCATTAAACTGGATTGTATGTGGAGAATTTCTTTTGTATTTATTTATTTATTTTTATTATAACTGAGTGAAAATGTACATTTCCATATAAATTTACACACCCACCTATATGGAGCTTCCACTGCTCTCCCTGCATGGTGACAGCACACTATTCCTCTCTGCTCCATATATGTCTCATCCTCCTACCTGCTATTGTTTCTGATTTTTACAGCTTTATAATCTGAGAAGATGCTTTACATTAATTTAATGGTATGAATTTTGTTGAGAATTGCTTTGTGTCCTAACACATGGTCTATTCTGGAGAACTTTCCATGTGCACTGGAGAAGAAGATGTAGTTGTCTGCTGATGAATAGAAAGTTCTGTATGTGTCGATAAGGTCTAGTGGGTTAATTGTGGCAATAAGATCTTCTGTGTCTTTACTGAGCTTTTTTCTAGACGATCTGTCCAATATTGAGAGTGGAGTGTTGAAGTCTCCCACAATTATTGTGGAGTGATCTATCACATTTTTGAGTGTAGTCAGTGTTTCTTCAGTGTATTTAGGTGCTCTAATATTAGTTGCATAAATATTTATATTGTTAAGTCTTGTTTGTGTATTGAACCTTTCAGCAATAGTGTCCATCCTTGTCCACGATGGTGGATTTTACATTAAAATCTATTTTATCTGAGATTAGAATTCCCATTCTTGCTCTTCCTTGTTCATTGTTAGCTTGGTGTATATTCTTCCATCCTTTAATTTTCAGTTTGTTCCTATCTTTAAGTCTAAGGTGAGTTTCTTGTAGGCAACATATGGAAGGGTAGTGTCTTTTGATCCAAGATATCACTCAATGCCTCTTTACTGGAGTGTTCAGTCCATTCACACTCAGTGTGAATTATTGGTAAGTGTGTATTCAGTGCTACCATTGTGATATGTTTATTTTTGTGTTGATGATTTCTCTGTTGTTCTTATTAATCTGTTCTGAGACATTCTTCTTTGTGAGTTGATTTTTCACCTTTTTCAGGGTAGGTTTTGCAGTTGTTGAGACTTGTGTATTACATTTCTTGATTTGATATGTTGCATCTTTACTGTGCTTTACAGCTGTCTCTAAGATTCCCCTTAAACTATGTATAAACCCAATTTCAACTACTACCAGTCTTATCAACTTCCTCTCCATCTGGAAGGACTACAATGACTGTAGTACATCACTCTTTTTAATACGATGACATCACAGTATTCATGATATGATCACTGGATCATTTCTTTCACTATTATAGCTTTGATTGACTTTGGAGCCTTCTCTACCTGAGTAGGATTCTGGGTAGTGCGTCCTGTAATTGCTTCTAAGATATAAAGTTAGTGGTTTTGTTCTTCTAAGCCAAGAGATTCTTTCAGTATGTCTTTTAGGTTTGATTTGGTTTTTTACAAGTTCTCTGAGTTTTTTCTTTATCTGTGAATGTCATAATTTCATTTTCATATTTGAAAGATAGTTTTATGGGATATATAATTCTTGGTTGGAAGTTCTTCTCCTTCAAGGCTTTGAATGTGTCATGCCACTGTGTCTGTGCCAGCATTTTTTCTGCTGAGATATCTGATGAATGACTACAGGGTTTACCTCTGAATTTTAGCTGTGCTGTGAGTCTTGTTGCCTTTAAGAGTTTCTGCTTATGTTCCATTTTGTTAAGCTTGATTATGATATGACTTGAAGTCTTTCTTTTGAGATCTATATTGAGTGGTGTTCAATATGCATCTTGGATATCTATATTCTCTTCTTTCATAAGTTTCTGTCAGCAGCTCAACAGCAATGCTTTCTGTGTTCTCAGGTGTCTCACTCGCCCTGTTCAGGAACTGCAATTAATAGTAGGTTGTTCCTCTTAATAGAATCTCACATGCTTCTTAATGCTTCTTCATTTTTCTTGTTTCTTTTTCCTGATTTCTCCTCACAAATGCTGGAGTCAGTAACTCAGTCTTCCAAATCAGAAAGCCTATTTTCCATTTGTTACATTCTGTTTTCTTGGCTTTGAATTGAAGTTTCTACATCTTTGGTTTTGTTCTCGATCTGTCGGATTTCAGAGTAGTGGTGTTCCATCCAATTGAACAACTTGCTTAATTTTTCATTTTGCTCTGCTGCATTTTGTATAAGGTCTAGGAGGGCTTTCTATATAATCCTTTTGTATTCATCTTATAGTAGTTTCAGGAAAGCTTTTTTGTCTGGGAAGTTCTGGGTGATTTCTTTCGGGAGTCTTCTGAAGCCATGGGTGATTTCTTGGTTATGGTTTTCTCCAGAGTCTGTTGATTTGGGGGCATCATGTGAGTCAGTAGTGACTGAGAGAGATGCTATGAGGATGGTCCACAGTCTTTTCTCTAGGCCATCTTAAAATGGCAGGTAAAAGGTATCTGACAACTTCCAAAGTCAGTGAGGTTTTTAGGTGTATAGGTCCCTCTTCCCAGCTGGCAAAGTAAGCACCTCTATATCGAAACCCAGGTGTTATAAACTAGCTCAAAATACAGAAAGACTACTGTCCTGCTGGTCTCTGCTGTCAGGCCCTAGCTGTAGGTGACACTGTGTGGAATACTGCTTACTGCCAGAAAAGCGCTCTCCTCCGGGCAGGTGCTGCCTCCCAACCCAGGAATTAGGTCCAGCTGAGGCTTCTGTATGGGTATTTCCACCTCCCAGTAGAACCAGATGGTGTCTTGCACAAGCTGGGACCAAAAAAGAGACCAAAGTTGCCAAAATGCAGAGTCCATAGCCTCTGTTGCCAGGCCCCAGCTATAGATGACACTGTAAAATACTGCTTTTCTGCCAGACAAGTGTTCTCCCCTGGGCAGGTGCTGCCATCTAGCCTAGCAACTAAGTCCAGCTGGGACCTCTGTATGGGTTTCTCTGCCTTCCAATGGCACAAAATGGTGTCCTGCACGAGCTCGCCACCACCTTGGCACTGACCACTAACTACGTGACAGAGGCAGAAAGAGAGGCCAAAGGTGCTGAGATGCACAGAGTTGAAAGTCAGGCCCTCAAAACATAGCAATTTTGGTTGCTGGTCCCACCAGCAGTGCATCTGAGACCAGCGGCTAACCAAGTCCCAGCTCCACCCACCTGCCAAGATAGAGAGAAAAAAACCAAAATGGTGAGTTACCTTTGGTTTGTACAAGCCTATGCTTGCCAAGAGTGGAGTCAGTGAAAGAGAGGAGGTTTTACATTCAGTAGTATGAAGTCCGAATTAATAGCCCTATGCTGAGTCCTAGGGCTCACTAGGTGTGTAGAAACCTCCGTTTAATTATTAATTCAGGTCTTGGTTTCCAGAGGGATTTAGAAAGACGTGTGTTTAGTCTGCCATCTTGACTCCACCCAAGGGAAATGCCAAGATGTTTCTTTAATATGAAAATTGAAAACCAAATGGCATTTGGTTCTTTCAACAGCTCTGTTTTATCCCTTTACAATGTTTTTCTTTGTTCCTTTCAGGTAACACAGACAAAGTGATGAATAAAACAAGTCATTCCATGGTACCAGCATTTGTGTTTCTGGGATTTTCTACCTCTAGACCAATGCAGCACTTCCTTATCACCTTCTCTACGATTCCAGATGCATCAGTTGTTCTAGGAAACCTCCCTGGTGTGTTTATAGTGACCTTTGACCTTCATTTAAATTTCCCTATTTAATTCCTTTTAGCTAATCTTTCATTCCTCTATTTGTGCCTTTTAGGTAACAACAGATAAAATCAGTGTATGAAGCAAATTGCTCTGAGGTGTTTGAATTTTTGTTTCTGGGACTTTCTACCTCTAGACTAATGCAACATTTTCTCCTTACCTTCTCTACTGTGTTTTATGTCACAGTTACTCTTGGAAATTTCCTTCTTGTGTTTACAGGGATTTTTGACTCTTGTTTGCATTCCCCTATGTACTTCCTGTTAGCCAACTTCTCATTTATCAACTTATGTTTTTCTACTTTAACAGTTCCTAAGATGATCTCTGACCTGTATTCTGGCCCAAACATCATATCATTGAAGGAATATATTATCCAGATATTTTTTACTTCATGTCCTGGGTGAATCTGGGATGATACTGCTTGTAGCCATGGCCTTGGATTGTCATGTGGCCATATGTAAGCCCCTTCACTACTTGGCCATCATGAGCCCACGGATGTGTGTTTTTCTTCTGGTTGATGCTTAGGTTACTGGTCTTATTCATTCAACGGTCCAGCTAGCTTTTGTGGACATTTGCATTTTTGTGGCCCTAATGAGGTAGACAGTTTTTACAGTAACCTACCTTGGTTTACTAAACTTGCCTGCACAGATAACCATAACCTGGATTTCATGATTACTGCCCAAAGTGGGTTCATTTCCATGGGAACCTTCTTATTGATTTTCTCCTGTATTTTCATCTTAGTCACTGTGTGGAAATGCTCTTCAGGTGGTCTACCCAAGGCCATCTCTACCTTGTCAACTCATTTCACTGTGGTGGTTTTGAGCTCTGGACCCTGAATCTTCTTCTATGTGTAGCCATTTCCCACAGTGGCAGTAGGTAAGTTTCTTGGCATTTTAGACTTTCTGATTACACCTTTCCTGAATACTGCTGTCTACACTTTCAAGAACAAGGGCATGAACATGGCAATGAGGAGACTGAGTAGTCAATTCTTGAGTTTGACAAAGATCTTCTAAGTTACTTCATGTATTTTCAAATAACTAAGTAACACAAATAAAGAAATACACAAATTTAGAGGCCTATCTGATAGATAGTCCAAGTGTTTGATATATAGGGTATCTTATTGAATCAAGTATGTTACTTATTTGAATTCAGAAGGAACACATCTTAGACTATTTTATCCAAAGTTAGTGATTTATTTAATGACATATTTAAATATCCACATATTAGGCTATTTCTGTGTACTTTCAGACTTTCGAGTACTGAAATCACTCATTCTTCTTGTGTTACATATACTTGTAATAGTCCTCACATGATGCTGAAAAGCTTTCAAAATTCCCGAAGATTTTACTCTAGTCACACAACAAGTGATACAAACAAAAACAGAAACTATCTGCTGCTGAGTCAATTCCAGATCCTAGCAACCTTACAGGACAGAGTGGAATTACTCCATAAAATTTCCAAAGAGTTCATGGCAGATTTCAACTGCCTACGTTTTGGTAAGCAGATGTAGCACTTAACTGCTACAACACCAGGGTTTCCCAACCAGTAATTGTTTCTGTTATATTCCTTTATTTATTGAAATTGTCAAGAATTTCATCTTACTTGGATCCATAATCAACACCCATGGAAGCAGTAGTTAAGAAATCAAATGATATATTGCACTGGACAAATATGCTACAAAATACCTCTGTAAAGTGTTAAAAGATGTCATTTTGAAGATTAAGGTGCAAGTGTCCTAAGCCATGGTGTTTTCAGTTGCCTCATATGCATGTGAAAGCTGGACAAGGAATAAAGTAGACAGAAGAACTGTTGCCTTAGAATTATGGCATTGGTAAAGAGTATCAAATATACCATGCATTGTCAAAAGAATAAATTTGTCTTGGAAGAACCATAGACTTAGTGCTCCCTAAAAGCAAAGAAGGAGAGTTTATCTTACATATCTTGGATGTGTTGTCAGGAGGAGCTCATCACTAGAGAATTACATCATGTTTGTTAAAGTATAGGGTCAGATCAAAAGTGGAAGATCCTCAGTCAGTTGGATTGACGTGGTGGGTACAACAGTGGGCTCAAACATAGTAACAACTGTGAGGACAGTGTAGGACCAGGCAGTGTTTCCTTCTGTTGTACACAGGGTTGCTATGGTTTGGAATCAGCTCAATGTCACTAACAATAACAACATGAATTGGAATGCTTCCTTTCATAAAAATATAAATTAGCTCTCAGAAACCCATATTTCATGTTTACTTAAGCTTTATGTTCATTGCCTTATTACTTAGCTTAAAAAGTGCTATAAAGTACCCATTGTAATAGACAAATAACTTTTTTTTAAAAAAAATCTGAATTCGTCATTTTATTATGTCCAGGAAAGATTTTTATGATTAAGCTATGTTGTGTTTCATATTAACTCAATTTAGGAAGTTGGCAGTTGAGTGACAGTCTTGAAAAGTGTTTATGAGAAGTTCATGGAAAAGCATAGAGTATAACATTGCAAATTCTGAAAGTATGACCTCAGGCATGAACTCAATTTTATTCAAATTTATTAACTTAGAAAACAAACACTCAAACTTTTGAACGCACTATGAATACATAATTCTTTCTATATTTATATCCAGTGTATGGATAATTATATTTTGTAAGGGAGAGAAAAAGTTAGAGAGATTTGGAATCTGAAGGAACAAAGAAGAGTCTGGGAGAAAGAATGTGTCTTAGGCTGGGTTTTTTCAAGAAGAAAAACTAGTTCTCTCTCTCTGTAGAACCATCTATATCAAGGAAATGTCTCAGCTGGTTATGGTTCTTTACCTGGTGGTGTGACCCAAATCTTCATTCCTGAAGTGTCTGGGCTTAGTCCAGCCAAGTGCCATCAAGTCAGATCCGTGGTGCTATTAGTAGTTGTGTCCAAATTGGATTGTCTTAGTTTTCCATTGACTTTAATCACAAGGAATGGTAGTAATAAAATATGGTCTCATTTAAAACAAAATGCAGCCCTTTTCCATGATGGAAGTGTTCCAACATAATCAACCTGCCACCAGGTTGTTGTCTAATCATTTCAAGGAATGGTGACACGTTAGTGTTGGTCTCTGCTGTTGGCAGATGGGGGCATTTTGCAATGGCTGTAGACAAGCTGGCCTTGGTGAGTAGAAGTCCATGCATATCCGCAATATACCTGAAAATTTGGTAACTTTGTTTGGGAACCCACTGGGCAATGATGTGAACAACCGGGAAAGACGATGACTGGATTCCAAAGAATACAGCATCCTATCCACTTGACTGTCAAAGTCCTTCTCTGCCAAAGTCATCCTTTGATGAGCATTCACACAAAATACAAATGTCTTTACTTCTTTGGCCCATTCAGAGAGGTCTATTCACATACCTCTTCCCCCTTACCTATTTGTCACTGATTTTCCAATCATGTTCCTTCCAAGTCCCTAACCATCCAGGCAAATCATTGGCCGCATCCCGTGAATCAGTATACAATCACACATCTGGCCATTTTTTCTTCCAAGCAGTGAACAACCAATTACTTTAAGTTCTACCTATTGGGAGAAAAAAACTTCATCACTGTCTTTCAGGGAGGTCCTGGAAAGGGGTTGTAGCACTGCTGCTCTTCACTTTTGAGCAGTGCTTGTATATTGCATGGAATCATTTATAAATTGGGCTTAGTTTCTCACCTGATCACAAGGAACCAGCCATGAGGCCAGAGGGACAGACTGGGAGAAGACATTTGGACTATGCCCTCATGCGACTTGTGCCTTCAGATCCTGCTTGGGCCTGAACTTGTGTATACCACTTCCATTTAATGATGGAGTTCTACTGGGCTCCTTCAACATTACAACTCTGTATGTCAGACAACACCCAGTTCATGATGAGAAGTTCAGGCTTGATGGGCCATGGTTAAGCATTCAGTGTCTACTAAGCTCTAGTAACAAACAAAAACTGTTCTCAAGAAGAGTGTCGTTATCTGTAGGAAATGGCTTGGCTGCTCCAAAATCCTAAAGGTCTGCCCTGTGATTCACCAATAGGGGCTTGTTAAATACTCCAAACAGAATGTCTATCTGCCACTGTCACTTCAGGCATGATTGCATCAGCTGGATCCTATGGCCAACCTGGCAGAGCAGCTTGCAAGGGAGCCTGAACTTATGCAGAGTATTCTCTTGTTGTCAACTCCACTTAAACCCAGCAAATTTTTGAGTGACCCGATAAATAAACCAGACCAGTTTGTTGCTAGGTGCCATTGAGTTGCCTCCAATTTTTAGCAACCCATCAGCAACAGAACAAAACATTGTCCAGTCCTGTGTTATATCAAGATTGTTGTTTTGCTGAAGCCAGTTGTTGCAGCGACTGTGTCAGTTCATCTCATCTTCACATAGTGGTTAAGAGGTATGGCTGCTAATCAAAAGACTGATGGTTCAGATCCACCAGGCACTCTTTGCATACCTAATGGGGCAGTTATACTCTATTCCTTAGTGTTATTGTGAGTCAGAATCTACTCCTCAGCAACTAGATGGATTTGTTCAATTTATTGGCAGTCCAATGTATATTCAATATTCTTCACCAATGTCATGATTCAGAAGCATCAATTCTTTCTAGTCTTCTTTGCTCATTTCCCAACTTCCTCATATACTATGAGGGGACTGAAAATAACCATGACTTAGATTAGGCACACCTTTATCCTTAAAGTGACATATTTTCTCTTTAATACTTTCAAGTGATCTTTCACAGAAGATTTGCCCACTTCAGTGTGTCATTTGATTTCTTGACAGCTGCTTCCATGGCTGTTGATTTTGTATCCAAGTAAAATGAAATCCTTGGCAACTTCAGTATTATCTACGTTTGCAATAATACTGTCCATTGGTCCAGTTGTGAGGATTTATGTTTGTTTTTTGTGTTTGTTTTTATGTTGAGATGTGATTCATACTGAAACCTGTGGTCTTTGATCTTCATCAGAAAGTGCTTCAACTCCTGTTTCTTTTCAGCAGGCAAGGTTGTACCATCTGCATAACACAGGTTGCTAGTGATGCTTTCTCTGTCATATAGTCCAGCTTGGTTTATTTTCTCAGCATACAGGCTGAATAAGTATGTGAAAGGACACAATGCTGATGAACCTTTCCTGCCTTAAAATCATGCAGTGGCTTCTTATTCTGTTTTCCTATGCATTGACCTATACATAAGTTCCTCTTAAATATAATAAAGTGTTCTGCAGTTATCATCTTTCACAAAGTTATCCACAATTTGTTATGATCCACAGAGTAGAATGCCTTAGCAGAGCCAATAAAGCACAGGTAAATATCTTTCTGGTGATCTGTTTTCAGCTAGGATGCACCTGATATCAGCAATGATATCCCTGGTTTCACAGCCCCTTATGAATATGGCTTCAGTTTTTGGCAGTTGCTTGTTGTTGATGTACTGCTGCAATTGCTTTTGAATGATCTTCAGCAAAATTTTACTTGTGTTATATATTGATTGATACTTTTCAATAATTTTCTCACTCTGTTGGATCAACCTCTGTTGGAATAGGTGTGAATATGAATTTATTCCAGTGAGTTAGCCAGGTAGCTATCTTCCAGATTTCTTTGCATAGATAGCTAAGCACTACCAGTGCTGCATCCGCTTGTTGAAACATTTCTATTCACATTTTGTCAGTTTCTAGAGCCTTCTTTTTCACCAATGTCATCAGTACAACTTGGATCTTTTCCTTCAGGATCGTCAGTCCTTGATTATATGTTACCTTCAGAAATGTTTGAATGTTGACAAATTCTTTCTGATATGATAATTCTGTGTATTCCTGTCTGCTTCTTTTGATGCAAAAAGAAAAAACCTGCTGCTGTTGAGTCAATTCCAAGTCATAGCAATTCTATAGAAAGAGTAGAATGACTCCATAAAGTTTCCAAGGAGAACCTGGTGGATTCAAACTGCCAACCTTGTGATTAGCATCCACAGTACTTAACTACTATGCCACCAGGGTTTCTCATAGAATTCATCGTTATTGCAACTCAAGGCCTAAAATGTTTGTTAGGTTCTTTCAGCTTGAGAAATGCCAACTATGTTCTCTTTTGGTTTTCTAACTCCAGGTCTTTGAACATGTGACTATAGTACTTTATTTTGTCTTCTTGAGCTTCCCTTGCAAACTTCTATTCAAATCTTCATGACATCGTCTATTCGCCTTACTACTCTTTGTTCAAGAGCAAGTTACAGAGTCTCTTCTGACTTCCATTTTGTTCCTTTCTTTCCTATATTTTTAATAACCTCTTGCCTTCTTCATATAAGATGCCCTGGATGTCTTTCCAAAACTTATTGGGTCTTCAGTCATTAGTGTTCAGTGCATCAAATCTACTACTAAGATGATTACTAAATTCAGGTGTTATGTACTCAGGGTTATACTTTGGCTCTGGTGGGCATGTCCTAATTTTCTTCAGATTCAACTTGAACTTCATTTGAAAAATTGATTGTCTGTTCTAGTCAGTTTCTGATACTGTTCTAACGATATTGTCCTTTTCCATCATCATTTCCACATATGTAGTTGATGTGGTTCCTTTTTATTCTATCTGGTATAGTCACTGTTTTTATTGTTGTAAACAGATATTTGCATTGAAAAAGTCATCGATCTCACAATCTCCTGCATTGCTTCTGTTATTAATGCTGTATTTTCCAATGATTCATCCTTCTTTTTTATTTCTAGTTTTAGTTTGCAGTCACCAGTAGTATAAACACATCCTGATTGCATGTTTGATTAATTTAGGACTGCAGAAGTTGGCAAAAACCTTCAATTTCTCCATCTTTGGACTCAGTGGTTGGTGTGTAAATTTGAATAGTAGTCATACAAACACAGCCTGGTACTGGTACAGCAATAGACATATAGACCAATGGAACAGAATTGAGAAATCAGATACAAAATCATTCATCTGTGAGCAACTGATATTTGACAAAGGCCAAAGTCCATAAATTTGGAAAAAGACAATCTGTTTAACAATTAGTGTTGCCATAGCTGGATATCCATCAGCAAAAGAAATGAAACAAGACCCATATCTCACACCGTGTAGAAAAACTAACTCAAAATAGATCAAAGAATTAAATATAAAATCTAAAGCAATAAAGATCATGAAAGAAAAAATAGGAACAATGCTGGGAACTACAATATATGGCATAAACAGAATACATAATAATGCTGACAGTGCACAAACACCAGAAGAGGAAAAAGATAAGTGGTAACTACTACAGAATCAAACAGGTTCATCCAAAGACTTAACCAAAAGAATGAAAAGACTACCTACAGACTAGGGGAAAAATTCTGGCTACAGAAAATTGAATTAGCATCTAATCTTCAAAATCTACAAGTTATTACAAAACCTCAGCTATGTAAAGACAAACAACACAACTGAAGATGGTCAAATGTTATGAGCAGACAATGCACTGAAGAAGCCATTCAGGCAGCTAACAGATATTAAGACATATTCACAGTCATTAGCCATTGTCTATTTTCATTTCTGATGATGGAAGGTTTTTGGTATTTTGGGGTAGACTATTGATACTGTGGATTAGTACTTCCATTGTCTTCCAATTTTTTCCTTCAAACAATTTTATTGTTTTAGCTTTCACATTTAGGTCTTTGATCTATTTTGAATTAGTTTTTGTGCATGGTGTGAGATAAGGATCTTGTTTCATTTTTTTTTCAGGTATATATCCAATTACACCAACACCATTTGTTGAAGAGACTGTCTTTACCCTGTCATTGGGCCTTTATCACATGCCAACTGTTCATAAGTGGATGAAGTTATATTTGGATTTTCAATTGCATTCCATTGGTCTGTGCATCTGATGTTGTGCCAGTACCAGACTGTCTTGACTACTGTGGCAGCATGGTAGATTTTAAGGAAAGAAAGGGTAAGGCATCCCACTTTGTTCCTCTTCTTTAGTAGTAATTTGTTTATCTGTGGCTCCTTTCCTTTCCATATGAACTTGGTGATTTGTTTCTCCATCTCATTAAAAAACGTCATTGGAAGTTGAATTGGGATTTCATTGTATGCATAGATTGCTTTGTAGAGAATAGACGTTTTCACAATGTTAAGTTTTCCTATCCAGGAGCAAAGTAGATTTCTCCACTTGTGTAAGTCAGTTCTCATTTCTCGCAGTAGGGGGTTGTAATTTTCTTTGTATAGGTCTTTTGTATCTCTCATTTGATTTATCTCCAGATATTTTATCATCTTGGGGGCTATAGTAAATGGTAATGACCTAGTGATTTCCTCTTTGGTTATCTCTTTGTTAGTGTATAGGAATCCCACTGATGTGTGTATGTTTATCTAGTATCCTGATACTTTGCTAAAGTCTTCTATTAGATCCGACGGCACTTGGCTCTATTAGATCCAGTAGCTTTTTGGTGAATTCTTTAGGGTTTTCTATGTATGAGACCATATCGTCTGCAAATAGCAATACATTGACTTCTTTGCCAATTTGGAGGCCCCTTATTTCTTTATCATGTCTAATTGCCCTGGCTAGGAATTCCAGAACAATACTGAATAGAAGTGGTGACAGTGGGCATCCTTGTCTACTACCCTGTTCTTAAGGGGAATGTTTTCAACTTCTTTCTATTAAGTATGATGTTTGCTGTTGGTTTAGTCTAGATGCCCTTTATTATGTTGAGGAATTTCCCTTCTATTCCGATTTTGCTGAGAGTTTCTAACACAAATGGGTGTTGGACTTTATCAAATGCCTTTTTCTGTGTTGATTGATAAAATCGGGTGGTTCTTGTCTTTTATTTTGTTTATGTGGTTGGTTACATTAATAGTTTTCCTTACATTAAACCATCCCTGCATCACTAGTGTGAATCCTAATTGGTAGTGATGGAATCTTTTTAGGATGTGTTGTTGAATTCTGTTAAGAATTTTTGTGTCTAAGTTCATGAGAGATATTCATCTGTAATTTTCTTTTCTTTCCTTCTTCTTTTTTTTTTTGCTACTTTTAGCTGGTTTTGGTACCAGGGTTACATTAGCTTCATAGAACAAATTTGGGAGTATTCTATCCTTTTCTATACACTGAAATACTTTTAGAAAAACTGGTGTTAACTTCTCTCTGAACTTTTGATAGAATTCTGCTGTGAATCCATCTGGGCCAGTGCTTTTTAGAATGGTAGTTTTTTAATTACCTTTTTGATTTCTTCTTTTGTGATGGGTTTGTTTAGTTGTTCTATCTCTGATTTTACTAGTTTATGTAGATTATATTTTTTGCAGAAAATTGTCCATTTCCTCTAAGTTTTCAAATTTTTTAGAGTATAATTTTTCATAGTATTCTTTTGTGATTCTTTTAGTTTCAACAGTGCCCATTGTCATATTACCCATCTCATTTCCAATTCAGGTTATTTTGTTTTCTCTGTTTTTATTTTGTCGGTTTGTCCAGTGGCTTATCAATTTTGCTGCTTTGTTCAAAAAAACAGCTTTCATACTTGTTTACTCTTTCAATAATTTTTCTATTTTCTATTTCATTCATTTCTGCTCTAATTTTAATAATTTGCTTTCTTCTGGAGGCTGATGGGTTCTTTTGCTGAGAACTTTCTAGTTGTTCAAGTTGATGAGTTAATTCTTTGACTTGTACCATTTCTTCTTTTTGGATGTGTGTATTTATTGAGATGAATCGATCTCTGAGCACTGCTTTTGCTGTGTTCCATAGATGTTGGTAAGATGTCTCTTCATTCTCATTTGATTCTACAAAATTCTCTTATTGTATGCTTGATTTCTTCTTTAACCCAGTAGTTCTTGAGCAAAATCTCATTCAGTCTCCACTTTTTTAATTTAATTTGCATCTTTTGTCTGTTATTGACTTCTAGTTGTACGGCTTTATGATCTGAGAAGAAGCTGTATATTATTTTAATATTTTGAATTTTGTTGAGTATCACTCTGTAGCCTAATATGTGGTCAGTTCTGGAGAAGACTCCATTAGTACTGGGAAAGAAAATATACTTGGTTTCAGTTGGATGAAGTGTTCTGAATATATCTGTAAGGTCAAGTTAGTTGATTGTGGCATTTAGATCCTCCATGTCTTTACTAACCTTTTTAAGGGGATGTTCAGTCCTTTGCCAAGAGTGATGTGTTGAAGTCTCCTACTATTACTATGGAGCTGTCTATTTCTGTTTTCAGTGCAAATAGTGTTTATGTATTTTGGAGCCTTGTCCCTTGTCATTGGGTGCATAGATATTCAGTATGGTTATGTCCGCCTGTGGAACTGAGCCTTTGATGATTAGATTGTGACTCTCTTTATCTGATATGGTGGATTTAACCTTAAAGTCTATTTTGTCAGAGATTAGTATTACCACTCCTCTTTTTAGAATGTTATTAGTCTGATACATTTTATCATTTTTTTTTTTATCCAATCTGCTGCTCTCCTTCTCTTAACTGGTGCATTTAGCCCATTTACATTTGATGTGATTGTTGATAAATATTTTAGTGTGTTTTTTTAGGTGTTGTGGACAGTTCTTCTGTTGCATTTCATTTTCTGTGCTGTATCTTTTTACTTTATTTTATTTTTGTGTCTGTTTTATGTTTGTTTTCCTGAAATTGTGATTTTGTATGTTGCTTTTTGATGTATAGAATTATAGGTTTCTTTTGCAGTTGCACCTTTAGTCCCTTTTATCAATCTAAACGTAGTCCAAACTTCAGAGTCTGTGTATCTCCTTGTCTATCTCCACATCTGGAAGGTTTATGTGTTCCTTCCTTTGACCATCTTGTCCATATAATACAGCTATCAATTATATCTTGAGATCTCTGAATGTCTTTTTATTTTTCTGATTTGGTTTTAGTTATCTTTTTTTGCATTTCCTTTCCTGATGTTATCTAGACACTCTGTTGAGTGCTGGATGTTTAAGTGTATATCTAATGCCTTTGATTTTCTAATCTAAGAACTTCCTCTAATATTTCTTGTAATTTTGGTTTGGTTCTTACAAATCCTCTAAATTTCTGTTGATCTGTGAAAGTCTTAATTACATCTTTATATTTGAGATACAGTTTTGCAGGATATATTATTCTCTTCAAGACTTTGTATATGCTATCCCACAGTATTCTGGTCAGCATTGTTTCAGTTGAGTAGTCTGTGCTTAATATTAATAATTTTCCTTTATAGGTTAATTTTTGCTTATTTCTGGCTGCCCTCAGCAGTCTGTCGTTAGTTTTACTGAGCTTCATTATGGTATGCCTTGGTGTATTTCTTTTAGGATCTGTCTTGGAGTGGGGTTTGATGAGCCCCCTGAATGGAGATCTTCTCATCTTTCATGATATCAGGGAAGTTTTCTGTCAGCAGGTCTTCAACTATTTGCTCTGTATTTTCAGCTACCCTACCCACCTTGCTCTGGTACTTCAATCACACAAATATGATTTCTGTTAATAGAATTGCACATCAGTGTTAGGGATTCTTCACTCTTACCAAGTCTTTTATCTGATTTTTCTTCCTGTGTGCTTGTGTCATCTACTAATTCTGCCTTCCATGTCCTCAATCCTGCTCTGACTTACTACTGAGTTATCAAGATTGGAGATTTTTTTGCTAATCTGTTGGATTTCAGATTGTTGCTACTCAAGTATTTCTTGAAGCTTATTTAATTTTTCAATGTGCTCTGCTGCATTTTGCTTGATGTATCCTGATATCTTGCGCAGCTCTGATAGCTGTAGGAAATTCATCTGAGAAATCAATTGATGCTTTAATTTTGGGAGTTTTTGGAAGCCATGGTAGTCTGCTTCTTCAGGTGTTTATAGATTGAGTGTTGTCTCCGAGCCATCTAGAAGTTGTTGCAGTGGAGGACACTTAATAGTTCAGCAGGCCTGAAAGGTGTCTCTCTGTTGGTGCTGGGCCATAGACTCTGTGCAGTCTGATTATTTTCTGTTGCTTGCTCTTACTGTCCTGCACTGGTCTGCTGCTGCTGCTGGCACAGACCCCCAGTGGGGTAGTTGCTCCTGCTTTCAACAGCACCACCGCTGCTTCTGCCTCTGGGCTGGGGATGTCACTTGCAGAGGCTCTGTGCTTTCATGGCCACTCCAAGGTGTGCAGGACTCAAGTGTTGCTGCTACAGCTTCCTCTGATTTGGGCAGATCCCTAGAGGAGCCTCAGCCTCAGACTCAAGTGTAAGGAGAGGAAGTGGTCACTCATTTATGCCTTTGGCTGCCTAGGTGCTGGGACAACCACTTGCCCTCCCACAGATCACCTAAGCCCAGTTCTCCCTGTTGCACATGGCATCAATGGCTGTCTAACCACTGGGGCAATCTCTCCCCTCCTCCTTGTTGGCCTGAGCTCAAGCCTTCTAGGTGCACATAGCACTAATGGCTGTCTAGCTGCTGGCACTCACTGTCCCTCCCCGACAGTCTCCTGAGCCCAGATCTCCCCAGAGTGCACAGCTCCAATGGCTGCCCACCTTACTAAGGTGACAACTTTACTCCTCTTGGGTCACTTGAGCTCAAAGTTCCCTGGTGCACTTGGTTCTAATGGCTACCTAGCTGCTGGGGCAATCACTGCATTCTTTGTTCACTTGAGTCAAAGCCTTCCCAGTATGTGCAGCACTAATGGCTGCCAAAGTGCTGACGCTCACTGCTCTCTCCCAAAAGTCACCTGAGCTCAGATCTCTGGGCACATGGGGCTCTAGTGGTTGCCCAGATACTGAGGAGATCATTCCAGGCCTTTCTGTCTGTGTGAGCCCAAGCCTCACTGACCCACACAGCTCCAATCCTCTCCCAGTCATGGGTGCACTCTCTCAGCTCCCCAACCCCCAGGCCATGGAAGCCCAGAACTTCCTGGGTCCAAGGCCAGTCCCAGGTCTGGCAGCAGCAGGGCCATTTACTCCATGCCGCCAGGTCCTGCAATCTCCTGTTCTGTAGCTGTGAGACACCTGGGCCTGGGCCTCCTAGTCTCAAAGACCTGCTGTGTGGAACACACTTGAGTACTGCCCTGAGCTCTGCCTTTTCTTGCCCTATTTCTCTGGGACTCTGGGAGCCCTGGCCTCCTGTCCCCGTGCTCCCCGCCCTGTCTCCCTGCTCCTCCTGCCAAGGCCCCCTGGCCCCTTGCTGCTCTAAGTCAGTGCCTGACCACCTTACCAGTGGTTGGGCACTGGCTAATGGCCAGCCTTACCCCAGAGTGTTCTAACCTGCATGGGGTTTTCAGGTCTGGGCTGCAGGCTGCAGCTCTGATGCTTAGGCTGGGACAGGACTCTTTAACGAAATTCAAGGTTGCTCCATCTCTTGTTTCTTGGGCCACTTGCTTGTCAAGATTCGCTGGAGGTGGGTTTTCTCTCTGCCCAGGTTGCCTTCAGTTCTTGGAGAATCTCCACCCAGGCCGTGTTGTTTTATACGAGATGGTTCAGCAATCCTAAGATCTTCCTTTGTCTCCCTTTGAACTTAGGGTTCTCTAAGTACAGGTTAGTCCTTCTAGAATGCTGTTTTTGGTGGATTTCACTAATTTTGAGGTTCTTAGTTGTTTGATTGATGACATTGCATTTTCAGTTGTTTGAGCATTTAGCAGGGATGTGTTGTTACTCCACCATCTTGGTCCTTTTAATTCTTTTGATAAAGTCTTCAGATGAACAAAAGTGTCTCATTCTTAGTAGTTCAAATTTATCTGTTTTCTGTTCTGTTGATCATGCTTTTGTCTGTCAGATTTTGAAGCCTGTCTAAGCTGTGTATTACAACTTCCATTGTTGACCCTATCTTTTCTTGCATGATCTTTATCATTTTAGGTTTAACATTTAGGCCTTTCATCCAAATTGAGTTAGTTTTTATGTAAGTTGTGAGATATGGGTCTTATTTCAATTTTTTGCAGTTGGGTATCCATTTTGACAATGCCATTTGCTAAAAAGACAGCTTTTCCCCAGTTTAAATCTTAGAGTCTTGGTCAGATATCAACTGTTCATAAGAGGATGATCGCATCTCTGGGGTCTCCACTCTGTTTCATTGGTCTCAATATCAGATTGTTTTGACTACTGTATCAGTGTAATAGGTTCTAACATTGGGTAGTGTGAGGCCTCCCACTGTGTTCCTCTTCTTCAGCAATGCTTTGCTTATCTGGAGCTTTTCCCCTTTCCAAACAGAGTTGGTGATTTGTTTCTCCATCTCATTAAAAAATGTCACTGGCATTCGTATTGGGATTGCATTGCACATGTAGATCACTTTGAGTAAAATAGCTATTTTCACAATGTTCAGTCTTCCTATCTGTGAGCAAGATAGTTATGTAAGTCTCTCTTACTTTCTTGCCATAAGATCAAGTAGTTCTCTTTGTGTAGTCTCTTATTTCTCTAGTTAAATTTATTCCTAGGGATGTTATCTATTTAGGGCTATAGTAAATGGTATTTGGTGATTTCTTCTTTGATGATCTCTCTATTGGTGTAAAGGGATTCTACTGATTTACTTATGTTTATCTTATATCCTGGTACTTTGCTGAACACTTCCATTAGTTCAGGTAGTTTACTTATGGATCCTTTGGGATTCTCTGCATGTGCAATCATATCTTCTGCAAATAGGGAGATTTTTACTTCTTGTTTGCCAGTGTGGATGCCCTTTATTTCTTTCTCTTGTCTAATTGCTCTGGCTAGAACCTCTAGTACAGTGTTGAATAGAAATGGTGAGAGTGGGCATCCTTGTCTAATTCCCATTCCCAAGGGGAATTTTTTTTCAATCTCTCTCCATTCAGGATGATATAGGCAGTTGGCTTTGCATAGATGCCCCTTGCTGCGTAGAGGAATTTTCCAGAATAGTCCACACTAAAGAATTTGTTTCTTTATAAATAGACATTGCAAATCATCAGCACTTCTTTTTTTATTATTATTTTTGATTTTTTTTTATTTAATATGACCAAGTGAAAATGTACATTCCCATATAAATTTACATGCCCACCTATATGCAGCTTCCACTGCTCTCCCTGTCTGGTGACAGCACACTATTCTTCTCTGCTCCATACATGTCTCATCCTCCCAACAGTCTCCTTTCCCCTCTTTTCCTCCCACTCTTCTTCCTCCTGCCAGAGGTCAGCAGGATGATATCCTACAGATGTATAGAATCATAAAGTGCATCCACTATATGGTCACTCTACATCACCAAGTCCAATCCATTCGTGTCCAAAGAGTGGACCTTCGTTATGACTTATGGGCAAGGGCAGCATCAGGGCCAGGGGCCATGCTCCCAGGGGAACCCACAAACCACTGGACCATCAATTGAGGTCTTTTAGTGGCACTTCTACAAAATAATTATTTGATTACACTGAATGCTTCCAGTGACAGAAGCTCATACTTACCTCAAAATCACCAGCATTTGTTTTATCCAGATTGAAATGTTTTTCATTCAATTCCATTCAGTGCTATTTGGTTGACTCAATCATATTTTAAAATGAAGCACAACTATCCTGCATTATGAAGTAATCTTTCAGTCATATAGTTTGGGTTTACACATTTTTTTCAAAATTATGCTTGCTCAAGATTCTTCCTTCTCTTTGATTATTAGACAAAAAATCTTCTTGATGTGAAATAGCATAATTAGTACACCAACTTTTCTTTAATTTTACACTCTCCAAATTAAGTCTTATGTGTTGTTGTTGCTGTCTTGGTGTTGTCATTTCCAGCTCACAAAGACCTTGTGTGTATGTAACAGATCTGAGCCATTCTCACAAGAGTAGGTAAGTTTCAGTCTGTTGTTGCAGTAACTAAGTCCATCTATTTTACTGAAGGCCTTTCTCTTTCACTTTCTGTTGTACCAAACATTATGTCTTTCTCTAGCAGTTGGTCCCTCCTGATAACATGTCTAAAGTGAGACAAAGTCTGCCACTCTTTCTTTTAGTGAGCATTCTCATACTTTCTCCAAGAAAATTTGTTCATTCTTCTGAAAGCCCATGGTATATTCTATGCTGTTAGCAAGTACTACAATTCAAGTGTGTTGATTATTTTTTTGGTCCTTCTTTATCACTGTCCACCTTTCACTTGCATTCATATGAGATGATTGAATATACAATTACTATAATCAGGTGTGTGTTAGTTATCAAATTGACATCTTTGCTTTTTAAGATTTTCAAAAAATCTTTTGAAGCCGATTTGCCTAATGCTTTTGATGTCTTGACTGCGAGGTTTAGTGGGTGCTGATTGTTGTTCCAAGTAGAATGAAAATTCTTGACAACTTCAGTGTTCTCTCCTCTTATCATGTTGCTTATAGGCTCTTTCGTGAGGATTTCTGTTTTCTTTGTGCTGAAGGCTGGATATTTCAAGATCTGTCCATGTTTTAGTTTGTCATATTGTTCTGGCTTTTAAGTCATTGTCATGCTGGAAACTGTGCTGCTGGCATTTCAAATACCAGCACGGTCACAAGTGGTGAACATATTTCAGCAGAGCTGCCAGATTAAGAAAGAATAGAAAGAAACATACGATGACCTACTTCTGAAGAAAGTTATAAAGCAAAATCTTTAGGTATAATAGTAGAATTCTATCCTACAGAATGCTGGAACATGTGTCCCTGAAGATGGAAGGCACTCAAAAACAACTGAGGAAGAGTTGCCTCTTCAGGTAGATTTACCCTGTAAGAAGTTGATTGAGTAATGCTTTTGGGAACCGTTATTTCTTAATATGGCATGACCCAAGATGAGAATAGCTTTAAACATACATTAATAATTGAATGTGAATTTACAAAGTAGGAAAATAGGAAATACAAAAAAAGAAATGGAATATTTGAAGATCAATATCCTAGGCATTAGTGACCTGAAATAGATTGGTATGGGGTTTTTAAAGTGAATAATCACATGGCCTACTAAGCCAGGAAGAATAAACCGAAAAGGAACAGTGCTACATTTGTGGTTATGAAGAACAAACTTAAGATTTGTCCGTTAGTACAATGCTCTCAGTGACAGAATGATTTCCACGCATCCACAAGGAAAACCAGTTAATATGACTATTCAAATTTATGCACCAGGCTTAAGGCCAAAGATGAAAAAACTGAAGATCTTTACAAACTACTACATGATCAAACATTAAGGGCCTTATGTAGAATTTAATAGAAATTTATTAAATCAAATTTTTTAATACATTGAAAGAGAGTTGTTATAATAGTGTTGAATGCCTGTAACTATGAAACTGATGGCTCTGTTCTTCTTAGTGTACACTGCTTTTCTGAACAGCACTGTAGGCATTCAGTACATCTGGTATTAATAATGAGAAAGTCTTTGGACTGAATCCCAGGGAACATGTGTTCTAATCCCTTTTCTGCTACCAAACACAGATGAATCACTACTTCAGTTGCGCATCACTTAAGGGAGAAGAGTATTTCATTTCTGCTTCATGGTTTTGTTCAAAAGAAAAAATGAGCTAGTGTTTATAAAGTTCTAAATCTAAGTAGACGTGTGAAATCCTATTCCTCTGTTACAGAATGAGTAAATGGAGGCCATACAACATGATGGTTAAATCTCAGAGATCTGAAATGTGAAAAAAACGTTATTTTAATATTGGCTCTGATATTTGGTATACCGATCTTTGACAGTATAACTCCCTTGGTACTTATTCAATATTGCTATCTCTAAAAAGGGTATGTTAATTACATAATAACCTAAAGTAAACATAATTACCTAAAGTAACCAGGCTATTTCATTAATATGTTTCCCATAGAATTTTAAATGATGACTATTTAATGAGTTTATTAGTAGCCATTTGGATTTCACTGTTATTAGTCAAAATTTCATATAGCTTATAAGCAGACATTCAAATATTAGGGGATGATGATTTTCCCAGACGGTATTTTGTTGCAATATTTTATAACTGATAGTTCCTTTTGTTTTAACAACTATGGCAACCAAATGTCTAGTATGTTTTTCCCCATTTAAAATCATCGGACTGTAAAAGCAAAATTCCCGTGATGAATGGCCTGGGGAGTCAGGATACGAGGTATCAAGTGGTCACTGATTGCTATTGTTAGACATTTTTACAGGAGAGCAGTTGTGAGAAGGACTAACTCTCCTTTATGAAAGAGGCAAACATTGTTAGTAAAGATCCAGTAACAGTTGAAAATACTTGTTTCTGGGATCCTTCTTTTGGCCAGGTAAGTGGGGAAGATGCAATTGAAGTCGGTAGCCTGCTTAAATTCTCAGCTATTTTCCTTATACAGGTAATGACCATTACCTACGCTAGAACATTACAAAACCAGCTGCCGTCTCTTACTCTGCCTCTCTCTTTCAGTCTCTCTTGCTCTATCTCTCCCCTCCATTTATGTTTTCCAATTCAACAAATGTTTATTGAACACCTGCAGGTGCTAACGTTTCTAAGGAAGGAATTAGAACTTTAATTTGTTTCTACGTGTTGCTTCATATGCCTAGATTGTACCTTGATTGACAGGGAAATTTCTGAGTTTAGATTACATAGCATTTCAGTAGAGGATAGTGACATGGACCTTGTAAACTGATTTTAATGTGTGCTGTCTCAGATCCACCAAGTACTCTAGAGTAACTTTTTTTTTTTTAGTAATTCCACCGACATTAGTTTTTGATAGGGTCAAAATAGAGAATAAAATATGCTTTACCAAGAAATCACTATCAATTTTCCAACCATTTGTTCATTTATGCATGCCTGCATCCATCTAACAACCTCTCTGTGCCCCCCTCTGAAACTCACAATGCTTATTCTGGGTCAGGATTTATGAATAAGAGACCATTTCTGATCTCCAGGAGTGGATAAACTTAGGAGACGAGACAGAGAGACTAGTCGCAGTTAATTTCAGTGTAACACTTATTCTGAAAGATTACAAGTATGATATATGAGTATAGAGGAGGAATGTTTAATTCACACCAGGAGAAGGAAACATTATGATAAATTGATGCATGAGGTGGAAGTTTTAGAATGAGATGTGGTTAGCCAAAGGAAAATGTTTGAAGAGTCTTTCTTGGAGAACAAAAGCAGGGTAAACATGAGCAGTCAAGAAAGAACAGGGAGTGACTGTGGTGCATGAAATTTTGACTGAACTTGATGTGGGGAGACACAAGACGACAGAGTAGGAAAATGGGCAGCAGACAAATTTTGAGAGCTTTATGTGTGATGCTGAGGTGTCCTGAAGGCAGAAGTCTCTGTCTGGCTTTTCTGATTCCTTCTTAAACTTTGTGATGTTCTGTTTGCTTGTTTCTGTTCCTCTTTTGTTTTCATCCTGTCTTTATGTCTGTCCCTGTCCTCTTCTCCTTTTCTTTTGTTTTGCTGTCATCCCTTCCCTTACTTGTATCAATCAATAGAACAACAGATTTATTTTTCAGAAATCAACAAAAGACTGCTCATGAATATCAGGTTTTCTCTTAGGGAGGAAATCCTCCTCACTTGGGAGCATTTACTAAAAGTGACATTTGTGATTGTTTTAAATGAAAAAATAGTTTTTCATGCATTTATAATACTACCAATACTCTCCCAGTTTTCAGAAATATGAGGGTATGTTTAAAATGAGTTTTGTCAGTTAATGTTTGTGTAAATGATCCTATACTTTCTTTTGATTTGTTACTTTTTATAAAATTTAGATATCCACTTCAAACTTTTATTATGTTTCTGAGCTTCATCTGCGTTGTAAGCATCTTTTGTTGAGTATCTCACTGCATCCACATTGATGTGATATGGTTCTTCAGGAGTTTTCTTTTACTTCACTATAAGTTTGAATTCACTCTTTCATTCCATTCCAAGAGAAGCAAAAACATGATCAGATAATTGCTTAAAATCCTTCAAGTCTTTCTACTGCTGTTAGCGTAAAAACCAAAGTTCCTATCATGGATACAAGAATTTGTTATGTCTTTGCTCTGCTTATCAATCCAATGTGATTTCAATCGTTCATCCTCTTGCTCCACTGGTCTCCGGTCTCAAGGTCATTACATACGGCATTTCCTTAGACTGGACTTCTTTACTTAAATTTGGGTAACAAAATCATACTTAGCAGAGTCCAGAGCAGGCATCTCTTTGATGAGCTACACTGTTCTCATAGTACTCTGTTTTGTTCTTTCAAATCAGTGATTACAATTCTATCTGTATTTATAACTATTTATTTTTAGCTCTACTGTTACATTGTCTATCCTATGAAGTTAGGTTTTGTTTTTACCACAGATCCTGACATCGTATGTGGTGTATAGTAAATGTTCATTAGGAATGTTAGTTGAAAGGATAAATGAATTCATGAATTCCAAGTTTTTGTAACTATTAGAGAAAATTTCTTTTTATACTAGAATCTATAAACAACTAAGATCTGCTTCTGTCAATGTTTCCATTATATTTCTTTTATCATTTCTTTGTTTTTTGTCTTTTAGGCAGCTACAGACAGAGTCAATGTTTGAAGAAAATTACTCTGAGGTGTCTGAATTTGTGTTCCTGGGACTTTCTACTTCTAGACCAATGCAGCATTTCCTCCTTACCATCTCTACAGTGCTTTTTGTGACAATTGTTCTGGGAAATCTCCTGGTTGTGGTTACAGTGACTTTTGACTCTCATTTGCATTCCCCTATGTACTTCCTGTTAGCCAATCTCTCATTCATGGATTTGTGTTTTTCTACCTTAACAGTTCCTAAGATGATCTCTAACTTGTACTCTGGGCAAAACACTGTATCATTCCAAGGATGTGTCACCCAGATTTTTGTACTTCATGTTCTGGGTGGATCTGAGATGGTACTGCTCATAGCAATGGCCTTGGACCGTTATGTGGCTATATGTAAGCCTCTCCACTACTTGACTGTCATGAATCGACAGATGTGCATTTGGCTTCTGGTTGGTGCTTGGGTTATTGGTCTTATTCATGCAGTGGCCCAGCTAGCTTTTGTTGTCCATTTGCATTTTTGTGGCCCTAATGAGATAGACAGCTTTTACTGTGATCTACCTCGTTTTATCAAACTTTCCTGCATGGATACCTACAAACTGGAGTTCATGGTTACTGCTAACAGTGGGTTCATTTCCACGGGAACCTTCTTCTTACTAATTTTTTCCTATATTTTCATTCTGATCACAGTATGGAAACACTCTTCTGGTGGCTTGTCCAAAGCGCTCTCAACTTTATCAGCTCACATAGTTGTGGTGGTTTTGTTTTTTGGACCTTGCATCTTTGTGTATATGTGGCCATTTCCCACAGTGCCAGTGGATAAGTTTCTTGCAATTTTGGACTTCATGATCACACCCATCCTGAATCCTGCCATCTACACACTGAGGAACAAGGACATGAAAATGGCAATGAGGAGACTGAGCAATCAACTCCTGATTTTCAGGAAGATCTACTAAAATTTTTATTAGAGCAGCAGTGTTACCTTCTGTTAGCATTACTCGTAACAGGAAGTTTAAAAGTTTATACTATGTTGGTCTCATAACGTGGAAGAGTCTGGAAGGTATTATGCTGAGTGACATTAGCCACACAAGGAGAAATACTATATAAGACCACTATTAGAAGAACTCAAGAAAAGGTTTAAACACAGAAGAAAATATCCTTTGATGGTTATGAGGGCAGGGAGGCAGAGGGGCATTCACTAACTAGATAGTCAGCAAGAATTAACTCACATGAAGAGAAGGTTAACACATGATCTATGGGCAGTTAGCACACCTGCACTAGACCGAAAGCTAAGAAGTTTCCTGAAGACAATCAAATATTTCAAGGGACAGAGTAGCAGGGGCAAGGATCTGGGGACCATGGTTTTGGGGAACATCTAGGTCAACTGGCAAAACAAAATTCATTAAGAAAATGTTCTGCATCTCAATTTGGTGAGTGGTTTACAAGTGGCCATTTAAGATACAGCAATTGGTCCCAACCCACCTGCAGAAAAGAAGAATGAAGAATACCAAAGGCACAAGGAAAATACTAGCCCAAGAGGCAAAAGGGGCCACTTAAACTAGAGACTCCATCATCCTGAGACTAGAATAACTAAGTGGTACCTGGCTGACATTGAATACAGAAGAGAGTCCCTCACAGAGCAGGAGAAAAGTAGGGTACAGAACTGAAATTCACATAAAAAGATCAGACCTAATGCTCTGAATGAGACTAGAGGAACTTTGGAAGACATGGTCCCTGGACTCTTGCTTCAGCCAGAACTTTAACCATTCCTGAAGCCAACCCTTCAGACAAAGATTAGATTGGGCTATGAAATATAAAATAATACTCATGAATAGTGTGCTACCTAGTTCAAGTAGGTGTGCAATACCAAATGAGTGGCCCCTGTCTGGGGGCAGAATGAGAAGGGAGAAACGGACAGGAATTGACTGAACAGCCATGGGAAACCAGGAATGGAAAGAGGTAGTGTGCTGTCATATGATAAAGATTATGACTGGTATTACCAAACAAGATATGTATACATTTTTGTATCGGAAATCAACTTGTTATAAAGTTTCTCCTAAAACACAGCTAAAGGAAAGAAAGAAGGAAAAGAAAAATGTTTACAGGCAAGAAAACCCTCTGGAGCTCATTTCTACTCTGTAACACATGGGGTCACCATGAGTTGGAATGAACACGATGACAGTGGGTTTGTTTTGTTTTTGCTGCAGTGTGTATTTAGTGAATGGATGAATAAAAAAGGAAAAAAAATTGGGAAAGTAGTTTATATTACACTGGGAAAACTTATTGTCCTAAATTTGTTGTTGTTAGGTACCATGGAGTTGGTTTCAACTCATAGCAACCTTATGCACAACAGAACTAAGTACTACATGGTTCTGCCTCATCCTCACAGTTGTTGCTATGCCTGACCCTACTGTTGCAGTCGCTGTGTTGACACATCTCACTGAGAGTCTTCCTCTTTTTTGCTGACCCTCTATTTTTCCAAACATGATGTCCTTCTCCAGGGACTGATCTGTCCTGATAACATGTCCAAAATATATGAGATGTTGTCTAACCATCATTGCTTCTAAGGAACATTCTGTTGTACTTCTTCAAAGATAGATTTGCTCATTCACTTGGGAGTCCATAGGATATGTAATATTATTCACCAAAACCACAATATAAAAGTGTCAATTCATCTTCAGTCTTCCTTATTCATTGTCCACCTTCCATAGGAGGAGATGGAAAGGACTATGGCTTGGGTCAGGCATATCTTAGAGCTTTAACAGCTTAGAAAGCCATGCAGAGTTTATTGCATGTTAATAACCAGTGGTTGTACCATATATTTAATTATTTAGCCAATAATTTTATGTAGCTGTAAGACTAAAATACAGCAAACACACTTTTTGTGTGGCTGACACTCTCACTAGTTGGTAGAACTTTCTGTTTTTTTTTTTTTTTTTTTTTTTTTAATAAAATCCAAGCTATGGAGCTGTATTTGCAGAGCTACTGGTACTGGATTTTTACTGTCATTGAAATAAGAAACACTATCTTTTAAAAGAAAAACTAGTTCTCGTCATAGTTATTCTTTGGCAAGAAAAGCAGGCTCATGTTCTATGTTGGTTCAGGCTTGTTATTTCTATTTTTTCTTTCCTTGCTCTACCTCTTATTTTAAGAAATGGAGTCAGATACATTAAAATTTAGAAAAAAGTCCCAAGAGTCTACTTCAGAAAAACCAGTCATTGAAAAGCTCACGAAATACAATTCTTCTCTGATGTCCATGGGGTCACTAACAGTTGAAATTTAACCTACAGTTTTTTTTAGTTTGATTATTATATTTGAAAGAAATTATATTTCTTAATTAGATATTGTCTAATATGCACATACACAGAAAGCTATAAAGTGGGCCAAGGAAAAGTTACAAACATTTATAAGTGTTTGACTACCTTTTTATGATGCAGTCACTGAAACAGCAAAGTAATGTCTTCTCTGTCTCAATCTAAAGTTTAGCTATGTACTTTAAATGTGTGCTACAGTAAAATGGTATAAATTTATGATGGACATTCAGCTGAAGACAGTATGACTAGCCTGGAATTGAAAAAATATTAAGAATGGGAACCATACATATCATCTTGCTCAGTAATGGAAAAAAGGGTACAATGCAGGAATGAACACTACCTTATGTTCAGTTATTAAGCCCGTGCTTGTTAACTTTCAGACCTGGGACTCTTACTACTACATAAAATAAAACAATATCTTCTGATAAAATTTGCTTGCCAAAATTGCATTCTTATACTGTCATGGAATTTGCTTCCATGTAACTTTAATGTTGAACTCCTCACTGTATATTTTGGAGCTGTGCAGAAAAGAGCATCTTCCACAGTGTCCCTTCTTTTCCTGTTTGAGCATAAAAAAAATTCTGTCATGTCTTCGAGTTTTTGGAAACCCTGGTGGTGTAAGTTGTTAATTGCTACTTCAGCTGCTAGCGAAAAGCTCAGCAGTTCAAATCCACCAGGCCTTCCTTGAAAACTATGGAGCCGTTCTACTTTGCTCTGTAACGTTGCTATAAGTCAGAATTGACTCGATGACAACAGGCTTGTTTTGTGGTTTGGTTACTTGATTTTAGTATCAGGGTTATGCTTAATTAATAGAATGAGTTTGGGAGTAGTGTCTTCTTTTCCATGCCAAGAAATAACTCTGGTAATAGTTGTGTTAACTTTTCTCTGAAAGTGTGGTAATTCTCCAATGAAGTCATCAGGACCAGGACTTTCTTAGCGGGGAGAAAGGGCAATTTTTAAACTATCTTTTCAATCTCTTTTTTTTTTTATACGTTTACTTACTTCTTTAGCATCTGTGTTAGTTTAGGTAGGTAATGTGTTTCTAGAAATTTGTCCATTTCCTTTAGGTTTTCAAATTTGTTAGAATACATTTTTTTCATAGCATTATTATGATCCTTTCAATTTCAATTGGGTCTGTTTTGATATTGCCTATCTCATTTCTTATTCAGGTTATCTGTTTCCTCTCCTGTTTTACTTTTGTCAGTTTGGCCAATGGTTGATGGATTTTTGATGATCATTTCACAGAACCAAATTTTAGTCTTGTTAACCATTTCAATTGTTTTTCTATTCTTTAACCTTTTAGTTTTGTGCTAGTATTTATTATTTGCCTTTGTCTGATGTCCAAGTTCTTGTTTTGCTACTATCTTTTTATTCATTAGAGTTATGGGGTTAATTATTTGTCTTGGGTACTTTCTTCTTTTGAGATGTGTATATTTACTGCTATAAATTGACCTACGATCACTGCAATTGCTGTGTCTCAAAGGCTCTGGTATGACTTGTTTTTTTTCTCATTTGATTCTATGAATTTCTTTATTTCATCCTTAATTTCTTCTTTAACTCAGTAGTTTTGAAACATGTTCAATTTCCATGTATTTTTTCTTTGCTTTTTCTGTTACTGATTTCTACTTTTATGGCCTTATGGTCAGAAAAGATGCTTTACAATATTTTGATACTTTGGAGTGGCTTGTTTAATGGCCTAATATGTGGTGTATTCTAGACAAGTTTCCGTGTTTGCTGGAAAAGAAAGTATACTTGCCTGCTTTTGGGTGGAGTGTTCTGTATGCATCTATGAGATCAAGTTGACTTATTGTGGCATTTGAATCTTCTGTATCTTTCTTGAGCTTCTATCTGGATGCTTTTTCTTTCACTGGATGTGGACTGTTGAAGTCTCCTACTGTTATTAAGGAGTTGGCTATTTCTATTTTCTGTGATATTAGAATTTTTGTATGTGTATTTAGAAGCCTTTTAAATATTTAATATTGTGATGTTCTCCTGAAGTATTGATGTTAATCATTATATAGTGTCCTTCCTTATCCAATGTGTGGATTTTACTTTAAAATCTATGTTATAAGAATTAATATTACCACTCCTGCACTCTTTTGAGTGCTGTTTGCTTGATATATTTCTTTCCATCCTTTGAGTTTTAGTTTGTTTGTGTCTTTAAGTCTAAGGTGTTTCTTTGTAGGTAGCTTATAGACAGATCATGTTTCTATTCATTCTTGCACTTTCTATCTCTTTGTTGGTACATTTAAGCCACTTACATTCAGTATAAATTTTGATAGATATGAGTTTAGTGAAGTCATTTTGATGCCTATTTTATACATTACTAACAGTTTATTTCCTCCACTTAATTTTCTGCACTGAGTCATTTCTCTTTTATTAAGTATTTTATTACGCTTTAAGTGTAAGTTTACAGTCCAAGTCAATTTACAATATAAAAACCCACATACACACCTATGTGCAGCTCTAACTGTCCTCACATCTTATATTACAGCACATATCTTCTTTATACTCTATGCTTCCTGTATTCGTAGAACCAATTCCTGTCTCCTATTCTCCTCCCTCCCATCTCACCAAGACAGGAGCTGCTCTGGCAACCTTGTATATATATTTAATCCAAAAGCACATACTTCACCAGCTTCACTCTGTCTTACAGTCCAGTCCAATCATTGGGGAGTTGGCTTCAGTAACGTTTTCAGCTCTGGGCTAACAGTGAATCTAGGGGTCGTATCCTTAGGAGACTTTCCAGGATGTTGGACCATCAAGTATGGTCTTTAGTGGAGTTCTAGATATGTACCCCCATTTTTCTCCTGCTATGTCCGGAGACATACCCTGGTTGCATAGTGGTTAAGTGCTACAGCTGCTATCCAAAAAGTTAGCTGTTCAAATCCACCAGGCACTCCTTGGAAACTCTATCAGGCAGTTCTACCGTGTCCTATGGGGTTGCTATGGGTTGGAATCAACTTGATGGAAGTGGGTTTGATTTTTTGGTTTGTGTCAGGAACTCCATGTTGTGTTCACTTTCAGGGAAGCCACTGATGGTGGCCAGGCACCACGTAGTTTGTCCACTGATGTGTTGATGTAGTGTCCCAATCACATGGCCCTTTTTGTTTCCTGGGCTTATATTCTCCTCATGTCTTTGATGTCCTTTGTATTCCTCTGCTCCAGGTGAAATGGGACCAACTGATGCTCCTTAGATGTCAGCTTACTAGCTTTTAAGACGCCAGAAGTCACTCACCAAAATCGGATGTAGAATGTTTAAAGAAAATTTAGGGGAGTGGAGCCAAGATGGCAGACTGGACATACATCCCCTCAATTCCCTCTGAAAACTGAGGCCTGGACTGATAGTTGGATGGAAAACCCTAGACATCCAGGGAGCCCTAGGATGCAGCCAAGGGTTGTCAGACTGCATTACCACCACTAAAAGGCAAACTTCTTCTCTTTGGCACAAGCCAGCACATGTTGAGACCTACTCCTGCTGACGCATTGCTCGGATGGACTGAAGATACTTTTTTTTTAAAAAAAAAAAAAAATCTGGGAGATGGGGGATGGGCATCTCACATCAATATTTCCATGTAAACAGTGTTGCACTAGGATGTCCAGAATAGGCATAAGACTCCAGCTGCAGATGTGGGATAATACGTGAGTGAGGCAGGAGTGATTTCTCCTCTTAGTGGGTGTCCAGTTGGAGATATAGTCCCTGTCTGCTAGGGATGTGTTATGAGGGAGATTCTGTGTTCAGTCTTCCTGTCCCTGGTACAGGTAGCTATTGGGAGTAAGAGGCACTATCAGTCCTAGTTCCCTGGCACGTGTGGCTGGATGGAGTGGGAGGCCCCACTGGCCCTCAGACTATCAGTGCAAGCAGTTAGGGGAAATGAGAAGCACTGCCAGCCTTCCAGTCTCAGAATGGGTGGCTGGATGGAGTGGAAGGCAAGGCTGACCCACAGGCCCTTGCCAGGGCAGGCTGGAGTAAGCAGATTCCTGGCATAGATGACTAGATAAAGAGACAGGGACCTCCAGCCTGCAGACCCCTAGTGTGGGTGACCAAAGGCAGTAGGAGGGACCACTGGTTCTCAAACTTAGAAAGGGTGAGTGAAGTGAGTAGGAGGTGCTATAGGTGCATGGTCCTCTGCCATGGGTAGCTGAGCCTCTAGTCTTTGGACTTCTGGCTCAGTGGGCTGGGCAGTGATTATTGTTTCTAAATTGCTGACGTACATGGGGCAGAAGCATTGGTGAGGATGGTGTGGAGGGACCACAGGCCTGCGGGCCACTGGCACAGGGGTTTGGCCGGTTACAGTGACTGGAGTGTGTGCACTTCACATTCATAGGGGAGGAAGCACTTCTGCCTGGCTCCAAACATGAGTACAGAGTCTCTCCTCCTTGACTGGACCAGATTATGGGAGTTTCAGACTGGAACACTTCTTGTTTTGTCTCAATATAGTCACAATGTGCAGATCTAGCAGGGCTTTGTTGATAAGTATTTCTCTGTGTTCACTGTCTCTCCTTCCACTTGGCATCCAGTTTGATTCTTCAGCCTTGTTTTTGATGCTTAAGGTTCCAAAGCTGTCTTCTACATCTAATTCACTTCTTTTCTTGAGTCTTTGTTGTAGGTAGTACATTATGAAGTGTGTGTCTGCTCTGTCTTCTTCTCTGCTGTAATTTTTGCAGGAGTAGGTTGTCAGGTCTTTTCTCATGTGGAGCTTCTGGTGGATATGAATTCCCAGCATTTTGGTTAGGAGTGGAGTGCTTAACTATTGTGCCATGAGAGCAGCTACTGCAAATTTCTTCAAGTGCACATATGATTATTTCACTTTTCTGCTTCAGTGGCATCTAACATATAGACCAAATTTTCAGCATGCATTATGAAGTACTTCTTGTCCTGAACCTACTGGTCTTTTATTTATCCCAACTTTATCTGTTTCTTCATGCTCATGGATTTTTCCCTATGTAGATCACTCTTGCTACACTTTCCCAGTTAATTAACCTTGTTCATGATATAGAGCTTAATAAAAATGTCATCTGTCAGACAATATCAGATAAGACTGTTGTGAGTGTTCCCTGTTCTTATAGCTCCTTGTTCTTTTTTTATATCAATTATTATCATTAAAATCCACTGTGACATTAGTTACTTAATGCTGAGCTTCGTTAATCAGTAGCAAACTGCATCAGGAGAGGATCTGTGTTTTATTCCAGAATGGTTTTATAGGGGATTTTCATGATGCTACTTAATTAATGTTGTTAAATAAATAAAACTTTTTTTCCAGAAGGACTTTTGTAGCTGTTGATGAAGATGTTTGCTTGACATCAGGTTTTAAAATAAACTGTTATCTGATTCTTACAATAGCTCTAGCAGATCCCTTTTTTTGTCGTTTTTCCTTTTAGGTAACACAGCCAAGTCAATGAGTATAACGAATTATTCTGTGGCATCTGAATTTGTATTCCTGGGACTCTAACTCTAGACCAATGCAGCATTTTATTCTTTCCTGCTCTACCATTACATATATATCAGTTGTGTTTGGAAACCTACTGGTTGTGTTGACGGTGACTTTTGACTCTCATTTGCATTCCCCTGTGTATTTCCTGTTAGCCAATCTCTCATTTATGGATTTGTGTTTTTCTACTGTAACAGTTCCTAAGATGCTCTCTGATCTATACTTTGGGCAAAGTACTATATCATTTCAATGGTGTGTCACCCAGATTTTTATGCTTCATGTTCTGGGTGCCTCTGAGATGCTGCTGCTCACGTTGATGGCCTTGGATTGCTATGTAGCCATATGTAAGCCCCTTAACTACCTGCCTGTCATGAGCCCACGACTGTGGATTTGCCTTCTGATTAGTGCTTGGGTAATTGTTGTTGTTCACACAGGCTTCCAACTAACATTTGTAGTCCATTTGCATTTTTGTGGCCCTAATGAGATAGACAGCTTTTACTGTGATCTATCTTGGTTTATCAAACTTGCCTGCACAGAAACGTGCAGACTGGAGTTCATTGTTACTGTCAACAGTGGAATTGTTTCCATGGGAGCCTTCTTCTTATTGACTTTCTTCTACATGTTCATCTTGCTCTTCAAGTGGTCTCTCCAAAGCCTTCTCTGCATAGTCAGCTCACATCACTGTGGTGGTTTTGTTTTTTGGACCTTGCATCTTTGTCTATATGTGGCCATTTCCCACAGCATCGGTGGATAAATTTCTTGCCCTTTTGGACTTTTTGATCACACCTCTCTTGCACCCAACCATCTACACACTGAGGAACAAAGACATGAAGATGGCAATGAGGAAACTTACTAGTCAATTCCTGAGTTTAAGAAAAATTTAAGTAAAAGAGTTCATTTTGCATTGTGTGTTTTCAAACCACATCAAGTAACACAAATGTTTAAATAATTATACAAAATTAGTAACTTAATTGGCAGATATTCCATGTGATTGAGGTATAGACCATCTTATTCAATCATGAATGTTACTTATTCTAAATTTAGGAGGGAAATAGCTCTGATTTTTAATTTAAAGTCAATTGTTCATTTATCAAATGTTTTTTACTTGCTCATTTATTGACATATTTATATGCATTTAAGAGCTTTCAAGTACTGAAAGCACATTCTTTCTGTGTGGCCTATATTTTTAATTGTCTATAGATAATCTTGAAAAGTTTTTTAAAAACTCCATCCACAGTCCTGTATAGGTGAGAATGAATAACCTTTGTCTTACATACCTTGAACATGTTATTAGAAAAAAACCAGTCCCTGGAGCTAAGCTTGGTAAAATGTATGGTCAGTGAGAAAAAATGAAGACCTTTTTCAAGATGGACTGACACAAGGACAGTAACAATGGCTCAAACATAGCAACTATAGTGAGTATGGTGCAGAATTAGGCAGTGTTTCCTTGTGGTGTGCACAGGGTTTCTATGGGTCAGAACCAACATAACAGCATCTAACAACAACCACATAGAGGGGAGAATTTATTCAAGTAAAGACACAAATAAACTCCCATCACATTAATTCCTGGGAAACAAATTAACTTATGCTTTATGTTGATTTAAGTTTTATGTTCACTGCTTCATTAATTAGTTCAAAAATGCTCTGAATCATTCACTGTGAAAGAACTATTGTAGGTTAAAATCTTAATTCACTGTTTTATAATATTCAGAATAGATTGTTGATTGTTATTATGTATACCTTATTAACTCTGTATTTAGGAAGTTTCTTGACAGTTGTATGACAGTCTTTATAAACATTTATAATAAATTAATGCAAAAGCATAGAACATAGCCTTGAAAAGCTGAAATTGTGGCTTCTGGTATTAGACAGCATGGATTCAAATTTATGAACTTAGAGACAAAATACTCAAACTTTTGAACTTAATATGTGGAAATTATGAAACAATATCATTAATATCACACATGTAAGTGCAGTTTTGCTGAAGGTAATTCTAAAGTGATTGCAGTAATGTATCAACAAGCAACTGCCAGAAATTCCAGACAGATTTAGGACAGGATACAGAATGAGGGGTATCATTGCTGTTGTCATGATCTTGGCTAAAAGCAAAGAATACCAGTAAGACGTTTACTGGTGCTATATTCACTATACAAAGGCATTAAACTGTGTGGATCATAACAAGCCATGCATAACATTGTGATCAATGGAAATCCTAGAACACTTAATTGTGCTTGTGAGGAACCCATAAACAGAACAAGCAGCAGACATTTGAGTAGAACAGGGAATACTGCACGGTTTAAAGTAAAGAAAAAAAAATGTATGAGGATTATATCCTTTCACCATATTATTCAAGCTATATGCTGAGCATGGAACATGAGAAACTGGACTATACGGTGAAGAACGAAACATTAAGATTGAAGGAAGACTCATTAATGAACTACTCTATGCAGATGATACAACCTTCCTTGCTAAAAGTGAAGAGTACTTGAAACACTTGATGAAGATGAACGATCACAGCCTTTAGTATAGATTATACCTCAACATGTAGGAAATAAAACTCCTCGCACTTGGAAAAATAAGTAGCATCCTGATAAACAGAGAAAATGCTGAAGTTGTCAAGAATTTCATTTTATTTGAATCTACAGTCAATGACCACAAAGGAGCAGTCAAGAAGTAAAATCACATATTGCCCTGGTCAAATCTGCTGCAAAAGACTTCTTTAAAGTATTAAAAAGTAAATAGTCCAATTTGAGGACTAAGGTGTGCCTGACCTGTGCCTTGATGCTTCCAGTCACTGATATGCATGTGGAAGCTGGACAGTGATTAAGGGTGACTGAAGAAGAGTTGATGCCTTTGAATTACGGTGTGGGTGAAGAATGTTGAATTTATAATGGACAGTCAGAAAAATGAACAAGACTGTCTTTAAAGAAGTACAGCCAAGATGCTCCTTTGAAACAAGGATAGGGAGACTTTGTCTCACATACGTTAGAGAAGTTCTTAAGAGGGAGCTGTCTGTGAAGAAGCACACCATGCTTGGTAAAGCAGAGGGTCAGCAAAAAAAGAGAAAGACTGTCACTGAGGTAGATTGACACAATGGCTGCAACAAGGGCTCAAGCATTACAATTCTTGTGAAGAAGGCTCAGCACTGGGTAGCATTTTGTTCTGTTGTACATAGGATTGCTATGAATGGGAACCAACTTGAGGGCTTCTAACCACAACAATACCAAACTAGTTTTTCATATATTTAAACCCAGCATAGAAATAATTATATTTTGTATGGAAGAGAGAGTATGACAGTTTTAAAACCTGAGGAAGGGAGAAGTATTAGGAGAAAGAATGTAAACAGAATGGATAGAGAAGTGTAACAAGGGGTGACTGACACGTGGTAGGTGAGAAAACAAGAGGGAGAGCCTTGGAGATCATACGAGGCCTGACAATTAAGTCCGTGGACTTCATTGTTCTAAGTGATACATACCTCACTGCTGACTGTCACGACCATCACCTTTGAAGTACTGCCCTTGGGAAGCGATGCACCAACACCAACACCTAGTCCACTGATCCTTCCTGATAACATTTCCAAAGTACATAAGATGCGTTCTTACCTCTTTGCTTCCAAGGAGCAGATCTGTTTGTTCTTTTGGCAGTTCATGGTACATTCAACATTCTTCTCCAGCACCATGATTCAAAGGCATCAATCCTTCTTCTGTTTTCTTTGTTCATTGTCCAGCTTTCATATGCATATGATGTGACTGAAAATATCGTGGCTTGGGTTAGGTGCATTTTAGTCTCCAAGGTGACATCTTTACTTTTCAATACTTTAAAGAGATCTTTTGCAGCAGATTTTCCCAGTGCAATGCATCTTTTAATTTCTTGACTGCTGCTTCCATAAGCATTAATCATGGACTGAAGTAAAATGAGATCCTTGACAACATCAATCCTTTCTCCATTTATGATGATGTTGCTTACTGGTCCAGTTGTAAAGATTTTTGTCTTCTTTTGTTGAGCTGCAATACATACTGAAGGCTGGACACCGACTGTTCTTTCTGGTACAATGACTCTGTATTCCTTCTATGTTCTTTTGATGATTCCCTGAGTCATTTAATATTTTCCTTATAGTGTCTGTAAAGATGAATGAGATGAAAGAGGTACGGAGTTAACTAGGCTATTTCATTAATACGGTATCAACTGAATTTTAAAGAATGGCTTTTTAATGCATTTACTAGTAGTTATTTCTTGTTTACTATTATTAATCTAAACAATATTTAGTTTATAAACAGACATTCAAATGAGAGGAAATGGCGATCTTTCTAGGAGATATATTCTTGCCATATTTTATAATAGTTTATTTTGCTTTAGAACAACAACAACAACCAAATATCTAGTATTTTTTTCCACATTTAAAGTCATGGGAATCAAAAAGCCAAATTCTCATGAGTTATAGCATGGGGAATCAGTCCGAGAGGCATTAGATGGTCTCCGAGATCTGTTGCTAGGCTTTTTTTAGACTAGAGAAGTGCGAAGCGCTAATTTCCTTTATCAAAGAGTGAAACATATTAGTAAAGGTTCAGTAACAGTTGAAAATACTGGTTTCTGGGGTCTATTTTTCAGTCAGATAAGTGAAGAGGATGTAATTAAAGTCAGTAGCCTGCTCCAGCCCCCAGCTGTCTTTCTTGTAAAGGTAATACGTAGTGTATCCATCCTAGAACATTACAAAGTGACCTGCCTTCTCTTATTCTTTGTCTCTTTCTTGCTCTCTCGTTTTCTTTCTCTCTTATCTCTGTTTCTCTTTTCTAATTCAAAAAACATTTATTGAACACCTGCGGGGCTAGCCTTTCCAAGTGGATGTATGTGTTATTTCATATGCCTAGATTTTTGCCTTGATTCAGAAGAAAACTTCTGAGTCTAGATTGTATTGTATTTAAGTAGGGACTAGTGAAATGAGCCTAAGAAATTGATTTTAATGTGGAGTGCCTCAAACCTGCTACTTGCTTTAGAGGAGCAATTTTTTTTTAATGTTTCTATGTCCAAAATACAGAAAACAACAACAACAAAATTTTCTTTGCTGTGAAATTGTCACACCCGTTTATTTAAATATGCATGCCTGAAATCATCTAACTACCTCTGCATTCTTCCCAAACTCACAACATTTACTCTGGTCCAGGATTTATGAATAAGAGAGTCTGAGATCATGAGAAACACATAAACCTAGCAGAAGAGACAGAGAGACTACTGATTATTAATTCTAAGGTAAAAAAATGAGCATTCTGAAAGGTTGTCAAGTGTGATATGTGAGTATATAGGAGATATGTTTAATCCAGACTATTTGAGACAGGGAGATATATTTGATGACTTGATGAACAACGTGAATTTTTCAGAATGGGATGTGATCAGTCAGAGGAAAAAGTGTGAGGATTCCTTCAAGGAGAACAAAAGCAAAGTAAACATGAGCAGCCAACAAAACACAAGAAATGGCTGTATGAGAGAAGCCTCACAGTTCTTGAGGTTGTGTCTGAACTGTATGTAGGCAGAACCAAGGTGACAGGCTAGGAAGCTGGGCGGCAGACAGATTCCAAGAATTTTATGTGCCGTGCTGAGGCGTTTTGAAGGTGAAAGCTGCTATATGCTGTGCTAACTGCTTCCTTCTTCCCCTTTGTGGTGTTCTTGCTGGTTTCTGTCTGCTGTCTTCCCATCCTTGTGTCTGTCCCTTCCCTCTTCTCTATTCTTTCTTTTTCTGTCGTCTTCTTCCTTACCTGCACTAGTCGACTGAACAACAGATATATTTTTTTTAAGAAACTAGTACAAAAAAATGAAACAAACAAACAAACAAAAATGACCCCACTCATGAATATAAGGTTTTACCTCAGGGAGGAATTCCCCACTGAGAACCTTTCAAAAAGTAAATCTTGTACCTTTCATGGGAAAATAGTTGTTCACACATTTCTAAACGTTTATATCAATTCTTCAGTGCTTATGTTAGTGGTCCTGACATCACTGTATGCTATATTTGCAGAACTGTGTGTTTCAATATCTTATTTTTATATTAAAAATCATTATAAGTCAGAAGTAATGCAGGATTCTTTTCAATTGTTTAAGTGATACAGAATTATATGCATTACAAAATGAGAGCCACATGTACTTTTCAGGAATTCAGCGCTACTAAAACTTGGTGTGTACTTTTGGAGATTTTTTTAAAAGTCAAACATACAAGCACATGCAGAGTTTCATATTATTCAGTTTATTATATACGTTTTGGCTTTTCACTAAACCTGGAAAATCATTTCATATTTGTATCTCTAGTTCATTTTAACAATGTATTGTAATCCATTATACACAAACTAAATACGAAACTTATTGCCCTGAAATCAAATTCTGACTGACAGCGAGTGACCTTATAGGACAGAGTAGAACTGCCCTTGGGGACTTCCAAATCTGTAAATCTTTATGGAAGCAGAGTGCTCCACTTTTTTTACCTTCGAGCAGCTGGTGGGTTCAAACCAACTATCTTTTGGTTAGTAGGCCTTTTGATTAGCTTAGATGTGCTATGATGTCATTAATATGTCCCTACTGAGTGACATGACAATAATAAATGTGCATGTTTTTATGTGTGCGTGTATTTATGTGTGTTTGCATATGCATAAATAAAAACTTTTGATGTTGTATTTATATTTCTAGAAGTAGATTTGAGAGTTGAAGAGTATAAAAAAATTATCACTTTGTAACATGTTCAACAGTGCATAGAAGCCAAGTGCCGTCGAGTCGGATCCGACTTTATATCTAATCTGGGAAAACTTTTAGAATTCTCTTTTTATTTCTTTGGCTTGCTGTCTTAACTTTTCCCAGTTGACAGAGAAAACCAAAAACAACGACTCTTAATGCTGGGTGAAATGAATGCAATTAAATATTTTTATTGGCTGTTTTTATGTGTTGTTGCTGCTTCGAGTTGTGTGCACATCTTTTTATTTTGCTAGATCTCATTGTAGAGGTCATATATTGATATGTACATCAACTATAATACTTTCTTTTTTTCATTTCTGGCAATATGTTTTCTCTTTCTGTTGATCTGCATCAAATTAAATCAACTTGTTTATTACTAAAATAACTTTCAACACTTGGATCATAAGGAAATAAGGAAAAACCAAAATTGTTTTTCTACCCTCAGTGGTGGAAAAAACTATCAGAGCTTTTTCTTTGATCTTTAAAATATTTTTGTTCATTGTTACAATTGGGAAAAGGCTGTTTCTTTTGCGTTTCACGATACGCATCTTCTAAAATCCATAAATCACCTGGTCACCTCCTTTTAGAGAGAGACTGACTGTAGTGCCACTTGCCTCAGAGGTCATTCCATTCTCACTTGCTGAGTGCTCCTCTATTTTTTCCAGTAATCGTCTAAGAAGTCCCCGCTCAGTGCCCTTATGGTAGGGACCCCTAACAGCACCCCTATAAGACTTTTGGCTACACTACCTGCTGCATGTCCATAATCCTCAGGACACCCATTTCTGCCTGGCCTGCCTGCCATGAAATCTAATCTTGTCTTTAGTGGGTCAATAGTTCTCCCAACTACTTCTGCTGCTCTTCTGCTGAAGCTGTTGTTGGGTCAGCCCCAAGCTGGAGTCTGGGCATGGTGCAGAATGGGCATGGCACAGTATGGGGTGAAAACACAAGAAAGAATGGTTGTCGGTGGTACAGATCTTGGATGAGAGCTTGGTGTTGCCATGTAAGTGGAGAATCAATGGTATTGGATTCAGGTATAGGATAGGATTCCGTCATGTTTGGTAGCTACAAGGGGAAGTAGTTTGGGAAACTGCAAGAAAAATATAACTTAATAGATTGAGTTGTGTAAAAGTGATATATAACCACCTTTTGATTGAATGGAAGGGCGATTTCACGATTCAAACCAAAAACCATACACTTGCCTGTCAGTTTGTCCCTACTGTGACAGTGTGGCTGTTGCTATGATGCTGTTCTCTATGCTGCTGGTATCTCAAACACCAGCAGAGTTTTCAGCAGGGTGTCTAGACTACCGAGACGTACTGGGAAGAAGAACCTGGCTATCTACTTCTGAAAACATTGGCCAGTGAAAACCTTGTAAATAGCATCTGGATGATGAGCTCCTTAGGTTAGAAAACCAAAGGAATCAAACCTATTGCCAGTGAACCAGTTCCAACTCACAGTGACAGCATAGAACAGGGTAGAACTGCTTCATAGAGTTTTCACAGAGCACCTGGTAGTTTCAAACCACTGATCTTTTGGTTAGCAGCCACAGCGCTTAATCGCTCTGCACCTGAGAAATGGATTGATTGAGTGCCTGCAACAACGAGATCAAACAGCAGTGGTTGTGGTAATGGCACAGGAACACCCGCGTGGTGCTTTCTTGTGCTGTATGCAAGGTTGCTATTTGGCAGTGGTGTAGTCATTCAGTGCTACATCTGCTAAACAAAAGGTCAGCAGTTCAATCTGCCAGGCACTCCTGGGAAACTCCATGGGCTAGTTCTAGTCTGTCCTACAGGGTTTCTACCAATCAGAATCAACTTGATCACAGTGGGTTTGGTTTCTTCTGGTTTGGTTTTTTTGTCGCTACCAGCTAGGCCATGAACATTTTATTGATAAGTATTAAATGTAAGCATGTTTCCACCTTTTTTTCCTAGGCACAGTATTTTGAACTGTATTGCCTATACACTTTGTATTATAACCTGCTGTTTTCTGTCAGAATTACATCATGAACATCTTTGTAAGATATCAATAGATTACTGTTTCTACATGTGTGATTGAGCACATTTTCTATATGGAAATAGTACGAAAAAATTAATTTCCTATTATGGGTATTAAGGTACTTTTCTTTCTGTGAATAATGGCACAGTGGTTACCTTTGTAGCTGAATCTATTAGTTTGTCTGTTGTTACTACTTACATGAAATTTTCTTGAAATCCGATTCCATCATAAGTAAGGATTTTTTTGAACTTTTGATATACAAAGTCCGACGATTAAGTCCAAGACCATAATTGTTATAAGTGCTACAAGCGTCATTGCTGACTATCACTATGGTCACCGTCGAAGTACTTCCCTTGGGAAGCTATGCACTGAGGCCAGCACCCTTTAAAGCAACTTTGGAACTCTTTCTGGAATGGCTATTGTGCACAGTGGCATGGTGGCAAGTTTGCAAACTTAATTGTATCATTGTCTGTCAGGGAGTTTTTAACCAGCAAACAAATAACTGTATCGGAACATCCTCCGTAGTCACCTGATCCGCCCTCAGTGACTTTTTTCTTTACCTGAAGATAAAGACAATATTGAAAGGAAGACATTTTGATGACATTCAGGACATCAAGGGTAATATGATGACAGCTCTGATGGTCATTCCAGAAAAAGAGTTCGAAAACTACTTTGAAAGGTGGACTAGGCACTGGTATTGGTGCATATCTTCACAAGCGGAGTACTTCAGAGATGACCGTAGTGATATTCAACAACGATGTATATAGCACTTCTAGGATAAGTTTGCAAACTTAGCTGGCAGTCCTCATGTATTTTAAATGTGTCTTCTAGAATAGTGGCATCAATTTCTGGTCTCATTATCAATAGATAATAGTACCTGTTTCTTCAATGTCTGATCCATGATAAATTATCGATTTTTAAAACACTTGAATAATTTATTCAGTATAAGGTAGCACATGTTGTCTCATTTACATTTATTTGATTATTAATAAGAGTTTTACCTTTGATATGACTATTACTTGCTGAGATTACTTTTGTCAATAGTCTTTGTTTGTATGTGTATGTTTTTACTAATTTTTCAATCGACAAGCCACAATTTCCCTCATCTGTTTGAAATAATTAATTTTATATTAAAAATGTTAATTATTTTCTGATATCTTTAGCTATCTTCTAGAATTTGTTTTTACTGTTATATACACACACATATAGGTGTGTGTACATATATGCATATGTAATATTTTGGATACTGTCAATATTTTTCTAGTTTTTATCAATGTGGGGACATGCTGAAAATTAATTTTCTCACTTCGTGTTTGTCTAAAAATACCTATGTTTTCTCTTTATTCGTACTTCAGCTTGCCCCACTGGATTTCTTTGTCAAGGTTTCCTTGCCTAGATTTCACCTACCTTTCAATAATAACAACATATTTAGCAGAGTCAGAGCAGGAATCTCTTTGATGAGTTACATTCTTCTTACAGCATTCTGTTTTGTCATTTCAAATCAGTTGTCATAATTATATCTGTATTAATGACTATTTAATATTTAGCTCCATAATTACACTGAAAGTATCATCAAGTTAGGGTAATAGTAGGATTTTGACATAGTAGATGGCATGCAACAGTTGTTCAGTAGAAATAACAGTTGAGTGAATAAGTGAATTCAAGAATTTCTTCAAAATACTTTGTAGCTATTACTGAAGATTTCCTTTTTATACTAGAATTTAAAAAACAGCTCAACTTTGTTTTTGCTAATGTTTATTTCTTATATATTTCTTTCACCATTTCTTTGTTTTTGGCCTTTTAAAAAACAGCAGAGAAAGTCAATGTATGAAGCAAATTACTTTGAGGTGTCTGAATTTGTGTTCATGGGACTTTCTACCTCTAGACCAATGCAGTGTTTCCTTATTACCTTCTCTATAGTGTTGTTTTTTTTTTTTATTTAACATAACTGAGTGAAAATGTACATTCACATGTAAATTTACATGCCCCCCTATATGCAGCTTCTGCTGCTCTCCCTGTCCGGTGACAGCACACGATTCCTCTCTGCTCCATACATGTCTCATCCTCCCAACAGCCTCCTTTCCCGTCCTCTCCTTCCACTCCCCTTCCTCCAGCCAGAGGTCAGCAAGATGATATCCTATAGATGTATAGAACCATAAAGTGCTTCCAACATATGGTTACTCTGCATTGCCAAGTCCATTCTATTCCTGTCCAAAGAGTGGACCTTTGTTATAATTTACGGGAACGGGCAGCATCAGGCCAGGGGCCATGCTCTCAGAGGAACTCCAGAACCGCTGTACCATCAACTGAGGTCTTTTAGTGGAGATCTCATGATGTACCTCTTTTTATTCTTGTGTTGCCGGTGAGGCTCCTCTCTGTGAGCTCCGTCACGGCTATCACTGGTCGTGGCCGGGCACCATCCGGTTCTTCCGGTCCCAGGTTGATGTAGGTACCCACTCTTGTGGGTCTCTCTGTCTTCTCAGTTGTCTTTACCACATGCCATTTTGGCCCTCGGTGAGCATCCATTCCTGCTGAGTTGGGACCATTTGCTGTGTCCTCAGATGGCAGCTTGGCAGCTTTGAAGACCCCAGACGCCACTCACCAATGTGGGGTGCAGAGAGCTCTCTTAGCAAAACGCTAGTTGTGCCAATTGGCCTGAAATTCGCTTAAGAGCATGGTCCCCCGCCCTGAGCCCCAGTTACTCTATCCTTGCAGTATTGAGTCAAGATGGAAGGAGTACTCAAGTTATGCTGAAGTCCACTTAATGTTGTTCATGTTCCTAATGTGTGCTGTCACCGCTTTCTCCCAACTAGATTTCTAGTAACTACCTAAACTAAACCCTCCCCGCCTCGCCCTCCCTCCCTCCCTCCCCTCCCTTGCAGCTGTCAAAGAGTCTCTTCTTCTATACACGAGTCTGTTTTTGAGATCTTATCGTAGAGGTCTCATACAGTATTTGTCCTTTTGTCGCTGACTACTTTCACTCAACATAATGTCTTCCAGTTGAAACCAGGTTAGGAGATGTTTCCTGGAATCATCGTTATTCTTTATCATTGCGTAGTGCTCCATTGAGTATATGTACCACAGTTTACCTATCCATTCTTCTATTGTTGGGCATCTGGGTTGATTCCACCTTTTTGTTATTGTGGACTGTGCCGCAATAAACATTCTGGTGCATGTGTCCGTCGGTGTGAAAGGCCTGGAATCTGTAGGATATATTCCAAGTAGTGGAATTACTGGGTCAAATGGTATATCAATATCCATTTTTTTAAGGAAGCACCAGATTGCCTTCCAAAGAGGTTGGACCATTTTGCAACCCCACCAACAGTGTAGGAGGGTTCCACTTTCTCCACAGCCTCTCCAGCATTTGTTGTTTTGTGTTTTCTGGATCATGGCCAATCTTGCTGGGGTGAGATGGTATCTCATTGTTGTTTTGATTTGAATTTCTTTAATAGCTAAAGATCGTGAACATGTCTGCATGTGTTTTTTGGCTGCCTGGATCTCCTCTTTAGTGAAATATCTGTCCATCTCCTTTGCCCATCGCTTAATTGGATGGTTTATCTTCTTCTTCTTGATATTTTGTAGTATCTTATAGATTATGGAGATCAGGCGTCGATCTGACATAGAGTTGCCAAATATTTTTTCCCACTCTGTGAGTGTTCTTTTAATTCTATTAATAAAGTCTTTGGATGAGCAAAAGTGTTGGATTCTTAATAGTTCCCATTTATCTACTTTCTCTTCTGTTGATTGAGGTTTCTTTGATAGATTTTGGAGTCTGTCCTCATTGTGTATTAAAACTTCCATTGTTGTTCCTACCTTTTCTTGGATGAGCTTTATCATTTTAGGTTTGATATTTAGGTCTTTTATCCAGTTGGAGTTGGTTTTTGTATAAGGTGTAAGATATGGATCTTGATTCAGTTTATTGCAGATGGATAACCAATTTTGCCAGCACCATTTGTTGAAGAGACTGTTTTTACCCCAGTTTAATTTCTTAGGGCCTTTGTTGAATATCAACTGTTCATAGGCAGATGGTGTCATCTCTGGGGTCTTAATTCTGTTCCATTGATCAGTCTGTCTGTTCTTGTACCAGTACGAGGCTGTTTTGACCACTGTGGCAGTGTAGTATGTTCCAAGGTCGGGTAATGAGAGGCCTCCCAGTGTGTTCTTCCTCTTTAGTAGCACCTTACTTATCCGGGGCTTCTTCCCTTTCCAAACAAAATTGGTGATCTGTTTCTCCATCTCATTAAAAAATGATGCTGGAACTTGTATTGGGATTGCATTATATAAATAAATTGCTTTGGGTAAAATAGACATTTTCACAATGTTAAGTCTTCCTATCCATGAGCAGGGTAGGTTTTTCCATTTATCTAAGTCTCTCTTAGTTTCTTGTAGTAAGGGCTTGTAGTTCTCTTTGTAAAGGTCTCTTGTTTCTCTGGTTAGATTAATTCCTAGGTACTTTATCTTCTTAGGGGCTATCACAAATGGTATAGATTTGATAATTTCCTCCTTAACAGTCTCGTTGTTGGTATAAAGGAATCCTACTGATTTACTTATGTTTATCTTGTATCCTGAGACTTTGCTGAACTCTTCTATCAGTTTGAGTAACTTACTTATAGATTCCTTGGGGTTCTTTGCATATATAATCGTATCATCTGCGAACAGGGAGATTTTAACTTCCTCTTTGCCGATGCAGATGCCCTTTATTTGTTCGTCTTGTCTAATTGCTCTGGCTAGAACTTCTAGCACAATGTTGAATAGGAGAGGTGACAGTGGGCATCCTTGTCTACTTCCTGATCTCAGGGGAAAGTCTTTCAGTCCCTCTCCATTCAGGATGATGTGGGCAATTGGCTTTGTATAAATGGCCCTTATTGTGTTGAGGAATTTGCCGTCTATGCCCATTTTGCTAAGAGTTTTTAGCGTGAATGGGTGTTGGACTTTATCAAATGCCTTTTTGGCATCAATGGACAAAATCAGGTGATCTTTGTCTTTTGTGTTATTTATGTGGTTAATCACATTAATTGTTTTCCTGATGTTGAACCAGCCTTGCATCCCTGGTATGAATCCCACTTGGTCATGATGGATTATTTTCTTGATATGTTGTTGTATTCTGTTGGCAAGAATTTTGGTGAAGATTTTTGCATCTAAGTTCATGAGTGATATCGATCTGTAGTTCTCTGTCTTTGTTGGATCTTTCCCGGGCTTAGGTATCAGGGTTATGCTGGCCTCATAGAATGAGTTTGGGAGTACTTCATCCCTTTCTATACTGTGAAATAGTTTCAGTAGTATTGGGGATAACTCTTCTCTAAATGCTTGGTAGAATTCTGCTGTGAAGCCATCTGGGCCCAGACTTTTTTGGGTTGGCAGTGTTTTGATGACATTTTCAATCTCTTCCTTTGTGATGGGATTATTAATTTGTTCTGCTTCACGTTGTGATAATTTGGGTAGGTGGTATGAGTCAAGGAATTGGTCCATTTCCCCTAGGTTTTCAAATTTGTTAGAGTACAGTCTTTCATAGTATTCTGTTATGATGTTTTTGATTTCTGTTGCATCTGTGGTGACAACTCCCTTCTCATTTCTAATTTGGGTTATTTGTTTCCTTTCCTGCTTTTCTTTAGTAAGTTTAGCCAGTGGTTTATCAATTTTGTTGATCTTTTCAAAAAACCAGCTTTTGGTCTTTTCAATTTTTTCAATTGTTTTTCTATTCTCTAATTCATTTAGCTCTGCTCTAATCTTTATGATCTCCTTTCTTCCGGTGCCTGAAGGGTTCCTCTGTTGTTCTCTTTCTACTTGTTCAAGCTGTAGAGTTAGTTCCTTGATTTGGTTTCTTTCTTCCTTCCCGATGTGTGCGTTTATGGAGATAAACAGACCTCTGAACACTGCTTTGGCTATATCCCATAGGTTCTGGTAGGAAGTGTTTTCGTTCTCATTGGAATCCATGAATTTCTTTAATTGATCCCTGATTTCCTCTATAACCCATGTTTTTTTGAGCAAGATGTTGTTCAGTTTCCAAGAGTTCCACTTTCTATCTCTGTTTTTTCTGCTATTGATTTCAACTTTGATGGCTTTATGATCTGAGAAGATGCTTTGCAATAATTTAATGGTATGGATTTTGTTGAGCATTGCATTATGGCCTATCACGTGGTCAATTCTGGAGAATGTTCCATGTGCACTGGAGAAGAAGGTGTAGTTGTCTGCTGAGGGGTGGAAAGTTCTGTATATATCAATAGGTTTAGTTGGTTAATTGTGTCAAGGAGGTCTTCTGTATCTTTACTTAGCTTTTTTCTAGATGATCTGTCTAGTAATCAGAGTGGAGTGTTAAAGTCTCCCACTATTATTGTGGAGTCATCTAAATCTCTTTTGAGCATAGTCAGTGTTTCTTCGACATATTTAGGTGCTCTGACATTAGGTGCATAAATGTTTAATATAGTTAAGTCTTGCTTGTGTACTGAACCTTTCAGCAATAAATAGTGTCCATCTTTGTCCACGATGGTGGATTTGACATTAAAGTTGATTTTGTCTGAGATTAGAATTGCCACCCCTGCTCTTCTTTGTTCATTGTTAGCTTGATATATAGTCTTCCATCCTTTAATTTTAGTTTGTTCCTGTCTTTAGGTCTCAAGTGAGTTTCTTGTAGACAACATATGGATGGGTCGAGTCTTTCGATCCAAGATGGCACTCGGTGTCTGGAGCATTCAGTCCATTCACATTCAATGTAATTATTGATAGGTATGTGTTCACTGCTGCCATTGTGATATGTTTATTTTTATGTTGATGTTTTCTCTGTTGTTCTTATTAGTCTGTTCTGAGACACTCTTTTTTGTGAGTTGATTTTTCACCTTTTTCAGAGCTGGTTTTATAGTTGTTGAGACTCGTGTGTTAGATTTCTTGAAATGGTATGATACATCTTTGTTGTGCTTTACAGCTGCCCCTATGAACCCCCTTAATAAACTATTTATAAACCCAATTTTAATTACTACCAGTCTGGTCATCTTCCTCTCCATCTGGAAGGACTATAACGACTGTAGTACATCCCTCTTTTATTATGATGACACCATAGTTTTCATGATGATCACTGGATTGCTTCTTTCCAAATCAAAGCTGTGATTTACTTTGGAGCCTTCCCTAAATGAGTACTGAGTAGTGTGTCGTTGTAAAATATAAAGTTAGTGGTTTCGTTCTTCTAAGCCAAAGCCAAGAAATTCTTTCGGTATTTCTTGTAGTTTGGGTTTGGTTTTTACAAAGTCTCTGAGTTTCTGTTTATCTGGAAATGTCTTAATTTAATTTTCATGTTTGAAAGACAGTTTTGCAGGATATATAATTCTTGGTTGGAAGCTCTTTTCCTTCAAGACTTTGAATGTGTCGTGCCACTGTCTCCATGCCAGCATGGTTTCTGCTGAGAAATCTGACGAGAGCCTACAGGGTTTCCCTCTGAATGTTAGCTTTGCCTTGAGTCTTGCTGCCTTTAAGAGTTGCTGCTTATGTTTCATTTTGTTAAGCTTGTTTATAATATGTCTTGGAGTCTTTCTTTTGAGATCTATATTGGGTGGCGTACGATATGCATCTGAGATGTCTATATTCTCTTCCTTCATGATTTCTGGCAAGTTTTCTGTCAGCAGCTCAGCAACAATATTCTCTGTGTTCTCAGATGTCTCACCCTGTTCAGGGACTCCAATTAATCGAAGGTTGTTCCTCTTAATACAGTCCCACATGCTTCTTAATGTTTCTTCATTTTTCTTGTTTCTTTTTTCTGATTTCTACTCATTGACACTGGCATCAGTAGCTCTGTCTTCCAAGTCAGAAATTCTTTTTTCCATTTGTTCCATTCTGTTTTCTTGGCTTTGCATGGAAGCTTCTATGTCTTTGATTTTCTTCTTGATCTGTTGAATTTCAGAGTACTGGTGTTCCATCCAATCAAATACCTTGCTTAATTTTTCATTTTGTTCTGCTGCATTTTGTATAAGGTCTAGAAGGGCACTGTATATAACCAATTTGTATTCACTTCCTGATGCTTTCATAAAAGTTTCTTCATCTGGAAAACTCCTTGGTTGCTTTGTTTGGGAGCCTTCTGAAGCCATGAGTGATTGCTTGTATGCCACAATTGTCTGTTGCTTTTTTGGTCCCATGTGAGTATATAGAGGCTGGAAGAGGTACTGTGAGGATGGATTGCAAATGTTTCTCTAGGCTGTCTTCAAATGTAAAGCAAAAGGTATCTGACCAGTTCACAAGTCAGTTAGGTTTTCAGGTGTAGAGGTCCCTCTTCCCGTCTGACAAAGTAAGCGCCACTGTATCCAACCCCAGATGATAACAAACTAGTTCAGAATACAGCACTGCTAGTGCCCTGGTGGCCTCTGCTGACAGGGCCTAGCCTTATCCAACACTGCGTCGAGTACTGGTTTTGTGATAGAAAAGCGCTCTCTTGTGGGCAGGCTCTGGCTCCCAAGCTAAGAATTAGGTCCAGCTGCGGCCACCATATCCAAGATGGCGTCCTCCACACAGGCAGCAGACAGAGGGGCTAAAGGTGCCGAGAGGCAGCGATTCCTCTGCTTCTGTTGCAGGGCCCCCAACGTAGGCAGCACTGTGCAAAATCACTACTTTTCTGACAGAGAAGCGCTGTCCCGTTTGCAAGCGCTGGCTCCCAGGCTAAGAACGAGGTCCCGCTAAAATCTCGGTACCAACATGGTGTCCCACACCCTGACCACGGAGTTCCGCACAAACCCCTCTGAGGCAGCTACAAAACGAAAGGCTCAAAGTGTCTAGATTAACAGAGTCCCGAGCCTGCCTCTCAGAGTATGGGAATTTCACCTGCCTATTCCCCTAGCAGCGTGTCTGAGTCCAGCCGCCGGGCAAGGCCCAGCTCCGCCCGCCAGCCAAGACAGAGGAAAAAAAAAAGTCAAAATGGTGCGTTTACCTTCCGTCCGTGAGAGCCGGGGCTAGCCAGGAGCGGGAGTCAGCGAGAGAGGACGTTTTTCACTGAGTGGTATGAAGTCCCGATTAACAGCTCTGTGCCCTGTCCTGAGGCTGATTAGGTGCTCAGAAGGCTCTGTTTGATTGTCAATTCAGGTCTTGGTTTCCAGAGGGATAGAAAGAGACGTGGGCTTAGTCCGCCATCTTGACTCCGCCCTCTATAGTGTTTTATGTAACAATTGTTCTGGGAAATCTCCTGGTTGTGATTACAGTGACTTGATTTTTATTTACATTCCCCTATGTACTTCCTTTTAGCCAACCTCCCATTTATTGATTTGAGTCTTTCTACCTTGACTGTTCCTAAAATGGTCTCTGACCTGTATTCTGGAGAAAACACTGTCTCATACCAGGGGTGTGTCGTCCAGATTTTTGTATTTCATGCTCTTGGTGGATCTCAGATGATGCTGCTTATAGCCATGGCCTGGGACTGATACGTGGCCATAGGTAAGCCTCTCCACTACCTGACCATCATGAATCCAGGGATGTGTGTTTGTCTTCTCCTTGGTGCCTGGGTTATTGATCTCATTCACTCGGCAATCCAGCTAGTTTTTGTTGGCCAATTGCATTTTTGTGGCCCTAATGAGATAGATAGCTTTTACTGTGATCTACCTCAGTTTATCAAACTTGCCTGCACACACACAAACTGGAGTTCACGGTTACTGCTAACAGTGGATTCATTTCCATGGCAACCTTCTTCTTACTGATTTCCTCCTACATCTTCATCTTGGTCACTGTGTGGAAACACTCTTTGGGTGGCTTGTCCAAGGCCCTCTCTACTCTGTCAGCTCACGTCACTATGGTAGTTTTGTTTTTTGGACCTTGCATCTTTGTCTATATGTGGCCATTTCCCGCAGTGACAGTGGATAAATTTCTTGCCATTTTGGACTTCATGATCACACCCATCCTGAATCCTGCCATCTACACACTGAGGAACAAGGACATGAAAATGGCAATGAGGAGACTGAGTAGTCAACTCCTGAGTCTGAGGAAGATCTCGTAAATAATTCCTTAGTGCCTCAGTGATACTTTCTGTAAGCAGTACTTCTTAACACAAAGTTTAAAATGTTTTACTATGTTGGGACAATTTATTTTCTTATATTAAGAAGTTCAAAAAGACTGCACATAGTTTATCCCTAGTAAAACGTTAATGATTGTATCATGCATTTAATTATTTAGTAATTTTATATAGTTATAACACTTCCTATGTTGCTGACGTTTTGAATAGTTGGTAGAACATCATAAAGATTTTTATAAATTCCAAACTATAGAGCTGTATCTGCATAGACACTGATGGGTACTGATATTTTACTCTATCACTGAATTGAGAAATATTCTCTTATGAAAGAAATGACAGACTCTTATCATAGTTATTCTTTGACAAGCAAGGCAGATTTCTGCTCTAAGTAGGTTCAGATTTGCTGTCCATTTTTCCTCCCCTTGATCTGTTTCTTATGGCAAAAACTATACTCAGTTATATCACTATTTCAGAATAAAGGCCTGAGAGTCTTCTTTAGAAAAATTAATTACTGAAAAGTCTTTGGAATACATACATAGGGTTTTTATGAGTGGAGATTTCCTAATCAAATAAATATGGTCTAATATTCATGTATGCATAAAACTGTAAAAGTGGATTTAATTGGATGTAAAAAGTGGCTATACTAATTAAATGAGTATAAGTATTTTAAATGCCATTTTATGATGTATTCGCTTAAAGAGGAAAGTAATGTCTTCCTTGCCTCAATCTTGAGTTTAATCGTGCCCTTTAAATGTGTACTGGAAGCAAAATTGTATGAATTTAAGACTACTTTTCAGCCAGAGAGTATGGCCAGGCTAAGATTGAAAACAATATTAAAAAAAGGAACCTCGTATGTAATCTTACTCAACAGTGGAAAAGTGGGTGCTATATAGAAATTAATGTGACTCTAAGTTCAGCCACTAATCCTTTGATTGTTTACTACTGGATATGGGAAACTCACTACCACAAAATACCTTCTGGTAAAATGTACTTGTTGAAATTTTAGTCTTGTGTTCAGAAGGAATCTGCTCCATTATAACTTTCATATTGTGTTCCTCATTGCATAATTTGGAAAAGTGCATAATAATGAATCTTCCATAGTGTTTGCACCTTTCATGTTTGAAAATAAAAATGATACTACAATATATTCTATTTTTAAGAATAGTCCATTTGGGCCTAAATGTGTTGAATATTAAAATTTTTGCACAAAATTACTCATTTGGAAAATTTACCATAGCATTTTTGTTGTTTTGTTATGAAGTAAACTGGATATCAATTTAACTTCCTAATTACCTGGAAAATTCTTCAGTGGCTGCTTCACAGACCCACAGATTTATTTATTTCTTTATTTATTTGAAGTTGTGATCAGAGTAGGTGCAGCTCACAGAAGTTGCTTGATCATGTGGCCTCATATATGATTTAATTATATTAGAAGCACATTTACTGAAATTTTTGAGGACATTGTAGAATGTTCAATTAACTATGCAGTTAAATGAAGAATATATTCTGCTAATGTATAATTTGACATAGAATGAATTAGATAAAAATGAATAAAGTGGAAAACTCAGAGTAAACTTTGAAAGGAAATTAGTAAGGTGAAGATAGCTAAATCTGAAAGGACAGAATGTCAAGGAGAAGGAAAGTCTCAGGGCTGTCACTGGGATAGCCTGTTTGGTGTGAAACTTCTATTTCCACTCTTGTATCAATTCACATTGACTAAAAGTCTCTATCTCAAATACTTGGACAGTGAATTGCAAGCATAAGCATTACTCTGAGTTTGGCTTCACTTACAGTTTAGACGGTGCAATCCACGACTGCTAATATTTTTACACTGTTCGCCCCTACTTCCAAAAATCTCCTCTACACAAACTTTTTGCTTTGATTTTTTTTTTTTCCTCTAGGACTACACATAGAAATGTATCTACAAGTATTCCTAGAAAAATATGGAAAATAAATTTTCATATTGAATAAAACATAAAAGTGAAATTTTGTCATGATATCACTATGCAAACTATGACATTCATCTAATTTACTTTTAGCTTTGATAAAAAGAAAACTGAATCATGTTCATAGTTTGGCTTTCACTAAACCTCTCTTTCTGAACATTTGTGATCTAACATTTATTTAACTTAGCATTCAATCACAGTTTTAAAATTTTTCTGGCTGTGACATTTTTGCTGATTGACATTTTATTTGGTTAATGAATGCTTGCAAACATTCACAAACACTGTGAATTTTTGACTAAATAATTTTATTTTACAAATGATGGAATTTATACATACTTATTGAGGAAAACTTGAAAATGCAAACGGGCATTAAAGCCAATAATATTTGAGTCTCATGTGCTATTTCTTCCTCTGAGGAGAGGTGGATACACTCTTCTTGTTACCAAACTAAATTCAAAATGCATTAGGGAAAACCATCCATATGGACTAGCATATCTACTCCAATGAATTACATGAGAATACAGTAGTATTCATAGAAATCATGTGTTAATAGTTCCACTTTGATGCTACAGGCATGAAAGAAAAATTTTTTGAAAAATGATGCAGTTTCAGTGGGATGACTATATTGAAAAAAATAAAACCAAGTAATAATTATTACCTCAAACAATAATAGTAACAATAAACCATCTGAGGTGATTTTAGACTACAGTGTGAAAGATAAAGGAATAAAACTTATCACAGAAAAATGGGAGTAAATGTTTATGACACCCCAGAGTAGGAAAAGGTTACACAAATCTAACATTAGAACAAGACGTTAATATATTGCATACAGTATTGGGCCCTCATAGTCTGGTTGCAAAACCTATCCACCTATACATGTTAAGGAACAGGGACTTGCTTTCCTCATGGAACTCACAGTTGGTTTTCAGCACCCTGCGTTTCTGAGCATGCATCCAGATACCCATGCATACAGTAATCACTCCTAGGCATCTAGGACTCTAGGGGACAGCCACATCACACACTTAGTGACCAAGTACCTGGACACCAGAGCTGAATACATACAAGAAAAGTAAATGGACTCCTGGACTTACATGCCTGGTAGCAGCTTTCACCACCTAAACACAGGATGTTTGGCACTCAAAAGTGCCAATAATCTAACCAGCACACACACCTAGACTATTTGGATACTTTAAAACAAGAAGATAGAACACAAAATAGAACATAAAATAATAAATACAACTTTCTAATGGCTTAGAGACACCAGTTGATTTCATATTTAAAGAGGAAAACCACAGTGACTCCCAAAACAAAGAATCAAGAAATTGTCCAGAGGAAGAGAACTTTCTAGAATTATCAGAGGTAGAATACAAAACATTAATATGTAGAGAACTCTTCAAGAGATCGCCACAAGTCAGATCTGACTCAACGGCACTTGGCTGGCTCAAGAGATCAGGAAGAAGACAAGACAAAAATGCAACATAGCATAATGACAAATCAAACAGGCTACAAGAAACTGTAGAGAGACAGGAAAACAATTCAAAAGATTAATAACAAATTTTCAGTATTAGACAGCGTGGGTCAACAGAAGACCAAATTAGTGAAACTGAAGACAAAATATGTGACACCACATACATGAGGAAAAATCAGATAAAATAATCTTAAAAAAATCAAGAAACACAAAGAATTATGTGAGACTCTTAAAAGGAATAATCTATCAGTTATTGAAATACCAGAATGGAGCAGGTGTGGGACAGAAAATCCAGAGAGAACTGTTGAAGATTTGTTGACAGAAAATGTCACTGATATGAAAGATGAGACAGTGTCTACCTAAGATGCCAACTGAACTCCACACAACATAGATATCAAAAGAAAGACATTCAGACATATTAGAATCAAACTTGCCAAAACCAAAGATAAAGAGACAATTTTAAAAGCAACTAGGGATAAATGAAGAAACTCTTGTGGCACAGTGGTTAAGTGCTATGTCTGCTAACCAAAAAATCAGCAGTTCAAACCCACCAGGCATTCCATGGTAACTCTATGGGGCAGGTCTATTCTGTTCTGCAGAGTCACTATGAGTCAGAATCAACTCCAAGGCAGTGTGTTTGGGGTGTTTTATTTTAAGGATTAATGAAAAATAATCTGCAAAGGAGAGTCAATAAGATTCAGCTCAGACTGCTCAGCAGAACCACAGAGGCAAAAAAGCAATGGGGTGACATATACAAAACCTTGAAGGAAAAAAAAAAAAAAAAAAAACTTGCCAGCCAAGAATTATATATCCTGCAATGCTGATTCCCAAATATGATGCCTATGATGTTGAAATTAGGACATTTCCAGGTAAACAAAAGTTTAGGGGATTTACAAAAAGCAAACTAAAATTACAAGAAATTCTACAGGTACTCTTTCTGTTAGAAAATCAATAATATCAGATAGTAACCCAAGACTAGAACATAGGACAGAGCAACCAGACACCAATCCAGATAAGAAAATCAGAAAAATAAATAAAATCTAAAACTCTTAAAATAGGGAAATGTCTTAAATAGAAGATAACAACATTATAGCAAAAAATAGAGACTAAAGGAAAAATGTAGTTACAGCTCTTTCAGATAGAGAGGATGTCAAGATGATATGAAGAAGTAAAAGATTGGTTTCAATACACAAAAATAGGGGTAAATGTTAAGGTAACCAAAAAGAAAATTAACAATCTTACATACCAAAATAAGAAACAAAAAACAATAACAACAACAAAATGAAGGATCAGTAACTGAAATGCAAAACCAACTATAAAGAAAAACAATTCAGCACAGAAAATCAAGTGCAACAAAAAAACTGTCAATAATGCACAAAAAAGAAATTAAAATAACAGCTAATCTCATGTCTATCAATAATTATGCTTAATGTATATGTTTAACTGCACCAATAAGGAGAAAAAGTGGCATAATTCATTAAACAAAACAAAACAACACAATCTAACAACATGCTGTGTACAAGAGACTGTCATTAGACTTAAAGACACAAACTAAAACTCAAAGGATGGAAAAAATATATCATGCAAATGTCACTCAAGATTAAATTCTAAAACAACAGACTAAAGAAAAATCAAGCACAAAGGATAAGACAGTATACAATAATTAAAAGGTCAATACACCAAGAGGATAAAATGATATTAAATATTTGCATACCTAATGATAGAGCTCCTAAATACACAAAAGAAACAATAACAACAAAGAAAAGAGAGATAGACAGCTCCACAATAATATTGGAAGGCTTCAACACATCACCTTCAGTGAAGGAAAGAACTGTCAGAAAGAATTTTGGTAAAGAAATGCAAGGTCTAAATGCTACAGTCAACCAATTTGAACTTCAGAGACTTAGGTAAAACGCTCCATACAACAGAAGTCAAGTATACTTTCCAATGCTCATAGAATATTCTCCAGAATAGAATACATATACTTTCCAATGCTCATAGAATATTCTCCAGAATAGACTACATATTATGCCACAAGGATAGCCTTAACAAAACTCAAAACATTGGTACATTGAAAAACAAGTATTTTTGACCATAAAAGTAGAAATCAGTAACAGAAAAAACAAGGAAAAAAAGTCAAACACATGGAAAGTGAATAATGCCTTGCTCAAAATCCATTGGGTTATAGAAGAAACCAAGGATGGAGTAAAGAAATTCACAGAATCAAATAAAAATGAACACACATCCTGCCAGACCATTTGGGACACAGCAAAAGCAGTGCTCAGAGGTTAATTTATTTCAATAAATGCACACAAAGAAGATAGGGCTCAGATCAAATCTTTTATCCCACAATTTGAACAAGTAGAAAAACAGTAGCAACAGAATGCCTCAGGAAAAAGAAGAAATCAAATAATAAAAATTAGAGCAGAACTCAGTGAGTTAGAGAATAAAAAAATGACTGAGAGAATTAACACAACCAAATGCTGGTTCTTTGAAAAGAACAGCAAAATCAATAAATTGTTGGTGAAACCAACCAAAGAAAAACAAGAAGAAAAAGAAGAAAGAAGTTAAGGGAATCTATACTGGTGAAAGCCAAGTGCCATCGAGTCAGATCTGACTCTAAATTGGTAAGAAGAAGTAAAATATCTCTATTTACGGGTGATATAATCTGATACACAGAAATTCCTAAGGAATCCCCAGGGTGGGGCAGAAGGAGGAGGAACTAAAACAAAAACAAAAAAAACCCCACTGAAACTAAGAGTTCAGCAAATTATCAGAATACAAGATAAACATACAAAAATGAACTGGATTACCTTACACCAACAAAGAAAACATCAAAGAGGAAATCACCAAACCAGTACCACTGACAACAACCTCCAAGAAGATAAGATATTTAGAAATAAACATAACCAGAGATGTGAAAACTATGCAAAGGCACTATTGCAAGAAACCGAAAGAGACCTGCACAAATAGAGAAACATGTCTTGCTCATAGATAGGAAGACTCAGCATCATGAAAATGTTCATTCTACCTAAAGCAACCTATAGACACAATGCAATCTCCATCCAAATTCCAATGACATTTTTTTTTAATGAGATGGAAAACAAATTACTAACTTTCTAAGGAAAGAGAAGTGGCCCCACTAAGTAAAGCATTACTGGAAAAGAAGAACAAAGTGGGAGGCTGCACATTATCTGACTTTAGAATGTATTACAATGCCACAACAGTCAAAGTAGATCAAAGGAACAGAACTGATAATGCAGATATAAAATCATCTACCTACGAACAGCTGATATTTTACAAAGGCCCCAAATCCCTAAACTGGGAAAAAGACAGTCTCTGTAACAAATGATGTTGACATAACTGGATGTCCATCTGCAAAAAAAAAGGAAATAAGACCCTTATTTCATATCATGCACAAAAAGTAATTCAAAATGGATCCAAGTCCTAAATATGAAATTGAAACAATATAGTTGATGACAATGCTGGAAGCCTTAATACCCAGTCTAAACAGAATACAAAACATTACCAACAATGCAGTAACAGTAGAAAGGAAAATAGATAATTGGAAACACCCAAAAATTAAACACACGTATCCAAAATCTTCACCAAAGACAACCAAAGACAACCTACAGACTGAGGAGAAAAAAAATGGCTAGGACAAATCTGACCAGGGTCTAGTTTCCAAAATCTACAAGATAATGCAAAGAGTTCAACAACAAAAAGAAAAATAACCCAATTAAAAGATGGACAAAGGATATGGACAAGCACCTCACCAAAGCAGAAACTCAGTTGGCTAACAGACACATGAGAGAATCCCCATGACCATTTGCCGTTAGAGAATTCCAAATCAAAGCTAAAATGAGACACAGTCTCAGTCTGACAAGGTTGACATTAATCTAAGAAATTAATGTATGTAAGAGAGGATATGAAAAGACTAGAACATCTAGATACTGCTGGTGAAAAGGTAAAATGATACAACCACTTTGGTAACTGTTTTGACCCTTTCCTTAAAAGCTAGAGATAGAAAAATTGTGTGATCCAGCAATCTCATTTCTTGGAATATATCCTAGAGAAACAAGGGTTGTCACAGGAATAGATACGTGCACACCAATGTTTATTTTAGCATTGTCCGCAACAGCCAAAAGATGTAATCAACCTGGTGCCTGTCAACACATTACCTATCAACATATGAATGGATAAACAAAGTATGGTCTATTCATGCAATAGAACACTGTGCAATGATAAACAACAGTAATGAACTTGGGAAATAGAACATGGAGGAATCTGGAAGGCATTATACTGAATGAAATTAGTCAGTTGGAAAAGGACAAATACTATACGAGACAACTATCATAAGGACTCAAGGAAAGGTTTAAACACAGTAGGAAACAATCTTTGATTGTTATAATGGTACAGAGAGATGGAGAGGTATACACATTAACTAGTTTGTAGATAAGAATTAAGTTAGGTAAAAGGAGGGACAACACATAGCAGAGGAGAAATCGGAACAACCGGGCTAAAGAAAAACTACCAAACCAAGCTGTTGAGTCAGTTTCAATTCACAGTGACCCTATGGGACAGAATAGAACTGTTCCATAGAGTTTCCAAGGAGTGCACAGCAGATTTGAGCTGCTGACCTTTCAGTAGGCAAAAAAAGCACTTAACCAGTGTGCCTCAAGGGTTTCCAAACAAAAAGTAAGATATATCCTAAATACAACCAAACATTTTGAAAGATAGAATAGCATGAGTAGGGTTCTGGGGCCCAAAGTTTCAGGGGGCATCTATGTGCACTGGCATGACTTTTTTTTTTTTTTTTTTTTTATGTGCATCCAACAGTTGTGAGTGGCTTCTGGGCCTTAAAAGCTTACAAGCAGCTATCTAGGAAGCATCAGTGGGTCCCTATCCACCCGGAACCCATGAGAATGAAGGGTAGCAAAGATATAAGGAAAATGTGAGCCTAAGATACAGAAAGGACCACATTATGCACACACTACATCAGCATGAAACCAGAACAACTAAATGATATCTCACTACCACCAACGACTGCCCTGCCAGACAACACTAGAAAGAGTTCTTGATGGAGGAGGAAACAAACAAAGTGAAGGACTCAGAAACCAGAACCGATGGTCTAGCAGACTGGAAGACATGACCCTGCACTCTCCATTTGCCCCAAACTAAAATCATTTCCAAAGCCAACTCTTTAGACAAAGATTGGACTGGACTATAAGATACAAAGTGATATTGCAAAAAGCATGCTTCTTCGCTTAAGTAGGTATGTAAGACTAACCGGGCACCTACTGTCCAGCGGCAAGATAAGAAGACATAGGGGAGAGGAGCTAGCTGAACGGACACAGGAAATACAGCACAGAAAGGCGGAGTGTGCTGTCACAGTGTGGGGTGAGCAGCTAGAATTACATAGCAATATGTGTGTAAGTTTTTGTGTGACAAATTGACTTGGATTGTAAACTTTCACTTAAAGCACAATAAAATATGTAAAAGAAGAAGAAGAAGAAGTCTAAGGTATCTTTCTAGACAGCTCAGCTGACAGAAAGATTTAAACTGAAGCTCAAACACTGTAGTGTCCGGAAACAGACTACACTGGAAGCAGAAAACTCTTCTGAAGATCATGGAAAAAGACGTCAAGCAAACTCACGAAATTATTGTATTGGTGGGCGGGGAGTGTTATCTTTCCTGTTTTCTATAGGCTGACAAGAACTTTTCATGTAGACTATTTAGATTTTTACAATTAGCTTCACCCTTATAACCATCATTCTATATTGATTGCTGTAATACACGCTGCTGATGTTATCTCTTGTTTTAACATCCTCTTTTTTCCATGTGAATAACTGAAGGAGGAGTTTGTTTTATCATAGCTGCTATCTTTATAATATTTGCCTTATTGTATTAATTTTTAGCTACCATTCTTATACTATGAAGCCTTTCTTAAGTATCCTTTTACTATATATGACAACTTATGCTGATGCTTGGCATTTGTAATGGCTTTGTTAGATTAGCTCATTTAGTAGCTAGTGCCAGTAGTTTGATTGAATGTTGAATTTACCGTCAAATCCTAAAACCTAGACATATTAATTCAGGCCCTTTAGCTCTTCCTGTGTTTAATCATGGCTCTGTACCTGATTCTACTGTAAATCCTAATGCCTTAAAAGAAGCTACACTAGTCAAGTTGTGGCACTTCCAGAATTATTAGCAAATACCTTGGTGCCATGTTTCAGTTGAACTCAATACCCTTGAGTGGATGATGCAGAAGAAAGCTGAGAAACTATACCAAAAATACACAAAAGCTTCACCCAAGAGCTGACAGGTCACTCATAACCCACGGAATCCAGATATCTTCAAATTTTTACATAAGCATTTTGCAACAGTACCAAAGAAAAGCTACCATTTTGTTATCACATTTACCACCCCAGATATTTGTAATAACTCATTGACTGTATAATGGCTCAAAAAAGTCAATGAAGTCACCCCTTTTTCATAAAATGACACTGAAAATAATGTGATCAGCGCTTCTGAAGGATGTGTATTTTTTTGCGGGGAATCGAAATACCTTACTAGGAAACATTCTAATTAGAATAACAAACCCTATGCTTGGGTATTATCATGTGTAAAAATGATACATCAGTGTATATTTGGCTTTTTAAGAGTGCCCCTGAATCTCCACTTTTACAGTGAAAATGTGCATTGGACCAAAGATCTGAAACTCTTTTCCTGACACAAAAGAAATTAGACAACTCTATAATGGCAATATTTTGTTCCATAGGTCCCTACAGCAAGAACGTACACGATGGTACCTAGCAACAAGAACACAATGGACAGATCTGGGTACGTATGGCATTTCTCCATGGCCATTTTCCACTTGTGGGTATCCCTGTACCTGAAAAATCTGTTCACAGTTTGCCTTACAACTGCTAATCAAAAGGTCAGCAGTTCAAATCCATCAGAAACTCACTGAAAACTCTATGGGGCAGTTCTACCCCATCTTTAGAGGGTCACTTTGAGTCAGAATTGACTCGATGGCAGTGTTTTTTGTTTGTTTGTTTGTTTCGTTGTTCCTTACACCCAAAGTAACAAATAAACTAGCTAATAACATAGAAGCCTAGCAACAATCTTTAACCTCTCTTGCAAAGTTGTGTTGTGTTATACAATTGCACTAGATTTTCTTCTAGAACCACAAAGAAGATTTTGTGCAAATACTAATACCACTTGCTGCTGTTGTTGTTAGTGACATCCACTTAGCTCTGACTCATAGTGACCACGGACAAAAGAAAAAAATAGTTCCTGTTCCTGTTTCACGTCCACAGTTTTTATGCTCAAGCCCCTTCTTGTAGCCGCTGTCAGTCCATCTGAGGGTCTTTCTTTTTTTCACTGACCTTCTACATTATTAAGCATGAGATCCTTCTCCAGTGACTGATCCTTCCTGACAATATGCCTAAAGCATATCACAGAGTCTCGCCATCTTTGTGTCCAAGGAGAATTCTGGTTGTGCTTTTTTCAGAATAGATCTGTTTTTGTCTGACAGTCCATAATCCATTACATATTCTTCTCCAGTGTCACAACTGAAAGGCATCAATTCTTTTGTCTTCCTTATCCATTGTCCAGCTTTCACATGCATATGATACGATTGAAAATACCATGAGTCAGATATGCACTTTAGTCTTCAAGGTGATATCTTTGCTTTCCAACACTTTAAAGAGGTCTTTTGCAGCAGATTTGACCAATGCAATGTGTCTTTTGATTTCTCTACTGCCGCTTGCATGGGTGTTGTTTGTGGAATCAAGAAAGATGAAATCTTTGACAGTCTCAACACTATCTCCATTTATCATGATGTTACTTACTGATCCAAACTGTGAGGACCTTTGTTTTGTTGATGTTGAGGTACAGTCCGTTTTAAAGGCTGTGGTCTTTGACCTTCACAGTGTTTCAAATCCTCTTCATTTCCCCAAGCAAGGCTGTGTCATCTGCGTAACACAGGTTGTTAATGAGCCTTCCTCCAATCCTGGTGCCTTGCTCTTATTCGTATCTTCCAGTTTCTTAGATTATTTGCTCAGCGTACAGACTGGAAATGTATGATGAAAGGACACAGCCATGACACATACCTTTTCTGATTTTAAACCACGCAGCGTCCCCTTATTCTGTTCATAACACTGCCTCTTGATCCATGTACAAATTTCTCATGAGCACAATTAAGTGTTCTGGAATTCCCATCCTGTGCAGTATAATTCATATTTATTATGACATGTACAGTAGAATGCCTTTGCGTATTCAATGAAACACAAGCAAACATTTCTCCACTATTTTCTGCTTTCAGCCAAAATCCATCTGACATCAGCAATGATATCCTTCGTTCCACATCCTCTTCTGAATCTGCATTGAATTTCTGGCAGTTCTCTGTCAATATACTGTTGCAGTTGCCTTTGAATGATCTTTAGCAAAAGTTTACTTCAGTGTGATATTAATATCGTTTGATAATTTCCATATTTGGTTGGATAACCTTTGTTCAGAATTGGCATAAATATGAATCTCTTCCAGCTGGTTGGTTAGGTAGCTTTCTTCCAAATTTCTTGGCATAGATAAATGACCACTTCCAGTGCTGCATCTGTTCATTGAAGCATCTCAGTTGATATTTCATCAACTCCTGGGAGCCTTGTTTTTCACCAGAGCTTTCACTGTAGCTTTGACTTTCTCCTTCCTTGTCGTGGTTCCTGATCATATGCTACCTCTTGAAATGGTTGAACGTTGACCAGTTCTTTCTGGTATAATGACTCTGTGTATTCCTTCCATCTTTTTTTGATGCCTCCTGAGTTATTTAATGCCACTTGCCATACTTGGGTAAATGTATCAGGAATAGAACCAGATCTGAAACACGTCAGCCAGAAACCTACATGGCTTCAACTAATCCTTATTTCCTACCTCCCTTTTCCTGATAGTTTTAGCTAGCTGCCTGCAGAAACGGGTTCTTGGTTACATTTAACACGACAAGCTGGATTAATTGTCTTAATTATTATTGTAATTGTTGTAAGATTAGTAAAATGCTTTCTGAATAATTGTACTCATAACGCAACACTACTTGCTATGCAAATAAGCATGTGTTTTGAACAAAGATCTGTTTCTTAAAAAAACAGTTAAACTCTTCACCTTGACTGATACCTTTCTCTGAGAGGTATTCCTATTAATTTTGTCCTGCTATCACTTGCCTCTGCTTTAAAGATCACAGAAGCTATGGCATGGCACAGACAGAATAGTTGGTGCCTGACTATCTTTCGTGGAGAGTGTCTGTGGTCTTAAAATCTTATGCTGAATAGATAGCCATCTAATAAACACAAGAAAAATAAGTTTATGTGGAAGAGACGGTCTTATAACAGTGATCAGTGAATTTCAACAAATACTCTTGTTTAAAAGAGGAGAGTTGTTTAAGACGCCTCCAAAATTCAGATGCCTAACATGAGGAGAGGCTGACATAGCTAGATTATTTTTCTACTTTTCTTTTTCTCTGCAATGATAGTTGCTAGCACTACTTAAAAATTTCTTCCCTAAGATTTCGAGGTTTTCTTCATTCGTTAACTCTATTTTTGTAATCGGTCATGGTCAAAGGATACGTAGAAGTGGAGAAAATAACCCATGAACAAATATATTTCAATTTTATTTATTGTCAGCAACCCTCTTAGCTTATACTTAGACTTGCATAAAGACAAAACAAAACATTCTATAATTCCTGATTTTTATCACATATGCCAATACCATGTATTATAGAAGGAAAGAGATTAAAAGTTGTAAATGTGTCTCTGCAAGTTCACAAGCAAAAAAATTCCAAGGAATCATGTTTTATTAAGGGAAATTAGCAGTGATGTTGCAGTATACAAAAGGTGTAGCATTAATTCCCTAGGAAACAACAATGTACTTGATGTTTTTTATTATTAGAGATTATATTTTAGATTCAAATTATTCCCATGGGGAAAAAGAATGCTTTTATGAAATGTGTAACTTTTGGAGTCAAGAGCATTGTTTTTTAAAACTGAGATATTTTTAGTTAAAATATGGGGAGTAAGTTTTTCTAATTTCCTAATTTCACTTTTTTCAGCAACAGGAAGCTGAGTGTATTATAATGACGTAGGTAGATACTAATGGAATAGATTCTGTTTTCTTATAAGATACCACAGGTCAGTGTTGACTTAGACATTAATATTCTTGAGTAGAATGGGACCTACCTTGGGGCAAGAGTAAAAGCCAAATTGTTCTTGCTGCACATAAATTTTCTCATAATCCATTTTATTGTTGCTTTCAACCAATGGTATTTTAATACCTTGATAGATCAAATCTTTACTAGCTCTTTTTTTATTATTATGATTCAGTGAAAATGTACATTCCCATATAAATTTGCATGCCCACTTATATGCAGCTCCCACTGCTCTCCCTGCCCAGTGACAGCACACTCTTTCTCTCTGCTCCACACATGTCTTATCTTCCCAACAATCTCCTATCCCCACTTCTCCACCCACCCCCTGGCTCCAGTAAGAGGTCAGCTGGACGAAATCACACAGATGCATAAAACCATGAAATGCACATGTGATAAGGCCACTCTGTGTCTCCAAGTCCAATTCATTATTGTCCCAAGAGTTGACCTCCATTATGATTTATGGACAGGGGTAAGATCAGGATCAGGGCCAGAGGCCATGCTCCCAGGGGAATCCCGGGGCCCCTGGACCATCAATTGTTGTCTTTTAGTGGAGATTTCAGGGTGCACCCCTTTTTATTCTTGTGTTACCAGTGAGACTCAACTTTGTGAGCTCCATCACGGCTATCACTGGTGGTAGCCAGGCACCATCTGGTTCTTCCGGTAACAAGTTGACTAGTCACCGACTCACGTGGGTCTCTCTGTCTTCTGCATTCTCCTTCCCTCATGTCATTTTGATCCGTGGTGATCATCTGTTCTTGCTGAGTTGGGACCATTTGCTGTATCCTCAGAAGGCAGCTTGGAAGCTTTTAAGACCCAAGATGCCACTCACCAATGTGGGGTGCAGAAGGCTGTCTTAGCAAAAAGCTAGTTGTGCCAATTGGCCTCAGTTTTCGCTGAGAGCATGGTCCCTGGCTCCCTGCCCCAGCTACTCTGTCCTTGCAATCTTGGGTTAAGATAAGACAAGTAATCATGTTATTCTGAAGTCCAGTTAGCATTGATCTTCTTTCTAATGTGTGCTGTCACAGATTTTGCTAACCAAATTTTTATCAACTAGTCTAAACTTTTCCCTCCTTATCCTCCCTTCCCTCCCCACCCTTGCAGCCATCAAAGAGTGTTTTCTTCTATGCATGAGTCTGTTTTTAAGTTCTTATCTTAGGGGTCTCATACAATATTTGTCTTTTTGTCGCTGACTACTTTCACTCAGTATAATGTCCTCCAATTGAAACCAGGTTATGAGATATTTCCTAAAATCATCGTTGTTCTTTATCATTGCATAATGTTCCATTCGGTGTATATACCGTAGTTTACCTATCCATTTCTCTGTTGCTGGGCATCTGGATTGATTCCATCTTTTTGCTATTGTGGACTGTGCTGCAATAAACATTCATGTGCATGTATGAATCAGTGTGAATGGCCTTGATTCTGTAGGATATATTCTGAGCAGTGGAATTACTGGATCAAATGGCTCATCTAGACCCAGCTTTTTAAGGAAGTGCCAGATTGCTTTCCAAAGAGGTTGCACCATTTTGCACTCAGTGTAGGAGAGTTCCAATTTCTCCACAGCCTCTCCAGCATTTGTTGTTTTGTGTTTTTTAGATCATGGCCAACCTTGTTGAGGTGAGATGGTATCTCATTGTAGTTTTGATTTGAATTTCTTCAGTAGCCATTGACTGTGAGCATGTCTACATGTGTTTTTTTGGCTGCCTGGATCTCCTCCTTAGAGAAGGGTCTGTCTATCTCCTTTGCCCATGACTTAATTGGATGATTTATCTTCTTCTTATTGATATTTTGTAGTACCTTATAGATTATGGAGATCAGTCATCAGTCTGATGTATAGTTGCCAAATATTTTTTCCCATTTTGCAGGTGGCCTTTTAATTCTTTCAGTAAAGTCTTTGGATGAGCAAAAGTGTTTGAGTCTTAGTAGTTTCCATTTATCTATTATCTCTTCTGTTGATTGTGGTTTGTTTGACAGATTTTGAAGTGAGTCTGTGTTGTGTATTAAAACTTCCATGTTGTTCCTACTTTTACTTGGATGAGCTTTGTCATTTTAGATTGGACATTTAGATCTTTTATCCAGTTTGAGTTGGTTTTTGCATGAAGTATGAGATATGGGTCTTTTTTTCAATTCATTGCAGATTGATAGCCAATTTTGCCAGCACCATTTGTTGAAGAGATTGTTTTTACCCCAGTTTAATGTCTTAGTGCCTTTGTCAAATATCAACTGTTCATAGGCAAATGGTGTCATCTCTGGGGTCTCAATTCTGTTACGTTGATCTATCAGTCTCTTTTTGTACCAGTACCGGGCTGTTTTGACTACTGTGACAGTGTAATAAGTTCTAGAGTGGGGTAGTGAGAGGCTTTCCAGTGTGTTCTTGTTCTTCAGTAGTGCTTAACTTATCCAGGGCTTCTTCTCTTTCTAAACAAAGTTGGTGATTTGTTTCTCATTAAAAAATGTGACTGGAATTTGTATTGGGATTTGCATTATGTAAGTAGATTGCTTTGGATAAAATAGACATTTTCACAATGTTAAGTCTTCCTATCCATGAGCAGGGTAAGTTTCTTCATTTATGTATGTCTCTTCTAGTTTCTTGTAGCGGGACTTGTAGTTCTTTTTGTAAAGGTCTGTTATTTCTCTGGTTGGATTTGTTCCTAGGTACTTTACCTTCTTAGGGGCTATAGTAAATGATACTGATTTGGTGATTTCTTCATTAACAGTCTAATTGTTGGTATAAAGGAATCCTACTGATTTACTTAGTTTATCTTGTATCCTGATACTTTGCTGAACTCTTCTATCAGTTTGAGTAGTTTACTTATGGATTCTTTATGTATACAGTCGTATCATCTGCAAATAGGGGTATTTTTACTTCTTCTTTGCTGACACAGATGCCCTTTATTTATTGGTCTTGTCCTCTAGCTAGAACTTCTCACACAATGTTGAATAGGAAAGGTGAGAGTGGGCATCCTTGTCTAGTTCCTGTTCTCAGGGGAAATTGTGTCAGTCTCTTTCCATTCAGAATTATGTAGGCAGTTGGTTTTGTATAAATGAACTTTATTGCACTGAGGAATTTGATGTCTATTCCTATTTTGTTGACAGTTTTTTACATGAATGGGTGTTGGACTTTATCAAATGCTTTTTCTGCATGAATTGACAAAATCAGGTGATTATTTTGTGTTATTGATGTGGCTAATCACATTAATTGTTTTTCTTATTTTGAACTAGTCTTGCATCCCTGGTATGAATACAACTTGGTCATCATGGATTATTTTTTTGCTATGTTGTTGTGTTCTACTGGCAAGAATTTGGTTGAAGATTTTTGCATCTAGATTCATGAGTGATACTGGTGTGTAGTTCTGCTTTTTGGTTGGAACTTTCTGTGACTTTGGTACCAGGGTTATGATGGCTTCAGAGAATGAATCTGGGAGTATTCCATCCCTTTCTATGCTGTAAAATAGTCTCGGTAGTATTGGAGATAACTCTTCTCTAAGGGATTGGCAGAATTCTGCAGTGAAGCTGTCTGGGCCCGGGCTTCTTTTGGTTGGTAGTTTTTGGATGACTTTTTCAATTTCTTCATTTATGATGAGTTTATTAAGCTGTATTGCTTCACCTTGTGATAATTTTGGTAGGTGACATGAATCAAGGAATTTGTCCATTTCCTCTAGGTTTTCAAATCTGTTAGAGTACAGTCTTTCATAATATTCTGTTATGATATTTTTGATGTCTGTTGGATCTGTTATGACAACTCCCATCTCATTTCTTATTTGGGTTATTTGTTTCCTTTCCTGTTTTTCTTCAGTAAGTTTAGTGAATGGTTAGTCAATTTCCTTGATCTTTTCAAAAACTCAGCTTTCGGTCTTTTCAATTTTTTCAATTGTTCTTCTATTCTCTAATTTGTTTAGTTCTGCTCTAATCTTTATGATCTGTTTTCTTCTGTGCCTGAGGGGTTCCTCTGTTGTCTCTCTCTGCTTGTTCAAGCTGTAGGGTTAGTTCTTTGATTTGGTTTCTTTCTTCCAGATGTTTACATTTATGGAGCTAAACTGAACACTCTGAGCACTGTTTTGGCTATATCCCATAGGTTCTGGTAGGAAGTGTTTTCATTCTCATTGGAATCCATAAATTTCTTTATTTCATCCTTGATTTCTTCTATAACCCCTGGCTTTTTGAGCACAATGTTGTTCAGTTTCTGTGAGTTCCACTTTCTGTCAACGTTTTTTCTGCTATTGATTTTGACTTTTATGGCTTTATGATCTGAGAAGATTCTTTGCATTAATTCAGTGGTGTGGATTTTGTTGAAAATTGCTTCATGTCCTAACTCATGGTCTATTCTGAAGAATCTTCCATGTGCACAGCTCAAGAAAGTGTAGTTGTCCCCTGATGGATGGAAAGTTCTATATATGTAGATGAGGTCTAGTTGGTTACTTGTGTCTTTACTGAGCTTTTTTCTAGACGATCTGTCCAATATTGAGAGTGGAGTGTTGAAGTCTCCCACTATTACTGTGTATTGATCTATCTCATTTTTGAGTGTAGTCAGTGTTTCTTCAATATATTTAGGTGCTCTAAGATTATCTGCATAAGTGTTTAATATTGTTAAGTTCTGCTTGTGCATTGAACCTTTCACCAATATATAGTGTCCATCCTTGTCCACAATGGTGGATTTTACACTAACATCGATTTTGCCTGAGATTAGAATTGCCAGCCCTGCTCTTCTTTGTTCGTTGTTAGCTTGATATATGTTCTTCAATCCTTTAATTTTCAGTTGTTCCTATCTTTAAGTCTAAGGTGAGTTTCTTGTAGGTTGCATATGGATGGGTCTTGTCTTTTGATCCAAGATATCACTTGATGTCTCTTACTGCAGCATTCAGTCCATTCACATTCAGTATGGTTATTGAAAGGTATGTTTATAGTGTTACCATTGTGATATGCTTATTTTTGTGTTGATGTTTTCTCTGTTGTTCTCTTTAATCTGCTCTGGGACATTCTTCTTTGTGAGTTGGTTTTGTGGCTGTTGAGACTTCTGTATTACATTTCTTGGTTTCTTTTCAGGGTTGGTTTTGTGGCTGTTGAGACTTCTGTATTACATTTCTTGGTTTCTTTTCCATTTGTTCCATTCGGTTTTCTTGGCTTTTAATTGAAGTTTCTATCTCTTTGATTTTGTTCTTGATCTGTTCGATTTCAGAGTACTGGTGTTCCATCAGATAGAACAGTTTGCTTAATTTTTCATTTTGTTCTGCTGCATCTTTATTGTGCTTTATGGCTGCCCCTAAGATCTGCCTTAATAAACGGTGTATAAACTCAATTTTAATTACTACCAGTCTTACCAACTTCCTCTCTATCTGGAAGGATTATAACAACTGTAGTACATCCCTCTTTTTAATATGATGACATCATAGTTTTCATGATGTGATCACTGGATCATTTCTTTCGCTGTTATAGCTTTGACTGAGTTTGGAGACTTTCCTACCTGAGTAGGATTCTGGGTGATGTGTCCTGTAATTGCTTCTAAAATAGAAAGTTAGTGGTTTTGTTCTTCTAAGCCAAGAGATTCTTTCAGTATTTCTTGTAGCTTTGGTTTGGTTTTCACAGAGTCTCTGACTTTCTGTTTATCTGGGTATGTCTTAGTTTCATTTTCATATTTGAAAAATAGTTTTGCAGGATATATAATTCTTGGTTGGAAGTTCTTCTCCTTCAAGGCTTTGAATGTGTCATGCCACTGTCTGCATGCCAGCATTGTTTCCACTGAGAAACATGATAAAAACCTACAGGGTTTCCCTCTGAGTGTTAGCCTTGCTTTGAGTCTTGCTGCCTTTAAGAGTTTCTGCTTATGTTTCATTTTGTTAAGCTTCATTATAATATGTCTTGGGGTCTTTCTTTTGAGAACTACATTGAGTTGTGTTCAATATGTACCTTGGATCTCTATATTCTCTTCTTTCATAATTTCTGGGAAGTTTTCTGTCAGCAGCTCAGCAACAATACTCTCTGTGTTCTCAGGTGTATGGCTCTGTTCTGAAACTCCAGTTAATCACAGGTTTGTCATCTTAATAGAGTCCCACATGCTTCTTAATACTTCTTCATTTTTCTTGTTTCTTTTTCTGATTTCTCCTCATTCATGCTGGAATCAGTAGCTTTGTCTTCCAAATCAGAAAATTTCTTTTCCATTTGTTCCATTCTGTTTTCTTGGCTTTGAATTGAAGTTTCTATGTCTTTGATTTTCTTCTTGATCTGTTGGATTTCAGAGTACTGGTATTCCATCAGATCGAACAGCTTGCTTAATTTTTCATTTTGCTCTGCTGCATTTTGTATAAGGTCCAGGAGGGCTTTATACGTAATCCTTTTGTATTCACCTTCTGATAGTTTCAGAATGTTTTCTTTGTCTGAGAAGTTCTTTGTTTGCTTCTCTTGGGGGCCTTCTAAAGCCATGGGTGATTTCTTGGTTATGCTTTTATCCAGAGTTTGTTGCTTTAGGGGCATCATGTGAATCAATAAAGACTGGGAGAGATACTGTGAGGATGGACCATAGTTGTTTCTCTACCCAGTGCCCCTGAGTCATATCTGATGCATGATGACCCTAGAGGTCAGAGTAGATTCTCTAGGCCATTTTAAAATGAAAGGTAAAAGGTATGTGACAACTTCCAAAGTCAGTCAGATTTTAGGTGTACAAGTTCTTTTTCTCAGCTGGAAAATTAAGCACCTCTATATCCAACCCTAGATGTTGTAAACTAATTCAAAATACAGAAAGGCTAATGCCCTGCTGGCCTCTGCTGCTGGGCCTCAGCTTTAGGTGATACTGTGTAGAATACTGCTTTACTGCCAGGAAGTCAGTCTCCTCTGAGCAGGTGCTGCCTCTCAGCCTAGGAATTAGGTCCCTCTGAGGCCTTCATATGGGTATATCCTCCCAGTGAAACAAGGTGGAATTCCACACAACATCCCCACCTGCTGTGGCACTGGCCAGTCAATGGCGGAGGCGGAAAGAGAGCCCGAAGGCACTGAGATGCACAGAGTCCAAAGCCAGGCTCTCAAAATATGGCGACTGACCAAAACAGAGACAAAAAAGCTAAAATGGTGAGTTACCCTCCATCTGTGAAAGCTAGTGCTCACCAGGAGTGGGGGTCAGAGAGAGAAAGGAAGCTTTACTCTCAGTGGTATGAAGTCCAAATCAACAGCCCTATGCTGTGTCCTAGGGCTCACTAGGTGTCCAGAAGGCTCCATTTAATTATCACTTTGGGTCTTAGTTTCCAGAGGGATTTAGAGAGGCATGTGCTTTGTCTGCCATCTTGACTCCACCCCACCTATTCTCTAAAATTTTCAAAAACAATTGTGGCTGTACATTCACTGGAAACTGTCAGAAGTTCAAGCTAGATTCAAAAGAGAACATGGAGTGAAGAACACTGCTAATGATGTCAGATGGAACTTAAGTGAAAGCAGAGAATTTCAAAGAGAAGTTTACCTGTGTTTTATCAATACAAGAATGTTCAGCTATGTGGATCATAACACATTGTTGATTAAAATATGAAAAGTGGGAATTCACAACTCTTCACTGCGGTTATGTGGAAATGGTAGATTGATCGAGAGAGTCTTTAGTACAGAACAAGGGACATCGCATTGTTTAAAATTAGAAAGGACATGTGCCAAGGTTGTACCTTTTCATCCACTTATTCAATACTTAATTCTGAATAAATAATCCATAAGGTGCTCTAAATCTCTGTCAAGACTCTTCTTATGTTCTACTTTGATCCTCTCCCCCATTACCATGTGTTTTCATTAAGAAAAGCATAGTGAGCCATGGAATATGCTTAAATTTTTGTTTGTTAATATGTAACTTGAGAAATATTATTTGGAAACACATGGGTCCCACAAACTTTGGGGTCTTCTCAGACGCCAGGTCTGGCCTTTTGTACCAGTCATAGGTGGCAGGATTTATTGCAACATCCCTGCCACCACACACAATATCAAAGCTACCAGAGCTCCCTAACTATTACAAAGAAAATACAAATATTCTTGCAAGGTTTATCTAACAGTACAAAAGCCAAAGAGAAAATATTTTTACTCAATCACATTTCCTGAATTCTCCATCCACATTAAGGCTGATAACTGAGATATTTTGTTGAATGAACATTTATTTTCCCATTCACCATTACACAAGTCCTATTGAAGGTCAGAAAATACTTTAGAAGGAAAAGTAGAGTCTTAAGACAACTGAGAACTAGAAAAAGTCTCAAAAGGGATATTAAGAAGTTTACAAAGGTTACAAATTAAAAAGTTTACAAAATTAAAAAGGTTACACACTGGATATTAAGAAGAATGTGGTGCTGAGATTGGAAGACTCATTAACAATCTGTAATATGCAATTGGCACAAGTTTGCTGCTGAAAGTGAGGAATGATTTTAAACACTTATGTACATTAAAGAGTAAAGCCTTTATGAAGGATTATGCTTTAAAATAAGGAAAATAGAACTCCTAACAATTACACTGATAACAATACAATTAATCAAGAAAAAAATTGAAGTCAATGACTTCATTCTATATTAGTCAGCAATGAATATCCATGGGAGCAATAGCAAAGAACTGAAACAATGTAGACTTCACAGGAAACTCTGGTGTTGTAGTGGTTAAGTGCTATAGCTGCTAACCACAAAGCCAGCAATTTGAATCCACCAGGTGCTCCTTGGAAACTCTATGAGGCAATTCTACTCCATCCTTTAGGGTTGCTACGAGTTGGAGTCTATTCAGTGGCAATGGGTTTGGTTTGGTTTGGTACTGACTTGACAAATCTGCTTCCAAAGATCTTAAAGTTTGAAAAAAAAGTTGTAACTTTGACGACTAGGGTGTGTCTCACATAAAGCTTCATCTTTTCAGTCACTTTATGTGGGTAGGAAAGCTGAACAATGAATCAGACAGAAGAACTGATGTATCATTGCACTGGGAAACAGTGCTGAACATAGCTTGGATAGCCAGAAGAATAAGCAAATCAGTTTTAGAAGAAATACACAGTGTACTTAGAAATAAAGATAGAGAAACTTCAGTCTGCTAACTTTAGAGAATATACAAGCCAAATTGCTAGAAAAGCATATTGCCTTTAGCAGAGATTCAGCAAAAACAAAGGAAAACTAACAATGATGGAGGCTGACAAAATAGCTATAACAATGTGTGCAAATATACTAACAATTAAGAAGGTTGCACAAGGATCAACAGCATTTTGTCCTGTTGTATATAAGATTACCATGAGTCGGAGTCTATTCCGTGGCAACTATCAATAACATAATCATTAGCATGAATGAACTAAAACAGCACCCATCTGAACAAATAATTCTTTAAAAATTGGAGTGGTGAAACAAATTTTAGAAAAACAATTATATGTGCTTGTGTCATAGTTGTTGTTAGGTGCTGTCAAGTCTGTTGCTACTCATAGTGACCCTATGAACAACAGAACAAAAACTGCCTGGTCCTGGGTCATGTCCACAATTGTTTTTATGCTTAAACCAATTGTCACAGCCACAGTATCAATCCGTCTCCTTGACAGTCTCCCTTTTCTTTGCTGACCCTCTATTTTACCAAGCATGATGTCTTTCTCTAGGGATGGAACCCTCCTGACAACATGTCCAAAATGGGTAAGATACAGTCTCGCCATTCTTGTTTCCAAGGAGACCTCTGTAGTACTTCTTCCAGAACACATCTGTTTGTTCTTCTGGCAGTCCATGGTATGTATGTTCATCATTCTTCTCCAACACAACAATTCAAAGGTATCAGTTCTTTTCTCTTCCTTGTTAAATATCCAGCTTTCTCATGCATGTGATGAAATTGAAAATATCATGGCTTGGGTCAGGCACACATTAGTCTTCAAGAGGGCATCTTTACTTTTCAACACTTTAAAGAGGTCCTTTGCAGAATATTTTCCCAATGAAACACATCTTTTGAGTTTTTTGGCTACTGCTTTCATGGGCATTGACGGCAGATCCAAGTAAAATGAAATCCTTGAATACTTCACTCTTTCCTCCATTTACTGTAATTTTGATTATTGGTTCATTTGTGAGGATTTTTGCTTTCTTGATGTGAGGTGCAGTAAATATTGAAGGCTGTGGTCTTTGATCTTCATCAGTGTTTCAAATCCTCCTCACTTTCATCAAGTAGGATTGTGTCATCTGCATAACGCAGGCTTTAATGACTCTTCCTCCAATCCTGATGCCCTGTTTTTCTTCATATAATCCAGCCTCTTATATTACTTGGAAAAAGCATAGAATTTTGAATTTGGTATAAAGGAGGTCATACAATGTTATCTTGTTCTAGTGTTCATGAATCAGACCTAACTTTATACGTCAGTACACTTGCTGACTTTCTTAAAAAAACAACCAGCTTCAATAACCACCCTCCCCATGTGCTGTGAGAGGAAAGAGTCTTCTTTATTTTTCTCCATGGGGCTTAACACAATAGTAGTACCTCAACTTGATTCTCAAAAGATATATGAGAATAAACATGTGTGCAAATATGAATGAATGTAGAATGCCACTCTATGTAATTTTTATGAAGTTGAAATTTTTGTTTTTTCACAGTGAAATAAATTGAAATAAATGTTTCATGTCAGTGGATGATAGTCACTGTACAGATTCATCCTCTCATAAAAACTAGCTTCTTACTTTTTTTCAAAAAAGGTAAGACTTTTATATATGAAGAGCTACAAAAATGTGGTTGCGTATGTGTGTTTACTTGTGGATTTACGTGAGCATACACAATCTTGTGCACTTTTATGCATCTAGGTAACTTATCTTAAAGAACTCATGATTATAAATCAAATGTATGCAAACACGTTTGATTTCTCTTTATACAGGAAAATTTAGTCTTGAATGTTTCTAAGCTTTTGCTATGGTTATAAGTCAGGTTTTTCTATTTAACAGGTATTGCAATATAAAATATTGTTGGCTACAAACTGAATTGAATTTCTGTTAAGATTTTTATTATTTCAGTAAGACCACATAAAAACAATGGTAGAACATCTGATAACATCAAGACATATAATGAATATATATATTAATTTTTACACACACAAAAAAATTGAACTGATTCTGAGATATGATTTATAAAGACTTTCCACTAAAACTTCCATGGTGGTGATTGTTCTCTAGAAATTCCGAATGGAGCTGACTGGCTGCGTCCTCAGTCTATTCATAGCTGTTTTCATCTCCTGATTCCTCAGAGTATAAATGATGGGGTTCAGTAAGGGTGTGATGACTGAATAGAACACAGAAAGAAATTTATCCACTGATAAGCTACTAAATGGCCAAGCATAAATGAAGATACATGGCCCGAAGAACAGAGTGACCACAGTGACATGCGCAGACAGTGTGGACAGAGCCTTGGAGAGTCCACCAGAGGGCCGACGTCGGACAGTCACCAGAATGATCGTGTAAGAAATGAGCAAGAGTATGAAGCAGATCAAAGACAGTAGTCCACTGTCAGCAATTACCAGCAACTCCAAAACGTAGGTCTCAGTGCAGGCAAGTTTTAGAACTAGAGGAAGATCACAAAAAATGTTGTCCACCACATTGGGGCCACAAAAAGGCAAAGCAATAGTAAAAACCATTTGACTCATAGTGTGCACAAAACCAACACCCCAGGACAGCAGCACAGAACCCGCCAGTACCCGGCGGTTCATGATGGCTGTGTAATGAAGAGGTTTGCATATTGCAATATACCGATCAACAGCCATAACTATGAGAAGAGTCATCTCACTGCCTCCTAAAAAGTGGAGGAAGAACATCTGAGCCATGCATCCCCACAAAGAAATTGTTTTCTTCTCTCTGAGGAAATCTGTGACCATTTTAGGGGTTGTGATTGTAGACATAGTCATATCAAGAAAGGAGAGATTTCCAAGCAGGAAGTACATAGGTGTGGAGCGCAGGTGAGAGTCAAAGGTTACGGCGACCACAATGAAAAAGTTTCCTGCCATGATCGCTGCATAGCCCAACAGAAACACGAAGAAAAAGAAAATTTCCAGTTTCCAGTTGCTGCTGAGTCCTAACAAAACAAATTCAGATATCACTGAGCTATTTGCCATGTCTGGTCTCTGCAGAAAGTTTAGAAAGGCTTTAGAGATAAGGAGTAAAAAGTCACCATTTAATCTGCTATTGTTTTGAAGGTATGGCCGTAACACAGAAAGTCAGCATTCTATTCCTATAGAAAGAGAACATGGACAGTTCTGAAAAATATATTTTAATTGATTAATGCAAGTAATATTCACATCACTGTATTTGTTAAGTGCAAATGGTACAAATGGTGAAAATTCATTGTAAAATTCTGTAAATGTAGTTTCAGGCAGTAGATTTTGATTTTATATGTTTACTATTCCTATCGTGAATTGAAAAAAAAAAATGCTCTCACCGTGTGTATTCTAACTACAACCCTGTAGGAAGAACAGAACTGCCCCACAGGATTTCAAGAAGCAGTGGGTAGATTCAAATCCCACCTCTTGGGTAGCAGCCAGGCTCTTCACCTCTGAGTCACCAGAGCTCCAGTCATGAATTTATGACCACTGAATTCAATGGACCAATGAGTTAAATGAATGAAATAACTGCTAGTCCAGTAGATCAGTTCAAGCAAATAGGAGCACAGTCATTTAACTTTCTGGAACCTAATATTCAGTCGTTTCCTCCTCTTCTTTATCCCAATTGAAAATACTCAAATACATGCCTATGAGTTGAACTGTATACCTAAATCATCAAATTAATGATATTTTCTTTTAGCAGACTTCTTATATTCTTAAGCCCTTTATCCCTAAAAGGTACGCCAGTGATTTTGTTTCCTCTTGAAGCTTTAATCTGTTTACATTCCATAGTAATAAAATTATAAGATAAACTTCCTAGGGCATTTCTGAACAGAAATACTAGTGTTTCTGAGTGTTCAGGTTGTTTGTGATCCATGCTCTGGATCTCACACTTTGATTTCTGAACAAAACTCCAGACTTCCACAGTCTCGCTCCTTGCCTATTTTTCTGAATTTAGAGTTACTGATCTATGTCTAGAGTTCTTTATTTATTCTCTGTGCATTTGTAGAATCTGACTAACCATTCAGGCTTTTCATCCTAAATGTGTGGCATTTGTGTTTCATTGGTTTCTGAATGCTTACCTTCTTTCACTCAGTTTACACTGTGTACACGTTAACTCTCAAATTTTCTCCTGGTTCCATCACTCTTGACGTTTACACTCTAGGTGTTTTCCTAGATTTAGCTGCTTCTGTTGGCTCACTTCTATCTTACTTTTTATGTCTTGATTTAGATCTTTTGGTCACAGCTTTGTAACCTATTTGTCCCAACTAAACTTTTTTCTTCATACAAACTTTCATTTTTTGCTATTCTTCTTCTTTTTGTTACTGATACAACACATACATATATATATACCTATGTCATAGTTTAACTATGGAACATCAGAATAGAACATCAAAAGTCTGGTCTGCATTTAAATTTTTCAGTGCAATAGTTCATCAAATATTTGTTATAGTCATTTATTTCAAACATTAGAATTTCTTTAAAAACTGAAATAAATGTTAAGATTTAAACTCTAGTCCTTACCTGCGTATATAGCAGGGAAATGACTCAACATTACTGAATATTAGCTTGCTTTTCTGCTATAAATTTATATCTCCTCTTCAACCTTACACAATGTTATGAGGCTTTAAAAGGTAACACGTGTGAATACATTTTATATTTTACTGGATATGTATATGTGTTTATACAACTCTATAAAAATATTTATTTGTAAAACTGTGTTCTTTAACATTATCTATTTTTCTAATAGTTATGAGAATGCTCATTCTAAGGGCATCAAAGATGAAGTTACTCCTGAAGACTGGTGAAGAAGAACTGATGTTATGAAAGCATTTTGCTGTATTGGATGTACTTTGTATAACTACCTAGGTGTCTTCTTTATAAAGAAATATTATTATCATAATTTATATCCTTATTTATGTAGTAAATTGGCTCTACATACCAGCTGTGAAATTGTTTTCAAAACCATACAGCCCTCAATCTCAAAATATTTACAAAAGAAAATCTTCAGGAAATGTAAACTGATTTCATACTTTAAAATTAAAACCCAGTGCCATCGTCAGAAATTTAAAATTAGAAAATTAAAAATAAGAAGGGGTATTTATTATTTTGTAAGATTTTTAATCTTTTACAAGCATATATATTTAAAAAATTTCCAGCTAAGTTTACAAACACATGTATTCAAATTTGTTAAGATAAATGAAGTCATTTACTAAAATTTAACAACTGAAAAGATGCATGTACTAAGACACAAATAAAGAAAAGTTTAAGCAAGCATAAGTCTTCCCAACTTAAGCTACAGTGTAAACTCAAAGAGAAAACTAAACATTTAATAGTACAAATTTTACTGATGATTGCAAGGACAGTGCAAAACAAGGGAGTGTTTGCTTCTGTTGCACACAGTGACTGGATCACACTAAAGCAACACAAACATCTGCTTAACAGTGAACTGACCAAAAAAGGTCATTAGCACAATTAGCATGTGTATATGAGTGGGTAGGTGATATTCTTGTTTTAATTGTTTTCATTAATAAGGGCCACATTATTTCCAGTCATCATGAGTGTTATGTTTTCTTTTCATAAAAAAATGTGAATCTGTATCTGGACTAGATAACCTGCAGGTAATTCTCACTTATCACCAAAGAAACTGCTCAGAAACTGAAAAATCACATCAGTCATCAAAACAACCACTGTAACTATTTTCCCAATTAAAATAATATACATTTAATCGATAAAACAAGTTTATTTTTAAGTACATAAAGGGCTCTTTCTCATATACTGAAAAGGTTAAAATATATTAAAATGATAGTTTTACATATAAATGGAAAAGGGTCAGTTGTTTTAGAAAAAGAGAATAGTTCTTGGCTTGCAAAATTATTTTAAAAATGAATATATTAGCAATACAATTAGATAACTGTATGGACTAAAAATATATATATCAAGACAGTAAGTGTGTACTCCAGGGAAAATTAAAAAGAAATTGATTTAAATGGAATACATTTATCTAACTTGGCATTTCTTAAATGTTTTCTGAGTTAAATACTCAGTGTAGGAACACAAAAATGAAAATAAGTAAACCGAATTTTAAAATAAGTATTTCCCATTTTGTGATCTGAAGTTTTGTTACATTTCAGCCTTATCACAGATGCTAAACTTAGCAAGGCAATTTTTATTAATACATATTCTCAAACACACTCTTTTTTTTTTTTTTTTTGACCTGTGGATTAAACCAATCCCACTCATGTTCTCAAAGTTCAAGGTCAAATTGCAAAATTTATACGAGTGTTATTTTTCAGTTGGTTATACAATTGCTCTTTGCTTCTTATAGGAACTGGATGCAGTTGGTTCAAATGGTTACTTGTTGACCAAAATTACTTTTATACTTTGGTCTTCACGATCCAAATAACGTATTTCATTCAGCTACAAGTTTTATGTAAAATGTCCTGTCATGGGTTTAATTTTGTCACCCAAAATGTGTGTGTCAGTTTGGCTAGGTCATGATTACCTGTATTGTGTGATATTACTGTATGTTGTAAATCCTGCTTCTATGATGTTAACAAGGGAGGATGGACAGTGATTGCATTAATGAGGCAGAACTCCATCTATAAGATTGTACTGTGCTTTGAGGCAATATCTTGGGATATAACAGAAAGGGAAGCAAGCAAAGAGTTGGAGACCTCATACTATTCAGAAAGAAGCTGCACCGGAACACAACTGTTCCCTTTGGACTTGGGGTCCCTGAACCTCAGAAGTTCCCCACTCCAGGGGAAGATTGTCAACAAGGATCTTCTTCCAGAGCCAGCAAAGGAAGATATCTCCTGGAGCTGATGCCCTGAATCTGGACTTTGTAGCCTATTGGACTGTAACAAAATAATATTTCTCTTCGTAAAGCCATCCACTTGTATTCCTGTTATAGGAGCAATGGATGACTAAGAAATATCCTATCTTTTATTACAATGCACAATTGCAATATTCTATTAGCACTACTGTTTAACCTACCAGTTTTAGCTGACAAGTGACCTCTTCACGAGCTGCAGACACACTGAGATTCTGATTATATAGAGGTTATCTATTTTACCACCAGGAATATGCATGACACTCATGTATAGGTTAAAAAAGAAAAAGAAAGGTAACGTATACAGAAGATGCAAGCTGATTATCAGTCACCAGAGGGAATTATTAAAACAACACTTTTTATTTTCCCTTGGGGTTAGAGCAAAGGACTTATTCTCTCATTATTTAAGTGGATTGTGACTTGACCAAGCTTATCAGTCATGTGAACTTTCTCTAAAAATTTCTGTAGAAAGCTCTAAGTCTGGCTGGTTGGTGAAGAGTGAACACATTTATAGAAAAGGAACCTATGATTGATGACGCACTTGAAAAAATTATACTTACAATAACTTGATTTTATATTTCAAAATATTTATAATTAATTTATTAATATTGAGCTTTTGTTCATGTATAATGCAAACAGGCAGTGTGGACACCAAGTAAGGCTTATGAAAGAAATTCATAGATTTAGTCTTCTTTAACATAGAGAAAAATGCCCTTCTGCTGTATGACAAGAGAGAGAACATGCTTTCACTATCCTTAATGTTCTTTATTGAATATCAGAAATACTCCTGGAGCTTAATAATCATTCTGAAGATTTAGAATTTCACTAAGTCTGTTGTTGTTATCTGTATTCATGTGCCATATAAAGAAAAATACAAAAGCAAGATCATAGAGGCAACTCTAGTGTTAACTTTTATGGCAAAGCAATATAATTAGCAAGCTTTGGAAAACCTGGTGGCAGAGTGGTGAATTGCTACAGCTGCTAACCAAAAGTTGGTAGTTTGAATCCAATGGGCACTCCTTAAAAATTCTATGGGGAAGTTCTATTCTGTCCTGTAAAGATAAATATGAGTTGGCAACTTGATGGCAGTGGGTATAGGTGTGGTATAGTACTCTAACAGTTCAATTCAAAGGCAGCTAACAGCAGCAACAATACTAACACATAACTGAATAACAGAGGGAATATTGATGACTCAGTGTAAGAATTCTCGTCTTCCATGTGGGAGCTGTAAGTTTGGTTTCTGGCCAATCACCAGTCTATTAGAGGAGGTTTGGGTGTTGCTGTGATGCTGAACAAATTTCAGCAGAACTTACAAAAGAGGAAGAAATAGGAAGAAAGGCCTCACAATCTACTTCCAAAGATCATACACTGAAAACCAGACGAATCACAGGGGTCAAGGTGGTCATATCCTGTTGTACGTGGGGTCACCAGGAGCCAGGAAAACTGAATGGCAGATAACAGCAATAACAATTAAGGAACAATAAGTGATGACTTCATTTACTAAGAATTTTTTTCATTGATTTTTATTGTAACCTTTCTAAATATTACTCCAACATTTATGACCCTCTGAAAAAAATTACAGAGAATTTAGGATGGTAAATACATTGTAATGGAGTGACAGTCATTTCCTAAGCTCTCAGAAGACATAGTTGTTAGGTCGCTTTTCCCGATTAAGCCTTGGATTTTTTTTTTTTTTAATTTAGTTCTCAATAGAGCCATTAGGTTATCAATCACGACCATTATGAAAAGTGAAAATATTTTAATATTTTTCTGAAGAGGCAATATATGCCATAGTATAGTGTTTTGTTGCTGCTGCAGTAGGTGTATGTAAGAAAGAAGAATCTTCAGTGTAGATGTCAAAAAGATGGTATATATACACACAGAACTACCTATTGCAATGAGGTCACTTCCTACCCATACTGACCCTATACAAGAGATTAGAACTTTTTTTTTTAACTGTCATTAAGTGAAGGTATACAATCCAAACTAAATTTGTATGCCCACCTATCTGCAGCTCCTACTGCTCTCCTTGCCGGGGACAGCACATATCTCCCCTTCACTCTCTATATATCATATCTTCTTAAGAATCCCTGTCTTCTCCTCTTCACCTTCTCCTCTCCCTTCCAGTAAGAGGCCAGTAGGATAGCATCCTATAAATGCACAAAACCATAAAGTACACACACCATATGATCACACTGTGTCCCCAAGTTTAGTGAATTCCTGTCCAAAGCATTGACCTCAGTAAGATTTTCCAGGCAGGGGCAGCAGAAGGGTTATGGGTCATGCTCCCAGGGGAACACCCCCAGGGCACGGGACCATCAGTTTCTGTCTTTTAGTGGAGTTCTTGAGGTGCACCCCATTTTTTTTCATGCTGCACTGGGACCCAACACTGTGTGCCCCATAAGGGCTGCCTTTGATGGTGACTGGCCACCATCTAGTTCTTCTGGTCACATTTTGATACAGTCACCCATTTGCAGGGTTCCTTCTGTCTCCTGGGCTCTTTTTTCCCTCACAACTTTGTTGTTCTTGGTGATCATCTCCAGATAAATTGGGACCATTTCATGTACCTCAGATGGCAGCTTACTACCTTTTAAGACCCCACATGTCACTCACAAATACGGGGTGCAGAAAACTCTCTTAGCAATAGTCTAGTTATACCAATTGGCCTTGATGTCCCCCAAGAGCATGATTCCCAGGCCCCCACCCCTGTTACTCCATCCCTGCAATATTAGGTTAAGACTAGAAAAGTTTTCAGCTTATGTTGAAGTCTATTTAAATTGTTCTACTTTTTACTGCGTGCTGTCACTACTTTCACCGAAGTTCCTATCAACTATCTAATCTTTGAGAAGTCCTCTTCCTCCTTCCCCACCTTGAATCCATCAAAGAGTCTTTTCTTCTGTACTTGTCTATTTTTAAGTCCTTAGAGTAGGGGTCTCACACAGTATTTGTCCTTTTGTTGCTGAGTGATTTCATTCAGCATAACTTCTTCCAATTGAAACCAGGTTATGAGATGCTTCCTAACATCGTCAGTGTTCTTTATCATTGCATGGTGTTCCATTGAGTATATGTACCATATTTTGGTTACCCATTCATCCATTGATGGGCATCTGGGTTGATTCCATCTTTTTGCTATTGTGGACTGTGCTGCAATAAACATTTGTGTGCATATATCTGTTGATGTGACTGCCCTTGATGCTGTACAATATATTCCAAGCAGAATTACTTGATCAAATGGTGTATCTATTTCCAGCTTTTTAAGGAAACACCAGATTGCTTTCCAAAGAAGTGCACCATTTTGTAATCCCACCAGCAGTGTAGGAGAGTTCCAATCTCTCCACAGCCTCTTCAGCATTTGTTGTTTTGTGTTCTTTCAATCATACCCAACCTTGTTGAGGTGAGAGGGTATCTCGTTGTAGTTTTGATTTGGATTTCTCTAATAACTAATGATAGTGAGCATTTCCTCATGTGTCTTTTGGCTGCTTGGACGTCTTTGGTGAAGCATCTGTCCATATCCTTTATTCGTCTAATTGGGTCATGTAACTTTTTCTTGTAGATATTTTGCAGTACCTTGTAGATTATGGAGCTCAGACAGCCATCTGATGTACAGTTGCCAAATATATTTTCCCACTCTTTAAACTCTCTTGACAAAGCCTTTTGATAAGCAAGAGTGTTTGATTCTTAGTAGTTCCCATTTATCTATTTTCTCTTCTGTTTATTGTGCTTTGTCAGATTTTGAAGTCTGTCTAAGCTGTGTATTAAAGCTTCCATTGTTGACCCTATTTCTTCTTGCATGATCTTTATAATTTTAGATCTGATATTCAGATTATTTATCCAACTTGAGTTAGTTTTTGTGCAAGGTGTGACGTATGTATCTAGTTTCAGTTTTTTTGCAGGTGGATATCCAATTTTTCCAGCAATATTTGTAAAGAGACTCTTTTTACCCCAATTTACATCCTTCGAGCCTTGGTCAAATATTAAATGTTTATAAGAGAATGCTGGCATCTCTGTGGATGAAACTCTGCTCTGTTTTTCTATATCTTTCATTTGTACCAGTACCAGACTGTTTTGACTACTGTGGCAGTATAATAGGTTCTAAGGTCAGGTAGTGTGAGGCCTCCCGCTGTGTTCCTCTTTTTCAGTAGTGCTTTGCTTATCCAGGATTTCATCCTTTTTCAAAAAAAGTTGCTGATTTGTTTCTATCTCTTATTAAAAACTGAAACTGGAGTTTGTATTGGGATTGCATTGTATATGTAGATCACTTTGAGTAAAATAGATATTTTCACAATGTTGAGTCTTCCTATACATGAGCAGGGTAGGTTTCTCCATTTATGTAAGTCTCTTTTGGTTTCTTGAAGTAATGTCTTGTAGTTCTCTTTGCATAAATCTCTTATTTCTCTAGCTAGATTTATCTTCTTGGGGACTATAGTAAGTGGTATTGATTTGGTGATTTCTTCTTTGATGATCTTGTTGTTAGTGTAAAGAAATCCTACTGATTTACTTCTGTTTATCTTATATCCTGATACTTTGCTGAACTCTTCTATTCATTCCAGACTGTTGGATTCTTTAGGATTCTCTGCATATATAATCATATCATCTGCAAATAGGGAGATTTTTACTTCTTCTTTGATGACATGGATGCCCTTGATTTCTAGTACAATGTTGAACAGAAGTGGTCAGAGTGTGCATCCTTGTCTACTTCCCGTTCTCAAGGGGAATTCTTTCATGTCTTTTTCCATTCAGGATGATGTAGGAGGTTGACTTTGAATTTCTGCCCCATACTGCATTGAGGAATTTCCTCTCTGTTCTTATTTTGCTGAGAGTTTTTAGCATGAATCGGTGTTGGACTTTGTTGAATAGCTTTTCTGCATCAATTGACAAAGTCAGGTGATTTTTATGTTTTTGGTGTTTATGTGGTTGATCACATTATTTGCTTCTCTGATGTTGAACCAGGCTTGCATCCGTGGTATGAATAATTTGGTCATGATGAAGTTTTTTTTTTTTTTTTGATGTGTTGTTGAATTCTATTGGCAAGTATTTTGGTGAAGATTTTTGCATCTAGGTTCATGGGACATACTCATCTATAATTTAATTTTTTTGTCAGATCTTTCCCTGGCTTTGGTATCAGGGTTATGTTGGCTTCATACGATGAATTTGGGAGTATCCCATCACTTTCTATGCTGTAAATTAGTCTCAGTAGTATTGTAGTTCTAAAAATTTGGTAGAATTCTCTAGTGAAGCCATCTACCACATTTTGGTTGGTAGTTTTTGATGATTTTTTCAGTCTCCTTCTTGGTGATAGGTTTATTAAGTTGTTCTACTTCTCCTTGTAATAATTTGGGCAGTTGATCCGAGTCTAACAATTTGTCTGTTTCCTCTAGGTTTTCAAATCGGTTAGAGTACAGTCTTTCATACTATTCTATTGTGATATTTTTTAATTCATTTGTGTCTGTTGCAACGTTGCTCATCTCATTTTTTATTCAGGTTGTTTCCTCTCCTGTTTTTCTTTTGTAAGTTTAATCAATAATTTATCAACTTTGTTGATCTTTTAAAAATATCACCTTTGGTTTTGTTAATTTTTTCAGTTGTTCTTTTATTTTCTAATTCATTTAGTTCTCCTCTAATCCTTACTATGTGTTTTCTTCTGGTGCCTGAGGGATTCATCTGTTGCTCTCTTTCTACTTGTTCAGGCTGTAGGGTTAATTCTTTGGTTTGGGTCCTTCCTTCTGGATGTGTGCATTTCTAGAGATAAATAGACCTCTGAGCATTGCTTTTGTTGTATTCTGTAGGTTTTGGTGGGATGTGTTTTCATTCTCATTTGATTCCATGAATTTCTTTATTTCATCCTTGATTTCTTCTGTAACCCTTGGCTTTCTGATATACTAGGGTTATGAAATCTTATTGAGTTTTTTGTGCAGTGCTACCAAAGTAAGTGCATGGTAGCCAGTTTGCAAACCTGATTGTCACACCTCATATTGTTGTGTAATAATATTGTTACAAATACTGTCACTTAAAAAAAAAAACCACATTTATCTTCTCAGTGTTTCTGTTAGTCAGGAATCTGGACAGAACTTAGTTGTTTCCTTTGCTTAAGGTCTCATGAGGATATATTAAAGTTGCCAGATGAGGCTGTCATCACATCTGAGGCTTTACTGGGAATAGATCTTGAATGCTCATTCAACTTCTTGGAAGAATTCAGTTTTTTGAGTGTGTAGAAATGATTCTAATCATTGCTTACAAGAATGAGCCTTCATTCGACACAGAAAACTATGAGTCTGTCTGCCACTCCAGGCTCAACTTAGTTCAGTCTACATTTAGATAAAGTTGATCAGACTTCACTTGCCTAGAAGAATCTGCCTAGAAGAGGAAAGAATAAAAGTTCTTTAGAAGAAGATGCCATCGTCTATGGCCTTTCCAATATGTAACATCCAAGATCCAGTATAAAATTAAATGTATTGAACATGCCAAGGGTGAAATACTTATAGCAATAAAATAACAGAGAAGAAAACTTCCAATAGAAACACATGTATTTAAATATTACAGTGGCCCAATGTTTTAAAAGTAATTATGATTAAGTGGTAAAGAAAATATATAAAATCCATGTAGAAAGAATAATTTCAGTAAAGAATTTGAATCCATGGAAGAGAATAAGCTAGAAAACCTTACAGAGATATAAAAAGTAGACATTTATTTATTATAGAAAATATACCAAAAAACCAAACCTGTTACCATACAGTCAATTCCAACTCATAGCGACCCTACAGGGCAGAGTATAATTGCCCTCTGCAACATTCAAGGAACAGCTAGTGGATTTAAACTAGCAACATCATGGCTAGTAGCCACGCTCTTAACTACTCTGCTACCAGTGTTCCATAGAAGATACAGAACACAGAAATTTCTTACAAGTACACGTAAATTCATTAACAAGGAAATTTGTGTACTTATTCACTATTGGTATATTTTTCAGTAACAAAGATGTACAAATAAATAAAGTTACCATTAAATTCTGTAAATTTAATTTTCTGAAGAAATTTGAAGACTATGAGGCTCTGAAGTAACAACAAACTCAAAACGTATCAAAAGCTTTGGCTACATTGATCCGGATCCTAACAGTAAGGCCCAATGGAAAGAAATTTATTTACTCTTAGCCATAAAATGCATTTATTCCACTCTTCATTGTATCACACTAGGTTTTTAAATCTAGCTACAAAAATTTATGAGGCATGTACAAACTGTGAAAAACAAAAAGGAGAGAAACTCTGTGAAGAGTTAAATGAATAAATAGAACCAAGCACAGATATGACACAGATACTGGAATTGCTAGACAGGTCTCATGGGCAAGGGAGAATAACCACAGATCAGACAAGATTTAAGTTCTATGTGCAAAAAGCACAAATCTTTATTTATATTTTTAACCACACAAGTGGCATGCAAGCATCATCATCAGTCCCTTAGGAGCTGCCGCTATGTGACAAGTTTAATCTACTTTCAGTTTTAGATAACAGGTAAGAGTCTTTGAAACACCAGCAATATACAATTAAGAAAAATATAAGTCACTGGAACACCAGCCAGAGCCAGCCAAGAAGGCTGTTAAGGTTAATTATTAAATGAGGATGCATGTGTGGCAAATCATTGTTAACCAAGTCCTTAAGGTGATGTCTAAGATGGCAGGGAATGGTATCTGGGTCATGGAGAGTGATGACCTCATGACAGTAATGCTCAAAAGGTCAGAGGACACATCCTCAGTGGGGTGGCAGCCCTGGTGGTCACAGCCACGGACTGGGCACCAGGCAGCAAGCACTGATTCCTGAAAGCTCCAACCAACCACGTGACCAAAGAGAGTCAATGGACAAGAGGCAATGAAAGCAGCTGCCATGCAGCAGCAGGCTCCCTAGAGCAGGGCGGCAGGGGCAATGCCTGGGCCAAACCTGTAAGGGCCAGAGCCAGCACAGCAACACGAGAATGCATGCGGCCAATGAGGTGGCAGCAGCAGGCTGAAACACACAGGATCTGACAACTAGGTTCACGAACTCATCCTAGAAAAAGTGCTACGTAACTCTGCTGAATATCACTACCGTCACCTTCAAAGTACTCCCCTTGGGAAGCTATGCACTGATACCAGCACCTACCCTACCCTTCAAAGCACTTTCGGAGCTCTTTTTCCAGAATGGCCATCAGAGCTAAAGTCAGTCGTACACCTTTGAAACCTGAATGTCATCAAAATGTCTTCCTTTCAGTATTTCCTTTGTCTTCAGGTAAAGAATAAAGTCACTTGGCACCAGGTCAGGTGAGTAAGAACGGTGTTTCAACAGTTATTTGTTTGCTGGCTGACAACTCCCCAACAGACAGCTATACAGTTATGTTCGAGAACTTGCTAACATGCAATGGCCATTCCAGAAAGAGTTCCAAAATTGTTTTGCAGGTGGACTAGGTGCTGGCATCAGTGCATAGCTTCCCAAGGAGAGTACTTTGAAGATGACTGTAGTGATATTCAACAGTGAGGTAGCTCTTAGAACAATGAATTTAGCAGACTTAATTGTTGTATCTTGGGTCGCCATGAGTGGGATCCGACTCGATGGCACTTGGCTTGGCTTTGGCTGGTATATTTCAGGTATTACAGGAAACCCTGCTGGCATAGTGGTTAAGTCTAAGTCTGCTAGCCTGAAGATCGGCAACTGGAATTTCTCAGGCACTCCTTGGAAACTCTATGCAGCAGTTTTATCTGGCCCTATAGGGTTGCTATGAGTCGAAATCAACTCAACAGCAGTGGGGTTTTCAGGCTTTTGGTGTATTAATCAAATCTTTATTTAAGGCAATATTGAAGGCTGCTTTTGGATTTCAGGCTTGAGTGCAAGGTCAGATGGGTTAGGCAGCGTAGTCTGTGACATCATCAAGGCCTCAGGATGAATCCCAGAAGGAGCACTACGTAGATAACCGGAAACGCGAGCGAGGCATGAGGGATCTGCGAGTACAACGTTATAGCATAACTCAACCATACAACTGAAAGAAAATAACAAGCAATTTGCTGTTCCTGCCAGACACATCAAGTGACTGAATTAAAGTGCTGCGGTTTCACTAGTTCCGGTGACACACTCAACACCCGCTCTGCTCTGCAAAGCAAGGCTCTGCTCCAAATTTCAGGAATCTACTCAAAACAAGCAGGCACCCACGTTGTGCTTGTTGGGTTTTTACACATTTTTCTATTTTTTTCCTTGCTCTATCCTTATCCATTCTGGATAAGGAAGCTCTGTTCTTACCCATTATAGACGGAGCATCGCTAGTTAAGCATGAGTTGTTTTTATGCCTTTGTTTCCTTCCACTTTACCAGTAACTTTTCTTCTGACATTACAGAAACCGTTTTTTTTTTTACTTTTTTTTTTATTTAACATGACTGAGTGAAAATATACATTACCATATAAATTTGTACGCCCGCCTATATGCGGCTTCCACTGCTCTCCCTGTCCGGTGACAGCACACTCTTTCTCTCTGCTCCATACATGTCTCATCATCCTAACAGCCTCCATTCTGCTCCTCTCAACCCACTCTCCTTCCTCCAGCCAGAGGTCAGCAGGATGATATCCTATAGATGTATAGAACCACAAAGTGCAACCAATATATGGTCACTCTGCATTGCCAAGTCCAATCGATTCCTGTACAAAGAGTGGACCTTTGTTATAACTTATCGGTAAGGGCAGCATCAGGGCTGGGGACCATGCTCTCTGGGGAGCCCCGAAACCGCTGGACCATCAATTGAGGTCTTTAAATGGAGATCTCAGGATGCACCCCTTTTTATTCTTGTGTTGCCAGAGAAACTCAACCTAGTGAGCTCCATCGTGGCTATCACTGGTGGTGGCCCGGTTCTTCCAGTCTCTAGTCGATGAAGGCACCCACTCTTGCGGGTCTCACTGTCTTCTAGGTTGTCTTTACCGCATGTCATTTTGGTCCTGGGTGAGCATCCGTTCCTGTTGAGTTGGGACCATTTGCTGTGTCCTCGGATGGCAGCTTGGCAGCTTTTAAGACCACAGACGCCACTCACAAATGTGCGGTGCAGAGAGCTCTCTTAGCAAAACGCTAGTTGTGCCAATTGGCCTCGATGTTGTCTAACAGCATGGTTGCCCACCCCCTGCCCCAGCTACTCTATCCTTGCAATATTGGGTTAAGATGGAAGGAGTACTCAAGTTATGCTGAAGTCCACTTAATGTTGTTCTTGTTTCTAACGTGTGCTATCACCGATTTCTCCCAACCAGATTTCTAGCAGCTATCTAAACTAAACCCTCCCCCCCACCTTTCATCCCTCCCCTCCCTTGAAGCTGTCAAAGAGTCTTTTCTTCTATACACAAGTCTGTTTTTGAGATCTTATTGTAGAGGTCTCATACAGTATTTGTCCTTTTGTTGCTGACTACTTTCACTCAACATAATGTCTTCCAGTTGAAACCAGGTTAGGAGATGTTTCCTGGAATGATCGTTATTCTTTATCATTGTGTAGTGCTCCATTGAGTATATATACCATAGTTTACCTACCCATTCTTCTATTGTTGGGCATCTGGGTTGATTCCATCTTTTTGCTATCGTAGACTGTGCTGTGATAAACATTCTGGTGCATGTGTCCGTTGGTGTGAAAGGCCTTGATTCTGCAGGATATATTCCAAGTAGTGGAATTACTGGGTCAAATTGTATATCAATATCCATTTTTTTAAGGAAGCACTAGATTGCCTTACAAAGAGGCTGGACCATTTTGCAACCCCACCAACAGTGTAGGAGGGTTCCACTTTCTCCACAGCCTCTCCAGCATTTGTTGTTTTGTGTTTTCTGGATCATGGCCAATCTTGTTGGGGTGAGATGGTATCTCATTGTCGTCTTGAATTGAGTTTCTTTAATAACTAAAGATCGTGAACATGTCTGCATGTGTTTTTTGGCTGCCCGGATCTCCTCTTTAGTGAAGTGTCTGTCCATCTCCTTTGCCCATCGCTTAATTGGATGGTTTATCTTCTTCTTATTGATATTTTGTAGTACCTTATAGATTATGGAGATCAGCCGTCAGTCTGACATAGAGTTGCCAAATATTTTTTTTCCATTCTGTGGGTATTCTTTTGATTCCATTAATAAAGTCTTTGGATGAGCAAAAGTGTTTGATTCTTAATAGTTCCCATTTATCTATTTTCTCTTCTGCTCATTGTGGTTTCTTCGACAGATTTTTGGAGTCTGTTCTCATTGTATATTAAAGCTTCCATTGTTGTGCTACCTTTTCTTGGATGAGCTTTATCGTTTTAGGTTTGATATTTAGGTCTTTTATCCAGTTGGAGTTGCTTTTTGTATAAGGTGTAAGGTATGGATCTTGATTCAGTTTATTGCAGATGGATAACCAATTTTGCCAGCACCATTTGCTGAAGAGACTGTTTTTACCCCAGTTTAATGTCTTAGGGCCTTTGTTGAATATCAACTGTTCATAGGCAGATGGTGTCATCTCTGGGGTCTCAATTCTGTTCCACTGATCGATCTGTCTGTTCTTGAACCAGTACCAGGCTGTTTTGACCACTGTGGCAGTGTAGTATGTTCTAAGATCAGGTAATGAGAGGCCTCCGAGAGTGTTCTTCTTCTTTAGTAGTGCCTTACTTATCCGGGGCTTCTTCCCTTTCCAAACAAAATTGGTGATTTGTTTCTCCATCTCATTAAAAAATGTCGCTGGAACTTGTATTGGAATTGCATTATATAAATAGATTGCTTTGGGTAAAATAGACATTTTGACAACGTTAAGTCTTCCTATCCATGAGCAGGGTAGGTTTTTCCATTTATGTAAGTCTCTCTTGGTTAAAAGGGCTTGTAGTTCTCTTTGTAAAGGTCTGTTATTTCTCTGGTTAGATTAATTCCTAGGTATATATTTCCCAGGGGCTATCGTAAATGGTATCGATTTGATAATTTCTTCCTTAACAGTCTTGTTATTGGTAAAAAGGAATCCTACTGATCTACTTATTTTTATCCTGTCTCCTGAGACTTTGCTGAACTCTTCTATCAGTTTGAGTAGTTTACTTATAGATTCCTTGGGATTCTCTGCATATACAATTATATCATCTGCAAACAGGGAGATTTTAACTTCCTCTTTGGCGATGCAGATGCCCTTTATTTCTTGGTCTTGTGTAATTGCTCCAGCTAAAACTTCTAGCACAATGTTGAATAGGAGAGGTGACAGTGGGCATCCTTGTCTAGTTCCTGATCTCAAGGGAAAGTCTCTCAGTCTCTCTCCGTTCAGGATGATGTGGGCAATTGGCTTTGTATAAATGGCCCTTATTGTGTTGAGGAATTTGCCGTCTATGCCCATTTTGCTAAGAGTTTTTAGCATGAATGGGTGTTGGACTTTATCAAATGCCTTTTCGGCATCAATGGACAGAATCAGGTGATCCTTGTCTTTTGTGTTCTTTATGCGGTTAATCACATTGATTGGTTTTCTGAGGCTGAACCAGCCTTGCATCACTGGTACAAATCCCACTTGGTCATGATGGATTATTTTCTTGATATGCTGTTGTATTCTATTGGCAAGAATTTTGTTGAAGATTTTTGCATCTAGATTCATGAGTGATATCAGTCTGTAGTTTTCCTTCTTTGTTGGGTCTTTTGCTGGCTTAGGTATCAGGGTTATGCTGGCTTCATAGAATGAGTTTGGGAGTACTCCATCCCTTTCTATACTGTGAAATAGTCTCAGTAGTATTGGAGATAACTCTTCTCTAAATGCTTGGTAGAATTCTGCAGTGAAGCCATCTGGGCCCAGACTTTTTTTGGTTGGCAGTGTTTTGATGACATTTTCAATCTCTGCCTTTGTGATGAGTTTATTAAGTTGTTCTGCTTCATGTTGTGATAATCTGGGTAGGTGACATGAGTCAAAGAATTGGTCCATATCCCCTAGGTTTTCAAATTTGTTAAAATACAGTCTTTCATAGTATTCTGTTAAGATATTTTTGATTTCTGTTGCATCTGTGGTGACAACTCCCCTCTCATTTCTAATTTGCGTTATTTGTTTCCTTTCCTGCTTTTCTTTAGTAAGTTCAGCCAGTGGTTTGTCAATTTTGTTGATCTTTTCAGAAAACCAGCTTTTGGTCTTTTGAATTTTTTCAATTCTTTTTCTATTCTCTAATTCATTTAGCTCTGCTCTAATCTTTATGATCTCATTTCTGTTGGTGCCCGAGGGGTTCCTCTGTTGTTCTCTTTCTTCTTCTTCAAGCTGTAGGGTTAGTTCCTTGATTTGATTTCTTTCTTCCTTCCAGATGTGTGCATTTATGGAAAGAGACAGACCTCTGAGCACTGCTTTGGCTGTATCCCATAAGTTCTGGTAGAAAGTGTTTTTGTTCTCATTGGAAGCCATGAATTTCTTTAATTCATCCTTGATTTCCTCTATAACCCATGTTTTTTGGAGCAAGGTGTCGTTCAGTTTCCAAGAGTTCCACTTTCTATCTCTGTTTCTTTCTGCTATTGATTTCAACTTTTATGGCTTTATGATCTGAGAAGATGCTTTACAGTAATTCAGTGGTATGGATTTTGTTGAGCATTACATTGTGGCCTATCACCTGATCAGTTCTAGAGAATGTCCCATGTGCACTGGAGAAGAAGGTGTAGTTGTCTGCTGATGGGTGGAAAGTTCTGTATATATCAATGAGGTTTTGTTGGTTAATTATGGCAATGAGGTCTTCTGTATCTTTACTGAGCTTTTTTCTAGATGATCTGTAAAGTATTGAGAGTGGAGTGTTGAAGTCTCCCACTATTATTGTGCAGTCATCTAACTCTCTTTTGAGTGTAGCCAGGGTTTCTTCGATGTATTTAGGTGCTCTGATATTAGGTGCATAAATATTTAATATAGTTAAGTCTTGCTTGTGTACTGAACCTTTCAACAATAAATAGTGTCCATCTTTGTCCACGATGGTGGATTTGACATTAAAATTAATTTTGTCTGAGATTAGAATTGACACCCCTGCTCTTCTTTGTTCATTGTTAGCTTGATATATAGTCTTCCATCCTTTAATTTTCAGTTTGTTCCTATCTTTAGGTCTCAAGTGAGTTTCTCGTAGACAACATATGGATGGCTCATGTCTTTTGACCCAAGATGTCACTCAATGTCTCTTTACTGGAGCATTCAGTCCATTCACATTCAATGTAATTATTGATAGTTGAGTGAAAGTAGTCATCAACAAAAGGACAAATACTGTATGAGACCTCTACGATAAGATCTCAAAAACAGACTTGTGTATAGAAGAGAAGACTCTTTGACAGCTGCAAGGGAGGGGAGGTAGGAGGGGAGGGAGGGTTTAGATTAGATAGTTGCTAGAAATCTGTTTGGGAGAAATCGATGATAGCACACATTAGAAACAAGAACAACATTAAGTGGAGTTCAGCATAACCTGAGTACTCCTTCCATCTTAACCCAATATTGCAAGGACAGAGTAGCTGTGGCATGGGGCAGGGGACCATGCTCTTAGGCAAAATCGAGTCCAGTTCGCACAACGAGCGTTTTGCTAAGAGGGCTCTCTGCACGCCACATTAGTGAGTGACATCTAGGGTCTTAAAAGCTGCCATGCTGCCATCTGAGGACACAGCAATTGATCCCAACTCAGCAAGAATGGATGCTCACCAAGGACCAAAACAACATGGGGTAAAGACAACCTAGAAGGTAGAGAGACCCACGAGAGTGGGTGCCTACATCGACTTGGGACTGAAAGATCCGAATGGTGCCCAGCCACCACCAGTGATAGCCATGATGGAGCTCACTAGGTTGAGTCTTACTGGCAACACAAGAATAAAAAGGGGTGCATCATGAGATCTCCACTAAAAGACCTCAACTGATGGTCCACCGGTTTTGGGGTTCCCCTGAGAGCATGGCCCCTGGCCCTGATGTTGCCATTGCCCATAAATCATAATGAAGGTCTACTCTTTGGACAGGAATGGATTGGACTTGGTGATGCAGAGTGACCATATATTGGATGCACTTTATGATTCTATGCATCTATAGGATATTATCCTGCTGACCTCTGGCTGGAGGAAGGAGAGTGGGTGGAGAGGATGGGAAAGGAGACTGTTGGAAGGATGAGACATGTATGAAGCAGAGAGGAATAGTGTGCTGTCACCGAGCAGGGAGATCAGTGGAAGCTGCATATAAATGAGCATGTAAATTTATACTGGAACATACATTTTCACTCAGTCGTAATAAAAAAAAAAATGAATGAGACACCTGGAACAGGTGATGGCTCGGAACATCAACGACATAAGGAAAAATGAGCCCAGGAGACAGAGCGTGGTGTGATTCAGAGACTACATCAGCGTGAGACCAGAAGAACCAGATGGTACCTGACCACCATCAAAGACAGCCTTGATAGTGGATGCAATGTAGAGTTTCTGATGTAACACAAGAAAAAGAGGTGTGCAGATCAAGAATGCTGCTAAAAGACCAGAATTGATGGTCCAACAACCCGGAGGGTCCCTTGGAACATGGCCACTAGATTTGCTGGTGCCCCAGACCTGAAATCAGTACTGAGGTCAACACTTCAGACGAAGAATGCACTGGACTTCGGGACACAGAGTGAGCATATGGTCTGCATACTTTACGGTTCTGTACATCTATAGAAGGTTGTCCGACTGATTTATTTCTAGAGGGGAGAAAAGATAATAGAGAGGAGGGGAAAAGTATTCACTGGGAGGATACTAGTAGTAAAGAGTGAACAGGAGGAGTGTGCTGTCACAGGGTAGGGCGAGCAGATAGAGTTGTAGAGAGGTAGATATGAAAAACTGACTTGTATACTTTCATTTGTGCATAAATATGTATATATATAATAAAAAAGTCCCCAAAGATGAAGAACACCCATGTTCATATTCACAATTAAAAATTAAAAATAAAAGGAGAAAAAAAATCATTTAGAAAAAAATAAATGAGAAATAAGTACTTTCTCACACAAATTGAAAAAATGAGAAACTTTATTTTAAGAAGATCTTCACTACAAGAAATATTAAAAGAATTTCTTCAGGTAGAAATCACTGATAATAACAGAGAAATATAGATCTACACCAAGAAACAAGGAGTGTCAGAAATTGTATAAATGAATGTAAAGATTAAATTTAATTTCTGCTTAATTTCTCTCTATCTAAACCAAAAATAATAACAACTTATTGTATGTTTGTTGTATTACAGCAAACATCAAAAGAAAATACATGACAATAGAACATACAATAGCGATACACTGATCTAACGTTTGTAACTGAAGTGAAAGCAGTAACATCATTTGAGCATAGACTGTGTTAATGATGTGTATTGTAAATGCTAGGAGACCTCTGGTTGCATAGTGATTAAGCACTTGGTGGCTAATCAAAAGTTTGACAGTTCAAGTCCACTAGCTGCTCTGCAGGAGAGACGCGTCAGTCTGCCTCCTTAAAGATTTACAGCCTTGGAAATGCTATGTTGCAGTTCTACTCTGTCCCGAAGGGTTGCATTGAGTCAGAATCAACTTGACTGAGATGTTTTTGGCTGCTTATTTATTATAAATGCTAGGAAAACCACTAATTTAAAAGAAAATATTGGAGAAAAATGTAATCATAAATAGTGATCAATTAAAGCAAAAGAAAGCAGAAAAAGCTAGAACATAAACCCCAAATAGAAAATAGCTGACAAATAGCAGATTTTTGTTCAACTATATTGGTGCTGATCGTATTGAATGTCAATGATATAAACACATAAAATTAATCCCACAATTAATAGATTGGACAAAAAAATAAAAAAAGAAGATTAGACAATCTAACTGTATCACGAATGTGTAAAATAATCTTAATGAACGGGTTTTGGAGAAAAGTACGACATAAGCAGCTTTGAGAATTAGTGGAGTCTATAAAACTAAAAGTTGCCAAATAATCATTGTACTCTAGTTGATGAAGTTATTTCCCAAGAAAGCACATTAAAAATATTTTACTGCTGTACACATATATTGATACTGAACAACTGCATACATGAACGGCAGTTGGTTAGATACAAGTTTCATACTGTCAAATGGGAATTTTCAGATAAGCAAGGAGGCCAGATACATCATGAATTAGTGTTTAAGATATCAGTATGAAGTCATATTTAGCTTAATAAAGATGTAAATAGTTACACACAGAAATGCTCATAGATGCGTGTATGGTGTCAAGCTTAAGTGGTATGGCTGCTAACCAAAGGGTTAAACAGTTAGGATGCACTAGGCACTCCCTGAAAACTCTTTGCAGCAGTTCTGCACTGTCCCATAGACTTGTTGTGAGTCAGAATCTACTCTAAGGCAATGGGTTTGATGTTTCTTTTTGATTCTGTGTATGTACAAGGATTAACATACACAGATACTTTTTTTGCTTTGCCAGCTGAGGGGGTCTGGAAGCAATGATATCATAATAGCAAGAAGCATACCTAGACTTCCTAGCATTGCCTAAAATGCAAGATTTTCTCCCTATCAATATCTTCACCATTACGCCATTATGAAATTTCTGCCAATTTCACATTCACTGACTACACTTCAGCTACTCTAATCTTTTTTGTATTTTCTTTCTCTTTGACTATATTTTAATTGCATTTTTGAGCCTTTCATTTCATTTGGATATCAGATAACATACCACTCAATAAGACATTGTTTCACAACCATCACGGATTGAATTGTGTTCCCCTCAAAATCTAGTAGCAACTTGGCTAGGCCCTAATTCCTGGTGTCATGTGATGTTTCTCCATGTTGGAATTCTGGCTTCTGTGATGTTAATGAGGGTGGATGGGTGCTTTTGAGGTGGTGGTGAAAGGCTTAATGTGTGACATCATTGTGTGCACTGAGAAAGTTTCTTGAGATACAAAAAGGAAAGCAAGGTGAGATTTGGAAACCTCATACCATCAAGAAACAAAGCAATGCTGGGAACTGAGCATGTCCTTTGGAAATGACTGGGTTCCCTGCATCTCAGAAGCTTTCAGTCCAAGGGAAGATTGACTACAAGAACTCTCCTCCAGGGCCGGCAGAGGAAGTCTTCCCCTGGAGGTGACATCTTGAATTTGTACTTTTAGCTTATTGGACTGTGGCAAATAAAATTTCTCTTTTTAAAGCCATCCATTTGTGATATTTCTGTTAAAGCAGTACTAGACAACTAAAATAACCCAAAGTTAAATAACAAGTTCTTCCGTGAAGTCAAACTGTAGCATCTATTTTCAACTTGCTCCAGAGCAACACCTCTTTCTGAAATTATTTGCTTATTTAGTAGTTTCACATGTATTTGCCTACTTGAATGTCATTCCAAGAGAAATGAAATTTTACCTGTCTTAGTCATGTAACTAGCCTAGTGCCTAAATGTTGGAAGTGCTAAACAAATACGTTATATCTTATGTAACCAACTGATTGAGTACATGAAGGAACAAATAATTTAATCAATTTCATCTGGACTTTCTCCTCTCTTGATTTTCTCATTCTCTTAATCCATTCAGCAAACAACATGCCTACTCAACAATCTTATCATAGAAGTTTTTACTTCTTGGTTTCGAAGGGTGTAAATTACAGGGTTCATCAAAGGAAAAATTACTGTGTGAAAGAGAGAAACCACTTTGTCAGCTGGGAAGGCCTTGAAGGGGCGAGTATAGATAAAAATGGCAGGTCCAAACATGAGAAAAACAATGATAATATGTGTAGTACATGTGGACACAGCCTTGTTCTTCCCTTCACTCGAATGACCCTTTATACGACAGAGGATAACAGCATAAGAAGTCAGAAGGCCCAGGAAACACAAGAGACTGAGCAAGCCACTATTGGAGACCATAAGGAGCTCCACCACAAACGTGTCTGCACAGGCCAGCTTGATGACCTGTGGGACATCACAAAAGAAGTTATCCAGCTGGTTTGGGCCACAAAAGGGCAAATGTAGGATAAGAGCAACTTGAACAATGGAATGAGCAAAGCCTCCAAGCCACAGAGCGAATAACAAAACATAGCAAACTCTTGGTTTCATGAGAGTCGAATAGTGTAGAGGACGACAGATGGCAATGTAGCGATCAAAGGCCATCACAACAAGAAGAAACATCTCCCCTGCTCCAAGGAAGTGCAAGAAAAAGAGCTGAGTGATACAGCTTCTGTAAGAGATCACCTTCTTCTTGGTCAGGAAGTCTGCCAGCATCCTGGGAGCCACAATGAAGGAGTAGGATGCATCTAGAAAGGCCAGGTTGCTCAGGAAGAAGTAGAGGGGAGCGGTGAGGCTAGGGTCAGATTTTATGGTGAGAATGATGAGGAAATTTCCAGGTAGAATGATGAGGTAGAAAATTAAGACCAGCACGAAAACCAGGAGTTGAGCATCTTGAGACTGGGTAAGACCAAGAAGAATGAAGGTTGTCACTACAGTGCTGTTTTCCCTCTCCATGGTTCCTCGGTAACTAAATAACAAAAGGCAAATTGTTGTGTTATTATATCCATTATACCCACGTTGTATATACTCCATTGCTTCCTTACAGTTAAAAATAAGCTTTCCCACATCTAACATTTCTCTACCTCACAACAACTAACAGCTAATAGCCCCTTATTTTCCCAAATCCTGGGTTAACCCATCTATGCTTCACCTTCCCAATCCTACCTTGACAGCAAGGTGATTACTCTCCCACAGGACTCTGGGATGCTCATGTCTCAGGGATGGTATACACTTTGAGGCATATTAGAAGTTTCATAATTAAAATACACTATCAAAGTCATCGACTCATGAGTTGGATTCGACTCGACGGCATTTGGCTTGGCTATCAAAGTCATCTGCTTTTCCTGTTGACAATAGTGGTAGCAGCAGCAGAGGTGGCGGTGCACTGTCTTGAATGTTCACATTACTTCTTAGACTTTTAGTCCCTTCTCCTCATCCCCACAGAACAGGATGTTATTGAAGATTTGTCCCTCCTTCAGTTCCTGCATAATCCCTAGTTCGAGGCTGTTGACTCTTGGCCTTGTTTCCTGAGTTCATGACTCAGTCGTTTTTATCATATTATTCTCTTTGGTGTCCTTTTGCACCCTGACTCCAAACAGGTCGCTAGGATCTCAAGCAAGAACCATATATTTCCCCTAACTTGGAGATATTCCTCTGGTTACATCCCAAATTGAGTCTAAATTCTGCATCTACTGCATACCTATTCTTACATTCTAATTAACTAGTTTCATTTACTCACACATTTTCATAGCCTACTTTTTCCTCAACTCCCAGAATGACAGCCAAATGATATTCTTCCTGCAAAAATTATTGTATCATGTACAGTTTAACAGAATAAGATTGTGGCTATCTCAGTTATTACAATTGAAGAGTACTCCAGCTAGAATTCACCACAAAGAGTACATAGTCTGGTGTATTCACTTCGCAAACAAAATAAATAAATAAATCTATTTCAATTAAGTTTCTTGAATTTACAGTTACTTTTCTTCTTTGCTGTCATTCGGAAGTGGTAGAAAAGCAAAAGTGTGTATGACTTAGTTTAAATTGATTAGGAAATTATTAATTACTATCCTATCCACTAGAACCTCTGACGATATAGTGGTTAAGTGCTACAAATACCAACCCAAAAGTCAGTAGTTTAAATCTACAAGGTGCGCCTGAGAAATCCTATAGGGCAGTCGTACATTATCATACAGGGTCAGTATGAGCCGGAATCAACTCAGTGGCATCGGGTTTGGGTTTCGGTTTTTCCCATTAGCGTGGGGTGAATTTTTCCCATCAGACAGCACGAATGCATAATGCACCATAATGAGCCTCAAAAACATTATGCTAAGCACAAGGAGCCAATTTCAGAAAGACCAAATACTGTGTGATTTTATTTATGTGAAAGGCATATTTCCAAAGAGGTAAAGTAGAACAGTGTTTGCTTAGTACTAGGCATGGTACAGTGAGTGACAGCTAATGCATATGAGCCGTTTTTACGTAGGGTGGGAGGTGAAAATTTCTCTAAACTAAGAGTATGGTGATGCAAAACTCTAAAAACTTTAAGAATCATTGATTTTACACTTCAAAGGTGACTTTTGGCTTGGCTAAGTATATCTCAATAAAGCTGCTTTTTTTTTTTTAATTTAACATGACTGAGTGAAAATGTACATTCCCGTATAAATTTACATGCCCACCTGTATGCAGCTTCCACTGCTCTTCCTGTCCGGTGACAGCACACTATTCCTCTCTGCTCCATAAAAGTCTCATCCTCCCAAAAGCCTCCTTTCCCATCCTCTCCACCCACTCTCCTTCCTCCAGCCAGAGGTCAGCAGGATGATACCAGAGCTCACAGAGATGAATCTCACTGGCGACACAAGAATAAAAAGGGGTACATCCTCAGATCTCCACTAAAAGACCTCAATTGATGGTCCAGCGGTTTTGGGGTTCCCCTGAGAGCATGGCCTCTGGTCCTGATGTTGCCCTTGCCCATAAATCATAATGAAGCTGCTGTTTAAAAAATGCTCTGGAATGTGTGTGGTAAGAAAGCTGCAAGAGGAAACTGTCTCCAATTTGATTTTTGCTTAACTTTTGGTGGTATCACTAGAAAGAGAAGATAGGAAGAGAGAAAGGAGAGAGAATACAACAAAGTCAGCCAAAAGTGTCCAAAAAGAGAACTCATGGAGATATAGGCATTCCACTGATGTTTTAGGCATACCAATTGTGAAACATCGTGGTATCTGCTTTGTAGGGTTAATGCATTTCTAACTGTTAGCCAGATATGATGGAATAGATACTTGTAGCATATGGATATATAGTTATATATGTAAAATCATATCGACACTTGTACAAACACACACAGTGAATCTAAGGAATTTTAAACAGAAAAAAATATTTTTGGTTCCATTCGAATTAGTTTCAGGAGATCCTGTCCCTCATTTCCACACTTAGGCACTGTTCTCTCTGCCTTCAGAAACCTACTGGTAGGAAAGCAAGTCAGAAGATTTCATCATCTACTTTTACATTTTGTCCAGTCCAGGTGGCCACTTAGTTATTTCATCCTCTTCAGATTGACAATTCTATGACCTAGAGAGAACTTTATTTCCTTTATTTACCTTTATTACCCAGTCTGTAATTTAACATGCAGAGCCCCATACCACTTAATGGCTAGTCCATTAAGTGGATTAGTTACGTTTCTGTGATTTCCAAACTGTGCTCATCAGAGGTCCACAGGTAGGTCTCAGATGGAAAGTCCTCAGTGTAAAATAATTTCTTACAATAAAGCCTGAAAATATTGGCTCTCACAAGGACAAGCTTTCTGTTCCAGTCAGATAAAGAAAACAAGTATTACTAATACAGGCTAAAATGGTAAGCTGAATGCTGGTTGTTATCACTGACCTTCTTATTTCAGCTGGCACTGAAAGACACGGAGTTGGGGGAGTGCCTCCTTCCACCCCGTCTTTCTCAGAGTGCAGACTCACAAGCACCTGCAGGCAGCACAGTACATTATGTACTTGGAATCCAGACAAATGTCAGACCAGCACGTGGGACCAGATGTTTGGGGACCTGTTTACAATCCTATCCTGACTTGTCCTCTCATTTCCCCATATCTATTTCTTCTTGCTTCCTTATCATTTTTACCCTTTCCCCATTACTTTCCTGCTAATTTTCTCTTCATTCATTTCCTTTACTCAGGTTTGATTTTAACATTTTGTCTAATACCTTCTCTTCTACTTCCTGTCATAATTTATCTGTTTTCCTTTATCTTTTGCTTTTTATTCCACATTGCTGTCTTCTTTTTTCTCTTTGTAGTCACATACTTTTGTTTTTTAATAATTTCATTTTTTTCTACATTTATTACACTCAGTTATATTCTATGCCTATATTTCTATTAATTTTGAGAAAACAGGCTATTTTACCCATTCTGAGGTAGAATGAGCCAGGTAGGTGTGCCCCAGCTGTTTCATTCCAGTGGACTTTTCCGCAGATTGAAAATCTTTGACTTACTCTTCAGTGCTTTGCCTTTATTCTTGAATGTCATCTTCTCGAACATTTCCTAAGTCTGCGTAATTTATTAACTTCTTTATATTACCTTGCATATTTTTTTCTGTTTGAAACTAACACTGATAAAGAAATGTAGTAACTTATCTTTGTGCTCTAGAAGAAATTCTCTTATACCACCATAGTCAACATGAACAAATTATAAAAGCTCCAAAACAAGATACTATAATGTTGTCTTGAGAGTTCTTAAGACATATCCTTATGTGTGTCTACAAGTTTTAGGAACTGTGGCTCAGACTGAGAATATAAAAAATATTTAATTGATATTATACTGACAATTATATTGTTTTATTGAATCACTAACTACTCACCAAGATAATTACTTATTCATTAAACCAGATAGTTAAATGTCAAAAATCTCTATAGCTTTTTTTAATATGCTAAATTTTTACATAATGTAGTAAATAATATAAAAAGATCCCTGGTTTGGAAATTATTCTATCTTAATTTACTATTTTTGCAATTCACTGTGTAATTTTAGGCAAAACATTTAGTCTTTTAAATTTGAATTTTTTATTCATAAAATAGAAATAAGGTAACCACTGCTTTTACTCTATATAGTTGATAGTAACATTAAATAAAACTAGCGGCTGATTCACATCTAGTTAGAAGGAACTAAGAAACACTCAGTGATGAAATTCTAGTAAAAATGATAAGTGGAGAAAGAATATATTGGTAGATTTTTTGGAAAGGCCCTAGAATTAATATCAGAAGAGACAGTGGTTTCTTAAGGCTTAGTGGTTTGCAGACTTAGGGAGGTTCAAGGAAGGTCTGAGTGGATTTTCAGAACTGCCAGTTTAAGCAATAGTCTGTGTAAGGATTTCTTATCTAATTCAGACTTTGTAAATCATGTCTTCCTCATTTTAGCATCCCTAATTCTGAGCCACCTATTGGAGTATGCTAGGACCCTATACAAAAAAAGGAAACTAGGAAACACAAAGCAGCTGAGAGTAGAAATGCCAATGTTTGCAAAATTACAAAGTCAGTGTAATTCTTCTCTGGAACTCAGCCTGCCACATTCTGATTTACTGTGATTATCAGTATCTTTCTCCCCTTCATCTATGACTTAGAATGTGGAAAAATAGCAATCATTTTATGGTACCAAAAACCCACTGCCATGAAATCAATTCCAGCTCATAACAACCCTATAGACAGAGCAGAACTGCTCCATAGTGTTTCCAGGGAGCACCTGGTAGACTGAAACTGCTGACCTTTTGTTTAGCAGACATAGCACTTAATCGGTATGCCAACAAGGCTTCCCCTTTTATGACACTCAAATGCAAATCCAAGTTATGACTCTCTGGAAAGCTACTGATGTACTTAATTTTTTATAAAAGTGGAAATAAAGATTTTTTACCTTCTTTAAAGTAATGCTAAGATTCAGGAGTAGCAGGAAGTTTATTTAAAGTAGACAGCAAAAGATTCTAAATATCTGGTTTCTGGTTGCACTCTTAAACTGTTTCTGCAGCATTACACCAGTCTCATGCATTTCAAATAAGCAGATATCCCAGATGAACAGTATTTATTTTTCCATTTTTTCCTCTTTCCTTTATTTTAAATATGAAGAAGGACCAAAAATGTCACATCTCCTGGGGTCCAATGCTACTCTCATACAAATAGTTATTCTCTTTCTTCTGATGAAAGGTAGATTAACTGATCATTCTTGAATTTATCTTAAATTTATTCTCGTGACAGAAGATTGTAGTTTCTGAAATTTGCTCTAATTGGAGATGCAATAGACAATGTGCTTCAGAGTTTTACAGCTACGTCAACCCTACAGAATACTTCCAGTGGGAGCTATTAGTACATGAATTAGAAGTAGGCAAAGGAAAATACTAGAACATTTTATGGATTAAATACTGAATCATGTATCAGCTGATTCCCTAGTGGATCATATTGGGGGGTTGAGTTTATATTTTATCAGTGACAGGAATAATGAAATAGTGTGTAGGATCACCAGGATAAAGATACTAAGCCTTGCATTTATTTTAGATCTTTTTACAGATATGTGATAGAAAACAACTGATACTTAATAAAAAAAGAGTGAACCTAAGCCAGTGGTAAATACATTTATATGTGATATTTTTGGATAGTGAGACACAGACAGAGGTTATATTGTTCCTTAAGAAATCTCCTTAAATACTAGAACTACATGGTTTCACATAGATAAAATTCATCTAGGGGGCATCCTGTCAAATGAAAACAGAAACATTGTATTGTGATTTTAGCATTTCTGGTTAATCATCTTTATATATGTGTGATTCCCATGTTCTGCTGTAGCAAAATGAGGACCGCCTTGCTTTTCAGTTAAAGATTATTATATAGAAGAAACATAGTAGTAGACATACAAGAAACTTTAAATTAGTGTAACTTTTATTATATATCAAAAAGAATATAAATCTGAGTCATAAAATTAAAAGGACAAACACACTTAATAAAATAATATTAAACATAGTAGAATATAATTTTATTTGAAGTTATGCCAGTTTCAGCCAGCAACCAAGTGAGAAATTTTTAAAATGAAAAGAAGAGGTAAAGGGAGAAGAGTAATGTAATTTACAGTTTCTTTCCTATTACAGTCTCTACTGCAAATAAATAACTTTACTTTTATTTTGCTTGTGTATGCATATACACACACATACATGTATGTACATGTTAAATTCCCAGAAAGAAAGTTAGGAACATAGATGAACAGATAACCGGAGAAGAGAAACAGAGAGGAATAAAAATGGACACACATGAAAATTGGGAGAAAAGACGAAGAGAGAAAGAAGCCATACCAGAGAGGTACATTTTCAAATCCAGACGCACAGAAAAGGCTGAGGAGGACGTGATCTCTTTGTAAATATGAAGATTTTTGTTTTTTCTTACAATTACAGACTTCCCAGGGACCTCACTTCTAACTATTTAACTCAATGCTTTATAAATATATAAAAGCAATATTGAGGTTCTAATTAGTTCACAGTAGACTTCATTTCTCTGCTGAGAAATCAACTTCATCTCAAGCAATTTTAGAACTTTACTCATATTAACCTTAACTTCTTCACTAAACAACAAGGTACTTGGTTATGATAAAAAAGACCATGAGACTGGAGTTCAAAATATATGGCTCTACCAATGATAGTTCTATGTCTTGTTAAAATATTCCTCTCTTAGATTGAAATACTTATACACTGCTAGGGGGAATGTAAAAAATTGCAGACAAATATCCCTCATGAACACAGACACAAAAATCCTCAACAAAATTCATCCAATAGAATTCCACAACACATTGAATAAAAAATTCATCATTCATCATAATTAAGTGAGAGTCATACCAGGTATGCAGGGATGGTTCAACATTAGAAAAACAATCATTGTAATCCATCACAAAAATATAACAACAGACAAAAACCACACGATCTTATCAGCTGATAAAGAAAAGACATTTAACAAAGTCCAATGTCTATTCATATTAAAAATTCTCAGCCAAACTGGAATAGACAGGAAATGCCTCAACATAATAAAGGCCTTTTATAAAAACCAACAGTCAACATCATCCTAAATGGAAACAGTCTGAAGTCATTTGTCTTGACTATGGGAACAGTGAACATGCCCTTTATCACCACTTTCATTCAACATTGTGTTGGAGGTCCCAGTGTAATTAGCCTAGGGAAAGACATAAAGGAAGAAGTAAAAATATTTGTATTTGTAAACAATATGATCTTATACACAGAAAATGCCAAAGAATCCGTCAGAGAACTATTGAAACTAATAGGAGAATTCAGAAAAGTATTAGGATAAAGGATAAACATAAAAAAATCAGTTGAAGTCTTCTACATCAACAAAGAAAACTTTGAAGAGGAAATCATCAGATCGATACCATTTAGAATTGCCCCAAAGAAGATAAAATACTTAGGAATAAATTTAAACAGAGACATAAAAGACCCATACAAAGAAAAATACAAGACACTACTGCCAAAAACAAAAAGACCTACATAAGTGGCAAAACACATCTTGCTCAAGGACCCTTAATACTGCAAAAATATCTGTTATATCCAAGTCAATCTATAGATATGGTACAATCCTGATACAAATTCCAGGCATTTTTTAATGAGATAGAGAAACAAATCACCGGCTTCATATGGAAACTCAATAGGCTTTGGATAAGTAAAGCATTCCTAAAGCAGAACAAAGTAGGAATCCTCACACTACCTGATTTTAGAAGTTATTAAAACAGACTGGTACTGGTACAACAGGGGCACAGATCTTTGGAACACTATTGAGAATCTAGATGTAAATGCATCCACCTATGAGCAACTGATATTTGACAAAGACTCAAAGTCTGTTAAATAGTGAGAGGAGAGTATCTTCACAAATTTTGCTGGTATAACTGGATATCTAACTGCAAGAAACTTGAACAAGACCCATACCTCACACTATGCACAAAAAATAACTCAAAATGGGTCAAAGACCTAAATACAACATCTAAAACAGTAAAGATCATGGAAGAAGAAAAAAAGAGAAACAACACAAGCAGCTCTAATGGCATAAACAGAATACAATGCACAAACAGCAGAGGAGAAACTAGAAAACTGGAAGCTTCTAAAAATCAAACACTTTTTCTCAACCAAAGATTTTACCAAGACAGTAATAAGACAACTTACAGAATGGGAAAAAAATTTTGGCTATGACAAATACAACCAGGATTTAATCTGTGAACTCTATGAGATATTGCAAAACCCTAACAACAAAAGGACAAATATTACAATTAATAAATGAGCAGAGAATATGAACAGGCACTTCACCAAAGAAGATAACTCAGGCAGCTCATAGATACTAGGAAATGCTCATTATCACTGCAACTAGAGAAATTCTAACCAAAACTGCAAGAAGATACCCTGTCACCTCAACAAGGCTGGCATTAACCCAAAAAACACAAAATAATAAATGTTGGAGAGGCTTTGGATGGACTGGAACACTTACACAGTGGCTAGTAGGAATGTAAAATATTATAACCATTTTGGAAATGTATTTGGCACTCCCTTAAAAAGCTAGCAACAGAAGGGCCATACCATCCAGCAATCCTAGTCCCTGGAATATATCCTAGTGAAATAAGAACTATCACATTAAAAAATAATTACACATCCATGTTCATTTGCAGCACTGTTCATGATAGACAGCAAATAAATAAATATATAGATACCATCAAAGTGCCCATGAAAAGACGAATGGATTAACAACTATGGTATATTAACACAGCAGAATATGAAAAACAAGCACATGGCCATCTAGTCGATTCCAACTCAGGTGGAGTAGTGGTTAAGTGCTATGTTTGCTAACCAAAAGGTCACCAGTTCAAATCCATTAGGCACTCCTTGGAAACTCTAAGGGGCAGTTCTACTCAGTCCTATAGGGTCACTATGAGTTGGTAAAATACTACCCAAAATAAAGAATAATGATGAATCTGAGAAACATCTCATACCATAAATTAGTATGGAAGGCATTAAGCTGAGTAAAATTAGTCACCAAAGGACCAATATTCTGTAAGACTATTATTATAAGAACTCAAGAAAAGATTTAAAAGGAGAAAAACAAATTGTTTTTTGATGGTTATGTGGATATGTTAGGGAGAGAAAGAGAGGGATATTGACTCACTAGATTAAAAAACAAACAAGCAAGCAAACGAACAAAAAAACCACTGCCCTCAGGCAATTTTGAGATACAAGGACTGCCAATTAAGTTTGTGGACTCATCCTAGAAAAAATGCTACATACTCCATCCTTCAAAGTCCTCCTCTTGGGAAGCTATGCACTGATGCTGGCATCTAGTCCATTCTTCGAAGCAATTTTGGAACTCTTTTTCTGGAATGGCTGTCAGAGCTGATGTCATATTACCCTTGATGTCCTGAATGCCATTAAAATGTCTTCCTTTCAATATTTTCTTTATCTTCAGGTAAAGAAAAACATCACTGGGAACCAGATCAACTAAGTAGGTATGATGTTTCAATACAGTTATTTCTTTACTGGCTTAAAAATTCCCTCACAGACAACTATACAATTAATTCTGCAAACTTACCACCTTGTGCAATAGCCATTCCAGAAAGTTCCCCAACTGCTTTCATGGGTGGACTAGTAGGGGCTGGCACTGGTGTATAGCTTCCCAAGGGGAGTGCCTCAAAGATGACCATAGTGATATTCAGCAATGAGGTATGTAGCACTGTGAACAATTAAGTTTGTGTACTTAGTTCTCAGACCTCATATGGTTACCCTAAGTATAACTGCCCTATATAGTTTCTAAGGAGCAGCTGATGGATTTGAACCTGGTGGACCTAAATGGCTGGTTAGCAGCTATAGCTCTTAAGCAGTACGCTTCTAACTAACTTTAAAAATAAACAAAAAAACCCTACTTCTATGGAGTCAATTCTGACTCATAGTGGCCCTATAGGCAGGGTAGAACTGCCCTATAGGGTTTCTAAGGAACACCTGGCCAGTTTGAACTGCCAACCTTCTGGTTAGCAATGTAGCACTTAACCACTATGACACTGGGCTTTCCGCTAAGTAGGTACTAGATAACTATTATCTTAGGAAAATGGAAGGACAATACACCATGCAGGAGAAGTCAGCCAACTGGACCAAATAAGAAACTAAGAAATTCCTTAAGTACAACCAAACACTTTCAAAGGTTTCTGGGGACTATGGTTTCAAGGCACATCGAGGTCAACTGCTGTAACAACTTTTATTAAGGAAGTGTTCTGCATCCAGTTTTTGTGAGTGGTATCTTTGCTCTTCAAAAGATGCCGAGCAGCCATATAGGATGAATCAATCAGTCCCAATCCAACTGGAGCAAAGGAGAAAGAAGGCCAAAGATTAAGAAAAATATGAGCCTAGGATACAGAAAGGGCCACATAAACCAGAGACTCCATCAGCCTGAGACCAGAAAATACAGATGCCTGCTTACCACAAGTGATCACCCTGAAAGGGAACACAAGATAGGAGTCCCTCATGGAAGAGAAAGTGAGGTGCAGAATTCAAATTCTAATAAAAAGTCTAGACTTAATGGCCTGACCGAGTCTGGAGAGACCCTGGAGGATCCCCAGGCTCTCTGTTCACACAGAACTGAAACTATTCCCAAAGTCAAACCTTCAAAGAAAGATTAGATTGGACTGTAAGACATAAAATGATACTTGTGAAGAGGGTTTTTTTTGGCTCAGTAAGATACACGAGACTAAATGTGCAGCTCCTTTCTGGATGTGAGATGAGAAGGCAAAAGGAGACCGGAGCGGGTTGCAGGGACACAGGAAATCTGGTGCAGAACAGAGGAGTGTGCTGTCACAGGGAAAGCAACTGGGATCTCATAACAATGTGTGTATGAATTTTATATGACAAACTTACTAGAACTGTAAACTTTATTTTAAACATCATTAAAAAATTCAATAAAGTTTGTAGAATTTCATGTGCATTGTTTTACCTTGTTTAGGCACACATTTGAAATAACATTTCATATCTCATTTTTTAACTGACAATAAATCTTGAACAATATTTTATGTTATTGTATAAAGAAGTTCCAAATTCTTTACATTGTTGCTAATTATTCAAGCTATGAATATATATCACATTAAAATTATCTCCCAGCCATGAATATTTAGGCAGTTTTCTTTTTTATTGGCTGTCAGAATGTGTTATACAGTAAATAGTCCTGAACATGGTACATTTTTTAAAGCATGCACATGCATGTTTATGGTAAATTTCTAGAAGTGTAAATGTTCTGTCAAGCTGGTTCTGACTCATAGGACACAATGTACAATGAGACACAACACTGACTGGTCCTGAGTCGTCTTTACAACTGTTGTTATTCTTGAACCCATCGTGGCAGACACTGTGTCAATCCATCTTTTTGAGGCTCTTCCTCTTTTTCACTAACCCTCTATTTCCCAACCATGATGCCCTTCTCCAGTGAGTGGTCCTTCATGGTAGCAAGTCCAAAATATGGAAGCCTTGCCATCCTAGCTTTTAAAGAGCGTTCTGGCTGTACTTCTTTCAAAACAGATTTGTTGGTTTTCCTGACAGCCCATGGTATTTTCAGCAATTTTCACCAACACCGTAATTCGAAAGATCAAGTCTTTGTTGTTCATCTTGAGTCATCATACAGCTTTTGCATGCACATGGGGCAATTGAAAACACCATGACTTGAGTGAGGTGCACACTGATCTCCAAAGTGATATTTTTCCTTTGAATACTTTAAAGAGCTATTTTCCTGTAGATCTGCCCAGTGCAATCCATCTTTTGATTTCTTGACCTGCTGTTTCCATGGGCCTGGACTGTGGATCCAAGTAAAATAAAATCCTAGACAACTTCAATATTTTTTCCATATATCATGGTGCTGCTTGTGGGTCTCTGTGAGGATTGCTCTTTTCCTTATGTTGAAGTGTAATCCACTGTGTAATACACTGTAATTCAGTGTATTACACTGAAGAGTGTATGCTTTGATCTTCATTGATAGATGTTTTAAGTCTTATTCAGTTTCAGCTATTAATATTGTTATTTGTGCATCACAGATTGTTAAAATTTGTTTCTGTAATGCTGATACAAGTTCTCCATATAGTATAGTTTTTTGAATTATTTTATCAGCATGCAGACTGAATAATTTTGATGAAAGGATACAACCCTGCCACTTTAATTTACTGATTTTAAACCACACAAAATCCCCTTGTTCTGTTCAGATGACCACCTTTGCTCTGTGTACAGTTGCTGCATGATCATAATTAAGTGTTAGGGAATGCCCATTCTCAGTAATGTTGTCCATCATTTGTTATGGTCCACAAGGTCAAATGCCTTTGTGTAGTCAATAAAACATGATTGTAAATAGAGAATCAAAATTTCTGTGTGTGTGTATGTGTATATCTGATATTTTTTCTGTACTCTGTGAAATTATAATTTATATAATATATATGTCTAGGGTTCACCAGAATAATCAAGACGTAGGATATATCCAGAAAGTTCCAATGAGGTCATTTCCAGTTAAATTCCTGGAAAGGATCACTATTTTCATTTTTGTCAACATGGTTAGTTCATATATTCTTGGAAGTAGTATAAAGTAAAAGATAACATAATATAAGTAATATACGCAAACACGGTATGTACTGTTTTATTCTTAGTTTCTTATATGCAGCATAAAAAGTTGAGATCCACCCATGTTTATTCACGTTGTATGAATGTGCAATAATTGGTGGCCTTTCCTTTCCCCACACTTCAGTTTGGGTGCAGTCATAAATCAAGCTTTCAAGAACAATCTTTTATAACCCTTCTATGGACATGTGTTCTCACACCTAATACATATATATCCTATGAGTGGAATTACTTGAACATAGAATAAGCTTATTCTTAAATTTATGAGAATTGATCACAATGCAATTCAGACCTCTGTGAAGTGGGCTAAAAATTAACCAGGATTGGACAAAAAAGCTCTCACACTGCAGTGCAGTTCTTAGAAAGTGTTGTATACTCATTGGCCATCTGGATTCATTCTTTTAAATTTGTTCACTTTTTTTGAAGGGTCACTTACAGACTTTTGCTTATTTTAAAAACCGGTTTATCATGAGAAATTTCACTGCATATTTTTAATATGCTGGATATGTGTATTTTCTCTCAGTTTGTGGCTTACAGTTTCACTTCCTTTGGTATCGTTTTATGAGCACAAGGTTTACATTTTGATGAAATCCACTTAGCATATTTGACTGACTAAACATTTTTCATTTCCTAATTAAAATTTTTTTGTTTACCTTATAGTCATGAACATATTTATATATGATCTACTTTGGAAGCTTTATAATAAAAGTTGTTACCCTTTTATGTTTATCATCATGGTCAAATTGGTTTTTCTGTGTGACTTGCAGAAAAAAGATCAACGTTTTTTATTACATATATTTGATTACTTCAGTACTATTTAAAGAAAAGATGTTTTAATTCACTTTCATTTTTGATTATTCATTATTTAAAAATTAAATGACCATTTTATGTGGGTTTATTTCTGTGGACTTTCTATGTTGTTCCATTGATCTGTTTTCTGTTTTTATATCTATATCATACTCTCTTAGTTATTGTATGTTTATAGTAAATCTTGGGAGCTGACAGAGCATGTCTTCTAAACTTATTTTAGCTTGTCAAGACCATCTTAGCTACATTATGTATTTGAATTTTCATAAAAAGCATTAGTATCACATATTTCTCCAGAGCCTGCAGGCAAATTTGATTAGATTTGAAGTAACTTTATACAATATGTTGATAATAAATAATATCTTAATCTTGAATCTTCCAAACACATACACGCACGTGCTCACATGCACACACACACACACGTGTCTCTGTTTATTTAAGTCCTTCTAAATGTCTCTAACATTGTTTTATAGATTTCAGGGCTCTGGTCTTGCACATATTTCATATAGATTTACTCGTGCCATTTTCTTAACTTTTTTTTTGCTGCTAAACAAATAGAAATTCATTTGATACGGTCTGCTTGTGGCAGATGTTTTCAGGTCTTGCTACATGAATTTGTGAATATATTGCAAAATACTTCTTTGGGTACAAAATGCAGATTGGCAGTCACTTTATCTCAACCATTTTGAAGGTATCTTTTTACCATGTTCCAATTTTCATTTTCATTGTTACTGTTTAAAAATTCTTTCTAATTTATCTTTTTTTGTTTCTTTCTGGCTACTTTTAAGATATTTTTGTGTTGGTGATTTGTTGTTTGACTGCAAAGCATCAAGGTTATGTTTGTTTTTATGTATTCTGCTGATGTTTCATTGGGCTTCTGGTATCAGTGGATTCATGAATTGTTGCAAAATTTGGAAAATTCTTACTCCTAATTTTCTGGTATGCAACCCTTCCTGAATTCTCTTTCAAGTCCTTTCTACTGTTAGCTGCCGTCAACTTGGTTCTAACTCATGGAAATCCTTAGTGTGCAGAGTAAAAAACTGCTCCATGGTGTTTTCAAGACTTTCACTTTTCAGAACAAATCACAAACACTTAACAATTTGTGACACTCAAGGATTCCTCGTTTCTATTTCGGTATCATTTATAGTTGGGTTATACCTTCTCAATCTGTACACCATATTTTAATTATTTTATATTTTTTCATGCCTTTCCCTGCTGCAATTAATAACATAATTGATTCTACAGTTTGGTTCACTAATTCTCTGTCTTTCTCAGCTCTAGTTTCAATTATGTTAAATTTTCATAAAAATTGTTTCTTTTCAAATATAGCTTAATTTAATAGTATATTGTGATTTCTCATGTTTTTATTCATTCTTTCATTTCTTTAAACATATTCAGTGTAACGGTTTATAATCTATCCAATACTTTGCAACTATACAACATTTGTAAAACTATTTTTTCCTGCTAACTCTAATTTGTAGTCATTTTTTTCTTTTATATCTTGTGATTCTTGATGGATTCCTTAATTTTAGAACCATTCAGTGAGAATTCAGACTGATTTGAAGGAGTAATTTTTCCCCTCACAGATGTTTGTGTTTACTTCTGCCCAGTGCCTGAGTCTGTAAATCTAAGTGACAAGTTAAAAAAAAAAAAAAACTCACCTTAATGTGTGGATCATATAAAATGTGTTGGTCATCCATAACTATTCTTAAGGGGGCAATTTTTTATGCTTCCATGAGGAATCAAATTTGAGATGGTGATTTTTTTCTTGTCTGCTTACACTAGCCAAGCTTTCTTCTTTTTTTTCTTCTTTTATTTTTTCGTTTTCAGTTTCTGAACCCCCAGCATGATCTCCCATCAGTTTCTCTCCCTAGTCATAATCAAAGCATAGTTCACAGTGCCTTCCCTGCACTCAGAGTTCTGTTTTCAGCGCTCTAGGCAACAGGGTTCTTCAGATGTTCTCACAATGGGCAGCGGGTCCCGGCTGGCTACTCTTCCTGGAATGGAGTTCAGACTTCACACAAGCCTTAGGTATGATTTTCTGTTATTTTTTCTTTGGGTGTCTTTTTTAAAAACAATTTTTATGGTACTTTAAGTAAACATTGACAACTCAAATGGATTTGCCTTATAAAATCCCACAGCCACACCACTCTGCAACTCAGGCTGCTTTCCCCAAGCTGTACTTCCTGTAACCATTCAGCCAACTACTGTTCCTCTCCACCAACTCATCTCACCTCTATAAAAGCTGCTCAGACAGCCTCAAGTATATATTAAAGCCAAAAGGCACATTTTCACCAGCATCACTCTACGTCTTATAGTCCAGTCCAATCTTTGTCTAAAGAGTTGGCTTAGTTACTGGTTTCAGTTCTGCGCTAACAGACAGTATTGGGCCATGTCTGTAGGGAACTCTCCAGTATGCCACATCATCAAGCCTGGTCTTTTCATACAGTTCTAGTTCTGCACTCCCATTTCTCTCCCACTGCATCAGGAACTCTGTGTTGTGTTTCCTGCCAAGGCAGTCACTGGTGGTATCCTGGCACTACGCAGTTCTTCTGGTCCCATGCTCATGTAGTAATCAGATCATATGACACCTTCTGTTTCCTGGGCTCCTATTTTCTTCGTGTCTTTGATGTCCAACGTTCTTTGATCTAGGTAGATTTCTACCAATTGATGCTACTTTAGATTGCCACTCACTAGCTTTTACTGCTTACCAAAGTAGGATGCAGAATATTTTCTTAAAAAAAAAAAAAAGAATTAGCAATGCCAGCCAAGCTAAAAAAGCCAAGTGCCGTCGAGTCGGATCCGACTCTAGGGGCCAGTTAGTGTAAATATCCCCTGAAACTGGGTTCCCCATAAACCTGACTCTGATACTCTGTCATTCAAAATGTTACGTTGCACTTAGGAAACCCTTTAGCTTATGTATACTCCAGTTGTGCCACCCTCTGTTCTAGCTGTGCTGTTACTCTGTTCACCTAACCCGATTCCTTTCTCCAATCTAACGTATGAATAACATTCTCCCTCCCTCTTCACTCTTGTAGCCAAAGATTATTTCCTTCTGTGCTTAAACCTTTTCTTAAGTCCTTATAATAGTGATCACATACAATATTTGTTCTTTTGCAGTTAACTAATTTTCTCTGTGTAATTTCTAGTACTCCATTGTGTGAATGTACCAGAGTTTGTTTATGCATTCATCTGATGGTGTGCACCTAGGTTGATTCTATCTTTCTGCTATTGTGGACAGTGTTGCAATAAACATTGGCATACATGTATCTGCTCATGAGACAGACCTTATTTCTCTAGGATATATTCCAAGCAGTGAGGTTGCTGGGCCATATTTTATTTCTATTTCTAGCTTTTTAAGAAAATGCCAAAGTGATTTCCAAAGTGATTGTACCATTTTACATTCCCACAAGCAGTGTAGAAGAGTTCCAGTCTCTTCATACCTCTCCAACATTTTTATTTTCTGCTTTTTGGATTAATGCCAGCATTGTTGGAGTGAGTGGTATCTCATGGTGGTTTTTATTTGGATTTCTATTGCAGTTAATGATTGTGAGCTTTTCCTCATTCTCTGTTAGCTGCCAGAATGTCTTTGTTGGTGAAAAATGTCTGATCATATCTTTGCCCGTTGCTTAATTGGATTAGTTGTGTTTTTCTTGTTGAGGTTTTACGGTACCTTGTAGTTTATGGAAATTAGGTGCTGATCAGACATATGGTAGCCAAAAATTCTTTCTCTGTCTGTGGGTAGTCTTTTTAATCTTTTGGTGAAGTCTTTGGATGAGCATAATTGTTTGACTTTTAGGAGTTTCCAGTTATCTATTTTCTCTTCTGGTGTTTGTGCACTGTTAGTAATATTTTGTAGTCTTTTTAATGCCTTGTATAATGGCTCCCACAATAGTCCTTATTTTTTCTTCCATGATATTTATTGTTTCTTATTTTATATTTAGGTCTTCAATCCACTTTCATTAGCTTGTATGCACACTGCGAGATATGGATCTTTTTCCTTTGCTTGGAAGATGAATACTAAAATATGCCAACATCATTTTTGAAGAGACTGCTTTTTCCACAGTTTATGACTTTGGACCTTTGTCAAATATCAGCTATTCACAGGTAGATAATGTTATATCTGGGTCTCAGTTCTGTTCCATTTTTGTATATATCTGTTTTTGTACATGTATCAGACTCTTTCAACTACTGTGGCAATGTAACAGGTTCCAAAGTTAGGTAGTGTGAGGACTCCAACTTTGTCCTTCTTCTGTAACAATTTGTCTGGGGCTTCTTCCTTTTCCAAATGAAGTTGGTGATGTGTTTCTTCATCTCATGAAAAAATGCCATTGAAATTTGTATTGGGATTGCACTGTAAGTACAGATCACTTTGGGTAGAATAGATATTCTCACCATGTTAAGTTTTCCTATCCATGAGCAAGGTAGGTTTCTCCATTTATGTAGGTCTCTTGGTTTTTTGCAGTAGAGTCTTTCTTTAAAATTTCTCTCTATAGATATTTTATGTCTCTGGTTAGATTTATTCCCAGATATTTTATCCTTTGGGGACTATTGTAAATGGTATTGATCCGCTGAGTTCCCCTTTGATGGCCTCTTTGTACAGAAATCCAACTGATTTATGCATGTTTATTTTGTATCCTGTTACTTTGCTGAACTCTTCAATTAGTTCCAGTAGCCCTCCCCCTCCCCCAGCCCCATGGAGTCTTTAAGGTTTTCCGTGTATTACAAGATTACATCATTTGCAAACAGAAATACTTTTCCTTCTTCCTTATCAATTTGGATGTCCTGTATTTCTTTGCCTTGACTGATCACTCTGGCTAGAAGTTCCAGGACAATACTGAATAAAAGTAATGATAACAGACATCCTAGTCTGGTTCCCATTATCCACGGGAATGTTTTCAGACTCTGTCCATTTAGGATGATGTTGGCTGTCGCCTTTGCATCAACTACTATTTTAGTCAGCTAGTGCTGCTCTGACAGAAATGCCACAAGTGGATGGCTTTAAAAAGAGAAACTTTGTTTGTCACAGTCAAGTAAGTTCAAATCCAAATTCAAGGCGTCATCTCCAAAGGCAGGCTTTCTCCGCCAGCACTGGAGGAAGGTCATTGTCATCAGCCTTCTCCTAGACTGGAAACTTCTGAGCCTCAGGGATCTTGATCCTTTCTAAAGGATATGCTCAACACCCTATACTACTTTCTTTCTTGGTGGTGTGAGATCCCCAAATCTCTCTGCTAGCTTCTTTCTTTTATATCTCAAGAGATTGCCTCAAGACACAAATCAATCACATACATTACATATTAAATTCTGCCCCACCAAGACAACAACACAATCTTTTATTAAAAAAAAAACAAAAAAAAAACTTTTGGTCTTGTTAACTTTTATAATTGTTTTTCTAATCTCTAATTTGTTAAAGTGTGTTCTAATTTTTATGATTGATTTTCTTCTGATGCTTGAGAGGCTATTTTGTTGATCTTTTTCTACTTGTGCAAGTTGTAAGTTTAATTCTTTTGTTGGTGCCCTTTCTTCTTTTTGGATATGTGTATTTATAGCAATGAATTGACCTCTGAGAACTGATATACTCTGTCCCATAGTTTCTGGTAGGATGTGTTTTTGTTGTTACTTAATTCTGTGAATTTCTTTGTTCTGTCCTTGATTTCTTCTATAATCCAGAAGTTTTTGAGCAAAGTCTTACTCAGTTTCCATGAGTTTGATTTTTAACTGTTGCTTGTTCTGGAATTGACTTCTACTTTTATTGCCTCATGGTCTGATAAGATGCTTTGTAATAATTCAGTGCTTTGGATTTTGTTAAGACTCACTTTATGGCCTAATAAATGGTCTATTCTGGAGACTGTTCTATGGACATTGGAAAAGAAGGTATAATTTTCTGTTGTTGGATGATGTTTTCTGCATATATCTACAAGGTCAGATTGGTTGATTGTGGCATTTAGATGTTCCATGTCTTTACTGAACTTCTTTCTGGATGTTCTTTCCATTACCAAAAGTGATGTGTTAAAGACTACTACTATTATTATGGAACTTTCTATCTCCATACAGGGTCACTACGAGTTAGAATTAACTCATCAGCACTGGGTTTGTCTATCTCACTTTTTAATGGTATTGAAGTTCGTTTACCGCAAAGAGTCTTTCAACAAGGATGTACAATTTTTGACATGTCCTGGTGGCCATAAATGTGAAGCTATAGAGGTCCTATTTATCATGTTTTTTTTTATTAGTCTTGACAAATAGCCATGAAAGGTTACACAATTCTACAACACCTAGAAATTATTAAAGTTTACTATCAAGATGGGTGTCCTGTTCGCCAAACATTCTGCACATTATGCGAAATTTACAGTCCACATAGTTGTCCACTGAGAGAATAATTTGATGTTTAATCAAAAAATTTGAGACAATGGAGTCTATTGCCAAACAGACAATGCCTGTGTATCAACGAACTGCTTGTTCCAATGAAAGCATCACCACCATTCATCCAAGTGTACATAGGAATCCATCCCAGCCAGTTTCTCACCACGCACAACAACTGGGGCTTTCATTTTCACAATTTGGTGGATTTTCCATGTGGACTTGAAGTTTTACCCTTACAAAATTATTTTAACTCAGGAACTGAAATCCGATGACCATAGATTGCACCGTACATTTACTGACTGCAGGCTCCAAGGCAATTGGAATTTGCCCCTGCTTTTTTCCAAAAAATCATCTTCAACAACAAGGACCATTTTTGGATGAGTGGTTTGCTAATGAACAAAACTGTCACATTTGGAGCAATGACAATCCAATGGAGACTCAACAACATGCACTTCATCTCCCAATAAGTTATTGTTTGGTGTGGATTTTGGTCCAGTGGAGTCATTGGCTTTTATTTTTTCCACGACAAAAAAAGGAGTCACTGTGAATGTCAAGGCAAAACTGATTGTTTTTGGTCCTATTTGGAAGGTGCTGTAGTGACCATTTACCCAAAGTACTTTTCCACATGTAATGCCATCATATGTACTTCAAAATAATAAAACAAAACTGTATCATTTATGCAACTTCTACTGAAGTTCAAATATAGTATACCCTTATTGGAAAAACCCTTTATTTAGAAGCTCTGTCACTGGATTCTTAAATATTTAATATGGTTATGCCTTCCTGATGTATTGACCCATTAAGCAAAATATAATGACCTTCTTAGTCCACTGTGGTGGATTGTACTTTAACGTCTATTTTCTTTGTAATTAATATTACTACTCCTGTTCTTTTTTGAAAGTTGTTAGCTGGGTACATGTTTTTCCATCTTTTGATCTTCAGTTTGTTCATATCTTTAAGTGTAAGGTGTGTCTCTGGTAAGCAGCATGTGGATAGATTTTTTTTTTTAAATCTTTTCTGCTACTGTTTGTATATCTACGGGTACATTTATATGCAGTGTAATTATTGAAAGGTATGAATTTCAGGATGTCATTTTGATGCTTGTTTTGTTGACAGTTTCTTACACTTAATTTTCTGCTCATAGTGGTGCTGTTCTGCTTGGCCACCCATCACTGTGCTTTGGCTCTGCTTAGCTACCTGAAGTAGTTCCCTCTGAAGGGTACAGTTTTAAATCTGGCCGAAGTAGTTGCTTCTGCACCTGTTGTCTCCTTACTGTCACCCACTCTGATTTCTCAGCTTTGTGCCTGATATTCAGGGCTCCTAAAATGTCCTATATAATCAGTTCACTTGTTTTTCTAGTTCTTTGTTGTTAGGGGGTCAGAAAATACCTGTGGCTAAACCACCATCTTAGCCCTACCTCCTGATTTTTCCTCGAATATGTTGATCTCAGGTGTTTTATCTTTGATCTCACTAATTGAGCCTTCCATTGCCTTGGACTTTCTATTGAGTTCTCTAATTCTGTAATTTTATCATAAACCTTCTGAATTTCTAATTCTGCTGCTATATGCTTTCTCTCTTCAATTTGTCATTATGCTCTATTGCATTTTGTCTCATTTTCCTCATTTTTTGAAGAGTTCTAAGCATTAATCTTTTTTGTATTCTACCTCTGATAGTTCCAGGAAGTTCTCTTACTCTGGAAAATCTAATTCTTTGTTTTTTGTAGCTTTTCAAATAGCTCATGATCTGATTTTTTTAAAGTGATTTGAAATTGACTGTTGTCTGTAAGCCATCAGTAAACTGTATTCTAAGTTTTCCTACTATGTTCTAGCTGTTTGTTTTGAAATGTCTAGATAGGCTGGTTGTGTGTGATAGTTTGGCTTTTATTGTCTTTGAAGTTCTAGTATCTTGTCACCAGGTAGTTCAAGGAGTTACTAGACATCAGAGCCCAAAAGTCCATTTACTTTTCTTATATGGATTCAACTTGGGTGTCCAGGTAATCAGTCACCAAGTTTACAGTACAGGCTCTTGCCTACTGTCTTAGATGGATGATTGGCATATGTACTGGTATCTGGCTGCAGCTGCTGAGAAAGGCAGAGGTTAACAGCCATCCATGTGTATCTGTAAGGATGACATACTCCCTTATGTCTGAATTTAGGCGAAGGAACAGTTTCTGCTTTGATTTTCCAGCTTAGGGGAGCCAACAGACTTTTGTTCTTCCTCCTCCCCCTTCTCCCAGTTTGTTAAATTGTACTACTTCTATGGCTCAGAACAGACTTAAGGAGTCCTACTTTAGCTCAGTTAATGGTGTCAGACTCCAGGGCTGGGTGCAGTGCAGAGTATTGAATGGAATTCACTGGCAGAAAGGATAGAGGCCTATGCTGAAAGAAAGAGATCAGTGTGTGTTAGGCTACACACAGACTTAGCTTTTGGTGATATAGTGCTATTTCCCATCGGTTTGGAGGTGTGAGTGGACCCTCCAGGCAATTTCTCCTGCTGAGGAGGAAGCCCACCAACCTTTACCACTTGGCTCATCACAATGTCTGCAGCCATTTCCCAGAATCCCATGCACTGCTTGCACTAATCTTGCTTCTCCATTTCTCACTCCAGTTTCTAAACTTTCCCTTTGATGTTCATGGCTTCAGTGATGTCACATGCTTGCGATTCATTTGCTCGTTGGGGTCTTTGTTTTAAGAGGCATGAAGGGAAGTGTTTGCCTACTTTGCCGTCTTGGCCTTACCCCCTTATTTCAATATCCATGAGTTGGATCCAACTCGATGGCACTTGACTTTGGCTGATTTAGTTGAAAATTATTTTAAAATATTTTAGCAATTTAAAATTTTTAGCAATTTAAATTTGTAAGCAATGATTTTAAGATATCCTCTAGGCTTTACTGCCAGACACAAAAGTTGTTTATGAAGCTTTTATTATGAGTTGGAATATAACTTAATCTTCCACTAGATGTATATTCTCCCTTATAAATGGGTGAGAATATTTTAATATGGGGAATCATACAGTGTTTACAACTATGATGTTTTTGTTTATCATAGAGTCCATTATAATAGACCATACCAAATATTCAAATTTTACTGTCGTCTTTTTTCTTTGTCTAATATTTTTGTGTATTCCATTCTAATTTGATAAAATTACAGTATTCTCAAATTTCATTATTAAAATATATCAATGCCATAGGCTCTTGTATATTTCTGATCTTTCTAGCAGATATTGTCTTACAGTAGAGGTTCATGTATATTTCAGTAATAAATCAAAATAATAAAATTCTGCTTGAATGTAGTTATTTCACTTTTCCTTATTCACTCAACAAGTATTTAATTACTTTATGCCAAGCTCTGCACCACATGATGGAGACATTAGGCAATATATAGCCTAACAACAAAGAAGGTATTAATCTGTAACTGTACAAGTTATAAGTTATTATCACAATGTATGCCAAAAATAAAAATTATATCATGGTATAAAGGAATAAAATAAATAAATTTTATCTCAATGAGACATGTAGGAAAGGTGATCTAAAAATGTAATATTTTATCAGAATTCTCTTCTCTGTGAGTAGAATTGGTTTTCAGTGGCTGATTTTTCAAAAGTAGATCACCAGACCTTTATTCAAAGGCACCTTTGGGTGGAATCAACCTCTATTTGCCATGTCAAGCCAAGTGCTGTTGAGTTGGATCCATAGATCACTAATTATTATATGCTCTAACAGTATTAAATGTGAATTTATAATAGTTTATTATTTGTCCTGCATTGTTTCTGTTTCTAACATGAGAGGAAGCTATGTATTATATACAATCTATGTGCTGGCCCCTAGGGTCACCATGAGTTGAATCCAACTCAACGGCATTTGGCTTGGCATGTGAATTCTCTTTACATAGTTTCAGAGTTATGTTAATTATATACCACTGGAGTCTACAAGACCTATGTGGAACTAACATGTTGGAACCACAATTTTTTCATGGCCTCTTGCATTTTCTGATTTCGCAGGGTATAAATAAGAGGGTTCAGTAAGGGTGTGATAACTGTGTAAAATACAGCAAGGATTTTATTTCCTGAAAAGCTATTGAATGGCCAGGCATAGATAAAAATGCAAGGTCCAAAGAACAGAGTGACCACAGTGATGTGAGCAGACAATGTGGACAGGGCCTTGGAGAGTCCTGCAGATGACTTTTGTTGTACAGTGACCAGGATGACAGTGTAAGAGACAAGCAGGAGGAAGAAACACATGAATGAGAGCAGTCCACTATCAGCAATGACAAATAATTCCAGAGTGTATGTTTCAGTACAAGCAAGCTTGATCACAAGGGGAAGGTCACAAAATATGTTGTCTATGATATTATATCCACAGAAAGGCAAGTTCATTGTTAATACCATTTGGCTCATGGTATGAATAAAACCAATTATCCATGAAAGTATCACAAACCCATTCAGCAGCCTGTAGCTCATGACTGTCCTGTAGTTCAGAGGTTTACATATGGCAACATACCTGTCAAAGGCCATCGATATCAGAAGAATCATTTCAGTACCCCCAAAGAAGTGCATAAAGAACATCTGGGCCATACATCCCCAAAAGGAAATGGTCTTATATTTAGTGAGCAAGTCTCTGATCATCTTGGGTGTGGTGACAGTAGAGAGACACATGTCTAGAAAAGAGAGGTTTCCAAGGAGGAAATACATAGGAGAATGAAGGGTGGAGCTAAATGTCACTGTGACCATAATGAGTATGTTTCCCGTTACAGTAGCACCGTAGATCAAAGAAAATGTCACAAAGAAGAAAATCTGAAGTTCCCATGGTCCTGAAAAGCCTAGTAAAATAAACTCAGCCACCTCAGATTCATTAGTAAGATCCATTTACTCAGTTCAAAAAAGTTCCAGATGTTCTTTAAGTATGAATGAAGAAAACAAAAAGAAAATTAGCCACAGTTAGCATTGATATTTACTATTTCTATATGACAAATCGGGAAACCTTGGTGTATAGTGGGTTAAGTGCTACCACTGATAACCAAAAGGTCGGCAGTTCAAATCCACCAGGTGCCCCTTGAATACTTTATGGGGCAGTTCTACTCTGACCTCTAGGGTCACCATGAGTTGGATTCAACTCAACTGCACTGGGTATATTACAAATAATACGTGGTGATATAAGAACATATAATATTAAACATTCCAGTACATCAAGGTGTTTCATAATTTGGGATTATTTCATGAGTCATTTTACTTTGGAATGATACATTAATAGTATCCATTAATTAAAAAGATTTGGAAAGGGGTGAAGTTTGAGATCCTATTGTTTTAGTCTAGGAAATGACACTTTTATAAGTTGATCTTAGCTTTGTGATTGATTTACTTATATAGAAAAATCAGACAGTAAAAGGATTTAAAAAGGCCATAGTCCATTCCTCCCAGCCAACACAAAGCTAATTTAAATTTATCCTCAGCATATTAAACTTCTTTCAATCTCTATAATATTTTCACTTACCTGCTCTAAAGGCACAACCTGTGATACAACTTGTTCAGGGGATTATTCAAAATTAACAATCTGCTTTTCCTTCTCTATGATGTCCTGCATATAATTCTGCACACTGTTTTCTCCCTCTTTTATAAAGATGTGAGTGAACTATGTTGGTAACAGATTTGCTGAAGCCCTGGGAATACAAATATCAGTGGGAGTTGTTAAACACTGGAGTTGCTGTCCTGATGTGACCAGGAGAAATGTTTACATGTAATTTCTGGCTTTATAATACACTGACCTTCTCTCTGGCCAATGACTCCAATAAAACAGCCAAGGAAAATGTTGGCTGATCTGTTACAATATAGCAAGTATAGACATCTTTCATTTTGTGGACACTTTCCTTCTTTCACATTACTCTAGAGTTGTCTTTCTGTAACCTGTGGGGTATATTTTTATATCAATGATCCTTAACTTTTTCAAGCACATCCTTTTCAATATAAACAATTAAAAATCCAGTGACATAGTGGTTAAGTGCTATGTCTGCTAATCAAAAGGTCAGCAATTCCTGTTCTCCAGGTACTTTTTGGAAACTCTATGGGGCCATTCTACTCTATACTGTATAGAGAGTAAATATACTCCATGTAGAGTACATATACTTTCTATATAGTCACATCATAGTGATCCTATAAGTCAGTGGCAGTGGGTTTGGTTTTGGGTCATTATGAAACAGTTATACCCTGTAACATATAAGGTTGCTATGAGTCAGAATCAATTTGAGAGCAATGAATTTGGTTTAGTTTTTCATTAGGATCTCTCTCAAAAAGAAAGTACAGAAACAAAAAATTTATTAATGTTATTAAAATGTAGATATAAAAATACTCTTAATTAGAAAAATACAGGTTATGTATGTGGACATAGAACCTGATTTCAAATTTAGCACTAACTGTTTTTATTGTAAGTTCTAGTAACTACTGTTGCAAGTTCATTGGGTATTCTAAGACTCAGTTTCCTTTGATAATATGTAAATAATATTCTGCATCCTCAATGTTGTGAAGGTAAGACGAAATACTTGCAAATTATCTAATTCTTGGTAAGAAATCAGTAAATGGCAGTTAGAATACAGTGTAGTTGTTAAAAAACAAAACAATTCTACTTCCTTCCAGTCTATTCTGATTTATAGCAACCATATAAGACATAGAAGCTCTGGTGGCATAGTGGTTAAGTTCTACAGCTGTTAATCAAAAATCAGCAGTTCAAATCTGCCAGACATTCCTTGGCAACTCTATGGGACAGTTCTATGCTGTCTATAGCATCACTATGAGTCAGAATTCACTGGATGGCTGAGGGTTTGGTTTTGTTTTTGTTCTATATAGACTAGAACTGTCCCATAGAGATTCCAAGGAGCAGCTGGTAGATTCTAACTGCCAATCTTTGGCTTAACAGGTGATGTCTTAGCTACTTCACCACTAAGACTCCAGGTGAAATAAAACTGTACTTGAGCGGGTGGAGGCAAGATAGTGGACTAAACACACATCTCGCTAAATCCTGCTGGAAACCAGGCATGAACTGATAATTAAACAGAGCCTTCTGGACACCTAGTGAGCCCTAGGACATGAAATAGGGCTATTAATTTGGACTTCATAATACTGAACAGAAAACTTCCTCTCTTTTGCTGACCCCCGCTCTTGGCTAGTGCTGGCTTTCATAGGCTCAAGGAAACTCACCATTTAATTTTTTTTTTTCTCTATCTTAGCCAGCATGTAGAGCTGGAACTTGACTCACAGCTAATCTCAGACGCACTGATGGTGGGATCGGCAGGAGAAATTATCATATTTTGAGATCCTGGCTTTAGACTCTGGGTATCTCGTCACTTTTGTCCTCTCTTTCCACCTCCACCATAGCGTAGCATCTCCTGAGGTAAGCAGTGAGCTTGTGTGGGACTCCATCTTGTTCCAGGGGGAGGCAGAAATACCCATACAGAGGCCTCTGCTGGACCTAATTCCTAGACTAGGGGGCAGCACCTACCCAGAGGAGAATGCTTTTCTGGCAGAAAAGCAGTATTCTACACAGTGTCACCTATGGCTGGGGCCTGACAGCAGAGGTCAGCAGGGCAGTAGCCTTTCTGTGTTTTTAACTAGTTTATAACATATGGGGTTGGATATAAAGGTGCTTACTTTGCTAGCTAGGAAGATGGACCTGTACACTTGAAAACCTGACTAACTTTGGAAGTTGTCAGATACCTTTTACCTTTCAACTTAAGATGGTCTAGAAAAACAACTGTGATTCATCCTCATAGCATCTCTCTCGGGCCTTATTGACTCACATGATGCCTCGAAAGCAGTAAAGTCTGCATAAAAGTGTAACTGAGAAATCACCCATGGCTTCAGAAAGCCCCCAAAAGAAACAATGAAAGAACTTCCCAGATGAAGAAACTTTTCTGAAACAATTGAAAGGTGAATACAGAAGGAGTATCTGTACAGCCCTCCTAGACTTTATACAAAATGCAGCAGAGCAAAATGAAAAATTAAGGAAGATGTTTGATCTGAGGGAACACCAGTACTCTGAAATCCAACAGATCAAGAACAAAATCAAAGAGATAGAAACTTCAGTTCAAGGCCAAGAAAACAGAATAGAACAAATGGAAAAGAGACTTTCTGACTTGGAAGACAGAGCTACTGACTCCAGCATCTATGAGAAGAAATAGGGAAAAATAAATAAGAAAAATGAAGAAGCATTAAGAAACATGTGAGACTCTATTAAGAGGAACAACTGATGATTAACTGGAGTTCCTGAACAGGGCGAGACACCTGAGAACACAGAGAATATTGTTGCTGAGCTGCAGACAGAAAATTTCTAAGAAATTATGAAAGAAGAGAATGTAGATATCCAAGATGCATATCGAATGTCACTTAATATAGATCTGAAAAGAAAGACTCTGAGACATACTATAATCAAGTTTATCAAAATGAAACATAAGCAGAAACTCTTAAAGACAGCAAGACTCAAAGCAAAGCTAACATTCAGAGGAAAATCCTGTAGGCTTTCACTGGATTTTTCAGCAGAAACAGTGCTGACATGGAGACAGTGGCATGACACATTCAAAGCTTTGAAGAAGAACTTCCAACCAAGAATTATATATCCTGCAAAACTATCTTTCAAATATGAAAATGAAATTATGACATTCGTAGATAAACAGAAACTCAGACTTTGTAAAAACCAAACCAAAGCTACATGAAATGGTGAAAGAATCTCTTGGCTTAGAAGAACAAAGCCACTAACTTTATATTTTAGAAGCAAATACAGGACACATCACCCAAAATCCTACTCAGTTAGGGAAGGCTCCAAAATCAATCAAGCCTATAATAGTGAAAGAAATGACCCAGTGATCATATTGTGAAAACTATGATGTCATCATATTAAAAAGAATGATGTATTGCAATCCATCTTTCAGATGGAGAGCAAGTTGATGAGAATGGTAGTAATTAAAACTAGGTTTATACATAGTTTATTAAGGGGAATCATAAGGGCAGCCATAAAGCACAATAAAGATGCAACATATCAAATCAAGAAATGTAATATAGGAGTCTCAAAAACCACAAAACCAACCCTGAAAATGGTGAAAAATCAACTCACAAAGAAGAATGTCCCAGAACAGATTAAGAAGAACAACAGAGAAAATATCAACAGAAAAATAAACATATCACAATGGAAGCACTGAACACATACCTGTCAATAATCACATTGAATGTGAATGGACTGAATGCTCCAGTAAAGAGACATCAAGTGACATCTTGGATCAAAAGATACAACCCATCCATGTGCTGCCTACAAGAAACTCACCTTAGACTTAAAGATAGGAACAAACTGAAAGTTAAAGAATGGAAAAATATATATCAAGCTAATAATACACAAAGAAGAGCAGGTGTGGAAATTTTAATCTCAGAAAAAGTAGATTTTAATGTAAAATCTAACATCATGGACAAGGATGGACACTATTTATTGGTGAAAGATTCAATACACAAGCAGGACTTAACAATATTAAGTATTTATGCACATAATCTTAGAGCACATAAATACATCGAAGAAACACTGACTACACTTAAAAATGAAATAGATTACTCCACAATGATAGTGGGAAACTATACCACTCCACTGTCAATATTGGACAGATTGTCTAGAAAAAAGCTCAGTAAAGACACAGAAGAACTTATTGCCACAATTAACCATCTAGACCTCATCAACACATACAGTACTTTCTATCAGCAGACAAGTACACATTCTTCTCCAGTGCACATGGAACATTCTCCAGAATAGAACATGTGTTAGGATATAAAGCAATTCTCAACAAAATCCATACCATTGAATTAATGCAAAGCATCTTCTCAGATCATAAAGCCATAAAAGTTGAAATCAATAGCAGAAAAAACATAGATAGAAAGTGGAACTCGTGGAAAGTGAACAACAGCCACCTCAGAAAAACCATGGGTTATAGAAGAAATCAAGGATGAAATAAAGAAATTTATGGATTCCAATGAAAATGAAAACACTTCCTACCAGAACCTATGGGGCACAGCCAAAGCAGTGATCAAAGGTCAGGTTATCTCCATAAATACACACATCTGGAAAGAAGAAAGAAACCAAACCAAAGAACTAACCCTACAGCTTGAACAAGTAGATAGAGAACAACGGAGGAACCACTCAGGCACCAGAAGAAAACAGATCATAAAAATTAGAGCAGAAATAAATGAGTTAGAAAATAGAAGGACAATTGAAAAAGTTGAAATGATCAAAAGCTGGTGTTTTGAAAAGATCCACAGATTTGATACACCATTGGCTAAACTTGCTAAAGGAAAACAGGAAACAAATAACCCAAATTAGAAATGAGAGGGGAGTTGTCACAACAGATTCAACACAAATCAAAAATATCATAACAGAATACTATGAAAGACTATACTGTAACAAATTTCAAAACCTAGAGGAAATGGACAAATTCCTTGATTCATATCACCTACCAAAGTTATCACAAGGTGCAGCAGAAGAACTTAACAAACCAATCACAAAGGAAGAGATTGAAAAAGTCATCCGAAAACTACCAACCAAAAAAAAGCCCGGGCCTGGATGGCTTCACAGCAGAATTCTACCAAGCTTTTAGAGAAAAGTTATCTCCAACGCTACTGAGACTATTACAGAACATAGAAAGGGATAGAATACTCCCAAATTCATTCTATGAAGCCAGCATAACCCTGGTACCAAAACCAGGGAAAGACTCAACCAAAAAGGAGAACTACAGACTGATATCACTCACGAATCTATATGCAAAAGTCTTCAACAAAATTCTTGCCAATAGCATACAACAGCATATCCAAAAAATAATCCATCATGACCAAGTTAGATTCAGACCAGGGAGGCAGGGTAGTTCAACATCAGAAAATAATGTGATCAACCACATAAATACCACAAAAGACAAGAATCACCTGGTTTTGTCTACTGATGCAGAAAAAGCATTTGATCAAGTTCGCCACTCATTCATGCTAAAATTCTCAGCAAAATAGCAATAGATGGCAAATTCCTCAATGCAATAAGGGCCTTTTATACAAAGACAACTGCCTATGTTATCCTGAATGGAGAGAGACTGAAACAGTTTCCCTTGAGAATGGGAACTAGACAAGGATGCCCACTCTCACCTCTCCTATTCAGCTTTGTACTAGAAGTTCTAGCCAGAGCAATTAGACAAGAACAAGAAATAAAAGGCATCTGCATCAGCAAAGAAGTAGAAATCTCCCTATATGCAGATGATATGATTGTATATGCAGAGAATCCTAAAGAATCCATACGTAAACCACTCAGACTGATAGAAGAGTTCAACAAAGACTCAGGATACAAGATAAACAGAAGTAAATCAGTAGGATTCCTTAATATGAACAATGATATTATTAAGCAAGAAGTCACCAAATGAATGCCATTTACTACGGCCCCTAAAAAGATAAGCCAAGCCAAGTGCCACCGAGTCAGACAAAGTACTTATTAATAAATCTAACCAGAGAAATGAGACCTTTACAAAATGAATTGCAAGTCCTTACTACAAGAAACTAAGAGGCTTAGATAAATGGAGAGACTTTTCCTGCTCATGGATAGGAAAACTTAACATTGTGAAAATGTTTATTTTACCCAAAGCAATCTAATTATATAATGTGATCCCAATATAAATTCCAGTGACATTTTTTAACGAGATAGAGAAACAAATGACCACCTTTGTTTGGAAAGGGAAGAAGCTCCAGATAAGTGAAGCACTACTGAAGAAGAACACACTGGGAGGCCTCTCACTACCCCACTTTAGAACCTATTACACTGCTACAGTAGCCAAAACAGCCGGGTACTTGTACAAAAAGAGACACATAGATCAATAGAACAGAATTGAGACCCCAGGGATGACACCGTCTTCCTATGAATAGTTGATGTTTGACAAAGAACCTAAGACATTAAGCTGAGATAAAAACAATCTCTTCAACAAATAGTGCTGGCAATTTTGGATAGCCATCTGCAATAAATTGAAACAAGACCCACATCTTACACCTTATACCAAAACCAACTCAAATTGGATAGAAGACCTAAATATCAAATCTAAGGCAATAAAGCTCATCCAAGAAAAAGTAGCAACAACAATGGAAGCTTTATATGTCAAACAAACCACAAACAACAGAAGAGAAAATAGATAAATGAGAACTACTGAGAATCAAATATTTTTGCTCATCCAAAGACTTTATTAATAGAATTAAAAGGTCATCTACAGAACAGGAAAAAATATTTGGCAAATATATGCCAGACCAATGCCTGATCTCCATTATTTATATGATACTACAAAATATCAATTAGAAAACGATAAATCATTCAATTAAGCAGTGGGCAAAGGAGATGGACAGGCACTTCACTAAAGAGGAGATCCAGGCAGCCAAAAAAACACATGCAGACATGCTCATGCTCATTAGCTATTGAAGAACTTCAAATCAAAACTACAATGAGAGACCATCTCACCCCAACAAGGTTGGCCATGATCCAAAAAACACAAAACAACAACTGCCTGGAACTCTCCTACACTATTGGTAGGATTTCAAAATGGTGCAACCTCTTTGCAAAGCACTCTGGTGCTTCCATAAAAAGCTCAATCTAGATATACCATTTGACCCAGTAATTCCACTGCTTGTAATATATCCTACAGAATCAAGGCCATTCACACCAACTGATACATGCACACAAATGTTTATCGCAGCACAGACCACAATATCAAAAAGATGGAATCAACCCAGATGCCCAATGACAGAGAAATGGATAGGTAAACTATGGTATATGTACTCAACTGAGCACTATGCAATGATAAAGAACAATGATAATTTTTGGAAACATCTCACAAACTGGTTTCCATTGGAGGACATTACACTGAGTGAAAAGTAGTCAGTGACAAAAGGACAAATATTGTATGAGACCCTTACGATAAGAACTTTAAACAGACTCATGCAAAGAAGAAAAGACTCTTTGATGGCTGCAAGAGTGGGGAGGGAGGAAGACGGGGGGAGGGTTTAGATTAGATAGTTGATAGACATTTAGCTGGGTGAAGTCTGTGACAGTACACATTAGAAAGAAGATCAATATTAACTGGACTTCAACATAACATGATTACTCCTCTCATCTTAACCCAATATTGCAAGGACAGAGTAGCTGGGATGGGGGGGCTGGGAACTATGCTTTCAGAGGAAATCGAGGCCAATTGGCACAATTAGCATTTTACTAAGAGAGCCCTCTGCACTCCACATTTGTGAGTGGCGTATGGGGTCTTAAAAGCTGCTGAGCTGCCATCCAAGGGCACGGCAAATGGTCCCAACTCAGCAGGAACGGATGATCACTAAGGACCAAAATGACACGGGGTAAAGAGAACCCAGAAGACAGAGAGACCCACATGAGTAGGCGAGTACATCAACTTGTGACTGGAAGAAATGGATGGTGCCTGACCACCACCAGTGATAGCCGGTGAAGGAACTCAAAAAGTTGAGTCTCACTGGTAACACAAGAATAAAAATGGGTGCACCCTGAGACCTCCACTAAAAGACAACAACAGATGGTGCAGGGGTTTGGGGATTCTTCTGGGTGCATGGTCCCTGGCCCTGATGCTGCCCATGTCCATAAATCGTGATGGAAGTAAATTCTTTGCACAGGAATGGATTGGACTTGGCAAGACAGAGTGACAATATCATGTGTGCACTTTATGGTTCTGTGCATATATAGGATGCTGACCTCTTACTGGAGACAGGGGAGTGGGTCGAGAGGAGGGGATAAGAAATTGTTGGGAGGACAAGGCATGTACGGAGCAGAGAGGAAGACTGTGCTGTCACTGGGCAGGGAGAACAGTGGGAGCTGCATATAGGTGGGCATGCAAATGTATATGGGAATGTACATTTTCATTCAATTACCATAATAAAAAAAACTACTTGAAAGAAAAGTTCAAAATTATAACATAAGTGAATAACATTATCTTTCAACAGTTTGTATTTTGGTATGCAATCCTAGGTGTTTTATTGCATGTATGCTTGTCTAGGGAGGAGTTGTCATTTCCCAAAGTATGAATTACGCTATTTGGTACAAAATTCTTAATGTCTTTTGATGATGATGATGATGATGATGTGACATTGTCTTTGATGATTATAATATCTCAGTTAAAAGGTTGACCTGGAATTCACATGCTTGGTCTTTATTTTTTAATTGCTTTCTTCATGTGTTTGTTCCTGAATGTGTAGATTATATTTAAAAGGGGTGTAAAAATTGTGTAAAACACAGACAGGATCTTATCTATGGAAATACTGTTGAATGGCCATGCATAGATGAAAACGCAAGGTCCAAAGAACAGTACCACCACTGTGATGTGGGCTGAAAGAGTGGACAAGGCCTTGGAAGACCCACTGGAGGACCGATGCTTGACATTAATCAAAATGATGCTATAAGAGATGAGTAGAAAGATGAAACAGAACAAAGAGAGTACTCCACTGTCCGCAATGACCAACAACTGCAAGATGTAAGTTTCAGTGCAGGCAAGTTTGATGACCAGAGGCAGATCACAAAAGAAACTGTCCACAACATTGGGGCCACAGAATGGCAAGGTCACTGTGAAAATCATTTGGCTCATAGTGTGCACAAAGCCAGTAGTCCAGGAGAGAAGGGCAAGCCTGATGCAAGCGTTATGGCTCATGATTGTTTTGTAATGGAGGGGTTTGAATATTGCAACATATCTGTCAATTGCCATAGCTACAAGCAACATCATCTCACTTCCACCTAAAAGGTGAAGGAAAAATATCTGGGTCATGCAGCCTTTGTAAGAGATGGACTTATATTCACTAAGAAAGTCAAAGATCATCTTGGGAGTAGCAAAGGAGGCCAGGGACATATCAATAAAGGAGAGATTGGCCAGTAGAAAGTACATAGGAGAGTGCAAGTGAGGGTCCATTTTCACTATAAAGATAATGGTGAGGTTGCCTAACACAATGGCTATGTAGAAATGAAAAAAAATAAGAAAAAGAAAATCTGTAAGTCACGAGACTTTGTGAGTCCCAGCAAAATAAACTCAGACACCATGGAGTGGTTTTGCCTTTTCATTTGTTGTCCTGCTGACATATGTTACCTAGAATAAGATTAAAATTTGTGAGATCAAATTGAGAGACAAAACACACATTTAGTTAACTCTGAAAATACGAACTCCACTCCAGATGGAAGGGGCCATATGAACCAGTGGCTGCTTCATCATGGGACCTGAAGAACTAGATAGTGCACAGCCACCCCCAATGTATGCCCAGATGAGGCACATGCTTTGGAACCCCTGCTGTAGTAGAAAAAGGATTAGAGGGAAGAATCAGAACTCTACCAAATGACCACATTTGATGGTCCATCAGTCTGGAGATGCCCTGAGAGCGTGCTTCTCCCAGACTCTCTAACTCTAAGCCACATAGCACCTAAGTGAGACCTCCAGACCAAGATTGAAATAGACTATACAAAATACAAAGTAAGGATGGCAATGAACAAACATTTAGACTCAAATATGTGCACAGGGCTGTCCGAGAAGCTCATTGCTGGAGGAGAGAAGATAGTGCGAGGGGGCACAGATTTCAGTCATAGGAACACGAGAAGTTCTGGATGAGAAGGAGAGGGCGGGGAGCAGATAGAGTAGAGCAGCCGTGAAAGTTCCAAGTGTTACACAGCAATTAATACAGAATGTCAACTTGTATTCAAATGTCAATAAAATTCATTTTAAAAAATGAAACAAGTGCCACATTTAAAGAAAAGGAAGGTAGGAAGGAAGGAGGGAGAGAGAGAGGGAGGGCAGGGAGGGAGGGAGGGAGGGAGGGAGGGTGGGAGGAAAAGAGAGAAAGAGAGAGGGAAGTGGAATACTAAAAAAAAGAAGAAGAAGAATTGCTTCCTGATGAGCCAGGGGTTGCATTGTTGTAAGTTAGCTGGTACTGGTGGCTCTTCTTTGGGCAAAAGATCTTACTGATGTCAAGTGTCCACAACATCAAGAAATGCCAATTCTGGCTTTATCATTTTATTCTGAAATGCTAGATTCAAAATTCCTATTAATTAGCTTCTAAGGCTTAACATTTTAGTCTTTCCTTCCAAGTTTGCTGTTGGGTTTGTCCAACTAATACTTAGACTAAGTAGCAGGTGAGATCACTTTCCTGGAACAGAGCACCATGTTGCAAGTAGCAGTAATGTGGCCTGTGAAAGCTTCTCCAGGGGATTAGTAGAATGGGAACCAGGCTGATTTTTTACTTTAAGTTTCTGTAATAAGGTCTGCCTTTATGACATGTGCTCAAACCATGTGACAGGGTAGTTTTTGCCATCTTTTATTATTTGTTCCACATTGTAAAGCTACAACATTTCAACCAGTGAAGATCTAGACAGCAAGATAGAAGTTCTTTTTCAGACATGAACACAAATGAATATGTGAATTTCACATATAACAGTGGCAGGTTTTTGAATCAGTACAGAAACTATTCAGTAAATGATAATTGGACAATTGACTAGCAACTAGGAATGGAAAACAGATCTCAATCTCACTTCTCATATGAACGCTAATTTTAGAGGGATAAAATGTTTACATTTGTAAGAAAATAACATATTAGCAAACGTAAACATAGGTAAATAATGATTTTAACATAATAAAAAAGCTTAAAAGGCAACCCAGACATCAGATAAAAATTAGAATCTACACTTACAGGCTGATACATAGTATTTTGTGACAGTAAAAACAAACATTTAAAAAAAGAGTTAAAAATATCTTAAGACATAAAACAGAGACCTGTTTCCCAGAACTTACAAATAATATTTAAGAATTAGTAATAAAATGTTAATAAAGCGACAGAAATACAGATATCTCATAAGGATTGTCAATTAGAAGTTTAAATACTGTTAAATACTGTGCTCAGCTTTGCTTAATTAAAGAAATGTAATTTAAAATAACAAAGAGATACAGTATGACCTATCAAATTTTAAATAATGGAAATCTCACTTTTTTCAGGATGTATATGTGTCATAAGAGTCTTCATACAATTTTTTTGTTCATTGCCACATTTTGGGATGGAACTTGACAGCTTATCTTATGAGCTTCACTTTTAGAATTTATTACCTATAGATTCCAAGATAAACGAGCAGGAATGTTCATTGTAGAATTAAGTTTATTAATCAAAAATCTAGAAACATCCCATAGTTCATCATTAAAGAATTAAATTGAAAATAGAAATCTATAAATATTGACACAGAAGTACATATAAAATACGTTGTTAAATTAAAAAAATATTGTGAAATTTTACAAGACTTTAAATAACATTTTAATGAAGGTAAACACACACACAAACACATATAAAGTTCTTACACACCTCAAAAAAATCCCCAAAATTTTATTAAAACCTTAACCCTTAGCACTACTTATCTTTGTTATACTGATTAAAGAGTTTATTAACTCAGATTCTAATTTTTGTAACTTGAAATTCTTTATAAAGTTTATTAAGATTGAACAAGTTTCTCCCCACAGATAAATGTCTTTGAAAACGAGTTGACATTTAACTACCAAGGATTTCAAATTAGAGAATCATGTATTTTATATATGGGTATAAAATAATTTGAAAAGCAATCTGGAAGCAACTTGAGGTTGTAATGGTTGCTAGTCGGACAGATTCATCATTCACTACCTGAAATCTTTAGAGTTAATGAGGCGCTAGCAACTAAGGCTGCTTATTTTTTGTTTGGTGAGGTAAATCTGCAATGGATAAACTGGAGTGAAAAATATTCCAAGTTGTACATCAACTTTTGAGAGAGAAAATTTTCCAAGCAGGCAGGAAGATGTCTCCACTTCTCTTCTCTCGCCAGCCTTTCCAACATATCCTATGAGAATTGCTAGGAAAATTATTGGGAAAAAAAGACTATGCCAGAGGCAAGCCTATTCAATATCAAAATGTATTATGAGCCTAGATTAATCACACTTATACTGTACCTGCAGAATAGTAGAATTACAATAAATAGAAGAAACTTGAGCATTCAAAAATGGAGTCATATATTACAAATAATGCTGTTTAGAATAAAAGACTTTTATATTACCTGGGTATTATTTAGAAGCAAATAAGTCTGAACGGTATCTTAGTCTTCTAAAAAATTAAATTAAAATGTTGTAAACATTTGAATAATAACAATTAAAACTACAAGATATCTAATTACATAAGTAAATGTACTTTTGCTATAAATTGCAATATTTATGAATATTTACTCGGCACTTGGCTTGGCTTTCCTAAGAATCATGCCACAAGTGGAAACAATAAAAGACTAGTAAATTTCATTGTGAAGACTTACAATCTATTATCACAAAAACATAAACAATGAAAATTTATATGTAAGCTCCGACTCAATGGCACTTGGCAATATGTATACACATATATATAGTATAAATTCTTATAAGTCAACAAAGAAAATGTGAAGCACCTATATTATAAATAAACCAAAGAAAAATAAAGTTTTAAGAGGTATGCAAGAAATGATTGGACATGTGATAAAATTTTAAATTCCAGTCAAAAAAAAATGGCCAAAGTTTCATTGTACTTTACTTTGGATGGAAGAATTACAGATCTAGTTATATTGTCCTAAAGCCAACAGATATTCCTCAGTAAACTTGCTTCACTTTTGAAATTAGGAAAAACTTTAAAATAAATATTCAATAAAACACAATCATAAAAAAAATAAAAAGTTTTTGATTATCTTCTCCGTACCTCTAGCCTGCTTTGGAAGTTGTAACTGGAAGTCACTGAATCTAGTTTAAGATTCATTTTTCCCTTGCTTCTACTGTATTTAGTCTTCTTTTTTTATCTCTCCCAAGTCTAAAGGGAAGATTCCTTTTTTTTTTTTGAATCTGTATAAGATAATATGATAAATGTGCCAACTAATGACCCTGGGAAAACTTTGCTTCTTCTAAATGAATTCCCTCAGCAATTAAAAGACCACGCAGTTGGCCGAATCTCTCATTAGTGTGCCACTTTTCCTTATGAAGAAAAGACAAAAATAAATGTTAGAAATCAAACAATATACCCAGGTTTTCATGCACAGATATTGATATAAAAACTGAACGTCTTGCTGAAGGAGTTGAGGGGATAACATTGGATTCTCAAAGCTCAAAAATAAGATTAATTATGTTTTATTTCATTAAAAAAAATCTTATTGCATTTTGATGTTCCTAAACATATCTTTAGGTGTATTTTCTGAATAAGGACAAAAGTGCCAAATTATTTGGAAATAAGTATTTCCTAAGAGTCACATTGTTACTATGTCTACTTTTGTAATTGTCCTCTATAATTAGTTCCTTTTGGATTTGAAAATTGTGCTGGTAGAGTATTATCATGAAAAATACTTGCTGTTGGTTAATTCTTTGATTTCTTACATGGTGAGCAACAGTGTGTTCATTTCCACTCTCTTACCTTCGAATGGCTGTTTGCTATGTCGACAAATAACCTGTATGCAATCATTCTGTAAATATATTGGAATTTCAGTGTCAAGTTTGATCAACACATTGTCCAAAGCTACTTTGTTGTTGTCTCTGACTTGATATCTTCGTACATCAATAGCTTAACACATTTACAGTTTGGACCCATGTGAGATAACAATGTAACTGTTACGGTGTTGGTGAAATAGAATCACTTTCCAGTTCACATTTCTCCTTTTTCCTATACTAGTTTAGAATAAATGTTTGCTTTTGTCTGGTAATACTCATGGCTATACTTTTTTTCTTTGCTAGTGTCAGGAGATATCAAATCACTTGAACTCCAAATATGCACACACAGAAAAATTCTAGTCGTATTTTAAGTAATTTTTTCTGAGCTATTGAAATTTTTATTTTCATTAAATAATAAAATGATACAAAATGACTGTTATAAACCATATGTAGCAATGGTAACACGACTTCATTAAACCATCATTCATGTGAAGGCAACTGTTTCTCCATTTGTTTTCGTTGACTTGATTTCTTTTTCTCCTTATAAAAATAAAAAAGTGAATTTTTCTTATAATTCTAACATATACTCATAATTGAATTATGAAAATTATTTTATATGAAGAAATATTTCAATGATGAATTGTAGTCAGCAATGTTAATGTGACTATATTTACATTTATAATCGAAGTTCTGTCTTTTTAACACAGGGAACTAAAGCTTAATTCACTGTTTTTTTTAAGCTGTAAGAAAAAATACGGAACACTTAACAAATTTGTGTGTCATGCTTGCACAGGGGTCATGCTAATCTCTGTATCATTCCACTTTTAGTATACGTGCTGCCGAAGCGAGCACTTAATTCACATTTTATGTCCCCCACAAATTTCCATCTGGGATCTCCTTAAGATATCACCAACATAGTCACCACCCAAGGTTTCTATTCCTCGTCTCTTGGCTAGCTACAAACAAAATGGCTTTCTCTTTTATCAAACACTAAAATCTTTACAACAGATCTTTTGTAAAAGAATGTTGTAGTAAAGACACCAATTTATTCCCGTCTCAAAAATGTGTACTTTTCAAGAGTGTGCTGGCACCAGGCAGGGAGAGCAGTAGGAGCTACATATAGGTGGCATGAAAATTTACAAGGGAATGTACATCTTCATTCAATCATAATGATTAAAAAAGTGTACCTTTCAGCATTCTTGAAATGTATACCATACATACAATAAATTAAAATGTTCCTTTTAAAGACACAAGGACCACGTGACTTCCCTGATGAATTTTTTTCTGAACATTTAAGAATGAGGACACAAATTCTTCCACAGAAAGGGAAAGAAGAAACATTCAAAGAGTAGTTCTGTTAAGCCAGAATAAATGTGACATCAAACCTAAAGAAAGATGTTGTTGCTGTTAGGTGCCGTCAAGTCGGTTCTGACTCATAGCTACGCTACGAACAGAAGTAAACAATGACTGATCTTGTGTCATGACCACAATCGTTTTTATGATTAAACTCATTGTTGTGGCCACTGTGTCAGTCTATCTTGTCAAGGGTCTCCCTCTTTTTGACTAACCTTTCACTCTACCAAACAGGATGTCCTTCTCCAGGGACTGATCCTTCCTGACAACATGTCCAAACTATGTAAGGCACACACTTGCCATCTTTGCTTCCAAGGAGCATTGTGGTTGTACTTCTTTCAGAACAGATCTGTTTGAGCTTCTGGCGCTCCAAGTTATATTCAACATTCTTCTCCAGTGCCACAATTTAAAGGCATCAATTCTTTTTCTGTCTTCTTTGTTCATTGTCCAGGTTTTGCATGCATATTATACAACTGAAAATAACCTGGTGTAGGTCAGGCAGACTTGAGTCTTAAAGGTGACATCTTTACTTCTCAATACTGTAAAGTGATCCTTTGCAGCAGATTTTCCCAGTGCAATGCATCTTTGGGTTTCTTGACTGCTGCTTCCATGGACGTTGATTGAGGACCCAAGTAAAATGAAATCCTTGACAACCTCAATCCTTTCTCCTTTTATGACAATGTTGCTTACTGTCCACTTGTGAGGATTTTTGTTTTCTTGATGTTGAGGTTCAGTCCATACTGAAGGCTGTGACCATTGATCTTCGTTAGTGTTTCAAATCTTCTTCACTTTCTGCAAGTAAGGTGGTTCATCTGCATAACACAGGTGGTTAACAAGTCATTCCCCCAATGTTGACGCCTATTCTTGTTTGTATAATCCATCTTCTTGGATTATCTGCTCAGCATACAGACTGAGAAATGTATGGTGAAAGAATATAACCTCCACATATACCTTTCCTGACTTTAAACCATGCAGCATCCCCTTGTACTGTTCACATATCTGCCTCCTGATCCATATAGATATCCCTTAAGTGCACAATTAAGTGTTCTAGAATTCCCATTTTATGCAATGTTAGCCATAATTTGTCATGACTCACACAGTCAAATGCTTTTGCATAGTCAATGAAATGCTGGCAAACATCATTCTGGTATTCTCTGTTCTCAGTCAAGATACATCTGATATCAGAAACGATACCCCTGGTTCCACATCCTCTTCTAAACCCAGCTTCAATTTCTGGCAGTTTCTTGTCAGTATATTTTTGCAGTTGCTTTTGAATGTTATGGAATAAAGTTTTACTTCCGAGTGATATTAATGACATTGTTCAGTAAGTTCCACAATTTCAGTTGGATCACCTTTCTCTGGAATGAGCATAAATATGGCTGTCTTCCAGTCAGTGGGCAGGTAGCTGTCCTCCAAATTTCTTGACATAGATGAGTGAGCACTTCCAATGATGCATCCATTTGTTGAAATATGTCCATTGATATTCCATCAATTCCTGGAGCCTTGCTTTTTGCCAGTGCCTTCCATGCAGCTTCAACTTCTTCCTTCAGTACTGTCAGTTCCTGATCACATGCTGCTACTTGAAACAGCTAAATACTTGAATACTTGAAACAGCTGAATTCCTTCCATCTTCTTTTGAAGATCACTGAGTTGTTTAATATTTTCCCTGTAGAATCCTTCACTACCACAATTTCAGACTTGACTTTTTTTCTTCAGTTCTTTCAGCTTGAGAAATGCAGAATTTGCTCTTGCCTTCTAGTTTTCCATTTTTAGCTCTTTGCACACAACATTATAATGCTTTATTTTGTCTTCTCCAGCTGCCCTTAGAAATCTTCTGTTTAGTTCATTGACTTTGCCATTCCTTCCTTTTTTTTTTAGCTGATCAACGTTTGAGAGCAAGTTTCAGAGCTTCTTCTGGCATCCAATTTGGGCTTTCTTTCTTTCCTGACTTTTTAAGGACTTCTTGCTCTCTTCATGGATGATGTCTTTGATGTCATTCTGCAATTCTTCTGGTCTTCAGTCCCTAGTGGTCAACACATCAAGTCTTTCCTGAGGTGATCTTTAAACTTAGGAAGGATATACTCAAGGTCATACTTTGGCTCTTGTGGACTTCTAATTTTCTTCAGTTACAATTTGAATTTGCATATGAGCAATTGATGAAGTAGAGAAAAGTATAATAAGAATGTTTCATTAAATAGGTAACTGCAGTAAACAGAAGTGATAAAGAACCAAGTGGAGATTTGGGAACCGAAACTTAAAGAAACAGAAATGAAAAATATCTAGAGGAGGTTACCAGTATATTTGAGCTATCAGAAGAAAAAAAATAGTAGAGTTGAAGATATATCTATAGAGGTTATGCAGTCTGAAAGCAGAACAATGAAGAAAAATGAATGAAATGAAGAAAAATGTGGGATATCATTAAGTGTACCAATATGTTTGTATTGATCCCAATACAAATAGAATCCAACAGTCAATCACTGATTTTTGCTGGCTTTTATTTGTGTCCCTGGCCTTTGCTATAAGGTAGAGATTATACAAAGTAGATATGAGACTGAAAATCCGCAGACACTCAGAAACATCTTCTCCTTTGGCTACGTAGAAACAGTACACATCAGGCTACCTTTATGTCAACTTGCAAAGAATGACAATAGATGCAACCTATCAATATACACATATCCTGCTTACAAATTAAGACACTCTGCTCCTTTTCTCCAAGATAAAAGACACAAATTCCTATTGGTTATTAGATCTTGTTCTCTGTGATGTAGACATCTCTTCTAAGTCAATCATAACCTCACAAGAGGTTACGTTGTTGGGGACCATCATTTTCATTTCAGACGTGACCTTCCCAGCTCCATTATGCAGCAGTATGATAACAGGGCAATCATCTTGGCTGGTCTCATGACCTTTCTACTGAATCAGAAGCAAAATGAAGCTAAAATAGCTTGTGACTGTCTTTACTTCCAAATTTGCAAAAAAAAAAAAAAAAAGTTTTATCCTCTCCTTACTACTATCCATTGCCGTCAAGTCAATACTAACTCACAGTGACCCTGTAGGATGGAGAAGAACTGCCTCACAGAGTTTCCCAGGAGCACCTGATATATTCGAAGTGCTGAACTTTCTATTTGCAGCTGTAGCACTTAGCCACCACGCCACTAGGGTTTCCTCGTGTTAGAAATATTTATTTACTGGGGACTACCCTGGCTGCACTGTGGTAAGTGCTACACCTGCTAACCAAGAGCTCAACACTTCAAATCTACCAGGTACCCCTTGGAAATCTTATGGGAGCAGTTCTACTAGGTTTGTAGGGTTGCTGTGAGTTGAACATGACTCAACAGTGATGAGCTTTGGATTGATTCCTAAGGAGCTCTGGTGCACAGTGGTTAAGGTGATGAACTGCTAACTGAAAGGTTGGTGGTTGCAAACCACCAGTGCCTCTGTGGAAGAAAGATGTGGCAGTCTACTTCCGTAGAGACTTACAGTTTCAGAAATCCTATGGGGTTGCTATGAGTTGGAACTGACTCAACAGCAGTCCTTTTGCCTATTTGTCCCTGGGTGTCACAAATACACTGAGCTTAACTACTGACTTAAAGGTTGGCAGTTCCTGCCTACCCAGTGGCAACATAGAAGAAAGACCTGAGGAGAGCTTCAACACAACACTGACAGGCAGGAAAACATAAGGAAGCATTTCAACTCTGTAACATATGAGGTTGCCATGAGTGAGAATCAGATTGGCAACAATGAGTTAGGGTTGCTTTTTGGTTATGATCTCTAAATGAGGGTGCAGGGAACAAAATCTTTATTAGTGCTATAAAAATGTAGATAGAAAAATGTTTTTAATTGCAAAAACATAGATTATGTAGCTATAAATACAGGATCTGGTTCCTGAGTATAGCACTAATAATTTTTATTGCAAATTCATTAAATTTATAACACTCAGTTTTCTTTTGCTAATACGTAACTAACATTCAGTATTCTCACTGTGGTAAAGATAAAACAAAATGCATGCAAAATGCCTCCTCCTTGATAATTAATACATGGTAGTTAGAATTTAATTCAGCTGATAGGATAACTTAAAATTACAACATAAGTGACTACTGTCTTAAGTGAGTAGTTTGTTTTCATGTGAACAACTCAAGATGTTCTAATGCATATAGGTTTCCGTAGAAAGGACTTACCATTTACCAAAGAATGCGTTATATTTGCTTGATACAAACCTCTATACTTCAATGCCTTTTGATGCTTATAATCATGATGACGTCAGTTGTGATGACTATGATATCCCAGTTAAAAGGTTCATCTTGAAGTCAAATGCTTGGCCTTTAATTTTTTAATAGCTTTCTTCATGTCTTTATTTCTGAATGTGTAGATGATTGGATTTAAAAGGGGTGTAAAAATTGTGTAAAACACAGACAGGATCTTATCTATGGAAATACTGTTGAATGGCCATGCATAGATGAAAACACAAGGTCCAAAGAACAGTACCACCACTGTGATGTGGGCTGAAAGAGTGGACAAGGCCTTGGAAGACCCACTGGAGGACCGATGCTTGACATTAATCAAAATGATGCTATAAGAGATGAGTAGAAAGATGAAACAGAACAAAGAGAGTACTCCACTGTCCGCAATGACCAACAACTGCAAGATGTAAGTTTCAGTGCAGGCAAGTTTGATGACCAGAGGCAGATCACAAAAGAAACTGTCCACGACATTGGGGCCACAGAATGGCAAGGTCACTGTGAAAATCATTTGGCTCATAGTGTGCACAAAACCAGTAGTCCAGGAGAGGAGGGCAAGCCTGATGCAAGCACTACGGCTCATGACACTTTTGTAATGGAGGGGTTTGCATATAGCAACGTATCTATCAATTGCCATGGCTACAAGCAACATCATCTCACTTCCACCTAAAAGGTGGCCAAAAAACATCTGGGTCATGCAGCCTTCGTAAGAGATGGACTTATACTCACTAAGAAAGTCAAAGATCATCTTGGGAGTAGCAAGGGAGGCCAGGGACATGTCGATAAAGGAGAGGTTGGCCAATAGGAAGTACATCGGAGAGTGCAACTGAGAGTCCAGTTTCACTACATAGATGATGGTGAGGTTGCCTAACACAATGGCTATGTAGACAATTGAAAAAAATAAGAAAAAGAAAATCTGTAAGTCACGAGACTCTGTGAGTCCCAGCAAAATAAACTCAGACACCATGGAATGGTTTTGCTTTTCCATTTGTTTACCTGTGGATGTATGTTACCTAAAATATAATTAAAATAGATTATGAGATAAAGTTAAGAGACAGAACTACACATTTAGTCTACTCTAGTTCTTGAAATCCACTATAATGTGACATACAAAATATTTACTAATACTAAATCCAAAATTTGAAAAAAAATCATGATAGTTTATTAGCAGATATTCTAAAGAATATCCTCCAGAAGTCAAGGTGTTTGAAGAAAACTGACATAGTTGCTAAGCAACCTGTATCTGCACTAATCTTGAGAAAGGTCAGTATATGTCTCAGTTGATTACAAGGTGTGAAAGTACTTAACAATTTTTTACAATTTGATAAACATACTTATCGGTCCTCTGGAGGGGAAGAAAATGGACTTTCCAACTGAATTCTATTTGAATTCATAATAATAAGGAGTAAATCCATGAAGAAGGGACTAAATGGTTTTGTAACTGAGAAACAGAACCCAGAGAAATGAAATAGGCTTTAGATAATTGAAAGTCTAGAAGTTAATAGTAGTTGCTGATAAAAGCCGCAGTCTGGTCCACCAACTGAGATGAACTTCTACCTACATTTTGCCTAACATTTAAGAACAGTTCAACTATCTGGGGACTTCCGTCATGGAGAGTGACCTCATGTTTGGGCCTGCAGATTTAACAGACTGAAATGCGAAATGTTCAAATACAGTATAATGGAAGATTTCTTCTAGCTTTCAGTTGATCCATTTAGCTTCTTTTGACTTCAAGTAGCCGAATGTAGAAAGAGATCTGTTGAGCTGGCTATCTTTAGACATCATATATTTATAAGGATACTGTAAGTGCAGAGCTCTGATAACAAAGGGGGACCCACAGGAAATACTCTGATGTTTTTCCAGATAGACGAGGCAAATTCAGGTAGAATATAGAAAACCAGCATTTTTGAAACAAGATATGAAGAAAAATATCCTTAGATAGCTAAAAAAGACATGGTAATACTAATAGTAACATTTTTTAAAGTCAATATTAGAAAAAACAAAGAGTGGCAAAGACATGAAGCAATTCATGTCTTACTGAAGACTTCATTAATGGAAAGGCAAAAGACACAAAGTGCTTTTAGAAACACCTTGAAAAGTTTAATACAGACAAATGTAGTATTTCCATAGTTACTGTTCCTTTAAACAAATAATTACATTCTTGACATTTTGCTTCAGAATTTTTAAATACAATCAAAGACACTGGTAGAGGTAGAATTTACTTACTGTCTTATAACTGTGTGTGGATGTTTTTCAAGGGAATAAATGGTGTTATGGCATACATCAAATTCTGTAAATAAAAATTTCACTTTTAAAATGGTACACTTAAGAAATATGTCCATATCGATTTATATGTGAAAGACTTTTTTTCAGGTATGGGTCACTAGAGTAGGATTGCTAGGTCTTTTTCCACTTAGAAAATAACTCTAAAATTCTCAAGAAATTTTGTGGTAACTTCATCTTGGTACTTTTCAGCCGTTATTCTAACCACCGTTTTTAATTCTAGGAATGCTATGGTGGCTCAAAATTAAGAAATCTGCTTGGCTTTGGCTTATTTGTACAACTACCAAGATTAAAGACTTAAAGAGAGAAACAGTTTAGTACTTTGAAAATAAAGACAAAATGTTAAAGAAACAGTGGAAACATGGACACATCATATGGATTGCCAATTCACAGAAACAGAAGTGTCAATACCTTTAAAAAGAATGTTTATCCCTGTTTATAATTAAATAAAGGAAATTAAAGTAACGAAGATACATAATGTTATCTACCAAATTATAAATAAACTAAATCCAATTCTCATCGGGGTAAGAGAGAGCGTAGATGTGTTTTATATATTACTTTTGTGTATATTGGCACATTTGGGGGCAGAAACTTGGCAGCATATCTTAGATATTCGAATTTGGCTACACTTTAAAAAAGAACATTCACTTTTAGGATTTATAGCCCGTGTATTCAAAGATAGATGAGTTATAATTTTCATTGTAGCACTGGCTTTAGTAATCATAAGTTGGGAATTACACGAGAGAGCACTTTTATGACTAATTTAAAAATGGAAACGTGTATGCGCTGACATACAAATATGTATAAAATGTAGTGTTAAATTTTAAAATGTTAACCTTTGCATACATTTACAAAACATTTTAATGAAAATGCATATGTATATGTATATTTATAGAAAGGTTTTATAAATCTCAGAAAACAACTTAAAAATTGATTAAGCTATCGACTGTCTCTTAAATTGGTTATAGCGTTAACTCAAATTCTAAGTTTTATACCTTCACGCCTTTAAAATTTAACAAGGTTGAATGAAATTCCAGCTGTGAATAAATGACTCTGGAAATGAGTTGATGTTTAGCTACCAAGGATTTCAAACCAGAGAATCACAGATTTTATATATAGATATAATCTGCATGCAATTTGAGGTTGTGATGGTAACTAGCTGTGCCAGTTCATCATCCATAGTTTAAATATTTAGAGTTGCAGGAGTCCTGCCAAGCAAGGTTGAAGATCATTGATTTTGCAGTTTAAGTCTACTGTAGATAAGCTGGATTGAAAAAACTTCACATCCTACATTAACCTTTGACAAACAAATTCACCAAGAGGACAGGAAGATGCATCCTCTTCTCTTCTCCCACCAGTCTTTCCAAGCTATCCTGCGGAGAATTTCCAGGAAAATTATTGAAAACAAAAGAACAACATAGGACACTAATCTGTCCAATATTAAGATGTATTGTAAGCACAGTATTATCAAAATTTTACTTTTTCTCCACAAGAAAATAGAAACTTATATAGAAGAAACTTTGGAGTTTAAAAAGAAAGTGGAGAGGAGGGGAAAGGAGACTGCTGGGAGAACGAGACGTGTATGGAGCAGAGAGGAATAGTGTGCTGTCACCGGGCAGGGAGAGCAGTGGAAGCTGCATATAGGTGGGCATGTAAATTTATACAGGAACGTACATTTTCACTCAGTCATAATAATAAAAAAAAGGCATGTATTACAAATATTCTGTTTAAGATAAAGTAAGGCTTTTAAATTATAGGGAAGTTTTTTTTTTAGAAATAAATAGATCTGTTAGATACTTTAGTCTTTAACTAAAGTAAAATATTTTAAACATTTAAATAATAATTAAAATAACAAAATAAGTATGTAATTACATTTTTGACTAATTTCTAATGTTGGTGAGTAATTAGTGAAACTTCTGCCAAAAGCAGAAACTGCAGACGTAAAGAAAGATGAATAAATTGTATTGTGAAGTCTTGTAACCTCAATTATTGCAAAAAATAAGCAAATTTCAAGAGAAAAAGTATACACACATATAAATTGTATATATTAGGCTATAAATCAAAAAAGAAAATTTGAGTAGCTTCTATAAACAATGAGTCAAGTGAAAAAAATGTTGAAGACAGTATGCAAGTGATGTTTGAACATAAGAAAACAGTTTAATTTCAGTTTAAAAATACCTTGAGGGCATACACATCAAAGTGTTTATAGTAGTTTACTTTGGAGAGAAGAATTACAGATGTTTGTATTTTCCCACCCCTGCTGGCATTTCAAAAACATTCTTCAATAAACTAGTTTTACTTTTAAAATTAGGAAAAAACCCTAAACATTTAATAAAATAAGCATGAAAAACAGTCCTCAATTTTCATTTCCATACCTCTACTTTGCTTTGTAAATTGTGGTAGAAAGTCACTGAAGGAGGTTTAGGATTTGTTTCACTTGCCTCCACTTTCTTTAGTCTCCTTTTTTGTCTTTCTAAAGTCTAAGAGACTTTTACTCTGAATTTATACAATATGATAAATGTGCTAATTAATAACTCTAGGGAAATTTCCCATCTTATAAGTGAATTCCCTCAGCAATTAAAAGGCATGCAGTAATCAAGTTAGAATTCCTCATTAGTGTGCAGTCCTTTCCCATGAAGATGGAGCAACAATAAAGTATTAGGAGCCAAACAGTGTATTCTGTGTCCATGCATACACGTGGACATAAACATTCAATGTTCTACTGAAAATAGAATGGATAACATTGGATTTTCAAAGGCCTATAATAAGCATTAGGGAGACTTCCAAAGTTGCATTATATTTCAGTTTATAGCAGAAAAGTTCTTATAAACTTAGGTAGCATCTCTTTAATTACATAATCTTTAAAAAGGACAAAAATATGTCTATTATTTTGAAACACTGAAAAAAATTTTCCCAAGAGTTACATTTCTGATGACTACTGTAACTACCTTTATAAGTTTCTTCTGTAATCAGTACCTTTCAGATTTGAGAGTTGTACTGGCACTGCATTATGCCAGAAGAGTTCATGTTTAAAGTGAGCTATTCTTAATTATTTTATCTCTCACCTGCAAAGCAACAGTTTATTAATTTCCCCTTTCTCACCTTTTAACGCCTGTGTTCCTTATACCAACAAATGACTTATACTTAAACTTTTTTGTGTAAATACATAGGAATTTCAGTGAAACACCTAGTGAGTCATGTCCAAAACCAGTATGTTCTCATTATCTCTGAAATGGTTAATTTCTTACATCAAGAATTTCACATATTTAGGGCTTAGATCTTTTTGAGATGACAATGTACCTGTTAAGGCATTGGTGAAATAAATTAACCTTCCATTTCCTATTTCTATTTATCTTCTACACTGGTTGAATATAAATAGGCATTTTCATCTGGTGCTATCTGTGGTTGTATGCTCTTTCCCTGCTAACATCTGGAGCCACTGCATGTCTGTCAATTTGTCATACTGTGGTAGACTGTGTGTTGTGATACTGGAAGCTTTGCTGCCAGTGTTTCAAATATCAGCAGAGTCATCTTTAATGGGCAGATTTGACCAGAGCTTCAAGACTAAGACAGACTAGGAAGAAGGGTCTGGCACTCTACTTCTAAAAAAGTTGACTAGGGAAAACCTTATGAATAGCATCAGAACAGTGTCTGATACAGTGTCAGAAGGTGAGCCCCTCAGGGTGGAAGGCATTCACAGTACAACCGGAGAAGTGTTGCGTGATAATCTTTACAACAAATTCTGTATCACAAAGTAAGCTACAGTAAAGATAAGGTTTCTTTTATTTCCATCCCAACCATTTGCACTTTGAAGTATTTTTAAAAGGGTAGCATAATTGCAATTAATTTTACAAAATATGTTAATCTCATGAGTACAGTTCAAAGTACTCTGTGTGTGTATTCATTAGTGTAAACGTCATCCAGATCTAGATAAAGAAAAATCACATTCACTTAGGAAGTTGTATCATGTACCTTTCCAGATCTACCACTTTCTAAACCCCACAGATATAAAACTAGACTAACATAATATGATTTAATTATTTTTGTCTCTTTTTGAAATTTATGGAGGCTGAACTACTATTTCATAACTGTGCTTTTCACTCTACTTATGGTCAGTGAGACGTGCATGTATTAGAAGATAAATATTCATTTATCTCTTGTGCTGTTTCCAAAACTACCATGAACATTCTTTTATATACCTTTAGGATACACCCTGGAGTGGTATTGCTGGGTCATATATTAGATGTATACTTGGTATATTAGAAACTGTCAAAGAATTTACATTGTGATTGGACCACTTTGCACTCCCACCAGCAAAGTCCAAGAGTTTCAGGCACTTCACGTCTTTGACAGATTTTGATATTCTCAAGTCTTTTGAATTTTATTTATTTATTTTTATTGAGATTAAGTGAAAATATGCAATCCAAATTAATTTTCATGCCCATCTACCCGCAGTTCCTTCTGCTCCCTTACCCGGTAACAGCAAAATCCTCCTTTTCATTCTGAACTTGTAGTATCTTCTTAACAAACTCCTGTTCCCTCTTGTCCACACTCTGCTCTCCCATCTAGACAGAGAACAGTAAGACAGTGTCCTATAAATGCATAGAACCATAAAGTACACACACCATATGGTCACACTGTATCCCTGACTCCAGTCCATTTTTGTCCAAAGAGTTGATCTTGGTAGTATTTTCTTGACAAGGGCAGCAGTGAGTCAAGGGACCATGCTCCCAGGTGATGATCCCGCAGGCCATCAGACCATCAATTGTTGACTTTTAGTAGAGTTCTTGGGCTGCATCCCTCTTTTTCTTATGTTGCCACAGGGACTCGACATTGTGTGCCCCACCACTTCTGTCTTTGGTCATGGCCTGGCACAATCTGGTTCTTCTGGTCACCTGTTGACAATGAATCATTCACATGGGTCCCTTTGTTTCCTTGGCTCTTTTTGCCTCATGTCTTGATTGTTCTTGGATTGATTTGGGACCATTTGGTGTACCTCAGATGGCACCCTGCTAGCTTTTAAGACCCCAAACACCACTCACCAATATGGGGTGCAGAAGACTCTCTTAACAATAGGCTAATTGTGCCAGTTGGCATCGATATCCCCCGAAAGCATGGTCCCCAGACCCTGCCCATACTACACTGTTCTTGTAATGCTGAGTTGAGATTAGAAGAGCTTTCAGTTTACAGTGAAGTCCAGTTAAGTTGATCTACTTTCCACTGCGTGCTGTCACTGCTTTCACCTAACCAAATTTCTATCAACTGTCTAATCTGTGACCAACCCGCTCTCTCTCCCTCCCAACCCAGAGGAGTATTTTCTTCTGTACATAAGTCTATTTTTAAGTCCTTATAGCAGGGATCTCATACAATATTTATCCTTTGCCACTGACTGATTTCACTCGGCATAAGATCTTCCAGTTGAAAACAGTTATGACACGCTTCCTAAAATCATCATTGGTCTTTATCATTGCATAGTGTTCCACTGAGTATATGTACCATAGTTTGGTTATCCATTCATCTGTTGATGGGCATCTAGGTCGATTCCATTGTTTTGCTATTGTGGACTGTGTTGCTATAAACATTTGTGTGCATGTGTCTGTTCGTGTGGCAGCCTTTGTTTCTGTAGGATGTATTTCAAACAGTGGGCTTATGGGATCAAATAGTATATCTATTTTCAACTTTTTAAGGAAGCACGAGATTGCTTTCCAAAGTGGTTATATCAATTTGCAATGCTACCAGAAGTGTAGGAGAGCCCTGGTCTCTCCACAGCCTCTGCAGCATTTGTTGTTTTGTGTTTTTTGGATCATGGTCAATCTTGTTGGAGTGAGATGGTATCTCTTCGTAGTTTTGATTTGGATTTCTCTAATAGCTAATGATCATGAGCATTTCTTCATGTGTGTATTGGCTGCCTGGATGCTCACTTTGGTGAAGTGTCTGTTCATCTCCTTTTCCCATTGCTTAGCTAGGTTATTTATCTTTTTCTTGTTGATATTTGCAGTACCCTGTAGAGAACTGAGATCAGACATTTGTCCGACATGTAGTTGCCAATTTTTTTTTTTTGTAGGTGATCTTTTAACTCTTTTGATAAAGTCTTTGGATGAGCGAAAGTGGTTGATTCTTAGTAGTTTCCATTTATCTATTTTCTCTTCTGTTGATTGTGCTTTGTCAAATTCTGAACTTTGTTTAAGCTGTGTATTAGAACTTCCACCACTGGGCCTATTTTTTCTTACATGGTTTCTATTATTTTACACTTGATATTTAGGTCTTTGATCCTTTCTGAGTTACTTTTTGTCTAAGATGTGAGATATGAGTGTTTGTTAAAGAGACTGTTTTTACCCCAGTTTACAATTTTAGGGCTTTTGTTGAATATCTACTGTTCATAGCAGGATAGTGACATGTCTGGGGTCTCAACTCTGTTTCATTGGTCTGTATGTCCCTTTTTGTACCAGTGCCAGACTGTTTTGACTACTGTGTCAGTGTGATAGATTCTAAGGTCGGGTAGTGTGAGACCTCCCACTGTACTTCTTTTCTTCAGTCTTGCTTTACTTATCTGAGTTTCTTCCCTTTCCAAACAAAGTTGGTGATTTGTTTCTCCATCTCATTAAAAACTGACACAGGAATTTGTATTGGAATTGCATTGTATATGTAGATCACTTAAAGTAGACATTTTCACAAAGTTCAGTCTACTTATCCATAAGGAGGGTAGGTTTCTCCATTTATGTAAGTCACCTGTGGTTTCTTGCAATAAGGTCTTGTAATTCTCTCTATATAGGTCTCTTATTTCTCTGGTTAGATTTATTCCTAGGTATTTTATCTTTTGGGGGGCTATAGTAAATGATATTGATTTGGTGATTTCTTCTTCGATGATCTATTTGTTGGGGGAAAGGAATACTGCTGATTTAATCATGTTTATCTTATGTTTATCCCGATACTTTGCTGAACTATTAGTTCCAGTAGTTTACTTATGGATTCTTTAGGACTCTCTGCGTATACAGTCACATCATCTGCAAAATAGAGATTTTTACTTCTTTGCTGATGTAGATGCTCTTTATTTCTTTGTCTTGTCTAATTCCTCTGGTTAATACCTCTAGCATAATGTTGAATAGAAGTGGCGAGAGTGGGCATCCTTGTCTAGTGGTAGGTGATTTGAATCTAGAAGTTTGTCCATTTCCTCTAGGTTTTCAAATTGTTAGAGTACAGTCTTTTGTAATATTCTGTTACGATACTTTTGATTTCATTTGGGTCTGTTGTGATATCTCCCGTCTCATTTCTTAAGTTGTTCCCTCTCCTGTTTTGTTTTTGTAGGTTTAAACAATGGTTTATAAATTTTGTTGATCTTTCAAAGAACAACCTTTTTTGGTTTTGTTAACTTTTTTCAAATGTTCTATTCTCTAATTCATTTAGTTCTGTTCTAATCTTTATTATGTGTTTTTCTTATGGTGCCTGAGGGATTCCTCCATTGCTCTCCTTCTAGGTATTCAAGCTGCTGGGTTAATTCTTTGGTTTGGGCCCTTTCTTCCTTCAGGATGTGTGCACTTATGGAGATAAATTGATCTGTGACCACTTCCTTTTCTGTATCCCATTGGTTCTAGTAGGATGTGTTTTAATTCTCATTTGATTCCTTGATTTATTCTGTATCCCATGGCTTTTTGAGCAAAGCGTTGTTCAGTTTCCAAGAGTTCATATTTCTATCTATGTTTCTTCTGCCATTAACTTCAGATTTTATGACTTTATCATCTGAGAATATGCTTTGCAATAATTCAGTGGTTTGGATTTTGTTGAGACTTGGTTTATGTTCTAACACATGATCTAGTCTGAAAAATGTTCCATGTGCATTGGTGAAGAAGGTGAACTTATGTGTTGATGGGTAAAATGTTCTATATGTGTTGATAATGTCTGGTTGGTTAATTTTCTCAATAAGATCTTCTGTATCTTTACTGAGCTTTTTTTCTGAATGATCTGTCTATTACTGAAAGTGAAGTGTTGAAGTCTCTAACTATTATTGTCAATGATCTGTCTCATTTTTCAACATTGTCAATGTTTGTTTGATGTATTGGGTGCATAATATTTATTGGGTGCATAAATATTTAATATTGTTATGTCCTGCTTATGTACTGAAACTTTCAGCAGTAGTGATGACCCTTGTCCATGATGGTGGATCTTACACTGAAGTCTACTTTATCTGAGATTAGTATTGCCACTCTGGCTCCTCTTTGTATGCTGTTGGCTTGGTATATATTTTTCCATCCTTTGATTTTCAGTTTGTTCGTATCTTTGAGTCTTAGTTTTGCTTCTTGTAAGCAACATATAGATGAATTGTGTCTTTTGATCCACAGTGTCACTCTCTGTCTCTTTACATTCACTGTAATTATCAGTAGGTATGGGTTTAGTGCTGTCATTTTGATGCTTTTATATTTTTGTTGCTGATGTTTTCTATGTTGCTGTTAATATTCTGTTCTGGGTCATTCTTCTTTACGGGTTAACTTTTCATTTTTTTCAGTGTTGGCTTTGTGTTTGTTGAGACTCCTGTGTTATGTTGCTTGTCTTGATATGATGCAGTGTTATTTTGCTTTGTGGTTACCCCATGACCCCCCTTACTGTTCTAAGTTTAAACTGTACTTTAACTTCTGTATATCTTTTTAATTTCCTCTGCATCTGAAAGGGTTTTACCTACTGTAATATGACACTCTTTTTAGTGTGATGATGTCATAGTTTTTGTGTTATGATCACTAGTTCACTTCTTTTAATAATGTAGATTTGATTGAGGGATTGAGACTCTTTACTTCCCTAAGTGAATAGGATTCTGGATGCTGTGTCCTGCATTGCCTCCTTAAGGATGCACTTAATGTTTTTGTTTTTCTAAGCAAAGAGCTTTTTACAGTATTTCTTGTATATTTGATTTGGTTTTTACAAAGCTTCTAAGCTTCTGTTTATCTGTGACTGTCTTAATTTCACCATCATATTTGAGAGACAATTCTGCAGAATATATAATTTTTGGTTGGAAATTTTACTCCTTTAGGACTTTGAATGTGTCATCCCACTGTTTTCTTCCCTTCTTCTTTGCTGCTAAGAAGTCAGACAAAAGCCTTCAGGGTTTCCCTCTGAATGCTGGCTTTGCTTCAAGCCTCACTGCCCTTAAGAGCTTCTGTTTCTGTTTCATTCATTTTATTAGACTTGATTATAATAAGTTTTGGTGTCTTTCTTTTGGGGTCTAGGTTTTGTGCCATTTGATATGTGTCTTGGATGTTTACATCCTCTTCTTTCATAGTTTCAAGGAATTTTTCTGTCAGTAACTCTGCAATAGTGTTGTCTGTATTTTTATCTATCCCTCTCTGTTCAGAACTCCAATTATTCATACATTATACTTCTTAGTAGAGCCCTGCATGTTTCTTAATACTTCTTCATTTTTCTTATTTCTTTTCTCTGATTTTTCCTCATAAATGCTGGTGTCATTCCTCTATCCTCAAGGTTACTAAGTCTGATTTTCATCTCCCCAGTTCCACTCTGTTGACTGTGGATTGAATTGTCTAATTCTGTAATTTTGTTACAGATATGCTGGATTTCAGATCATTGATGCTCCATCAGTTCATATAGCTTACTTAATTTTTCAAATTATTCTGCTGAATTTTACTTAATCTTTAGGAGGGCTCTCTATATAATTCTTTCATACTCAAGCTCCAGTAGTTTCAGAAAGGACTCTTCATCTTGGAAGTTTTTTGATTCTTTATTTGGGAACTTTCTGGATCCATTTTGGATTGCTTCTTTAAATGGTTACAAATTAACTGTTCTGTGCTTCATCTATAAGCTGTTTGATTTCTCTTGTGTTACCTCAACAGGAGCTGAGATGTAGTTCTAAGAGGGGAGTTGGTCATTAGCCATCTCTGTGTACTGTAGTGACTGGCCCCACACAGGTTCCTTGGGATGTCAGGCTCTGATCCCTGGCTGGCAAAGATGGCATACTACTTTTGAAATCACTAGAGAGTTGTCAGCTGACCCTAAGGTGTGAATCACTGAAGCATGGAGGAGATGCCTCTGAGATTCTCAGCAGTCAGTTATCCAGGTGGTCTTATTTTAAAAATGTACTGCTGAATGGGCAACTGTTCAATAGCAGCTGAAAATAGCCAGTCCTTGTCTTTTGGCTGACAATGGAAGAATCTCACAGGCTGTCCGCAGATGATGTGATGTGGTTTAGGGGCTTCCTGTCATCCTGTGCCAGACCACACCCATAAATTTAGACATGAATCATCGCAGATACTACTTTTCTGCTGGAGTAGTGCTTGCGAGATAGGCTGACTTCTCCACTTGAGAATCAGCTAGAGTTACGATACTGGCTGGGTGACTCCCTCCCCCAGCCAACCAAAATGGCATCCTGGCTGAGCTGCCCTTCCTACTGTGAAACAGCAGAATCTATGGAGCAGCTCAGAAAAGAGAGGGTGGAGGGACAGTGGTACCCTCAGTCAGCAGCTGGGCTCTCAGTAAGTGGCTATCCCATGCTCAGTCTCCCTGCTGCGCTATATGGTGTTTACTTAAGTACTGCAGTTTGGCATATTTGTCAGCTCATGCCCAGTCCTCACCTCCTGGATAACAGAAATGCATCAATACCTGCAGTCCTCCAAAATGGTGAGTCAGCTGGAGTGGGACTCATTGGCCACTGGCTCACCTTTGAGAGATGTAGTTTAGTCCATTACTGGAGCCTAGTCAAATCTGACAACACTATACCAGATCCTAGGGCTCCCAGAATGTCCATACTGCTCCATTCAGTTATCATTCCAGGCCTTAGTTCTCAGAGGCAATTGAGGAGATGTGGGTCTAGTCCATCTTGTCCCTGCCCTGCCTCATAAGCTTTAAAGACCCCAGATGCTATTTACCAAAGTAGAATGTAGAACATTTTCTTTATAAGCTATGTTTTGACAACTGAGCTAGATGTTTCCTGAGAACCTAGTCCCCATAACCCTCAGCCCCTCTGGGATGGTCCCTCTGGGAGTTTGGATGTCTCTATGGAACTTTTATCATCTTGTCTTAGAAAAGTTGTGTTTGTTTCTCCAATAAAAACTGTGAACTAACTTACCAGAAGGGAGAGTTTTTGATGAGGATAGAAAACTAGCTAAGGACAAGAACTCTAGAGATTTATTATTAATCAGAGTACCTGGGTGGCACAAATGGTTTATACTTTACTACTAGCTACAAGATTTTTATTTCAATCCATGTGAAAGAAACACTTGACACTATGCTTCTGTAAAAAGTCCAAAAACAATCAAACAAACCTGAGGCCCTTGAGTTGATTGTGACTGATAACGATCCTGTCAAGTGGACTAAAACTGCTGCATAAGGCTTCCAAAGGTTCCCAACATTTTGTTTAGTAGCCAAGCTCTTAACCATTGCAGTGCCATGACTCCCCATAAAGATTATAACCAATAAAATCCTACGGAGCAGTGCTACTTTCTAACACATGGGGTCAACATGAGTCAGAATCTGATCAACAGCAAAGTTTTTGTTACTGTTATCAATCAAAGAAGTTTGGAATGTGTCTTCTGGCTGTGGGTTGTTATTAAAATGGTGAAGTGGGGACAGTGAAGACAATTGTGTATTAAGGTCATAGAAGTAGCTATGTAGTGGAATAACTCATGTTGTTAATGTAACAGTCTTGGTAATAAATGATGAAATTCTAAAATAAGACCATACAGGTAGTATGTGGTGGTGGTATTGTTAAATTAACAGAATTTTGATGATTTGGTAATGAACAGGTATGACTGATGATTTTATAGAGAGTGATAAGTTTCCAAAATATCATGTATGCATTTTCTGCATTGAAATTAAATGAGTTGGGGACTTTTGAATGTCAACATGGGGAGCTTAGTCCACCCTTTCCACAACAGCAACCCTTTGAATGGAATATTTAGCAAGAGTTAGCATTTAGAGTCTCTGGAAATGATCTTAATGTATACAGCAAATGAAGAAACATTCACTCTAGAAACTCTACTAAACCTCAGTAAGAACAGAGAGTCTGTGATACTTAAGCCATGTCTACTCTCTCCCCATTCCCTTCTCTGCATCTCCATCTTATGGAACCCTAATCTAGATGGTCTGCTTTGGGCAGGTATGGTCGAGCAGGTAGTGCCTCTCTCACTCTTTTCAGCTTCCAGTCTAGGGCTATGGTTTCAGGTTTCAACCTGGGTGAGTGACATGGCTGACATTTTTCACAAACCCACCTGGTGTTGTAGTAACTCTATTCTTGGAAGTCACCACTAAGACTGAGGTTATCTTTCCCCTCCAGCACCTACTTGCGGGGAAGAAGTTCTATTGCAAATACTGTGAGCACTGAACATTGGGGCCCCATTACACTCCACGTTGCTGGTAGGACAGAAATTCCATGTCAGTATGAGCAAGGTGAGATAACAAAGGACTGCACTTCCTTAATGGCTATCACAGTTCTGCCCCGCCCCCCCAACTAAGGTAATGACACAGAGGACATGAAGATGAAGAACTGCATAAATACACCTGAAAACCTGCCTTTATATGGAACAGAGTGTGTAGAATTCCACAGCCAAGAGCACTGTCAAAAACAATGGACATTCTGGTAGAAAGCAATTAAAAAATATAGACACAGCTCCATGCTTCTGGTGTCAGCATACAAAATTAAAAAGTAATCCAAAGGTATCTGAGAGAACCAAGGCAAGAGTCAGCAAGAAGAATTCTACTGGAATCATAGCCAGCTCTAGAGATACGGCAGAATGTTTGCACCAAATTGAGGTGCAAGTACTCATAAAAATCAGAGGACATGGTGCAGAAACTAAAACATCCCACAAGGCACACAGAGATCCTTTAGGAAAGGGTGAATGCTTCAGTGACTCAAGGGGCTTAGGCACAACCTTGGGCCAAACACTAGTTGAAAAATCCTCACCAAACCAAGGACAGCTCCTAGAAAGACAGGCTTAAAAACAAAATTACATGAATTACTGGTAGTCTGAAGACTGTGACAATGCCAAAGTCTGTGCACTTCTTAAGAGCAAGTGGAGACAGAGCACCAAGTTATTCATGTCAGGCTAAACATGAGGCAAACGTGTAAACTTCTTGAATGATGACAGCAGCCTTCAGCCTCAAATATACTCAGTGGTTAAGTTACGGAGCTAACTGACCAACCTGGCTTAAGCACAACCTTGGTCCAACAAGCAGTTAATGCTGACTCAGAGGCCACCCATATCTAGTGAGGCTAGAAGATCCAAAATGAGCAAAATTCTGAGTAGTGACATAAGAGGTTGCACACTACAGGGGAAGAGACTTCATAGACTTCTTTCAGCAAACTTGTTAAACAATCAACCAAGCACCAAGAAAAGCATCAACACCAGCGAGAGGGGCAATATCCACTTTTGCTATATTATCTCAATCTTCAACTTTTTATAAAAAACGAAACATTCAAAGAAAAACAAATGGGTAACAAAGAAACAAAACAAAAAAAATAGGCCATAAAAATGATTCTTTGGAAAATCAGATATTGTGGCTGAGCAGAAAGACTTAAAGCACTATAAATAGGTTCTGAGAACTAAAGGAAACCATGTCTAAAAAAGTAAAGAAGAGTACAATGACAATGTTTCAATAAATAGTTAATTTAAATAAAGAGAAATGATAAAGAATCAAGTGGAAAGTTGGGAATTGAAATGTATACTAACAGAAATGAAAAATCCCTAGGTGAGTTTACCAGTAAATTTGAGCTATCAGAAGAAAGAACCAGTAGATTTGAAGATATACCTACAGAGAAATTATGCTATCTGAAAGCAGAAAAATGAATGAGATGAACAATGTGGGATATCATTAAGTGTAGTAATAGATTTATGTTAGGAAGGACTTCTCAATTTCTAGATCAAAACTGTTAGTCTAATGGTGACCTAATTAGCTCAAAGTGGGAATACAGGTAAACAAGTGTAGGTGATTAATGCAGCTTTTACATATTGACTTTTAGATGCCTTCATGATACCTGTGAAAGATTCAGCAGGAAGTTGGATTTAAAAATATACAACTGAGATTTGAAGAGCAGCAGGGGAAGATGATGTTACCAAGAGTTCAGTAAACTGAAGAATGTGACTACTGCCAAGAAAGTTGAAGGAGTGAAAGACACATGACATGAATCATAGCTTAGCAGTGGTACTGGGACAGTACTACTTCTGGTGCTGGAGCTTTGGAGCCTTCAATCTTGCTGATGCTGACAGACTCCAAACCAGTCATTATTACTGCTGTGTGGATATCAAATGAAAGGTTGGCTATTCAAATACAAACAGACAGTTCCTCAGAAGAAAGTTCTGGCAATCTGTTTCTGAAAGTTTGCAGCCATGAAAATACTATGGAGCAAATCTACTCAACAACACATGACGACACTAAGAGTTGGAATGTACTGTCACTTATTGTGCTTAGCAGAAAGACTTCAAAACAGCTATAAATAGGTTCTGAGAACTAAAGGAAACAATGTTTAAACAAGTGATTGTTGTCAGGAGCTTTTGAATTGGTTCCAACTCATAGAGATCCTATGCACGAAAGAACAAAACACAGCCAGGTCTTGTACCATGTCCATAGTTGTTTTTATGCTTACACCCACTGTTGCAGCCACTGTGTCAATCAAGCTCGTAAAGGGTCTTCCACCTTTTCACTGACTCTCTACACTATCAAGGACGATGTCCTTCTCCAGTGACAGATTCTTCATGACAACATGTCTCAAGTATGAAAGACACAGTCTTGTAGTCTTTGCTTCCAAGGAGCACTTTGGTTATATTTCTTCCAGAACAGATCTGTCTGTTCTTTTGGCAGTCCACAGTACATTCAACATTCTTCTCCAACACCACAATTCAAAGACATCAATTCTTCTTCTGTCTTCTTTATTCATTGTCTGTCTTTCACATGCATATGATGCAATTAAAAATACCGTGTCATGGATCAGACACACTTTAGTCTTCAAAGTGACATCTTTACTTTTTAATACTTTAAAGAGATTCTTTGTAGCAGATTTTTCCAATGCAATGTGTCTTTTGATGTCTTGACTGGTGCTTCCATAGGAGTTGATTGTGGACACAAGTAACATGTAGACAAAATCAATCTTTTCTGCGTTTATGATGATGTTGCTTACTGATCCAGTTGTGAAGATTTTTGTTTTCTTGATGTTGAGATACAATCTGTACTGAAGGCTGTGATCCTCAGTCTTCCTCAGTGTTTCAAATCTTCACTTCCAGCAGATAAGGTGGTATCATCTGAGTAATGCAGGTTGTTAATGAGTCGTCCTCCAATGCTAGTGCTTCATTCCAGCTTGTCAGATTATTTCCTCAGCATACAGATTAAAAAGGTGTGATGAAAGGACACAATACTGGCACACACTTTTCCTGACTTTAAACCATGCAATGTCTCCTTGTTCTGTTCACATGACTATCTCTTGATCCATATACAGATTCCTTAAAAACACAACTAAGTATTCTGTTATTCCCATTTTATTCAATGTTAGCTATAATTTGTTATGATCCATGTTTGCATAGTCAATGAAACACAAGTAAATATCTTTCTGGTATTCTCTGCTTTCAGCCAAGATCTATCTGATATCAGCAATGATATCCCTGGTTCCGCACCCTCTTTTAAATCCAACTTGAATTTCTGGCAGTTCCTTGTCAATACACTGTTGCAGTTGGTTTTGAACGATCTTGAACAAAATTTTACTGGCGAATGATATTAACAATATTGTTGAGTAATTTCTGCTTTTGGATGAATCACCTTTATTTGGAATGGATCTTCAGTCAGTTGGCTAGGTGCTGTCCTCCAAATTTACTGGCATAGACAAGTGAGCACTTCCAGTGCTGTATCTGTTTGTTGAACTATTTCAATTCATATTCCATCAATTCCTGGAGCATTGCTATTTTTTTTTTTTTTTTTTTTGCCAATGCCTTCAATGAAGCTTCAACTTCTTCCTTCAGTACCGTAGGTTCCAGATTATATGCTACCTCTTCAAATGGCTTAACATCAACCAGTTCTTTCTGCTATAATGTCTTTGTATATTCCTTCCACCTTCTTTTGATGCTCACTGAGTTGTTTAATATTTTCCCTGTAGAATCCTTCACTATTGCAACTTGAGGCTTGAATTGTTTTCTTTTGTCCTTTCAGTTTGAGAAATGTAGAATGTGCTCTTCCCTTCTGGTTTTCGTTTTCCAGCTCTTTGTGTATATTATTATAATGCTTTATTTTTTTTGAGCTGCCCTTTGAAATCTCTTTAGGTCTTTGACTTTGCCATTCCTTCCTTTTGCTTTAGCTGCTTAATGTTTGAGAGCAAGTTTCACAGTCTCTTCTGGCATCCAATTTGGTCTTTCTTTCTTTCCTGACTTTTTAATGACCTCTTGCTCTCTTCATGGATGATGTCTTTGATGTTGTTCCACAACTTGTCTGGTCTTCAGTTCTTAGTCATCAACACATCAATTCTGTTCCTGAGATGGTCTATAAACTCATGAAGGGTATACTCAAGGTAGTACTTTGGCTCTTGTGGACTTGTTCTAATTTTCTTCAGTCACAATTTGAACTTGCATATGAGCAATTGATGAAATAAAGAAAGGTATAATGACAACATTTCATGGATTAGTTAATTTCAATAAACAGAAATGATAAAGAACTGAGTGGAGATTTGGAAATTGAAAATAAACAGAAATGAAAAAATATCTAGAGGAGTTTACAGAAAGAAAAAGAAGAAAATAAAAACAGACTTGAAGATATATCTATAGAGATTATGTGGTCTTAAGGCAGAAAAGTGAAGAAAAATGAATGAGAAGAAGAAAAATGCGGCATGTTATTAAGTGCACCAATATATCTGTATTGGTCCCAATACAAAACAACTGGAATCTAACAGTCAATCACTAGTTTTTCCTGGCTTTTATTTGTACCCCTGGTCTTTGCTATAGGGAGGAGACTATACAAAGAAGATATAAGAAACAGATACTCAGGGTCATCTTCTCCCTTGGCTACAGAGAAACCATAGACATCAGGCTACCTTTATTTCAACTTGCAAAGAATGACAATAGATGCAGCCTATCAGAGTACATCTATCCTTCTTACAAATGAAGACACTCTGTTCCTTTTCTCCAAGATAAAAGGCACAAATTCATATTGGTTATTAGATCTTATTCTCTGTGATGTGGACATCCCTTTTAATTTACTCATAATCCCAGATGAATATGTTCTAGCCTAAACATTAAATTATAATGTTAATCACCAAACAACTCCTTGGTAAGAGAAAAGTCAGGAAAAAAAGTCATCGGGATTTGGTTAACAAGTGTACGATTTAGGAAGAAAATATATTTTTTTTAATTTTTATTTTTATTTGACATAACTGAGTGAAAATGTACATTCACATATAAATTTACATGCCCACCTATATGCAGCTTCCACTGCTCTCCCTGTCCGGTGACTGCACACTATTCCTTTCTGCTCCATACATGTCTCATCCTCCCAACAGCCTCCTTTCCCCTCCTCTACGTCCACTCCCCTTTCTCCAGCCAGAGGTCAGCAAGATGATATCCTATAGATGTATAGAACCATAAAGTGCTTCCAATATATGGTCACTCTGCATTGCCAAATCCAATCCATTCCTGTCCAAAGAGTGGACCTTTGTTATAATTTATGGGAAAGGACAGCATCAGGGCCAGGGGCCATGCTCTCAGAGGAACCCCAAAACTGCTGGACCATCAGTTGAGATCTTTTAGTGAGGATCTCATGATGCACCTCTTTTTATTCTTGTGTTGTCGGTGAGACTCCTCTCTGTGAGCTCCATCTTGGCTATCGCTGGTGGTGGCCAGGCACTATCTGGTTCTTCTGGTCCCAAGTTGATGTAGGCACCCACTCTTGAGGGTCTCTCTGTCTTCTCGGTTGTCTTTGCCGCATGTCATTTTGGTCCTCCATGAGCATCTGTTCCTGCTGAGTTGGGACCATTTGCTGTGTCCTCAGATGGCAGCTTAGCAGCTTTTAAGACCCCAGACGTCATCTCTGGGGTCTCAATTCTGTTCCATTGATCCATCTGTCTGTTCTTGTACCAGTACCAGGCTGTCTTGACCACTGTGGCAGTGTAGTATGTTCTAAGGTCGGGTAATAGGAGGCCTCCGAGTGTGTTCTTCTTCTTTAGTAGTACCTTACTTATCCGGGGCTTCTTCCCTTTCCAAACAAAATTGGTGATTTGTTTCTCCATCTCGTTAAAAAATGATGCTGGAACTTGTATTGGGAATCCTGCAGTCTCTTTTGAGTGATCTTTAGCAAAATTTTACCTGCTTGCGATACAAATGATATTGCCCATAATTTCTATATTCAATTGGATCACTTTTCTTAAAAGTAGGCATAACATGAATCTCTTCCAGTTACTTGACCAGGTAGCTGTCTTCCAAATTTCTTGCAGTGAAGAGTGAGCGCTTCCAGTGCTGCATACATTTGTTGAAATATTTCAAATGATATTCCATCAATTCCTGGACCCTTGTTTTTTGCCAGTGCCTTCAATGCAGTTTTGATTTCTCTTTTCATTATGATTGATTCCTACTCGTATACCGCCTCTTGAAATGGTTGAATGTTGACCAATTATTTTTGGTGTACTGACACTGTGTATTCCTTCCATCTTCTTTTGATGTTTCGTGAGTCTTTTAACATTTACCCTGTGGAATATCTCACTATTGTAACTCAAGACTTGATTTTTTTTCTTCAGTTCTTTCAGCTTGAGAAATTCAGAGTATTTTTTTTTTTTATCTCCAGCTCTTTGCATGTACTGTTGTAACATTTTACTTTGTCATTGTAAGCCAGCCTTTGAAATTTTCTGTACAGTTCTTTTACTTTGTCATGTCTTCTTCCTTTCACTTTAGCTACTTGACATAAGTTTTAGAGTCTTTTCTGATACCCAATTTGGTGTTTTTCTTGTTTATTGTCTTTATAATGGCCTCTTGTTTTCTTAATTTATGATGTCTTTCATATCATTCCACAACTTGTCTGGTCTTCAGTCATTAGTGTTCAGTGCATCGAATCTGCACATAGGTGGGCTTGTAAATTTATATGGGAATGTAAATTTTCACTCAGTCATAATAAAAAAAAATCTACTCTTGAGATGATCTCTAAACTCAGGTGAGACGTACTCAAAGTTGTACTTTGACAGCCATAGACTTTTACTAAATTTCTTTGAGCCTGAATTTTCATATGAGAAATTGCATTTTGTGCCTGATCTTGTTCTGACTGCTGATCTTGAGCTTTTATCATTGTCTATTTGATTCTTGTGTATTTAACCTGGTGAGGTCCATGCGTATAGTCTCTGTTCATGTTGGAGAATAAAGGTATTTGCAATGAAGTCCTTGGTCTTGCAAAATTCTGTCATGAGATTTCCAGCATTACTTCTAACACCAAGGTAGTATTTTCCAGCTGCTAACCCTTCTTTTTTGTTTCCAACTTTTGGATTCCAATCACCAGTAACCGTCAATGCTTCCTGATTACATGTTTATCAAATCCATACTACAGAAGCTGGTAAAAATCTTGAATGACTTCATCTTTGTCCTCAGTGGTTGGTACATATATTTGTAAAATAGTACTAGTAACTCTTCTTCCTTGAGGTCATATAGGATTTATGCTATTACTGACAGCACTGTACTTCAGGATAGATCTTGTTCTTTTTGCCAATGAATGCAACACCATTCCTCTTCAAATTGTCATTCCAAGCATAGTAGACCATATAATGGTCTAATTCAAAGTGACCAATAAAAAGCCGTTTCATATCACTAATGCCAATGTTATTGATGCTTATTCATTCCATTTCATTTTTGTCAACTTCCCATTTTCTTACACTCTTACTTTGTACAGTCCATCTTCCTATTACTAACGGATGTTTGTAGCTTTTTTTTCTCATTTTGAATCATGCCACATCAGCAAAAGAAGATCCTCATCGGTGCCTGTGCTGGTGTCTGAATATCAGTAGCATAGCTTCCGGCATCACAGCAACACGCAAGCATCCACAGTATGACAAGTGGACAAGAAAGTGGAGGAGTTAAATGAGTTATTTGCAAAAGAACAAATATTTTTATGAGACTACTATTTTAAGAACTCAAGAAAATGTTTAAACAGAAGAAAACATTCTTTGATGGTTATGATGATTTGAAGGGAGGGAAAGGTATATTTACTAACTAGATAGTAGGCAAGAACTACTTTAGGTGAATAACATACCCTTGTAAAATAAAATATAGGAGAAGTTAAACCAAAATCTAAGAAGTTTCCAAATACAACAAAACACTCTAAGGGACAGAGTAGCAGGGGCAGGAATCTGGGAACCATGGTTTCAGGGAACATCTAAATCAACAGGCATAGAAGTTTATTAAGATATTTTTCTGCATCCCACTTTGGTAAATTCCATCTGGGGTCTTCAAGCTGATAAGTAGCCATCTCAGAAGCATTGATTGTTCCCAACCCACCTGGAGAAAAAGAGAATGAAAAACACCAAAGTCAAGGAAAATATGAACCCAATACAGAGAATGGGCCACATAAACCAAGGAGTATATCAGCATTAGACCAGAGGAACCAGGTGGTACCCACTACAACTAGTGACTGTCCTGTCAGGGAACACAACAGAGACTCCCTGACCTAGCATGAGGAAAGTAGGGTGCAGAACTCAAAATCTAGTAGGAAAGACCAGACATGATGATATGTCAGACTGAAGAGTTCCTGGAGGACATGGTCCCAGGACTCTCTGTTAGCACCAAATGGAAACCATTCCTGGAGCCATCTCTTCAGCCAAAGAGTGGGGATGGGGGGGCTATAAGACATAAGGAAACCCTTTTGGCATAGTGGTTAAGAGCTACAGCTGCTAACCAGAAGGTTAAAGCACTCCTTGGAAACTATAGGGTAGTTCTTCTCTGTCCCATAGGATCACCATGAGTCAGGATCCACTCAACAGTAATACATATAAAATGTAAAATGATACTGGTGAAGAGTGTGCTTAACTTCAGTAGATAGATGAAACTGATAGGGCAGCTGCTGTCAGGAGGTGAGACAAGAACGTAGAGGGGAAACAAAGCTGGTTGAGTAGATGTGGGAAATACAGACTTGAGAGGCCAGTGCTGTCACAGTGTGGAGAGATCAACCAGGGTTACATAACAATGTGTGTGTAAGTTTTTATAGGACAAAAACTGACTTTAATCATAAAATTTCACTTAAAGCACAACTATATATACACATATATATGTACACACACACATATATTTAAAGTATCTTTTTGTAATCACCACTAATATTAGAATCATCTGTGAGGGGCAGATATAAGAATAGAAGAGGGAAGAGAAGAGGTACATTCTCAGGACCTAAATTCACATTTCTTTGTCAGAGACTATTTCAAAACATAGCTCACTATTACACATCACAGTAAACAAAATAGCCAGGTACTGGTATAAGTACAGATACACAGGCTAATAGAACCAAATGAGAATCTAGATTTAAAATCATTTACCTATGAGGAGTTGATGTTTCATACAGTCCCAAGGTCCATAAACTGGGGAAAAGACAGTCTTTTTAAAAAAATGGTATTGGCACAACTGGATAACAATCTGCAAAAAATTAAACAAGACTCATCTCACATCATGCACAAAAGCTAACTCAAAATGGATCAAAGACCTAAATACAAAATCTAAAATGATAGAGATCATAGAAGAAAAAACAAGGACAATACTGGGAGTGCTAATATATGGAATAAACAGACTACAAAACACTACTATTAATGCACAAACACCAGAATAGAAAGTAGATAACTGAGAACTCCTCAAAATCAAACACTTAGGCTCATCCAAAAATTTCACCAAAAGATAAAAAGACAACTTACACACTGGGAAAAAAAAAATTGGATTATGACAAATCTAATCAGCGTCTAATTTCCATAATCTACAAGATACTGTAAAAGCTCAACAATAGCAAAATAATTAAAAAATGGACAAATGATATAAACACATACTTCACCAAAGAAGCCATCCATAATACTGACAGATGCATGAGGAAATGCCCACAATCATTAGCCATAGAGAAATTTAAATCAACACTACAAAGAGATACCACTTCACTCTAACAAGGCTAGCATTAATCCAAAAGCCACAACATAATAAATGCGGGAGAGGCTGTGGAAAGACTGGTACATTTCACTTCTGGGGGGAATGAAAAATAGTGCAACCACTTTGAAAATCAATTTGACACTTTTTTAAAAAGCTAAAAACAGGAAAACCATATGATCCAGTCATCCCACTGTTTGGAATATGTCCTGAAGAAGTAAAGGCTGTCACACAAACAGTATATGCACACCAATATTTATTTCAGCAAAAATATGAAATCAACCAAGATGTCTATCAACAGACAAATGGATAAAGTGTGATATATTCACGCAGTGTAACACTATGCAATGATAAAGAACAACAATGGTTTTGGAAGTATCTTGTAATAAGGACAAATGTGGAAGACATTATTTTGAATGAATTTAGTCAGTTGTACAAGGACAAATATTGTATGAGACCAATATTATAAGGACTCAGGAAAATATTTGAACACAGAAGACAGCAGTATTGTATGGTTACAAAGACAGAGAAGAAGGGGGAAGGGGCAGTTATTGATTAGATAGTAGATGAGAATTGTGTAAAGTGAAGGGAGCAACAGCAGGCAGTAGAAGGGAGGTTAGCATAGCTGGACTAAACCAAAAGCTAAGGTGTTTCCTAAATATAAACAAACAATTTAAAGGACAGGGGCAAGTGTCTGGGGACCATAGTTTCAAGGGTCAAGTAGGTCAATTGCCACAGCAAAGTTTTTAAGAAAATGTTCTCGAGGGAGAGTCAAGATGGCAGACTAAACACACATCTCCATAATTCCCTCTGGAAACCAAGGCCTGAATTGATAACTAAACGAGCCTTCTGGAAACCTAGTGAGCCCTAAGACACAGAATAGGGCTGTCAATTTGGACTACATACCAGTGAACAGGAAACTTCTTCTCTTTCCCCAACCGCCGCCCTTGTTGAGTACCACCGCCTCATGGGGTCTGAAGGTAACTCGACATTTTAACTTTTTTTCCTCTGCCCTAGCTGGCAGGTGGAGTTGGGGCTTAACTGGAAGCAAAGCTCAAATGCACTACTGATGGTATTGGCAAGTGGAATGGCCACATTTTGAGATTCTGGCTCTGGACTCTGAGCACATAGGCCCCTCTGCTCCCTCTTTCCAAACCTCTGTCATTGATTCACCTATTCTGCAGCAGGTGGGAGAGCTTGTGTAGGACATCGTCTTGTTCAACTGGGAGGCAGAGTTACCCAAACAGAGGCCCAAACAGGACCTAATTCACAGGCTGGGAGGCAGTCCCTGCCTGGAGAGCACTTTTCCGGCAGAAAAGCAGTGTTTTTCAGTGCAGCCTTACAAGTGGGATCTAGCAACAGATGGAAGCAGAGCAGTAGCCTTTCTGTATTCTGAGCTAGTTTACAACATCTGGAGTTGGATATAGAGGTGCTTACTTTTCCATCTGGGAAGAGGGGCTTGCATACCTGAAAGCCTGACTGATCTTGGAAGCTGTCAGATACTTTTTCCCTTTCAATATAAGACTGCCTAGAGAAATAACTGTGGTGTATCTTGATGGCAATCTCTTCCAGCCTATACTGACTCACATCACAGGGTCGGCTGACAGCCCATCAGTGACTCTATAAGTAGGGCTGTGTCTTTGACAATCAGGAGATAGAGCCTGCTACCCAAGAGATTCCACTGGTCCCAGTCACTGGAGTACAATCGAGGTGACTGGTGATCACCCTCCTTTTCAGACTTAGCTTTAGATCCCATTGAGGTAACATCAGAGAAACAAAGTCACCTCCAGATGCCCCAAAACCAACAAACTTTGCACAGAAATGTAAAGAAAAATTCACCTATGGCTCCAGAAGGCCCCCAAAAGAAAGAACGAAAGAACTTCCCAGATGAAGAAGTCTGTGAAACTATCAGAGAATGAGTACAAAAGGATTATATAGTTATCCTAGACATTATACAAAATTCAGCGGAACAAAAGGAAAAGTTAAGCAAGCTGTTCAATCTGAAATCCAACAGATCAATAACAAAACCAAACAGACAAAAAATTCAATTCAAAACCAAGAAAACAGAATTGAACAAGTGGAAAATAGACTTTCTTACTTGGAAGACAAAGCTACTACCTCCAGCATCTATGAGAAGAAATCAGAAAAAAAGTAACAAGAACAATGAAGAATCATTAAGAAACATGTGGGACTCTATTAAAAGGAACAATTTATGAATAATTGGAGTTCCTGAACAGGGAAAATCACATGAAAACACAGAGAGTACTATTGCTGAGCTGCTGACAGAAAACTTTCCTGAAATTATGAAAGAAGAGAACACAGATATCCAAGATGCATGCAGAATGCCACTCAGTCTAGATCCCAAAAGAAAGACTCCAAGGCATATTATCACCAAGCTTAACACAATGAAATATAAGCAGAAACTCTTAAAGGTGGCGAGACTCAAAGAAAAGCTAACATTCAGAGGAAAGCCCTGTAGGCTTTCATCTGACTTCTCAAACAGAAGCAATGATGGCATGGAGGCAATGTGATGATACATTCAAAATCTTGAAGTAGAAAACTTCCAATCAAGATTTATATATCTGTCAAAACTATCTTACAAACACAAAAATGAAATTAAGACATTTGCAGATAAACAGAAACTCAGAGACTTTGTAAAAACCAAACCAAAGCTACAAGAAATACTGAAAGAAGCTCTTGGCTTAGAAGAATGAAATGACTAACTATATTTTAGGAGACAATACAGGACACATCATCAAGAAACCTACTCAATTAGAGAAGATTCCAAACTCAATCAAAGCTATAATATTAAAAGAAATGATCCAGTGATCATGTCATGAAAACTATGATATCATTGCATTAAAAAGAGGGATGTACTACAGTAGTTATAGTCCTCCCAGATGGAAAGGAAGTTAATAAGACTTGTAGTAGCTCTAATTGAGTTTAAACATAGATTATTAAATGTGATCACAGGGACAGCTGCAAAGTACACTAAAGATGCAACATATCAAATCAGGAAACTTAATGCAGGAGTCTCAACAACCACAAAACTAACACTGAAAAAGATGAAAAATCAACTCATAAATAAGAATGTCCCAGAACAGAATAGTAAGAACAACAGAGAAAATATCAACACAAAAATAAACACATCACAATGACAATACTAAACACATACCTATTAATAATTACATTGAATGCAAATAGACTGAACGTTCCAAAAAGATACAATGAGTGACATCTAGGATCAAAGGACACAACTTGTCTGTATGTTGCTTACAAAAAACTCATCTTAGACTTAAAGATATGAACAAACTGAAAGTTAAAGGATGGAAGAATATATACCAAGCTAACAATACACAAAGAAGAACAGATGTGGCAATACTAATCTCAGATAAAATGGATTTTAATGTAAAATCAACCATCATGGACAAGGATGGACACTATTTATTGCTGAATGGCTCAATACACAAGGAGGACTTAACAATTTTAAATATTTATGCACCCAATACTAGAGCTTCTAAACACATTGAAAAAACAGTGACTACACTCAAAAATAAGATGGTTCACTCCACAATAACAGCGGGAGACTTCAATACTCCACTCTCAATATTGGACACATCTTCTTAAAAAAAGCCTCAGTAAAGACACAGAAGATCTTATTGACACATTTAACCAACTAGACTCATCAACCTATACAGAACCTTCTATCCATCAGCAGATAACTACAATTTCTTCTCTGGTACACACGGAACATTTTCCAGAATAGACCACGTGTTAAGTCATAAAGCAAATCTCAACAAAATCCAGACCATTGAAATGCTGCGAAGCATCTTCTCAGACCGTAAAGCCACAAAAGTGGAAATCAATAGAAGAAAAAACATAGATAGAAACTGGAAGTCATGGAAACTGAACAACATCTTAAAAAATTATGGCTTATAGAAGAAATCAAGGATGAAATAAAAGAAATTTATGGATTCAAATGAGAATGAAAACACTTCTTACCAGAACCTATGGAATACAGCCAAAGCAGTGCTCAGGTGTCAGTTTATCTCTACTAATGCACATACCCGGAAGGAAGAAAGAACCCAAACCAAAGAACAAACCCTACAGCTTGAACAAGTAGAGGACAGCAACAGAGGGTCCCCTTAGACACCAGAAGAAAACAGATCATAAAGATGAGAGCAGAACTAAACAAGTTAGAGAATAGAAGAACAACTGAAAAAAATAAAAAGACAAAAAGCTGGGTTTTGAAGAGATCAACAAAACAGACAAACCATTGTCTAAACTTACTAAAGAAAAACAGGAGAGGAAGCAAATAACCCAAATAAGAGATGAGATGGGAGATGTCACAACAGAACCAACAGAAATCAAAAACATCAAAATAGAAAACTATGAAAGACTGTATTCGAACAGATTTGAAAACCTAGAGGAAATGGACAAATTCTGAGATTCATATTGGCCAAGCCAAGTGCCGTCTTCATATTACCTACCAAAATTATCACAAGGCGAAGCAGAACAACTGAATAAACCCATCAAAAAGAAAGAGATTGAAAAAGTCATCCCAAAACTACCAACCAAAAACAGCCCCAGCCCAGATGGCTTCATAGCAGAATTCTACCAAACTTTTAGAGAAGTTTCCACTGTTTGGAATATATCCTACAGAATCAAGGGCATTCACACCAACAGATACATGTACATGAATGTTTATTACAACACAGTCCACAATAGCAAAAAGATGGAATAAATCCAGATACCCAACAGAGGAATGGATAGGTAAACTACTGCATATACACTCAGTGGAACACTATGCAATGACAAAGAACAATGATGATTTTAAGAAGTATCTCATAATCTGGTTTCAACTGGAGGACATTATGTTGACTGAAAGTAGTCAGCAGTAAAAGGACAAACATCGTATGAGACACTTACGATAAGAACTTAAAAACAGACTCATGCATAGAAGAAAACTCTTTGATGGCTGCAAATCTGGGGAGCGAGAGAGGGCAAGGGATGGGTATAGGTTAGACAGTTGATAGAAATTTGGTTGGGTGACATCAGTTATAGCACACGTTAGAAAGAAGATCAATTTTAACTGGACTTCAACATAACATGATTACTCCTCTAATCTTAACCCAATATTGCAAGGACAGAGTAGTTGCGGTGGGGGTCTGGGACCATGCTCTCGGGGCACATCAAGGCCAATTGGTATAACTAGTATGTTGTTAAGAGAGTCTTCTGCACCTGCATTAGTGAGTGGCATCTGGGGTCTTAAAAACTGCCAAGCTGCCATCTGAGGTACACCAAATTTTCGTGAGTCAGCAGGAACGGACAATCACCAAGGACCAAATGATATGGGGGAAAGAGAACCCAGAAGGCAGAGATATCCACGTGAGTGGGTGACTACATTGACGTGTGACTAGAAGAACCAGATGGTGCCCAGACACCACCAGTGATAGCTGTGATGGAGCTTGTAAAGTTGAGTCTCACTGGCATCACAAGAATAAAAATGGGTGCAACTTGAGATCTCCACTAAAAGACCACAGTTGATAGTCCCAGGGGGCTCGGGGTTGCCCTGGAAGCATGGCCCCTAACCCTGATGCTGCCTCTGTCCATAAATGATAACGGAGGTCAACTCTTCAGACAGGAATGGATTGGACTCGGTGACACAGAGTGACCATACTGTGTGTACACTTTGTGATTTCCTGCATGTTGTCCTGCTGACCTCTTATTGGAGGTGGGGTGAGGGTGAAAAGGAGGGGCTAGGAGATTGTTAGGAAGATATGACATGTATAGAATAGAGAGGAGGAGTTATGCTATCACCGGGCAGGGAGAGCAGAGGGAGCTGCACATAGGCAGCTGGATTTTATAGAGGATTGCACATTTTCACTCAATCACAATAAATGAAACAAAATAAAATAAGAAAATGTTCTGCATCCCACTTTGGTGAGTGGCATCTAAGGGTCTTAATAGGTAGTAAGCAGCCATCTAAGAAACATCAACTGGGCCCAATTCACATGTAGCAGAAGAGTATAAAAAACATCAAATATATGAGAAAAATACGAGCCCAGGATACAGAAGAGACCATAAAATCCAGAAACTACATTACCATGTGACCAGAAGAACTGAATGGTGCAAGGTCACCACCAAATGACTTCCCTGATGGGGAGTACAATATAGAGTCCTTGACGTAGCAGGGCAAAAATAGACGTGCAGAACTCAAATTCTATTAAAAAGACCAGAATTGATGGTCTGACAGACTGGATGTTCCCAGAAGACACAGCTCCTGAATTTTGTTAGCCCAGAGTTGAAATCAATCCTAAAGCCAACTCTTCAGACAAAGACTGGACTAGACTATAAGACACAAAATGATATTGGCGAAGAGCGTGCTTCTTGGCTTAAGTATATACATGACGCTAACGTAGCACCTCCTACCAGAGACAAAATGAGAGGGTAGAGAGGGGCAGGAGTTGGTTGAATAGACATGGGAAATAAAGGATAGGAAGGAGATGTGTGGCTGTCACAGGCGGAGAGAGCAGCTAGAGTTATATAGTAGTGTGTGTGCAAGTTTTGTATGACAAGTTGACTTGGGTTTTAAATTTTGATTTGCAGTGCAATAAAATATATATATGTTAAAATATGGCTAAAGAGAATGCTGGATGTATTTTCTGTATTTATTATTCTGGGTTAAAAATTAAAATTTGGTATTATCCTGTTAATACAGAAGCCAACATGATCACTATCCTATTCATAGAGACTCTTAGAATTCAGAGAAACATTAGATACCATGTAGTACAATACTTTGACTGTATTAATGAGGAAATTTTACACTCAAAAAGAAATTTACTTGTCCTGTTGTCCAGTGAGCATCTCAACCAAGTGTTATACTGCGTTCATAGCCAATACATTTGTGGTTTCATGTATTTTTTTATTTATTGTCTTTCATCAACATCTTCTGAACTCGATATATTTCCCCAAGCCACTGAGGAAATCATTGATCAACAAAATTCTACACAGTTGGCTGGTGTTCATAAGGTCAAATAATCTGTCTGAGTAGCACGGCTGAACATCAACATGATCTCTCTTTACAGGAAATACAATTTTGTCTTTATTGTCTCTCATTTAGATCCAGAACATGTACCATAGGTCATGTATAAACACTATGGGATAAAATTGACAGTACAGAAGGGACAAACCGTTCAGTGGTATCTGAGTTCATAGTACTGGGACTTCCCAAATCTCAGGTTCTTAAAATTTTATTCTTCTTGGGTTTCTCTGAGGTTTGTGATAGGAAATCTCATCTTGGTCACTGTGACCTTTGACTCATACTTTCACAAAATTATGTATTTTCTGCTTACATGTCTCTCTTGTATTAATATGATCCTGCTTTCTTTTGCTTCCCTGAAAATGATTATGGATTTACTCTGAGAATGGAATGTTACCTTCTGGTGGAAATGTTAGTCTGTGATATCCTTAAAGTATCTCATAGGTAAAAGTGAGACGATGCTGTTTGTGGCTACGACAACAGACCAGTGTATTGCCATATGCAAAACTCTCTATTACATGACTGTTATGAGCCCTCAAGTGATCTTTGGACTGTTGTTATCTTTCTATGTGGTTGGATTTGTTCACTCACCTGGTCAAATGACTTTCTTGCTTAATTTGTTCTTCTGTGATTCTAGTGTTGTGGACAGCTTTTTTCTGTGTTCTTCTCCCTGTGATCAAACTAGCCTGCAAGGATGCCTACATTCTAGAACCCCTACTCATTGCTGACAGTGGCTTCCTGTCTCTAATCTACATCCTCCTTCTGCTTGTCTCCAACAAGCATCATCTATTCCATCAGGAATCGGGCTGCTAGTGCCTCTGAAGACAGCTCCACTCTCTCAGCTCCCATCACAGTTGTGGCACTGTATTTTGCTACATGTTTTGTTACCTATCTATGATCTTTCAACAGATACTCCATAGATAAAATTCTGTGTTTTATACAATTGTTCTCCTCTCTTAAATCCTATTCCTTATACACTAAAGAATCAAGAGGCAAAAGAAGCTATTAGGAAAATAGGTACTCGATGTATAAATTCAAAACCCACTTCTAGATGATACTTTTGAAGGGACCTTCTTGTGTGGACATTATAAAAGAATGTATTTGTAAATGTATTTCAACTTCTGCATAAAGAAACAGTAGTAATTGTTGAAAAACCAGTTTTTTATGACCTTTGATGTTTGAAAGTATGATGCGCGCAGTCTGGCAGGACCTCATTTAGTTTTTACCTCTAGAATTCTCTCTCATGCAGATTTGAACCAAAAAATAAAAATTCTCTCTGATTTGGCTTCCTCATCTACAATATATAGATAATGACAGAAACTTTTAAATTTTTTGTTGTGATTGAGTGAAAGTGTACAATCTGTTTTAAATTTGCATGCTTGCCTATGTGGGGCACCTACTGCCATCCTTGCCTGGTTATAGCACACTCCTCCTTTCTGTTCTATACAAATCATATCCTCTTAACAATCTCCTGTCCCCTCCTCTCCACCCTCTCCACTGCCCTCTAGTAAGAGGCCAGTAGGATGACATCCTATAGATGCATAGCACCATAAAGTGCACACACGACATGGTCACCCTATGTCGCCAAGTCCAATCCATTCCTGTCTGAGGAGTTGACCTCAGTAATGATTTATGATCAGGGGCAGCATCAGGGAACTCTGAGGCCTTTGGACCATCAACTGCAGTTCTTTAGTGGAGCTCTCAGAATGAACCCCCTTTTACTGTCCTAGTGCCACTGTGACTGAACCCCGCGAGCTCCATCATGGCTATCACTGGAGGCTGCCAGGCACCACTCGGTTGTTCTGGTCGCATGCCGACGTAGTCACACATTCATGTGGGTCTTTCTGTCCTTTGGGATCTCTCAACCCCCGGTCATTTTTGTCCTTAATGATCATCCGCTCCCGCTGAGCTGGGATGACTTGATATACGTCAGATGGCAGCCCACCAGCTCCCAAGACCCCAGACGCCATCCTCCAATACAGGGTGGAAAAGACTCTCTTAAGCAATAGGCTAGTTATGCCAGCTGGCCTTAATGTCTCCTGAGAGTATGGTCCCTGGACCCCTGCCCCTGTTACTCTGTCCTTGCCATTTTGGGTTAAGGTTGGAAGAGTTTTCAGGTTATGTTGAAGTCCAGTTAAATTGATCTTCTTTCTAATGTGTGCTGTCCCTGATTTCACCCAACCAAATTTCTATCAACTATGTAATTTATAACCAACTCTCTCCCTGCTCCCCTCCCCTCTCCTCCCTTGTAGCCATCAAATAATCTTTTCTTACGAACATGAGTCTGTTTCTAAGTCCTTATAGTAGAGGTCTCATGCAGTATTTGTCCTTCTGCCACTGGCTAATTTCACTCAACATGATGTCTTCCAATTAAAACCAGGTTATGAGATACTTCCTAAAATCATGGTTGTTCTTTATCATTGCATAGTGTTCCACTGAGTATATATACCATAGTTTATCCATTCATCTGTTGTTGGGCATCTGGGTTGATTCCATCTTTTTGCTGTTGTGGACTGTGCTACAATAAACATCTGTGTGCATGTATCTGTTTGTGTGAAGGCCCTTGCTTCTGTTAGATGTATTCCAAGCATTGGGATTACTGGGTCAAATGGTATATCTACTTCTGGCTTTTTAAGGAAGCACCAGATTGCTTTCCAAAGAGATTGTAGCATTTTGCAACCCCACCAGCAGTGTAGCAGAGTTCCAGTTTCTCCAGAGCCTTTCCAGCATCTGTTGTTTTGTGGGTTTTATTGGATCATGGCCAACCTTGTTGGAGTGAGATAGTATCTCATCATAGTTTTGATATGAATTTCTTTAATAGCTAATGATCATGAGCATTTCCACATGTGTCTTTTGGCTGCCTGGAGGTCCCATTATCTACTCAGAGGCCCAGGTTCTTAGGATAGTTTATAGTAGCAGCACTGAATCAGTGTGGGGTCTGGGAAACTTCTAGAAAGTGGAGATACTTATGTGTAAACATTAGCTATAGGAAGGAGAAGAAAGATTTTTCAGAAAAAAGAAAAAGTATGTGAAACTATATTGAAGATAAAACAACATGATGTGTTGGAAAACTATGTAATTTCATAGAGCTGATGGTAGAGTAGGGTTTGATGACAAGAGATTAGGTAGAGACATAAGTCAAATGAAGTCTGAGTGCATAAGAAAAGACTTAAGTGCATGAGACTTAAGTGCATAAGAAAAGACATTCTTGGCATTCAAAATCGTGTCATGCTGAAATTAAAAAGACAGAAAGAAAACAATGAAATAGGCCACTCCTGCCCAGATTTTGCATTGCCCCACTTCTTTTCCAAGTTTTTTTCCTGCCTCTCAGCTCTACATTCTTCTTTTTTGAAAATAAACAAGTAGGTCTGGATACAGGGCAAAAAGAAATTTGTTTCATCCAGCCATGGGACGAGAAGCTTACTTCTTTCAACTTCAGTACAAATCCCAAGAAAATTTGATGACCTTTAACAGAATATATCATAGCCAGGATCCAGGAAACAAAAAATAAAACATTGAATTACATGATAGCAGTACTTCACTAGGTCATTTTCTGGATGAAGTCTACCTGATACCTTAGTCGCTTTATAAGGGGCAATCAATTTTGTGGATAAAACATTTTATGTGCAAGCTGAATTACATCTGAATCTTCTCTGCACACATCTCATGGAAATGTTTCATAAGGTTAGTATAATCTAAAACCTTGTTCTTATGAGGAGATTACTGACTGATCAGTGTAATTGAAAATTTACTGTACAAATTGGCACTTTTTTAAAACAAACCATCTGTAAATAATTCCTATGTGTTTTTATGCCAATTCAAAAACAAAGCCACTATCTACTTGTTGGAGAAGAATACTGCATATGCCATGGACTGCCCAAAGAATGAACAAGTCTCTCTTAGAAGAAGTACAACCAGAATGCTCATTAGAAGCAAAGATGCCAAGCCTTCAACTGACATGTTTTGGACATGTTGTCAGGAGCGATCAGTTCTGAGAGAAGGATGTCATGCTTGGTAGGGAGTCAGTGAAGAAGAAGAAGACCTGTTGTGAGATGACTGACACAGTGGCAGTAGCCATGGGTTCAAACATAGCATGATTGTAAGGATTGCATTGTTCTGCTGTGTATGAGACCCACTTGAAGGCACCTAACTACAACAACAATCTACTTGTTGTTTTACCCAAAGAGCCAGCTAATTTTCTGAATACCATTGTCATGGAGAAACTCCACTTTTTAATTAAAGTTCTGAGGCATTTAAATCCAAATTCTAACCATTTGCTGAGTATAGAGACCCATTCAGCTGAAGGAGACCACCTACTCACAAAAGTGAAAACATAATTTCAGTGTGAGCATCTCAGAACAAAGGCTATATTGGGCTAAGGCAAGAGGTTACAACAAAGTCGTGAGTGGTTTGATTTTTAAGTGAGGTCACAAGCAGGAAAAGGGTTTCTGTACAGTACACGTACATATACAAATGGACTACATGATTGGTTACAGGGGCTGTCTATAGAAACTGAGTAGCCTACAGAGATTACAGACCACAGACCCAGAATACTGACTATGCACATCTGTAGAATAAGATGTAAAAGTGTCTTGTTTGATGTAGAACACTCCTTGGGGTTGTCTGTTTTAAAGTAAAACTTTTCTTCAGGATATGCAGTACCGCCTCTCACTGGTGCCAGGGACCCTACCCTTAAACCCTACTTGTTTATTTCTTTATTTTTATTATGATTGAATGAAAATATACATTCCCATATAAATTTACATGCTCACCTATATCCAGCTCCCACTGCTCTCCCTGCCCGGTGACAGCACACTTTTCCTCTCTGCTCCATACATGTCTTATCCTCCCAACAATCTCCTATCTCCTCCTCTCCACCCACATCCCTTCCTCCAGTATGAAGTCAGCAGGATGACATCCTATAGATGCATAGAACCATAAAGTGCACACAGAGTATGGTCACTCTACATCACGAAGTCCAGTTGACCTTCATCGTGATTTATAGACAGGGGCAGCATCAGGGCCAGGATCCATGTTCCCGGGGGAACTCCAAAGCCCCTGGACCATCAATTGTGGTCTTTTATTGGAGATCTCAGGGTGCACCCCTATTTATTCTTGTGTTGCCAGTAAGACTCAGCTTTGTGAGCTCCACTGCGGCTATCACTGGTGGTGGCCGGGCACTGTCCGGTTCTTCTGGTCCCGAGTCGATGTAGACACTCATTCACGTGGATCTCTCTGTCTTCTGAGTTCTCTTTCTCCCATGTCATCATGGACCTCAGTGATCATTCATTCCTGCTGAGTTGGGACCATTTGCTGTACCCTCGGATGGCAGCTTGGCAGCTTTTAAGGCCCCAGACACCACTCACCAATGTGGGGTGCAGACAGCCCTCATTAGCAAAACTCTGTTGTGTCAACTGGCCTCAATTTTGCCTGAGAGCACAGTCTCTGGCCACATGCCCCAGGTACTCTGTCCTTGCAGTAATGGATTAAGATGGGAGTAGTATTCAAGTTGTGTGGAAGTCCAGTTAATATTAATCTTCTTACTAATGTGCGCTGTCACAGATTTCACCCAATCAAATTTCTAACAGCAATCTAATCTAAACCCTCCTGTCCCTGCCCTCCCTCCATACTCACCTGTGCAGCCCTCAGAGTCTTCTTCTATCCATGAATCTGATTTTAAGTTCTTATTGTAGGGGTCTTATACAATATTTGTCCTTCGGTCGCTGACTACTTTCACTTAACATAATGTCCTCCAGTTGAAATCAAGTTAAGAGATGTTTCCTGCTATCATCATTGTTCTTTATCACTGCGTAGTGTTCCATTGAGTATATATATCACAGTTTATCTATCCACTCAACTGTTTTTGGGCGTCTGGGTTGATTCCATCTTTTTGATATTCTGGACTGTGCTGCAACAAACATTCATGTGAGTGTATCAGTTGGTGTGAACAGCCTTAATTTTGTAGAATATATTCCAAGCAGTGGAATTATTGGGTCAAATGGTATATCTATATACAGTTTTTTAAGGGAGTGTTAGATTGCTTTCCAAACACTGCTTGTTTAAATGATATCTTTCTGGTTGTCTAGGAACTTCAGATAAGTTTGGGCCAAGGTTATAAGTGTACTTACAGCAAAGCCCCTTCCTTGGAGTACATATATTTTATATCCTAGCTTGTACATAAGAATATACCTCTCTAGGTGCCCATGATGGCTTGTTTAGATGAATGGCCTGACAAGCAGAGTTTGTTGGCTTCCATTTCAGCTGTGCTGAATGCCCTAGGAATATGGGTTTAGTTCAGACATCTCAGGTGATCTATAGATTTTAAAATTTTTCTCTTTCATATCATTGTCTTTAAAGTAATTTATCTTGTTCTCATTGTCTTATGAAATTTGTGAACTATCTTTATTAAGAGGAACCACTTTTTTTCCCTCTACCAGCATACTCCAACACTAAATGTAGGAACTTTTCACCTTCACAATATTAGAAAACGCAAACTTCTGTCCTCCTTCCACCACTGCCCCTTCCTGCACCTGTCACTCATTCTGTCCCAGGTTTGAATTGCAAATTACCGAAAATTTTAAGAGAAGTTATGCAAGAGGTCCTCAGCATTTTCTAGACTCGCTCATTAGATATGAAGGAACCTTTTCGTTCTCTATTTCCATGCAATAAAATTCAGGGTCAAGAGGCAGAACCAGAGTCAAGTGATTTGGAAGCACCTCAAAATGTCTTGCATTCTAGGTTCTCAAATCTAGAGGTATGTGTAATATAGAGCTACATTTTCCTCTACATTGTTAAGTGTATGTGTGCAGTCTCTCTCCTTGTGTGGATCACAGGGTGAGGTAACAGGAATGAAGCTGGGAGCAAAAACAGTGCTGAGCGATGAGTTTTGTCAACAACACCAACAAAAAAAGGCTTTTACCAATCAGTTGTGTCAGGTAAAATTTCTCTAGAATAGTGTCTCACTTAAAGACATCTTATAGTGAAAGTTTAAACCCATTGTCATCTCTTCCTCCCAATCTTTCTGCTTGCGGCTGTTTTTCAGGTCAACCAGATGAAACTGGAATCCTAGACATGCACAATAAGAGACCAGGATAAACTCTAGATAACTCTATCCCATGTCAAATATTGCCTATTCACTAAAACACTCATGCCAAAGAACCAGAATAATCAGACCCATGCCATCAAGTAACAGTTAAGCCCATTTCAGAAGTCAGTAGTCCATCAGCCACTTCAGTGTCAGGTCCTAGCCTGGCACCCTTTGAATATACATGCTATTTCCCAGAAGGCTGATGAATATGTGTGTCATCAGTTGAATTGTATTCCCCCAAAACTGTGTGTAACAATTTGATTTGGCAATGATTCCCAATGTTTTATGATTGTTCTCTATTTTGTGATTTTCCTATACTATAAATTCTAATCTCTGCCAGTGGTTAGTACTGTTGATTACATGGGATTCTAACACAATTTCTAAGGTCACCTCTTTCCTGCAAGGTAGAGGGAGTTTCCCTGGGTTGTGGCTTGCATCACCATTCATCCTACAAGTGATAAAAGGAAAAGGAAGCAAATAGGGAGTTGGGAACCTCATACCATCAAGAAAACAGTACCAGGAATACAACGCATCCTTCAGGCCTGAGGTTTTTGTACCAAGATGCTCTTTGACCAAAGACTGATCCAACACAACCTTCCTTCAGAGTTAACAAAGAAGGACAGCTTTTCCCTGGAGTGCACACCCTGAATTTGGACTTGTAGGCTACCAGACTGTATAAGAATAAATGTTTCTTTGTTAAAGCCATTCACTTGTGGTCTTCTTGTTAGAACAGTACCAGATGATTAAGACAATGTATAACTCCTCCTTTTCCCATGCAGTATAAAATGTCTCCCAGGCCTGTGTTCTGAGTAGCAGTGCTTTGAGAGTGAGCTCCCTCTCTCCCTATTTGCTGCAAGTAATAAACTTTGCCTTACTGTAAATTGACTTTTAGTTATTCTTAATAAGAATACAAGGGGAAAACCCACTGCATTCAGTAACAGGAATTTTTTTTTTTTTTTTTTTTTTTGGAAGTTGCAAATCTAACCCAACTTTAATAGTAATAGCATAGCCAGGGCTTGGGAAACAGAAAATAAAACATTGAATTATGTGGTAGCAGTATTTAAGTAGATCATTTTCTGCATGAAGACTACCTCATACTCACCTTGGTTATTTTATGTCAAAGTGATCAATTTTCTGGATAAACCATTTTATTTGCAAGTTGAATTATGTCTGAATTTTCTTCAAGCACATCTCATGGAAATGTTTTATAAGGTTAGAATAATCTAGAGCCTTGTTTTTATAAGGAGATTACCTACAGATAACTCCATCCCATATTGAGTATTGCCTATGAACTAGAACACTCATGCCAAAGAACCAAGATAGTCAGACATATGCATCAAGTAACAGCTATGCCCATTTCAGAAGTAGGTAGTCCATCAGCCTCTTCAGTGCCTGATGGGCTTTTTCCTGATTTTATTAATTGTTTCAGAACTAACAAGGGGAAAGCACGATTGACAATTCACAGAAAATTACTACCAATTCTTAGTGCCAATAACAGTCTTTTATTTTTTTAATTTTAAAAATGATACTGTAGTGTACTTACAAAAAAAGTCACCTTTTTGTGTATAGTTTTGTGAGCTTGAAACATGTGTGTAGTAATATAACCACCACAATTACAATATAAGAACTTAATCAATTCCAGACGTAGTAATTAAAGTGCTTGGCTGCTAACTGAAAGGTTGATATTCGGAAGCCTCCAGCCCCTCCACAGGTAAAAGAAGTGGCAGTCTGCTTGAATAATGGTTAACAGCATCAGAAACCCTACGAAGAGGTTCTGTTAGATCCTATAGACTCACTATGAGTCAGAATCAGCTCAATGGCAATGGGTTTTATTCTTTTGTATTCAACCTCTCCTTCCTGTCCACCCCCTGACACCTACCCCTAACAACAACAAATCTGTGTGTCTTTTGTTCTTAGAGTTTGCCTCTTCTAGACTGTCATGTAAAACCCACAGCCATCAAGTTGTGTCCAACTCACATAAGCAGTGTAATAATTAGCCTTTTGAGTGTGTCGTGTATCACTTGACACAATGCCTTTGAAATTAACTCAGTAGAAAGCTGCTTTAATTTTTTAAATCTATCTTATATTTTGGAAACACTAGTGGCATACTGGTTAAGTGCTATATCTGCTAACCAAAAGATTGCCAGTTCAAATCCACCAAGTGCTCCTTGGAAATTCTATGTGACAGTTCTATACTGACCTATAGGTTTACTATGAGTTAGAATTGACCCGATGGCAGTAGATTTGTTTTTTTTGTTGCTTTTAATTTTACATTTCAGTGTTGATCCATGTTAAGTGCTGCTCATTATTCTTCGTCAAAGTTTCTAGGTTTTTCTTACTCAGTCATCTCTTTGTGTTAATCACAATGGTTTTATCAAGTCACATGAACACCAGGTAATTACAGTTGTGTTAATCTTATATATTAATAGGGAGAAATACAGTATGGACAATATTGGGCTTTTCTACTTTTAAATATGATTCTTTCAGACTTTGTGTGTGTTTAAGTGACCCAGAAACGTTTCACAACTTTATTAGATTTTGAAACTTGATATGGATTATATTATTTTTTAATGTAATTTTGATTAGGTTATTTTTCTCAATTGCATTTTCTGATTTGTTACTTTTGGAATGTGGAAAAACAACATGTTTTACATATTTATTTTGCAATTAGACACTATACTGAAATCTCTAAAAAATTAAATTCTGAATTGGATTTATCAGACTTAACAGATAATGTTTTATCTACAATAATATGTCTATTATTTTCAGTATCGTTTTTCTTGCTCATGACATGGCTAGGACTTAATATTTTTAACTCATTTTTATTTTTTTGAAAAATGAGAAACAAAGCAGGTACGTGTTATAAAATTTCTAATACAGCACACATCTAGGTAGTAGAATTCATGATTTTAATGTTTATATGATAACAAGCTGTTTAATATTTTACAGGATTTTATAAAAATTAAACATTGCATTTGAATTAATAACAACTACCTTTCACATTTGGCTTATTGTACCTTAATAACTTACTAATTTCTGTGGATCTAGAATCAATACTTTCACTAGATACGAGGTTTTATTTATTTATTTATTTTTATTTCTTTGCATTATGTAAGAAATCTTGGCACAAGAGTTTAATGATAAAAGTTAAAATGCCCAGTTTAACAAAAGAAAAAAAAAAAAAGAGAGAGAGAGACACCGAAGTCTACAAGGAGCTTGGGCACCACCTAGTGACTATAATTATTCTGTTTCTCCTCCTTGCTTTAAACAAGAAATCAATGTTTTAGGAAGATTGAAAATCTGCTGTCACGGGCTAGAGTATTTCTAGTTCCCCAGCAAGTAACCTATAGGCAGTCATAGGTATATCTTTCAAATAGATGATCAATTTTGTTACACTCTTATCATGACTCTTTTATCATTTTCAGAGATAAGATTTAATATAACTTTTGAAAGCTTTCCTTCCACCAGTATCTACAAGCTAAATTAAGCATCCCTGTGGATATCATAGTCACTGTCGGAAATTAAACCCTTCTGAAAAAGATAAGAAAGTTGCTATCTAGACTGCAACATCATTGCATGTGATTTTAAACCTAAGTCGGCCATGGATTTTTATCCTAAGTCTTTCACTTTCTTAAAAGTATGAAAGCTCATTCAAAATTTCAAGAGAAACTAAAAATTTATGATGCTTTTAATCATCAATTTCCAAAACAAAAATACATCAACTGAAAACCTTTAGAGGACAGTTCTATTCTGACACATTTGGGTCACTGAGAGTCAGAATCAACTTGATAGGAATTTTTTTTGTTTTCTTTTGGCAATATTTTTGTTATAACTTTAATTTGCCATACTGCAACAAACATTTCAGATTTGTTCTCCCAAAAGCCTTTGCACTGAAGACAGATGGTCAGATTAGGAGATGTGTTTAAAGACAATCAGGAATTACTGGAGGCCACTAAAGAAAGAACTTTCAAATGCACTTCTATAGTTTGTACTCTGAAGTCAGAATTTGGAAAATTAATAAAGTCCAATGATAAATATATAACCGGAAATGTTTACTGAAATTTTAGAATGTGTAGGTCATATCAAAGATAGTCACTATCAATAAAAAGTTATGTTGAATTAGAATTTGTTGTGTGTCAATTATAGTCTTTTTCCTTTTATTTTTCACATGTATTAACTAACTTAATCCTCTTAACCACTGTGTGAGTTAGGTGTTGCTTTCATTCCCATGGTACATATGAGGGAACTGAGAAAGAATTTACAACTTACTTGTGCTTCTTATTGCTATAGGATGGAGAACTTTTAGTTCAAGCTAAGCTCAGAGAGTCTATCTTCAGAACCCATGTACCTCTTCACTGTTCCATGCTGCTTATAACACTGTTACCAAATTTGGAAGACACATTTGTAAGTGATCCACTTCTCAAATTTCACAATGAGTTTAAAACATAGCAGAGTTTTTCAAAGCAGAATACCTGGCTACACCTGCAAGGACTTATTTATTGGTTTTATACACTCGAAACAAAACAAAGGATTTGGAACATTTATTTCAACTTCAAGATCCACCTTCTCATAGCTGCTGGAGTATTGAAAATAACTACCTATAAAAAAATTAAGAAAGTTTGCAAATATGTTTGATAGAGAAAAACCAAGTACAAAAGAATACATAACATATAGTTTTATTTACATGCTAATAAACAAACCCATTGCTGCCAAGTCAATCCTAACTCATAGCAAACTTATAGGATAAAGCAGAATTTTCCAACAGGATTCCCAAGACTGTAATCTTTCTGGAAGCAGGCTGCCACATCTTTTTCCTGTGAAGTGCCTCCTGGCTTTGAACTATCGACCTTTCTTTTAGCAGACAAGCACTTAACTATTACACCCAGGCTTCTCATTTCATTCGTAGAAAGTCTGAATATAAGCCAATTTGGTTTTTGTAAGAAAAACATTGAATCTATATACAAATTTCTGCTATCAAATTGTTAAAAATTAGTGTTTTAGTCAGCTAGGGCTGCTCTAACAGAAATACCACAGAGTGGATGGCTTTAACAAAGAAAGATTTATTCTTACACAGTCCAGTAGGTTGCCAATCAGTATTCAGGATGTCCGCTCCAAGGGAAGGCTTTTCCCTTGTCGGCTCTGGAGGAAAGTCCGGTATTGCATCAGTCTTTGTCCAGGGAGCATCCTGAGGCAAGAACCTCTGGTCTGAAGGATGTGCTCTGCTCCTGGTGCTGCTTGCTTGGTGGTAGCTAGGCTGTTAAATTGTCCTTTGTTTCTTTTTCCTTTTATTCCTTGCAAGCTAAAAGCGTTAAGGGTGGGGCAAGCCATACTCCAGGGAAACTCCCCTTACAGCAGGAATTTACAGCCCCACCCTAATCCTTTAAGATACAGGTTAGCAAAACCACACAATGGAGGACAGTCCCAAGATACTGGGAACCATATCCCAGCCACGTGGCTGCACACATTTTTTAGGGGACACAATTCCAACCATGACAATTAGAAAGCTGGATGATGCAGATTTATGGCAAGAATACGGGATATAGGTCTCCTTCTTCAGTATTGGGAGAAGGAAAAGCTAGTGTAGAGTTTAACCGGCATTTTTAAAGAAATTAGTTACATGCATACACTACCATTCAGTGCTGCTTCTCATGAGTACTTTTCCCTAGAGGAAAACTGGCAAAGACACGGTCTGGTAGAGTAAAATTACTCCACACTATAAATCATTGAAACTACTTTGATCACCACTTATGCAAAACGCCTTTAGAAAAAAATTCTGTCATACACTAGTAATTAATTAAAGATTTGTGAAATAAAAGAATTAATGAATAAAACAAATTTTATTCTTAAGTGACAGGCAGATAGGGATATTGCATTGTTTAGTCAATATAACTCTTAAGGAAAGTGTCTATTGAAAAAGCCTTTTGATGGGTGCTTTTTGGAAAGAATTCAAAAGTGTTAGAGACAATGAATTAATATAATGAAAAAGAGGTAAACCCTCAATGAGATGGATTGACATGGTGCCTGCAACAACAGTCTGAAGCTTAGCAATGATTATGAGGATGGCTCATGCTGGGGAAGCACTTTGTTCTGTCACACATAGAGTCACCATCAGTTGGGACCCACTTGATGGCACTTGTCACAGACTGAACTGTGATCCCCCTGGCCAAATATCTGTCAACTTAGCTAGGTCATGACTCCCACTATTCCACATTTATCTACCATTTTTCATCTGATGTGATTTTCTTTTGTGTTGTAAATCTATCACTGTGAGGTTAATGAGATAGATTAGCCAAGCATATTGACAAGATCTATGAGACTACTGCTTTAAGCCAGTCTTTTTTGAGACGTGAAAAGGAGAAGCAAGCAGAGAGACAACAGGACCTCATACCATCAAATAAGCAGCACCATGGGAAGAGTGAGTCATTTGGACTCAGTGTTCCTGAACAGAGAAACTGTTAGGCCAGGCAAAGACTGATGACAAGAACCGTCCTCCAGAGCTTACAGAGAAAACCTTCCCTTGGAGCTGATGCCTTGAATTTGAACTTGTAGCTTACTAGATGTAAGAGAATAAATTTCCTTCTTGTAAAAGTCATCCACTTCTGATAGTTTTGTGATAGCGGTACTAGATAACAAAGACAGCACCCAACAACAAAAACAATTAGCATAATGGTTACCTGAACTAGTAGATGATAACTGGAGCACACAACAGACTAACCAAAAAGCTTAAGTGGACAAGCTGGGGAACGCGTTGCGCCTAGCGTATTTGGAAAGCTTAAACAAATTCTTGGGAATCTAGCCTACCATATACATGAATACCAATGCAAAGTCAAACCTTTTGCTTTGGAGAAAATTTCCACTCATAGGTATACTAGATGATGGAAGAGAACTGCACTATTGAATTTCCACTTATTGACTAGTAGATTTAACCTCTGACCTTTTGGCTAGCAGCCAAGCTCATAACCACTGCACATCAGGGCTCACCCTATAAGGACAAACCAAAAATGAAACCCACTGCCACTGAGTCGATTCTGAAATCATAATGACCCTATAGGATGAAGTAGAATTGCCCCACAGAGTTTCCAATGAGCACCTGGTGAATTCTAAGTGCCAGTTTTTAGGTTAGCAACGATAACACTTAATCACTATGCCACCAGGATTTTCCCCATATCACAGCACCTTGCAAATACCGTATCTACACACATACTCAGAAAATACCTAGAAGACCCTAAGCTCTCACCGGAGACTGAATCAGAGAATCAGCAAAAGAAGAAGTTGAAGGTAAAACGAGATTAGCTAACCAGCTGGCTGAATGTTGACGGTTTGCCTAACAAATACACAATTCTCCATGATAAAGATTGGGAAACTTATACACTCCAGGTATTTAATGAAATCTCTGTCCAATCAATACCTAATTATCAAGGCAATTGAGAACAGGCTTCAATAGGCACATATGACAAAGATTTTATAGAACTAGTTTAGAAAAGCCACTAAACAAACAGCAACAGATACAAACCCAGAGTGGACACTTTATATTATTTAAATGTCTAGTTTTCAACAGAAAATTAAAAAGTATGCAAAGAAATAAGAACATGTAACCAACAGACACTGTAAAATCTATTTGTCCTTCAGGAGATCTGGAGGTTAGACTTAGTAGGGAAAAAACAATCACCTATATCAATATTTTCAAAACCCAAAGGAAACCCTTTGATTTGGAAGACAGCCACTTTGAAGACAGCCTCCTGGCCAATCAAGTGGAACAAATCCACATTTGTATCCATTAAGAAAGAAAAGCTATCTTACAGAATATGTAAATTATCAAATAATATCATTAGTATCACATGCAAGTAAAATTTTGCTGAAGATAACTGAAAAATGATTGCAGCATTACATCAAAGGGAATGGTCAGAACAGTCAGAAATCTAAGCCAGGTTCAGAAGAGAATATAGAACTAGAGATATCATTGCTGATGTCTGATGAATTTTGTCTAAAAGCACATAATACCAGAAAGACGTTTCCTTGTGTTTTGTTGGCTTTGTAAAGGCATTTGACTGTGTGAATTGTAGTAAATTCTGTAATAATTTTAAAGAATGGGATCTCTGGAAGACCAAACTGTTTTCATGCAGAATGTGCAGATAGACCAAGAGGCAGACATTCAAACACAACAATGGGATACCGTGTGGCTTCAAATCAGAAAATATTAGCATCATGATTGTATGCTTTCATTATACTTACAGAATCTGTGTACTGAGAAAATCATCTGAGAAATCAGACTATATGGAGAAGAACACAGAATCAGGATTTGAGGAAAACTTATTAACCACCCATGATATGCAGATAACATGACCTTTCTTACTAAAAGTAGAGATGATTTGAAATACTCACTGATTAAGGATACAGACTATAGCCCTCAATATGAAATACACCTCAATATACAGAAAACAAGAATCCTAACAGCTGGACCAATAAGCAATATTATGATAGAGAAAATAGTGAGCTTGTCAAGGATTCCATTTACTTTACAAATAAAAATTATGAAATCGGTACCCATGGAAGCAGCACTCTAGAAATCAAACAACATGTTGCATTGGGTAAATTTGCTGCAAAGGACCTTTTTAAAGTGTTGATAAAGCAAAGATGTCACTTTGAGTACTAGGGTGCACCTGACCCAAGCCATGGTATTTTCAGTTACTTCATGTGAGTGCAAAAACTGGACAATGAGTGAGAAACATCAAAGAAAAATTGGTACATTTCAATTACTGTGTTGATGAAGAACACTGAATACATCATTGATTGCCAGAAGAATGAACGAGTCTATCTTGGAAAAAGTACAGTCAGAACACCCATTTGAAGCAGGGATGGTGAAAATTCGTGTCATATTTTGGACACATTAACAGAAGGGACTAGTGCCTAAAGAAGGGCATCATGCTTAGTAAAGTAGAGGGTCAATGAAAAAGAGGAATACCCTTAACAAGACAGACTAACGCAACTGCTGTAACAATGGACTCAAACACCCTCAGCACTGTAATGATGGAGAAGAACTGGGAAATGTTCCTTTCTGTTATATGTAGGGACACTACAAGTCAGAACCAGCTTACAGCACCCAGTAGTAACAACAACAAAAATCTATTTATAAAGAGTTAAAGGAGCATAAGAGAACAATATATCCCACAACAGAGGTTATCTCTGAAGAAACAGAAGTTCTTCACAAGAGTGAAATAAAAATTAAGCAGGTGAAGAACACAACAAGTGCAATGAAAGTTATACTTGAGGGGCAGAAGACCATATCTGAGCAAACATAAATTAGTAAATTTGAAGGTAAGCTAATTGAGGCTATCTAGTCTGAGGAATGACAGGACAAAAGAATGAAGGACAACAAAGAGTTGAAGAGATTGAGGGATGTCATTAAGCACATCAACATACATAAAATGGAATCCCAGGCAGAGAGGGAAAGAAAAGAGTTCAGAAAAAAATGTTGTAGGGCAATAACTGAAAATACCCTAAACTGGTAGAAAACGGTCATCTACACATACAAAAAGATAGTAAATGTCAAGTAGGAAAACAAGGAACTCTGGTAGTGCTGTGGTTGAGAACTTGGCTGCTAACTCCAAGACTGGCTATTTGAATATATCAGTCACTCTTTGGAAACCCTATTAAACTGCCAAAAGCCGAGACAGAAGCACAATCTCAAAGGAATCAGGGGAAAAGTGACTCATCATGTATAAGCAATCCTTAAGATTACAATTTTACCAATCATATTATCAGAAATTAGCAAGGCCAGAAGGAAGCTGATTGATGCATTCAAAGCGCTGAAAGAAAAGACTTTAGCAAAGAATTGTATATTCATTAAGATGCCTTCTGAAAGTAAGAATTAATAAAGACATCTCCAGATAAACTAAACGAAGATATTTTGTTACTACCAGATCTGCCTTACTAAAAATGATAAAAGGAACTCTGCCATATTGGAATAAAAGAACCCTATACAGTGACAAATGACCAGAGACCAGACAAATTGTACAATGACATCAAGGACATCATCCATGAAGAAAACAAGAGGTCATTAAAAAGACAGGAAATAAAGATAAAAATGAAAAAAAAAAATGGGTGTCAGAAGAGGCTCCAAAACTTGGTCTTAAGCACTGAGCAGCTAAAGCAAAAGGGAGGAACGATGAAGTAAAAGAACTGAACAGAAGATTTCGGGAGGCAGCTCAAGAAAACAAAATAAAGGATTATAATGACATGTACAAAGAGCTGAAAATAGAAAACCAAAAGGGAAAAATACTCTCTTCATAGTTCACGCTGAGAGAACTGAAGAAAAATTTCAAGCTTTGAATTTCAATAGACGGAAAATATTAAACTTCTAAGGAAACATCAAAAGAAAATTGAAGGGATACACAGAGTCATTATACCAGAAAGAACTGATCAATGTCAGCCATTTCAAGAGGTAGCATATGATCAGGAACCAATAGTACTGAAGGAAGAAATTGAAGCTGCCTTGAATGCTTTGGAGAAAAATAAGGCTCCATGAACTGATGGAATATCAATTGAGACATTTCAACAAATGGATGCAGCGTTGGAAGTGCTCACTAGTCTATACCAAGAAATTTGGAGGACAGCTACCTGGCCAACTGACTGGAAGAGATCCATATTTATTCCTATTCCCAAGAAAGGTGATCCAATGGAATGCGGGAGTTATCAGATAACATCAATAATATCACACTCAAGTAAAATTTTGCTAAACAGCTTTCAAAAGTGATTGCAGCCGTGTACTGACAAGGAACTGCCAGAAATTCAAGCTGGAGTCATAAGAGGACATGGAACCGGGAATTTCATTGCTGATGGCAGATGGATCTTGGCTAAAAGCAGAGAATATCAGAAAGACGTTTACCTGTGTTTCACTGAGTATGCAAAGGCATTTGAGTGTGTGGATCGTAACAAATTATGGATAATGTAGCAGAGAATGGAAACTCCAAAATATGTAACTGCACTCATGAGGAATCTGTATTTGGATCAAGAGACAGTTGTGCAAACAAAGCAAGTGGTTTAAACTCAGGAAAGGTGTGCACCAGAGTTGAATCCTTTCACCATACCTTTTCAATCTGTATGCCAAACAAATAATCCAAGAAGCTGGACTATATGAAGAAGACTGAGTCATCAGGATTGGAGGAAAACTCATTAGCAACCTGCATTATGTAGATGACACAACCCTGTTTGCTGGAAGTGAAAAGGATTTGAAACATTAATGAAGATCAAAGACCACAGCCTTCAATACAGATTACATCTCAACATCAAGGAAACAAAAATCTTCACAACTGGGGCCAGTAAGCAATATCATGATGAATGGAAAAAGGATGGAGGTTGCCCATGATTTCATTTTACTTGGTTCTGCCATCAACTCCCATGGAAGCATCTGTCAAGAAATCAAAAGACGCATTGTGTAGGGAAAATCTGCTGCAAAGACCCCTTTAAAGTGTTAAAAAAATAAAGATGCTACCTAGAAGACTAAGGTGCACCTGACCCAAGTCATGGTATTTTCAGTTGTATCATGTGCATGTGAAAGCTGGACAATGAATAAGGAAGACAGAAGAAGAACTGATGCCTTTGAACTGAGGGACTAGAGAAGAATGTTGAATGCACCATGGACTGCCAAAAGAACAAACAGATCTGTTCTGGAAGAAGCACAACTAGAGTACTTCTAGGAAAAAAAGATGGCCAGACTGCATCTTATATACTTTGGACATTTTGTCAGGAGGGATCAATCCCTGCTGAAGGACATCATGCTTGGTAGTGTATTAGCGAAAAAGTGGAAGATCCTTAGGAGATGGATTGACACAGTGCTGCAACAACAGGCTTAAACACAAAAACAATTGTGGGTGTGGCACAGGTTCGGGCAACGTTTCATTCTGTTGTGTGTAGATTGCTATGAGTCAGAACTAGTTGACAGCACCTGACAACAAGACAGTAACTTGAATCGATATTAAGAAATAACGTACACCAGTGAAGGTAACCATACAAATCACCAAAACCAAACCCATAGCCATTGAATAGACTGCAATTCACAGTGACCCTACAGTACAGAGTAAAACTGCCGCATGGGGTTTCCATGATGCGCTTGTTTGAAAAGTAACCATATAGTAAACATAAAAGGCAATACAAACGTTTTTCTTGTGTAACTACTTTTTCCTCCTGTCTAATTTAAAACACAGCTACATGAACCGGTAATGAAGTCCATGTTCATGGATACACGTTGTTTTCATTGCTGTGTTTCGCTGGTCAACTCTGACTCATAGTAACACTAGAGGACAGAACTTCCACATAGTATTTCCAAGGAAGTTGTCATTATGGATGTAAATCACTACATCTTTCTTCAGTGGAGCAACTGTTGAATTCAAACCACTAACCTTTCAGTTAGCAACTGAGAACTTAATCACTATGCCACCAGGGCTTCTTCTGTGGACACATGGTGAGTAAAACTGTAGTTTATATGGCAGTGCTATAACAATGGAAGTGCCAGGGAACATAGTTGTACAAAAAGCAAGCTGTCTTATACATTCGAAACCATGTTGATATTAATCTAAATTAGATTTTAAAATAATAAGATACCAACTATAATCCCTAAGGCAAGCAATAAGAAAATAAATTTAAAAATACGTAGTAAAACAAACATCATGGAAATAAAAAGGTACATTAGAAAATATTTAACACTAAAGAAGGGAGAGTTTGAGAAACAAATAGAAACATGATAGACATAAATTTTACTCTATGAGTCACTGCATTAAATGTAAATGGATCAATCATTCCCACTAAAAGACAGACATAAGCAGAGTATGTTAAAAATTATCCCGTATCATGCTGTCTGAAAGAAACATACTTTAGATTTAAAGACAAAAATAGGTTAAAAGTTAAAGGACATAAAATAGTAAAAAACGCAACTGAAGCAGCTACATTAATACTGAACAAAATAGATATTAAGACATAGTTACTAGAGTTAAAGAGTTAATATTATAATGATGAAAAGATACTTTCAGTTGGAAAAGATAACAATTACCATATATACACATGAAGACAGTTCAAAAATATGTGAAATTAAAACTGAGAGAATTGAAGAGATAAAAAATTCAAGCAAAATAGACAGATTTTGCTACTCCATTCTCAATATTATTTATATTCAAAAGACAGAAATCCATCAGTGATATAGAAGAACTGAAAAGTGCTATCAAACAATTTAACTTAAAATCTCTATACTTGTGATCCAAGAGCAGGAAAATAGACATTCAGGTACACACAAACTATTTACCAAGACAGACTATATGATAGGCCATAAAACAAATCTTAAGAATTGTAAAAGCAATATAATATATAGCATGTTTTCCAACCACAACGAAGTTAAACTATAAATCTGTGACAGAGGATCAAACAGGATATCTACAAATATTTCAAAATTAAACAACATATTTTTAAATATATGTTTTTGTTTTTCACTATGTTTTTAAGTGAAAGTTTACAATTGCAGTCAGTATTTTCATACAAAACTTAACCCACACTTTGCCATGAAACCCTAGCTACTCTCCCACATTGTGACAGGAAACTCCTCCTTTCCAATTTGTATTTCTCGTGTCCATTTTATCACCTCCTGTATACCTCTGTTTTTCTCTTTTGCATCCCAACAGGAGCTGCTCAGTCTCCTGTATGTTAAACAAGACATTTTTAAGTAACCTGTGAATTAAAGACGAACTGATAAGAAAAAGTTGAAAATAAATTTGAATGAAAATAAAAACATTAAAATTTGTGGCACACAGTTGAAGTGATGTTCAAAGGCAAACTGACAACTTCAAATGCTTACATTAGAAAGAAGATAACTGTCAAACATAATATTTTCATTCAGAATCTATTAAAATGAAGAATAAATCAAACTGGAGGCTAGCATAAGAAAGAAGATAATAAAAATTAAAGTGGAAATCAATATTATATCCACTGCTGTCTTGTCAATTTCAACTCATAGTGACCCTATAAGACAGAGCAGAACTGCTCCATAGTTTCCAAGGAGCACCTGGCAGATTTGAACTGCTGACCTTTTAGTTAGCAGACACAATACTTAACCACTATGCCACCAGTGTTACAGAGTTATGAAACAGTAAGTCAAGGAAACAAAAATTAGTTCTTGGAAAATGTGATCATAATGAAGATAACTGATAAGTCCTTAGCTAGACTACAGAAAAGAGAGGAAAGAAACAGATGTCAAGAACTGCGAGCAAAAGAACTTATAGTACACTGTAACTGATCTCTCAGAAATTAAAAAGAAAAAATGATCATAAAAATGAATAATGTTATGCCAATAGCTACAGCACCTTAATTAAAATAGACAAATTTATAGAAACTCACAAGTTACTCAAACTTACTCAAAAAAACTAGAAAATCTCCGTGTTCGTAACAAGGAAACACATAAAGTTGTAATTTAAAAAATTTCCCCAAAGGAAAGCATATGCCCAGATAATTTCACTGGCAAACTTCATCAAGCATTTGAAAAAAAATACTCCATGAACTCTTCCACAATATACAGATGCCACTCATATGGAATTCACAAACAAGGACATCATAAGAAAGAAAAATTAAAAATCAATATCCCTCAATGTTGCATTCAAAATAGTCAATGTCAATTTATTTTAGCTTACTAGTGCCTGATATATAGATTTTTTTAAATTTTTTATTTAATATAACTGAGTGAAAATGTACATTCCCGTATAAATTAACATACCCACCTATATGCAGCTTCCCCTGCTCTCCCTGCCCGGTGACAGCACACTATTCCTCTCTGCTCCATACATGTCTCGTTCTCCCAACAGTTTCTTTTTTCCCTCCTCTCCACCCACTCTCCTTCCTCCAGCCAGAGGTCAGCAGGATGACATCCTATAGATGTATAGAACCATAAAGTGCATCCAATATATGGTCGCTGCATGGCCAAGTCCAATCCATTCCTGTCCAAAGCGTGGACCTTCGTTATGATTTATGGTCAAGGGCAGCATCAGGGAGAGGGGCCATGCTCCAGGGGCCCCCGAAACCACTGGACCTCAATTGAGGTCTTTTAGAGGGGATCTCAGGGTGCACCCCTTTTTATTCTTGTGTTGCCAGTGAGACTCAACTTAGTGAGCTCCATCGTGGCTATCATGGGTGGTGGCCGGGCACCATCCGGTTCTTCTAGCCCCAAGTCTATGTAGGCACCCACTGATGTGGGTCTCTTTGTCTTCTGGGTTGTCTTTCCCCCATGTCATTTTGGTCCTTGGTGAGCATCTGTTCCTGCTGAGTTGGGACCATTTGCTGTGCCCTCGGATGGCAGCTTGGCAGCTTTTAAGACCCCAGACACCACTCACCAATGTGGGGTGCAGAGAGCTCTCTTAGCAAAACGCTAGTTGTGCCAATTGGCCTCGCTTTCACCTAAGAGTATGGTCCCCCGTCCCCTGCCCCAGCTACTCTATCCTTGCAATATTGGGTTAAGATGGAAGGAGTACTCATGTTATGTTTAAGTCCACTTAATATTGTTCTTGTTTCTAATGTGTGCTGTCACTGATTTCACCCAACCAGATTTCTACCAACTATCTAATCTAAACCCTCCCTCGCTCGCCCTCCCTCCCTCCTCTCCCTTGCAGCTGTCAAAGAATCTTTTCTTCTATACACAAGTCTTTCTTCTATACACAAGATCTTATCATAGAGGTCTCATACAATATTTGTCCTTTTGTCACCGATTACTTTCACTCAACATAATGTCTTCCAGTTGAAACCAGGTCATGAGATGTTTCCTGAAGTCATCGTTGTTCTTTATCATTGCGTAGTGCTCCTCTGAGTATATATACCATAGTTTACCTATCCATTCTTCTGTTGTCGGGAATCTGGGTTGATTCCATCTTTTTGCTATCGTGGACTGTGCTGCGATAAAGATTCTAGTGCATGTGTCCGTTGGTGTGAAAGGCCTTGATTCTGTAGGGTATATTCCAAGTAGTGGAATTACTGGGTCAAATGGTATACCAGTATCCATTTTTTTAAGGAAGCACCAGATTGCCTTCCAAAGAGGCTGGACCATTTTGCAACACGACCAACAGTGTAGGAGGGTTCCACTTTCTCCACAGCCTCTCCAGCATTTGTTGTTTTGTGTTTTTTGGATCATGGCCAATCTTGTTGGGGTGAGATGGTATCTTATTGTCATCTTGATTTGAATTTCTTTAATAACTAAAGATCAAGAACATGTCCGCATGTGTTTTTTGTCTGCCTGGATCTCTTCTTTAGTGAAATGTCTGTCCATCTCCTTTGCCCATCACTTAATTGGATGACTTATCTTCTTCTTGTTGATATTTTGTAGTATGTTATAGATTATGGAAATCAGGCGTCGGTCTGACATAGAATTTCCAAATAATTTTTCCCATTCCGTAGGTATTCTTTTAATTCTATTAATAAAGTCTTCAGATGAGCAAAAGTGTTTAATCCTTAATAGATCCCATTTATCTATTTTCTCTTCTGATGATTGTGGTTTGTTTGACAGATTTTGAAGTCTGTCAACTTCCATTGTTGTTCCTACCTTTTCTTGGATGAGCTTTATCGTTTTAGGTTTGATATTTAGGTCTTTTATCCAGTTGGAGTTGGTTTTTGTATAAGGTGTAAGATATGGATCTTGTTTCAGTTTCTTGCAGATGGATATCCAATTTTGCCAGCACCATTTGTTGAAGATACTGTTTTTACCCCAGTTTAATGTCTTAGGGCCTTTGTCAAATATCAACTGATCATAGGCAGATGGTGTCATCTCTGGGGTCTCAGTTCTGTTCCACTGATCAATCTATCTGTTCTTATACCAGTACCAGGCTGTTTTGACCACTGTGGCAGTGTAATATGTTCTAAAGTCAGGTAATGAGAGGCCTCCCAGAGTGTTCTTCTTCTTTAGTAGTATCTTGCTTAACCGGGGTTTCTTCCCTTTCCAAACAAAATTGGTGATTTGTTTCTCCATCTCGTTAAAAAATGTCACTGTAACTTGTATTGGGATTGCATTATATAAATAGATAGCTTTGGGTAAAATAGACATTTTCCCAATGTTAAGTCTTCCTATCCATGAGCAGGGTAGGTTTTTCCATTTATCTAAGTCTCTCTTGGTTTCTTGTAGTAAGGGCTTGTAGTTCTCTCTGTAAAGGTCTGTTATTTCTCTGGTTAGATTAATTCCTAGGTACTTTATCTTCTTAGGGGCTATTGTAAATGGTATTGATTTGGTAATTTCTTCCTTAACAGTCTCGTTGTTGGTATAAAGGAATCCTACAGATTTCCTTATGTTTATCTTGTATCCTGAGACTTTGCTGAACTCTTCTATCAGTTTGAGTTGATATATAGATTTTTAAGAATTTCATTTCACTTTTGATAACTTCTAGTTGTCACTGATTTCTACTTCCTGAATTCTACATGTATGGAGATGTTTTCAGTTGTTTCTTCTCATTTGAGCCTCGCCACATCTGCAAAAGTAGGTCCCTGAAGTTTTAGTGCATTCATGTCATGAAGGTCATCTCTACTTTTATGGAAGTTGTATAAGTGAAATGGAACACTTGAAGACAGATAAATTAGTTAACTGAAATGGACTGATACTGGCCATTTTTAGCTGGACAAGAACATGGTCTACTATAATGGGAATGACAAATTGAAGATGAAAGGCATTGCACTCATCATTGAAAAGAACATTTCAAGATTTGTTCTGAAGTACAGAACTGTCAGTGACAGGATATTATCCACACACCTACTAGGAAGACCAGTTAATATGAATGTTATTCAAATTTACATACAAATCACTAAGGACACTAACGAGAAAACTAAAGATTTTCACCAACTTTTGCAGACTAAATTTGATCAAACATGCAATCAAGATGCATTAATAATTACTAGAATGCAAAAGTTGGAAACAAAAAAGAAGGATCTGCACTTGGAAAAAAAGGAATTGGTGATAAAATCAGTGTCAGAGATGGCATGACAGAATTTTGGAAGTTAATGAGTTATTAATTGTGAATATCTTTTTCAACAACAAAAAACACTGCTATACCTGTCTACTTCACCAGGTGAGATACACAGAAATTAAACTGACTATATCTGTAGACAGAGATAATGAGACTGAGGAACAGATCATCAGTTACGCATATGCAAACTCAATTTACAACAGAAGATAATTAAATAAATTCGTGAGAGCAAGATTCCAAACTTGAATATATTTCACCTGAATTTAAAGACCATCTCAGAATAGATCTGATGCTTTCAACACTAACGACTGAAGTACAGACAAGTTGTGGAATGACATCAAAGATAAAGATGTCATACATGAAGAAAGCAAAGTGTCATTAAAAAGACAGGAAAGAAAAAAGACCAAAACAGATGTCAGAAGAGACTCTGAAACTTGCTCTTGCATTTAGAGTACATAAAGTTTGCTGAAGAAATAATCACAAAGAAGAAGTGAAATAAAGATTTTTAAAAGGGCAGCTCAAGAAGTGAAGTGTTATAATGAATTGAGAAAGACCTGGAGTTAGAAAAGCAAAAGGGAACAACACGCTTAGTATTTGTCAAGCTGAGAGAACTGAATACAAAATTCAGGCTTTGAGTTGTAATGTTGAAGGATTTTGTGCAACATAGTGGTTAGGAACTTTGCTTGCTGTTAACAAAAAATTCAACAGTTCAATTCTACCAGCCACTCCTTGGAAGTTCTATGGGATAGTTCTATTCTGTTCTATAAGGTTTCTATGATTTAGAATTGACTCAGTGGCAATGATTTTTTTTGTTTGTTTTTTGTTTATGGGCAAAATATTGAATGACACAGGAAGCATCAAAAGAAGGTGAAAGAAATATAGTAACTGAACTGAAAAGGTTGGATCGACAATCATCCGTTTCAGTAGGTAACATGATCAAGAACTGATGTACTAAAGGAAGAAGTCCAAGCTATACTGAAGGCACTGGCACAAAACAAGACTCCGGAAATTGATGGAATATCATTTGAAATGATTTAACACAGAGATGCAAAACTAAAAGTGCTCACTCATCTCTGTAAAGAAATTTGGAAGACAGTTATCTGGCCAACCAGCAGAAAGAGATTCATAGTTGTGCCCTGTCTAAGGAAAAGTGATTAAACAGAATGCAGAAATTACCAAATAATATCATTAATATTACACAGAAGTAAAATTTTGCCAAAGATAATTCATAAAAGATTGCTCAGTACATCAACAGAGAATTGCTAGAAATTCAAGCAAGATTCAGAAGAGGACATGGAACAGGGATATCACTGCTGATGGCAATAGGTCTTGACTGAAGGCAGTGATATTTACCTGTGTTTTATAGGCTATGCAAAGGCATTCGAATGTGTGGATCACAGCTAATTTTTGTATTAGCATAGCAACATTTTGAAGGATACGAATTCCAGAACACTGCACTCATGAGGAAATGTACATAGGCCAAGAGGCAGTGATTTGAATGAAACAAATGAATATTGTGTGGTTTAAAATCAGAAAAGTTGTGCATCAATGTTGTATGCTCTCACTATACTTAATCTGTGTGATGAGCAAATAATGTAAGAAATCAGGCTACATGAAAAAGAATTCTGCATCGGGATTAGACAAAGACTTAATTAAACAACCTATGATGTGCAAATGACACAATCTTGGTTGCTGAAAGTAAAGAGGACTTCAGGTACTTACTGATGAAGACCAGACCACAGCCTTCTTTATGAACTACATTTCAAATTAAGGTAAACAAAAATTCTCTGTCAGATCAAGAACAACAAAAAGAAAACATGATAAAGATTGAAGTTGTCAAGGATTTCAGTTCACTTGGATCCACAATCAACAGCCATGGAAACAGCAGTTACGTTATGGGGAAAGATTTTTGAATAAATCACGGTTAGCCAGAAAAACAAACAAATCTCTCTAGGAAAGAAGTACAGTGACAATGCTCCTTAAAAATGAGAAAGGTGAGGTTTTGTCTCACTTCAGATATGCTACCAAGCAGGATCCATCCCTGGAGAAGGATGCTATGCCTGGTAAAGTATAAAATCCAAACCAAGTCCACTGCTGTTAAGTTGCGCTAACTCATAGAGACCCTATAAGACAGAGCAGAACTGCTCCATAGAGTTTCCAGTGCACACTTAGTAAATTTCAGCTGTCGACCTTTTGGTTAGCAATCATGGAACTTAACCCCTATGGCACTGGAGTAAAGTACAGGGTCAGCGAAAAAAGAGAAAAGATCTCAATAGCATGAATTAAGACAGTGGTTGCAACAATAGCCTCAAACAGTGACAACTAGGAGGATAGTGCTGGACTGAGTGATGTTTGATCTGTGATTCATGAGGACACCAGGAGTTAGAAGTAACTTGATGGCACCAGACAACAATAGTTTTGCTTAGATTCCCAGAGGAATATAAATTCAAAAATTCTAAAATATGTACTACTAAACCAAATCCATCAATACATATAGAAAGGATTACACGCCATCACCAAATGAGAATTTTCTGAGGAATTCAGGTTGATTTAAAACCCCCAAATCAATGAATGTAATAGCATATTAACAGACAAAAACATGATCTTCACAACAGATCCAGGAAAAAAAAAATTGACAACATTCTACACCTATCCATGACTATAGTTAACAAAATCAGAAATAAAGGAAAATACCTAGCTGATAAAAAGCATCAACAGAAAGCCTACAATAAATGTGATATTTAAAGGCAATAAGAAGAATGAATTCCCCTGAGATCAGGATTAAGCCAAGGATATCCTGGTGTCACTTCTGTTCAACATGTTGTTAGTTGATGAAGAGTTGATTCCAACTCCTGAAAGCCCCATGTGTGCAGAGTAGAACTGCTCCATGGGTTGTTTAAGGACGCGACCTTCTGGAAGCAGACTGCCAGGACTGTCTTCTGAGGTGCCTCTGGGTGAGTTCAAATCACTAACCTTTTGGCTAGTAGTTGTACAATTAATAATTTGTGCTATCCAGGGACTCCATTACACAACATCATATTGAAGATTGAAGTCAGTGTGAAATCCCTTATCTTACTTGATATTTTTTTCTTAGCATTTATCGTTAAATTACATATGTATTCATGTGTCTGAGTTTTCTGTTACAGTATAAGGACAATGAAGGAAGCATCGGAAAGAGCCCTGGTGTCACAATGTATTAAGAGCTCTATTGCTAATACAAAGGTCAGACATTCAAACTCACCCCGTGGCTCCACAGGAGAAAAGACTGATGATCCGATCCCATTAAGATTTACAGCCTCTGAAATCCTATGCGACAGTTCTCTTTTGTTCTATAGGTTTGCTATGAGTCAGAATTGACTCTGTGGTACACCACAAAAATTCACTGACACATCCTGAAGATTTATACTGCTTTGTGTCCCTCCTCGTTTTTAACCGGTACTTCATATGAAGGTTTACACAATGGACTAGCTCTTATTAAACAATTAGTACACATCTTCGTTTGTGACATTGGTTACCAATGCCACATGGCAACACTTTCTTCTTCACCACCTTGGGTTCCCTGCCTTCTCATCCTTGCCCCTAGACTGCTGAACCCACTTAGCTCCCTTTTGTTTTATGGATATGTCTGATCTTTGTCTGAAGAGTGAACCTCTGATGTGGTTTCTTGACAGAACTAAAAGGGTGTCCAGATGCTTGACTCTCATGGTTTGCCCAGTCTTTGTTGGACCAGTAAGTCTGGTCTTTTTCTATGTGTGTGTGAGTTAGAATTCTGTTCTAATTTTCCTCCAGCTCTGTTCAGTACTCTCTATTGTGATCCTTGTATGACACACACCTTTTAACGTAAAAACTAATAGATCATTATTACATTGTATACATTCTTTTTTAAAATTGTTATATCTGTATTTCCAAAGTATCCATCAAAAAGTTGTCCTGACTTATGCTCCGAGGGAAGCAGCACATTTCAGGATAACAGCACGGGCTCTGAAGTCAGAGTGCTGGGTTAGAACATCAACTCTGCCACTAAGGCTTTGTATAACTAAACACTTTAAGCCTCAGTCCCCTCATGTGTGAAGTATGAGCAATTTGTATTTACATCAGATTTTTGTAAGATTAGTTGAAAGAGTCAACTTAGCATGGTACTGGCATAAATACTCAATTAAAAAAAACCAAAAAAAAAAAAAAAAAGAAGCTAATTGCCACTGAGTGAATTGCAACCCTATAGGACAGGGAAGGACTGAGCCATTAACTTTCCAAGGAGCAGCTGGTAGATTTGAACTGCTAATCTGTTGGTTAGCAATGGAGCTCTTAACCACTACACTACCACAGTTTCCCTAAACTCCCAATAAATATTAGGTATTTTTAAAAATTATATTGTTATTTTTTATTATTAGATTATACATGTTCATCATCTCCAATAAGCAAGAATTTATTATTTCAATCTTTGGAATAAAAATAAATAATTTATTTGATGTTTATTGAAGTAAACTTTTCAATATTTATTTGCCTATTATTTGTCTTCTTTTGTTAATAATTTGATTTTGTTATTTCTCCATTTTTCTCTTCATTGATTCACAAATGGTTTTTCTTTTTTCGTTTTTTTTTTTTTGCATTAGCATGGTAATCCTTTGTCTTCAGGGCTGTAGCCATCCAGTAACTGTGTGTAGATTAGAAAGAAACGTGCCTCCGTTTTGGCAGAGCCAGACCCTGCAAAGTGGCATGACTGGTTAGGTGGATTGGTCGTGTGCTAAATTTTAGCCCCCACAGACCCTTTGGTCAGTAGGTCCTCTGCACAGTAAGAGTCTACGCAATGCAGTGTAGTGGCCCTGGGAATCATACTATTTGAAGTACGTTAAATCTTAGTTTTATCGTGAAGCTTTCCCCAATTTTTTTTATTTTAAAAATGATTTTACTGTTCTTTTGTTTTCCGCATTATTCTGTTGTTGACTTTAGATTTAGTAAGTTCTTCCTACCACCAAATCAAGCACTTGCTTCTGCTTATCTCTCACTGTCATGAACTTTCTTATAATTCTTAATTGTACGTAATATACCTGTACCTATATGCTGAGTGTCTTTCAGGAACAAATGACACTTACCCAGGGTAAGCTACTTCACTAATCCTTTCTTGTAGTTAGTGTCTGTGTTGCAATTGGGAAAATAGAAACTTAAATTTTGTGGCTATTTTTACCCGAAGCCAGTTATCTAATGCTAAAGTAGGACTAGATCACGTCTTGGCAGTAAAATCTCTTACATGTTTGATTTACTTATCCATCTAATACGGAATTGGAAGTCACATGAATAGTTACAAATGTGATTATTATTCATCAGCATGGTCTAGTATATTTGTTGTTAGCCTAGGTTCATTGCCAGAAGAAGCCTGCATTAACTTCACATACTTTCGGGAGGTAAGTGGGATACAAATATAAGTGAGATATAAAGTGGCCCAGATGTTGGGAGATTTTGTCGTATGTGACCAAGTGAGTCTAAGTATGCAATTATGTTGGCACATGTCAATCTGATGCTTGTGGTAGGAATAAGCCTTCAGCAAAGTGTTCTGTTGCATCAAAGTTACATGAAATAACAGGCAGTGCAGTCAGATTTTCAATATTTCTTTACAATATGACTTGTTAAGTTTTTAAAAGAAAAAAATATTTCTATGTTCTAACAGCCCCCACAGACCCTTTGGTCAGTAGACCCCTTGAGCAGTGAAAGTCTGTGCAATGCAATGTAGTGGCCCCAGGAATCACAATATTTGATGTATGTCAAATCTCAGTTTTGTCGTATAGCTTTCTCAAATATAAACATTTTTTTTTTTTAATTTTAAAAATAACTTTACTGGTTAATGGTATGTGCTATCTTACTTGAATATAATTGAATAATTGCAGCTACGTTTATTGGTATAATTGACAGATTTCTAAATATTTCTTCCTTTGGGGAAATAACTATGATTCATTACCACTAATTTCCACCCTAAAATGATTTATTCCCCCGTTTCCATTATGGCAATTGGTCACGAATGGCTTTATCATTAAGGGATTCTTAATTTGACGTGTGCAAGAGACATGTTTATATGTAAAGTCCAACGCAAAGATCTGAAGTTCTCTAGCTTCTTAAAACGGTGCTTTTCCAGAATTAATTTTTAAAAGGCAGATGAGATACATGATTAAGTCACCTCTCAAATAAAAAGGTGCACGTTTTAAAAAAAGTCCATTCACATACAGCAGGTGTGAAATACGAATTGGAAATTTTGCAGTGCCAGCACTGAGTGCCTTAATCTCAGGTAAGTAAAGAGTTTTGAATATATAAGTACATCTGCAGTGTGTCTGAAGGTACATGGTAAATAAGGGCAAATTTACTGTGTTATCTGGTGCAGTAAACAGTTGGAGTAAATCACAATAACATGTCAGTTTAAATTAAATTTCATCATCCTAGGTTATATCTGTTTTTTAATTTCAATTAGCTTTTTTTCATATACAGAACCAACCTTATCTTTTTTCTGATTGCAAGTTTAACACTCATTCACCAATTTTTAAAAATCACAGAAAGTTCTCCCAAATTAGAAAGGTATTTGAAAGTATTTTACTTCATTAATTTAATACCTATTTTTAAACAAGCTATACTGAGTGTAATTCTTATACCTACTTTAAGTGTACAATTCATTGCTTTTTTTTTGATATTTAGATCTGTGCAGCATCTTCACAATCTGATTTTAGAATATCTTTGACTCACCAGTTAGAGTCTTCATTTTTTTCTGAGTTTTCCATTTGATTATTTCTACTTTTGTTTCCACTTAATCTTTATAAAACACTAACTTAAGTACAATTGAGTTTTATATTTACACATGAAATTCTTCATAGCCACCAAGAGGGAAAGAATACCAGTGGCAGCACAGCTTTTTGTGATTTGCAATATGGATGTTAGGAAGCCCTATGGTACAGTGGTTAGCCACTTGACTGCTAACTAATACCCACCAGCAGCTCCTTGAGAGAAAGATGTACAGTCTGCTTCTGTAAATATTATGGTCTTGGCAACCCTGTGCAGCAATTCACCTCTGGCCTATGGTGTCTCCATTAGTCAGAATCAACTCAACCAACAGCAATGGGTTTTAGTTTTTGTGTCATTATTTTTTAAGATATGTGTTAGGATAGATCTCAGGGGAGTCCAAGTAAATCTGTGATGGGATCCTGAATTGTGACTATATCCATTTTGTTAACAAAGAGAATTTTAGCTTCAGATTTAATAAAATTAATGGTATGTTTAAATGTTTTAATGTACCACATACATAAAAATTCAAACGGCACAGAAGGAAGTTTGAGTACTTGAAAAAGGTTGGTTGAACTGAATGTTGTATGAATGGCCTAAAACAGATAATATCTATAGATTTTAAAATTCTACCATATCGAGTTCACATCATTAGAATTTTTCAGAGTTGGGATACATTGTTTTAGTTCTGAGTAGAAGCTCTATACAACTATTATTTCATGTTATATTGTTAGATTTTATACAAGGTCACTATAAAACAGGCTCATATGAAGGAAGTTTCTGCATCTTTCATGTAGCTACTTATGAAGAATTACATTTAATGCTATTTATAAAAATACTATTAATATATTTCTATAAATATAAAACATACAATATCTTCTTAGTGGAGAGAGTGAAGCACCAGTTAACTTCTGATGATAAACTTCTGATGATGATTTACTTCTGATGATAATGGAAGATATATATATATATTCCATCCTACTTCATCTGGAGGCTCGGAGCTGCATTTTTAATGACATGTTGAATGTATCAATAATACCTGTATAATTGTGAGATCAGTCTTCGCCTCCCCTCCAAACTGCATAAATATTATGTTCTGGTCCTTGTTCAGAAATCCTAAAAAATATCTTTTTCTTTCCAAGTTATTGTAAAGTCCTTTAAAAATCAGTTTATAAATAAGGAATCTATAATTGCATCAGTGAGTTTTCAGTCTCAAACCTAGATGATTCAAAACATATACAAACACAACAATAGCAAGAATAAAAAAGAATGTGGAACCGGGAGAATTGCATAAAACTTTATCTAACTGTACTATTGTTTAGGTTACATTTCCCTAGAAGACATTATGGGAGAATATGACAAATGTCACAGTATGTAAGTCACACATAACATAGTAATAACACTCCCATACAATTACTAAGCCTCAGACATAACTTGGACCTATGATTTGGAAGCAGTCCTTTATGTACACATTATCCCAAATGGTTTTATATCAAGAACACGCCTCTTATACTTAAGGGAGTATTTCATCCTTTAAATTTTCACAACAGAAACAAATTCACTGTATTTGTTGGCTTACAGAAGAGAGACGTATGTTGTTTGGTGTTCAGATACATAGATAAGCCAGCCACATAAATTTCTTTGTTGATTTTAGTTTTTTGTTTGTGTGGGTAAGTGGGGAGGGAGAACAGCAAGAGACACTTGATTTCTATATGCAAATCTTTTTGTTTTGCATGAAGACTTTTTTTAAGCTTTCATTTCAGTTCCTAGATCTGATGCTTAAAAGCAATTACCCAGTAGTCATATCGACACAGATGGAGAGAACATAGCTTTCAGAAAATCTCCAGATTCTCAAACTTCTTGAAAATTCTTAGTTCACACTCTGTACTTATCTAATTCCACCTTTTCCCATGGACAATGCTCATAAACAGGAGGAAAAAATATGTTCCTACAACCCTTCCCTATGCTAAAGTCTCACAGAAGTCTAAATATTCTTAAGGAAACACTGAAGTTTGAAAACAGCAAATATATGTGTGGGTACGAAGTTGCTCATAATCTTCTATGTAGTCTATGGAAAGCCTGCTGGTGAAGTGGTTAAGAGCTAAGGCTGCTAACCAATAAATGTCAACAGTTCAAATCCACCAGGTGCTCCCTGAAAACTCTATGAGAAAGTTCTCCTCTGACCTATAGGGTTTCTAAGAGTCAGAAATGACTTAGCAGAAATGGGATGTAGAGTATATGATTTGTATCTCCTACAAATTAAGATTTGTATTTGGCTAATTCTTAGTCAATCACTTTGCGTCTGCCAGGTAGTAGCAGGCACTTTCATTTACATCTATTTTCTTTGTTATAGGTTTAAAACTAAATCTGAGATCTGAGACAATGGATGGACAGAACTATTCCTTGGTGTCAGAATTTGTGTTGCATGGACTGTGTTCTTCACAGCACCTTCAATTTTTTTTCTTTGTGTTCTTCTCTGCTCTATACATGGCCATTGTACTAGGTAACCTCTGTATTATTGTTACTGTCATTTCTAACCCCCACTTGCACTCTTCCCCCATGTACTTTCTGCTGGGGAACCTATCTTTTCTGGACATATGGCTGGCCTCATTTGCTACCCCCAAGATGATCAGGGACTTCCTTAGTGAGCGAAAGCTCATTTCCTTTGGGGGATGTATGGCTCAGATCTTCTTCCTGCACTTCATTGGTGGTGCTGAGATGGTACTTCTAGTTTCCATGGCCTATGATAGGTATGTGGCCATATGCAAACCCTTGCATTACATAACCATGCTGAGCCAGCAAACATGTATTGGACTAGTGTTGGTTTCTTGGGCTATTGGATTTGTACACTCCATCAGTCAGGTAGCCTTTACTGTGAATTTACCTTTCTGTGGTCCCAATGAGGTGGACAGCTTCTTCTGTGACCTCCCTTTGGTAATCAAGCTTGCCTGCCTAGACACTTACATCTTGGCCATACTTATGATTTCAGACAGTGGGTTGCTTTCCATCAGCTGTTTCCTGGTCCTAATGATTTCCTACACCGTTATCCTGGTCACTGTCCAGCGGCGGGCAGCTGGAGGGATATACAAAGCACTGTCTACTTGCTCTGCACACATCATGGTCGTCACACTTTTTTTTGGACCCTGCATTTTTATTTATCTGTGGCCTTTCAGTAGCTTCTCCATGGATAAGCTCTTGTCCGTGTTTTATACCATTTTTACTCCACTCTTGAACCCACTTATCTACACATTGAGAAATGAAGAGATGAAAGCAGCTATGAAGAAAATGTGGAATCCACGTGTGACTTTTCACTGAATTCCACCCTTCCATAGTTACATATTCTTACTCATTCAGGGGAATATTATTTTTTAATATGATTCTATTAAATGACTCAACTCTTACATTTATATAATTTGTAATATATTTTATTCTAAAGAAACAGTTGATGATATAAAAAAAATTATATTGTATATGAGCACATATATACACACAAGTAAATATGTATGTATTAAACATACAGGTGCTATTAAGTTGCTTCCAACTTGTGGAGACCCCATATGTGTCAGAGTAGAAACATATTTCACAGGGATTTCAGAGGCTAATTTTCTGAAAGTAAATAGCTAGACCTTTCTTCCAAGGTGCTTCTGGGTGGACCTCAACTTCCAACCTTTTGATAGTGGCTGAGTATATTAACCCTTTTTCACCACCCAGGGACTCCTGTATGTATGTAGATATACACATATACATACGTAGAGAGAAAGGGAGAAAGCCCTGGAGGCCCAGTGTAAAATACTCAGTTCAGATCCACCAGCCTTCCACAAGAGCACAGACCTGGTGCTCTGCTCTGATAGAAATTACAGTCTCAGAAACTCTAAGGGCAGTCTCTTCTGTCATACAGGGTTGCTATGAGTCAGAATCTGCTGGATGGCCCAACAAAAACACACACACTACCCCACACATACACATTGAAATATACCTTGCAATCTTCTTTGTTTAATCAGATTTATCTTAATAGAATATTTTGGTTTTGTTTCATAAAAATGAATTTTTGTTTCCTAATCAGAGTTCAGCCAGCAAAGGGGAAGTATTCAAGGCATGAAACACTTGGCACAGAAAATCTGGCTGGTATGAAATAATTCCCGTTAAATCTTTGATTGGCTTTTGGAGGTTTGAGAAGAGAGAGAAAAAGTGAAATTAAAAAGAAAAAACGTATTTTAACGTTTTATTTATTTTAAAAGTACACTTCTTCTAAATGTGTATCATGCTTAACGTTTCTTTCAAAGGTGAATGCATGCCGAAGATACTTGTCATAGAAATTACATTCCATCAGAGTAAATCCATATTCTGTGGTTAAATACCATATAATGTAAGCACAAATTTTAGTGTTAACAATTAATGTGCATTCAATTGTTACATTAATAAATTTTTACCCAAAATAGATTTTAAATAAATACTACATGCCTTTACTGAGTTGATCCTGTCTCTTGATAATAAGAAGAGCACAACTTTTGACTCCATGGGTTCAGATATTATGATGAGTTGTAAATGTTTCTGAATCTCCAAAAGACGAACAAGCAAGAGTTAACTTTGATACTGACCAAACTACTATATGAAGAAGCCAAGCCAAAGCCAAGTGCCATTGAGTTGGATCCTATATATAAAGAAGCCTAACAATTTTATCATATGTTAATTCTGCAACATCAAAGGAGAGGACTGGTTAATGATTCAATTACTTGATATAAATGAATGAATCTTCTAGTAATTATTTGAATCTTTCATTGTCTCTTAAGTAAAAGTTTACACAACAGGTTAGTTCCCTGTTACATAGCACATACACAAAACTTTTGTAACAATGGTTGCAATACCTGCAAAGTGTCAGCACCCGCTTACATTTCCACCCTCTCTTCCCTATATCCATTCATTCTGTTTCCCTGAAACTTTATACTTTCCCTTCTTTGCTTTTGGTCAAATGTTGCCCAGTTAGTCTGATACAGTTGATTGCTCTGAGAAGCACATTCCTCACAGGAGTTATTTTTGTTTTATAGGCCTGTCTATTATTTAGTTGAAAAGATGTCTTTGGGAGTGGTTTCAGTTCAAGTTAGAAGAGCGTCTTAGAGTTACAGTCTCAGGAGATCCACTAGTCACCATCAGATCACTAAGTGTGCTCTTTTTGATGCAGTTGAATGGTGATCTACGTGTTTCTGTCACTCTGAGACCCGCTACTGTGATTCTCAGAGTGGCTTGTGTTGATAGCCAAGTACCATCTAGTTCTTCTGGTCGCTGGCCAGGACTTAAAGCTTCTTTCAGTCTTTGGTTTTCTTCACTCTCTTTGCCCCAGGTAGGAAAAGGCCAGTAGTTGTATCTTAGACAGCCACTCAGAAACTTTTAGGACCATAGACATTGCTTACCAAAGTAGGACGTAGAACACTACTCTTATGAACTACATTGTGACAATTGACTTGGATGTCCCTGGAGACTGTGGTCCCTAACCCTCAAGCCCAGTAGCTCAGTTGTACAAGATGTTTCATTACGTCAAAGAAGCTTCCATAATTGTGCCCTTACTTGCTCCACTATGCATGTGAATGTACGTGCAGCACACGCAATTACGTATATAGAAATACCCACAATCATGCCTACATATGCAGGGATGTACTTCAGTACAAACTCACGTGCAACAGTCCTACTTTGTCCTGTACGGTCACTATGAGCCAGAATTATCTGTTGATGAACAGTTTAGGTTGTTTCCATTTTCTTGCTATTGTGAAAAATACTGCAGGGAACGTGAGTGTGTATTTATTAATTTTTTGGCTCTTATTTCACTGAGATACATACTTAGGAGCGTGATTGCTGGATCAAGTGGCATTTTTATTTCTGTTTTTTTTTAAGGAAGTGTCTGTTTCCCGTAGTGATTATAACATTTTACATTCCCAGCAGTGTATAACACTTCCAAATCTTTCCACAGTCTCATCAGCATTTGTTGTTTATTTATTTGTCAGTGCTATTGCTGGTGCAAGATGGTACCTTTTAGTAAGTTTGATTTGTGTTTGTCTATTGGCTAATGGGAGTCCTGATAGCATACTGGTAAACAGTTCAGCTGCTAACTAAAATGTCAGCAGTTCAGATTTACAGGCTGCTCCTTGGGAACCCTACGGAGCAGTTCTACTCGGTCCTACTGGGTCACTATGAGCAGAAATTGACTTGACAGTAATGGGTATGAGTAATGGCCTAATGGTCACTTCATGTGTTTCTTAGCTATCTGAATGATCACTTCATGTGTTTCTTAGCTATCTGAACACTTTTTGAAATGTGTTCACATCCTTTGCCCATTTTTTAATTGAACGTTTCTTTTTGTTGTTGACGTGTTCAATTTTTTAAATAAATTTTAGAGATCAGAGCCTTGTCCTATATGTCAAAATTTTCCACCATCTGTAGATTTTCTTTTTACTCTTTTGGTGGCCTTTTGATGTGCACAATTATTCACTTTTTAGGAAGTTTCAGTTATCTTGTTTATTTTCTACTATTTTTGCATTTTTAGTTACATTTGATAGTCTATATTATAAATTAGAACACCTAACTTTGTTTTCTTCCATGAACTTTATACTTACAGGTTTTATATTTAAGTCTTTAATTAATTTTGTGTTAGTTTTTGCATATAGTATGATGTATGGCTACTGCTTCATTTTTCTGACAATGAATACCCAGTTTTGACAGTTCTGTTTGTCAAAGAAACTATCATTTCCCTGTTTAATGGATTTTTACTCTTTGACAAAGATCAGAAGTCAATAGGTGAATGGATTTATTTCAGTGTTCTCAATTCGGTTCCACCAGCCTATGTGTCTGAAGTTCTAGTAACAGCCTGTTTTGACTACAATGGCTATATTCATAGGTTCTGAGATAATGAAGTGTGAAGCATTTTACTTTGTTCTTCTTTTTCAATATTGCTTTACTTATCTGAGGCCTCTTTTATTCCATTTAAAGCTGGAGATAAGTGTTTCCTTTTGGTAACAGAATGTGCTGGAAATTGGAACAGGATTGCGTTGTGTCTGTAGATTGCTTAGGGTAGTACTAACAGTGTCACAATGTTAAGCCTTCCTATCCATGAACATGGTATGTTTTTTCACTTACATAGGCCTCTTTTCATTTCTTGCAGTAACGTTTTGTGGTTTTCTATGTATAATCCTTACAAGTCCCTGGTTAGATTTATTCCTAAGTATTTTATCTTTTTGTAAGTTATTGTAAATCGTACTTGTCATGGATTAAATCATGTTGCCTGAAAAATGTGAGTAGCAATTTGGCTGGGCCATGATTCAGGGTACTGCATGATGGTTCCATATACTGTAAACCCTGCCTTAATGATATTAATGAGGGAGGATGAATGGAGGTTGTGTTTGTGGGGCAGGACTCAATGTGTAAGATTGCACTGTGCCTTGAGGCAGTGTCTTCCACTGTAAAGGAAAGAGATGAAAGCAGAGATTTGGGGACTTCATACCATCAAGAAAGCTGTGCTGTGAGCAGAGTGAGTCATTTGGAAAGAAGCCAAGGTTCCTGCAACTTAAAACTTCCAATCTAGAGGAACATTGACACAAAGGGTCTTCCTCCAAAGCCACAGAGAAAGCCTTCCCCTGGAACTGATGCTCTAAATTTGCACATGTAGCCTACTGGCCTATGATAGAATAAAATTTCTCTTTTTAAAATCATCCAGTTGTATTATTTCTGCTAGAGCAGTACTGAATGACTAAAATAGTATATTTTCCTGATTGTTTTTTCAGACTTTGTTAGCACTGAGGAATCCTTCCCCTCCACCCCCTTGTTGCTTTTCTACCCTGCTACTTTGCTGAAACTTTCTATTAGTTCTGGTAACTTTCTTTGGAATCTCTGGAATTATCTATGTAGGAAATCATGTCATCTGTGAAAAGGGGTAGCTTTATGTCATCCTTACTGATTTGAGTGTCCTTTATTTCTCTTTCTTGACTCATTACTTTAGCTCATTACATTCATTTACCATATTGAATAAGAATGGCAATAAAGGACATATTTGTCTGGTTAACATTCTCAAGATGGGGTGCTTTTGGTTTCTCTTCTTTGAGAATAATATTAACTGGGTGTTTTTTACTTGTATATCCTCAAATAAGATTAGAAATTACCCTTCTATTCCTGTTTTACTGAGGTGTTTTTGTTTGTTTGTTTGTTTTTGTTTTTAAAATCGGGAAAGGGTATTGGATTTTTTCAAATAGCTTTTCTACCTCAGTCGAAATGATCATGTATATTTTTCCCTTGTATTTATATGGCGAGTTAAATCAATTGATTTTCTAATGTTGAATTATTGTTGCATACTTACTATGAATCATACTTTATCATACGTTTTAGTCATCTAATGGTTCTATAGCAGAAATACCCCTAGTGGATGGCTTTAAAAAGAGAAATTTTATTTTGTTATAGTCCAATAGGATAAAACTCCAAAGTCAGGGTGTCAGCTCCATGGAAGGCTTTCTGTTTCGGCTCTGGAGGAAGGTTCTTATTCTCAGACTTTCCCTGGACTGGGAGCTTCTGATGCACAGGGAACCCAAGTCCTTTCTAAGGATGCACTCTGCTCCCTGCAATGTGTCTTGGTGGTATGAAGTCCCAACTCTCTTGCTTGCCTTCTCTTCCTTTACATCCTAAGAGGCTGTCCCAAGGCATAATATAATCCCACATATTTAGTCCAGCCCAACTGGCAACCAACTCAACTGCTGCCCATCCTCCCTCATTAACATCATAGAGGAGAGTTTACAACATAAGGGGTCATCACACAATACTGGAAATCAAGACTCAACCAAATTAATATACACATTTTGGGGTGGACAAAATATAATCCATGACATTATGATATATTATTTTTTGATATGATGCTAAATTCCATTGGCTAGAATATTGTTGAGAAGTTTTTCATCTATATTCGTGACAGTTGTACATTTATAATTTTTTCTTTACTGGTCTCTTTACCTGGCTTTTGGTATCAAGGTTGTGATAACTTCACAGAAAGAACTATGGAATATTTTAATTTATTCTTTGCTTATGAGCCTGTTTTACATTTTCAACTTCAGTTTGTGTTAGTTTAGGTAACACAAAAAAGAAATTTGTCTATTTCTTCAAGGTTTTCAGATTTCTTGGGAGTACAATTTTTCATAATATTTTGTTATCATTTTTTTTCTCAGTTGGTTCAGTATAATGTTACTTATCTTGTTTTTTACTTTGGTTGTTTGTCTCTTCTCACTGTTTTCCTCTGTCAGTTTGAACAGTGATTTGTCAGTCAGTGCTTTCCTAAGAATCAATTTCTGGTAGTGTTGATTCTGTTGTTTTTCTGTTTCATTTATTTCTGCTCTAGCCTTATTTCCTTCTGATAACTATGGGTGTCTTTTGCTGCTCTCTTTGTATTTGTCAAGTTTCAGAGTTAATGTTTTATTTTAACTCTTTCTTCTTTTCTGATGTATGCTATCAATTCTTCTCTGAATACTGCTTTAGTTGTATATCACAGGTTTTGATAGGTTGTGTTTTCATTCTCATTTGGTTTTTGAAGTTTTGTTTTGTTTTCAAGTTTCTTCTGTTACCCAGTTGTTTTTAAGCAAGGTGTTATTTAGTTTCCATGTATTTTTTCCCTTCTTCTTCTGTTTCTGTTTTCTAGTTTTGTAGTGTTGTGATCAGAATACTTTATATTATTTTGACATTCTTGAATTTATTGAGACTCACTTTGTGGCCTAAAAATGGTCTATTCTAGAGAATGACCCATACATGCTGGAGAAGAATGTGTACTGTGCTGCTGTTGGGTGGTTTTGCCTAGGTGCTGTTGAGTCAGTTCCAAGTCACAGTGACCCAGTATACAACATAATGAAGCACTAGTCCTTCTCCATCTTCATAATTGTTTCTGTGTTTGAGTCAATTATTGTAGCCATTATGTCAATCCATCTCATTGATTGAGTAGCTTCCTCTTTTTCATTGACCCTCTGCTTTACCAGCGTGATATCCTTCTCTAAAGATTAGTCCCACCATCCTCACTTGTACAGAAATTCTGACTGTGCTTCTCCTAGGGCAGACTAGGTGGGCTGAGTGTTCTGTGTAAGTCTACAAGGTCAAGTTGGTTGATTGCATAGTTTGGATGTTCTGTATCTTTGCTGAGTTTCTATCTAGTTTTTCTGACCTTCATTAAAAGTGATGTGTTAAAGACTGGGTCTTGCTGTTATTGTAGACCTGTCTATTTCTCTTTTTATTAGTGTTACAGTTTGTTTTATGCATTTTGGAGTGCTGTACTTGGGTGCATAAGTATTTATTATGCAAGGTCTGACAATTAAGCCTGCAAACTTAATTGTTCTAAATGCTATATACCTCATTGCTGAGTATCACTATGGTCACCTTCAAACTACTCCCCTTGGGAAACTAAGTGCTGATGCCAGCACCTAGTCCACCCTTCAAAGCAATTTTGGAATTCTTTATAGAATGGCTGTTGCACACAGTGGCAAGTTCACAAACTTAATTGTATAGTTGTCTGTGAGGGAGTTTTCAGAAAGTAAATAAATACTGTATTGGAACACCTTCCCTACTCACCTGATTTGGCCACCAGTGACTTTTTTCTTTACCTAAAGATTAAGCAATATTCAAAGGAAGACATTTTGGTAACATTCAAGATATCAAAGGTGACAGCTCTGATAACAGCTCTGATGGTCATTCTAGGAAAAGAGCTTCAGAATTGCTTTGAAGGGTGGACTAAGCTCTGCTGTCAGTGTGTAGCTTCCAAAAGGGAGTACTTTGAAGTGACTGTAGTGATATTCAACAATGAGGTATGTGGCACTTTTTCTAGGATGAGTTTATGAACTTAACTGGCAGTCTTCATAGTTATCCTCTTGGTGGATTGACCCTTTACTCATTATACAGCACCTTTTCTTGTCTCTTGTGATAGATTTTGCCTTAAAATATGTTTTATTAGAAATTAACAGTGTTTGCCCTATATACTTTTTCCAGTCTTTGATTTTTTTTTTTTTTTTTTAGTCTATTTATATCTTCATGTTTAAGGTACCTCTCCTATAAGTAAAACACTGATAGGGCTTTCTTTCTTCTCCTTCTTTTTTTTTTTTAACCCATTCTGCTACCCTCTGTTTCTTGACTAATTCATTTAAGCTATTTACATTCAACATGACTGTTAATAGGTATGAATTTACTGCTGTCGTTGTTTTATGGTTTTTATAAATTCTGTTAATTTTTGTTTATCTGGGAATATTCCAGTTTCACCATCATATATGAGAGACAGTTTTGCTGGATATGTGATTCTTGGTTGGTAATTCCTTTCTTGCAGGATTTTATATAGGTCATCCTATTGCCTTTTTGCCTGCATGGTCTATACAGAGAAACCAGAATTTAGTCTCTTTAATTCTTTGCAGACAACATTTCGTTTTTCCTGAGCTGCTCTCAGTATTATTTTGATTTTGGTATTTGAAAATTTGATTAAGTTGTATCTTGGTAACTTTCCTTTGGGGTCTATCTTATATGGGGTTAGTTTATCTTCTTGGATGGAAATATTCTCATCTTTCATTATATAAGGAAGATTTCTGCCAGCAAACCTGTCAAAATTCTCTATTTTTTTTTTAAATTTCTCTTTCTGCTCTGGAATTCCAGTCATGCATTTATTATTCCTCTTGATAATGTCCACCACATAACTCATGCTTTCTTCTTTAATTTTTTTCTGAAAACAGTTTCAAGAGATTTGTTCTGTATTTCACTAATTCTGTTGATTCAGTTCTACTTCTACTTCTGTGATTTCTATTGACTTACTTATTTCTGATTTTTTTAATCTTTTTTATTTCTAGTTTTTGTATGATTTCTAATAGTCTGTTTTGTCATTTTGTTCTTTTATTAATTTCTTATATTCTTCTAGAGTTTTACCTGTGTTTTCATTGATTTTGAGTTCCTACATATAAGTTTTTTTTTTTATTTCTTTTTGGCAGTTCCATTTCCATTTATTCCACAGAAAGAATTTCTGTTTCTGTATTTTGGTGACGTCCTTGAGCCATCTTGTCCTGTTTCTTTATATAATTTAATGTTGTCTGTTGTCTGTAAGACATTAAGATGTTATTTTATTTATTTATTGAATATATGTTTGTGTGCTTCATTTAGATTTTTTGTTTTATTTTGGTATACTGGGCCCATGGGCTGAGCAAACTCTGCTGGTCATTAGTTTGGTTGTACAGGAGTGCTCACCACCAGGTGTAAGGGGTCAGTGGCTGGTAGTATTAGCACAGGTCTCCATTTGCTGGTCATATACAGTAACCAATGGTGGGCTGAGCAAGCACTGATCATACTTGTCGTTGCTCAAGAGGTGGTGGTGAATGGGAGCACAGGAGCATGTTCACTTCTCCTTGCCTAGTTACTGGGGGATGTTGGTGAGTATGTGAATACGAATGTGTGGGAGAACACTAGGCACTACTCACTAGGCTGGGGGTAGATTGTGGCTGAATGTGTGTTTGTAATTACGCTTATTTCACCTCAGTGGGTAGACAGGTGTCGGTGATAGATGGATCTGGGTAGGAAGGAAAGAAGTGCTCCTATTATGGTCCCCAAGAAGCATGAATTGCAGGAGCATGAGACTTTCCATGGCTGATAGTCAGGAAGGTAATTTGAGGGACAGCATGCTCTTCTGTTTACAAGATGTTGGTGCCTAAATATTTCCCATTGACTAGAGCAAGCAGCCATGACCACGTGTGAGGAGATGGTGGCTGCCTGGAGTCTGGTCAGGTTGGGGACCTTCCACTGACACTGTCTGAATCTATTATTTCCTGAGTGCTAATGATCGGGGACTGCTGCTGCTGAGTCAAACTGTGGACTCTGTTTCCCTTTTTACTCTATAGGTGCGAGAATTCACCTTGCTGTACTGCAGCTATGTGTACACTTTTTCTCCATCTCCTACTGAGAATTCCATGAAGTTGCCTTTCTATGGTCCTCAGCAGAGGTCATTATTGGCTTTGTCTCAATATTGTATGTTGCAGAGGTTAAGACTATGTGTCAGTTTGGCAACTGTACAGTGATGTGATCACTTTTCTGTTGAAGTTTTGTATGTAATCACCCCCATGATGGTATCTTTTCTGAGCAGTCAATCAGCTGAAAAGGAGCTTTCTTGAAAATGTGGCCTTCATTGAATATAAGCACACATTGTCGCAAAGGCTTGAGAGCTTTTGCTCATTCTAAATCCTGTAGCTGGCTCCTTTTCGTCTGTCCTCTGGTTCTTGGGACTTGGGCTAGCAGCTTATCTGCAATCTTGTCTGCTGATCTTGGGGCTTGTTAGTCTTTATAGCCTGTGAGCAAGAATCCTTCTTTCAGACCACCAATCATGGGTGCACTAGTCCCTGAGTCTATGTGAATCACAAGAAGCCTCTATCCTGATCCACAGAATTTGGGCATTTCACCATCTACAACTATGTGAGCCATTTTCTTGACATAAATCTTTCTCTATTTATATCTTTACTGGTTTTGTTTTTTTACAGAACCCAATCTCAGATACACACTGTGTCTGGGTGGCTGGCAGCACACCTCTGTTCTGTATCACTCTTCGTTTGCTGCTTTCATTTAATTTCTTATTCTAATCAGTGTTTGATTCAATTATTTATGCTTTCATGTGATGTTCACTGTTCTAGGATATCAGCTGTTTTTGTCAGCTAGGGCTGCTGTAACAGAAATACCACAGAGTGGATGGCTTTAAAAAAGGAAGGTTCATTCTTACATAGTCTGGTAGGCTACAAGACCAAATTCAGGAAGTCTGCCCCAGGGAAAGTCTTTCTCCCTTGTTGGCCCTGGAAGAAAGTCCAATATTGTACCAGTCTTTGTCCAGGGAGCATCTTGGCACACAAACCTCAGGTCTGAAAGATGCACTCTTCTCCTACTGCTGTTTTCTTGATTGTGTGAGGTTCCCAATTCTCTGCTTGCTTGTGTGTCCTTTTATCTCTTGTAGGAGGAAATGATTAAGAGTGGAGCAAGCCGTACTCCAGGGAAACTCCCTTTATGGTGGAGCAGGCAGGTAATCCTATGAAGGAATTTACAGTTGCACCCTAATCCTTTAACATACAGCACAGGAAAATCATAAAACGGAGAAAAATCACAAAACACTGGGAATCATGACCCAGGCACGTGGCTACACGTATTTTTAGAGGGACACAAATCAATCCATGACATTATCTTTGTTTGTTTCACTTGGTTCCTTGGGTCTTTGTTACAAAATGATGTGTCTGACTAAACTACCATCTTGGTTCTTCTCCCTCTAATAATTCTTGGAATTGTGTGTTATTGTGGAGGAATTCTCCATGATATTTGGTTTGTGTCATTACTGCAATTCTACCCATATGTCTGGACATTAAAATAATATATAAGGCTAACAATTTGTGCCTTAGGATAAATTTATCTGTAGATCATTACTTATTATCATGATAACATTATTTGTTGATTTCATATACTTTGAATATAGTCATTTTTATGATCAACTAGATCCATATGTGTGAACATTAAAATAACTTAAAGGAATGTCAACATCTACCTTAAGATTAATTTACTCACTTGCCATGAATGTAATCCTCTCATTGAGTTTATAGATTTTTAAAATTGTCTTTTTGTCATCAAGACATAAATGATACTACTTATATACATTGAATCTGATTCGACGGCACTTGGCTTTGGCAAACAAATATTTGTCAAACAACCACTAAATTTCAGATCCAAGTAGTGAGGTAGGAGTGGAGTTAGAGCATTCAAGAACATACATTACAAGACCCAAGAATTTAGTGGAATAAAGTCAAGTGCACAGGCAATCACAAAGTATGTAGTGAAGTATGTTCTATGATGGGGGAAATACAACATGTTCTGAGAGACTGTGAAAGGGAAACCTAGTCCAGTACTGATGATTATTCCACATTTCTCTGATTTCAAAGAATTCCTTTCTATTGAATTAAATAACATATATAGTGTATTTGGTATATACTGAGTGCTCAGATGAGCACTCATGAGGTATTTCTGACTCCCTAGAACTATCTAATGACTCACCTCCTGTTGCCAATTCCTTCTCCATTTCCAATTTAGTTTTGGGGAAATTAGTGAAAATACTTTTGTATGAATCTCTTAGCATTTATCCTTCTTGGAGTTCATTTGGCTTCTTAAATGTATATTCATGTATTTTATCAAATTGGAGAAGTTATGGCAATTATTTTTCAAATATACTTTCTGCCAGTTGTTCTCTTTTCTTCTTCTGGAACTCTAATTATGCATATGTTGCTGTGGTTGACAGTGTCCTATAGGTCTCTTAAAGTCTATTAATTTTTCTTCATTCTTTTTTCCTCTCTGTCCCTGCAACAGAGTAATTTCAGTTGATGTACCTTCAAGTTGTTTTATTCTTCTTTGTACCTTCTCAGATTTGTTACCAAAACTACATAGTTAATTTATAAGATTTTTACTATTGTGTTTTTAATCTCCAAAACATTTGTTTTGTTCCTGTCTATAACTTCTACCTCTGTTGATATTCTCTATTTGTTGATATGCTTTCTTCTAGTTTCTTTTAGTAGTTCTTTATTTATGGCTTCTTTTAATTCTTTAGAATTTTTAAACAATTCATTCAAAGTTTTTTATCTAGTAAGCCCAATTTCTGTGCTTCCTTGGAGGCATTTTCTATTAATTTTCCTGTGAATGGGCCATACATACTTTTCTTTTTTCTGTGTATGCTTTGGACTTATTTTTCCTTTTTTCTTTAAAAATCAAACATTTTCAGTATAATAATATGGTAACTCAGGAAGTCAGACTCCACTCCCCTTTTTAAGATTTATTTCTCTTGCTTATTGTGGGTTATAGTTGTTTGTTTAGTGACATTTCTAAACTTTCCAAATTCAGTTTATTTTTTTCTTGCAGTAAAGTTTGCCCTTTTTACATTTTTTAAAATGTGCAATTAAATGACACTAGTGACAAAAAAGAAGAAAAAAATGGGAGGGTGAGAAAAAGAAAACTCTCCCCATCTTTGAAGACTGACTCATAGTTGGGACAGTCCTTCAACACTTAGCCAAACCGTTTTCAATTCTGTTTTAGCCTTCACTTACTACTCGCACTAACCATGAAGATAAACCAGAAGCAAAAGCTGAAGACCTTTCTAATACTTTCCTGAGCCTATGCTCTTCCCTGAACATGTGTGTGGCTCTCTAAAGTCTTTACCATACCTAAACACTTGTTTTAATTTCCCAAAGAAACTCTCTTCAGATTTTTCTCCCAGGATTTCAACATACCAGGTCTGAAAATTAAGTCTGTGACTTAGTTGTTCTAAGTCCTACATATCTCATTTCTGAATACCACTATGGTCACCTTCAAAGTACTCCCCTTGTGAAGCTATGCACTGATGCCAGTGCCTAGTCTACCCTTCAAAGCAATTTTGAAACTCCTTCTAGAATGGCTGTTGTGCATGGCAGTACAGTGTAACTTTGTGAACCTAATTGTATAGTCATCTGTAAGGAAGTTTTTAGCTGGTAAGCAACTCTACTGGAGCACCCTCCCTACTTACCTGATCTGGCCCCCAGTGACTTTTTCTTTACCCAAAGATAAAGGAAACATTAAAAGGAAAACATTTGATGGCATTCAGGGCATTAAAGGTATTACAATAACAGCTCAGATGGTCATTCCAGAAAAAAAGAGTTCCAAAATTACTTTGAAGTGTGGAACTGGCACTGATGTCAGTGCATAGCTTCCCAAGGGGAATACTTTGAAGGTGACCATAATGACTTTCAGCAGTGAGGTATGTAGCAGTTTTACTAGGATGAGTTCATGAACTTAATTAGCAGTCATCGTGTCTATTGTTTTCTTCAGTTGTACATTTCTGCTCCAATCAGCTGGGATAGTTTATTTGCCTTACAACAGTTTCAAGGAATAAAGGTGTGAGGTGGTTATTAGTGTTGTGGAGAGAACTCTCTAACACCCAGTGTGAATTATATAAGGCAAAAAGGAAAGTATCTCACTGCCATGTTGTTTCTCTGATCTTGAGATCATTGTCTGGTTTGTCTTCTCTCTACCAGTCAGCCTTTTTATGTTTGTTTTATATTTAATGTTCCAGATTTTTAGGTGTACATAGTAGGAAGAATAGATACAAGTCCATCTACTCCACCTTGTTCTAGAGTTGGAAGTATGCAGCTAATTTTCTTACATTGACTTTGTATTCAGTGATTATGGCAAACTCATTAATTTTAATTTATGTAGATTCTGCTGAGTTTTCTATATATGCATACTGTGTCACCAGTGAATAGTAAATATTTAAAGACTTCCTTTCCACTTTTGTACCATTTTGTTTATTTACACTGACTGTGACTCCCAGAAAAATACTGAATTGAAGTGACTACAACATGCATTCTAGTCTATTTAACAGTTTCAAAGTGAAAGTTCTCAATATTTCATCAGCAAACACAATATTTGTTTTAGGTCTTTTTGCAAATATTCCTTATCACATTAAGTGTTCCCTAGTGTAAAGTTCTCTATTATTAACAGAAATTTGGAAGACAGTTATCTGGTAAATCCAAGGAAAAATGACCCAAGTATGGTTCCACAATATGTGGAAGTTATGGAACAATATCATTAATATCACATACAAGTAAAAGTTTGCTGAAGATAACACAAAAATGGCCAAAGCAGTATTCCAACAGAGAATAGCCAGAAATTCAAAGTAAACTCAGAAGAAGATGTGGAACAATGGAGTTCTATGCTGACATCAGATAGATCTTTGCTGAGAGCAGAGAATTCTATAGTTTTCCTATTTTTACCGAAAAACTAAACCTACTGCTGTCGAGTTGATTCTGACTCATAGCAACCCTAGAGGTCCAAGTAGAACTTCCCCGCAGAGTTTCCAAGGAGTGCCTGGTAGATTTGAACTGCCGATCTTTCTGTTAGCAGGTGTAGCACAGTCTGTATGCTGAGCAAAAATAATCTGAGAAGCTGAACTATGTGTAGAAGAACATGGCGTCAGAATTGGTGGAAGACTCATTAATAACCTGCAACATGCATATAACACAACCTCGTTGCTGAAATTGAAGAGGATTTGAAGCACTTTCAGATGAAGATCACAAACTATAGCCTTCAGTATGGTTTGTACTTCAACATAAAGAGAACAAAGTCCTCACAAATAGAACAATATGCAATGTCACAATAAATGGAAAAAAAAATCTGTGAAAACCTCAATTTTTTATTTGGATCCACCATCAAGTCTGATGAAAGCAGTAGTCTAGAAAAGGAATGACTTATTGCATGGGAAAATCTGCTACTTGGAAACTTTTTCAAGTATTGAAAAGCAAAGATGTCACTTTCAGAGCTAAAATTCACCTCACCCCAGCTGTGATATTTTCAATCTCTTCATATACATGCAAAAACTGGATTAAAAATAAGAAAGACTGAAGAAAAATTGATGTTTCTGAATTACAGTGCTGGCAAATATCAAATATGCCACAGACTGCCTGAAACAAGTTTGTTTTGTAAAAAGTACAGACAGTGGTCTTTGGAAGAAGATATAGTAAGACTTTATCTTATATACTTTGACCTTGTTATCAAGAAAGACGAGTCCCTGGAGAAGGGCATTATTCTCGGCATAATAAAGTGTCAACAAAAAAGAGGAAGATCCTCAGCTAGACAGATTGACACAATGGTTGAACTATGCGCTCAAACGTAACAACGTTTTTGAGGATGGCATAAGAGCCAGTATATTCAGTTTGTTAATGCCTTGCTAAGGGTTACCGTGTTAATGTTCATATGACTATTCGTATGTTTATATGTTAATTCTTGTGAGATTGCTTTGTAAGTCTCTGTCATAGGTTGAATTATGCACCCCCCCAAAGTGTGTGCGATCATTTGTCTAGGATATGATTTTTGGTATTGTGTGATGTTCCTATATGCTAGGATAGGCGGCAGTTGTGTTGGTAGAGTATGATTCAGTATGCAAAATTGCATTGTGCCTTGAGGTAATCTTTTGGAATACAAACGAAAGGGAAGACATCAAGGGACTAGAAGAACTAGATGGTACCTGGCCACCACCAGTGATACCCTGGATGCGATACTTGGAATGGAACTCCAAACACAGGGGGAAATGGAGTAGAGGGCAGAGCTAGAACTCTACCAAAAGACTAAACTGTATGATCCTTCTGAACAGAGGGCCCTCTGGGAGTGTGGCTCCCAGACTTTTATAATACCAAGCTGCATCCAACACCAGGGTTGTTGGCTACAAGGGCAGGTAGGGGTGAGGGTATATCATAGAAGAGATAAGTGACAGATGTTAGAAATTGTGTTCATTTACTGTAATTAATAAATTATAAATAAATTTCAAAATACTTCATTTACAAGTGTTAAACAAAGGGACTCTTTTGGGCACAAGCATTAAGCAAAAAGTAGATATAAGAGAAGCCAATGTATGCACTGAAAAAAAAGGAGGGAGAAAGGGAAACGGAAGCAAGCAGAGAGTTGAGGACTTCATGACACCAAGAAGCAATGTTGGGAGTCGAGTGCATCCTTTGAAAAGAACCTGGGGTCCCTAAACCTCAGAAACTCCCAGTCTAGGGGAAGCTTGATAGCAAGGATCTTCCTCCAGAGCCAAGAGAGAAAGCCTTCTGCTGGAGCTGATGGCTTGAATTTGGACTTGTAGCCTAATGGACTGTGACAGAAAAAAAATTCTCTTTTAAAATTCACTCCCTTGTATTTCTATTATAGCAACAATTAATTAACTAAGACCATCTTCTTTATTATAACATCTTACCAGATTGTGGGATTAAAGACATGTTAGTGACATAAGGAAACCCTGGTGGTATAGTGTTTAAGTGCTACATCTGCTAACCACGTGGCTGGCAGTTTGAATCTGTCAGGTGTTCCTTGGAAACTCTATGGAGCAGTCCTAGTCTGTCCTATAGGATCACTATGAGTCAGGATCGACTCAAAAGCAGTGGGTCTTGTTAGTTTTAGTAGTGATATAAAAAGAAATAAAATTGCTCTCTATTTTGTATTCAGAGGGAGAATTTGTAAAAATTTAGAGTTGTTTCTTCTGTAAATGTAGAATTCACTAGCATGGGTTTTCTTTGTGGGCAGGATTTTTTTTTTTTTTTTTTTGACATTTTGGTTGGCTTTGTTTTTTTATTTTTTGCTTTTTTATTATGATTGAAAATGTACATTCACATATAAATTTTAATTCCCACGTATCTGCAGCTCCCACTGCTCTCCCTGCCCAGTGACAGCACACTCTTTCTCTCTGCTCCATACATGCCTTATCCTCCCATCAATCTCCTATCCCCTCTTCTCCACCCACTCCCCCGCCTCCTGTAAGAAGTCAGCAGGACGACATCCTATAGATGCACAGAATCATAGAGTGCACATGTGATATGGTCACGCTTGTGTTGTCAAGTCCAATCTATTCCTGTCTGAAAAGTTGATTTCCATTATGATTTATGGACAAGGACAGCATCAGGACCAGGGGCCATGCTCCCAGGGGAACTCCAAGGCCCCTGGACTATCAACTGTGGTCTTTTAGTGGAGATCTGAGTGTACCCCTTTTTATTCTTGTCTTGCCAGTGAGACTCCACTTTGTGATCTCCATCATGGCTATCACTGGTGGTGGCCGGCCACCATCTTGTTCTTCTGGTCACAAGGCTATGTAGTCACCCACTCACATGTGTCTGTCTGTCTTCTGGGTTCTCTTTCTCCCATGTCATTTTGGTCCTTGGTGATCATCCATTCCTGTTGAGTTGGGACCATTTGCTGTACCCTCAGATGGCAGCTTGGCAACTTTTAAGACTGCAGATGCCTCACCAATGTGGGGTGTAGAAGTCTCTCCCAGCAAAACCCTAGTTGTGCCAATTGGCCCCAATTTCTGTGGACAGGATTTTTAAGAAAATATTTAATAACTTTAATAAATCTCACTTTATACAAATTTTCAGTCTTCTAGTGACTGCCTTAAATAATTATATTTTTACAGAATTTTTTCTATTTATTAAAACATTGGATATATTGATGTCATTCAATTTGTCAATGAAATGAAAGTAAGATTCATTAGCCACTGTGAGATTTGTCACATTCCTTTTCCTCAAAATCATCAGTAAGGAATTTTATGTTATAGTGAAGCCTTCATCAGTGTGGATCCATTAGGGACTGCAATAAACAGTTGATGCAGATCCCACATTAGTTTTATGATATGAATTAAAAATAAATCTTCTTATTCAACCTCCCCAACTACTTGTGACACCAGCTTAGCAAACATTCCTAGCCTGACACCATAACCCTAAACCAGGAGTTCACAGCCCTGGTCTGTGGGGGTGCCTGCCTCTTGGCCCAGCCACTAGCTCTGGGGATCCATGAATTTGTGGTGCCCTCCACCCACTCTAATCACCCACATCAATGCCTTAATGGCCAAGTCAGCCCAGCCCAACCGTGTTAAGATAGTGTAGACAATAGTTCCAGCTGAAGTCCACTTCACCTTCAGTAGCTAAACTGGAGAATCTCTGTGTGAAAGTTGAGGATGTGACAGGAGGGATTCCAACAATGCAATCGCTAAGTGCAGGCAACCCACGTTCTGTGCACACAGACTCCCCCATGAATCAGACTTCCATGGGCCTGAAGAGCACTCCCATTCTTTTTGCCCATCCCTTCCTCCCACTCTTAACAGTGGCAAATCTATGCCACTTGATGCCACATCCGGCACCCCAACAGCCAGAGCTGCACAGGGTTAAAGGCTGAAGTGGGCAGGTGAGAGGGTGAGAAATCTCATTCATACATGAAACGTATCACTCACACATGAAACATATCACACAGAAAAACACATCACACACACAAGATAAAGTTGGGACCAGGTGGGACCATTGTCTCTGATGGAGAGCTATGGCCCCTGGTCTGCTAACACAAGCTTTATTTATAGGCTTAACAAGTAGGAAGTCAACAGGGCAGGACGTTGCTAAAAGTGCCCCATGATCTTTGTGTTTTGATTGGTTACAGAGCACATGGGAAGTTTTTGCCTTCAAACAAAGGACAGGAACATGCAAATAGTTTTAACCTGAGCTATTATCCTGTAAACAGTTTCAAGGAAATAGCTCTAGCTTTGGGTCTATTATATTACAAATGGCTTAGTCTGGGATAATAGCTTCAGGGAATAGTTCTTATTATTCTGTAAATAGTTTCAAGGCCCCAAGCAGAGAGGCACAAAACATGGGAAGAGGGAGGTGGGGGCAAGGGAACTGGGACATGGTAGCTCCCAGCCTTCAGCAACTTGACACTGCCCCACCCTCTAAGCCAGTAGGCCTTGACCTGGTCTGACACAATTATCTCTTCACCCAGCCATTGGCACAGGGGTACATGGACTTGCAGTGCCTTCTGCCTCCTCTGCTTATCTGCACCAATTCCCTTCTGACCAGCCCTGCACAGTGCAATTATATTGAGGAAAGCAAGCAGCGTTTCCATTCAAAACTCTCTCTACCTAGTACAGACAAGCAAGAATATTTGCACTCATAGCCAGAGAAAGACAGGAGTCCTTCATGCCCTACAAAAGTAATTGCACTGACTTCCGTCATGATGCACAACTCAGCAACTGCATGCCCACCTTACTCACCCGTTCCCTTCCCCAGTTTTGCAAAGCTGTAGACCTGTGGCATTCACTAATGCCCCACTCTCCAAAATGGAAGCTCAAGCATACACACTGACACCTGAAGGCTGCTGGTCCTACCCATTCCATCCACCCATCCATGCCACAACCTGTCACAACACACTGTAGCAACAGAGGAATGACTTCCAATTGATGACTTGTGAGCAGGTGACATCCCCCTGCTTTGTGCTCTTTATCACAAACCATGCAACAAGTGGCTCGTGCCTGCTTCAAATACCCCTGTGTACTCTGTTTGCCTGGGACTGTCAATGACAACCTACATCCCACCTACCTGGTAACCAGTAACCCAGGCACTTTAGCCCCAACAAACAGTATAGTAAGTAGCAGAGTACACAAACAATATCAAAGCAAATGACCAGAGAGAATACCTCCTGCATCCACAACAAAGTGACCAAAAGGACAGATATATCAACTCACTCCCAATTTCACATATATCCTCTGAAACCTCACAAGAACACTAACTAGGGACCCACGCTCACATACCTACCTGCTACTTTACATACCTAGAGACAGGTAAGAGTTTCAGTGAGGTCCAGATTAGTGACCACATAGGCTATTCAGATACATCAAAACAAAACAAAAATTCAGGATACAGCAAACAAGCACATAATAAAGAAATATAATAAGATCTTGATGCCTCCAAGACAACAGATGATATCAAATCACATAAAGAAACAGGGTAAGATTTTTCTAGGAAGTGACCAAAATGAAGAAGCAAAAGATGTTTTGGAGGAATATAAGGCAACTGAACTACCTGATAAAGAATTCAAAAGACTAATATTCAGAGTTGTCCAAGAAATCAAGAAAGAGATCTGGGAAAACACAGGCAAAAACAAGGAAAACACACACAGAGTAATAGCTGAATTTAGTAAAACAACATAAGAACAAAATGGCAGAACAAATAGGCTCTTAGAAGGTCTCATGGATTGAATTATACCCACCCCCTGAAAGGACCCCCAACAGGAGAGACCCCTCCTCAAGTCACAGGTGATGGCGTAATCCCAATCAGTCACGAAGTCTGCAGCTCTATGCAACAGCAAGAGGCTTTTATTCCAGCTCGCTGGGGCTCAATCCATACTCTTGTCAGAGTAGAGGGAATGAGCCCTGAACAAGAGAATTACAGAGTATATAAAGGCGGGGTCTTACATTCCTGGGGGAGGTTGGGTTGGGGAAGGTTCCGTGTGGGGTAATTTTTTTGGTTTGTATTAGCTCGGGGCTAGGGCGGATATTTCGGGTGCATTTACTTCCTGGTATTTCTGAAACTAGCCTTTTGGGGTAAGTTCCTGGAACTCTGAAGGGGGGTTGGTTCTATAATGTCCTGTTGTTTCCAAAACCAGTTCTTGTGGTTAGGGAAGTGGCCCTTCCCGTTTTCGTTAGTGGCTATTTCAACAGTCAGGAATGTATGGGCTGAGTGCTCTAGAGGAAAGTTGTAAAAAGATCTTTTCCTTACAACAAATTTTTTCATGACACCCCCAAAGAATGCGTGTATCAGTTTGGCTAGGCCTAGATTCCTAGCATTGTGTGATTTTTCCCCTATATGTTATAATCTCGCCTCTATGATGGTAATGAGGGAGGATGGACAGCAATTATGTTGGTGAGGCAGGACTCAGCCTGTAAGATTACATTGTGCCTTGAGGCAATCTCTTGGTATACAGAAGTAAGAAGCAATCAGAGAGACAGGGGAACTTCATGCAACCAAGAAAGCAACAGCAGGACGAGAATGCATTCTGTGAGCCCAGGATCCCTGAAAATGAGAACTTCTTGACCAGGGAAGATTGAAGACAAGGACCTTTCTCTAGAACCGACAAAAAGAAAATGCCTCCCTAGAGCTGCTGCCCTGAATTTGGACATCTAGCCTACTTTACCGGGAAGAAATAAATTTCTCCTTGATAACACAACCCTAATTCAAATTCCAGCAGCTTCTTGAACAAGACAGAGAAACTCACCAACTTTGTATGGAGAGGAATGAAGACACTGACAAAGCACTACTGAAGAACTAAGTGGGATACCTCATGTTACCTGATCATGGAGCCTAGTATATTGCCATGGTAGTCAAGATAGCCTAGTATTCATACGACGGACACAGAGACAAACAGAACAGGACTGATAACTCACATGTAAATCTATCTACCTAAGGACAGCTGATATTTGACAAAGGGTCAAAGTCCATTAAATTAGGGGAATTCAGTGTCTTTAACAAAGGTGCTAGCATAAGGGGTACACATGTGTAAAAAGTGGAACGTTATTCATACTTCATACTGTATACAAAATCTAACTCAAAATGTATTCAAGACCTAAAATGGTAAAGATTATGAATGAAAAAATAAGCACAATACTGGGGCCCCTAATATATGGCATTAATATAATGCAAACCATAAATAAAAATGTGTAAATAGCAGAAGATAAACTTGATAACTGGGAACTTCTAAAAATTAAACATGCTCCTCAAAAGATTTCACTAAGAGCTTAAAAAGAAAACCTACAAACTTGGGAAAAGTTTTTTGTGGCTATAACATATCCAACAAGGGTCTAATGTTAAAAATTTGAAAAATACTTTGACATCTCAACAACAAAAAGACAAATAAGCCAATTAAAAAGTAGGCAAAGGATATGAACAGACACTACACCAAAGAAAACATTTAGGAGGCTGACACATGAATAAATGCTTGGAATTACTAGCTGTTAGAGAATTGCAAGTCAAAATTACAATGAGATACCATCTCAGCCTAACAAAACTGATAAGAATAAAAAATTAGAAAATAAATATTACAGAGAGTATGTAGAGATTTGAACTCACGTACTGCAGGTAGAAATGTAAAATGGTACAACCACTGTGAAAAAATAATATGGCACTTCCTTTAAAAGCTAGAAATAGTAAAACTGTATGATCCAGAAATCTCTCTTCTAGGAGTATATCCTAGAGAAATGAGAATCATCACAGGAATGGACACACACAGATGTGCTCATTGCAGCATTATTCACAATAGCAAAAAGATGGAAGCAACCTAAGTGCCCAGCAACAGATGAATGGATAAACAACTGATGGTACCTACACTCAGGGGAAAACTACATACACAGTGATGAAGAACAGTGCTGAATCTGTGAAGCATCTCACAGCATGGACGAATCCAGAAGGTGTTAAACTTAGAGAAATATGGTAATTAAAAAAAAAAAAAAAGATGACTATTGTATGAGACCACTCTTGTAAAAACTCAAGAGAAGATTTTCACAAGGAAAAAAAGTTCATTATGAGGGAGGAATGAATGAGAAATCACTAACTAGTTTGCAGACAAGTGACAACTTGGGTGAAGGGAAAACAACATACATATAGAAGAAAGCAGCACAATTTGACCAAAGGAAAGTCATAGAAGCTTCATAGACACATCCAGAGCTTTCTTGATGGACTTAGTTGTTGGGGCAGAGAGCTTGGAACCATGGTTAATTGACATAACACAGTTCATAAAGAAAATGTACAGCATCCTAGTTTGGTGAGTAATGTCTGGGTTCTTAAAAGCTCTTGAATGTCCATCTAAGATACATCTATTAGCACCCTCTCCTCTGGAGCAAAAGAGAATGAAGAAAACCAAAGATACAAGGAAAATATTAGCCAAGAAAGGACTAAAAAACAATGTGAACCACAGCCTCCACCAGTCTAAGCCCAGAAGTATAGATTGCCCACCTACTGTCACCAACTGCTTTGACAGGAGTTACAATAAGCAGTCCTGGACAAAGTCGAAGGAAAATGTATGAAAAATTAAAATTCAGACACAAAAAGGTAAGAGTTACTGAACTGAAAAGACTGCAGTAACTCCCGGGAGTATGGCCTCTAGTTGCTCCTCTGCTAACTCAGAACTGAAACCATTCCTAAAGCTCACTTTTCAGACAAAGATTAGACAAGCCTATAGAACAAACAATAACATTCTTGAGTAACAGACCTCTAAATTCAATCAAATATACAAGACCAGGTGGGCAACTCCTGTCCCAAACCAACCGACTGCTGTCTAGTTGATTCTGACTAATAACAACCCTACAGGGCACAGTCAAAAAGCTGACAGTTCAAATACACCACACACTCTGCTCCTGTCCCAGAGCAAGACAAAAAGTCAGGAAGGCACAGGAAAACTGGGCAAATAGACACAGGGAACTGGAGGAGGAAAGGTGAAAAATGCTGTCACACTGAAAGGATTGAAACCAATGTCTCAAAACATTGTGTAAGTTTTTTTAACGAGAAACTGATATGCATTGTAAAATTTCACCTAATGCAGAATATAATTCTTTTCTTACAGCACTTAATGTTGCATCATAAATGAAAAGTAGCCTTTGGAAAGGATGAAAACAATTTAAATTTTTAGTGTGGTTAATAAGTTTTGAGTGTTTGCTAACCTACAGAGAAGTACCCTTCTTTTTAAATTAGATATTTTCTTGGGAATTTCTAGAATGCCCTATTTATATTTAGACATGTATTTTTATTTATTCTGTAGAATATTTTCTTTATGTTATATACAATCAAAGAACTTTATTTTGTGTGCTTTTGCTCATATCCTACTCTGAAATGGCATACAGTTATTTTTCTATGTTTCATTGGTTAGTGAGAAACACTGGCAGCAATAGAGAACCTGTCTATACTAGTCTCTTGATAAATAAACTAGGTTATATCTGTAGGATTTACTGCCACAAATTTGTTGAAGCTTTAAGATCAGTTATCTCGTCTGCCAGTGGTAACGTTCAAATACAGACTTAGAATCCAGATACAGACCTCTCTGATTACAAAGACAAATCTTTATAAATAAAGTAAAATGATTGGTAGGTGCTTGTACTACAAAATGGATTACTTAATTAGAAGCTCAATGTTAAAATATCCATCCGAATTTTCTGAGAAATGTGGTAGCATATCCAAAAATACTGTAGTGTCTATTTGTTTTAGTAGTTATGTAAGAAGGCTTTTTCAATTCTTGCTCTTATAAAGGCTCTCAAAAAGTTTCCTGTATTTCACTGAAAATTATTCCTACCTACAAGTTATGGGAAAAGTAAACATCTCTTAAACATCTCCTTCATAATCATTAACTCCCAACTGCTAGAAAGGGACATCACAGCCAGTCAAATGGAGGGTCAGTCAAAGCAAGGGACATCCTCAAGGAGTTGGAGTAACAGTAGACGGAACAATAAATTTAAACATCACAACAATCCTGTAGATGGCATAGAGTTCTGTCACACATAAGGTCCCATGGATGGAAGGCAACTTGATGGCAACTAACAACAATAACAATCGTTACTATGTTGATCAAAGAAGATCTAAAAATCCCCTTTATTCATTCAACAAGTTGAACTTTTTAGTAGATGTTAGAAATATGAAGACAGTAGAAACAGAATCACAGTCTTTGATGAGTTTTCCAAACATTCTTACCTTCTGTGTTTGTTACTGTATAAATTAGGTTTTGAAATGTCTTCTGTAATCCACTGATGAAAAAAGTTGTAAACATAAAATTACTTCATAGGCTACCTGTATATTAAACTGGATCTTATTCGGGTCTAAGTTAAAATCTCAGCAAGCAGTAGCCAGTCCTGTGAATTCATCTTAGTTTAAATATTAAGCATAAAACCTGTATCGATGAGGTGTTCTTAGATGATGGTGGTGGCAGTAATATAAACTATTCCTAATAAGTAATAAAAATAAAAATGTTATGAGCCCATTTCTGCACTTGCTAACATCCTTCAAAAACAGGACTGCTATTACATTAAGGCCAACTAAGTAACTTAGAGTTTTACCACGAATAACAGACTGTCATTGAAAAAGTGATTTTAATGAACACATAATGCCAAACCCTATACAAGCCAGGTATCAAGGCAGACACATTCACATTTATTGTCATTTTCAGTCCTCGCAATGGTACTAAGAGGTAGGTATCATTCTAGAATGCTTTGGATGACAAAATTAGGTGTTCAATAATTTAAACGATTTATGCACATACACTTGGTTTACCATTCAAAAAGGTGAGTTTGAACACATACTACAGTCAATTGTTCTCTCCAGTTACATACTCGGTGTTTAGTAAGTGGTGTGGTGATGTAAGAAAGTTGACTAATACACCTCATTTGATTATTGTCACACAGTAATGTAAATTTAATGCATTCTAATACATTTAACTGATAGCCAGTCAAATATTTAGTGACACTAAGCAATACATACAAATTCCTTATTAATCAACTGTAAACATGTAGTTAGAATACTACACAACTGATTGGAAAAAAAACACATACCAAGATGGAGAAGAAGCTAACATGAGATCTTGAAAGTGGTTTGTACAGTATGTAATGGTAAACTGATTGGAATAAAGTTTGATCAAATGAATGGATACAAAGGAAGAACACAAACTGATAGACAAAACAGAATGTAAATTTTCTTCTGAAAAGACAGCTAATAATATATATAATAATTTTATATGACAACTTTTTCTGAGATAGTTTACATTTAAATTATGTATCTAGAAATATGAGGATTATTATTTAGTAAAATAAAATGACTAGACTTCCATCTCCTAATTTATTAGTCATTCAAATGACTATTCTCTATCTTCAAAAACTCCCTTCAGCTTCTCATGTCCCTTGTTTTCTTGCAGTAAGTCCACTCTTGTCCCATAGCTTTCTCATGGCTGATTTGACATTTTTATTCCGTAGTGTATAGATGAGTGGGTTCAGCATGGGGGTAATAACATTGTAGAGAACAGATACCAATTTGTCCACAGAGAAAGTAGAGAAAGGACGAGCATAGATGAAAATACAGGGTCCAAAAAAGAGTGTTACCACCATCAGATGGGAGGCACAGGTGGAGAGTGCCTTTTGTCTTCCTTCCTTGGATCGAATCTTGACCAGAATAGTGGTATAGGAAGAAACCAAAACCACAAAAGAGCTGGTAGAGATCAACCCACTGTTAGACACCATTAGTAATTCAATGGCAAAGGTGTCTACACAGGCAAGTTTGATGACAGGAGGAACATCGCAAAAGAAGTTATCAACATGACTTGGCCCACAAAAGGGAAGATGGATAGTAAGAAGTGCCTGAACAATGGAATGCACAAATCCCCCCATCCAGGAAGCAGCTACCAGAAAAGAACATAACCTTCGACTCATAACAGCGGTGTAGTGCAATGGGCGGCAAATTGCGACATAGCGATCATAGGCCATCACTGTGAGCAAGAACATCTCAGCTGCCCCTACCAAGTGGAGGAAGAAGAGCTGCACGATGCACTGGTTGTAGGTAATGACCTTTTCATTTTCAAGGAAGTCAGCTAGAAGCTTCGGAGTAGTTACAGTTGAATAACAGAGGTCCAAGAAAGAGAGATTACCAAGAAGGAAATACATGGGTGATGAATTCAGACACTTATCAGAGGCCACTGTGAGCATGATGAGGACATTGCCCACCCAAGTGGACACATAGAAGAAGAGAAATAATACAAAGAGGCATGCCTCTATAGCTGGTGTTTGGGAGAAGCCTGCTAGGACAAATTCTCTCACAGCTGTTTGGTTTTCATCCATTTGGCCTGATATGTCCTTAAAAACAATAATAATAATAAAAAGTAGAGTTAATCACATTAAAAAAACATTATATATTTCATGCCAAATTCAAAAATCTACTCATTTTAAAAGAGAGACATTTTCTCTAGGATGCATACTGATGAACTAGCTAGAACAAATTATTTGTCCTTGTTCATATGAATATATGTGTTTTCCAGTCAGCTCCAACCTTGAGTCAATGACAAGGTGGGCTAATAGGTTTTGGAGCAAGAAGTTACCTGGTCTTGGTCCTTTGCGTTTGACTGGATTCATCTTGTTCTTCCATCAGTCTCTATTTTCTTTCTCTGTTTCTCCACATTTAGTCCCGAGGAATGTGCTACATTTCCCCAAGATACTAATACTTAAAATATAAAATCTTTTGAAAAAAAAGAAAAGAAAAAGGTTGAAGGAAGAAAAGGAATTTCAGGAGAAGTTTTAGGATTCCAGAGAAGACAGTTAAGGATGTGTAGAGGTTTTACTTGGGATGGAAAGATTACTTTATGTGGATGATTAGGCTGCTCTAGTAGCCGTGTGCTTTTTCTTCCCCATCAGCTAACTCGTGCGGGGCCCTCTTTGGTGAAAACGGCTGGAGAAAGGACCATATTTCACCTTAGGCTTATTCCATTTTATTTATGCTAATGCATTTAAAATTACCTTTAAAATCATTTTCATTTTTATTGATTTGGTCAAATGAAAGTATACAGATCTTGGGTTTAAGAGGCAACAGAAACTTTAAGATAAAGAAAATTGTCTTCTTTAATTCTAAACTGAAATTATGACTGCTATCTATGTTTCCTGATTGCCAGTAAAATTTATTGTCTGTATAAAACACTTGTCATCTTAAATCATACTACAGGCACGTAGGCAGATTTTACTTTTTCTGATTCAAACGAAATCATAAAAGACCTCCTCATGCATTTGAAAGGCTCTCAGTTTTGATTACCTTGCCAAAACAAGTAAAAAATAATTGCTTCTTCAAAATAAAAACTAGCAATTCTTTTTATTTGTGTGAGTGTGTGAGTGAGTGTGTTTGTGTGTATTTTACCCATCTCTGTGTAAGCAATAGTGGAAGATTCTACTGCATGAGAAGAAGTAGGTGGTAGTTTATCGAGAACTTTATTGTGAGAGCTGTTACTGAATCACAACCCAAGCCATTTATGTCACACACAGAGCAATGTTTTGAGTAATTAAGACACACTTCACAATTTCAGTTTAGAATAATTTAAAGAAGAGAATTTCCTTTATCTTGTAGTTTCTGTTACCTCTTAAACCCGTGAACTGTATACTTTCATTTGACCAGATCAATAAAAATAAAAATGCTTTAAAAAATAATTTTAACTAAATTAGCATAAATAAAAGAGAATAAAATATATACACTCCTCAGTCGAGCTTATTACATAACTGTAAATATATCACTGGAATATGCTTTTTCAGAATTAAAAAATCAGGAAATTACCTGAATACCTCAAAATTTAATATTATTTTATTAAAATGATGTTTAAAAAGAGTTTTGTTAACATAGAAATAGTTACATAATAAAGATGAAAGGATATCAAGCTATCTTTTAAAATATATCAAATCCACAAACACAGGAAATTAAAGTATGCAGGAAAATAGACTAATGATGAAGACAATGAAATATTTATAAATGTGGATGTCGACTATTGAAACTACTTTCTTATTGCTAATTTTCAGTTTTCTATAAATGAACTCAATTGTATTTCTGATACTTGCATAAACTTTCTGTAGGTTTATGGGAAACTACACATATTTACTGTTTTGTTTTAATATAAAAATTTTGAAAAATTGGAAATCATTCTCTTCTTGACACTTACTTGTATTTACTTACAGTAATTAAGCTTCACTCAGTATCCATATGACTTATTTTCAGATTAATCATGTTTGTCTAAGTACAATATCAAATAACCTCAGATTTTTTAGGCAAGGTTTTTCAAGATGTATTTATTTTACAAGAAACATTGTACTATTTATTCGTTTTTCATGCTTTCTTGAATTACCAAGAATAATGCACTTATTGCTGAAGCTTAGAAGAATGAAAAGTATGAATAATCACTCTCCTAATACCAAGACATAAACACTATTAAGTTTAAACATAACTCTTAAAATTCTTTTCTAGTTCATTGTTTTGATTTATGTACTTAATATAACATGGTGTATGCAATCGAATGTACTACTGAAGAAGACCACCATTAGCATTAAGTGCTAATCACATGGTAGTGAGAGCGAGAGACCTTGTATTAAGTGTATGGGTACAGATAACAGAGTCATGAAGAAAGGCGTTCACCACAGTAGACTTCAGGGCAAATTACATACCTTTTGTCTTTAAACCATGGAGTCTTAGAGACTGCAGTCATAGATGCCTAACACATTAACACTGTAGAACTGACCCAGACAGTAAGAAGATAAGTAAAATAAGACGAAATCCTGGTTATGCTACAAATCATTAAGAATTTTTGATGTTTAGGGAATTAGGGATTCAGGTACTCACAGCAAAATCACAAAGGGAATCATTAAAAAACTTTAATCACAACCTTTTGCCAGAAAGTATGGAAAGCAAAAAATGCATACATGTTAGGGTCATAGTATAATGCAAGAATAAAAAGCAATGGATGAGAAAAGGAAATTCAAAACAAAACAAAAATGATGCAATAGATGCAATAGTGTCAGTTGGGGTTACTAAGGAGAGTTAGGTGCTCTTCTGGACCACAGAGCTGAGGCGGACAAGAAGGATAATGGAACATTAAGGAAGATTTGACATAGGTGACTTGCATTTCTCTGAAAACTGTCTCCTAAGACATGCATACTGTAAGGAGAGAAGGAGGAAAGGAGTATGAATAGAAGAGAAAAAGACTCAGAGATTGACAGTTAAAAAGCTTTTTTTTAACATCTCAAAATCAGATCACTGACTACATGTTATACTACCACTATCTACATATTTTTCTACAACTTGGTTTAGTCTTCGAAAATACACTGTGGATATCCTTTCATGTTTTCATGTGCTGTATCCAGATCTAATTATTCTTAATTGATGCAAAATCTTTCAAAAATCATGGATATGCTATAATAAAATATTTTATTAGTGGTCGTCTAGATAATCCATTTTTTTATCCCTATTACAAATACTGCTGCAACTAATACTTCTGTAGACACTTACTAAGTATTTTTAAGGCAGAGAATCCTGAAGATGAAATATCTGAAACAAAGGTTGTGTTGGGAATAGAGCTGCATGAAGCAGGGGTGGAGACACACCAGTCCGAGAGTCCAGCGAAGTTTATTCAAAAAGAAAGACAGTGAGGTCTGAACTGAGATGTGGTTCAGCCCATCCAATAGCTGGTGGAGAAAGCTTTTATAGTTTTAATGTTCAGATGAGGAAGCGAAGGGTGACTGATGCAAGTTATTTATGTTTTTTTTTTTTGGTCAAGTGCTGTGGGCGGCATACCAGACTGTTTTTAGCTAGTGGTAGAGTGTGATCATTGGATAAGATGACTCCCTGAATTCCGGGAACAGAGTTCCCTCACGTTGAGAGACTTCCCCGTCCCCCTCTCCCCCCGTCCCCAACAAAAGAGCTGTATTGATTTAGGCTCCTTGGTGTACATGCAATGTTCTGAGAAAATAAATCTAAATGCAGGGCTCTTAGGGTCAGACCATGTCATGGCAATGCTCACTGGTGTAGTCACAAGCTTTCACTACTTACTGAGTAATCGGAGGAAGAGGAAGAGAAATGTTTATCTTGAGCCAGTCTCTCTAGTGAGGAGGACCAAGAGTAATGTCTGGTCAACTCCATGCATTTCCCTTGTTGCATCATATACAAGAGAGGCAAGAAGCACTGGGTTTATATAACATGGGCCCGAGGATTATACCTATCAGAATGCATAGAAAAGAGGAAGAGAGTTTCTTGGCTAAGACACAGAGCATATCTTAACTTTCTGCCTGTGGCGCCTTTGTGCTTCAAAGAAACATTCCCTATTTCTCTAGCGACAAGATTACATTTCACAAGCCTACATCTGTTAATTGCATGGTGGGTTAGGAAAACACCAAGGGGTCGTTTCCTCATGGGACACTTTTTGATGTTGCCATGGTAACAGTTTGAGGCGATACCATTTACCCTACAATCCCAGAGAGAAGAAAACAAAACTCAATGCCTCAAGTTGATTCTGACTTTCAGAGACCCTGCAGGCAGAGAACTGCTTCCTAGAGTTTCCAAGGAGCACCTGACGGATTTGAATTGCTGACGTTTTGGTTAGCAGACACAGCACTTAACCACCAAGCAACCAGGGTTTACTATCCTTCAATATATGACCCTGTTTCCGTACTCTTCAGCGTTAATAATACACTTCCTTTTATCTTGATTTTTCAAACATGATCAAAACCCAAAACCAAACCCACTACCCTCGAGTCCATTCTCACAGTGATGGTATAGACAGAGTGGAATCACCCAGAAGCGTTTCCAAGGAGAGACGGCCGATTTAAACCGCTGTCTGGTCAGCAGCCTTGTTCCTTAGTCACTGGGCCGCCAGAATTTCCCAAGGGTATTACATGATGTAAATGTCTGAAATATTTACCCCCAGACTATCTTTGTGCGTGTGTGTCTGTATGTGCACATATAATGGAAGTATAAATTATATAAAGTGCAAAAATCTTAAATTTAAAATTGATCACACTTTTACTTCTGTAAATTTCCAAACAAATGAAGACATAAAACAATAACAGTTCCTTGATGACTTCTATGTACCCCTGTAACCTCAAAAGATTGCCTTTTTTATAACTTCCTCTGTGAAACTTACTGAGTTTTGCCTGTATTTGAACTTTGTATAAACAGGATTGTACACTTTACACTCATGCTGTGGGTTGGCTATTTTCACTTGGTATTATGTTTGTGAAATTTAGCCATAGTATTACATATATTAATGTTTGTAGTTTCTTATTGCTAAAGAGCTTTATTATTGCTTCCATTGTATGAACAAAGCCCTGCTACCACAGTGGTTAAAAGCTATGACTGCTAACCAAGTGGGTGACAGTTTGAACCCACCAGCTGCTCCCTGGAAACCCCATGGGGCGGTTTTACTGTGTTCTGCAGGGTTGCTATGAGTTGGACTCAACACAATAGTTTTTTTTTTTTAATTATATGAATGCGCCATAATAACATACAGTGTTGTCACTCATGAAAAGGACAGCTGTCCTTATTTTACGTATCTGTTATGTTTTCGTAGTTGTCTGTGTGAAAACCTTGTACAAATTTCATTATATTTAATCTAATTTGAAATTTGTATATTATGGTGAATTTTTAAAATTTTCTTTTAGTTTTTGATTGTTGTAGCAACTTTGCTACTTTTATTAATCTCTAATAATTTGTTTGTGGATTCTACACTTAAAATCGTGTCACTTCAGAAATATGGCAGGTCTATTCCTTTTCTTTTCCTCAAACTATTCTTTCCTTCCAGGATCACTTGCCATTCCGTATGAATTTACAGATCAGCTTTTCCATTTCTGCAAAAAATGCCATTGGAATTTTGATAGGAATTGGATTGAATCTACAAATCACTTTGAGTAATATTGACATCTTAACAATATTAAATATTCCAATCCATGCACATAGATGTCTTTGCAGTTATTTAGGTCTTCTCTAATTTCTTTCAACAAAGTTTTGCGTTTTCAGTTGTATAAACATTTCACCTTCTTGTTTAAATTTATGTCTCAATATTTTATTGTCTTAGATGCTACTGTAAATGGAATTGTTTTCTTAAATTCACTTTACAGATTGTTCATTACTTGAGCACATAAATGTAACTGATTTTTTTTTAACTTTGTGGGGAAAAGAAATCATTTTACTCTCAGTTAAATGGACTGTCTCCTTAGATTCAAAAAAATAACTCTTGAAGTAACTGGAATGCTTTACAGCTTACAGGAGACACCTAAGAATTGGTGCTGGTGAACGGGTATTGATCAAACCGGAAAGACTCACATGGAAGGATAATAGAACTAGCCTATCATGCAGGACTGACCAGAAAAGCAGAAAACATGGAGGCTCAGAGAGCCTCCTGATTAACAAGAACCTATGCTTTCAGGAGGTAAGGCACCCCTAAGGATGTGGAACTCTTTGCAGAAACCTTTCCAGACCTTGCTCTATACATCTTTTCATTTGTATACTTCTAGGTTATAATTAATCTGTAATGATAAGTATGGTATAATAGGAATTATGTGAGAAGTTTCAAAGAATTATCAAACTCAAGCAAACTGTTTGAGCCATAGGTCTAAAAGCAAGGATGTTGTGTAGACTCCCCAGCTTGTACCTCTTATCTTGAAAGATTAGTGGAAAACCAGCCCCAGCTGGTGACCTGTAGTGTAGAAGGTTAGTGTGTCATGTGAACTCCTCAAACTTGCTTCTGGCATCTTCCTATTTGGCAATCTGATGGATGATATCCTTTTAAACTGTGAGCTCTGATCTAGCTCCAGGTTACTAGTGTCAGATACAAACAGTACTGTGGAGCAGTCAGTGAGGATAGAGAAGTAGAAATATGAGGACTGGATAAATGTCCACAATTTGGGGCTTGAATTTATGCTGATCCTTTCTGTACAGTCTTATACCCTGCAACTTTGCTGAATTCATTTATTAGTTTTAGTAAAAAATTTTTGTACATTCTTGGTAATTTTCTCTATGTAAGACAATGCCATGTGACTGGATATAATTTTACTTCTTTTTTCAGTTTGGATGTCTTTTATTTATTTTTCTTTCCTAATTAATTCTCTGCATTAAAACTTCCAATACAGTGCTAAATAGCAATGATGAAAACAGACTTCCTTGTCTTGCTCCTGATTTTAGCGGAAAAGCATTCAGTCTTCACCACTGAATATGGCATTAGTTCTGGGTTTTTTCGTAAACCCTTCTTTATCATGTTGAGGAAATTCACTTCTATTTCTAGTTTTCTGAGTGCTTTTTAATCAGGAAAAGATGTTAAAGTTTAGCAAGGGCCTTTTATTGCCTTTTGTTTTTAAATCAACTAATGTGTTCATTTTTTTCTTTGTTCTGTCAGTGTGGTAAGTTACACTGATAGCTTTTTGTTATGTCGAACCATACTTGCATTCCTGAAATAAATTTCATTTGGTTTTTGTGATGGTTAAGATTACATGTCAGGTGGGGTGGTCCACGATTTTCAGTGTTTGGGCAGTTGTATAATGTTGTGATCACTTCCATGGTAGAATCTGCTGAATGGTATCAGCAGGGCTAGTGCCTGTGGTGCCTCACTTGCCCCTCAGCCTTATCTCTCTAGGCCCTATGCTGCCTACTTCCTTCCAGCTTATCTTGCCAAGGTTTTTGGCTTGTTGTCCAGCTGCTGCCTTCTATCTTGTCTTCTGACCTCTGTTTCTTGGGATTTGAGCTAGATCTTGGGTTTCATCAGTCTTCAGAGTCTACGAATAAGAATCCTGTTCCCTGACCTGCTGATCTTGGGTTCTCCAGCATCTGCAGCTACATAAATAAGGAGAAAGTTTGCAGTCTTGCCTGCCACCTTGGAATTCATCAGCCTTCCCAGCCTGTGAGAGGGAATCCTGCTCTCTGACCTACAAACCTCACTGGCTTCTGTGGCTGAGTCGTAAGAGGTCTCTGTTCTGATTCCGGACTTGGGACCTTTCAGTTTCTACAACTGAGTGATGTGTTTCCTTCATATAATTTATGTATGTTTACACACTTTATTGCTTTTGCTGTGTACAGGAAACAGCCACGGATGGTCTTCTTGGTGAATATAACAGCCTGTTATATTCAGTTGGCAATATTTAATTTAGGATTTTTGCAGTTATGTTCATAAGGGATGTCAGTTTGTAATTTTTTTTTTCTTCTGATGTATATGCCTGGCTATTCTATCAGTGTAATACTAAGTTATATAATTAGCTAGGATCTGCCTTATCATTTCCTATCTTTAAAAGAGTTTAAGAAATATTGGCATGAATCCTTTAAATGCATGTGTGAGAGTTCACCAGTGAATCCATTTGGCCCTATATCTTTCTTTGCTGGGTGGTTTTTTGTTACTGATTGAACCTCTTTATTTGTTATGGGTCTGTTAATAGTTTCCATTTCTCCTTGAGTCAGTTTAGGTAATTTCTATATTTCTAAGTATTTGTCTATTGCATCTATGTTCTCCAATGTATTGGTGTATAATTTTTCACAATATGCTCTAATAATATTTATTTTTGTAAGGATGGTAATAATATCCACTCTTTGATTTCCAACTTTAGTTATATGTGTCTGAAACAAGATAAAAGAACTGGTGTGCTCTCTATTGGGATATAATAAAATGAATCCAGACACTGAGTGTCGAGAGTTTCAAGTATCTTTCAGTGGGTAAAGCTAGGAACCCTATTATACGCAATATGAGAACTACCAATTAAGTTTGCAAATTCATCCTAGAAAAAGTGCTACTTTCCTCGTTCCTGAACATCAATGTTGTCACCTTCAAAGTATTTCCCGTGGGAAGCTATGCACCAATGCCAGCACCTAGTCCACCCTTTAAAACAATTTTGGAAATTTTTGTGGAATGGCCATCACAGGAGTCATATTACTCATGATGTCCTGTATGTCATCAAAATTACTTCCTTTCAATATTTCCTTTATCTGTGGGCAAAGAAAAAATTCATAGGAAGCCAGCTCAAGTGAGCAGGGAGGGTGTTCCAATGCAGTTATTTCTTATTGCCCAGAAATTCCCTCACAGACAACAATACAATTAAGTTTATGAACTTGTCACTGTACACAACGGCCATTTCAGAAAGCATTCCAAGATTGCTTTGAAGGGTGGACTACGCATTGGCATCAATGTATAGCTTCCCAAGGAGAATAGTTCAAAGTATCGCCCAATAGTGATACTCAGCAATGAGGTATATAGCATTTAGAGCAATTAAGTTTGTGGACTTTATTGTCAGACCTCGTGTTATCTCATGAAAGCACATATATTTACATATTTTCTATACATACCCTTCTGTAAATGCTTTAAATGAGTAAATATAGGACTTTCCATACAATGTTGAGTACAAGTAATGAGAGAGAACATTCTTATCTTGTTCCTAATCTTAGAGAAAAAATAATTCAGTCATTTACCATTAATTTGAAAATTACTGAAGAGGCTCCATATTGGATTATGAAAGTTCTGTTTTATTCTTGGCTTTCTGTTTCAGTTTACATAATTCTAGTGACCTGTCTTCATGTTTGCTAATTCTGTACTTAACAGTAACAACTCTGTTCATAAGCCTGTTGAAGATTTGTGTTTTATGTTTACAACATTTGCATTTGACTCATTGTTAGTGTTTTCTTTATTTCCACGGTAATTACCTATCTGGCATTGCATGCTCTTGACCTTTTCTGTCATAGTATTTAGCTTATTAATGATAATTATTTTAAATTTCCTGTCAGGTAGTTCCAATCTCTTTTAGGTAGGAGTCTGGTTCTGATAACAAATTCACCCCTTAGCAATCAGGTTGCGTTTTTTTTTTTGTGTGTGTGTGTGTGTGGTTTTTTTTTGCCTTTTAATTTCACCACATAATTTTTTGTTGAAAGATGGATACGTTTTATAGAACAGTAGAAATTAAACTAAATTGTTTTTTAATGCCTGATAATGGGTAAGCCTTTCCTTATGTAAGGTCTTTGGTGTAGAAATTTGGGCTAATTTAGTTGGAGGTTGGCCTGTGTTCAAGGTTTAATTTTGATTATTATGATTATTTTCAGTATACCATAGACTTCAAAATTCTATCCTGTTACATGTAGAGTGAAGAGTGGTTTACAAGAGTACTGTCTGACAGTTTTAATCTCTAGGTCTTCTGCTTGTGCTATACCCTAGAGAGTGTCTCTTTCTTTTCATGGTCTTGTTCTTCCTCATCCAGTATTCTGCTGTCAATTGTTATTTAAAGATACTTAGCTATTTGTAGAGTATAAGGGCAACAGAAGGGCATTCTTTGTTCTGGTTATGCCTCAGTGTTAAGTATACACTGTATCCTTTGTATCTCACCCTAATGTTGTTCTCAGTTCTTCTGCCCCTCCCCACTTACAGTTGTGTGGCCAACGTGCAATTCTTTTTTCCAGAAATAGTTTCTCTATATTTCCTTCTCCTCACTGCGAAAGGTTTTTACTATTGTCTCAATGACATCTGTTCTTGTTGCCCATACCCTTAAAGATTTAAGTTTTTACTTCATAGTAGAAATAAGAACAGATGGAAGGAGGGCCAAGATGGTCGACTAGACACACAGTTCCTCAATTACCTCTGACAGCTAAGGTCTGGAATGATAATTGAAGGGAACAGCCTGGATATCTGGGGAGCCCAAGGGTCTGGCATAGCAATGTCAGTTGGAATACGTGCCAGTAATGCGGTAACTACCTCTTTCAAAGACAAGACAGCTGACTCATCATTTGGGAAGATTGCAGGTACTGACACCTGCAGAGGCTATCTGCTGACTAAGGGCACCACTGCTCCTCCACCCTCTCTTTTCTGAGCTGCGTTATAGATTCTGCTATTTCATGGCAGAAAGGGAAGCTCAGGTGAGACACCACATTAGTTAGCTGGGAGGTGGAGTCACCCTACTGGAAGTCTTCACTGGGGCTAATGCTCAAGTGGAGAAGCAGAGTCTGTATGGAAAATGTGTCTCCAGCAAAAAAGCTGTATTTAGGATGGTGGTGGCTAGAGGTACAGCTGGGGCCTAGCAGAGAATGGTAGCATGGCCATAATGCTTCCCTACTTTGAACCATGTCTGGGACAGCTTATGAGGTGCTTTAATTGCCAGTTGTAATATAGGGCCTGCCACACCATAGGACCTGTATGATTTTGGCAGCTGTTGGACAGCTCCTCATTTAGCAGTAAAGTACCGTTTTAAAATAAGGCCACCTAGAGAACTAACAGGTGAGCAGCCTAGCAGCATCTACTTTATCCTTCATTGATCCACATCATAGCATTGGCTGAATGCCCCCTGGTGACTCCAAAAGTAGGGCACCTTTATGCCAGCTAGGAGGCAGATCTTGCTACCCCAGAGAGTCCACCTGGGGCCAGCCACAAGAGTATGCAGAGACAGCTGATGACCAAATCCCTCTTAGAACTACTCATCAGCTACGGCTGAGGAAATATCAGACAAACAGAACAGCTTATGGACAGCAAGAAGGCAACAATGCATAGATAACTATTTCAAGAAACAGTCCACCATGGCTCTGGAAAAATCCCAAAATAAAGAATCAAAAAACTTCCCAGATGAGGAAGCCTTTCTGAAAGTACTGGAGGTTCAAAACAAAAGAACTGTATAGAAAGCCCTCCAAAAGATTAAATGAAATGCAGCAGAACAAAATGAAAAATTAAGAAAACTCTTTGAACTGATGAAACATCAACTATGTGAAATCCAGCAGATCGATAATAAAATTGCAGAATTAGACAATTCAATCCAAAGCCAAAAGACAGAACTGAGGAATTAGAAGCCAGAGATAGTGGGCTTGAGGATAGAGCAACTGACACCAGCATTTATGAGGAGAAATCATAGAAAAGGAATAAGAAAGATGAAGAAGAAGCATTAAGAAATATGTGTGATTCTATTAAGAGGAATAATCTACAAATAACTGGAGTTCTTAAACAGGGAGGGATAGCTAAAAATCAGAGTTACTGACAGAAAAATTCACTGAAATTATGAAAGAAGAGAACATAGACTTCCAAGATGCATATCAAACATGACAAAAAAAAAAACCCAGAAAAAAGACACCAAGATATATTATAATAAAGCTTAATAAAATGAATCATAATGAGAGGCTCTTAAAGGCAGCAAGGCTTAAAGCAAAGTGAACAGAGAGAGGCTCTATAGGCTTTTGACTGACTCCTCAGCAGAAACAATGTTGGCAAGGATGCAGTGGGGTGACACATTCAAATCCTTGAAAGAGAAAAACTTCAAACCAAGAATCATGCATCCTGAAAAACTGTCTCTCAAATATGATAGTGAAATTAAGACATTCACAGATAAACACAAACTTAGAGACTGTGAAAACCAAACCAAAACTATAAGAAATACTGAAAGAACCTCCTTTCTTGGAAAAACAAAAACATTAAGTTCATACTTAAGGAGGTAATGCAGGATACAACATCCAGAATCATACTGAGTTAGGCATTACAAAGCTCAGTCAAAGCTAAAATACTAAAAGAAGTGAGCCAGTGATCATAACACAAAGACTATGACACCATCACAACTAAAAAGAGGGATACAATACAGTATTTATAGCCCTATCAGATAGAGAGGAAACTAAAAAGATATGCAAAAGTTAAACTTAGAATACTAATGGGGATCATAAGGGGACCCACAAAGCAAAACAATAATGTGACATATCAAAACAAGAAACATAAGATAGGAGTGTCAACAAACACAAAACCAACATTGAAAAGGATGAAAAGTCAACCATAAAGAATGACCCAGAACAGAATATAGAGAGCAACATAGAAAACATCAACAACACAAAAATAAAAGCATCAAAATGATAGTACTAAATACACACCTATCAGTAATCACACTGAATGTAAATGGACCAAATGCTCCAGTAAGGAAACACTGAGTGATGTCCTGGATCAAAAGACACAATATGTCTATATGTTGGTTACAAGAAGCACACGTTAGACTCAAAGATATGAACAAACTGAAAATTAAAAGTTGGAAATATATATATACATACCAAGCCAATAACATAAAAAGAAGAGCAGGAGTGGCAATGCTAATCTCAGATAAAATAGGCTTTAATGTAAAATCCATTATCGTGGACAATAATGATCACTATTCACTGCTGAAAGGTTCAATACATAACCAGGACATAACAACATTAAATATTTATGCATCCAATACCAGAGCATCTAAGCATGGAGCAAACACTGACAACACTGAAAAATGAGATAGATCACTGCACAATTATAGTAGGAAACTTCAACACTCCACTTACAGCAATGGATGGATAATCCAGAAAAAAGCTCAATAAAAATGCAGAAGACCTTAATGTGACAGTTAACTAACGAAACCTCACTGACATGTACAGAACTTTTTACCCATCAACAGATGAGGACACCTTCTTCTCCAATGCCCATGAAACATTTTCCAACATAGCCCATGAGTTAGGACATAAAGCAAGTCTCAATAAAATCTAAACCATTGAACTGTCCCAAAGTATCTTCTCAGACCATAAAGCCATAAAAGTAAAAGTCAATAACAGAAAAAACATACAAAGAAATTTGAACTCATGGAAACTGAACAACACTTTGCTCAAAAATCTATGGGTTATACAAGAAATAAAGAACAAAATAAAGAAATTTATGAAATCAAATGAGAATGAAAATACATCCTACCAGAACCTGTGGGATACACCCAAGACAGTGCTCAGAAGTCAATTTATCTCTATAAATGTGTACATCTGGAGTGAAGAAAGGACCCAAAGAATTAACTCTACAGCTTGGGTAAGTAGAAAGAGAATAACCAAAGAAACCCTTAGGCACCAGAAGAAAACAGATAATAAAAATTAGAGCAAAACTAAATGAATTCAAGGGTAGAAGAATGAATGAAAAAATTAACAAAACCAAAAGCTGGTTCTTTGAAGAGACCTTCAAAATTGATAAAACATTGGCTAAATTTACAAACGAAAAGCAGGAGAGGGAACAAATAACCCAAATAAGAAATGAGATGGGAGATATCACAACAAATCCAACTGAAATCAAAAGTATCATAACAGAATACTACAAAAGACTGTACTCTAACAGATTTGAAAACCTAGAGGAATTGGACAGATTTCTAGATTCATATCAACTACCAGAATTATCATAAGGAGAAGTAGAACAACTTAATAAACCCCTCACAAAGGAAGAGATTGAAAAAGTCTTCAAAAAACTACCAACCAAATAAAGCACTGACCCAGATGGCTTCATCAGAGAATTCTAACAAACTTTTAGAGAAGAGTTAATTCTAATGCTACTGACGTTATTTCACAGCATAGAAAGGGATGGAATACTCCCCCATTCACTCTATAAAGCCATCATAACCCTGATAAGAAAGCCAGAGAAAGATCCCACTTGTCACAGATTGAATTGTGTCCCCCCCCAAAATATGTGTAGCCATGTGGCTGGGCCATGATTTCCTGTATTCTGTGATTGTCCTCCATTTTGTGATTTTGCTGTGCTGTATGTTAAAGGATTAAGGTGGGACTGTAAATCCCTTCAGAAGATCACCTTCCTGCTCCACTGTACAGGGAGTTTCCCTGGAGTGTGGCTTTCACCACCCTTAATCCTTTCATGTTGCAAGAGATAAAAGGAAAAGGAAGCAGGCAAAGAATTGGGAACCTCACACCATCAAGAAAGCAGTACCAGGAGAAGAACACATCCTTCAACCCTGAGGTTCCTTTGCCAAGACGCTCCCTGGACAAAGACTGATGCAATACCGGACTTTCTTCCAGAGCCGACAAGAGGAAAAGCGTTCCCCTGGAGTGGACATACCACTCTGTGGTATTTCTGTTAGAGCAGCACTAGCTGTCTAAAACATCACTACAAAGGAAAATCACAGACAAATATCACTTATGAACGTAGAGCAAGAACCTTCAACAGAATTCTTGCCAATAAAGTTTAACAACTTATTAAAAAAGTAATTCATCATGACCAAGTTGTATTCATAACAGGCACACAAGGCTGGTTAAAAATCAAAACAACAGGGGGGCGGAGTCAAGATGGCGGACTAAGCCCACGTCTCTTCCTATCCCTCTGGAAACCAAGACCTGAACTGACAATCAAACAGAGCCTTCTGAGCACCTAATCAGCCTCAGGACACGGCACAGAGCTGTTAATTGGGACTTTATATCATTCAGCGAAAAACCTCCTCTCTTTCGCTGACTCCCGCTACTGGGTAGCCCCGGCTCTCACGGACAGAAGGTAAACGCACCATTTTGACTTTTTTTTCCTCTGTCTTGGCTGGCGGGCGGAGCTGGGCCTTGCCCGGCGGCTGGACTCAGACACGCTGCTGGGGGGATAGGCAGGTGAAATTCCCATGTTCTGAGAGCCAGGCTCGGGACTCTGTTAATGTAGAAACTTTGAGCCTTTCGTTTTGTAGCTGCCTCAGTGGGGTTTGTGCGGAACTCCATGGTCAGGGTGCGGGATGCCATGTTGGTACCAAGATTTTAGCGGGACCTCGTTCTTAGCCTGGGAGCCAGCGCGTGCAAACGGGACAGCGCTTCTCCATCAGAAAAGTAGTGATTTTGCATAGTGCTGCCTACATTGGGGGCCCTGCAACAGAAGCAGAGGAATCGCTGCCTCTGGGCATCTTTAGCCCCCCTGTCTGCTGCCTGTGTGGAGGACGCCATCTTGGATACGGTGGCCGCAGCTGGACCTAATTCTTAGCTTGGGAGCCAGAGCCTGCTCACAGGAGAGCGCTTTTCTATCACAAAACCAGTACTCGACGCAGTGTTGGATAAGGCTAGGCCCTGTCAGCAGAGGCCACCAGGGCACTAGCAGTGCTGTATTCTGAACTAGTTTGTTATCATCTGGGGTTGGATACAGTGGTGCTTACTTTGTCAGATGGGAAGAGGGACCTCTACACCTGAAAACCTAACTGACTTGTGAACTGGTCAGATACCTTTTGCTTTACATTTGAAGACAGCCTAGAGAAACATTTGCAATCCATCCTCACAGTACCTCTTCCAGCCTCTATATACTCACATGGGACCCAAAAAGCAACAGACAATTGTGGCATACAAGCAATCACTCATGGCTTCAGAAGGCTCCCAAACAAAGCAACCAAGGAGTTTTCAAGATGAAGAAACTTTTATGAAAGCATCAGGAAGTGAATACAAATTGATTATACACAGGGCCCTTCTAGACCTTATACAAAATGCAGCACAACAAAATGAAAAATTAAGCAAGTTGTTCGATCTGATGGAACACCAGTACTCTGAAATCCAACAGATCAAGAAGAAAATCAAAGACATAGAAGCTTCCATGCAAACCCAAGAAAACAGAATGGAACAAATTGAAAAAAGAATTTCTGTCTTGGAAGACAGAGCTACTGATGCCAGTGTCTATGAGCAGAAATCAGAAAAAAGAAACAAGAAAAATGAAGAAACATTAACAAGCATGTGGGACTCTATTACGAGGAAGAACCTTCGATTAATTGGAGTCCCTGAACAGGGTGAGACATCTCAGAACACAGAGAGTATTGTTGCTCAGCTGCTGACAGAAAACTTCCCAGAAATCATGAAGGAAGAGAATATAGACATCTCAGATGCATATCGTACGCCACCCAATATAGATCTGGAAAGAAAAACTCCAAGACATATTATAGTCAAGCTTAACAAAATGAAACATAAGCAGCAACGCTTAAAGGCAGCAATACTCAAGGCAAAGCTAACATTCAGAGGGAAACCCTGTAGGCTCTCGTCAGATTTCTCAGCAGAAACCATGCTGGCACGGAGACAGTGGCACGACACATTCAAAGTCTTGAAGGAGAAGAACTTCTGACCAAGAATTATATATCCTGCAAAACTGTCTTTCAAACATGAAAATGAAATTAAGACATTTCCAGATAAACAGAAACTCAGAGACTTTGTAAAAACCAAACCCAAACTACAAGAAATGCTGAAAGAAGTTCTTGGCTTTGGCTTAGAAGAAGGAAACCACTAACTTTATATTTTAGAACGACACACTACTCAATACTCATTTAGGGAAGGCTCTAAAGTAAATCACAGCTTTGAATTGGAAAGAAGCAATCCAGTGATCATCATGAAAACTATGGTGTCATCATAATAAAAGAGGGATTCACTACAGTCGTTATACTCCTTCCAGATGGAGAGGAAGATGACCAGACTGGTAGTAATTAAAATTAGGTTTATAAATAGTTTATTAAGGGGGTTCATAGGGGCAGCTGTAAAGTACAACAAACATGTATCATACCATTTCAAGAAATCTAACACACGAGTCTCAACAACTATAAAACAAGCTTTGAAAAAGGTGAAAGATCAACTCACAAAAAAGAATGTCCCAGAACAGAGTAAGAACAACAGAGAAAACATCAACATAAAAATAAACATATCAAAATGGCAGCAGTGAACACATACCTATCAATAATTACATTGAATGTGAATGGACTGAATGCTCCAGTAAAGAGACATCGAGTGTCATCTTGGATCAAAAGACACGACCCATCCATATGTTGTCTACAAGAAACTCACTTGAGACCTAAAGACAGGAACAAACTGAAAATTAAAGGATGGAAGAATATATATTAAGCTAACAATGAACAAAGAAGAGCAGGGGTGGCAATTCTAATCTCACACAAAATCAAATTTAATGTCAAATCCACCATCGTGGACAAAGATGGACACTATTTACTGATGAAAGGTTCAGTACACAAGCAAGACTTAACTATATTAAACATTTATGCACCTAATATCAGAGCACCTAAATATGTCGAAGAAACACTGACTATGCTCAAAAGAGTGTTAGATGACTCCACAATAATAGTGGGAGACTTTAACACTCCACTCTCATTACTAGACAGATCATCTAGAAAAAAGCTCAGTAAAGATACAGAAGATCTCATTGACACAATTAATCAACTAAACCTCATTGATATATACAGAAGTTTCCACCCATCAGCAGACAACTACACCTTCTTCTCCAGTGCACATGGAACATTCTCCAGAATTGATCACGTGATAGGCCATAATGCAATGCTTAACAAAATCCATACCATTGAATTATTGCAAAGCATCTTCTCAGATCATAAAGCCATCAAAGTTGAAATCAATAGCAGAAAAAACAGAGATAGAAAGTGGAACTCTTGGAAACTGAACAACGTCTTGCTCAAAAAAACATGGGTTATAGAGGAAATCAGGGATCAATTAAAGAAATTCATGGATTCCAATGAGAACGAAAACACTTCCTACCAGAATCTATGGGATACAGCCAAAGCAGTGCTCAGAGGTCTGTTTATCTCCATAAATGCACACATCGGGAAGGAAGAAAGAAACCAAATCAAGGAACTAACTCTACAGCTTGAACAAGTAGAAAGAGAAAAACAGACGAACCCCTCGGGCACCGGAAGAAAGGAGATCATAAAGATTAGAGCAGAGCTAAATGAATTAGATAATAGAAAAACAATTGAAAAAATTGAAAAGACCAAAAGCTGGTTTTTTGAAAAGATCAACAAAATTGATAAACCACTGGCTAAACTTACTAAAGAAAAATAGGAAAGGAAACAAATAACCCAAATTAGAAATGAGAAGGGAGTTGTCACCACAGATGCAACAGAAATCAAAAACATCATAACAGAATACTACGAAAGACTGTACTCTAACAAATTTGAAAACCTAGGGGAAATGGACCAATTCCTTGACTCATACCACCTACCCAAATTATCACAACGTGAAGCAGAACAACTTAATAAACCCATCACAAAGGAAGAGATTGAAAATATCATCAAAACACTGCCAACCCAAAAAAGTCCGGGCCCAGATGGCTTCATGGCAGAATTCTACCAAGCATTTAGAGAAGAGTTATCCCCAATACTATTGAAACTATTTCACAGTATAGAAAGGGATGAAGTACTCCCAAACTCATTCTACGAAGCCAGCATAACCCTGATACCTAAGCCTGGGAAAGATCCAACAAAGACAGAGAACTACAGACTGATATCACTCATGAACTTAGATGCAAAAATCTTCAACAAAATTCTTGCCAACAGAATACAACAACATATCAAGAAAATAATCCATCATGACCAAGTGGGATTCACACCAGGGATGCAAGGCTGCTTCAACATCAGAAAAACAATTAATGTGATTAACCACATAAATAACACAAAAGACAAAGATCACCTGATTTTGTCCATTGATTCCAAAAAGGCATTTGATAAAGTCCAACACCCATTCATGCTAAAAACTCTTAGCAAAATGGGCATAGACAGCAAATTCCTCAACACAATAAGGGCCATTTATACAAAGCCAATTGCTCACATCATCCTGAATGGAGAGAAACTGAAAGACTTTCCCCTGAGATCAGGAACTAGACAAGGATGCCCACTGTCACCTGTCCTATTCAACATTGTGCTAGAAGTTCTAGCCAGAGCAATTAGACAAGACGAACAAATAAAGGGCATCTGCATCGGCAAAGAGGAAGTTAAAATCTCCCTGTTTGCAGATGATATGATTGTATATACAGAGAACCCCAAAGAATCTATAAGTAAGTTACTCAAACTGATGGAAGAGTTCAGCAAAGTCTCAGGATACAAGATAAACATAAGTAAATCAGTAGGATTCCTTTATACCAACAACGAGACTGTTAAGGAGGAAACTATCAAATCTATACCATTTGTGATAGCCCCTAAGAAGATAAAGTACCTAGGAATTAATCTAACCAGAGAAACAACAGACCTTTACAAAGAGAGCTAGAAGCCCTTACAAGAAACTAAGAGAGACTTAGATAAATGGCAAAACCTACCCTGCTCATGGATAGGAAGACTTAACATTGTGAAAATGTCTATTTTACCCAAAGCAATTTATTTATATAATGCAATCCCAATACAAGTTCCAGCATCATTTTTTAATGAGATGGAGAAACAAATCACCAATTTTGTTTGGAAAGGGAAGAAGCCCCGGATAAGTAAGGTACTACTAAAGAAAAAGAACACACTGGGAGGCCTCTCATTACCTGACCTTAGAACATACTACACTGCCACAGTGGTCAAAACAGCCTGGTACTGGTACAAGAACAGACAGACTGATCAATGGAACAGAATTAAGACCCCAGAGATGACACCATCTGCCTATGAACAGTTGATATTCGACAAAGGCCCTAAGACATTAAATTGGGGTAAAAACAGTATCTTCAACAAATGGTGCTGGCAAAATTGGTTATCCATCTGCAATAAACTGAATCAAGATCCATATCTTACACCTTATACAAAAACCAACTCCAACTGGATGAAAGACCTAAATATCAAACCTAAAACGATAAAGCTCATCCAAGAAAAGGTAGGAACAACAATGGAAGTTTTAATACACAATGAGGACAGACTCCAAAATCTGTCAAAGAAACCTCAATCAACAGAAGAGAAAGTAGATAAATGGGAACTATTAAGAATCAAACACTTTTGCTCATCCAAAGACTTTATTAATAGAATTAAAAGAACACCCAGAGAATGGGAAAAAATATTTGGCAACTCTATGTCAGACCGACGCCTGATCTCCATAATCTATAAGATACTACAAAATATCAAGAAGAAGAAGATAAACCATCCAATTAAGCGATGGGCAAAGGAGATGGACAGACACTTCACTAAAGAGGAGATCCAGGCAGCCAAAAAACACATGCGGACATGTTCACGATCTTTAGTTATTAAAGAAATTCAAATCAAGACGACAATTAGATACCATCTCACCCCAACAAGATTGGCCATGATCCAGAAAACACAAAACAACAAATGCTGGAGAGGCTGTGGAGAAAGTGGAACCCTCCTACACTGTTGGTGGGGTTGCAAAATGGTCCAGCCTCTTTGGAAGGCAATCTGGCGCTTCCTTAAAAAAATGGATATTGATATACCATTTGACCCAGTAATTCCACTACTTGGAATATATCCTACAGATTCAAGGCCTTTCACACCAATGGACACACACAACAGAATGTTTATCGCGGCACAGTCCACAATAGCAAAAAGGTGGAATCAACCTAGATGCCCAACAATAGAAGAATGGATAGGTAAACTGTGGTACATATACTCAATGGAGCACTATGCAATGATAAAGAATAATGATGATTCCAGGAAACATCTCCTAACCTGGTTTCAACTGGAAGAGATTATGTTGAGTGAGAGTAGTCAGCGACAAAAGGACAAATACTGTATGAGACCTCTACGATAAGATCTCAAAAACAGACTTGTGTATAGAAGAAAAGACTCTTTGACAGCTGCAAGGGAAGGGAGGGAGAGAGGGAGGACAAGGGGGGGAGAGTTTAGGTAGTTACTAGAAATCTAGTTGGGAGAAAGCGGTGACAGCACACATTAGGAACAAGAACCACATTAAGTGGACTTCAGCTTAACTTGAGTACTCCTTCCATCTTAACTCAATAATGCAAGGATAGAGTAGCTGGGGCGGGGGGCGGGGGACCATGCTCTTAGGCGAATTCCAGGCCAATTGGCACAACTAGCATTTTGCTAAGAGAGCTCTCTGCACCCCACATTGGTGAGTGGCGTCTGGGGTCTTAAAAGCTGCCAAGCTGCCATCCGAGGACACAGCAAATGGTCCCAACTCAGCAGGAACAGATGCTCACCAAGGTCCAAAATGGCATGTGGTGGAGACAACCGAGAAGACAGAGAGACCCACAAGAGTGGGTGCCTACATCGACCTGGGACCGGAAGAACCGGATGGTGCCCGGCCACCACCAGTGATAGCCATGACGGAGCTCACAGAGAGGAGCCTCACTGGCAACACAAGAATAAAAAGAGGTGCATCATGAGATCTCCACTAAAAGACCTCAATTGATGGTCCAGCGGTTTGGGGGTTCCTCTGAGAGCACGGCCCCTGGCCCTGATGCTGCCCGTTCCCATAAATTATAACAAAGGTCCACTCTTTGGACAGGAATGGAATGGACTTGGCAATGCAGAGTAACCATATGTTGGAAGCACTTTATGGTTCTATACATCTATAGGATATCATCTTGCTGACCTCTGGCTGGAGGAAGGGGAGTGGACGGAGAGGAGGGGAAAGGAGACTGTTGGGAGGATGAGACATGTATGGAGCAGAGAGGAATAGTATGCAGTCACCGGACAGGGAGAGCAGTGGAAGCTGCATATAGGGGGGCATGTAAATTTACATGTGAATGTACATTTTTACTCAGTTATGTTAAATAAAAAAAGAAAATCAAAACAACAATAATTTCATCAACCACATGAATAGCGCAAAAGATAAAAATCACCCGATTTTGTCAATTGGTGCAGAAAAGGCATTCAATAAAGTCCAACACCCCTTCATGCTAAAAACTCTCATCAAAATACGAATAGAGGAGAAATTCCTCTATTCATTAAGGAGTGTTAACAAAAAACCTGAATGGAGAGAGACTGAAAGAACTCCCCTTGAGAACTGGTACTAAAAGAGGTTGGCCACTCTCATGACTTCTTTTCAGCATTGTGCTAGAGGTTCTAGCCAGAGTAATTAAACAAGACACAGAAATAAAGGGCATTCACGTTTGCCGAGAAGAATATGTCTCTATCTGCAGATGATATGATTGTGTATTCAGAGAAGCAATAAGTAAACTACGTGAACTAATAGATGATTTCAGCAAAGTATCAGGATATAAGATAAACATAGCTAATTCAGCAGGATTCCTTTATACCAACAAAGGGATCATCAAAGAAGAAACCACAAAATCAATACCATTTATTATAGCCCCCAAGAAGATAAAATATCTAGGAATAAATCTAGCTAGAGAAATGAGACCTGTATAGAGAGAACAAGGCCTGCAAGAAACCGAAACATACTTACATAAATGGAGAAACCTTCTCTACTCATGGATAGGAAGACTTAACATTGTGAAAATGTCTTTTATCCAAATTGATTTACATATACAATGCTTTCCCAATACAAATTCCAGTGCCATTTGTTAATGAGACAGAGAAGCAAATCACCAACTTTGGAAAAGAAGGAAATCCCAGATAAGAAAAGCACTATCGAAGAACAGGAACACAGTGGGAGGCTTCTCACTACCCAACTTTAGAATCTACTACACTGCTGCAGTAGTCGAAACAAACTGGTACTGGTACAAAAACAGACATATAGACAAATAGAACAGAGTTGAGACCCCAGATATGCCACCATCCTCTTAAGAACAGTTGAAATTTGTTTGAGAAAGGCCCTAAGATTGTAAACTGGGTAAAAGCAGTCTCTTTAATAAATGGTGTTAGCAAAATGAACACCCATTTGCAATATTGAAACAAGACTGATACGTCACACCTTAAACCAAAACTAACTCAAAATGGATCAAAGACCTAAATATCAAACCTAAAACAATAAAGATTATTCAAGAAAAATAGAGTCAACAATAGAAGTTCTAATATATGGTTTAGATGGATTTGAAAATATGACAAAGCACAATCATTATGAGAGAAAATAGATAAATGGAAACTACTAAGAACCATACATTTACACTCATCCAAAAACTTTACCAAGAGAGTTAAAAGACCATTTACAGAATGGGGAAAAATATTTGGCAACTAGTTGGACCAGTATCTGATCTCCATAACCCACAGGGTACTGCAAAATATCTACAACAAAAAGGTAAATAACCCAATTAAGCTACAGGCAAAGGAGATGAAGAGACACTTCACAAAAGCTGACATCCAAGTAGCCAAAAGACACACGTGTAAATGTTCAAATGATTAGTTCTCTGAGAAATTTCACATCAAAACTATAATGAGATACCATCTCACCCTAACAAGGTTGACCATGATCCAAAAAACAAAACAACAAATGCTGGAGAAACTTAGGAGAGACTGGAACTCTCCTAAACTGCTGGTGGGATTGCAAAATGTACAACCTATTTGGAAAGCTATTTCAGTTTTCCTTAAAAAGCTGGAAATAGATATGCCATTTGATCCAGTAATCCTACTGCTCAAAGTGTATCCTACAGAAACAAAGGCTGCCACACAAACAGATACATGCACATGAATGTTTATTGCATCTCAGTCCACAGTAGCAAAAAGATGTAATAAACCCAGATGCCCAACAACAGAGATGAACAAATAAACAAATTGTGGTACATATACTCTATGGAATGCTACGCAATGATAAAGAACAATAATAATTTTAGAAAGCATCTTGTGACCTGGTTTCAGTTGGAAGACATTATGCTGAGTGAAATCATTCAGCAGCAAAAGGACAAATATGGTATGAGACCCCTGCTATAAAGACTTAAATATAGACTTTTGTACAGAAGAAAAGACTCTGTCATGGCTACAGCATTGGGGAGGAAGGGAAACAGTTGGTCATAGATAGCTGGAAGAAATTTGGTTAGGTGAAAGCAGTGAGAGCACACAGTAGAAAGATAACTTAATTGGACTTGACCATAAACTAAAAAGTCTTCTCATCTCAATCCAATATTGCAAGGATAGAATATCAGAGACAAGGTCTGGGAACAATGCTTTCAGGGTCACAGAGGCCAGCTGGCATAACCAACCTCTTCCTAAGAGAGTCTTCTGCAACCTATACTGGTGAGTGGCATCTGGGGTCTTAAAAACTGCCATCTGAGGTACATCAAATAGTCCCAACTCATCTGGTACAGATGATCACTGAGAACAAGAAAGACACAAGGAAGAAAGATCTCAGGAGACAGAAGGACCCGTGTGAATGGGAGAGTGCATCAACATTTGGCTCAAAGAACGAGATGGTGCTTGGCCAACACCGAAGACAGTTGTGACGGGGTACACAATGTTGAGTCACTGCAGCAACACAAGAAAAAGAGGTATGCAGCCAAAGAACTCTACTAAAAGATCACTACTGATAGTCTGAAATCCCAGGGGGTCCCCTGGTAGTAGCATGGACTCTAGACCTGCTGCTGCTCCTGTTCAGAAAACAGTACTGAGGTCAATTCCTCAGACAAAAATGGACTAGATTCAGGGACACAATGTGATCACATGGTGTGTGTATTTTACGGCTCTTTGCTCTTACAGGATATTATCCTACTGATTTCTTTCTAGATGGAAGAGAAGAGGATAGAAAGAAGGGGACAGGAGCTTCTTAAGAGGATATGACAAGTGCAGAATGGAAAGGAGGAGTGTGCTGTCACTGGGCTAGGAGAACAGAAGGAGCTGCAGATAGGCTGACATGAAAAATTAATTTGGATTTTACACTTTTGTTTAATCACGATAAAAGAGAATTTAAGAAATCAGTTCCTGGGGTTGCAGGAGAAGATCACTTGTAGTTTATAGTACTTTTGGCAAAACTAGGATCCACAATCTATTCAGATTTGTACATCCCAAGACAGAACTAGTAAACTTTTCTATATATTACAAGGTGCTATTTGCTGATATATTTGAGAGATATTGTCATATGATTATCCTTCTTAAGAATATCCTTGGGGGGGTGGAGTCAAGATGGCAGACAAAGCACATGTCCCCTTATATCACTCTGGAAACCAAGACATGAACAATAATAAAACTGAGCTGTCTTTTGGACTTCATACCACTGAACGAAAAACCTCTCTTTCACTGACTCCCTTTCCTGGCTATCCCTGGCTCTCATGGACTGAAGGAAATGCGCCATTTGACTTCTTATTCTCTGTCTTGGCTGGCAGGCAGACCTGCTAGCAGCTAGTCTCAGATGCACTGCTGGTGGGATAGGCAGGCGAAATTGCCATATTTTGAGAGCCGAGCTTAGGACTGTGTTCATCTAGCCACTTTGGGCCTGTCTTTTTCTCTTTGCCACAGCATGGTTTGTATGGAACTAGCAGCACCTATGTTTAGGATGCCATGTTGGTTACGCAGATTTTAGTGGGACCTAATTCTTAGCCTGGGAGCCAGCGCCTACAAACAGAATACTGCTTCTCTGACAGAAAAGCAGTAGTTTGCACAGTGTTGCCTACAGTGGGGGCCCAGCAACAGAGGCTGAGGACTCACTATGTCTCGGCACCTTTAGCACCTCTATCTGCTGACCATGTGGAGGGCACCATCTTAGATATGGTGGCCACAGCTGGACCTAATTCTTAGCTTGGGAGCCAGAGCCTGCCAACAGGAGAGTGCTTTACTACCAGAAAAGCAGTAGTTTACACAGCATCACCTAAGGCTGGGCCATGTCAGCAGAGGCCAACAGGGCAGTAGCATTGCTGTATTTTGAACTAGTTTGTGTCATCTGGGGTTAAATATAGAGGTTCTTACCTTGCCAGTTTGGAAGAGGGACCTCTACACCTGAAAACCTAACTGACTTGAGAAGTGGTCAGATACCTTTTGCTTTACATTTTAAGACAGCCTAGAGAAACATCTGCAGTCCATCCTCACAGTATCTCTCCCTGACTGTACTTACTCACATGAGACCCAAAAAGCAACAGACACCTGTGGCATACAAGAAATCACCCATGGCTTCAGAAGGCTCCCAAACTAAACAACCAAGGAGTTTTCCAGATGAAGAAACTTTTCTGAAATCATCAGAAGGTGAATTCAAAATGATTATACACAAAGCCCCTCTAGACCTTATACAAAGTGAAGCAGAACAAAATGAAAAATTAAGCAAGCTGTTCGATCTGATGGAACACCAGTACTCTGAAATCCAACAGATCAAGAACAAAATCAAAAACATAGAAACTTCCATTCAAAGCCAGGAAAACAGAATGGAACAAATGGAAAAAAGAATTTCTGACTTGGAAGACAGAGCTACTGACACCAGCATCTATGAGCAGAAAAGAAAGACGAAGAAGCATTAAGAAGCATGTGGGACTCTATTAAGAAGAACAATTTTTGATTAATTGGAGTCCCTGAACAGGATGAGACACTTGAGAACACAGAGAGAATCGTTGCTAAACTGCTGACAGAAAACTTCCAAGAAATCATGAAGGAAGAGAATATAGATATCCCAGATGCATATCATACACCACCCAATATAGATCTCAAAAGAAAGACTCCAAGACATATTATAATCAAGCTTAACAAAATGAAACATAAGCAGCAACTCTTAAAGGCAGCAAGACTCAAAGCAAAGCTAACATTCAGAGGGAAACACTGTAGGCTTTCGTCAGATTTCTCAGCAGAAACAATGCTCACATGGAAATAGTGGCATGACACATTCAAAGCCTTGAAGGAGAAGAACTTCCAACCAAGAATTCTATATCCTGCAAATCTATCTTTCAAATATGAAAATGAAATTAAGACATTTTCAGATAAACAGAAACTCAGAGACTTTGTAAAAACCGAACCAAAACTACAAGAAATACTGAAAGAAGTTCTTGACTTTGGCTTAGAAGAACAAAACCACTAACTTGTATTTTAGAACAACACATCATTCAGAATTCTACTGTTAGGGAAGGCTCCAAACTCAATCACAGCTTTAATACTGAAAGAAACAATCCAGTGATTATCATGAAAACTATGGTGCTACCATATTAGAAAGAGGGATATACTACAGTCATTATAGTCTTCTCAGATGGAGAGGAAGTTGACAAGACTGGTAGTAATTAAAATTGGGTTTATATATAGTTTATTAAGGGGGATCATAGGGGCACCCTTAAAGTACAACAAAGACGCAGCATACCATATCAAGAAATGTAACACAGGAGTCTCAACAACTACAAAACAAGCTCTGAAAAAGGTGAAATATCAACTAACAAAAAAGAATGTCCCAGAACAGACTAATGAGAACAACAGAGAAAACATTAACACAAAAATAAAGATATCACAATGGCAGCACTGAACGCATCTATCAATATTTACATTGAATGTGAATGGACTGAATGCTCCAGTAAAGAGACATTGAGTGGCACCTGGGAACAAAAGACTTGACTCATTCATATGTTGTCTACAAGAAACTCACTTGAGACCTAAAGATAGGAACAAACTGAAAATTAAAGGGTGGAAGAATATATATCAAGCTAGCAATGAACATAGAGGAGTAGGCGTGGCAATTCTAATCTCAGACAAAATCAATTTTAATGTAAAATCCACCATCGTGGACAAAGATGGACACTATCTATTGCTGAAAAGTTCAGTACACAAGCAAGACTTAACTATATTAAATATTTAAGCACCTAATAACGTCAAAGAAACACTGACTACTCTCAAAAGAGAGTTAGACCACTCCACAATAATAGTGGGAGACTTCAACACTCCACTCTCAATACTAGACAGATCATCTAGAAAAAAGCTCAGTAAAGATACAGAAGACCTCTTTGCCACAATTAACCAACTAAACATCATTGATATATACAGAACTTTCCACCCATCAGTAGACAACTACACCTTCTTCTCCAGGGCCCATGGAACATTCCCCAGAATTGACCATGTGTTAGGACATAATGCAATTCTCAACAAAATCCATACCATTGAATTACTGCAAAGCATCTTCTGTGATCATGAAGTCATAAAATTCAAAACCAATAGTAGGAAAAACATAGATAGAAAGTGGAACTCTTGGAAACTGAACAACATCTTGCTCAAAAAACATGAGCTATAGAAGAAATCAAGGATGAGATAAAGAAATTCATGGATTCCAATGAGAATGAAAACACTTCCTACCAGAACCTATGGGATACAGCCAAAGCAGGACTCAGAGGTCTGCTTATCTCCATAAATGCACACATCTGGAAGGAAGAAAGAAAACAAATCAAGGAACTAACCCTACAGCTTGAACAAGTAGAGAGAGAAAAACAGAAGAACCACCCGGTACTTCTGGTCCCAAGTCAATGTAGGCACCCAATCATGTGGGACTCTCTGTCTTCTAGGTTGTCTTTACCCCATGTCATTTTGGTCCTCAGTGAGCATCCATTCCTGCTGAGTTGGGACCATTTGCTGTGTCCTCGGATGCAGCTTGGCAGCTTTTAAGAGCCCAGACACCACCCACCAATGTGGGGTGCAGAGAGCCCTCCTAGCAAAACGTTAGTTGTGCCTATTGGCCTCGATTTTGCCTAAGAGCATGGTCCCCTGCCCCCTGCCCCAGCTACTCTATCCTTGCAATATTGGGTTAAGATGGAAGGAGTACTCAAGTTAAGCTGAAGTCCACTTAATGTGGTTCTTGTTTCTAATGTGTGCTATCACCGATTTCACCCAATCAGATACCTAGCAACTATCTAATCTAAACCCTCCCTGCCTCTCTCCCTCACTCCCCTCCCTTGCAGCTGTCAAAGAGTCTTTTCTTCTATACACAAATCTGTTTTTGAAATCTTATTGTAGAGGTCTCATACAATATTTGTCCTTTTGTCACCGACTACTTTCACTCAACAGAATGTCTTCCAGTTGAAACCAGGTTAGGAGATGTATCCTGGAATCATCGTAATTCTTTATCATTGCGTAGTGCTCCGTTGAGTATATGTACCATAATTTACCTATCCATTCTTCTGTTGTTGGGCATGTGGGTTGATTCCATCTTTTTGCTATCGTGGACTGTGCTGCGATAAACATTCTGGAGCATGTGTCCATTGGTGTGAAAGGCCTTGATTCTGTAGGTTATGTTACAAGTAGTGGAATTACTGGGTCAAATGGTATATCAATATCCAGTTTTTCAAGGAAGCGCCAGATTGCTTTCCAAAGAAGCTGGACCACTTTGCAACCCTACCAACAGTGTAGGAGGGTTCCACTTTCTCCACAGCCTCTCCAGCATTTGTTGATTTGTGTTTTTTGGATCATGGCCAATCTTGTTGGGGTGAGATGGTATCTCATTGTCGTCTTGATTTGAATTTCTTTAATAACTAAAGATCGTGAACATGTCCGCATGTGTTTTTTGGCTGCCTGGATCTCCTCTTTAGTGAAATGTCTGTCCATCTCCTTTGCCCATCGCTTAATTGGATGATTTATCTTCTTTTTATTGCTATTTTGTATTTTTTATTGGTATTTTATTGATATTTTATATATTCTAGATTATGGATATCAGGTATTGGTCTGACATAGAGTTGCCAAATAATTTTTCCCATTCTGTGAGTGTTCTTTTAATTTTATTAATAAAGTATTTGGATCAGCAAAAGTGTTTGATTCTTAATAGTTCCCATTTATCTGTTTTCTCTTCTGTTCATTATGGTTTCTTCGACAGATTTTGGAGTCTGTTCTCATTGTATATTAAAACTTCCATTGTTGTTCCTACCTTTTCTTGGATGAGCTTTATCGTTTTAGGTTTGATATTTAGGTCTTTTATCCAGTTGGAGTTGCTTTTGTATAAGGTGTAAGATATGGATCTTGATTCAGTTTATTGCAGATGGATAATCAAATTTGCCAGCATGATTTGTTAAAGATACTGTTTTTACCCCAGTTTAATGTCTTAGGGCCTTTGTCGAATATCAGCTGTTTATAGGCACATGGTGTCATCTCTGGGGTCTCAATTCTGTTCCATTGATCCATCTGTCTGTTCTTGTACCAGTACCAGGCTGTTTTCACCACTGTGGCAGTGTAATAAGTTCTAACGTTGGGTAATGAGAGGCCTCCCAGTGTGTTCTTCTTCTTTAGTAGTACCTTACTTATCCGGGGCTTCTACCCTTTCCAAACAAAATTGGTGATTTGTTTCTCCCTCTCTGACTCAATGGCACTTGGCTTGGCTCATTAAAAAATGTTGCTGGAACTTGTACTGGGATTGCATTATATAAATAGATTGCTTTGGGTAAAACAGACATTTTCACAATGTTAAGTCTTCCTATCCATGAGCAGGGTAGGTTTTTTCATTTATCTCTTAGTTTCTTGTAGTAGGGCTTGTAGTTCTCTTTGTAAAGGTCTGTTGTTTCTCTGGTTAGATTAATTCCTAGGTACTTTATCTTCTTAGGGGCTATCGTAAACGGTATTGATTTAATAATTTCCTCCTTAACAGTCTCGTTGTTGGTATAAAGGAAACCTACTGATTTACTTATGTTTATCTTGTATCCTGAGACTTTGCTGAACACTTCTATCAGTTTGAGTAGCTTACTTATAGATTCCTTGGGGTTCTCTGCATATACAATCATATCATGTGCGAACAGGGAGATTTTAACTTCCTCTTTGCCGATGCAGATGCCCTTTATTTCTTGGTCTTGTCTAATTGTTCTGGCTAGAACTTGTAGCACAATGTTGAATAGAAGAGGTGAGAGTGGGCATCCTTGTCTAGTTCCTGATTACAAGGGAAAGTCTTTCAGTCTCTCTCCATTTAGGATGATGTGAGCAATTGGCTTTGTATAAATGGCCCTTCTTGTGTTGAGGAATTTGCCACATATGCCCATTTTGCTAAGAGTTTTTAGCATGAATGGGTGTTGGACTTTATCAAATGCCTTTTCTGCATCAATGGACAAAATCAGGTGATCCTTGTCTTTTGTGTTATTTATGTGGTTAATCATATTGTTTTCCTGATGTTCAACCAGCCTTGCATCCCTGGTATGAATCCCACTTGTTCAAGATGGATTATTTTCTTGATATGTTGTTGTATTCTATTGGCAAGAGTTTGGTTGAAGATTTTTGCATCTAGGTTCATGAGTGATATCAGTCTGTAGTTCTCTTTCTTTGTTGGGTCTTTCCCTGGCTTAGGTATCAGGGTTATGCCGGCTTCATAGCATGAGTTTGGGAGTACTCCATCCCTTTCTATACTGTGAAATAGTCTCAGTAGTATTGCAGATAATTCTTTTCTAAATTCTTGGTAGAATTCTGCCCTGAAGCCATCTGGGCCCAGACTTTTTTTGGTTGGCAGTGTTTTGATGATATTTTCAATCTCTTCCTTTGTGATGGATTTATTAAGTTGTTCTGCTTCACATTGTGATAAGTTGGGTAGGTGGTATGAGTCAAGGAATTGGCTCATTTCCCCTAGGTTTTCAAATTTGTTAGAATACAGTGTTTCATAGTAATCTGTTGATATTTTTGATTTCTGTTGCATCTGTGGTGACAACTCCCCTCTCATTTCTAATTTGAGTTATTTGTTTCCTTTCCTGCTTTTCTTTAGTATGTTTACCCAGTGGTTTGTCAGTTTTGCTGATCTTTTCAAAAAGCCAGCTTTTGGTCTTTTCAATTTTTTCAATTGTTTTTCTATTCTCTAATTCATTTAGCTCTGCTCTAATCTTTATGATCTCATTTCTTCTGGCACCCGAGTGGTTCCTCTCTTGTTCTCTTTCTACTTGTTCAAGCTGTAGGGTTAGTTCCTTGATTTGGTTTCTTTCTTCCTTCCCGATGTGTGCATTTATGGAGAGAAACAGACCTCTGAGCACTGCTTTGGCTGTATCCCATAGATTCTGGTAGGAAGTGTTTGTTCTCATTGGAATCCATGAATTTCTTTCATTCATCCTTGATTTCTTCTATAACCCATGTTTTTTTGAGCAAGATGTTGTTGAGTTTCCAAGAGTTCCACTTTCTATCTATGTTTTTTTCTGTTGTTGTTTTCAACTTTTATGGCTTTATGATCAGAGAAGATGCTTTGCAGTAATTCAATGGTATGGATTTTGTTGAGAATTGCATTATGGCCTATCACATGGTCAATTCTGGAGTATGTTCCATGAGCCCTGGAGAAGAAGGTGTAGTTGTCTGCTGATGGGTGGACAGTTCTGTATATATCAATGATGTTTAGTTGGTTAATTGTGGCAAAGAGGTCTTCAGTATCTTTACTGAGCTTTTTTCTAGATGATCTGTCTAGTATTGAGAGTGGAGTGTTGAAGTCTCCCACTATTATTGTGGAGTGGTCTAACTCTCTTTTGAGTGTAGTCAGTGTTTCTTTGACGTATTTAGGTGCTCTGATATTAGGTGCTTAAATATTTAATATAGTTAGGTCTTGCTTGTGTACTGAAACTTTCAGCAATAAATAGTGTCCATCTTTGTCCACGATGGTGGATTTTACATTAAAATTGATTTTGTCTGAGGTTAGAATTGCCATCCCTGCTCTTCTTTGTTCATTATTAGCTTGATATATATTCTTCTATCCTTTAATTTTCAGTTTGTTCCTATCTTTAGGTCTCAAGTGAGTTTCTTGTAGACAACACATGGATGGTCATGTCTTTTGATCCAAGATGTCCCTCAATGTCTGTTTACTGGAGCATTCAGTCCATTCACATTCAATGTAATTATTGATAGGTATGTGTTCAGTGCTGCCATTGTGATATGTTTATTTTTGTCTTGATGTTTTCTCTGTTGTTATTACTCTGTTCTGGGACATTCTTTTTTGTTAGTTGATATTTCACCTTTTTCAGAGCTTGTTTTGTAGTTGTTGAGACTCCTGTGTTACATTTCTTGAAATGGTATGATACATCTTTGTTGTGCTTCACAGCTGCCCCTGTGATCCCCCTTAATAAACTATATATAAACCCAATTTCAATTACTCTAGTCTTGTCATCTTCCTCTCCATCTGGAAGGACTATAACAACTGTAGTACATTCTTCTTTTTAAGATGATGACACCATAATTTTCATGACGATCACTGGATTGCTTCTTTCCGTATCAAAGCTGTGGTTGGCTTTGGAGCCTTCCCTAACTGAGTAGAGTTTTGAGTAGTGTGTTGTTCTAAAATGTAGTTAGTGGTTTTGTTCTTCTAAGCCAGAGCCAAGAACTTCTTTCAGTATTTCTTGTAGTTTTGGTTTGGTTTTTACAAAGTCTCCGAATATCTGTTTATCTGTGAATGTCTTAATTTCATTTTCGTATTTGAAAGATAGTTTTGCAGGATATATAATTCTTGGTCGGAAGTTCTTCTCCTTCAAGGCTTTGAATGTGTCATGCCACTGTCTCCGTGCCAGCAGGGTTTCTGCTGAGAAATCTGACGAGAGCCTACAGGGTTTCTCTCTGAATGTTAGCTTTGCTTTGAGTCTTGCTGCCTTTAAGAGTTGCTGCTTATGTTTCATTTTGTTAAGCTTGATTATAATATGTCTTGGAGTCTTTCTTTCCAGATCTATATTGAGTGGTATACGATATGCATCTGAGATGTCTATATTCTTTTCCTTCATGATTTCTGGGAAGTTTTCTGTCAGCAGCTCAGCAACAATACTCTCTGTGTTCTCAGATGTCTCACCCTGTTCAGAGACTCCAATTAATCGAAGATTGTTCCTCTTAATAGAGTCCCACATGCTTCTTAATGCTTCTTTGTTTTTCTTGTTTCTTTTTTCTGATTTCTGCTCATAGATGCTGGCATCAGTAGCTCTGTCTTCCAAATAAGAAATTCTTTTTTCTATTTGTTCCATTCAGTTTTCTTGGCTTTTCATTGAAGTTTCTATGTCTTTGATTCTATTCTTGTTCTGTTGGATTTCAGAGTACTGGTGTTCCATCAGATCGAACAGCTTGCTTAATTTTTCATTTTGTTCTGTTGCAGTTTGTATAAGGTCTAGAAGAGCTCTGTATATAATCATTTTGTATTCACTTCCTGATGCTTTCATAAAAGTTTCTTCATCTGGAAAACTCCATGGTTGCTTTGTTTGGGAGTCTCCTGAAGCCATGGGTGATTTCTTGTATGCTGCAAGTTTCTGTTGCTTTTTGGGTCCCATGTGAGTTACCAGAGGCTGGAAGAGATACTGTGAGGATGGACTGCAGATGTTTCTCTAGGCTGTCTTAAAATGTAAAGCAAAATGTATCTGACCACTTCCCAAGTCAGTTAGGTTTTCAGGTGTAGAGGTCCCTCTTCCAAACTGGCAAGGTAAGAACCTCTATATTTCACCCCAGATGATACAAACTAGTTCAAAATACAGCAATGCTACTGCCCTGTTGGCCTCTGCTGACATGGCCCAGCCTTAGGTGATGCTGTGTAAACTACTGCTTTTCTGGTAGTAAAGCACTCTCCTGTTGGCAGGCTCTGGCTCCCAAGCTAAGAATTAGATCCAGCTATGGCCACTATATCCAAGGTGGTGCCCTCCAAACAGGCAGCAGATAGAAGGGATAAAGGTGCCGAGTGTTAGTGATTCCTCTGATTCTGTTGCAGGGCCCCCAACATAGGTGGCACTGGGTGAATTACTGCTTTTCTGTCAGAGAAGCACTGTTCTGCTTGCAGGTGCTGGCTCCCAGGCTATGAATGAGGTCCTGCTAGAATCTCTGTACCCAACATGGCATCCCGCACACTGACTGCCAAATTCTGTACAAACGTCGCTGAGGCAGATACAAAACGACAGGCTCAAAGTGGCTAGATTAACAGAGTCCTAAGCCTGGCTCTCAAAATATGGAAATTTCGCCTGCCTATCCTCCCAGCAGCGTTTCTGAGTCTAGCCACTAGGCAAGACCCAGCTCCGCCCGCCAGCCAAGACAGAGGAAAAGAAAAGTTAAAATGATGTGTTTACTTTCAGTCCGTAAGAGACAGGGCTATCCAGGACCGGGAGTCAGCAAAAGAGAGGAGGTTTTTCGCTCTGTGGTATGAAGTCCGAAGTAACAGCCCTGTGCCTTGTCCTGGGGCTCATTAGGTGATCAGAAGGTTCTGTTTGATTACCACTTCAGGTCTTTGTTTCCAGAGGGATATAAGGAGACGTATGCTTAGTTCACCATCTTGACTCCTCCCCCTTTGCTCTTCTTTTTTAACTTTTGATTTGATTTTCAACCTTACTTGTTTTTTTTCAATTTTATCTAATGCCACTTCTATTCCTGTTAAGAAGTTCCTACACTTTTCTCTATTAATTGATGAGATAAATTATATTCTTATATGCTACTTACATATGGCATAATATTAGATAATTCTTAAATGAATGTAAAAACTCTATTTGACTATCTATTATTGGCAGTATTCTACTATCTAATACAGGTTAAGTGTCATATTCTTTGTTGCCCTGGTAATAAGTGATTAATAATTAGGGTGTCATAACATGCTGTATTCATGTGAGAGGCAGTGTGGAGCCATAAAAAAATATTTCCTTAAAATGGTAAACTTCATGAGCATTTTTCACAGACCTACTTCTTATTAAAAATATTACTATTCACATCTTAGGAATTTATCTCTTAATGCAGCAGTGGTGAACTTAGGGTTGGGCATGCAGAGTGAAGCTGAAAGGATGGATGGATTATCCTACAAAAATGTATAGACAGGAGTCTTTAACATGATTCATTTTATTTGCTTCTAATCTGTATGTTGACTTATACCCCAGGCACATTTCTCTAAGCTTGGAACAAATTTTTCTTGACAAAGTCATAACTTTTTGTTTATCTTTAGAGGAGTAATTACTTTTAATTACAAATAAAGCAACAAGCTTACCTCTTGTGAAATGCTTTTATTTCTCCTCATTATTGCAAATGAAAAGGGGGGAAAAAAGAGAAAGAAGATTGAATTAGAATAGGAAATGTGTAAAAAAGTGAAAAAAAAAATTCTGGCATGCTACACATGAAAAAGACAGAATAGGAAACCGAGGTTCAATAGGATCACTGTGTTACAAACTCTGTCTCTGGAGAGTCACTCCCCAAAGCAGTCCTTCACAAAGGGACAAAGTCTGGAAATTTCAGCTGTATATTTGATTCTGTTTAGATCCTGAGAAACTTTATTCTCCTTGCAGCTGCTAAATTGCCTGTCACATCTCCCACCTCTGTAAGCAAGAGAACCACAAAGAGCAAGCCCTAAATGATGTCCTTGATGGATTCATTAATTCTGCAATATTCTTTCTACTAAAACACTCCTTAGCGATTTGTCTGAGTTTTTGCATTAATGTGTAAAACACAGTTATGTTGGGTTTTCCTGAAATCAGAGGCTAGGGTTTGTACTCTGATGTGGAGAATGAGATTCAACTATACAGATGTCTATGATACTCGCCTTGTATCTTCAGGTAAATGTCAAGTTCTCAGAAGTCTGACTTCCTTATTACCATCCTCTCACACCCTGCTATAGGTTTCTATTCTGCTACTGAATACATTAATTATGGGAGCATTGATTTTCCAGAATGATACTCAAGGTTTAATTGGAAAGCCTATAAAACTGTTATTTCAAAATTTACTGTCAAAGAGGCTTGCCAGTTCCCCTTTTGTATTCCTTCTGTACATGAGGGAATTTAGACCTTAAGTCAGAGCGGAAGGCCAGGAAATAAATGTGGACATACTTCCTTCAATGGACTGTTAGATGATATATTGCATGTTCTCTATTACTTTCCATCAATCTTAGGGACTATGAGGCAAGAAACACTTATTTGAACTTGGATTGCAAAGTTTGGGAGACAGTCTTTACACACATAACAAACTGGGGCATGTGTAATGATAAATGTTTGACTTCAATATCAAATATTTTTTATCAACTGTAAATTTAGCTGAAGAATACTGTAATATAGATTAGGAATTGAGCCTGACATAAATGATAGTGTTATTCTAGAGGTGCGGTCCTTAGTCATGCCAGATTGCCACTTTTTTGCCTCCAGGCACATTTACTGAATTAGGCAACTTTTCTAGCAAGTTCTTTGTCTTTTACTTATTAATTTGTAGCACTAATTCTGAAATTCTAGATGCTTCTAAATTAGGCTGCAAGTCCTTATGCTATACAAAACACAACAAAATAATAGTATCAGTTATTTTTATTTATTTATTGGTCCATTTTTTCAAATTAAGACTGCTGCTTTATAATATCTGAAATTTAGTTTAAAATATGCTTAGACACGTTTTTTTCCTAAAGTTTATTTTTTTGTTCTGAATCAAACTGCTGTTTTTGTATATGGGTCATATTGACGTTTAGAGAAAACAGCAAGAATAAAATATTTCAACGGGAAAATAAGTAAGTTAAGCACCATACAAAGCTCTTGTCCAAACTACACTTTGCTCTGAATAGCTTGGAAAACAATTTTAATGGTTCTCAAACTTTTCGATTTCAAGATCTCTTTATGATCTTTAAGAATACGAAAGACCCCAAAAGTTTTTGTGCATATGAGTTATAGCTATCAATACTTTCCATTTGAAAATTCAAAATATGAAAAATAAACATTTAATTGTCAGTTCATTTTAAAATACAAATAATAAACTGACTTCTTGTTAACAAAAATCATGTATTTTTATGACAAATCACTACTTGTACCTAAACAACAAAAATTAATGAAACGAGTTACATTGCTTTATAGTTATGCAAATCTTTTTTTAATGTTTGGCTTAATAGAAGATGACTAGATTCTCAAATCTCATTTTATGATTAGTCTGTGTCTATTATAACATCATACATCACATAGTCTGGAAATGTTCACTTAATTATAAAAAATTAAGAATATAAAAAAACAGTTCATTACTGTTATGGATGTTATAATAATAGATCTAGCAGTCCTGAAAGATTCTCAAAGACCACCAAGGGCCCTGACTGCACCCTGAGAACCACTATTCTAGAATATCAGCTTTGAATATTTGTTCTTTTTCACACAAGCTCATCTGAGGGATGAAGACTCGCTCTCCATCCAAATAATACACTATTAAAGAACTTTACTAAATGTTATCCCTGTATTTCACATATATATTTATATTAATTTCATTTAAAGTGTGTATGAATATGTTGCTTACAAAAAACTACCATTTCAAAATACTTAAGTTGAAATGTTAGAGAAACAATTCAGACAAAATATTATGAAACAATATTTATCACTAGAACCTGAAATGAAAATGAAGAAATTTTTTCCCTGCAGCATTACAAAGCAGAAACTTATCCATTTTTCTGGGTATTTTTGATGACACAAATCCACTGATCAAGATATCTTTGTCTTCCTATGCAGTATTCCAGTGCAATGAAATTTTTTTAGAAATTTGTACATATAATAGTTTTAAGAAGATACCTTGATTAAAAGAAAAATCAAAGTGTGAAATTTTCTAATAAATGTTCATAAAATGTCTTGTTAATATTGAGTTAGAATACGTTCTTAAAATAGATGTAGAAATATAACACATTCTGACACGGTAAAGCTGACATGAATAATCTTGCCTATAGCTATTTGAAATCTATAAATGCACCTGAATATTGTCCTCATATGAGTTCAACACGACATAGACCTGTATATTATGGAACATCATTCTCTTTACATGTCAAGAACATGTTTTATCTCTGCTTTAAGCTTGCAGTTCTTATTCATTGCCTGACATAAAATTGTGGGTTACAACTTTGGGTAACAGCTGTCTTTGATTCTAAACCTCAAGAAGGCAGAAAAGTGTCTGTGTATTTTATATTTATTGTGTCCAGAATGTTGTTGTTAGGTGGTGTTGAGTAAGTAGTGACTCGTAGTGACTCAGTGAGACAGAGTAAAGCTGCTCCATGGGGTTTTCTAGGCTGTAATCTTTATAGGAGCAGATCATTGGATCTTTATCGCAAGGAGCTACTAGGTAGACTTGAACCACCAATCTTTTGGTTAGCAGCTGAACAATTAACTGTTGTACCATTAAGTCGAGAATAGGATGATGAATATCTGAAAATCTTTGAAAGACCATAAGCCATACTTTACATAATTGACTGACATAATGTAATCACATGACCCCTCACAAGATACCTTCTAATATGGAAATTCGTTGTCTTTGCAGCTTTAAAATCCAGTAACAATCTCAGTGTTAATTGCCCTAGCTCCGTGAGTAAATTCATCGTCTTAGGCTTCCCCTGTAGCTGGGAGATTGAAATCCTCCTCTTCTCAGTCTTCTCTGGGACATACATCCTGACACTGATTGGGAACCTGTGCATTATCTGCCTTGTGAAGTGGGACCATCAACTACAAACTCCCATGTATATCTTGCTGGCCAATTTTTCCTTCCTGGAGATCTGGTTTGTAACTTCCACTACCCCTAATATGCTAGCCAACTTTCTTTCTGCAAACAACACCATCTCCTTCTCTGGCTGCTTCCTCCAGTTCTACTTCTTCTTCTCCATGGGCGCCACTGAGACCTTCTTCTTGTCTGTCATGGCCTTAGACAGGTATTTTGCCATCTGCAGGCCCCTGCATTACCCCTCCATTGTGACAGTCCGACGGTGCATCAGAATGGGAGCCAGTTGCTGGGTGTGTGGCTTCTTGTACTTTCTCTTGCCTGTCTACCTAATCTCTCAGCTACAGTTTTGTTGTCCCAATAAAATTGACCATTTTCTGTGTGACCCAGGACCACTTATGAAATTATCCTGTGTGCCAGCTCCTGCTACTGAGGTCATCTGTGCCATCTTTAACTCCGTCCTTATGTTCTCCACGTTTCTCTTCATTATCAGCTCTTACACCCTCGTGATCAGAGCTGTGCTGAAGGTCCACTCAGCAGAAGGCCGGCATAAAGCCTTCTCCACATGTGGTTCCCACCTGGCTGTGGTGACCCTGTTCTATGGCTCCATCATGATCGTATATGTGAGCCCAACAGCGGGGAATCCAGCTGCGATGCAGAAAATTGTGACTTTATTTTATTCCGTGTTGACTCCTCTGTTTAACCCCTTGATCTATAGTCTCAGGAATAAGGAGATAAAGGAGGCCCTGAGAAAACTCTTCAGAGTTCTGAGACTTCACCGGAGACATGGAAGAAATATTTGAAGTGCTTGTGATCACAACTGAATTAATGTATGGAAAATAATTAAAATATTAATATTCAATTGTAGTAACTAAATTAGTAAAATATCTTTTTGGAGAAGAGGAGGGGCATATCTATGTGTATTAAATTATTTATAAAGGTAACTATAATATCCATTTTTTCTGTTCATTTTGTTATCAGAAAAATTTATATTAATAGTATTTTGAAATTTAAAAATAAAAACATCATTAATCTTGCTCGTATTCAGAGTAAACATCAGGTAATGTTCCTCTCTTTCTACATACACACATGTATACACAGCACAGTCTTCCCCTGGTAGCCACAGGAGATCGGTTCCAGCAGTCCCTAGGATATCAAAATTCTTGAAGGCTCCAGTGTCTCATATAAAAGGGATCATATTTGCACAAAATCTGCTCCTCCCTATGCTTTGCATCATGTGTGGACTATTTACTAAGTCTGACAATTAAGTTGGTCCACTATCCTAGAAAAAGTGCTACATACCTCATTGCTGAATATCACTATGGTCACCTTCGAAGTACTCCCCTCAGGAAGCTATGCACCATCGCCAGCACCTAGTCTACTCTTCAAAGCAATTTTGGAACTCTTTTTCTGGAATGGCCGTCAGAACTGTCATCTTATTATCCTCAATTTCCAACATGTCATTGAAATCTCTTCCTTTCAATATTTCTCTTGTTTTGGGGTGAAGAAAATAATCATTGAAGGCTAGATCAGGTGAGTAGGGAGGGTGTTCCAACAGTTATTTTTTTCTGGTTAAAAACTTCCTCATAGACAACTATACAGCAAAGTTCGGGAGCTTGCCGCCGTACCACCGTGCCCAGAGGCCAGCCCAGACAGAGTTTCAAAATTGCTCTGAAGCGGGTAGTAGGCGCTGGCGTGGATACATAGTTTCTCAAGGGGAGTACTTTAAAGGTGAACATGCTAACATTCAGCAATGAGGTATGTAGCACTTAGAACAATTAAGCTCCCGGACTTAATTGTCGCAACTCGTGTAACACTGAATACAATGCAAATATTATGTAAATAGTGGTTATACTGTTATGCTAGGGAATAATGACAGGTAAAAAAAGTTTGTTTTTATTTTTTTTCTTTTTCCCGAATATTTTTGATCCATTGTTGGATCTGCAGATGCAGAAGCTGCAGATACAGATGTCCAACTATATAAATTAATCTCTACTATATTTTACAAACTTCTAAAATTGTCAATGATGATTTGGAAGCCATGTATGCTAAATTTACAAAACAACATTTAAATGTTAATTCTTCTATCAATATTAAAATATGATAATATACAGTTACTTTTTTGTCTAAATTGGTTTCTCATAATTGTATTTATTCCCACTTTCTCACTAAAATTAAGTTAAAAGAATATTAGTACATCGGTCCAGATGGTTGCATTCTTTTACATTGTATTTACACTTTCAACAACTATTTTTGAAAAGAGCTGTACTCAGGCCAAGTCCTGCCTTGTCTTTCCTTGGTATGCTATTTATGCCCAGGGCAAGTCAGAAAGTAATGGTCAGTAACTCCTAGGTACTACTACTATTACTATTTTTAAAAGTTGTTAATAACACAGAAGTCATTCTGCCATCTGTCTCAGGAACACTAATATTTGATTTTCTTGGATTTGGGGGCTAGTGTTCCGCTAGATGTCTTGATCTCTTTCTAGATCAGCGTTTTTTTTTTCCCCTCCAGTTGTTCACATCATCTGCAACACTTGTTATTTTTTGTATTTTAATTGTAGCAATTGTGAGGGATATGAAATAGCATCTTAATGTGGATTTGTTTTCCATTTTCCTAACAGCTAATGATATGCTTGGTGTCTTTTCAAGTGCTTCTTGGCTATTGGCATATCTTCTTTGAAGCGAAATCTATTCAAATCCACTGAAAAATTTAGATTGAGTTGTCTTTTTATTTTTGAATTTTGTAGAAGGTCTTTACATATTCTGAACAAGTCCCTTACCAGATACATAATTTGTAAGTATTTTTTCCTATTTCTGGGTTTTCTTGTTACTTTCTTGAACATGCCCTTTGATGTTTTTAATTCTGATGAAGTCCAATTTAGCTTCTTTTTTTTCCTTTTCCACTTGTGCTTTTGGTGTCATACCTTAGAAATCTTTGCTTAATCCAAGGTTACAAAAATTACTCCTATGTTTCTTTTGTCATTATTTTAGTGTAGATGACTTTCCTCGTCTTCGATTCATTTAGTTATTTCAATAGCATTTTGTTAGGACAGAGCCAAATACATGGTTTCAGTTAACTCTGGAGTTCAGTTAACTCCTGGAGTTGCTCATGGAATAGTTAGATGTGTCATACAGTTTATAGGGTCCTAAGAGTCTCTACGTAACCATTTACATCTCATGTTTTGCAGTGGGTTATTCCTGAATGCTTTGTCTCATATAATACATTACGAAGAAAAACCTGTTTGATTATTTCCTGAAGGCTGTCAAATATTAACCTAATATTTTAAAAGTCATATATCCATAAAATTTATTGTCTAATAATAACTCTCAGAGATACTTAATATACAAATTCATGATAGAAGTCAAGAGTGTGAAATAAATTGTTGAAAAAGAAAACAGTTAACAGAAAAATGATAGAATATCCAGTAAAAGGATGAAATTAATGGAATTATTATAATCACAGCAATATATACTAAAAAATGGTCTTTTCTTTAAATACCCCATGGGATAACAAAAGGCTTGTAGACAAAGGTTTAGTATACCTAAATTATTAGTGTCTTTAATTTTGCTCAGTTTTTTGTTGACTTCTGTTTCTATTGGATTGATAATTTTTACACTATCAAATAAATCATTATTTGAAAACCACGTTTTAATAAATTGATTTAATTAGTCCTCCATTTTACTTAATTATACCCTCTATTAGCTGTAGTGTTTTTTGGAATTCCTGTTTCAGGTAGTTTAAATGTTATAATACAGGTGATTTTGATGAGGCCCAGGCTGTGAAAAATAACATGATTATGAGTATATGAAAGCAAGAATTAACAGCAGCTGGCCTGCTGGCCATTGCCTCCTTCACCGTAAGGATATCCCTTGGAGGAAAGGATAGAATCTGGAGAATTAATTCTTATCCTTGTCAACTGGAGTCTGGATACATCCACTACAGATTTGCTAGAAGAAAGAGATTTGAACCCAGAAATTTCTTTAGCCAAATGTTGGTGGATTACCCAGAGTAAAAGGAAAGAAAATTATGGGCAAAAAAAGAAAAAAAAAATTGCCAACAATCAATTGCAGCTCATAGTGTACCCTATAGTACTGAATAGAATTGCTCACAAGGATTTCCAAGAGACAGCTGATGGATTTGAACTGTTAGCCTTTCGGTTAGCAGCCATAACTCTCAGGCACTGTGCCACCAAGGCTCTGTGTAAAGCACAGCTCCTTGTAAATTCTCATGTAAATTACACAACTCTTGAGATTCTGTAAGACAGATTATTCACAATTTATATTTCTACTTATATGAGGAACACTTTGAAAATTAATTTGATATTTAATCAGCCAAAAGAGCATGCCTGAGTTTGAGTTAGAGGAGTTCATTTCCCAGGAAAGAAGGATCTAGAAACTTGATTCAAAAGTGAATAATGGTTAACCTGTGGCTAGGTCCACACTCTAGTTTTGCCACCACTGGCTCTGTGATCTTTGCCAAGTTACTTCATCTTTCTGTGCTTCAACTTTTTCTGCATAAGAATGAGGATGATAATCACACACACTTCACAGGATTACTGAAAGAACTTGATGTGTTAATGTCTATGAAGAACTTGAAATAAGATTTAAAATAGCACGTGATATATATTTAGTGGTATAAACACTTTTGGGATTATTGACATCATCATAACAAAATCAGGTATACAGAAAAATAATTGTTCCAGGGGCTAATTGATTTTAATATATTTATTAATATTTACATTATTTAACTAATGAACATTACATTTCATAAAATTATATATTAGATTAATGCATATATTTAATAATATTAGCAACAGTGTGGAAATTTTTCCCCTGCCTTCTCTGGGCCCTTAGTAGCTGGTTTGTCCTTCATCTGTGCAGCTTACAAAGATTCTGTTTTCATCCCATCTGTGCTTCCAAGGAGTACGATGGTTGTACCTCTTTCAGAGTAGATCTATTTGTTCTTTGTGCCATCCGTGGCACGTTCAATATTCTTCTCCAACACCACAACTCAAACGCATCAATTCTTCTGTCTTTTTCTTCTTAGTTGGCCAGTTTTCGCTTACATTCTAAAAGTGGGTTCTTTTAGGCCAACAAGATGCCTAAAACACAAAACACGGGAGACAAGCAAAATACAACAAAAACCTAGATATAAAATCTACTCTGCCACTTTCTAACTGTATTGTGATGCTATCAGGTATCATGTTGATTTGATTCATCTCTTATCTGATATGACAGAGTAGAACTTCCCCATAGAGTTTTATAGGTTGCAATCTTCACAGAAGTAGATTGCCCCGTCTTTCTCCCTTGGAGCAGCTGGGTGGGTTCAAGCTGTCAAATTTTGGGTTAGCAGCCAAGGTCTTGGCCTTTTCTCCAACGAGGACTCCTTTCTAACTGCACAGACTTGCTCCATTTCTTTAACTCATCTGAGTATCACCCTTATTTATATCATGTATAAAACAAGCAGATGAATCTGTCATAGATTCTTTAAAACTAAAAAAGATGATGCAAGTAAAATCCTTACCAACTTGCTTATTTAACATTATTTAAATCGTAATTGCTGCTAGTTTCTCAACAGTATGTCACTGATTTTATACACCAAATTAGAAATGTGTGCAAAATACTTTTCACATCCTCTTAACAAGCTCCTGCCTCCTCTTCTCCACCCCCTTCTCTCCCATCTAGAAAGAGATCAGTAGGGCAGCCTCCTATAAACGCACAGAACCATAAAGTATACCCACCATGTGGTCATACTGTGTCATCGAGTATAGTCCATTTTGTCCAAAGAGTTGACCTCAGTAGTGTTTTCTAGACAGGAGCAGCAGCAGGTCTAGGGGCCATGCTTCCAGGGTTCCCCCTGGGCCATTGGACCATCATTTATGGCCTCTTAGTAGAGATCTTGAGCAACACCCATCTGTTACTCCTGTTGCCACAGGGACTCAACATTGTGTGCCCCATCATCACTATCTTTGGTGGTGGCTGGGCGCCATCTGGTTCTTCTGGTCATATGTTGATACAGTCACCCATTCATATAGGTCTTTCTGTCTCCTGGGATCTTTCTTCCTGATGTCTTTGTTGTTCTTGGTGATTATCTGTTGCAGATGAGTTGGGACTATTTGGTGTACCCCAGATAGTAGCTTGCTAGCCTTTAACACCCCAGACACCACTCACTAATATGAGGTACAGAAGACTGTCTTAGCAACACGCCAGTTATACCAGCTGGCTTCTATGTTCCCAAAGACCATGGTCTGCAGACACTTCTGCTCTATCCTTGCAATATTAGATTGAGACTGGAAGAGCTTTCAGTTTATGTTGAAGTCCAGTTAAGTTAATCTACTTTCTACTGTGTGTTGTCACTGCTTTCACCCAACCAAATTTCAATCAACTGTCTAATCTATGACCAGCCCTCACCCTCCTCCCTGACCTTGTAGCCATCAGAGTCTTTTCTTCTGTATGTAAGTCTATTTTTAAGTCCTCATAGCAGAGGTCTCATACAATATTTGTCCTTTTGCCGTTGGGTGATTTCACTCAGCGTAATGTCTTCCAGTTGAAACCATGTTATGTTTCCCAAAATCTTCACTATTTTTTAACTTTGCATAGTGTTCCATTGAGTATATATACCACAGATTGTTTATTCATTCACCTGTTAGTGGGTATCCAGATTGAATCCATCTTTTAGCTATTGTGGACTATGCTGCGTTGAACATTCGTGTGCATGTTTCCATTAGTGTGAGAACCTTTGTTTCTATAGGATATGTTCTAAGCAGTAGTATTATTGTCAAATGGTATACCTATTTCCAGCTTTTTAAAGAAGCACCAAATTGTTTTCCAAAGTGGTTGTACCATTTTGCAATGCCACCAGCAGTGGGAGCATTCTGATCTCACCACAGCCTCTCCAACATTTGTTGTTTTGTGTTTTTTGACTAATGGGCAACCTCGTTAGGGTGAGATGGTATCTCATTGTAGTTTTGATTTGAACTTCTCAGACAGCTAATGATTGTGAATGTTTTCTTTCTTTTGGCTGCCTGTATGTTTTCGCTAGTGAAATGTCTGCCTATGTCATTTGCCTGTTGCTTGATTGGGTTATTCACCTTTTTCTTGTTGATATTTTGCAGTACCTTGTAGTTTATGGACTTCAGGTGTCAGTCTGAAATGTAGTTGCCAAATATTTTTCCCATTCTGTGGGTGGTTTTTTTAAAATCTTTTTTGGTAAAGTCTTTGGATAAGCAGAAGTGTTTGATTCTTAGTAGTTTCCATTTACCTATTTTCTCTTCTGTTGATCGTTCTTTGTCAGATTTTGAAGTCTGTGTAAGTTGTGTATTAGAACTTCCATTGTTGACCCTTTTTTTTTTTTCTTTCATGATCCTTATAATTTTAGATTTGATATTTAGGTCTTTGATCCATTTTGAATTAGTTTTTGTGCAAGGTGTGAGATATGTGTCTTGTTTCAGTGTTTTTGCAGATGGCTATCCAGTTTTGCCAACAGCATTTGTTAAAGAGACTGTTTTTATCCCAGTTTACAATCTTAGGGGCTATGCTGAATATCAACTTTTCACAAGAGGGTGGTGCACCTCTGGAGTCTCAACTCTGTTCTGTTGGTCTATATATTTCTTTTTTGTACCAGTACCGGGCTGTTTTAACTACTGTGGCAGTGGAACAGGTTCTAAGTTTGGGTAGTGTGAGGCCTCCCACTGTGTTCCCATTCTTCAGTAGTGCTTTACTTATCTGAGATTTCTTCCCTTTCAAAACAAAGTTGGTGATTAGTTTGTCCATCTGCTTAAAAAATGTCACTGTAATTTGTATTGGGATTGCATTGTATATGTAGATCTCTTTGGGTAAAATACACTTTTTCACAATACTGAGTCTTCGTGTCTATGAGCAGGATATATTCTCTATTTATGTAAGCCTATTTTGGTTTCTTGCAGTAAGGTCTATTATTTCTTTCTGTATATGTCTCTTATTTCTGTAATTAGATTTGTTCCTAGGTATTTTATCATCTTGGATGCTATCGTAAATGATTTGATGATTTCTTCTTTGATGGTCTCTTTGTTATATTTGTCTTATATCCTGATACATTGCTTAACTCTTCTATTAGTTCTAGTATTTTACTTATGGATTCTTTAGGATTCTCTGTATATACAGTCATATCATCTGCAGATAGGCAGATTGTTCCTTCTTCTTTGTAAATGTAGATGCCCTTTATTTCTTTGTCTTGTCCGACTGCTCTGGCTAGAACTTCTGGTACAATGTTGAACAGAAGTGGTGAGAGTGGACATCCTTGTCTAGTTCTCATTCTCAAGGGGAATTCTTTCAGTCTCTCTCCATTCAGGATAACATAGGCGGTTGGCTTTGTGTAGACACTGATTATTGCATCGGCAAACTTCCCCTGAGAGTTTTTATCATAAATGGTTGTTGGACTTCATCAAATGCCTTTTCTTCATCAATTGACAGAATCAGGTGATACCTATACCTTGTACTATTTATGTGGTTGATTGCATTAATTGTTTTTATGATGTTGAACCAGCCTTGTATCGCCAGTAGGAATCTAGCTTGGTCATGGTGAATTATTTATTTTTTTATATTATATTGAATTCTATTGGCTAGTATTTTGTTGAAGATTTTTGCCTCTTGGTTCATAAGTGATACTGGTCTGTAATTTTCTTTTTCAGTGGAATCTTTCCCTGATTTTTATTTCAGGGTTATGCTGGCTTCACAGAACGAATTTGGGAATATTTCATCCCTTTCTGTGCTATGAAATACCTTCAGTAGTACTGGAGTTAATGCTTCTCTAAAAGTTTGGTAGAACTCTCCATTGAAGCAATCTGGGCCAAGACTTTTTTGGTTAGTAGTTTTTTGATGATTTCTTCACTCTCTTTCTTTGTGATGGGTTTATCAAGTTGTTCCACTCCTCCTTGTGACAACTGTGGTAGGTGATATGAATCTAGAAATTGGTGCATTTCCTCTAGGTTTTCAAATCTGTTGGAGTATAGTCTTTTTTAGTACTCTGCTATGATGCTTTTGATTTCAGTTGGGTCTGCAGTGACATCTCACATGTCGTTTCTTGTTCAGGATATTTGTTTCTTCTCCTGTTTTTCTTTTGTAAGTTTAGCCAGTGGTTTTTCAATTCTATTGATCTTTTCAAAGAACTAGCTTTTGGTTTTGTTTACTTTTTAAATTGTTTCTTCTGTTCTTTAATTCCTTTAGTTCTGCTATAATCTTTTTATCCATTTTCTTCTTTTCCTGAGGAGTTCTTCTGTTGTTCTCTTTTTACTTGTTCAGGCTGTGGGATGAATTCCTTGGTTCGGGCCCTTTCTTCATTCCAGATGTGTGCTTTTGCTGTATCCCATAGGTTCTAGTAGGATATGTTTTCATTCTCTTTTGATTTCATAGATTTCTTTATTTTGTCCTTGATTTCTACTATAATCCATGGCTTTTTGAGTCAGGTGTTCGATTTCCATGAGTTCAAATTTCTTCCCATGGTTTTTGTGCTATTGATTTCAACTTTTATGGCTTTATGGTATGAGAAGATACTTTGCAACAGTTCAATGGTTTGGATTTGGTTGAAACTTGCTTTATGTCCTAACACATGATCTATTCTAGAAAATGTTGAATGTGCATTGGAGAAGTTGTACTTATCCGTTGATGTGTAAAAAGTTCTGTATATGTTAATAAGGTCTTATTGATTGATTGTCACAATAAGATATTGTATATCTTTACTGAACTTTGTTCTGAATGATCTGTCTATTACTGAAAGTGGAGTATTGATGTCTCCCACTATTATCATTAAGTGATCTATCTCATTTGTCAGTGTTGTTAGTGTTTGTTCAATGTATTTAGATACTCTGGTATTGGACGTATAAATATTTAACATGAATAACACAAAAGACAAGAATCACCAGATTTTGTCTATTGATGCAGGAAAAGCATTTGATAAAGTCCAACACCCATTCATGCTAAAAACTCTCAGCAATATAGGCATAGATGGCAAATTCCTCAGTGCAGTAGGGCCCATTTATACAAAGCCAACTGCCTACGTCATCCTAATTGAGAGAGACTGAAACAGTTTCCCTTGAGAAGAACTAGACAAGGATGTCCACTCTCCTTCTCCTATTCAACATTGTACTAGAAGTTCTAGCCATGGAAATTAGACAAGACCAAGAAATATAGGGCATCTGCATCTGGAAAGAAGTAAAAATCTCCCTATTTGCAGATGATATGATTGCATATGCATAGAATCCCAAAGAATCCATAAGGAAACTGCTCAAACTGATAGAAGAGTTCAGCAAAATCTTAGGATACAAGATAAACACAAGTAAATCAGTAGGATTCCTTTATACCAACAATGCAATTATTAAGGAAGAAATCACCAAGTCAATACCATTTACTATAGCCCCTAAAAGGTAAAGTACCTAGGAATAAATCAAACCTTTACAAAGAGAACTACAAGCTCTTGCTACAAGAAACTAAGAGAGACTTAGATAAATGGAGAAACCTACCTTGCTCGTGGATAGGAAGACTTAACATTGTGAAAATGTCTATTTTACCCAAAGCAATCTACTTATATAATGCAATCCCAATACAAGTTCCAGTGACATTTTTTAAGGAGATGGACAAACAAATCACCAACTTTGTCTGGAAGAAGCCCAGGATAAGTAAAGCACTACTAAAAAAGAAGAACACACTGGGAGGCCTCTCATTACCCAACTTTAGAACCTATTACACTGCTACAGTAGTCAAAACAGCCTGGTACTTGTACAAAAACAGACAGATAGATCAATGGAACAGAATTGAGACCCCAGAGATGACACCATCTGCATACAAACATTGATATTTGACAAAGCCTCTAAAACATTAAACTAGGGTAAATACAATCTGTTCAACAAATGGTGCTGGCAAAACTGGATATCCATCTGCACTAAACTGAACAAGACCCATATCTTACACCTTATACAAAAACCAACTCAAACTGGATAAAAGGCCTAAATATGAAATCTGAAATGACAAAGCTCATCCAAGAGAAAGTAGGAACAACAACGGAAGTTCTAATACACAATGTAGACAGACTTCAAAATCTGTCAAACAAACCACAATAATCAGAAGAGAAAATAGATAAATGGGAACTATTAAGAATCAAACACTTTTGGTCATCCAAAGACTTTATTCATAAAATTAAAAGACCACATGGGAAATTTTCTGTCAGCAGCTCAGCAACAATACTCTCTGTGTTCTCAGGTATCTCACCCTGTTCAGGAATTCCAGTTAATCATAGATTGTTGCTCCTAATAGAGTTCCATATGCTTCTTAATGCTTTTTCATTTTTCTTGTTCATTTTTTTTTCTGATTTCTCATCATAGATGCTGGAGTCAGTAGCTCTGTCTTCCAAGTCAGAAAGTCTATTTTACTTTTGTTTCATTCTGTTTTCTTGGCTTTAAATTGAAGTTTCTATGTCTTTGATTTTGTTCTTGATCTGCTGGATTTCAGAGTACTGGTGTTCCATCATATCGAACAGCTTGCTTAATTTTTCTTTTTGCTCTGCTGAATTTTGTATAAGGTCTAGGAGGACTCTATTCATAATCCTTTTGTATTTACCTTCCAATAGTTCAGAAAGGTTTATTCATCTGGGAAGTTCTTTGGTACTTTCTGTTGGGGGCATTCTGAAGCCATATGTAATTTCTTGGTTATGCTTTTATCCAGAATTTGTTGATTTGGGGGCATCATGTGAGTCAGTAGAGACTGGGAGAGATGCTGTGAGGATGGACTGCCATTGTTTCTCTACCTAGTGCCACTGAGTCAGATCTGACTCATTGCTACCTTAGAGGCCAGAGTAGATTCTGTAGGGCATAGTAAATTGAAAGGTAAAAGGTATCTGACAACTTTCAAAGTCAGTCAGGTTTTCAGGTGTACAGGTCTCTCTTCCCAGCTGGCATAGTAAGCACCTCTATATCCAACCCCAGATGTTATAACCTAGTTCAAAATACAGAAAGGCTACTGCCCTGCTGGCCTTTGCTGTCGGGCCCCAGCCATAAGTGACACTGCATAGAATACTGCTTTTCTCCTGGAAAAGCAATCTCCTCCCAGCAGGCGCTGCCCCACAGCCTAGAATTTAGGTCCTGCTGAGACCTCTGTATGGGTATTTCCGCCTCTTAGTGGAACAAGATGGCATCCTGTGCAAGTTTCCCATGTACCTCAGTACAGGCTACTCAATGATGAAGGTGGAAAGTGAGGCCAAAGGTGCCAAGATGCACAGAGTCCAAAGCTGGGCTCTCGAAATACGGCAAGGCAATTTTGACTGCCAATCCCACTGGCAGTGTGTCTGAGATTAACTGCTAGTCAAGTCCCTGCTGTGCCCACTGGCTAAGGTAGAGAAAAAAAAGTTAAAATGGTGAGTTACCTTCAGTCTGTGAAAGTCAACACTTACTGAGAGCAGGGGTTAGTGAAAGAGGAAATTTTCCATTCAGTGGTATGAAGTCCAAATTAAGAGCCGTATGCCATGTTCTAGGGCTCACTAGAAGGCTAGTCACTAGAAAGCTAGTGTCTAGAAGGCTCCATTTAATTATCAATTCAGGTCCTGATTTCCAGAGGGATTTAGGGAGACTTGTGTTTAGTCTGCCATCTTGACTCCACCCTCCCCCTCAAGTGGTTTCTAAGGAACAGCTGGTAGATTTGAACTGCCAAAGCTCTCTATCACCAAAGCTCTCTATAAAATTTAGCTCCTTGTAAAATCTCATTTAAGTTACACAACTTTTGAGACTATATGAGAGAGCCAAGCCAAGCCAAGCCAAGCCAAGTGCCGTCGAGTCATTTTGTGCTTCTGTTTATATCAGTAATGCTTTGAAATTTAATTAAGTCACTAATGTTATCAGGACAGGGGAGCATGCCTGAGTTTGAGCTAGAGGAGTTTGTTTCCCTGGAAAGATTATAGAAACTTGACTCAGTGTAAATAACAGTTAACATGTGTTAGCCAGACTATCTGTGTTCACACCCTAGTCTTGCTACCACTAGCTGTGTTACCATTACCAAGTTGCTAAATCTCTCTGTGCTTCAACTCATTCTCCATAAAAATGAGAATGATAGTCACACATGCCTCTGGATTACTCAGAGAATTGGATGTGTTCATGCATATAAAGGACTTCAAACAAGACTTAGAACAGTGTCTGGTACATATTAACTGGTATATAAATGCTTTTTTGATTATTGACATCATCATGATAAAATAAGGCCACAGGAAAGTAAGAATTCCAGAGGCTAATTAATTTTTATATATTTGTTAATACTTCTGTTATTTAACATAATGAATATTATAGCTTATGTAATTATGTGCATTAGATTAACACATATATTTAATAATATAACAGTGTGGACATTTTTCCCCTGTCTTCTATGAGTTCTTAATACTTGGGTTATCTTTTATCTATATACCTTACAAAACCAAACCCAAAGTCAAACCACTACCGCTGAGTCAGTTTTGACCCATAGGAACCCTATAGATCAGAATAAAACTGCCCCATAGAGCTTCCAAGGAGTACCTGGCGGATTTGAGCTGCCAACCTTTTGGTTAGCAGACATAGCACTTAACCCACTATGCCACCAGGGTTTCCTTCCATATCTTACAAATTTTTCTTAATTTCTTTACCATTTGAGTGTGCAATAATACTTTGTACCAGTCAATATGTCCTCCCAGTATACGATTAACTTTGCATAACCCAAGCCTAAAGCCTAATCTTCTGGCTGATAAGTCTCTTTTTTGCTAAGAGCAGGAGACTGCACGAGATGGTAAGCGGAGAATCAAGTTTTCTGCAAAGTCATAGCCTATTGCACACTAGGCAGTGTTGTTGTTGTTAGGTGCTGTAGAGTTGATTCCAACTCATAGTCACGCTGTGCACAGCACAGTGAAACACTGCCCATGCTGTGTCCTGGTCACAATTGTTTTGATGCTTAAGTCCACTGTTGCAGCCTCTGAGTCAATCTATCTTGTTGAGGGTCTTCCTCTTTTTCTCTCACCTTCTACCCCACCAAGCATGGTATCCTTCTGCAGGAATTGTCTCCCCTGACAACGTGTCCAGAGTATATAAAACACAATCTTTCTATCTTTGCTTCCAAGAAGCACTCTTGTTGTACTTCCAGATCTGTCTGATCTTTTGGCCATCCATGGTACTTCAGTATTCTTCTCCAACACTACAATTCAAAGGCATCAGTTCTTCTGTCTTCCTAATTCATTGTCCAGCCTTTGCATGCATATAATGCTATTGAAAATACTGTTGCTTGGTTAGGCACACCCTGGTCTGTAAATTCTAACAATGGGTTTCTCTAGACCAACAAGACACCAGAAAATAAAGCACAGGGAACAAACAAAACACAACAAAGCCTGGGTACAAAATCCACTGTGCCACTTTGTAAATGTATTGTTATATTGTTACACGTTGGCAAGCTAACTTTGATTCATTTGTTCTATCCCAAGTGACAAAGCATAACTTCCCTATACAGCTTTGTAGGTTGTAATCTTTATGGGAGCAGATTGCCAAGTCTTTTTTCCTTAGAGCAGGTGGGTGGGTCAAACTGTCAACTTTTCGGTTAGCAGCTGAGATCTTAGTGATTTCACTGTCAAGGCTCCTTTATAACTGCATAAACTTTCTCAGTTTCCTTAACCATCTTAATATCACCCTCATTTATGTCATGCATAAAACCAGCAGATAAATATGTTATACTATTTTAAAACTGAAAAATGTGATGTACGTGAAATCCTTATTGCATTGCTTATTTCACAACATCATTTAAATTGTAATTGCCACTAGTTTCTCAATTGCATATCATTATTTTATACACTGAACTAGAAACGTGCGCAAAAACAACCTAGAATTCTGGGACATTAGTATTACTATACAAAAGCTTAATTAAATAAAATACTTAGATACTCCTTTATTATTGTTATCATTTTGATGTCAGAATGACTTCATAGTATTTGGTTCAGACACGAACACTAATTTTGCCCTTTGGCAGTCAGAATTACAGACTCTTTTACTAAGACTTCACAGAATGTCGTTTAGAATAATCATGTAAACTTATACCAGATCATGACTCTAGAATATGGTAGAAAAATATAAGAAAAGCCTTTAAAGTAACAGTAGAAATAAAGTCTAAAATAATCTGCAGTGGAGAATTCTAAAAGATCTCAGTCTAGTAAAGAATCATGGAGAGATGATTTCAAGAGTATCCTATTAGTCTCCCAATAGGGTTCTGTTGTCCTTCTGACCTTCACTGCAGAATTTAAAAATAGAATGTTAACTAAATAAAAAGTCCATATAGAGATAAAGAACAATGAGTTGAGCTTGGGAAACATCTCATAATGTGGAGGAAACTGGAAGACATTATGCTGAACGAAGTTAGCTATTTGCAAAAGGACAAATAGTGTAGGAGACCATTCTCATAAGGACTCAAGAAAAGGTTTAAGTACAGAAGAAAATGGTCTTTGATGTTTACAAGGGGTGGAGGGAAGAAAGGAAGGGTGTATTCATTCATTGTATAGTAGACAGTAAGCGGGTTCGGTGAAGGGAGAGACAGTATATAGTAGAGGGGAAGTCAGCACTGCTGGACTAAACCAAAAGCCAAGAGGTTTTCTAAGTACAACCTAATCCTTTAAAGAACAGAGTAGCAGAGTCGGGGGTGTAGGGACCATGGTTTCAGGGGGCATCTAGGTCAATTGACACAAGTTTTTAAAGAAAATGCTCTGCATGCCACTTTAGTGAGTGATGTCTGGGGTCATAAAAGCTAATATGAAGTTATCTAAGTAGTATCTGTTGATCCCAGCTCACCAGAAGCAAGAGAGAATGAAGGAAACCAAAGACATGAAGAAAATATGAGCCCAAGGGACAGAAAAGGGCCACGTAATCAAAAGACTACAGCAGCATGAGACTGAAAGAGCTAGATGGTACCCAGCTACCACCAACGACTGCCCTGACAGGGAATACAACATAGAGTCCCTGATGTACTGGGAGAAAAATGGGTATGCAGAACTAGAACTCTGTTAAAAAGACTACACTTGACTGTCCCACAAACTTGAGGGTCTCCAGAAGATATGGCCCCCAGAGTGTCTGAGTCTAGAACTGAAACTGTTCCTGAAGCCAATTCTTCAAAGATTGGACTGGACTTTAAGACATAGAATGATACTGCTGGAGAGTGTGCTTCTTGGCTTGAGGCTAAATGGGCAGCTCCTGTCCAGAGGCAAGATGGGAGGGTGGAAGACAGCAGCTTGCTGAATGGGCTTGGGAAATACAGAGTGGAAGGGAGGAGTATTGCTATCACAGGGTTGGGAGAGCAACTAGAGTTACATAGCAGTGTGTGTTTATATGACAAATTGACTTGGATTGTAAACTTTCACTTAAAGTATAATAAAACACAATTTTTAAAAAGTATGCATAGAAACACAATGATTTGTATCAGTATTGATATGTAAAAATGTGATCCCTATCATAAAGACATAGAGGGAAAGAGTATAGTTTATACTACTGTTCAGACTGCTATCATCATGGAGACAGCACTAGAGAATTATAACTCGTCTCTGAAATAATCCATATTTTATTGTCACTAAATAGGTACTAACATAGTCAAATACAAAATACGCTGGTAAATTTATTCAGTAAGTTGTCACCTGTGATTGATATTCTCGAGTAGCCACTATTTTAAATTTGATATTTAGGTCTTTGATCCATTTTGTGTTAGTTTTTTGTGCAAGGTGTAAGATATGGGTCTTTTCAGGCCTTTTGCAGATGGAGATCTAGTTTTGTCAACACCATTTATTAAACATGCTTTTTTTCCCACTTTATGGGCTTTGGGTCTGGCTGGTGATGTTTTTTAATTGAATTTGCTTTCTTCTTTGTACTGCATAATTTTTAATTTTATGAAGTAAACATGTGTCAGTATTCTACAAAACCAGTAGGGTTATTTTTCTATAAAAGAAAAAATACAGGCTTCTAACACCTTGGTTTTTTGATGTAAACGTCTTTTTCTGGATAGTCACGATCCTTTACACATTCACTGAAGCCATCACCATCATTCACAGAATTGTCTTCATGTTGGTTGCATAGTGCAGTACTGAATTGGGTCTTAAATGGATATACCACAGATATGTAGTATGCAATAATCAGCTAGTATATAATCAAAAAATATCCTTGGCCATCGAGTCAATTCCATCTTTTAGTGACTTATAAGATGAAGTAAAACTGCCCTGTAGAGTTTCCCAGGAGGGCCTGGGAAATCAAACTGTTGATTTTTGGATGGCAGTCATAGCACTTAATCATTATGCCACAGAGTTTCCACCTACCATGCATCATATGTTATGTATGTGAATGTATCTATTACCTCTATAGTATAAAAAAAATATAGCTATTATCATTACAGAGTAGGGTTTGAACAACAGTTTTTCGAGAAATAGGAACACCATTTATTTGTGATTAAACATCATTTCCTATTGTCTTCACAGCCAGTAAGCCTGTGTCACAAAAACTTTCTGAATAAAGTGAAAAGGAGCAAACAGAAATTGAATTTAAAAAGTGGAGCCAAAAAAAGCCAAGTGCTGTCGAGTCGAAGGAAGAGTATTATAATTATAACATTCATTCTATTACTTTTCTGTTATACCAATCGTCTTTTAATCAAAATGAATCAATTCTTCCCCCTGGTCAAAATGATTTGCTCTAATATCACAGTGATTCCATTTGTAACAGTCTGGAGACACAACTAAAGTTGTTATGGCCTTGTGGGTTTATTTTGTTTCCAGGACAAAAACATTTCTTACAACTGTTAACATTTGAGCAGGCTTCACATACGGGCTCTTCAGTTTTGACATTGCTGCTTTCATCTCCTTGCTTCTTGGAGTGTTTGTAACCGCGTTTAAGGTGGTAGTAATGATGGTATAGAACACAGCAAGAACTTTGTCCACTGAATAACCACTGAAGGGTCAAACAGAGATAAAAATGCACGGTCCAAAGAACAACGTGACCACAGTGATGTGGGCAGTCAGAGTGGAGCGAGCCTTTGCCGTGCTAGCAGAGGAGCAGTTTCTCACGGTGATGAGTATCACCGTGTAGGAGACCACCAAGAGAAGGAAGGAACTCATAGAAAGAAAGCCACTGTCTGCAACAATCAGTAAGCTGACAACGTAAGTGTCAGTGCAGGCTAACTTGGTCACTAGGGGAAGGTCGCAGAAGAAACTATCTAACTCATTAGGACCACAAGTTAACAGTAAATGCCAACTGACTAGTAGTATGGATGAAGCCAACACACCAGGAAACGAGAACCAGAATAATACACACACGACGGCTCATGATTGTCATATAGTGGAGAGGCTTACATATAGCAACATAACAGTCATAAGCCATGGATACAAGGAGCACCATTTCACCACCAGCAAAGAGAGGAACAAAAAAATTCTGGGCTACACAGGCTTGAAAAGAAATAGTCTTTTGCTCTGCTAGTAAGTTAGCAATCATTTTTGGTGTAGCAAAAGAGGGCACACATACACCTGTGAAAGAAAGGTTTACAAGGAGGAAGTACATGGAAGTAGGAGGGCGAGCATCTGAGGTCACAGGGAGGATGATGAGAAGGTTGTCCAGAAGCATAGCTAGGTAGAGTACAGAAAATATGACAAACAAGAAAGGCTGAAGCTCTTGAGAGTGCCTGCAACAAAAATTCTGTCACCTGAGAATGATTAGTCTCATTAATTGGCTTTGGAAGGGCCTTTGTCTTCAGCTACCTCAACAGCAGAGAATGAAAGCTTAATCAGTCACTTGTAAAGGTGCTCCATTTCTCAATACTACTTAAGTTTTTCATAATCCTAATTCCTACTGGTATTCATGTGACTGCATTCTCAGACATCCATCAGAATTACAGACAGCACATTATCCATCAAAGGAGACAAAGTCGTAATGGGACACTGAACAAAATTCCTTTAGAAAAACAGGAGGTTGCTAGAAGCTTGGTGGGGAGAATTTCAACCAGTAACATTAATTTAAAAAATTATATCAACCGAGTGGTAAATGAAAGTGAGTATCTTGAAAGTCGTTTGGACAGCACTGAAGTACAATCTCAGGATCTACAGAGACAAAATTGGTTATTATTGTCTTCACTTAAAATAAAAACTCTTAATAAGAGAAAAATTGTAAATTGCTACTAGAGTGGAACAGAGTTTCACAAAGTTAACGTTGTGCATAACATGCTAAACACAAAAGAGTACATGCTATACGATTCTATTTAAACAAAGCTCAAAGACAGCAAAACTATGATATTACAAGTTGGGACAGTGGTAACCTTTAGATGAGTAAGGGAAAGTAAGAGGACATGGGAGGGACTTTGGGAGTGTTGTTGAAGTTCTTTTGTTTTGTAAAATTGATACATATTATCAGATTTTTGGGGTGCTGAAGAAAATAAGGAACCCTCATTTCCTTTCCCTTCCCAGGTTCTAAAGACTTCCTCCTGCTGCAACATTTGAGGCTGTCTTGCTACTGTTAATAAGGCACGTTTGAGTATTGATTTTTTCAAAAAATAACTCCTTCCACGACTTGGCATTAATACAAAGATAATTCTGTGCTTTATATCCCAAAGAACTGAGAGTTACTTAATGAATATTTATTTTCACCTGTAACTTTTTTTTTTCATATGCTAAAGAACTACGTAGATAATACGATAAATGATGATGGGTGTAGTAAGAGGAAAACTTAACTCCTGTGTTCCCTCCAAAGGATAATACTATGTGAAGAACAAAAAGAAGATAGCTATGTTAACTTCCTCTTCCGTTACTGACTAGCTTGATGGCATTGGACACATTTCTTAAATCAAATCCACCATTCTTTCAGAATGTAAGATTAAGTTGTCAAGCAATCCATATTCTTTTCAATATAAATTTGCTCTTAGCTCATTCTTTTCAGGAGTTAAATGCCTGCTTTGCCTAGGCACTGGTGAGAGAGCAATTGGCTCTGTGACTCTCTCCCTTGAACACCATTTAGTAACAGCATAATCACTTGTTCATTTAGAGAAGAGCACATTGCTTCCTAGACTGTACAATGATAGTTTTATTGTTTACTGAAATAACTCTTTTTAAGCCCATCAAAATCTCTGTGCTGCAATGAAGACATGAAACTATTGGAATAAGATATTCTAATTTGAAATCTCAGATATATCATTGGGAAGCCATATGATTTCAAGTAGTTCACTTATTTAGCCTTTTAGGGATCATTGTCCTCAAGTAAAATATTGAAAATAATATCTCTCTGAAAGGAACATTGAAAATGTTTCTTGAAAGATTATGTAGATAAGAGCTCAATAATCAATTGTAATGACTATATATATGTAAACATTCTCAATAATGTATTATTTCACAGCAGAATAAGTACTTTTTTCTAACAAATATAGCTATTCAAAGACGGTGTGATACAACTTATACAGAAATTAATTTCTCATTTCCGGATGTGTTCAAGTAAAGACAACTTTTCATTTCTTGTAATACTTTAGTTTGAATTAACATGCACATGGAAGGTTTAGCTTGGTATGTGTCTCAGGTATCTCCTACTCTGAATGAACTATTTTTCCAAACTTCTGTGTCTGGATAATGATGAGTTGCAGTGAACTGAATGTAAGTAAAGAGAGGTAAGTATAAATTACAAATGCTATCAAACTCTACCAGTTTAAAGTTAGATCCTTCAGACAGTAGCTTTCGTTGTCTGCTCTATCCCCTCCCTTTTTTACCCTCCTCTCCTCCACCATCAGTGTAGAGACTAGTGCTAGTGTGTGATTCTGGGAAAGATATTAACAAAATGCTTTTACTTGCCTGAGGTAAAACAAAGTGTTCAGATGCATCTTTCAGTCCATGGTTATTCAGGTTTGTAAAAGTTTAACTGTTAGATAGAGGTTCCTGGAAAACACTGATCTGATCTTAGGGAAATGAATCATAAAGAGGTTTTCTGTTAAAGAAAAATGAAATTGGCATAAACGGCCTATGGTCAGGATGGGTCTGTGAGAGGTCTGAATGTGGTATTTTAATGCAGGCCCCTAAGTGGCTTGGGGAACACTCTGAGCTGTCAAAAATCTGAAAAACAGAAAAGAATAAATAAAGAAGCCAAGAAGCACTGAAAAGAAATGTACTGATGTCAAATATTTCATAGAAGTTAGCTTAATTGTTGCTATATTACTTCTGTTGATAATAACAGTAAACTGGGAAATGCATTGATGGTCACAACAACTTGCAAAGACCTCTAGATATCAAAACCAGTTATACAGAAGACCGATGTCCTGACCTGTGCCTAGGAAAGTGAAGCCTTCTTTTTTCACCTCCTGAAACATGAATAGTCTTTCACGGAGGTAAAGCATCGGTCTCAAGTAGAATTTCAGAAATTTCAGTGATAATTTTTTAATGTAAATTGTTTTTGTTTTGTTTTGTTTATTTTTACTTTTTTAACCAGGAAAATGTTTTAGAAATAATCAAACATATTATAAAGTATGTTCTAGGGAGTAGCTCCAATGATAATCATTGGCGTGTGATTCAGGGTCTGTAAAGTCCCTGAAGTGTGAGGAAACAGAATCATGTTGTCAAAACTGTGGCTAGAAAATTTTTAGATATTCTTCCTTTATCCCAATTTCCCTAGATTTTACAGCAGAAAGATAATTTTTTATCCTTCTCAGGGTTTTGTTGTATATGATCATCATAAAATTATACCAAATACTTGTCCTGTAATAATACAATGTATTTAAAAACCCAAACTGAACCTACTGTGATCAAATTGATTCCAACTCATAGAGACTGTAGAGGACAGAGTAGAACTGCCCTATAGAGTTTCCAAGAAGCGCCTGATGAATTCAGACTATCAACATTTTTGTTAGCAGCCACAGCATTTAACTACTACGCCGCCAGGGTTTCTGTAATGTACTTTCCACAGTAGTAATAAGAGTCTCAAAGTAGGCATAATATAGAGGGCACTCTTCTCACTTTTTCCTCAACTAGGTGCACAGCAGATGATTCTTATTGTCTTTGAAGAGTATCCTGTCTTGGATAGCCATGAGTTGGAGCTGACTGGATGGCAGCCAGTTTGGTTGCTTTCTTTCTTTTTTCTTCCTTTCTCTTTTTTGTCTTGAATAAACAGAGGTCATTCTATATTATAAACTTTAAGATAGGCTGTAGTTCAAACGAAGGAATGAAGTCCAAAAGTATCATGTGCAATAGAAAAAGCTTATGTGTGGATTCAGAAAATCTCCCATCTATTTCTTGTCACAAATTTACAATTTTTAAGCAAATCACACACTCTCCTAGACATTCAGTTTCCCTTTAAACAAATGAGAGAGGGCAGAATTCTCCCTCTTAAATTGTAATCAGCTATGATTATCTCGCTTTTGAAAACATGATCCCCAAAGGGCAAATCTGTTCAATGTTAAAAATAATGTAGCTGGTTGTATTGATGGAAAGCCAAGCCAAGTGCCATCGAGTCGGATCTGAGTGTATACAATTAAATAAGTTATCCAGCCTGTTTTTAGCAGATGTATTCATTCGTCATTCACTATGCAGGGTCAGGTATTTGTACAACTGTTAATGGACAAAATAGCCACAAAACTCGAGAATATCAAAGAAGATAGAATAATTGATTCTCTCTGCTTGCTCTTCTGATGGAATCAAGAGTCTGGGAAGTACAGAGCTCTCCTTGCCCATGCCTCAAAGTACTCTCACCTATCAAGTGAGGCAAAATTTTTTGAGGATTCACTGGGTGAGGAACAAAGGCAGTGAACTCAAGTCGTTCCACACTTCAGTTTCAACTCTGCAGTTCTCTGCGGTGTCATCACTCTCAGAACACACGAAAACCATGTTGATGTTTAGAAACTAAAGAGGTATTTGACATCATAGTCTGCAATGATGAGTGTAAGTGGCGATACATATGTGCCCGGAAAGTAACAGGCAAAGGGGTTGTAAGAAAAGAGGAGAGAGGAAAATCAGAGATTGTATATTGTGTTAGATAGAATGATCTTGTAATCTGTTATTCTATTGTGCTGATGTATCTAAAGAAAAAGAAAAAGAGTATTTCTGAATGTTTTAGTCAGCTAGGCTGCTCTAACAGAAATACCACAGAGTGGATGGCTTTAACAAAGAAATATTTATTCTTACACAGTCTGGTAGGTTGCAATTCCATATTCAGGGTGTCCGCTCCAGGGAAAGACTTTCCCCTTGTCGGCTCTGGAGAAAAGTCCAGTATTGCATCAGTCTTTGTCCAGGGAGCGTCCTCTGAAGGACGCGCTCTGCTCCCGGTGCTGCTTGCTTGATGGTAGCGAGGTTCTCAAATTGTCCTTTGTTTCTTTTTCCTTTTATTCCTTGCAAGCTAAAAGCATTAAGGGTGGGGCAAGCCATACTCCAGAGAAACTCCCCCCACAGTAGGAATTCACAGCCCCACCCTAATCCTTTAACATACAGGTTAGCAAAACCACACAATGGAGGACAGTCCCAAGATACTGGGAACCATATCCCAGCCACGTGGCTGCACACATTTTTGGGGGGACACAGTTCCAACCATGACACTGAACATATCCTAAATTCATTCAACATCCATCTTTCTAATACCTAATAAATAATAAGGTCATTGACTTTTCATTTCTCAAGACAAATAAAGTATCTGGACAGTCTTATCCACACTGATTTCTCCATAACATATAAAAAGAAATATCATAGACTAGGCCAAGTTTATATTTCATGTTATATTATATTCTTAATAATAAAGGTAGGTGCATGCTAGCAAAAATGAATAATATTATTTTAGTTAGTAACATGAAATAAAGCTAGATTATCACAAAGACTATTTTATCTCAAAATTCTAAAGGCAGTTGTGTAACAAAAATATGTGGAGTTTGGGAAAGTCATTCAAAATTCCTGTACCTATACTCTGAGCATCCAGAGGCTTCTTTGTTAACATATTATTTATATTTTCATTGCTAAAATATCAAAAATTCAGTTTTGATCTGCAATCTCGAAATACACCATAAAGAATTTCCCCTGCCTGTCAAGGCTTACATATATGAAATTATGTTATATTAACACCCATCTTAAAATATATCAAGAGAACTCTGAAACATAAACTTGCATAGTTTTTCCTTGTACTTAATTTAATAACACTTAATTTCTGAAAAGTCTAGAGGCAAGAAGTATTAGTATACAAGACCATTAGTATACTTCATGTAGCAACATCTTTCTTCATTCCAGACAACTTCTGTAGCAATAAATATTTGTTTTACAAATAGGTAAATGTCCCCTGAATAAGAAGAATAAATAAGAGCTAACAAGAGACATGTGATGGTTGTAATATCTTTCTGTTCATCAGATTCTAATTTTGTTCCTATTAGCTGCCTCTAAATCAGTATGGTGAGGGAGCCATATAGATAGAGAAGAGACAGGGTTTACCTTTTCTAGGTAGAATTTCCGGTTTAACTGATGAAAAACTGACCTCTTTTTTGCTGACTTCTGGGTTTTGATTTTGCACCAAAAGACAATTTACTCTCTATTCCAAGAAAGTATATTCAAAACACATTACAATACATGTATGAGTCCTTGTTTTAACAAGCTCTTCCAAACTCCTTCCATTCATCTTGAATTTTTATACTGAAAATATTTGCAATATATCCCTGACTTGTTGTATCTTAACCCGGTCTTGTGCCCTGAAATGGGACAAAGTAAGCTCCCCAGCTCTTGCCCTGAGAAAGCGAGGGCTCTGCTCCTTTTGCTCTCAATCACTCAATATAAAACCTTCAGTCTTTATAGCAGGAAACTGTGTTATTGGAGAAGTAAGTGAGAAACCATCCTTTAGAGATTTGTGAAGTTATTCTGCAGAGGGAGTAATTGTACCTTATGAGATAATTTTTCCAGAAATGGAAAACTTTTACCAACTGGTTAGTATACCCAACAAAAGACTTCTTTTTTTTCCTTCATTCAAGCTCATAGTCAGCAAAGTAATTTTTTTACCCCTCCTCAGTTTTTTTTTTTTTGTGTGTGTGTTAATAAAACAATCACACAATCTGACATATGATCACCTACACTCAGTGTGGTTTCTCACAATTGGAAGCTTAAATCTACTGTGAGAGTTCTCGTACAGATCTACCATGTATCCTTTTATAGAACAAATTTACTCCCTCTTCAACATCATGGTTCTTTAAATATTTGAAGGTGTTGTCATCTCCTCTCAATGAAAAATTTTCTATTTCCTCAAGAGAAAAAAAATAAAATTCATTCAGTTAGATCTTTAAACTGTGTTCTATAGAAGTCACATACTTGGCTAACTCTAAAGGTTGATGTAAATACTAAATGATTAAAGAAATCTAAGGTGAGATTCTGTACCATTAAGCAAACTCAGATATCTGTACCTACCGTAGTAAAAGTTTTGTATACACAAGGAGATATACATACTGTTGCACACTGCAGCATTTTTTTGACTCTAGGAGACAGTGAAAAAAACCTAAGGGGCTGTAGATTGGACCATGGAAAAGTAAATTGCAATATTTTAAAGCAATGACACAACGTTGGATGATTAAACTAATAAACTGGATTTTATGTGGAAACATTTAGAAGTTCCAAAAACACGTTGAACAAGAAATTGAAGAATGACACAATTATTATGACCATATTTTCAGACTGAAAAAAGTACAGATACACACTTAAGAAACACAGGGTTTAAGACGTCATGGAAAGGAATACACACAAAATTCCATAGTCTTGGAAGGGAATTTAAGGGAAGAATTCAAGAAGTGTATGAAGGGGACTTTATCAGTAATGTTACACGTATTTTGAAGTTCTCAAGCAACTGTAGTAAAATATTATTGTTTGTTCCATCTGAGGGTAAATGCAGCACAGTATTTAATTGTCTATCTATGCTTTTTCTATGAACATTTTGCATTAAGAGAGATTCTTGTATTCTTGGATATAGTATAAGACTGGTCAACATACTCTTAAGTATTTTCAAAACCCTTAGAAATGTACATTAAGATGATTTCACTTCATTGTAAACTTACTTAAACACATGAATAAGCACACAAGCAGAACATCAGCCAGGGTGTTGGACATCTCAGATGCAATGCAGAATCTGACAACCATATCTGACCATATATCAGATGTGTATCAACTGAACTTAAGGAGATGCAACTTCAGAAAATTTCAGTTTTTATTGGAAAGTTTAAGACTAAAAATAAAAGTAACTGTGTATTAATATTACACTGCTGTTAATAAATTTATTTCACATGAGGGTATATTGTTATTTTTGCATACTTTCAATTCTGACTCATAGGTTATACAGTAATAATTATTAAACTGTTTTGCATGTGTTCTAGGGCTAAGCAAATAAGTAAATGTATGGCAGATGATTAAGTCACATTTTTCACTCTCAGTGGAGTAAGTTGCAAGTAAACTATAAAAGAAGGCTTGAACAAACGCCATGGTACTGGGTTAGAGTCAGGGACATCAGTATGAATTAATGTCTAGCTTAATATAGTTGCTGTTGGATACACACAGAAAGAATAATAGATATGTATATATACATGAGTTATCATATACACATATCTTAACTGGCTGTGTCTCCTGAGAGGTTCTAGAAGCAATGGCATTCCAATAGTATCCAAATGATATTTTTAAAATATCATTCTCCAGTAACATTTTTCATTGCTGTTTCTCTATGGCCTGCAATAAACCAGACAAACCATTTTCCACTGTCCAAAAATCCATGTTTATTTTTGGCTGATGACAATTCTCCATCCAAAGTTGATGATCAAGTAAAATATCAAAGGCTATTGCCACTAAGAGTCTTTCCCCTGACCAGTGTCCTTCTGAGTCGCTCTGAGTAGCACAGTAAAGCAGCTATCACTCATACTGCGGCATGCATCAAGATTGTAAAGGTTCTATCTGTGTACCAAGAATGGGGTTTTCTTCATCTTTCAGGTGGTCATCATAGACCTCCTTTGAGCCCCTTAAGACTGAACCAAAGGAAAGATCTTGACACAATATCCCATTGCTGTCAAGTCAATTCTGATTCATAGCAACCCCATAGCACAGGGTAGAACTGCCGCATCAGGTTTCCAAGGAACATCTGGTAGATTCAAACTGCCAGTCTTTTGGTTAGAAGTCGTAGCACTTAAGCACTAGAGCCATCAGAGTTTCCCCTGATGTATTAGAAACAGATATCTGGGGAGTCTGGACTATCCATTGGAAAACCCTGGTGGCCTAGTGATTAAATGCTACAGCTGCTAACCAAAAGATCAACAATTCAAACCCCCCAGGTGCTCCTTACAAATTCTATGGGAGAGTTCCACTCTGCCCTATAGGGTTGCTATGAGTCAGAATTGACTTGGTGGTGGTGGGTTTGTTTGTTTGGACTACCTATTTGTGATTTTTTTGTTTTTGCTTTCTGTGACTTTGGATTTGTTTGACCCTGACATGAGATGTACTACTTGGAAAATAAGATAGCTTGGTACTTTGGGTCCTAGAAATTGTGAACTTGCTGAATGTTAGGCAGTCTTGGCTGCATAGTCAGTTGGCAAACTATGTTCAGCAATTCAGCCGTACTAAAAGCCCGGCGGCATGCTATGAGACGGTTTTCAAATGGTAGGTATTTCTCTTATTCAGAATGCAGTGCTTTCCTCCAGAATTCTAGAAGTTAGCATTGTTACTCATGTTTGACCTTGATGTGGAATACACACAAGGACTTTATTTATAATGGATACCTCTGTTTGATTACATTTCATCATTCCTGTAATCTGAATACTAGACCAGTTTGCAATGAAGACTGGATTGGGTACAGGGACCCACTGAAAACTGATGATAATCCTCTTAATTACACAATAACAAGTGACAGCTGTATTTACAAGCTGCTGTGTTCTTAGTAGGAGAGCTAACATAGATGCAGGCAAAATAGAAAGCAGGCATCATCGTCTTCTCCATTGAAACAAACTGTTTACAAAACTCATTCCTTATTTGCATATGGTAAAAATTCTTATATTGATTGAGGGTCGACCGATAATTTTTTCCCCATACAGGGCCCCAAATGTTTACACTTTATGAGTAAATGAAATCAACTTTCCTGTTGATTTCAAAGACAGTAGCATTTTGTTTCAAAACTATTTTAAATTGTAAAAGGCTGAAAGGTAAATAATGCAATTAGAAGAAAAATGAGATTATGCTACAATTTATTGTGCTTTCTTATTATCACCATCATCCTTTAATTCAAAGTAAACCTTTTTTCCCACTGGTTAAAATGATTTGCTTTAACATCACAGTGATTTCATTTGCAACAGTCCAGAGATAAGACCATAGTGTTAATCGCCCTGTGACTTCACTTGGTTCCCAGGAAAAGAACATTCCTTATGACCACAGAAACCTGGCCAGGCTTCAGACACCGGTTCTTCAGTTTTGCCATAGCTGCCTTCACCTCCTTGTTCCTTAGAGTGTAGATAATCGGGTTTAAGATGGGAGTAAAAATGGTGTAGAACACAGCAAGAACTTTGTCCACTGAATAACTGCTGAAGGGCCACACATAGATGAAAATGCACGGTCCAAAGAACAATGTGACCACAGTGATGTGGGCAGTCAGAGTGGAGCGAGCCTTTGCCGTGCTAGCAGAGGAGCGGTTTCTCACGGTGATGAGTATCACCATGTAGGAGACCACCAAGAGAAGGAAGGAACTCATAGAAAGAAAGCCACTGTCTGCAACAATCAGTAGGCTGACAACGTAAGTGTCAGTGCAGGCTAGCTTGGTCACTAAGGGGAGGTCGCAGAAGAAGCTATCTACCTCATTAGGACCACAGAAAGGTAAGTTAACAGTAAATGCCAACTGACTAGTAGTATGGATGAAGCCAACACACCAGGAAACGAGAACCAGAATAACACACACACGACGGCTCATGATTGTCATATAGTGGAGAGGCTTACATATAGCAACATAACGGTCGTAAGCCATGGATACAAGGAGCACCATTTCACCACCTGTGAAGAGATGGACAAAGAAAATCTGGGCCAGGCAAGCATCAAAAGAAATAGTCTTTCGTTCTACCAGCAAGTCAGCAATCATTTTTGGTGTAGCAAAAGATGCCACACATACATCTATAAAAGAGAGGTTTGCAAGGAGAAAGTACATGGGGGTATGAAGGCGAGCATCTGAGGTCACAGTGAGGATGATGAGAAAGTTACCTAGCAGGATAGCTAGGTAGAGTAGAGAAAATACGACAAACAAGAAAGGTTGGAGCTCCTGAGAGCGAGAGAGTCCCTGCAACACAAATTCGGTCACTTGAGAATGATTAGTCTCATTCATTGGCTTTGGAAGGGCCTTTATCTTCAGTTACCTGTGTAAGAGAGAAAGAGAGTTCAGCTGATTTGCTGCAAGGGGCTTCATTTTTCAATTACAGTTCTGTCTTTTCTTATTCTGATTCCTAGTAGCATGTATGTGTCTGGATTTTGATGTACTGTTAAGATTAAAACCTCTACGCAAAAAGGAAGGTTGGTATGGGTGGACAGAGGTTTGGCATGGAGATGATTGACTGACTGATTCATCCAACTACATGAATTTAAGAAGATAAGTTAACTAATACACAAGTGAAATTGAATATATGAAAATTAAGTCACAGAAATCCAGTGTAAGAATCTATGAACACAATCTAAATCTTTTTCCCCTAAACTAAGCGATGTGTCTTAAAAAGGATAAAAGAATAATGTGAACTGCCACCACAGAGAAATGGGATTTTACAAAGTTAATATTGAAGGAAACTGTCAATACAAAAGGGTATACAATCTATGCATCTATTTAAGTAAACAATACTAAATTATGATTTTAGAAGACAAGGTAGTAATTATCTTTGAAGGTGAAATAAAGAAAGGAAGGATGTTCTGAGGGACAGAAGCTTCTGGGGTGCTGGAAATGTTATGTTCTTTGACACAGCTGACAATTACACAGGTCAATTCACTTGTTAACTGTGTACTTCTGATTTGTGTTCTTTTATGTACATATGTTTGTGTTAACAAAAATTAAAACAAGAAAGAAAGTCAGAGAGGCCACATTCAATTTGCAAGTTAACTCATGAAAGAACCACTGACTGGGGAAATTAGATATTACTGTTTCCTCTATCCAGGGAAAAATGAACACAAACTCACATACAAAAGTCTGGCAAAGCTGAAAGGACTGGTAATTACTGGAGTTCTTCCTGTATGTTCTCTCCATGACTTAGTTCTTCACGAAATTCTACTTTATGAAGGAACCTAAGGCATTAGTTCCTTTCAATTTCTTTCTAGGGATATTAAGTTAATTTAAACTCAGCTAATGTTGTTGCTCAGGGTCCTGGTGGCACAATGGTTAAGAGATTGGCTACTAACCGAAATGTTGGTAGTGTGAATCTATGAGTCACTCCTTGGAAACCCTATGGGCATCTCTGCTCTGGCTATATGGTCACCATAAATCAAAATCAACTCACTCGTAACAGGTGACTTTATCAATGTTGTTTAATTACAAAATACATTTTACTGAGTTCTGATCGGTATTATGACTTGGTGGGACTTGTTTATTTTAATATTATATAAGATAGGAGTATACAGAGTGAAGAGTTTAGACCTGACCAAAAAATGGCCTTTCTTTTCCACTCATTTGTACTGTATTCTATCAGAACTTTCATCTTTTTATGTTATTTTTACTTTTACAATCTGTGTAGTACTTAGAAAAGTTCCATGTTAAATACTGAAAACAAAAAGTAAGGTGCAAGTTGGTACTATTTGTATCTGATTTTGCAGAATCTAATCACTTGTATTTTTAAAATATTAATATTCTGTATGATTATAATTGCTTAGTCTCTTTTTTGAGAGTTGCTGGAGGATTTATGCACAATGGCAAGACATGTGATGAGTAATTTTAACACTCTGACTCCCAGAAATCATATTTGGGACTCATTTCTGTAGTTTGGGTCTCTAATATACCCTCCAAATACACACAGCAAAAAATAACACAACTGAATTCACATATTATTACAGAAAACATCAAACCTGTGATCCAAAGATTTCCAGATGATGTTAAAGAGTAAAGTTTGAAATCAAAGTAGTTCACTGGCAAAAGTATACAACATGACAAAGTCCATCTTAGAAAAGCTGTCATTATCTTCAGTGCCCTTTGTCCCTCCTCGTCCCTTCTCAGGAGCTTGCTGCCATCTGGTTAATTCCAGATGCCCATCTTGGCTTGTCCTCCCTGGAAGCACTCTTTGAGGTTTCTAGATCTAAATGGTACACTGATTCCCAAGAGGCAGGAAAGGCAAACATAGGTGGTAAAAGCAGCTAATAAGGTTTCATATGAACCTCTTTAGAAAGAGCAAAGACTTTAGCACAGAGAATTAGTCTCCCGGGGAAACTTCCGGTGCTACTGCGCAGAGGAGTTATAGGATACATTTTCCAGCAAAGGATACTTTCTGATGCATATAGAATGACAATGTGTATAATCCAAATATGTGGGAGAATCATCATAATATTCTTTCTCCTAATAGCTTTTCTGAGTTTTCTGCAAAGCTACATTCCTCCTTATGAATTCGACTTCTTAGAGTGTCCCCCAAAAAGAAAGGACCCTGATTTCCATAAAGCAGTGTGTTGTGCAAATTGGTTAATTCCATCAATAATTCAGATTCTTAATACATAACAAAAGATTTGTCTTTATAATATAAATTCATTATTTTTTTAGGTTATTCACTAATGCCTGCTTTGACCAGAGTGTTGTACTATAGCAGTTTTGGCTTCTGACTTGCCCTCCCTGAAGATCATTTACTAAGAATTATAATCCAGTGCTCATTTAGAGAAGCTGGTGTTCCCTTATTTCTCTTAGAGTCCAGAATGTTCCTTACTATACGAAAAATGAGTGGGTTTATTGCTTACTAAAATAACTGTTTTTATGCCCCATAAAATTTCTGTGCTATAGGGGTAACATAATTTTTTGAAACAGAAGATTGTAAGTTAAAATCGTATCAGGCAGGCATATTACACTGAGAAGTTCATACAGTCCCTCAGGGCTCATTGTCCACAGATATTCAATATTGAAAACAATATTGCCCTCAAAGAGACATTGGAAATATTTTCTACAAGATTATACTGGTGAGAGGTCTTTAATAAATTGTGATAACTACACATATTCAGATATAATAATGAACATTTCACATTGGAATAATTACCTTTTCTGATAGTTATACCTGGTCAAAAACCACATGGTCTGACATATATAAAGATTCATTTCTAATTAGTAGATGCACTCATATAAAGGCTAACTGTTCATTTCCTGTGATATTTTAGAGTGGATTAATGAATGCATACAGATTTGTACTAGGTGGCCATTAACTCCCTCCCATTTTAAAATTATAACAAACACACTTTTACCTGATATTTCTATCTAAGATATATGACAGGTGTTTGCAGTGAAGTATGAGTATAATTGGCAATTACCAAAACTTATCATCTTAAAATGCATTGTTTATAAGCATTCTGCATTCTCTGCCTCTATCCTACCCTAAATTCAGGTCAGAAGTATGACAGTTGCCAAGGAGACAAAAGCTGGTGTATGGTTTCAGAAGAATGTTGAAAGACTGTTTTCACTTACCTGAAATGAAATGGAAAAATATGAAAATATCCTGTAGCCTGGATTGCAAAAATGGCTTGCCCTCAACTGCTAACCAAAAGGTTGGTGACTCAAACTCACCCAGCAGTGCTGAGGAGGAAAAGCCTAGAAGCTAATTCCATGAGGATTACAACTTGGTAAACCCTTTGGATCAGTCTTACTCTGTAACACGTGGGGCTGCCGGGAGTCCAGTCCACTCCACAGTGATGGGTTTGGTTTGTCGTTGGCTTATAGTCATTGGTTTTGGAATGTAGTTGTTGCTTCTTCATCTTCCAAGAAAACACTGACCTGACCCTGAGCAAATGAATTACAAAACCTTTGTTTTCAAGAAAAAAGAAAATGGGCAGGGTGTCTGTTGCCAGATGGGCTGTCTTCAAGGAGATTGGGTAAGAATGGATACAGCACCTCAGTGAAGGCACTGGCTGGGAGAGCCATTGGGTGCAGTTAGAAATCTCAAGACAAAAGTCAAAAAACAAAACACTGAAAACAAATATCCTATTTTATAGATTTAGTAGAATTTAGTCCAGCTGTAGCTATATTGTTTTTGTTTACAATAGCAGTAAAGTATGTAATCACAAAGACCATTATGCATTAAATCCAAATATTCTTGAAGAGAGCTGATTCCTGGCTTCCATTCCAGTTGTAAGTGTGGAGTTTTTGTCTACACCCAAACCAAAAACCAAACCTATTGCTGTAAAGACCAACTCATAGAGACCCTGTAGGACAGAGTGGAACTGCCTCATAGAGTTTCCAAGGAGTACCTATTGAACTTGAACTGCTGACCTTTTGGTTATCAGTTGAAGCTCTTAACCGTTCTGACAACATGGAAAGTGCTACCTTATAACTTAATCTCATCTCACAGGTCCAGAATATGGATGGAATCATCCAAGGAGTTAAAGCATGATGTTCAAAGGGAAGCCTCAGCAATGTTATCTATGTTTTTATATAAGATCTCATTTTTTGATGATAAAATGTTATCAAGAATAGTTTTTAGGAATTCTAATAAATGGTAGCTATTATTGTATGATCTGAGGCCTGTAAAGACACTGTTGTATCAGAAACAATGCATCATTTTATCAAAATTATGTTTAGCCCTTCATCTCATTTGTGCTTGATTTAAAGTGTGGACAACTTTTTCTCCATTTTTTCGGGGTTATTTTATGTATTATCATCATATAATTGAGTCCAGCATTTTACCAAGTAGTAATATAATGCATTTTACCATAATATTAATTCTGTTTTAAAAGTTAGTAATTATGGTTGGGGTAAATAGGTTTTGTTTTCTCATAAGTAGGTGTGCTGTAGGATGTTTTTACTGTTATCGGTTATTTATATAAGTATTTTCCTGTAATAAATAGAAAAAGGACTGTTAAGAATTAGAAGCTGTGACATGACCTGAAGTCCAAATTAAAGGATGATGTTCCAAGGCAACAGGGACCACACAGAGAGCACTTGTCAGGAATGTAGAACACTGTTCTACTGCTACCTCTGACTAAGTAACTTTGTAGTCTTAGGTAATTCACTTACCTATCAGAAGCTAAGTTTCTTTTTAAGAAACCAAAAACGTAAAGACTTTTGGTGGGGTTGCAGGTTGGTACAATCTCTTTGGAAAGCAATCTGGCACTTCTTTAAAATGCTGGAAATAGACCTACCATTTGATCCAGTAATTCCACTGCTTGGAATTTATCCTTCGGCAACAAAGGCTGTCACACGAACAGACATATTTACATGAATGTTTATTGCAGCACACTCTATAATAGCTAAAAGATGGCAACTCAGATGCCCATCATCCGATGAATGGATAAACAAACTGTTGTACATATACTCAGCGGAATTATGCTATGATAAGAAACAATGTAGATTTTAGAAAATGTCTCATAACATGGTTTCAACTGGAAGATATTATTCTGAGTGAAATTACTGTCAAAAGGACAAGTATTGTATCAGACCCTTGTTATAAGGACTTAAAAAAAGAATTATCTACAGAAGAACATAACTTTGATGGCTCCAAGGGTGGAGGGGTGAGGACTTATAGATGAGACAGTTGATAGATGTTAGAAATTTTATTCATTTACTGTAATAAGTTAATTAATTAAAAAGTGGAACTTAAATAATTTCAAGTTTATATGTCCTTTATCAAACCAGAGAAGACCTAGCTATTATGCTTTTGCCTGATACAGTACACTAATGATTAAATTAAAAAAAATATTGTCAAAACCAAAAAAAAAGAAAATAATCATAAAAGGTTGAAGACGAATAAACAGTCCATGTATTCAAATGGGTAAAACCAGTCTCACTTTAGCAAAGACGTATAGCCTTCCATTATTTTACTATCAGGTATTTGGATGAGAGTAAATAGGCAAAATGGACTCAGAACCTACAAAGGTTAATCAAGAATGGGGAGAATAATTGTCCTCTCTGTCTCTGAAGTAGAAGGCTAGTAAGCAAAAGCACCCTGCCCTACCTGGTCTTACAACGTCTGTACCTACCAGGGGAAATAAAATTCTTCAGGATTCACATAATGGGAAGCAAAATTAGAAAACTCATGTCTTCTTAGACTTCTGCCTTCACTCTTTATGCTCTAAAGGATCATTGTCCTCAGACTACGGATATAAGAAAGGCCCTCAAAATGATTAGAGGCTAATTAGAGCTTTGACTTCCCCAGACTAGTGAGCAAAGGACCCATTGGAGAGTTGTGACAGCAGAAATCACCAGTACTAGGAATAATTACTTGAGAGAGGTTTTTTTTTTTTTTTTTTTTTTTTTAATTTGCTCACAAGGATAATAGTGCATTACCTTGAGCATTTTACGAAGAGACCCACTAGCAGGTAAATGGAAATACAATATTCTTGCTACAGAAACTGTAATGTGGTGGAAAGAAGACATAATAATGAATAATTTTGTTGGGTACAGAAATCATTTCTGCTTTAGGAGAGCATCGGAACGGTACCACTGGGTGTGCTTCAGAGTGTTATGGAGTAATTATGTGCCCTTGTAAGCTACACAGTAAGTCTCACTCCTAGTATTTTAACAACTCTAGAAGAGCCACATGTTTGCTTTGCAAGGCTGAAGATTCTAGGGTAGAACAGTGTGAGTGTGCATTTTACATAAGAGATGTTGGATCCTCCAGAGTAGATTCTGGATGCAGATACCAGACACTCTAGACTCCCTAAGCCCTGTTTTCCCTAATGTCAGCTTAAGTCAACTATGTTCTGATTTGAATTACCTTCTCTCCTGCTGCAATGAGATGTAGAAAATGCAACCATACAGAAAAGTAGGATAACTAGTATTCACCTTATTTTGTCTTTCATCTGGGTTCTAGTCTCATGTTTCCGTAGTGCAATGCTTAAAGGCAGTAATTTGACACATTTTGTCTGTTTTTCTAGTTGGTTACAAGTGGAGATTAAGTTTAGTACCAGTATGAGGGCTATAGGTGGAAGTTTTTGCATTCCTTTTTCTTTTTTTAATAAGGTACCATAATATTTAAGTACTATAAAGTTCATCCTTTCAATTGTGGTAAACATATATGTAACATAACATTTGCAGTTTCAGTATTCTTCACGTGTACAATACTATGACAGTAATCATCTTCATCACATTTTGCAAGCATCGCTATTTTCTGTATTCAAATTTTCTATCACCATTAACAAGCCCTGTTTCTGCTAAGCAATGAGCCTCTTCTTCCTTTCCTTTCCACCTGCCCCTGATAATTACTAGTCAAATTTAGTCTGTATATACTTTCTGTTTTTAGATATTTCACACAAATCATACACATATTTCTTTTTGTGACTGATTTATTTAACATAGCGTATCTTCAAGGTTCAGTCATGCTACAGTGTATATCCTTAATTCATTCTTTTATTGCTGCTGAATAATATTCCAATGCATGTATTACTACATTTTGTCTATCCATTCATCTGTCGATGAACGTTTAGTTTGTGTCCTTCTTTAGGCTATTCTGAATAACCCTGCAGTGAACATAGATATACTGTCAGTTGTTTTTATTCTGATTTTCAGTTATTTTGATTATATGCTTAGAAGTAGGAACAACAGACTATTAAGCAACCAATGGATCAGAAAGAAGTCAGAAATTAGTTAAAGCTGAATGAAAATTAAAGCATAACACATTGAAACATATGTGATTCAGTGATAGCAGTGCAGAAGGATAGCTATAGCTGTAAATGTATATAATAAAGAAAAAAAGGTCACAAATCAGTAATCTAACAGCATAACTTGTGAAAGTAAGAAAAAGAAAACAAATTCCAACACAACCAGGAGGAAAGAGATATGCAATTCATAGCAGAGAAAAATGATATAGAGAACAGAAAAACAATACAAAGAAAAAGAGAAACAGCTATCTAATCTAAACCTTCCTGCCTTACCCTCCCGCCCTCCCTATCCTTGCAGCCGTCAAAGAGTCTTTTCTGTTATGCATGAGTCTGCTTTTAAGTTCTTATCGTAGGGGTCTCATACAAGATTTGTCCTGTAGCTGACTACTTTCACTCCAGTTGAAACCAGGCTAACAGATGTTTCCTGCTACCATTGTTGTTCTTTATCATTGCATAGTGTTCCACTGAGTATATATACCATAGTTTACCTATCCATTCTTCTGTCATTCAGCATGTGGGTTGATTCCATCTTTTTGCTATTGTGGACTGTGCTGTGAGGAACATTCATGTGTGTATATCACTTGGTGTGAAAGGCCTGGATTCTGTAGGATATATTCCAAGCAGTGGAATCACTAGGTCAAATGGTATATCTATATCCATTATTTTATGATAGTACCAGATTGCTTTCCAAAGAGATTGCACCATTTTGCAATCCCACCAACAGTGTAGGAGAGTTCCAATCTCTCCACAGCCTCTCCAGCATTTAGTGTTTTGTGTTTTTTGGATCATGGTGAACAAGGTCCATAACGACATGGGAGAAAGAGAATCCAAAAGACAGAGAGACCCACGTGAGTGAGTGTCTACATTGACTTGTGACCTGAAGAAACAGATGGTGCCCAGGCACCAACAGTGATAGCCACGATGGAGCTCACAAAGTCTCACTGGCAATACAAGTATAAAAAGGGGTGCACCCTGAGGTCTCCACTAAAAGATCACAATTGACAGTCCAGGGGCTTGGGGGTTCCCCTGGGAGCATGGCTCCTGGCCTAGATGCTGCCCTGTCCATAAATCATAATGAAGGTCAACTTTTTGGGCAGTGATGGATTGGACTTGGTGATGCAGAGTGACCATATTGTGTGGGCACTTTATGGTTCTAGGCATCTATAAGAGGTCATCCTGTTGACCTCATACTGGAGGAAGGGGAATGGGTGGGGAGGAAAAGATAGGAGACTGTTGGGAAGATAAGACATGTATGGAGCGGAGAGGAAGAGTGTGCTGTCACTGGGCAGGGAGAACAGTGAAAGCTGCATATAGGTCAGCATGCAAATTTATATGGGAATGTACATTTTCATTCAATCATAATAAAAGAAAAACAAAAAGAGAAAATAAAAGTTGGTCTTTTCAAAAGACAGATAAAATCAAGAAAACTTTAGCGAGACAAAGTAAAAGAGAGAAGATGAAAATATTTAAAGTCAGAAGCTGAAGTGAAGACATTACAACTGACCCTACCGATATTAAAAAAATCATAACAGGATACTTTGAATATTTGTATGCCAATAAATTAGGTAATCTAGATGAAATGGACAAATTCCCAGGAACACATAACCCTCATACACCAACTCAAGCAACACAAAATTGCAACAGATCTATAACAAGTGAAAAATATAAATCAGTAATCAAATATTTCCTAACAATGAAAACTCCTGGACCAAATGGTTTCGTTGGAGATTTCTACCAAACATTTATAGAAGTGACTGCAATCTGTCTTAAGTTTTTTTAAAAATAGAAGAGGTAATGTCTTTACTTGTTTTTTTTTTTTTATTATTGTGCTTCAGGTGAGAGTTTAGAGAGAAAATTAGTTTCTGATTCATAAATTCATACGCAAATGGCTTTGTGACATTATTTGCAATCTATATGATGTGTCAACACTCTCTTCTTCCCCACTCCAGGTTCCCCATTTCCATTGTTATATTTTCATTGTTCTTTCTGCCTTCTCATCATTGTTTTTGGGCAAATGTTCCCATTTATTCTCCCATACAAGACTGAACTATGACACAGGTTCATGACATGTGTTATTGTTTGTTTTATGGGTGTCTTAGTCATCTAGTGTGGCTATAACAGAAATACCACCAGTGAGTGCCTTTAGTGAAGACAAATTTATTCTCTCATGATCTGGTAAGCTAAAAGTCCAAATTCAGGACCCCAACTCCTACGGAAGGCTTTCTAGCTCTATCAGCTTTGGAGGAAGGTCCTTGTCATCAATCTTTTCCTGGTCTAGTAGCTTCTCCGGGTAGGAATCCCAGGTCCAAGGTATGTACTCTGCACCTGGCACTGCTTTCTTGGTGGTACAAAGCCCCCTCCTCCCTCCTTCCACCCGTATGTCTTGGTTCACTTTTCACTTTTATATCTCAAAAAGGATTTGCTGAAGACACAATCCAATCCTTTAGGTTGAGTTATGTCTCACTAAATTAATTGCCACATACACTACCTCATTAATATCACAGATGTAGAATTTACAACACAAAGGAAAATCATATCAGATGACAAAATGTTGGATAATCTCACAATATTGGGAATCATGGCGTAACCAAATCACTATGTTTTGGGGGATACAATTCAATCCATGACCATACACTTGTCTAATTTTGGGCACAAAGGTAAATCATGGGAGTGACTTTTTACAGTTCTGAGGTAATAATATGTGGGAGGGCAATAGTCTGCGAAGTTCTTCCAGTCTCTGTCAGATCAGAAAATCCCGTCTCTTTCTATGTATAAATTTGGATTTTGTTCTACATTTTTATCTCGCTCTGTCCAGGAACTTCTTTGTGGTCCTTGTCAGAGTGGTAGATGGTAATAGCCAGGTAGCATCTAGTTATTTTAGGCTCATGTCAGTACAGGCTGAGGTACTTATGTCCATTAGTCCTTTGGACTAGCATTTCCCTTGTGTCTTTGATTTTCTTCATTCTCCTTTCTTCTGGACTAGATGGGACCAGCAGATCAATCTGAGATGGCTGCTTGCAAGCTTTTATGTTCTCAGATACTACTTGCTAAAGTTGAGCATAGAACATTTTCTTTATGAGTTATGTAAGCTGACCTAGATGACCCCCTACAACCATGATTCCCAGCTCTCAGCCCCAGTAACTCAGTCCTTTAGGGAACTTGGATCTGTCTGTAAAGCTTCCATGATTTTGCCTTGGTCAAGTTGTGAAGACTTGTCCAATATTGTGTATGGTCTTTCCTTTCACTGTAGTTAAGTTTTGTCTACTCTATAGTGAATGATTTTCTTTCCCAACCCTACTTGCCCTTGCAACAGTCAAAGATTGTTTCTTAAGTTTTTACAGTAGTGTTCTCCTGCTGTTGAAAATGATATTGGCTGTTGACTTTGTATATATGCTCTTTTGTTTGGCTGAGAAATTTTCGTCCTATTCCTATTTTATTAACAGGTTTTTTTTTCTTCTTCTTTTTAAATCAAGAATGGGTGTTAGACTTTATCAAATGTTTTTTCTGTGTCTATTGGGATGATTATGTGATTTTTTTTTTGTTTTATTTATGTGGTCGACTATATGACTGATTTTCTAATGTCGTACCGTCCTTGGATACCTGGTATGAAACCCACTTGGTCATGTTGTATTATTATTCTGTTATGATGCTGAATTCTATCAGCTAGAATTTTGTTAAGAACTTTTAGATCTTGTCATGGATTGAATTGTATCCCCCTCAAAATACTTGTAGCCATGTGGCTGGACCATGATTCCCAGTATCTTGTGACTCTCCTCCATTTTGTGGTTTTCTTATGCTGTATGTTAAAGGATTGGGGTGGGACTGCAAATCCCTTTATAAGATCACCTCCCTGCTCCACTGTAAAGGGAGTTTCCCTGGAGTATGGCTTGCCCCACCCTTAATCCTTTCAACCTGCAAGAGATATAGGGAAAGAGAAACAAGCAGAGAATTAGGAACCTTGTAACATCAAGAAAGCAACACCAGGAGAAGACAGCGTCCTTCGGACCTGAGGTTCCTGTGCCAAGATGCTCCCTGGACAAAGACTTACATAATACCGGACTTTCCTCTAGAGTCAACAAGGTGGAAAGCCTTCCCTTGGAGCAAACACCCTGACTATGGACTTGTAGCCTACCAGACTGCATAAGAATAAACCTTCCTTTGTTAAAGCCATCCATTCTGTGATATTTCTGTTACAGCAGCCCTAGCTTACTAAAACACATCTGTATTCATGAGAGAGATTAGTTTGTAAGTTTCTTTTTTCTTGAGTCTTTGCCTGGTTTTGACGTAGAGTTGTGCTGGTTTCATAGAATAAACCTGGGAGTATGCCTTCCTTTTCTATGATTTGAAACAGTCTGAATAGTACTGGTTTAAGCTGTTCTCTGAATATTTTGCAGAATTCTCCAGTGAAGACTTCAGGCCAGGAATTTTTTTTCTTTAATTATTTATTTTTTCAAGTTTTTATTTTAATTTTACATCTTCAATCTCATCTCTTGTAAATCTGTTGAGATTTTATATCTCAGTTCTTTTCAGCTCACCTAGTTAGCACGTTTCTAGAAGTTTATGCATTTTCTGTAGATTCTCAAATTTGTTGGAGTACAATTTTTCCTAGTATTCTGTCATGATAACATTGACTTTCATTGGGACTATTGTAATGTTCCCCATTTCGTTTATTGTTAGGGTTACTTGATTTGTCTCCTGTTTTCCTTTTGTTAATTTGGGCAGTGGTTTGCCAATTTTGTTAATCTTGTCTAAGATCTGACTTGGTCTTGCTGATACTTCCAGTTGTTTTTCTGTTCCTCATTTCATTTATTTCTGATCTATTCTTTATTATTTCCTTTCTTTTGGTGGCCATGAGCTTCTTTTCCTGTTCTCTTGTTTGTTTGAGATGTACAGCTAACATTTTTATTTTTATTTTGGTCTTTTGTTTTAAATGTGTGCATTTATTGTTATAAATTGACTTCTGAGCACTACTTTGCTGCTTCACAAAGATTTTGTTACTTTCATTTCCATTTGATTCTAATCATTATTTACTCTATGATCTCTTCTGTTATTCAGTTGTTTTTAAGCAAGATGTTATTCAGTTTCCTTCAATTTGATTTTTTGTTTGTTCTCTTCCTATCACTGATTTATACTTGTATGGTGGTGTGATCAGAAGAAATGTTTTATATTATTTCAATGTTCTGAGTTTTATTAAGGATTACTTTGGAGCCTAACACATAGTCTACTCTGGAGAATGTTCCATCTGTGTTGTAAAAGAATATGTACTTTGCTATCTGTTGCGGAGAGTATTCTATGTACATCTAAGAGAGAGAGTTATTTGATTATGGACATTATACCTTCTGCATCTGTGTTGACTTTTTGTTCTAGATGTTCAGTCCTTTACCAAGAGCAGTGCATTGAACTTTCCTACTATTATTGTCAAATCTTTTTTTCCTTTCTTTGGTATTAGGATTTTTCAAACCTGCTAGCCACTCCATTGTACAAAGGATACTAGCCTGCTCCCATAAAGACTATAGACTTAGAAACCCTATGAATCAGTTCTACTCAAAATTATAGGTTCACTAAGAATGAGAAATGACTTGATAACAGTGTTTTTGTTTTTGGTCCTTTTATTATTGAGTTTTAAGAGTTACTTATATATTCCAAATATTAGCCTTTCATCAGATACTATTTGAAAATATTTTCTCTCATTCCATGACCTGTCATTTTACTTTTTTAATAGGGTCTTTGAATCACAAGAATTTAAATTTTGATGAAAGCTAATTTATTTTTTCTTTCAGTTATGTGTATGCTAGCTATTGTGTCTAATAAATCATTTCTAAATTCAAGATTATGAAAGCTTTCATCTATTTTCTTCTAAAAGTTCTGTAATTTTAGCTCTTATGTTTAGGACTTTGATCCACTTTGAGTAAACTTTTGTATAACCTGTGAGGTAGGGAAATAGCTTCCTTCTTTTGCTGGTGGCTATTCAGTTGCCACAACATAATGTAAATCAAAACTAAAGAGTAATTTCATTTTCCCCTACCATATTGACAGAGCATTTAAAATAATAATAATAACACTAAACAGGACTAAAAATTTGGATATGCAAGAGCTATGTTTTGTCAAAATATTTTTTTCTCTCATTTTTTTTAAAAAGATATTTTATTGTGTCATACTACACATACACATTGTTTCGTAGCTCTAGCTACTCTTCCCACTCTGTGACAGCACACTTCTCCTTTCCACTCTGGGCTTCTCATTTTCATTCAGCCAATTCCTGGTGCGTACATTCCATCCTTCCATCTCACCTCTAGACAGGAGCTTCTCTGACAGCCTCATGTATATACTCAAGACAAGAAGTACACACTTCACAAGCATTGCTCTATGTCTTATAATCCAGTCCAATCTTTATCTAGAGAGTTGGCTGTCCTCCTGGTTTCAGTTCTGGGTTAGTGAACAGTCCAGGGACTGTGTCCTCAGCAGACCCTCCAGGATGTTGGACCATCAAATCTCGTCTTTTAATACAGTTCTAGATCTTTAACCCCATTTTCTCCTTCTACTTCAGGTACTCTACATGGTGTTCCTTGTCAGGGCAGTCAGTAGTGGTGGCCAGGCACCATATAGTTCTTCTGGTCTCATGATGATGTAGTCTCCTAATTGCGTGGACCTTTTTGTCTTCTGGGCTCCTATTTGTCTCTTATCTTTGCTGCCCTTCTTTCTCCTTTGCTCCAGGCGGATTGGGACCACTTGATGCTAACTGGAGAGGAGCTTACTGGTTTTGAAGACCCTAGCTGCCACTCAGTAAAATAGGACGCAGAATATTTTATTTAAACAAACAAAACTTAGTTACGCCAATTGATCTAAAAGTCCCCTGAAACCATGGTCCTCAGACTGCTGCCTCTCCTACTCTCACTTTTGAAATGCTTGGTTGTATTGTACTGAGGAAGCCTCTTGGATTTTGATAGAGTCCAGCAGTATTAATTTCTCTTCTACTACATTCTGTTACTTCCTTCACTTAACCCAATTCCTATTTACTATCTAATCTATGAATACCCCCCTCTCTCCTTTCCCAACTTTGTAAACATCAAAGATTATTTTCTTCTGTGCTTAAACCTTTTCTTGAGTCCTTATAATAGTGGTCTCATACAATATTTCTCCTTTTGCAACTGAACAGTTTCACTAAGTGTAATGTATTCCAGATGACTCCATCCTATCAGATGTTTTCCCAAGATCATGATGGTTCTTTACCATTGCGTAGCACTTCATGGTGTGAATATACCACAGTTAATTTATCCATTCAGCTGCTGTGTGGCACCTAAAATTGATCCCAGTTTTTCGCAATCAGTGACAGCTCTGTGATAAAAATCATTGTGCATGTATCTATTTGTGTGACAGCTCTTATTTCTCTAGGATATATTGCAAGAAGTGGGATTGCTAGATTATATGGTATTTCTATTTCTAGCTTTTTAAGAAAGCACCAAAATGATCAAAATTTCAACCAGCTATGTAGAAAAGTTCCAGTCTCTCCACAACCTTTCAAACATTTACTGTTTTGTGTTTCTTGGATTAATGTTGGGGCGAGATGATATTCTTAAGAAATCATCAGTGCTAATTCTTTGATTTGGGCCCATTCTTCTTTTAGGACATGTACAACTTTTGAGTTAAATTTAGACCTCTGAGCACTGCTTTTGCTGTGTGCCATAGTTTCTGGTAGAATGTGTTTTCATTCTCATTTGATTCTGTGAATATCTTTATTCTGTCCTTTATTTCTTCTATAACCCAGGAATTTTTAAACAAGATGTTCAATTTCCATGTGTTTGATTTTTTTACTCTTACTTTTTCTGCTATTGATTTCAACTTTTATGGCTTTATGGTCTGAGAAGATGCTTTCCAATATTATAGTACTTTTGATTTTGTTAAGACTTGCTTTGTAGTTTTGATTTGAATTTCTGTAATTGACAATGATTGTGAATATTTTCTAATGTATCTATTAATTGCCTGGATATTTTCTATGGTGAAGTGCTTATTCATATTCCCTGCCCATTTTTTAATTTTGTTATTTGTCTTTTTCTTGTTGAGGTTTTGCAGTACCTTGTATAATATGGAGATTAGACATCAATCAGATATGGAGAAGCCAAATATTTTTTTCCCCAGTCTATAAGTTATCTTTTTACTCTTTTGGTGAAGTCTTTGGATGAGATTAAGTATTTAATTTTTTAGGAGTTCTAATTCATCTATTTTCCTTTCTGACATTTGTACATTATTAGTTTGTTTATTCCATTTATTAGGGCTCCCACCATTGCCCCTGTTTTCTCTTCCTTGGTCTTTATTGTTTTAGATTTTATGTTTAGATCTTTGGCCCATTTTGAGCTAGTTTTTGTGAATGGTGTAAGATATGAGTCTTGTTTCAGTTTTTTGCAGATAGTTATACAGTTTTTCCAACACCATTTGTTGAAGAGACTGTTTTATCCCCAGTTCACAGACTTCAGGCCTTTGTCAAATATTAGCTACTCATAAGTACATGATGTTATAGCTGGATTCTCTATTCTGTTCCATTGGTCTATGTAACTGTTTTTGTGTCAGGCTGTTTTGATGACAGTTGCAGTGTAATGGTTTCTAATCTTACGTAACGTGAGGCATCACACTTTGCTCTTTTACAACAATGCTTTACTTATTTTAGGGCTTCTTCCTTTTCCACATGAGGTTGGTGAGTTGTTGCTCTATTTCATTAAAAAAAAAAAAAAAAGACTTTGGACATTGTATAGGGATTGCATTGTATCTATTGATCACTTTGGGTAGAATAGACATTTTCAAGATATTGGCTTGGCATCCATGAGCAAGGTAGATTTCTCCACTTATGTATGTTTCTTTTGATTTCTTGCAGTGGAGTCTTGTAATGTTCTATGTATAGGTCTTTACATCTGGTTAGATTTATTCAGAATCACTTTATCTCATTCAAGGCTATTGTAAAATGTACTGATTTGGTGATTTCCTCTTGGATGGTTTTTTTGTTGGTATAAAGGAATCCAACTGATTTATTTATGTTTATGTTATGTCATGATACTTTGCTGAACTCTTCTATTAGTTGCAGTAGTTTTTTGTGGATTCTTTAGTGGGTTTCTTGTTTGTTTGTGTGTGTGTGTGCTTAAGATCTTATCATCTGCAAAACGAGATACAATTACTTCTTCCTTACCAATTTGGATGCCCTTTATTTCTTTATCTTGCTTGAATACCCTGGCAAAAACCTCCAACACAATGCTGAATAAAAGTACTGGTAATGGGCATCCTTGTATGGTTCCAGTTCTCAAGAGGAATGCTTTCAGACTCTGTCCATTAAAGATGATACTGGCTGATGGCTTTGCATAGATGCCCCTTGTTTTCCCTTCTGTTCTTGTTCTGCTGAAGGCTTTTAACATGCATGAGTGCTGGACTTTGGCGAGTGCCTTTTCCACATCAGCTGATAAAATCAAGTCATTTTTATCTTTTGTTTATGTAGTGACTACATTAGTTGTTTTTCTAATGATGAACCATCCCTGCATTCTGGGCATGATGAATTTTTTTTTTTTGATATGTTATTGAATTCTGTTAGCTATAATTTTGTTGAGGATTCTTGCATCTAAATTCTGAGAGATGTTGGTCTGTAATTTTTCTTTCCTGTGCTGTCTTTACCTTGTTTCGGTGTCACAGTTATGATGGCTTCCTAGAATGAATTTGAAAGTATTCCATCCTTTTCAGTTCTCTGAAATACTTTTAGTAACAGTGGCCTACTATAAAATTGCAGTAGAATTTTCCAGCGAAGCTGTGTGGGCCAGGACTTTTTTTGGTTGAAAGTTTCTTAATTACTTTTTGAATCTCTTCTTTTGTGATGGCTGTATTATGTTGTCCTATTTCTGTTTGTGTTAGATTTAGTAGGTACTGTGTCTCCAGAAATCTGTCCATTTCCTTTAGGTTTTCAAATTTAGTAGAGCACATTTTTCAGTGTTCTTTTATGATTCTTTTAATTTAAGTTGGGTCTGTCGTTACAGCTCCCTTCTCATTTCTTATCTGAGTTATCTGATTTTTCTCCTGTTTTTCTTCTGTCACTTTGGCCAATGGTTTATCAATTTTGTTGACCTTTAAAAACAAACAACAACAACAATAAAAAAAAATGGCTTTGGTCTTGTTAACTCTTTCAATTTTTTCTCTGTTCTCTAATTCATTTAGTTCTGCTCTAATTTTTATTATCTATTTTATTCAGGTGCTCAAGCGGTTCTTCTGTTGCCCTCTTTCTACTCATTCCAGTTGTGGGTTTATTTCTTTGATTTAGGCCCATTCTTCTTTTAGGTTGCGTGCATACATAAATTGACCTCTGGGAACTGTTTTTGTTGTGTTTCATAGGTTCTGGTAGGATGTTTTTTCATTCTAATTTGATTGTATGAATTTCTTTATTTTGTCCTCGATTTCTTCTACAACCCAGAAGTTTTTGAGCAAGTTGTTTTTTGGTTTCCATTTTTTACCTTCACTTTTTCTGCTTTTGATTTCAATTTTTATGGCTTTGTGGTCTGAGAAGATGCTTTGCAATATTCCATTGCATTCAGTTTTGTTAAGACTTGCTTTATGTCCTAACCCATGGTCTATTCTGGAGAATGTTCCATGACATTGGAAAAAATTGTATCCTGATCTATTGTTGGGTGATTTTTTCTTTTGTATATGTAGACGAATTCTTGTTGACTGATTTTGGGATTTAGATCTTCCATGTCTTTGTTTAGCTTCTTTCTGGATATTCTCTCTGGAGTGTTGAAGTCTCCTACTATTATCTCACTTTTCAATGATATATTTGCTTGATGTAGTTAGAAGCTCTGCCTTAGGGTGCATAAATATTTAACATGGTTATGTCCTCCTGATGCAATGACACTTTAGGCAATATGTAGTTACCTTCCTTGTTGCCATGAGTCCAATCTGACTCGACGGCACTTGGCTTTCCTTGTTCACTGTGGTGGATTTTGATTTAAACTGTATTTTAGCTGAAATTAATATTGCCACTCCTGTTCTTTTTTGAATGTTGTCAGCATGGAATATATTTTTCCATCCTTTGAGTTTCAGTTTCTCAGTATCTTTAAGTCTAAGGAGTGTCTTCTGTAAGCAGGATATAAATGGATGGTGGTTTTTTATCCATTCTGCTACTGTTTGTCTCTTTATTGCTGCATTTAACCCGTTTACATTCAATGTAATTATTGATAGGTATGAAATTAGTGCTGTCATTTTGGTTCCTTTTTTGGTGTGTTGTTGACAGTTTCTTTGTTCCACTTAATTTTCTGTGCTGACATTTTTTCCTTTATAGCTTTTCTTTTCATCTTTTTCATTGTTTTTGGTTTTATATTTGCTGAGACATCTTGATTTTGTTTCTTAATTTGATGTGTAAGATGGTTAGTTATCTTAATAGCTATCCCTAATGTTCTAAGTTTAAACCTATCTTAAATTTCTTTGTATTACCTTGACTTCCTTTCCATCTAAAAGGTCTATGAATAAATTGCTGTGTTTTTCTTTTTAGTATAATGTTGCCATCATTCACATACTGAGATCTCTGTTTTCCTATTTTTAGTGTTTTGTCTTTGATTTATTTTTCTGGTTTCCCTATCTATGTTGAAATCTGAATTTTCTGTCCTTCATTGTGTCCTTGAGTATTTATTTGGTATTATTGATTTTCTAATCAAAGAACTTCCTTTGATGTGTCATGTAATTTCAATTTTGCTCTTGTAAAACTTGCTCTCTACATTTCTGTGTATGTGTAAATGTCCTAATTTTGCCATATTTGACAGACAATTTTGCAGGATATATAATTTTGGGTTGTCAGGTTTTTTTACTCTTTTCTGTTACCCCAATGTCTTCTTGTCATCATGGTTTCTGCTGAGTATTCCACGATGTCTTATGGATTCTCTTTGTAAGTTATTTTTTTTGTTTAAGCCTAAACCCAAACCTACTGCCACCAAGTCAGTTCTAACTCACAGTGATCCTATAGGACAGAATAAAACTGCCTCACAGAGTTTCCAAGGAGTGGTGGATTTGAACTGCCAACCTTATAGTTAGCAGCTGTAGCTCTTAATCACTATGCCACCAGTGTTTCCTGTTTAAGCCTAGCTACCTCTAAAAGCATCTCCTTACTTTAGTTTTGGTAAGTTTGGTGATGATATGCCTTAGTCTCCTTCTTTTGGGATCTATATTGTATGGAATCTGATGACCATCTTGGATAGAGATCTTCTCATGTTTCATGGTATCAGGGAACTATTTTGTCAACATATCTTTAATAATTCTCTGTGAATTTTCTGTTATCCTTCTGTGTTCCCATACTCCAATTATTTCCATTGATCAAATCCCACATATCTCAGTGTCAAGCCTTTTAATTCTTCTATCAATTTTTCCTCATATATGCTTGTGTCAATTGCCTTATCTTCAAACTTGTTAATTTCTCATTCTTTTGCCTCAGTCCTGTTCCTTTTATTTTTTTGAATTGCTCAGTTCTGTAATTGTATTTTTAATCTTCTGAATTGCAGATCATTGTTGCTCAAGTGTTTTTTGTAGTCTGTTGGATTCTTTGTGATGCTCTGCTGTACATTGCCTGGTTTCCTTCCTGAAGTCTTAAATAGCTCTAACCATTACTCTTCTGTATTCTACATTGATAATTTCAGGGAATCTTCATCTGTAAAATGTTGGATTATTTGTTTTGGGAATTTTCTGGAGACATGGTTGTCTGCTTCTTTAAATGAGAAGAGATGGAATATTGTCTCTGAGCCATCAGAAATTTGTTGTAATATATTTATATTTTGTTATTGTGTTCTAACGTACACATGCATTGTATATTCTGCAGGTTTATACAAATGGTAATACATCAAATCTGAAGTCTTGGGGATGAACAGTCTGGATTTCATTGGCTTCTTATCCCAATAACTCCCAAATATCTCATTCATATAAACCAACAACATAATTCACTTGAAAATTAATGTACTGTTTACAGTATCTCCCTTGTGGCAGTTACGGCATATGCTTCTTGTTAAGGTTTTGATACTTTGACAAATGTGGTAAGAGATAGAATATTTGCCGTGGAGTATTCTATTCTAAGTAATAAAACCAAAAGAGAATCATACCTTCACCACAAACTACATATTGGAATTGAAAGGTACCACAAACAGAATAAACTTCTCCTGGAATGAATTAAATAGATTGAGAACAACAGTAACAAATTCTGAGGCTGAAATGAGACAGAATGAATTAGATGCTCGTCCTTCTCTTACTCTTTCTATAGTAAGGTGATTGATGACATACTTCTGAAGTTTCACTTAAAATTTGAAAAAAGAGAAGCATTGTAGAATTTTTCTAATTACTTACCTGTGAATTTTCTGTAACTACCTTAAAACTGGACCTGTCCTATGGAATTAATTAATCAAAATCCTGCAGTGATACTCAACCAATGCTAGGCTGTAAAAAGAATTTGTATGTAAGGGTTCTGATATGTCTTCCAGAGGGTGCATAACAACTATAATAATTTTCACTACAGATGATTATACACTTTGGTGTGTTATTATTTGTTTCAGAGGTCCCTGTGTGCCACTAACAGTTTCTACTTGTCTACAAGTTTCAAGATTGGTGGTTCAAACCCATTTAGCTTCACTGTTTCATTAAAGATTGCAGCCAAGAAAATCCTACAGAGTAGTTCTGCTCTGTAAAACATGGAGTCACCATGAGTTAGAATCCATTCCATGACAACATATTTACTCTTTGTTTCAATGTCAAAGCAACAAAAGTCATCTCATAATTGCTTCTACAGTAATTTATGTCTTTAAGATTTAGTGCAAATTATAAATATAATAAAATCTGATTTTACAAATACCATTATTTTACTTGTATTTGTGGATTTTTCCCAACGACTTATAGGACTCAAACTTTAGCTAGAAAAGTTATGAGATCTAAGTGATAGAGAGGAATATGTTCTGGAGCATTTGTATAGCCTATCATGCTGAAGTAGATTGTTCTTATATGTGGGCATGTAAATTTATACGGGAATGTACATTTTCACTCAGTCATATTAAATGAAAAAAAATTATGCTAAATTACACTGTATGCTACGCTGACCAAATCTGAAGAGTCAGGGAATCATTTTTAATGCTTAAAATGCTACAAATTAAAATTAAATTAAATTAAAATAAAATCCTATATAGAAGAAAAATGATCACTTAGGATCTTGAGTATAAGAAATTGATATATGTTAGGGAAGATAATGTGAGCCATGGAGTACAGGAACTGTCATCATAATAAGAGATTCTGCACCAAATTTACCAGCTTTTGTATAACCAGGTTTTGTATCTCTAGTAGTGAAATAATAATTATGCAATAAACACATGAATAATAGTTACTCATGGTCCTACAATGGCCAAGGAGCAAGGATGTGTGTTACTTCCTCACAGCTATCAAAAGACCTGCTTGGAACCCACTTGTTCATCCCTGAGTCTCCTCATAGCTTCCTTCATATCTTTATTCCTTAATGTGTAAATGATAGGGTTAAGGAGAGGACTAAAGACAGTAAAAAACACGGAGATAAATTTAACAGTTGGAAAGCTTTCAAAGGGCCAAATATAGATGAAGATTAATGGGCCAAAGAACAGAATCACAACAGTGATGTGGGCAGACAGAGCTGAAAGAGCTTTGGATGTCCCACCAAAAGCTTGTGGATGGACAGTTACCAGGGAGATAATGTAAGAAATGAGCAAAAGGAAGAAACAGATAAGCAAGAGCAGGCTACTGTTGGTGTGAACCAGGATCCCCAAAACATAAGTATCGAAGCAGGCAAGCTTGATCATGAGAGGGAGGTCACAAAAGAAATTGTTTACCTTGTTGGGTCCACAGAAGGGCATGTTGACTGAGTGTAGGGTGCCAATGGTCCATGAGACTGCTACAAGAACTGTACATACCCTGTAACTCATGAAGGTCATGTAATGCAGAGGTTTGCATATAGCAATTTATCTATCATAGGCCATGGCAACAAGAAGCACCATCTTACTACCCCCAAAGACATGTCAGAAAAAGATTTGTGACATGCATCCCTGGAAGGTGGTGGTCTTGTGTTCACTGAGGAAGTCTGCAATCATCCTGGGAGTCACAAATGTAGCCTGACAAACATCAGTGAAAGAGAGATTGCTATGGAGCAAGCACATTGGAGAATGCAAGCGAGAGTCTGTAGTTACTGTGAGGACGATAAAGATGTTTCCCAAAACAGCAGCTCCATAAAATACAGAGAACATAAAGAAAAAGAAAAGTTGAAGGTGTCCAGAGCTAGACAAACCCAACAAAATAAATTCAGTAACCATGGACTTATTGCTCCAACTATTGGTTGAACCTGGACTGCTGAGGTTATCTAGAGAGGGGGAAAGGTAATTGAAACAGAGATAAATCTTTCATCTTCTGTGTAACTTACTGTTTTCATTCTAATAAGTATAAAAATATAATGAGGGTATAAGACAGTGATTATTCACATTATCATAAGAAAATCACTACTCTGACTATTTGTTTAATTACATGAATTATTGTTTATTTTAGGGGCACAAGATAGATGATAGATTTGAAGGAGGAAGGGAGACACAGAAGGGAGGGAAGGAAAGACAGGAGAGATGAAAGTTGGGAGGCAGGAAGGAATGAGGGGAGGGAAGGAAAAAGGCTAAGAGGGAAGGAAGAAGAAGAGGGAAGAAAGTAGAAGGGAGGGAGGGAGGAAGGAAGGAGGAAGGCAAATATATCCAACTGATAAAAATGCCAATGAAGATGAAGGGAAGAAATTGAGAGAAACAGTGTTTGTCATTGTATTTTGATATATTAATGCAAAAGAAGTATACAAGATTTCCACAGTACTTTGAAAGACACAATCTGTACTTACACATTCAAATGCAGTACAAGATGACCCTAGTGCCTTAGAAAATCTTGGAGTGAGAGGAAATTAATTTAGTGTAAAGAGATGGCATGGTGTTTTCAAGCATCTCATTTTTAAGTGAAAGCTGCACTATGAATAAGGGAGACGGAAGAAGAATCAATGCCTTTGAATTATGTGCTGGTGAGGAATATGAAATACATCATGTACTTCCAGAAAAAGGACCAAATCTGTCTCAGAAGAAGTACAGCCAGAATGTTCATTAGAAGGAAGGATGGTGAGACTTTGTCTCACATACTTTAGACATATAATTAGGAAGGACCACACCCTGGAGAAGGACATCGTGCTTGGTAAAATAGTCATCATTTTTTTTGTTGTTGTTGTTAAAAAAGAAGACTCTCAACAAGACAGATTGACACAGTGGCTGAAGCAATGGGCTCAAACTTAGCAATGATTGTGAAGACGTGGCGGGACCGAGCAGCATTTCACTCTTTTGTACAAAGGTTGCTGTAAGTTACAATTGATTTGACGGCACTTAACAACAAAAACATCATGGAGAAAATAAGGCAGGGCAAAGGAATAAAGATTATAACTGAGTGGTAAGAGAAAGGTTCCTTGGGCAGGTTACATTTCAACAAAGATGGGAGAATAAGGAGCTGGCCATGAGGATTTCTATTCCAGATAGAGGAAACAACTAGCAAGTATAATAACTGATTCATGTGAAATGAGTGCTGTTTTGGAAACATCAGTATAATTTTAGTAGATTTATTAGGGATAAAATGGATGGATATCTAGCTCTTAATCTAATTATACGCTTGTCAGTACATAATTGGCTTGTCTGAATAAATCCTGCCTGACAAGTTTAAAGATGTTTGCAACTTTAGGAAATCGTACATCCAGTCTTAAGAAGACACACAAACAGCTTGTGTTTGTATACTCTACAATAAAGTATGCCTATAAAACTGCTTTGCAATCTGTATTTCCATGTAAATACAAGGCATAATTTTTATTCTTGAAAATAAAGTCCTTTGAAATGAAGTTTATGGCCAGATGTCACAGTTTGGGAGGAATTCTCTGTGTGTGTGTAGTACACTCAGTGTGTTCTGATATATTATTTATTCATGGCATGACTTTGAAATATTAAAGTCATCAACAAAAAAACCCATAAAATTTGGTCATTACTTTTTGTGGTAATACCTCATAGAGTCTTATACTTTTTGAAACATCTTCCTGAAATGTAGCTCTGTATAAACAAGTTCTCACAAGAATGTGAATGATGATAAATGCATTAAAGCAAAAGTTTTCTTACATGAAACCATTTTACTTTCTATCCATTTTTAATTGAATTGACTTAGTTTAGTTGCACAAGTGTAAAGGCACTTTCTCTAAAATCCTAAAAGCATTTTTTTTTCTATTTTTAAGTTGCCAATCACATTCTTTATTCACAAGTGTGTGATGAGCCAGCCTTCAAGGACAGGAGAAGACTGGGGCTTCCCATGGCAAGCCGTTATACAAGTAGCACACAACTTGAGATCAAAAGAGATCTGAGTTTAAGTCCTAGCTTCATTGCTAATTTTGTGATATTGTTCATTAAATTGTTTTATCCACCTCATGGAATGCCTTCTAGGATTATATACCATGCACCCTGTGGCATGGGAAGGTAACACTGAACAGACTATGTAAGGTTCATGTCCTTATGCAACTGACTACAAGTTTTAATCCCTTATCTGTGATAGCCTATATTTGAAAGAACTGAAAACTATAAAGTGATATATAAATATTAGTTGTGTTCACATGCTATGATAACTAAAAGCACATAAAGGTTTACAAACATAGAAGTCAATCTAAATGGAAAAAATGCCTGCTTCCTAGCAGATTCACAATCTATGATAATTTAAGAAAAAAAAAGATTAGATTAATTAAACAATGTTAGAAAGAAATCAGTTTTCTGCAATAGACATACAACTTATTGAAACAATAAGATAAAAAATTGAAAACAGAAGAAAATGGAGAGAATCCAGGTAGGATTCCTTATTCTTTGTATTCACCGACAGTCTTCAGAATTTTTCAACCTGTAAAGGAAAGAGTGGGATTAACTAGAGGGTCAATTACTTTCCCAGTAGTTATCATTGTGAAGGAATGGGAAGATTTCTTAATGTTTTATTATGAAATCTACCCTGGATTTCAAATACAGAGTTAAATACTTCCCTACTTGGACATGAGAGCATCCTAAGCACAATCTTTCCTCAGTCCCTGACTTTGGAAAGCTGCTACAGGTCTCTGTCTAAGCTTAAGTGAATGCAAAACTGGCCTTCCATTTAAAGAAGAAATGTGAGCTTCACATGTGGCAGTTTCTGGACTTGGAGGTTGATGTGGCTTAGCCAAGAAGTTCAGCTAAAAACATTCTAGTCAGACATAAAGAGAGAAGCAAAATTCACAAATTCATCTCCTCCTAAATTTCTCAGTTCAGAGTAACAAAATGGTTTTAATGATGGAAATGTGAGTCAAAATATCAATCAGAGACATCAAAAACTAGGAGAAAAATAGTTTGCCAGTGAAGAGAATCATCTTCATGTTAGGAAATTGGCTTCTTGTATCTGTACATAATTAATTGAGTGAAGGATTTTGTATGCAAAGGACTTGTTTTAACTGCCTTGCATTGGTGTGCCTAATCATGGCATAAATACATAATTCTGATGTAAGAATTATGTCAAGAGTGCAAAGTATTACAACTTAGAAAAGTCTCTCAGTGAGAAAAAAACATCAAAACAATGAATCACAGCACTTTTTGTAAAATCATGGAAAGAAAACTGCTCTGCTACTCTTAAACATCTTATTCTATTTTCAAGTCAACTGTTCACAAAGCATTTGACTACGCACTTCATGTGTTGTGTCATTAATACTTACAACAAAACTTTGCTGGATGTACTATCGCAACCCTAATGTTATAGTGAAAGAAGCTTAGTTTACTGAAAAAGTCAGTGTCACGAAGGTACACCGCTAGTTGAGGAGGGTTTGCACAACACAAGGACTCATACTTAACCACATGTATTTTCCTAGTTAAGAAGGACCTGATCACGGCAAGCCTATATCTGAGGAAATCCACCCGGTAATTAAAGAGACAATTATATGTCCCATTCTATACTCTAACATCGTATCTGTTCTGTCTGGACTAAATATCAATATGGGCACCTTAACTGGATCCCCCAGTCGATCACCAGTGTTGGCAGTGACAAAAATCAGACTTAGTTTGGCATTTTGTTTCAGATTTTAGAATCTTATACACAAACTTCAATTTCTCCTTCTGAAGAACTCAAATATCTTAATGCTAGTAGTAAGTTTAGCTCAAAATATCTTTAACTCTCTAAATGGTAATATCTATGTTTAATCTTTTGGTTGATGTGATTAAATTCCATATACCAGTTCTGACAGAAATCCCAAGGAAGTAACTACAGTTTGAGGAAGACAAGCTCTAAAACCCACTGATTTTTTAAAAAGTGCATCACAAGAGCCTACAAAACATATTTAAATACTATACCACAAGCCCGAAGTTCTCAGATAACCAATTCCGCTAAAATAGCCAGTTAAAGAACTTCCTTTTGGAAGTGAAGTCATCTAGCTGTGGAAATTATTAGCATAATTTTTCTTGCCTTTCCCAAAGCTGTGGTGATGATAACTTTTAAATTATTGATGGCATTTACCTAATGGGAGAATGTGGTGAGCCCAAAGCTTGCAGTAGCTACACTTAATCTCAGTTAATAATTTGTCTTCTTCCACATATCTCTGTTTTCCTTACCCTAGGTGACCATTCTGGTAAACATTAGCCCGCATGTTTAAACGTGCATGGGGCTTACCTTAGTTCTGGAACAAAATTTCATGAGACACATAGACGAATTAAGAGACTTATATAAATTAAAAATACAAAAAAAAAAAACCACTGACGTCGAGTAGGGTCCGACTCATAGGGACGGACCCTAAAGATCAAGGTAGAACTGATCCATAGAGTTTCCAAGGAGCACCTGGAGGATTTGAACCAAAGACCTTTTGGTTAGCAGACATAGCACTTAACCCACCAGGGTTTCTAGGTGAACTAAAAGGGTCTATAAAAAAGAACAAATGAGAATGAGAAAATGTTGAGCGTGGAGACAGAGTGAGCACTAAGAAAATGTGATGAACCTAATCTATGAGCCTAAGCTTCTCTGAGCACCACACTCATGAATCAGGTTCCTTCTTGACATTTTATCTTTAATGTTTTGCTAACATTTCAATTCTGTTTCCAAACCTCGTTTTTCTTAGTCAGCTTCATTGAAGGTTAGGACATTTCTATAAGACCCAGTGGTTTCAAACAGAAACTTGATTCCTTCCTTTCATCTACTCCATACATGCAATCCAGAAATCCTGGTGACATAGTGGGATAAGCGCTACGTCTGCTGATGAAAAGATGGTCAGTTCAAATCCGCCGGGCACTCCTTGGAAACTCTATGGGGCAGTTCTGCTCTGACCTCTAGGATTGCTATGAATTGGAACAGATTTGATGTCAGTGGGTTGGGTTGGGTTTGGTTTATACACCCAATCCATGGATAAGGCTTGCTACATCTTCCTCCAAAATAGCCCCAATATATCAATTTGTTTCCAGTTCTTTTGCAACCAGCCCTACGTAAACCGTCATTACCTTACTTCTTAAAGTTTGGAGGCTTTCCCTTTTGGAGGCTCTTCCCTTTTCTACCACTGACATTTTCAATCAGTACTTCCTAGAGTATTATTTCTAAAACTTAAATCATAGTAAGCCACTTTACTTTAAAATGGTAAGTGTCTTCTCATGGCTGTTAGAATAAAATTCAGTCTCCTTGCCGATTCTTAGCTTCTACATGTTACCTTTCTAACTTATCTCTGATCATTCTTTTCCCTTGCTAAACTCTGCTTCCTTCTCTGGTATGCAGCATACCTTTCCATTTTAGGAAATTTCACATTCTATTTTATGTACTTAAATATTTTTCCCCATTCATTCTTCATATACTGTATCTTTGTCATCTTTCAAATATTAGTTAAAAGATTATTACTCAGAGTCTCCTTTTAATTTTTTAAATCTCAGGATATTATGTGTTCTCTTCATAACCATCACAATCTTCACCTGTTTTGTTTGTATTTGTTTACTTGTTTTGGTTTGTCATATATTATGATATATGTTGAAAATCACGTGTGTGTGTGCTTGCATACGTGTGTGTGTGTGTGTTTATCAGCTTTCCTGCAATCTTTTCTTTCTCCTAAAATGGTTTACCAGCATCTTCTACATTGATAGACTGGGATTAATAACTACTATTCTGTTAGTCCTTGCTGAATATAAACTTCATTAAAGGTTTATTTTCCCCTCACATAAGGCATAGCTCTCCAGAGTCTTTAAATGAGAACATAATGTCTTCACTTGGACTCTTATTCTGGCAGGTCCTGACATCAAATGCTGGTTTGTGCAGTCTTGCAAGTCTTCTGTAGTTACAACGGATCCTAAAAAGTCTACTGATTTCTCTATCTCCTTTTACTTGTAATCTCTGTGGATCTTTAAACTGCATTTCCAGCTGAGTCTTGCTTTTCAAGCCTATCAATCTCTAGACCTTATAATTGGACTGTTTTACTATTTCTATTTAATGTAATATTGTTGTTGCTGTGTGCTGTTGAATTGATTCTGAATCACAATGACTCTATAGGACAGAGTAGAACTTCCCTATGTATTTTTCTAGGCTAGATGTTTTACTAGAGCAGACTATTACATCTTTCTCCCATGGAGTAGCTAGTGAGTGGGAATCACTGCCTTTGGTTAGCAGTCAAGCATTTAATCACCGTGCCACTAAGGCTCTGTTTAATGATACTCAATGTATTTGTGTTTAGATTTGACTTCTAGATCTTTGTGTGCTGTTTGTCTCATCTGTTGGCTGTTCTTTCTTTTGGACTTATTTTTTTTAATGATTCTATTTTGTCTTCACTGTTAGCTTACTAGTTATATATTTTTGTTTTATGTTTGTTTGACTAGTGCTTGCTATGGAATTTATAAAATGTATATTTATCTTATCACACTATATCTTTAAATAACATTAAGATTATAAAGCTTCATGTATGTAACTTTGTATTTGTGTATATATACATACGTGTAAGATATATATCTTGCAACAGTCTACTTTCACTTTCTCTTTTTTCTGCATTTTTCATGCATTTACTTCTATATATGTTATAAATCTCATAATATGAAGTGTTGAGAGAAAATGTTTGAAAAAATGAACTTCACAAAAATACCAAGTGGCTCAACATATATGTAATTGGAATCACAGAAAGAAGAGGAAAGAAAAATGCTAGAAGAAATAATGATCAGGTTATTTTTCAGACATGATGGAGTTGTAAACTGAGAGATTTAAGAAACTAAACTAACTCCAGCAGAAGGTAGTTGAAGAAAATCATGCCAAAATACATTATAATCTAATTGCTGAAAACCAGTGGACTGAAACAGTGATAAAAGCAGCCAGAAGGAAAAGACACATTATATTCAGAGTCTAATCTGCTCCTAATCCTGCTTTATGTATTCTGTATCTCAGGTATTTTAATTTTGATCTCTAGAAATTTGATTTTTTTTTATCGTATCCACATCTTTCCACATCATGTTCATGATTTCCTCTACCTACTTGAGTATGTAGACTATGTTTATAATGACAGTTGCAAGAATCTTACAGATAATTTTGCTGTTTATCTCATTTTTCAGTCTCTTTTTATTGGCTGCTTTTTTTCTTTATTATAGTTCCTCTTTTCCTACCTTTTTGCACATCTCGTAATTTTTAATTTCATATGAGGCATTTTGTAATTTGAATGTCTACTTGTCCTCTTTAAAAAAATTCCTTTAAGTATTGTTTGTTTTGGTTTGGTGACACCAGATTCTCAGCATTATTTTGGCCCTTTTGAGATTTGTTTTTATGCTTTGCTAGTGCAAGTCTAAACCATCCTTTAGTCTAGGACTAACCTTTTAACACTACAGAAGAGATACCACCGAACCAACTGTGTTGTGATTGAGTCAGTTCTGACTCATAAGGACCCTATATGTTCAGAGTGGAACTATCCCATAGTGTAATCTTCATAAAAGGAGACTACCATTCCTCTCTTCCATGGTAACACTTGGTGGGTTTCCACCACCAAACTTCAGGTTATCTATCCAGGGATCCACTGAAGGAGAATCTTCCTAGAAATCTATTCTGTCTGGTAGTAACACGAACTACTTCTGCCATGTGTAGCTTCAGAATTTTTCTGCCCATCTGTTTTACAATGGCTCTTTCCCAGGTTTCAAATAACCCTTTCAGGCATATGCACAGAGTAGTATTTAAGGAAATGCTACAAGGAAGCCAACTGAAACTATCTGAAACTGTTTCTCTGCTTAATTCTTTCTCCAGTAAGTTTCCCTGAAAATTCTAACCATATTGACCTTCTGTGACTTCAGATTTTGTCTTCTTAATTTAAAGAGACAAACAGTTTCTATATGGGTTTGTATTCCTTCTACTGTACCCTGGAAACTCTCACCAGACTACAATTTGTTGAATTAATAGAGTATATATAGATTATCTGTCTTCTTTGAGGTATTATTATCCTTCACTGTCTGTTGGCCAACTTCTGAAAGCCATTTGCCTTGATCATCTAGTGCTGCCAACAGAAATACCACGAGTGGATGGTTTAACAAAGAGAAATCTATCTTCTCACAGAGAACAAGGCTATGAGTCCAAATTTAGAGTATCAGCTCCAGGGAGCGTCTTTCTTTGTTGGCTGTGGTGGAAGGTCCTTGCCTCCAATCTTCCCCTGAACTGGGAGCTTCTGAGGCACAGGGATCCCTGCTCCTTTCCAAAGGACTCGCTCTGTTCTCAGCACTGTTTCTTGGTCCCCAACTCTCTTTTTGTTTCCTTTCCCTTTATTTCTTAAGAGATTGCCTCAAGGTGCAATACAATGTTATACATTGAGTGGCGACCCACCAGCACAGCTGCTGTCCATCTTCCTTCATTAATACCATAGAGGTAGAGTTGACAGTATATAGAAACATCATGGAAACCTGGTGGAGTAGTGGTTAAGTGCTATAGCTGATAACCAAAATGCTGACAGTTCAAGTCTACCAGGCACTCCTTGGAATCTCTATGGGGGCAACTCTATTCTGCCTTACAACATCATTATTAGTCAGAATTCACTGAATTGTGAGGGTGTTTTCTGAACATCCCATGGTACTGGGTATCATGGCATAGCCAAATTACGATACACATTTTTTGGAGACATAATTCAGTCCATGACACCATTCTTTAACATGTTTTGTTCAGGCTGCAATTTATTTAAGACAAAAGGATAAATCTGACTTCTGTTAATCCATCTTGACTAAAAGCAGAGTCAATTAAGATTTTTAATGTGACTTTTAAACAATATTTATTAATAAGTATCCTTCTATCTTTTACTTCTCACCCCAAGCATCCAGTCCCTTTTCTAAAATGTAGCATCTATCACAAGAAAATTTCCCAGGAAGATCTGTGTATATATATATTTCATTACATATATATATGTAATATATATAATATATATGTAATATATATGTAATATATATAATATACATTATATATTATATTATATATTATAATAATATAATAATATGATAATAATAAAGAAATATAATAATATAATATAATAATAAATAATATAATAATATGATAATAAATATATTATAATATATAATATATATTACATATACATACTATATATAATATATATGTAATGAAATATATATATACACAGATCTTCCTGGGAAATTTTCTTGTGACAGACGCTACATTTAAGAAAAGGGACCGGATGCTTGGGGTGAGAAGTAAAAGATAGAAGGATATTTATATATTACATATATATATTATATATATGATATATATATTACATATATATATTACATATATATTATATATATACAACCAATATATATTTTATATATATATATATATATACAACCAAACAACAAACCCACTGCCATCAAGTGAATTTCGACTCATAGCAACCCTGAAGCCTAAACCAGAAATACTCATAGAGTTTCTAAGGAGCACCTTGCAGATTTGAACTGCCAACCTTTGGTTAGCAGATACAGCACTTAACCACTATGCTACTAGGATTTCCTAACTGTATATATATATAATAATTTATAGTTTTATTAGATCCGACTCAACGACATTTGGATGGCTATTTTAATTATGTCCAAGAGTCATTTTCTTCACATTAGTAGCAAGGAACCAATTCATACACTCCATCAGATTTTCCTTTGGCTGGTGAGAATTTGACTTATTGCTAGTAAGAAGACATTTACATATTAAAGATTAGTTCTTGTCAACCAGTTATGTTGTTTTTCATCTAGTTCTTCTTTTGACTTTATTTGCGAGGGATTTTTTGTGCCTTTATGGAAAATAACATAGTAAAATTTGTCTTTTTATGACTTTTGGATTTTTTTGTCACATTTAATGTAATAGTTTAATGGACATTTCTGTTCACTGAAAACTGAAATAGACGAAACAGTGAAGTAATACTTTAGAGAAATGATCAAATAAAATGGCATCTTAGAAATTAGAAACTCTCTTTTCACCCTCTTTCTCCTTCTAACTGTTCCCTTTCCTTCTTTCTCCTTTTCCTCTTCTTCCTCATTCTTTGCTTTCTTTGATTTTTCTCCTTCTTTCTTCAACTTCATTTATTTTAATAAAAATAATACTCACCTTGAGGGACTACTATGTAATTGTCAAAAGTGAGTAATACAATACTTAGCTTAGAGTAAATGTCTAATAGACTTTATTTTCTATTTGTCTTCCTTAAAAGTCACTAATAATGTCTCTTGGCTTCATCTTCTTGAGTTTTGTGTTCTACTAATTTTCATGCATGTAATTTCTGAGACAAAGTTTATTATTTGAACTCTACTCTCCCATTTCTGTGCCTGCATTAGTTAAGGCACAAACTGGGAAACAGAAATCTTTCTATTTAAAACAGAGGGAGTGTAGTACAAATAATAATTTATACAAGTGATGGATGAGCTACTAAGCCAACTAGGAGATGCTAATCACACTGCTTACCCAATTCACAGTGGTAAAATAGAAAATGACAGATTTTGAGATACCCGGAGTTACCTAGTAGAAGTAGAAAACATGCTGATCTGTCTGCCAAGAGCTAAAACAACCACAGAAAGAACAGTCACTGTAATGAAACACTCAATGAACAGAATGAAGAATAGATGCCTTGGGTTCTATGTTCATCACTTCTTCCAGTACTTGCTGTGCTTCTAATTGACCAAATCCAGCTAGAAGTCAGCTAACATAGGGGTCCAGCAAATGCAGACTGCAGTGTTAACCTAATACATTGCAGAGCAGAAGAAAGACAATAACTGTTAGAACAAACAGAATATGAAGTAGCAGTGTTGAAAAAGAGATGATCTTTTACCTGTGTCAACATGCTCTTTCCACTGTTATGAATCCACAGAAAATCATCCAAACATCACATCCAAAAAAAAAAAAAAAAGTTGTTGGTTTTTTTATTATGGTGGTAGAGGTAATTTTTCTCTTGTTTCTATAGAATGTTGACAAACCCTCCACTGTGATATATATCAAAGTCTATCCTGTTGGACACAACTTGACGGCCGTGAGTTTTTCTCCTCTATTTTAATTCCTTGTATTCATGTTATTTCTACCTTACTTAATTCTAAGTATTTAACAAAAAAAAATGACTTGTTTTTTGTATAACTCTGAGGCAGGACGTTGCTCACATTATAGTTTTATTGATATTGAATATATTCATTTGGTTTCTAAGTTGCTCTAATGAATAAACACTCTCAAGTTCCAAACTCAGAGATGTATGTCTTAATAAGACGGAAAAAAGGGAAGAATGAGTTTGTGCATACACATCATCAACTCAGTCGACTTGCAGAGGCAGTAGTAGATCATGATTCATGCTTATATGTATCACATGATGTGTACTTATACATATGTTGTCAGAATTACCTATTGCGAAGAAACTGTTTACATAATGTTTTATTATTCAAGAAGTGTTTTTGTTTCCTTTACATACTCTTATCTCAGAGGATTCCTGTGATACATTTATTATTAACAACTTAATTTTACGTGGGAGAATATTAAGGGTCAAAGTGGTCAAATACCTTGATTTTTCAAGGATGTGGTCAACATCTCTAAATTGTCACCACTTATTTTTAGGTGCTCTTAATGCCTCTGTGTGTAACAGAAGAAAACACTGCATGGCCCAGTGCTGTCCTTGCAACCACAGCCATAGTTAAGCCCATTATTTTAGCCCACGGTGTCAATTCACCTCGTTGAGGATCTCCTTCATTTTCTCTAATGATCTACTTTACCAAACTTGATTCCTTTTGCAGAGACTGGTCCCACCTGATAACATGTCCAAAGTACTTTAGACAATGTCTCACCATTTTTGCTTCTTAGGAGTATTCCTATGATGCTTCCTCCAAGGTAGATATGTTTATTCCTCTGGCAGTCCATGATATATTTAAAATTCGTTACCAACACCGTTATTCAAATACATCAATTCTTCTGTCTTCCTTATTCATTGTCCAGCTTTCTCTTGAATATGATCGAACTGAAAATACCAGTGACATCTTTGCCTTTTAACACTTCAACCAGTGATTTTGCAGCAGATTTGGCCAGTGCAATACGTCATTTGATTTCTTACTGCTGCTTCCATGGACCTTGACTGTGAACCCAAATAAAATGAAATCCTTGGTAACTTTAATATTTTGTCTGTTTATCTTGATATTCCTTACTCATCCAGTTGTGAAGATTTTAGTTTTCTTTATTTGGGGATGTAATACATAGTGGAGATTGTAGTCTTTGATCGTCACCAGTAAGACCTTCAAGTCCTCTTCGTTTACAGAAAGCAAAATTGTCATCTGCATTACAGGTTTTTAAAGAGACTTCCTCCAACCCTGGTGCCAGATTCTTCTTCATATAGTACAACTTTATGGATTATTTTATCGGCATATTGATTGAATAAGTATGGTGAAAGGCTATAACATTTACACAAAACTTTCCTGATTTATATCTCCTTGTTCCATTTGAACAACTATCTCTTTGTCTACACAGAGTTTTCACAAGAGCACAGTGCAGTATTCTGACATTCCCATTCTTCTCAATGTTATCTATAATTTGTTGTGATCCACAGAGTTAAGTGCCTCTTCATAGTCGATAAAACACAGGTAAACATCTTGTGTTGTCTGTGTTTAGCCACGACATATTTCTCATTCCACGTCTTCTTCTGAATCCAGACTGAGGTTATGGCAATTCTCTATCAATGTACTGTTGCAACTTTTTTGAATTCTCTTTAGAAAATTTTACTTACATGTGGCATCAATAATATTGTTAGATAATCTCCACATTTAGTTGAGTCATGTCTCTTTATAATGACAATATATATGGATCTCTTCCAGGTGGTTGGCCAGGTAGCATTCTTCCAAGTTTCTTGGCATAAACGAGTAAGTGTTTCTGACATTGCTTCCATTTGTTGAAACATTGCTGTTGGGATTCCACCAGTTCCTGCGATCTTGATTTTTTTTTCAATGCTTTTAGTGCAGCTGACACTTTTTCTTTTAGTACTGTCTGATCTTGATCATATGCTCCTGAGCTGGCTGAACATTCATCATTTCTTTTTTGATACAGTGATACTATATATTCCAATCAGAAGAACAGAGTTTTTTTTTTTTTTAACGGGAAAGAAAGAAAACGTTACAGCAATATCACAATTGATATAACGTTTATTGTATGCCTAAAACAATTTTGGCACTATAAAAAATATGCAATGGGTAATCAAGTTTTAAAGACTATTCTTTCTGTTCAACACTGTATAAATGAGACTGACTAAATGTCTGAAGTTCCTAGGTGCCTCATCTATGTAGCATGATGTAATACCTAAAATTTAGTTTACACAGGGCTTAGCATGTAAAGTTACTGTCTTTGCACAAAACTACTAATTTATATCTTATTGTGCAATTGTAGTACTGAATTCAGAGTGATTATAATTTTCTTTCTGTTAACCAATTATTTTTTCATTGTCAGAATACATTTAGTTTTTCTATTACAAGACCTTTCTCATAATGCAAATCTCAGGTGAGAAGTACATTGGAAAATTTTGAATAGCAAATAAAACAATTATTAGTAGATGCTTATGGCATTTAATATTTGATCTATACATGAATTGCACCTGTCCTCTTGTGCTTTCAAGAAATATGAAAGTACAGATTCCAGATTCAGATCTAAGTCACTCCTGTTTTGTAACTTTGTGCCATTTCAGATACATATGAAATGAATATTTGTTTTACATTTAAATATTCAGCACTTTACATACATGCAATCAATTTCAGAAGTATTTTCAATTTTCTGCAAGTACTATTGAATTAACTGTAACCAATTAATCCTTCTTTCAAAGGAAGTAGCCTTGGAAAACAGATATATATGTTATTGATGGCATCAAATATCTAGAAAAGTATGTGCATATTTGAACAGAAATGCATACCAAACAAAATCTAAAAAAAAATTGTAGGAGAATTTATATGTTACTAGTGAGAAGTAAGGAAAATTTTAAGTAACCAACATATTCAAAACAGAATAAAAAGATAAAGATAACAATTGTATATCATGAGCTGAAATCTATGTTGTAAAAGACAGTTATTTTTCCACTCTGTCAACATTTGGATTAATGATTCAAATAATTTGAGTGTAATATCAGAAACTCAATCAGCTACTACATAATTCACTGCAATATATAAAAACATGTGCACAACTTAAAAGAAACACTTTTTTTTTTTTTGGTATTCCATTGAGTAAATTCTGACTCACAGCAACCTTGTATGATAAAGTAGAACTGCCCCATAGTGTTTCACAGGTTGTAAACTTTACGGAAGCAGGTCAGTTAGTCTTTTTCCTGCAGGGCTGTTAAACTCAAACTCAAATCAAACCCACCGCCAGTGAGATGATTCTGACTGACAGAGAGCCAGACATAGCAGAAATGTTCCATAGTTTCAAAAGAACACCTGGCGGATTGGAACTGCCCACCTTCTGGTTAGCAGATGTAACAGTTAACCATTATGCCACCAGAGTAGTTGGGTTCAAATGGCCCACCTTTCAATCAGCAGCCAAGTACTCAACTATAGTACTACCAATGCTCCTATTACAAGTTTAGGAATATGAGTAGCATATTACTCCTGTTATAATTTATTTTCTTTATCAAATATTTTAAAATATTGCTAAAAAATTTGCAATTTAAAATTTTATACAATTCCCTTTCACTTAGGACAAAATAACAGTGCCATAGCTAAATAAACCATATCAGTAGCAAAGGTGGCGGAACAAAGCTGTGATCCACTGCAGGATTTTCATTCCCATTCAAGATTATCCTCCGGGCTTGGTTCCCTAGTTTTTCCAGGCATTCACATGACGGTTTCTCAACCTTTGCATCGCCAGTTTAACATCTTCGTTCCTCAGACAGTAGATGATGGGGTTCAACAGGGGTGTACAAACAGTATAGAACACAGAAAGGAACTTATCCGTAGAAAGTCTGCTAAAGGGCCATATGTAGAAATAAATGCAAGGTCCAAAGAAAAGAATCACCACGGTAATATGGGCAGTTAGTGTGGAAAGTGCCTTGGAAGACCCACTGGAGGATCGACTTCTAACCGTGATCAAAATGATAGTGTAGGAAATAATTAAAGCGAGAAAACAGCTCGATGATATCAGGCCGCTGTTAGTTAGGATCATAACTTCCATTTCATAAGTGTCCATGCAAGCCAGCTCTATCACCAAGGGGAGGTCACAAAAGAAGCTGTCTACCTCATTGGGGCCACAAAACGGCAGATCCACAGTGAAAGCCAAGTGACTCACAGAATGAAGAATGCCTACAGCCCAGGAAATGGATACAAAAATTATACATAGTCTCCGATTCATAATTGTACTATAACGCAGGGGCTTACATATGGCTATAAATCGGTCATAAGCCATAGCTACAAGCAACATCATCTCACTCCCAACAAAACTGTGAAGAAGGAATATCTGGGTCATGCAACCTTTGAAAGAGATGATCTTATGTTCAACAAGAAAGTCTGCAAGCATCTTGGGTGTCGCAAAGTTAGATTGGCAGATGTCAATGAAAGAAAGATTACTGAGCAGGAAGTACATGGGAGAGTTCAAATGAGAATCAGAGGAAATGATAGCAATAATCACGATGTTGCCTAGGACAGAGGCCACATACACTGTTGAGAAGATTGCAAAAAATAACAGCTGAACTTTCCAAGAACCAGAGAGTCCCAGCAGCACAAACTCAGATACTACTGATTCATTTGTATGAGCCATGTATCCAATGCACAGTTACCTACATAAAAGGAAATGAGGAGTATATCACAATGATTCACAACATAACTAGGTCATACATAAAATAAGTATCAGCTTTCAGTTAACTCAATTTAATAAAATATAGGTATCCATCGACTGCTATTTAAACACCTACGAAGATAGCAGGAACTGCAAGAAGTGTGTAGATAAAAAGGAACAGATAAGGTTCCTGTCGTAATTAAAAAGATAAGGTACCTGTATTGAAAGATAAGAAATATGAAATCAGAAATAGGCCAATGCAAGTAATACGTTAATACCATAAGTATTAGCAAGATAAAAGAGATTACCCTGTGTCAAAGTGGTAAGACAAAGTATCCTGGAGTAGGATTTAATTAAGTCAAAACCTTTTAAAAGTTTAGAATTTAATAGATAAAAGTGAAAGAGAAGTCTATGTTAGGTAGAGGAAATAATGGGAAGAGAAACACAAAGGTAAAAATGTGGAAGACATTTTCAAGTACTCATGAGTGGAGAAGCCCACCTGGAAGAGAGGGTGCATGTTAAGACAAAATAAACAAGCTGGGAACAGTAGATTGGGGTTTAATTTATGCTGACAGCAAGGCTAGTCTGAATTAATGGTCCTGAAGTTGAGAATCAAAGACTTAAAAGTGTTTTAAGGCATTTAAAGAACCAATTGTCATACTATTCAATGGAGGAGAGAAATTCCAAAGACAATGGTGATGATCTGAAAGTTTCTGTAAATGTCAAGACTATTTTTTCATCCAATTTTAATCAAATTCAACTTCTTTCACACAAAATAGACAAATCAGTTATGAACTATCTTTGCATTTTCAGTCTTTTTGTTCTTGCCTTGTTTTTGACTTCTGTTTAAACATTCCTTGGCACACTCGAATTTATCGATACTCAAAAACTCTGGTGGTGTAGTGGTTAAAGTTACAGCTGCTAACAAAAAGGTTGGCACTTTGACTCTGACAGGGTCACTATTAGTTGGAATTGACTTAGCAGCAAAAGATTTGGTCTGGTTTTGGTTTACAATGTCTTTCAGGGATAGTCCTTGTGGGAGTGTCGCATATAGCTCAAACACGCAAAGTAAATTTTGAACACATAACAGATTCTCAAAACGGAAACATTAAGCAGAGTGTAGAATGGCCTCTGTAAAGTTTTTTGACATTTTGCTTAACACACTGGGCCCAACGTGACCACTTAGCACCAAATGGAAATTGCACACCTTCTCCAGGTTTTAAAGAACCCTATCTGGCTTTGACTCTACACCTACCAATATGAAGTATGTATTTCTCTTTATGTTGATAAAAGTTCTGTACCCCATAATCGTCAGCGATTTCTTAAGATGAAGTTATTTATACATAACTAAAATAATAAACATTTTAAAGCTTTCAAAAGTAAAAACTGTGTACCAAACACCAAAGCCGTTGCTGTTGAGTCAATTCTGACTCATAGCGACATATAGAACAGTGTCCCATAGAGTTTCTAAGTCGTACCTACTTGATTTGAACTTCTGACCTTTTGCTTAGCAGCTGTAACACTTAACAACTACACCAACAGGGTGACTATAATTTCATTATATATTTTACTGTGGTTGTTGAGATGCTAAATTATATCTCTTAAGAGCTTCCATTCCTACATTTGAGTTTTAAGAAGAATTCAGAAACTTAATTTACTTAGGTCAGTGAGGCCAGAACTGACTTAAATGAGTTACCACCACAGAATTTTCTTCTTACTATGGCAGATCTGAGGAAATGCTGGCATATTTGGTCATGAGTTTATATGGGCCTGGGAGATATGGAGACAAAAAATCTTTAGAAAAGTAGAGGCCCACTTCTAAGACTAAAAAAAGGTTCTGAAGAGCTATAAATTTAAAACAACAAAAGCTGACATCACGAGGGACTTCTAGAATCCAGTCCATTGTATAGTCTGTTAAATATTATGGCAATTTCATAGGTTAATGTTTTGGGAAGGACAAATGACAGCTATCTAGGATTAGTGAGCAAAGTATTATTCTTAATATAGAGTATATAGATGCACTTGGAATATAACAGCACCAATATTAATCCATTGTAATCCCAGTAAGAAAGACTCCAAAGGAGAAGTTTTACTGTTATTTTGCAATAGGATTTGCCGCTTAAATCAGTCATGTATCTTGTATAAATTTCTATTATATCAAATATTATAAAATATGTATTATGAAATGATAGTAGCAACAATAATAACATTTATTCCACCACTTTACAGGCACTTTCCCAAGAACATTACATGTTTTAACTCATTTAATCCTCACAATGACCCTGTAAGATTGCTGCCACTCATAAATCCATCTTACACTCGATTATGACTCATAGCAATCCTATAGAATGTAATATAACTGCCTCATATTGTTTACCGGGAGCAGCTGGGTTAGCAGCCATAACTCTTAATCACTCTACCACCAGGGCTAAGACTATTTAAACTGCCAAAGTTTACACAACTAGTAAGTTGCACACTTACAATAATGACTCCTCACAGTGGAGTGGGTATGATCAGACTGTCTTTGGGGAGGAAGGGAGAACTAGATTATCCACAGTACCAGCTCAGAGTACCCAACTTCTTTGCCGATGAAACATTCATCCCCTTATCACCGGTGTACCTCACAGACAAATGTATTTTCACATCTCAAAAGGTACCATAAGAGAATTCCTCACTCCTGATTTAAGACCATATTTGATACACATAAAAATAATTTTACACTAATAGCCACTTCTAAAATATGTTAATAAAACTCTGAAATGACAAGCTTACATTTATTTGTCCTTAGTTTATCTTTTAGAAATCTATAAGACTAGAAACAAAAGTAGGCAACAATATCTTATTGATCACTGTAGATTTCTATTATTGCTCAGTGGACTAAAACCAGCCATCATGAGGAAGCTGGAGAACTTGGCAGCAATTTGTTCTATTGTACATAAGGGAGCTGTGAGTGCAAGACTACTCAACAGCAACTAACAAGACAACCCTGATAATTATGTTGTTTGACAGAGCAATTCCTTCCTTCATCCCAGAGAAATTTTGATAGTCATAAATGTTTGTTTAGAGAAAAGTTCAATATCCCTAAATAGAAAGCATCAAAGACAAAGGGGGATGTATAAGGGTTGTAGTAGACTTCCCTGTGCTCTTCAGACTACGATTTTATTCTTATTAGGGTAGCCCATAAACCCAGGAAGCAAGGAGTCATATAGACAGAAAAGAGAACTCCAGGAATTGATGGCTTCTAAGTTACATTTCCAGTTTGACTGAGATCACAATGGAGACCTCTTTGCTGAATTCTAGTTGTTAGTTTGCATGTAGAAGACAATGTACAACAGTTTACTCATCTCATTTGTCCAATCTGTCTGTGTGTTCATGTGTGTATATATATGCCTGTATATATATATATGTATGAAAAGTGCATGCATGATACTTACAGTTTTAATAACTTACCCAAGTCTTTCTTCTGTCCTTATTTTTGCTAAATTTGGTGTCCTTTAGATAGTTTCTTAACTCCTTTCAGCTATAAGTCTTCATACTGACAGATCTCGCATTATACTGTTGATTGATGCATTGTAACCCGGTCTCCTGCACTAACCTTTGCTACTGTAACATCTCCAGTTTCTGCCCTAGAGCGGTGAAGCCTCTTCTCTTCTTGCCCTCAACCACCAGATTGTACTGTTCTGAGACAATATAGAGCTTTCTGTCCTAGTGCCAAGCAACTGACCTCATTAAATCAGTGAGAAATCAGTCTTTAGAGATCTGCGAAGCTGTCCTGCAGTGGGAGTGATCATGTATTATGAAATGTTTTTCTAGAGACAGAAAAGAGAGAAAAATTACCAACTCATTGATATGACTAGAAATAAAAAATTATTTGATACACATAGACTGCTGGCTAGCAAAATTGACTCTGCAGATTAATAACTGTTAACATAACAATCATACAATCTTACAAATGAGCAGCTAACCCCAAGGGTAGCTTCCTCCAATCATAAAGAACCTACCATCTCACAAGACAGTTCAATCTGTTGTTTGTTCCAGTTCTTCCGTCATTTACAGTTTCTTAGAACAAACTTGTCCTCTCTTCATCGGGATAGCTCTTTCAACATTTGAAGAGATTTTGATTTCCTTTCTGTTCGAAATCTTCTACTTCTACTCAAAGATACATCAACAGTTCCTTCAGCTATAGTTTATGTAATAACTTTTCTTGGTGCCGCCTTTATTTCTTTCCCTAGAGACTCTGATGCATGATTCGAATGGTCATTCTCATTCTTCCTCAGACTCCACTTGTCTGATCCAATTTCTTCTTCTAATGCACCTAACAAATCAACAAAACCATGTACCCACTGTTGAGGAATTCTAGCCAATTCTCCATCCAAATTTGGTAACTGGGTGATAGCAGCCCAAGATAATTTTCTCTCACCAGAGTTCGTTAATGTCACTGGCATGGTCTGTAACATAGTAGTAGTTCATTCTTTGGCTCATATCAATCCAGAGACTTATGCCATCCGTAGTAATTGTCGCATGATGCCATAAAATTCAGGTGAAATGAAGGTACTCACGCAAAAGAAGTGGGTGACATGGGAATCTGGGCTACTTGTTCATGTTGGGTATTTGTGCCTTGGGACTGCTTCAACCTGTCCCAGATACACCACTTCCAGTTTATGATGGCTTGTGACTGACACAGTGCTACTTGGTAATAGTCCATGGTCAGGCCATGCTCGGTGCCTACTGAGGCTCAATAGCATGCTAGAGGTTGCTTTTCAGATGAACAGTAGCTCTCTAATACAAAATTCAAGGCTTTTCTCTGGAATCCAGGTAGCTAGCATTGTCTCTTTAATTGGCATTGCCAAAGGATCCAAGTAATGTTCGTTCCTACAGCAGGTAGCCAGCTTGCATTGGATTTCCTGGTTTAGATAGCCTGAGTGACAGGGCACCTTGTACTAAAAGACGGGACTTACTCCAAAGACTCACTCAAAACAGCTACTACCTGAGTCGTCTTAAAATTAGGCCAAAGTAATATTTTTGGAAGCATGCTGCCTCTGAAACTTAATGAGTCTGCCAGCACTGTGCTTCTTTCTTGTGCAAGCAGTAGGAGCTAAAATAACTTGAATTTTCTGTTACAGCGGATAACCGAGCATGTTCCAGAGTGTCAAACCCTTTACAGTCTAGGTGATTTGGTAAATGACTAAAAATAGTGAACAGATTATTAGATAGTGAAGGACTATGCTGTGACAGAGAGGAGAGGAAGCAACATAAAAGAGGACAAAACTGTGAATTGTATTATTATTCTTCCCCCGGTAACTGTCAAGACATTTAAATTAGTTTTGGAACTCTTTCAGTGAGTGAGCTAGTTGTTCAAAGAGCAGGAGTGTTATTGTGCAGTCTACGCAGTCAGAATTCTCAACCTGATTATCAGTCAAAGGCAGTGAGGAACGACGGAGAGGGAACAAAATAGAGGAATACCGAATTGTTTTTGTGAGATATATGCCTTGGGGTAGATTTTCATGCAAGAAGTGGCTACTATCTTCTAGCAAGAGGAACAGGCAATTTCTGCTGGCCTGGAGAGATCAGAGGAAGTAAACCCCGGTGGCGTAGGGGTTAAGTGCTATGGCTGCTAACCAAAGAGTCAGCAATTCAAATCCACCAGGCCCTCCTTGAAACTCTGTAGGGCAGTTCCGCTCTAAATGATTGTGTTGCTATGAGTTGGAGTTGACTCTACAGCACTGGATTTTGTTTTGCGTTGTTTTTTGGAGAGTTCAGAAGAGGCTTTGATGTGTTTCTAGATAGCGTTCACCAACATCTCCGTCTTAAATCTCAGGATCCCACTCTTCTGTATTAGGTCCATGACTTTAGCAAAGGACAGTAATTAAGTTGGAGCATTTTATTTCCTATTGCCTTGTGACCACTCTTACTAGTAAAATGTGGACCTGATTGCCTTCAGAATTAGCTGTCCAGCTACAGAAGATGAGAATCTCTTTAAAAGCCGCAATGGAGTTCTAGTTTTCACACCATATGCTGAGTTGAGAGTTGGTTGCTGATTCTTCTCTTTTTCTTAGACTACTGGAGCAGTTTTCAAAAGCCATTCAACTTTATAATTCTCTTACCACAATTGTCTCCATATATTTTGAAAAAAGTAGAACATTATGGTAAATTATCAGATCTTGACTTTGCTGTCATTTTTTTTTTCTTTTCTTTTCTTTTCTTGCTTTTAAAGACCATCCTGAAGGGCCTTTACATTCACCTACTTTTTCTCTTGACAGCCCAGTTACTTTGCATTCCGGGAAATTGAACCTCAGATATTTCCCTCTTTGCCCTCTGGCTAATCAAATCGTATTATCACCAGTTGTTTCAATTTATTCTGTAGAACTAACCCTTCTTTGTGCTTTATCTTAATCTACCACCCTAAGGTAAAGCCGTCACAGATCACGTCCTCTCTCTGTGAAGTCCTGTACCTAGTGTGAACTCCTTTAAATAGCCTCTGAGCTCTGCATTAATTTTCTGTTCCTTACCTGATACGCTGCTCCTTCGCTTAGCTCACAGACATTGCTGAGGTAAATCAAGAGGCTGAAAGCTAAGAGAGAAAACCCGACTCTGACTTTAGGTAGCATCTCTTCTTACTTTTAAAAATATTCAGGTTATCAAAAACACTTCAGGTATACGTTCATCGTAAATAAATAGTCCCTGTTCTCATGGAGTTAGGGAGATATGTGTGAGATTATGGTGGCGATGTAGGCAGGTGGCCATCTCACGCAGTGTCTTATTTACCAGAATAAAAAGATACTCTTTTTGTCTTTATCCTGAATAATGCATTGAAATTGGAAGACTTTAAAGAAATAGTGTGCAAAGAGATGGAAACTGAACAGAAAAAAAATAATTATTGATATCATTGTTACTTTGAAATGTGTGTGAGAAGTGTTTATTACAGAATTACATTGATTTTTTTTGACAAACAAACACACAACATGGAATTCTACTATAGTGAATGTCTGAAATCTAATCAAAATCACAATGTTATTTGCTTTCTGTAGTTTCACTCAAAGCCCTGGTTGCTCAGTGGTTAAGAACTCCTACCACTCACCAAAAATCCAGCAGCTGCTCCTTGGACATCCTATGGAGCAGTTCTACTCTCATATAGGGTCATTATGAGTTGGAATTGACTGAGAGGCAATGGATTTGAGGTTTGTTTTGTCTGTTTTGGCAGTTTCCTTTAGCTAGGGATTAAATCAAGAATATTTATGTGTTATCATTTTCAATGTCTCTTTTGTTCATGTTGGGACTAGAGAAGTTGAAATATTACAAGAACTATACATAAAAGTCTATATACTGAATCTTCATGGCACAGCAAAGGTTCTGGCTGTTAACAGAAAGTTCAACACCTCAGCTTTACCAGTGATTCCACAGGAGAAGATGTAGCAGCCTGATCCATAAAGATTACAGCCCTGGAAACTCTGTGAGGCAGTTCTACTCTGTCCTATAAGAGAACTATGAATCAGAATGCACTCAATGGCAATTAACCTGGTGTTATTTAAAATTTTTTTTTATATGGTTGGCTTCATTTTTATCATTAAATGTGTGAGACTCAATGATGTAATAACACAAATAGTGCAACTTTGGTTTGGTAGGTGTCTTAACAGAGGGAGGGTAAATATAACAAACAGTTATCTTCTTCAATCGAAAGTTAATCAATACCAGTCTTTTGATGAAAGTAGACTCAGTTTTTATTATTAAAATTTTATTATTTTATGCACACTAGAAGGATGAAAACATTACAAAAACTTCAATTTTTCCACATTGTAGAAGCAGGCTATATGGGCATTTTTGTTGCTGCTGTTTGTTGTTTGTTTAAATCACTTAAAAAGTAAGGCACACATGACTGGGGGGTGGGGAGGGAAGAAATTAAGTAAAATAATTGCAAACAAACAAACCAACAACCGTAAATGTAAACTCTGATGAAGCTATTTTTTAAAAAAATTAGCTAAAGTGCCTTAAAACAAAGAAAGAAATTTTAAGCATTGTCTCTCCCAAATATCTTCTACTCTTTAAAGCCTACAATTCATTTTAAAACATTTCATAAGCAAATTTACATCAGCTTATAACTACAGAAAACTACCGACATTTTTTGCTCAGCCGGCACCTAATTGTCCTCATCATGTGTATTATATTTCATGATCCCCATTTGGGAGGCTCCCAGTTTTTCAGTATCTTCAAAATACTTACACATTCCTACATCATTCATGGTCTAGTCACATGACAGAACTTATACCGATAGTTTGAACAAAGAACACTTTATATAATCAGTAAGTGGTAATAGAATGTTAGCTAATAAGAAATGATAGAAAATAACTCTAAAGGGCTGAAGAAGGCTGCCCAGGAAAAGAAGACATTTGAAAGTGGTAGATGGTAGGAGCAGTGGCACTCCTGAGGGTGACTTACAGACCAGAGAGGGTATGAATATGGCCCAATGCATGGGCAGAAGTTCTTTGGATTGCCCAAGGCCACAGCTGGCCCAAATGATGTACCAAAGTCAATAAAGAGAAAATGCCAGGCTGAGACAAGCAATAAAACTTGTTGAATGGTGAATGTCACTAGAACCACAGGCACAGCAAACTGTAAAACAACTGTTGTCTTGGGATGAAAGAAAGACTAATCCTTAAAATATGTTATTAACTCTTCTTCTTTAAAAACTTAATAGAGAGTTTTTGAAACATAAATTTAAAAATTCTAATCAACACCAATGTAAAACCCCAATAGTCTGTAGAGTTCACATAGAGATCTAGCTCTGGGTTCCAGTTAGCAAGTTTGGAATATGTCTTTCAACATTGATTCTTTACCACTAAGCATCTCATATTTTGGTCCAGGGCAGAGTGTTTCACATCTATCCATAGACCAGACTAAAAAGTTGGTGTTGAAATGATTTAGTTTTCCAGATTTTCCTTTCTTTTCTCCAACTCACAATTAGACAAAATGGAATTACCCCAACTGGTCAAAAAACAAAACAAAATAAAATAAAACAAAAACTATTAAATGTATGTTTTGAGATGGGAGTTACTGATTACCTATAATTCTACATTTTTTATCTTTTTTTTTTAATTTAATATAACTGAGTGAAAATATACATTCCGTATAAATTTACATGCCCACTTATATGCAGCTTCCACTGCTCTCCCTGCCCGGTGACAGCACACTATTCCTCTCTGCTCCATACATGTCTCATTCTCCCAACAGTCTCTTTTTCCCCTCCTCTCCACCCATTTTTGAGGATTGTCAGCTATTGGAAAAATACTTGAAGTAGACACAATTGAAGTGTGCAGGGGAATCTCATTACTTGAGACTTTTCCTGTAAGCCTATTAACTGATCTTAAAACAGTGAGTTTAGTTATTTCCTAAAACAGAGAAAAGTTTGTTTCACATTCTTCAACATTGTTCATTTAAGCAGAATATTTTTCATACATGATAATTAGAAAATACAAACAAGTTCTGACAGCTGTGTTGGAGAACTCATCCTAGAAAAAAAATGCTACACACCTCATTGCTGAATACCTTTTTGGTCACTTTTAAAGTACTACTTTTAGGAAGTGATAGGCTGATGCCAGAGCCTAGTCTACCCCTCAAATGAATTTTGAACTCTTTGTCTGGAACAGCCGTCAGAGCTGTCGTCATGTTAGCCTTGAAATCCTGAATGTCATCGAAATGTCTTCTTTCCAATATTTACTTTATCTTCAGGTAAAGAAAAAAGTCACCGGGTGCCACATCAAGTGAATAGGTAGGGTGTTTTGATATAGTTATTTACTTACAAGCTAAATACTCCCTCACAGACTACCCTGCAGTTAAGTTCATGAATTTGCCACCGCGCCACCTGCACAGTAGCTAGTCCAGAAAGAGTTCCAAAATTGCTCTGAAGGGTGGAGTAAGCACTGGCATCAGTGCACAGCTTCCCAAGGGAATACTTTGAAGGTGACTGAAGTGATATTCAGCAACGAGATATGCAGCACTTAGAATAGTTAAGTCCATGGACTTGATTGCTGACCTAGTAGTATCATAAAAAAAATTAAATTAATGCCCCACCAAAGAATCAGAGTATTTTTCCCTTTTTTCTCACCATATTCATATTAGTTTATAACAACAATCTGTGACTGCATGGGTACTATCTGTGTATAGCAATTCTATTTTATTTTTGGAACAGATAATTATATACACAGTAATATGAATATTTTTATAGTCTTTTTAGATTTTGATATTTAACTTTTGCTCAGGTGATACTGGGAAAAGACTTTCTAGTAGTTATTAAATTCTCTATATGGCATTTTCTTCATTAATTTTCCCGCAGTTGAGCCATATCACAAAAACAACAGCGAGCATCTTTGTATACAGAATATTGAGTTGATGAATTTGAAGAAATTTTATCTTAATATAAGGTATTCCTTACCACTAGTGGCATTTCAGAAGTTTTCTTCAGCTTCAGGTAATGGGTCACAATTTTTCTCATGGCGACCTTCATATCCATGTTCCTCAGTGTGTAAATCATGGGGTTCAGGATGAGTGTAAAAATGGTGTAAAATACAGCAAGGACTTTATCCATAGGGTAAATGGTAAAGGGCCACACATAGATGAAGATGCAAGGGCCAAAGAATAATATCACCACCATGAGATGAGCAGTCAGAGTGGAAAATGCCTTGGACACTGCAGCAGAAGACTTAAACCAGACAGTGACAAAAATAGCGATGTAAGAGCTGATCAAAACAGAAAACGTGCTTAGGGAGAGAATTCCACTGTTGACCACAATTAATATTTCAATGATATGATAGTCCAGGCAGGCAAGCTTGGTCACTCGAGGAAGGTCACAAAAAAAACTGTCTACAATATTGGGTCCACAAAAAAGGCAGATTTACAGTAAACGATAACTGGCTTAATGTGTGCACCAAGCCCACAGCCCAGGAGAGAACTACCAAGGCAGTACACATCCGCTGACTCATTATAACTGTGTAGTGTAGGGGTTTGCATGTGGCTGCATACCGGTCGTAGGCCATGGAGAGCAGCAGTACCATCTCTCCTCCAGTGAAAAGGTGTATGAAAAAAATCTGAGCTATGCAGCCACTGATGGAGATAGTCTTGTGTTCACTCAGAAAACCTGCAATCATTTTAGGGGTAGCAAAGGAAGCCTGACAGATGTTGACAAAGGACAGATTTCCCAGGAGAAAGTACATGGGAGAGTGCAGGCTGGCATCAGAAGTCACAATGAGGATAACTAGGAGGCTGCCCAGAACAATGCCCACATACAGTACAGAGAAGAAAAAGAAAAAGAAAAAGAAAAGCTGGAGTTCCCATGAACTGGAGAGCCCCAGTAACACAAACTTAGACACTGCTGAAGAACTGATCTTATTCATGGATCCAGGCAGCATACTTGTTCTAAAAAAGCCCTAATAAAGAAAGGGAATATACACAGGGATGAGATCATGAACTAAAACCACTTTCAACATGAAGCATTCTGGCATCATACATATGATGTGTGTTTGCTGAATACAAAAATTCTGAAAAGGCTATAATAATAGGTATGGACAGTACGAGGCAGTCCATGAAGATGTCTAAATAAAACTTAAAATTTAATTTGTCTCAGTACAAACGTCTGAGGTTGTGGATAGTTTTGATAATCTGTCACACAAAAGTAAATTAGCTCACCCATGAGCTAAGTGGCTGCTGTCATAAAGACTAGTAGGCTAACTTAAAGCCCAGTGCCATAGACATTGAAGATGGGCAAAGATCAATTTAGTCATGTTGGGGGGGTTGTAGTCATTTTTCATTGTTGATTTTAATAAATCTTTATGTACAACATTCTCTTTAACTCTTCAAAAGATATTCACATTTTGGTGTTTACAGGCTGTGTGATTTCAGGTGAACAAATGTTTCTAACCTTGAATGTCCACATCTTGCAATAGAGTTGTTGCTGTGCCATATAGTGGATTTTGACTCATAGTAACCCATTAGAACGGGGCAGAGCTGCTCCATAGGGTTTCCAAGAAGCAGCTGGTGGTTAAAACAAGCCGTAGTTTCATTTCGCAGCTCATAACCACGGTGCCACCAAAGCTTCACAGTCGAGGAAAAAGACCTACTTTATTGAAGGCAGTAAAATTTAAACACAATATAGTGATTTTCTCATCAAATTAAGTGTAATACAATACTTGTTCTTTATATGTTGTTAATTGACATCAAATCAATGGCTCCATAGGATCCTGCATAGATGAATGATTACATTATAAACCTCTCATTCCTAAGAATATCTATTTGTTGATAATCTAATTTAATTCTAGTGGAACAGATTGCCAGGACTTTTCTTTCAGGTATACTCGATGGGTTTGAACTGCTAATCTTTAGATTAACAGTCAGGCACAAACTCTTTGTTCAACCTAAAAAAAAAAAAACAAAAAAAACACTTTCTAAACAGCCCCATATTAACAAAAATCTATTTTTCTGCTATTACAGAAATTAGACAAGTCTCCTAATGAAACACTTAGGTACACACCAGCCAGTGTTTCATTCTGTTGCACATATGGTTGCTGTGAGTCAGAAATGACTTAATGGCACCTAACAACAATATAATATCAACCTCATTTGTCATCTATTCATCTGTATGATTTCTTAAAATCCATGCTATATGGTTAATTTAATTACTTAACATTCGTTTTGCTTGATTATCCAAGATCAGAACCTAAATGCTTTATCTCCTTTGCCTACCAAAATTAGATTTGGGCCAATTTATATTCCCCGTGTCTAGTGTCCTCCTAATTAACACATCTTTTAAAATAATAGAAAAACAAGAGAGACGTTTTACATTATAAACTTCTCATTACTAAAGCGATTTGTTGGAATCTAACTATTTCTAACAAGTATTTCAAGTTATCACCTCATTTAACAAAGAGAAGTTTATTGCCTCACAATTCAATAGACTGCAAGTCCAAATTCAGGGTGCTGTCTCCAGATGAAGACTTTCTATATTGGCTGTAGAAGAAGGTCCTTAGTCTTCGGGTTTCTCTTGGTTTGAGAGCATCTTAGCACAGGAAATTTAGGTCCAAAGATGTGCTCTTCCAGTACTGCTCCCAGTACTGCTATCTTGCTGCTTTGTGGTCCTCCTGTCTCTCTGTTCTGTTTTCTCTTTTATGTCTCAAAAGCAATTGTCTTAGGACTCTATTTAATCTTGCAGATCTAATCAAAACATAACTGCAACTTAGCTATCTCATTACATCATAGTGAAAGGATTTACACCACATACGGAAATCATGTCAAATGGCAAAATGATACACAGTCATACAATACTGAATATCAGTAACCTAGCCTAGTAGACAGATATTTTGGAGGGATACTGTTCGCTCTGTGACATTCACCTAATGAAAATCTTTATTATATGGATATACATAAACGAAAAGAATGAGGTAGGTTTATAGTGAATGCTGGTTAATATTTTTAAATCTGTGAAAAAAGAGAGAGACAGAGAAAAGACACCTTGAGTTTCTAAGAGCCTACCAGGTAGCAGTTACTGTGTTAGATCCTTACATATATGCTCTATCAAGCAGTTCTCGCAACACATTTGTGAGGGTCACATTATTTTGCCTGACCTGCAGAGGAAAAAAGCTAGGAGCAGAAAGATTTAATAATCATGAAACTGACATCCAGTAAGTATTGGAAAATCTTAGTGGGTATTTGACATCAGATAATAAAAATACATTAACACATTAAATATTACCAAAGAGTTAGGCAGGTTACCACTTTGTATGTTATTGATTTGGTCCTCTCATAATATTACATGGTAAAAACACTCACAAGTTTCCCTTTTATAACAACAAAAAAAAAAAAAAATCAGAATCCCGGAGATAATAAGTGACTTGCCAAAAGACGATCACTGAACTAGAACTTGAGCCCAGACTAGGACTCCAGAACTAGTCTCTCCGACATTGCATTATATTTTTCAGACCTGAGTAACATAAAATTTGTGCCATTCACATTATGCTGCAGTAGGTGAGCCCCTCAATATATGCTCTTGACCCTAATCTTTCCTCCTATCATGAAACTTTGGTCCTTGAAGTAATCCACTGTTTCTCAATCTCAGCACTGTTGATGTTTCCAGTTGCATAATTCCTTTTTTTTTTGAGGGCTTTCCTGTGTATTCTATGAAGTTCAGCAGCATCTGTGGCTGGACATCCAGTTGTGCAACAAAATCACAATGTCTCTTGACGTTGCCAAGTGTTCCCTGGGGGGCAAAATCAAACCGTTTGAGAACCACTGAATTAAGCCATGTTTAGATTGCATTAGAGACTGGGTGGCACACTTATTATGATCTAGCGTGAGCTAAAGCTGTGAAACGGAAGATCAAAAGTTTGAATCCACCAGCCTCTCTTTGGAAACCCTACAGGCAGTTCTATCCTGTCTTTATATGAAGGTCAAGCATGTGTGATTTGGTTTCATTTGCTGTGAGCTGGAATGGAATTGAGAGGAAAGGAAGCCGTGTGCTGTGATTCACACTACTGCTTCTTAAACGTAGATTTCCAGTAAGGCTTCAGGTTCTAGGTTTTCTGCATTTCCCCCCTCTACCCCTCTATATCTTTCTTCTCCTTTTTTTTTTTTTTTAATGTTATACCCTTTTTTGGTGTCTCTTTTTCTGTCTCTTCTTTAGTCTCTCTTTACCTTAGCCATTCCATTCTCTTCTCTGTCAGTAATCACCTCCATATGATGAACTCTAATTTTGTAGCACCTTTCCTCTGCATGCACATTTTTCAAAGATTTTTTTCTGACAGTTTTGCAGATATCAATATCACACAGGCATCCTGATCTCAGCTCACAATTTTGTTTTTGCCTAACAGCTCTTTTTCCGTTAAACTTTTCTTAGTCACTTTTTCAAGATTGTGAATATCATGTTGTCTTAACCCTTCCTTTTAACTAAATCTCATTCTTCCACTCCTTAAAAAAAGATTAAACTAGCAAGTCCTAGGCATGACAGCCACAACTTACTGCTGTCGAGTCAATTCTGACTTATAGTGACTTTATAGGAGAGAGTAGAACTACTGCCCCATAGAGTTTCCAAGGAGCTCCTGGTGGATTTGAACTGCTGACCTTTTGGTTAGCAGATGTAGCACTTACTCACTATGTCACCAGGGTTTCCACGTGATAGTCAAGCACATGTGGCTTGGTTTCACTTGTGCCGTATCTTACTCTTTAAACAATTCAGACTGTTAAATACTTATTGGCCTCGTGAACATTTCCTGTTGCTTTTCTCATGTTCTTCACAGATGATCTGTTCTGACTCTGAGACCATCTCCTCTTAGCCTTCCCGGAGGTTCAAGCTGAAATGTCTCTCCTTCATAAGGTTTCTTAACACTTTACTTACACATGTATTCTGTCCTGCAGTAAGAGTTTTTATATAGACACCATTCCCCCAACACTTGGAGAGCCACTTAAACTCTTCTGCTTCTGTATGTATTACACAGCATTTAGTGTAGAAATGTGCTTGGGGTATACCCTCAGTAAATGTGTGTTGGTATTAACTGAACTTTATTTCACCCCAGATTGAGCATTCATTCAACATTTCTAGATTTGAATGTTTCTGCTGCAGAGAACTTCTGAAAGAAAGGCCTGAAACTCCATAAACCATAAAGCAAGCCTTGTAAAGCACATAATCACATGGGACAGAAATATTTCAACTCATTTGTCTCATAGCAGTGCAAGCTCTTACATGAGTCTTTAAAACTGGTGCAAATTAATCAAACCAGCAAATTCAAAGGGAATGAAATAATCCTTTTAGATTGAAGCTTAGAGACAATAGTTCATTTTTTTCTGACAAATATTTCTGTCAACTTTTCAAAAAGTGATAAAACTATGAATGCAATACTCAAATAAGAAGAAATTTGCACTATGATTTTATACAGCTAAATTCTTTCTGAGACATTTTGAGGTGTAGAGTTATTCAACTATACCATCAATGCAGATGTTCTATGACAAATGTTTTTGAGACAAATTTATAATTGATTCTTATAAGCAGAATTTGTTATAATCTCCTCCAGAAAACTTCACATTCTTATATAATTTCTCCCAGTTCTCTATAGCACACTAATAATTAGATATCCTTCTCTTGATCTCTTTTTTCTTTAAATTCCCATAGTTTTTTTTCCCTCCCATTTGTGGATGTTTCTAAGGCACAATGTGATAACTAAATAGAAAAAGTAACTAAATGCAGTCTATTTTTAAGATACATCTCAGACATGTATGTCCTACTTGATATGGTGCATGTCATAGAAGTAAACTGGCTACCCTTTTCAGAGCAGTGACAGTTATAGGTGCCTTCTTCTGCTGGAAGAGTACCATGGTTTTATTTAAGTGACTACTTGAAACGCTTGAGAGTTAGCAATAAATAGCAAAGGTTCATATCCTAACGGGAATTATTAATTCTTTCAACCAGATATTCCCATCGACACAAAGCAAGTAACATACCTCAATGTTGACAATTACAATGAGGATTGCAAGAATATTAAAAATAGTTTTAAAAAATGGTGCGTCATTTAGCCCTTCAGCAATATGAGGAGTCAAGTATCTGCTGTGGATTCTGTATAATTAATCCCACTTCTCTAGAGAAAATGTGAGGAAAAGTACAGTCTCTTGCCCAGTGAGAACTACTTTGGTTTGAGAGTGAAGTGTGTACTGTGTCCTTGCTACACAAGTCTGTGTGATACAGAGGAAATATAATTAATTAGAACTCAGAGGATGTAAGTTTTATTTCCAAGTCTATCAATAACTAAGCATAGCTTGTTGGATTTTTTCTGAGCCTCAGTTTATTCTTGTGTAAAACGAGTTTCAGTTTTTTTAGTTTTATATAACTGTTTTGTTTTAAGTGAAATTATACAGTTCAAGTCAGTTTCCCAGACAAAAACTTATACACACATTATTATGTGACCCTAGCTGTTCTGCCTACACTATGATAGCATACTCCTCCTCTCCACCTTGTATTCCCTGTGTCCATTCAACCAGCTCATTTACCACTCTCCTTTTACATCTCACCTCTGGACAGGAGCTACCCAGTTTAGTCTCCTTAAGCAAAGAAGTGCAATCTTCACCAGGATCATTTTATGTCTTATAGACCAGTTCAATCTTTGTCTGAACTGCTTTAAGTTTAGGGTTCTATTAGACCCAAGATTCCTTGATTCATGTCTTCCAGGCAGCCTCCAGAAGCCAGAACAGCAAATCTAGTATTTTAAATGGAGTTCGATTTCCACTATTCATATTTTTCACACTCCATCACAGACTCTTTGTTGAGTTCCCTGTAAGGGCAGTCATTGGTGGCAGCCAGGCACCTTCTATTTCTCTTAGTCACATTCTAATGTAGTCTGGCATATATGGCACTTTCTGTCTCTCGGGCTCATATTTTCCGTGTTTGATGTTCTTCATTTCTTTTTACGACTTTGATGTTCTTCATTCTCATTTGCTCCTGGTGGGATGGGAACAACTGATGCTTCTTGGTGGACATTTGTTAGCTTTTCAGAACCAAGATGTCACTCACCAAATTGGGATTCAGGACATTTTCTTAGTAAACATTGTTATGCAAATTGAATTAGATGTCTCTTAAAACCATGGTCCATCGACCCCTGCTCTTGCTACTCTATCTTTCAAAATATTTAGTTTTATTTAGGAAACTTCTTAGCTTTTAGCTTAGTCTAGTTGTGCTGACTTCTCCTGGACTGTGTGTTGCCCTTCCTTTCACCTAAAATAATTCTTCTCTGTTATCTAATTAGTGAATATCCCTCCCCTACTTCCCCACCCTCAAGTATTGTTTTCTTCTACATTCAAAACTTTTCTGCAGTTATTATACTGGTGATCTCACACAATATTCATTCTTTTGACCTACTAACTTCACTCAGCATAATGACTTCCAGATTCCTCCATGTCGTATTTCTCGTGTGTATTATTGTTCTTTATTATTGGGTAGTCTTCTACTGTGTGACTATACAATAATTTGTTTATCCACCTATCCATTAATGGTTACCTAGGTGCTAGAAATTGAGCCCTTCAGGTTGGAATGTGCTCAGAAAATGACTAGGGAAGAACTGCCTCCTCAAACAGAGTTGACCTTCATGACATGGATGGAGTAAGGCCTTCAGGATCTTCATTCACTGATGTGGCACGACTCAGAATGAGAAGAAATAGCTGCAAATATTCATCAGTAATCAGGACATGGAATGCAAGAGCTATAAATCTATGAAAATTGGAATTTGTTGAAAATGTAATAGAACACACAGACATCAATATCCTAGGCATTAGTGAGCTGAAATGGACCAATTTTGGTCCTTATGAAACCAACAATCACGTGATCTACTATACAGGAATGAAAACTTGAAGAGGAATGGTGTTGCGTCCATCATCAAAAGGAAATATTTCAAGATCTGTGCTGAAGTGCAATGCTATCAGTGATAGGATAATAGCCACACACTTACAAGGAAGAGTGGTTAATGCAATTATTATTCAAATTTACATACCAATCACTAAGGCCAAAGATGAAGAGACTGAAGACATTTGCCAGCTTCTGTAGTCTGTAATTGATAAAACAGGCAGTCAGGACGCATTTATAATTACGCGTGACTGCAATGAAAAGCTGGAAACAAAGAAGAAGGACTGGTACTTGGAAAATACAGCCTTAGTGAGATCGCATGATAGAATTTTGCAAGACTAATGATTTCTTCACTGCGAATACCTTTTTAACCAACATAAACGGTGACTTACATGGATCTCACCTGATGGAATATACAGGAACCAAATCTACTGCATCTGTGGGAAAAGACAATGGAAAAACTCCATATCAGCAGTCAGAAAAAGATCAGGTGCTCGCTGTGGCCCAGATAATCAGTTGCTTATACACAAATTCAAATTGAAATTGAAGAAAATTTGAGCAAGCCCACAAGAGCCAAAGTGTGACCGTGAGTATATCCCCTGAGTTTAAAGATCATCTCAAGAACAGGTCTGCTGTGCTGATCACTAATGACTGAAGACCAAATAAACTGTGGAATGGTATCAAAGACACATCATGAAGAGAGCAAGAGGCCATTAAAATGATAAGAAAGAAAGAAAAGACCAAATTGGTTGTCAGAAGAGACTCTTGAATGTCAAACAGCTAAAGCAAAAGGAAGGAGAGGTGAAATAAAAGACCTATACAGAAGACTCCAAAAAGCAGCTTGAGAAGACAAAATAAAGTATTATAATGACGTGTGCAAAGAGCTGGAAATGGAAAACAAAAAGTGAAGAACACATTCTGCATTTCTCAAGTTAAAAGAACTGAAGAAAAATTCAAGCCTGTATTTGTAATAGTGAAGGATTCTACAGGGAAACTATAAAAGGGCTCAGAGACCATCCAAAGGAGATAGAAGGAATACACAGAGTCATTATACCAGAAATAACTGGTTGATGATCAGCCATTTAAGGAGGTAGCATACCACTGTGAACCTATGGTACTGAAGGAAGAAGTCAAAACTGCATTGAAGGCATTAACAAAAAATAAGGCTCCAGGAATTGATGGAATATCAATTGAGATATTTCAACAAATAGATGCTGTGCCAGAAATGCTCACTTGTCTATGCCAAGAAATTTGGAGGACAACTGCCTGGCCAACTGACTGGAAGAGATCCATATTTATTCCAATTCCAGTGAAAGATGGTCCAAGAAAATGTGAAAATTTCAGAACAATATCCTTAGTATCACATGCAAGTAAAATTTTGCTCAAGATCATTCAAAAGTGTCTGTGATAGCATATTGACAAGGAACTTCCAGCAATTCAAACTGGATTCAGAAGCTGACTTGGAACCAAGGAAATGATTGCCGACGTGAGATGGATCTTGGCTGAAAGCAGAGAATACCAGTAAGGCATTTGCTTACTATGCTTCATTGATTGTGCAAAGGCTTCCTACTGTGTGGATCATGATAAACTGAGGCTAACACTGAGGAGAATGGTAGTTCCGGAACAGCTCATTGTGCTCTTAAGGAATTGGTATATGGATCAAGAGGCAGTCATGTGAACAGAACAAGGGGACACTGCACGATTTAAAGTCAGGAAAGGTGTGTGTCACGGGTGTACCCTTTCATCATATCTTTTTGATCTGTATGCTAAGCAAATACTCCAAGAAGCTGGATTATACAAAAAAGAATGAGGCGTCAGGACTGGAGGACGACTCATTAACAGCCTGCATTACTCAGACAACACCACCTTACTTGCCGGAAGTGAAGAAGATTTGAAACACTTGCTGATGAAGATCAAGGACCACAGCCTTCAGTATAGATTGCACCCCAGCATCAAGAAAACAAAAGTCCTCATAACGGAACAGTAAGCAACATTGTCATAAATGGAGAAAGAATTGAGGTTGTCAAGGATCTGATTTTACTTGGATCCACAATCAACGTCTGTGGAAACAGCAGTCAAGAAATCAAACAACCAATTGCATTGGGAAAACCTGCTGCCAAGGACCACTTTCAAATACTGAAAAGGAAAGGTGCAACTGACCCAAGCCATGGTATTTTCAGTTACCTTATATTGTATGTGAAAGCTGGACAATAAACAAAGAAGACAGAAGAAGAATTGATACCTTTGAATTGTGGTGTTGGAGAAGAATGTTGAATGTACCATAGACCTCGAAAAGAGCAAGGGATCATTCTGGAAGAAGTACAACCAGAGTGCTCCTTGGAAGAAAAGTTGGCAAGACTGTGTCTTAAATACTTTGGATATGTTGTCAGGAAGAATCAGTCCCCAGAGGACATCACGCTTGGTATAGTGGAAGGTCGGGGAAAAGGGGAAGACCATCAGCAAGGTGGACTGACACAGTGGCCGCAAAATGGACTTAAGCTTAAAAACGATTGTGGACATGGCACAAGACTGGGCAGTGTTCCGTTCTGTTGTTCACAGGGTTACTATAAGTCAGAAATGACTTGGCGGCCTCCAACAACAGGTTGATTCTGTTTGCTGTTGTGGACAGTGCTGCAGTGAACATTGCTGGCCATACTTATTGATTCATGTGGCAGCTCTTAATTCTTTAGGATATATTCCAAGGAGGGAGATTGTAGGATTTTATAGTATTTCTATTTCTAGCTTTTAAAGGAAGCATCAAATAATTTCCAAAATACATCATTTTACATTCCCACCAGCAGTGTATAAGTGTTCCAGTGTCTATGCCCCTCCAACAGTTACTATTTAGTGTTTTTTGAAGTAACGCCAACCTCATTTGGATGAGGGGGTATTTTTTTGGTTTGATTGGCTCATGCCTCTAATGGCTAGTGATAGCTAGTATTTTCTCATGTATCTATTAGCCACCTGAATGTCTTCTTTGGAGAAGCATCTCTCCATCTTCTGCAAAGTTTTTAACTGGGTTATTTGTCTTTTTGTTGTTGTTGTTGTTAAGGTTTTGCACATTTGAGAGACTAGACACTGATCATATTTGTCATAACCAATTTTTTTCTTCCCAATCTGTAATTTGTCTTTTTACTCTTTTGGTGAAGTGTTTGGATGAGCATAAGTGATTTTCATGAGTTCCCAGCTATCTATTTTATCCTGTTTTTGTCTGTGCGTTGTTAGTAATGTTTTATATTCTGTTTGTGTCATGCATTGGGACTCCCAGCAGTGTACCTATTTTTTCTTATATGATTTTATCATTTTAGATTTTATATTTAGGTCTTTGATACACCTTGCGGTAGTTTTCGTGCATGGTGTGAGAACATCTTGTTTCATTTTTTTGCAGATGGGCATCCAGTTATGCCAAAAGTTTTGTGAAAGAGACTGTCTTTTCCCCAATTTGCAGATGTTGGCCCTTTGTCAACTATAAGCTGCTTACACGTGATTGATCTTCTGAATGGATTATCAGTTATGTTCCGTTTGTCTATCTGTTATAAAAGTACCAGGCTCTTGTGACTACCATGGTGATACAAGAGGTTCCAAAGTCAAATAGTGTAAGCACCCCCACTTTGTTCTTTTTCAGTAATACTTTACTTATTCTTGGCCTATTCAATTTCATATACATTTGGTGATTTATTTCTCTATCTCAGTAAAAAATACCATTGGTGTTTGGACCAGGATTGCATTGTATCTATAGGTTGCTTTGAGGAGAGTAAACATTTTCACAATGCTGAGTCTTTCTATCCTTAAACAAGGTATGTTTCTCCTTTTATGTAGGTCTCTTTTGGTTTCTTGCAGTAGTCTCTTGTATTATTTTTTTTTGTATAGGTCTTTTATGTCTCTGGTTATATTTATTACTAAGTATTTTATCTTGTTGGGGGCTGTTGTAAGTGGTATTGATTCACTGATACCCTCTTTGATGCTATGTTTGTTGGTATAAAGGGATCCAACTGATTATCTTATATTCTTATACTTTGATGAACTCTTCTATTAGTTCCAGTAGTTTCCTTATGGATTCTTTTGGGTTTTCTAATATTTTTGTGTGCTCATTCAATTATTTCTTTTGGATAGATTCTTAGTAGAAATACTAGACCAGAGGATGTGTACATCCTGATGAATTTTAATGAATATGGTTTGAATTACCCTCAAGAGAATTGATCTAAGTTTTATGTTCACCAGCAGAATCTGATGGAACCATTTACATATCTTCTCTGGTGAACTATCTTTTCTTGCTTTGATTTATCTCCAGTTAGGTATTTTCCAATTTCATTTATAATGTTTTATGTGTTAAGGATATTAATCCTTAAATGCATTTTCTAACTGATATTTTCCAGTCAGATTCTTGGTTGCCTGCAATTGTTTCCCAGTCTGAAGGTGGTCTTTTTATTTCCTGAGAAAGTCTTTGGATGAGCACAAGGGTTTAACTGAAGCTCCCATTTATCTATTTTCTCTTCTGGTGTCTGTGTATTGTTTGTAGTATTTTGTTGTTTGTTTATGCCATTTATTAGGGTACTCAACATTATCCTTATTCTTTCTTCCAAGATTCTTATTTCTCTAGATTTTATACTTAGATCTTTGATCCATTTTGATTTAGTTTTTGTGCTTGGTGTCAGACATGGGTCCTGTTTCACTTCTTTGCACATAGATACCTAGTTTTACCAATACCACCTACCAAAGAGATTTTATTTCTCCAATTCATGGACTTCAGACCTTTATCAGATATCAGCTGCTCATAGGTGGATGGAGCTATATTTGAGTTCTCTAATAATGTATCAGCACCAGACTATTTTGACTACTGTGGCACTGTAATAGGTTCTAAAGTTGGGTAATCTGAGGCATCCTGCTTTGTTCTTCTTCAGTAATCCTTTACTTATCTTGAGCTTCTTCCATTTCCATATGAAATGCATTAGTTTTTTCCATCTCATTCAAAAGAGACATTGAAATTTGTATTGTGACTGTATTGTACCTATAGATAGCTTTGGGAAGAATACACATTTTCATGATGTTAAGTATTTCTATTCATGAGCAAGGTAGGTTTTACCTTGGTTTACTGCAATAGAGACTTGTAATTTTCTTTGTACAGGTCTTTTACATCTCTGGTTATATTCATTCTTAAGTATTCTATCTCCTTAGGGATAATTTTAAGTGGTATTGATTTGGTGATTTCCTCTTTGATGATTTCTTTGGTAGTAGAAAGGAACCTCACTGATTTATTTATGTTTAGCTTATATCCTAATACACTGCTAAATTTGTCTGTTAGTTCCAGTAGTTTCTTTGTGGATTCTTCAGGATTTTCTGTGTACAAGATCACATTATCTGCAATAGAGATATTTTAATTCTTCCTTACCAATGTGGATGCCCTTTATTTCTTTATCTTCTCTAACCACTCTGTCTAGAATTTTCAACACAACGTTCTTTAAAAGTGAGGATAATGGGCATCCTCGTGTGCTTCCCATTTTCAAGGGGAATGCTCTGTTTAGAATAATGTTGGCTGTTGATTTTGCATAGATGCCATTTGTTTTGTTGAGGAATTTCTTTTCTAATTTCTTGACAGTTTTTAATATGAACGGGTATTGGTTTTTGTCAAATGTCTTTTCTACATCAATTCATACTATCAAGCAATTCTTACCTTTTGTTTTATTTATGTAGTTGATTACATTAATTATTTTTCTAATGTTGAGCCATCCCTGCATCTCTGGTATGAAACCTACTTGGTCACAGTGATTTTTTTTTTTTTTTGATATGTTGTTGGCTTCTATTGGCTGCTTTTGTTGAGGAATTTACCATCTAAGTTCATAAGAGATATTGGTCTGTAATTTTCCTTTTCTGTGCTAACTTAACCTTTCATTGGTATCAGGGTTATATCAGCTTCACAGAACGAATTTGGGAGTATTCTATTCTTTTCTATGGTGTGAAATACCTTTACTAATAGTGGTGATAACTCTTCTCTAAAAATTTGCTAGAATTCTCTGGCAAGGTCATCTGGGCCAGGATTTCTTTTGGTTGGGAGTTTTTTTTAAATTTTTCGATCTCTTCCTGGTGATGAGTTTACTAAGTCATTGTATTTCTGTTTGTATTAGTTTTGGTAGGCAGTATGTTTCTAGAAATTGTCTATTTCCTCTAGGTTTTCACATTTATTACAGTATAACTTTTCATAGTGTTGTATTATGACTTTTTTTTAAATTTCTGTTGGTTCTGTTGTGATATCATCCATTGCATTTGTTAGTCATTTGCTGGCTATCCTGTTTTTCTTTTGTCAGTTTGGGCAGTGATTTGTCGATTTTGCTGATCTTGTCAAAATATTAGCTTTTGGTCTTACTAACTCAATTGTTTTTCTAGTGTTTAATCAGTTTAGTTCTGCTCTAACTTTTACTATCTGTTTTCTTCCAGTTCTTGAGGGGTTCCTTTGTTGCTGTCTTTCTACTTGTTTGAGTACCCACTGCTGTCAAGTGTGACTCACAGTGACCCTAGAATTCAAAGCAGAACTGTCCCATAGAGTTTCCAAGGAAAGCCTGGCAGATTTGAACTACTGACCTCTCAGTTAGCAGAAAGCAGCACTTAGCCCACAATGCCACCAGGGCTTCCACCTGTTGGAGAAGTAGTATTAATTCTTTGATTCGGGCTCTTTCTTCTTTTTGGATAGGTGCACTTGCTGAGATAAGTTGACCCCTGAGCACTGCTTTTGTTCTACTCCGTAGGTTCTGGTAGGGTATGTTTTCATTCTGTACATAAGTTTGCTTTTAAGTCCTTATAGAAGGGATCTCATACAATACTTGCCCTTGTGCCTCTGACTACTTTCACTCAACATAATGTCTTCCAGTTGAAACCAGGTTGTGAGATGCTTCCTAAGGTCACCATTCTTTATTCATTGCATAGTTCCAAGCAGTGGGATTACTGGGTCAAATGATATATCTATTTCCAGCTTTTTAAGAAAGCACCAGATAGCTTTCCAAAGAGATTGTACCATTTTGCAATCCCACTGACAGTGTAGGCCAAAAGCCAAGCCAAGTGCCATCAAGTCAGATCCAACTCAGTATAGGAGAGTTCCAATTTCTTTGCAGCCTCTCCGGCATTTGTTGTTTTGTGTTTTTTGTATCATGGCCAGCCTTGTTGAGGTGAGATGATATCTCATCATAGTTTCGATTGGATTTCTTCAATAGCTGATGATTGTGAGCATTTCTGCAGGTATCTTGTCTGCCTCGGTGTCCTCGTTAGAGGAGTGTCTTTCCATCTCCTTCACCCACTGCTTATTTAAATTATCCTTTTTCTGGTTGATATTTTGTAATACCTTGTAAATTATGGAGATCAGACACTGGTCTGACATATAGTTGCCACAATATTGCCACAATAGTGTTTCCTGTTCCATTGGTGGTCTTTTAACCCTTTTGGTAAAGTCTTTGGATGAGCAAAAGTGTTTGATTCTTAGCAGTCCCTATTTATGCATTTTCTCTTCTGTTGGTCATGCTTTGTCAGTTTTTGAAGTCTGTCTATGTTGTGTATTAAAACTTTCATTATTGATTCTATTTTTCTTGGATGAGCTTTATTGTTTTAGGTTTGATATTTAGGGTCTTTTATTCAATTTGAGTTGGTTTTTGTATAAGGTGTGACATCTGGGTCGTGTTTCAATTTTTTACAGATGGATATCCAATTTTGCCAGTGCCATCTATTAAAGAGACTGTTTGTACCCCAGTTTAAAATCTTGGGGCCTTTGCCTAATACCAGCTGTTCATAGGAGGATGGTGGCATCTCTGGTGTCTCAACTCTGTTTTATTGGTCTATATGTCTCTTTTTTTACTAGTATCATGATGTTTTGATTACTGTGGCAGTGTATTGGTTCTAAAGTTGGGTGGTAAGAGGCCTCCCAGTGTGTTCTTCTTTTTCAGTAGTGTCTTTGTTATCCAGGGTTTCTTCCCTTTCCATCTCGTTAAACAATATCGTTGGTATTTGTATTGGGATTGCATTGTATATGTAGATTGCTTTAGGTAAAATAGACATTTTGACAATGTTAAATCTTCCAAACCATGACCAGGGTAGGTTTCTCCATTTACATAAGTCTCTCTGTCTTAGTATCTTGTAGTAACGTCTTGCAGTTCTCCCTGTAGAGGTCTCTTATTTCTCCAGTTAGATTTAGTCCTAGGCATTTTATCTAATTGGGCACTATAATAAATGGTATTTATTTGGTGATTTCTTTAATAACAGTCACATTGTTGGTACAAAGGAATCCTACTGATTTATTTATGCTTATCTTGTATCCTGAGACTTTACTAAACTCTTCTATCAGTTTGAGTAGTTTACTTGTGGATTCTTTAGGATTCTCTGCATATACAATCATATCATCTGCGAATAGGGAGATTTTTACTTGTTCTTTGCTGATGTAGATATCTTTATTTCTTTGTCTTGTCTAATTGTTCTGAATTGTCTGTCTAATTGTTGAATAGGAGAGGTGAGAGTGGGCATCCTCGTCTAGTTCCTGTTCTCAAGGGGAATTGTTTCAGCCTCTCTCCATTCAGGCTGATGTAGGCAGTTGGCTTTGTGTAGATGGTCCTTATTGCATTGGGAATTTACTGTCTATTCCTATTTTGTGGAGAGTTTTTAGCATGAATGGGTGTTGGACTTTATCAAATGCCTTTTCTGCATCAATTGACAAAATCAGGTGATTCTTGTCTTTTGTATTGTTTGTGTGGTTGATCTTATTAATTGTTTTTCTGATGTTGAACCAGCCTTGCATACCTGGTAGGAATCCAACTTGGTCATGATGAATCATTTTTTTGATATGTTGTAGAATTCTGTTGGCGGGGATTTTGTTGAAGAGTTTTGCATCTAGCTTCATGAGTAATATTGGTCTGTAGTTTTCCTTTTTTGTTGGGTCTTTCCCTGCTTTGGTATCAGGGTTATGCTGGCTTCATAGAATGAATTTGGGAGTATTCCATCTGTTTCTGTGCTGTGAAATAGTCTCAGCAGTATTGGAGTTAACTCTAAAAGCTTGGTAGAATTCTGCAATGAAGGCATCTGGGACAGGGCTTTTTTTAGTTGGTAGCCTGGGGATGATTTTTTTCAATCTCTTCCTTTGTGATGGGTTTGTTAAGTCGTTTTGCTTCACCTTGTGATAATTTTGGTAGGTAATATGAATCTATGAATTTGTCCATTTCCTCCAGGTTTTCAAATCCATTAGAGTATAGTCTTTCATAGTATTCTGTTATGATACTTTTTATTTCTGTTGGATCTGTTATGACATCTCCCATCTTATTTCTTATTGGGTTATTTGTTTCCTTTCTTGTTTTTCTTTAGTAAGTTTAGCCAATGGTTTGTCAATTTTGTTGAGCTTTTCAAAAAAACTAGCATTTGTTCTTATCAATTTTTTCAGTTGTTCTTTTGTTCTCTAATTCACTTAGTTCTGCTCTAATGTTTATGATCTGTTTTCTTCTGGTGTCATTCTGTCACCGACTCGATGGCACTTGGCCATTGGTGCATTTAACTCATTTCATTATGTAATCTGTAATTTTATTGTTAATTTGCTGAATTTTAGACTGTTGTTGCTCAAGTATCTTATGTTGTTGTTTTTGTTAGGTGCCTTTGAGTTGGTTCTGACTCGTAACAACTTTGTGAACAACAGAACACAACACAAACCAGTCTTGTTCTATGCCCACAATTATTTTTATGTTTAAACCATTGTTGCAGGCACTGTGCCAATCTGTCTCATTGAGGGTTTTCCTCTTTTTCACTGACCCTCCGTGCTACCAACCATGATGGCATTCTCCAGGGACTGATCCTTTCTGACAGCATGTCCAAAGCTTTTAACACACAGTCTTGCCATCTTTATTTCCAAAGTGCACTCTCCGGTTGTCCTTCTTCTAGAACAGATCTCTTTGTTCTTTTGACAGTTCATGGTACATTCCACATTCTTCTACAATACTGCAATTCAAAGGCATCAATTTTTCTTCTGTCTTCTTTGTTCATTGTCTAGCTCTTGTATGCATATTACCATGGCTTGAGTTAGGCGCACTTCAGGTTTCAAGGTGACATCTTTACTGTCAGTACTTTAAAGGGATCCTTCACAGAATATTTTCCCAGTGCAATGCATCTTTTGATTCCTTGACTGCTGCTTCCATGGGTGTTGATTGTGGACCCAAGTAAAATAAAATCCTTGACAACCTCAGTCTTTGTCTCCATTTATGACAATGTTGCTTACTGGTCCAATTATGAGGATTTTTGTTTTCCTGATGTTGAGGTGCAAGCCATACTGAAAGCTATGGTCCTTGATCTTCATCAGTAAGTTTCTCAAATCTTCTTCACTTCCAGCAGGTAAGGTGGTGTCAGCTGCATAACACAGGTTGTTAACGAGTTATCCTCCAATCCTAAGGTCTCGTTCTTCTTGACTCCGTCTTCTCATATTATTTGCTCAGCATACAGATTAAAAAGGTACAGTGAAAGGATACAACCTTGACACACGCCTTTGTTGATTTTAACCATGCAGTGTTCCCATATACTTTTTTGCATGACTGCCTTTTGATCCATATATAGCTTCCTTAAGAGCACAATTAGATGTTCTGGAATTCCCATTCTCCACAATGTTAGCCATAATTTAGTATGATCCATACAGTCAAATGCTTTTGTATAGTCAATGAAACACAAGTAAACATCTTTCTGGTATTCTTTGCTTTTAGCCAAGATCCATCTGACTTCATTGATGATATCCCTGGTTACGTGTCCTCTTCTGAATCCAGGTTGAATTTCTGGCAGTTCCTTGTCAATATACTGTTGCAGTCACTTTTGAATGTTTTTGAGCAAAATTTTACTTGTGTGTGACATCAACAACATTGTTTGGTAATTTTCACATTCAGTTGGATCACTTTTCTTTGGAATGAGCATAAATGTGGATCTCTTCCAGTCAGTTGGCCAGCTGTTGTCCTCCAAATTTCTTGGCATAGACAAGTGAGCACTTCCAACACTGCATCTTTTTGTTGAAATATCTCAATTTTTTTCTATCAATTCCTGGAGGCTTTTATTATTATTATTATTATTATTATTATTATTATTATTATTATTTTGCCAGTGTCTTCAGTGAAACTTAGACTTCTTCCTCCAGTACTGTTGGCTCCTGATTGTATGCTACCTCTTCAAATGGCTGAACATTGACTAGTTCTTTCTTGTATAGTGACTCTGTGTGTTCCTTCTATCTTCTTTCGATGCACCCTGAGTTTTTTAACAGTTACTCTGTAGAATCCTTCACTATTGCAACTCAAGGTTTGATTTTCTTTTCAGTTCATCTGATGTGGCCCTGATTCACAGTAATCTCATGCATAACAAGATCAGACCATTGTGATTCATAAGGTTTTAGTTTGCTAATCTTTGGAAGTAGATTGACAGGCCTTTCTTCCAAGTCCATCTAAGTCTGAAAGGTCTGCTGAAACCTGTTCAAAATCATTAGAACAAACAAACTTCTACTGGCACTGGTGGTTGAACATGAATGTATTGGCCAGAATCAAATAGAGTCTCCTCACGGAAATTGAGACAGAACAATCAACATAATTAACTGATTTAAAAAAAGACAAGAGAGGGTAGAAAATAAAAGTAGGGGGAAAAAAACTGGGAAGAACTAGATGGATATTCCAGCACAGGGAATTTCAAATAGTGGTCCGTGGAACGTGGAGGTGTTATGTAGATGTTCTATGTGCCTCTTTTGGGGAGTAGTAGTTCCGTGTCTCTCCACACAGCCAATATGCTACAATAAAACTGGCACAATGCAAATAGAAATCTACCAATTAATAGATAAATACTGTGGTACATACAATGGGACACTGCCCAGAATTAAGACGGAATGAACTGCTAGTAACTGCAACAACTTAAATGAATCTTAGGCAATTATACTGATAAAAGAAGCCATTCCCTCCCTCCAACAAAAAAGTACAAAAGGTGAGTTGGAAAGGGTTAGGAGAAAACTTTCAAGAGTGATGGATATTTCATTTTCTTGATTGTGTTGATGGCTTCACATTACATTGACTGTGGCAATGCCTTCATTTTTTCTTGATTATGATCATGATTTTTAACATACATACGACAAAACTTAACTATTACCTTTGAATATATGTGGTTTATTGCATATCAGTTATACTTTAATAATGTTTTCGTTTAATTTTTTTAGCTACAGTTGCCACATGACCCAGTAATCTCACTGTCAAGTACCTACTAGAGAGAAATATAAATATCTTTATACAAATACGTACATCAATGTCTACAGCAACTTCATTCATAATCCTCTCAAATTGGAAACCTCCCACATACCCATTATCTGATAATTGGATAAACACAACATGATATGTCCATACATGGAACACTGTTGTTGCTGTTAGGTGCTACCAAGTCTGTTCTGACTCATAGCACCCTTATGCACAATAGAAAGACATATTGTCCAGTCTTGCACTGTACCCACAATTGTTTTTATGCTTAAATGCATGTGGAACACTAGTCAGTGATACGTGAGTCAACTTACAGTGTCAACAATTGATTCACGTAACAAAATGGATGACTTTTAAATGCATTTTGCTGATTAAAAAAGCCATCTATATGACACTATGGAAGAGGCAAAACTACAAAAAAGACATTAATGGTTGCCAGGAGCTATAGAGAGGGGAAATAGGTTGTACATACATAGGAGTAGCATGGGGAAAATTTTAGAGTGAGGGAACTATTCCATATGAAACTGGTAGTACGTATATGACTGTATGCATTTGTCAAAATCCTTAGAAATACATACAACCAAAAGTGAATTTTGGTCTTTTTAAGTTTTTTTAATCACGAATAACTACCATAAATGTTTTACTCATCTTACCATAGCAAAGGTACAGGTAGCCTGATAAAAACAATGCTAAGCTGCTAATAATGCATGAAATGTGAGGATTATTCACACACACAAAAAATAAATATTCATATATCTTGTCTTTCTAATTTAGCTCTAGGAAATTTTGCAAAGGCAAGGAATGTGAACTTGCAGAAAATATCTACCATAACTAAACTAACACTTGTAAACAATGAAACGTACATATGTTGGAGTATTATGTCTTTATTAAAGTAATGATTATGATTTTTTTTTATTCTGTAAAAATGCTTAGAACATTTGAAAAACAAGGAATATATTAATACTCTTGAGAGCAGCAGTGTTCCTGGCTGCTCTATGCGAATCACTGCAGCCTCTGGGCAACTCACTGCCCCCTTAAGAAAGAAGTGGAGCTCATTCCATCAGAGTACAGCTAAGTGCAAGTTCTTCACTACAGTCAGAGAAGCAGAGAGCTCCTGGGGCACACTGCCACAGGCTGGAGTCTCTGAAATGCCATTTTCTCAGAACCGTCTGCTCCCATTCTGGCTGAAGTCTCAGTAAATGTTCTGCTTGGCAGACCATGCTGTCGATCCTGTGAACGTCTGACTCCAGTAGGGAGGGCTATGAACGGAGGTTAGCGGTGTGAGCGGCTGCCGCCACAGGAGGGGACATGCCGTGCAGACCCCGGGGAGAGACGGTATCTCTTGGACTGACAGCCCTCTGTGAGTTCCTAACTGCACCACTCGCATTCACAAAGTGGGTTATGCTTCAGACTCTGAACCATGTGGTTCCAAACTTCAGTGATCAGATTCCTAGTACAGGGTGAATGTTACCGGTGACTGCAGTGATATGTCTGATTCCAGTGACCTGAATGATTTCTTAAGACGTATTGCATGAACAGAAGAATTTTGCACCGTGTCTTGATGGAGTATTTTTTGAGCAGAAGGATCCAATCTCTAAAGCATGTCAGTTTCCTCACACTATACTTGAAGCATGCAGTGGTATGAACATGATTTTGCCTAATACTCTCATTGTTGTGAAAATGAAAATGGTTAGATTGAAGTCACAAGAAAAACAAAATAGCATATGAGTTTCGAAGGAAGAATACAAGGCAGCTATAATATCTAATCCTCACAGTAGAGTTAAAGATTTTAACTATTTTCAACATTGTGGAAGGAAATCTCATGCAGGATATCCACAAACAGTTGTCACAGTCCATTTTATCTTTGATCTTAACGCCAATTTAAGGAAAGAAGACAGTAGAGTGCAGGATTGATGGATCACCCAAACTAAAAGTCCAGGATGATGGTGACAAGTCTTGCTCCAAATCACAGTGAATTCATGGTATGAGTAGGATGCTTCCTTGGAATAAATACCTTTTTTTTTTGTATCAGCTGTACCCACTATTCCAGAGTAAGACTACTTTTGAGAAAATTAGGGTGACAGATGACACCGGGTAACATCATAATGTGTTTTCAGATCAGTGTTCTCCAAAATAAGTGCCTGTTGCCTCTGTTGCTGTTTGAACCAGTGTACAGACACCGTATCAGGGTTTGATGAATGCCTGATTCACAACACACACAGTAAGGCTCTTCTTCTATTTTTATGTATTTGAATTACCAAATGTCTAAAGCTTAAAGTGCTGTGCTATGTGAATAATTTGTAGATTTAGAACTGATTAACTATCATATTTTAATGTCAACGTGATTTTAGGAATAAAATGACAAAAAAATGGTACCTGATAGTGTCAAGTGATTTCATAAAGCTGCCAAAAAAAAAAAAAAAAGTGTTCTTGTATGTGAAAACTCATGAGGTTATGTGTGTGAGAAAGAATACATAAAATAATGTTGGATTTGAAGAGTATTACCTCAAAATTTTTTATACAATTAGCTTTTACATGCTGAGTTAATCTGTGGATCTCTGTTATTGACTTCACAAACATTTTGATGTAACATATGTGAAAAAAGAGACAAAATGGGCTTACTTTATGTGATGGAAAGAGATTTTACAATACACAAGGGGTATGTTAGACAATAGAGCAATGTAGCATTTTTAGTTTAGTTGGCAGGAGTATGAACCTAAATTTTTGTGTACTTAAATTCATATTATTTAAATTGTACAATAGCTTGTGAAATATCATGTCACTATTTTTATATAGGAGAGTATGGACACTAGTTAAAAAACAAACACTCTGAAAAATTTAAAAGTACTGTAAACCAAAAACCAAAATTGCTGCCATAGAGTTAATTCTGACTGTTAGCAAACCTACATATACTATAAAAATATTATAACCATAGTTAGAAGATACATAATTATGTATAAGATTCTTTAATACAAATATTAGAAAAAACATTGTTTTTAACATTGCAAACAAATAAAATAAAAATTACAATGGTCACAAGAAAAAAGTATAAAATCCACATGTACTCAAATCTTCTATTGAGTTAAAAAAAATTTAATCTGTAAGAGACTGTTACCCCGTTTATGCATTACTGATATCATTTCTTTGTTTCTCAATGTATAAGTCACAGGGTTTAATATAGGTGTGACAACCATAGAGAATACAGAAAGGACCTTGCCCACCAGGATGTTACTGAAAGACCAGGCAGAGAAGAAGGCAGAGGTAGGCCCCAAACAGTGATGCAGGCTGTCAGGATGCTTCAGGCCTTGGCTCTGCCTGTTGAAGATGGATGTCACATGGTGACCTGGATATTGTGTTGATTTTTTAAGCTTAAAGCTCTTTTAACTATGCAGAGAGTATAAATTTAAGCTCTGAATTTATATATGGACAATCTCATAATTATAATTTCTATGAGTAAAAAAAGATCTATCTGTACACCAGGCCAGATAGAACTTATTTTAGCCTTTTCCTTGTGCTGCTTAGAACACACTTCTAAACCACATTTCACTGAAGGAATAGGCTTCGAGGGTTTCTGCATCAAGGGATCCATCCACTTCTACTTCATATTTTTCAGGTATAAATGTCTCCTTAACAGGTTTGCATCATTTCGATTGCCTCAAATTGTTTTCCATCACCCTTCTCCTCCTAAAGCTTCTACTGTTTAAGATGCATGACATCATATGTTTGTTTTAAAGAATGCTTCCAGAATTCATACTTTTTTTTCCTTTCTGTGAGGAAATCCATAGTCCTAAATTTCAACATTGTTTGTGATGGAAGTATAGAACTATAATCTTCTTTTAACGCTGAGGTAACTTGTGAGTATCAACTGGGAATGACAATTAAAAATTCAATTTTTAAACTATATAATGATCATTAAATATGTTTGACTTCATTATAATGATTATCAAAATCATTACATGATACAGTCCTTTATTAAATTTTGTTATTGTTGTTTTTTAATTCTATGTTTTAGAAAAGAATCAACAGGGCCTTGCATTCTGGTGAAGTCACAAAAGATCACCATGAGTTACACATTGTTTAAAGCCTATTTGATATTAAATTATATTCTAATCAACCATTTATCTCACACTACTTAAAAAGGGTTGCTGCAAGCCAGTCACAATCAACTCCTCAATGACAATGGATTTGGTTTGGTTTATTTCAGTTACCTCAAAAGCAAAACTTCAATTCAGACACTAGATGTCAGAATATTCAGATGGTTGCCTCAAATTAGAATATATCAGTTAAAATGATAGCTGGTAAAAGAAATGTAAACTAAACACTATTCCGAAACTTTAAAAATGTTTAAGTATGCTATATTACTTTAATATTTTGTATGTTTTCATATTATCACTGAATATAAGAAGCATGAATTTGATGGTAATATTAATGTTATAGGAAGAGAAAAATATTTTCTTATTAGAAATACATTTAGTCCAAGTCAAATAACAATTATAAGCAAAAGATTGGGAGCCCCGTTTTTATGTTTTCTAAGTTTGTTTGTTTTGGGTTATGTAAACAAGTCCTAAAATATTTCAGATGCAATGCCAATTAACAAGGGACAGTGAAAACTGTAGACCTCTTCTTATAAAAATTCAAAATAATGATCGTATAAATTTTTTAGCTTTGAAAAATATGTGTTCTCCGTTACTTTTGGGGGGTAGGGTTGTGGATTGGACTGTAACCCCACAAAATGTGTGGGCTAAGCCATGATTCTCAGTGTTGTGTAGTTGTCTTCCATTTTGTGATGCTAATGAGGCAGGATTAGAGGCAGTTATGTTAATGAGGCAGGACACATCCACAAGGTTAGATTGTATCCTGAGTCAACCTCTATGTAATATAATAAAGACAAAGAACAGAAAGGAAGAGAACCTCTTTCCAATAAAGAAGAAGAGCCAGGAACTGAATGTGTCCTTTGGACCAAGGGTACCTGCACCTGGAAACTCCAAGACCAGGGGAAGATTGATGACAAGGATCTTTCCACAGATCTGACAGAGAGAGAAAGCCTTCGCCTAAAACTGATACTTTGATTTCAGACTTTTAGCCTCCCAGACTGTAAGAGAATAAATTTCTGTTTGTTAAAGTCATCCACTTGTGGTATTTCTATTATAGCAGCACTAGATAACTAAGATAAGTGCTGTAAATTAGGTGGCAGGACATGTAGACTGGTAAACAAATACATGGACGAAAGTCATACATTTAACAGCATTGTTGAAAAAATCCTCTGTTCGTATAGGTGGAGATAATACATTTTTGCCTGCATTCACTGGACCACTAAGTTTGAGTGGCAATTCTGAGCTTCAGTTTAATATGCTGAGACAAAGAAACATTAACTGTGAGCCCAGATTTTAATATTTGTAACATAGTGAAATATTTTGCATTTGCATGATTAAGTACGTGAATCTATTTGGACTCTGAGCTCTGTTATTGAGACTGTCAAAGATATTCTCTGTTTATTGCTTGAGATTGAAATAGTTTGCCCTGAGGGTTCGCACTGAAAGACGTACCGTTCCTAGATACGAGAAATTATCTCCATTTTTTAATTTCTTAGTTCTAATATAAATAATATTTCTGGCACAGGACATTTCTATGCTCATCGTAACAACAAGGAAAACTCAGGAAACTGTTAGGAACCTGCTTGTTGCCTCTTCAGTTTCCACACTGCTGACATCACCTCCTTATTCCTTAATGTGTAGATCAAGGGATTTAAGAGAGGAGTGAAAACAGTGTAAAATATTGACAGAAACTTATCCACTGGGAAGGCACTGAAAGGCCAGGCATAAATGAAGATGCAGGGCCCAAAGAAGAGGGTCACCACAGTGACATGGGCAGTCAGGGTGGCCCGGGCCTTGGCTGTTCCTTCTGAGGATCGATGTAACACCGTGACCAGGATGACCGTGTAGGAGACGAGCAAGAGCACAAAAGAGATCGTAGCCATTAGGTCACTGTCAGAGAGCATCATTATCTCAAGGACATGCGTATCAGTGCAAGCAAGTCTGATAACTAAGGGAAGGTCACAGAAAAAGTTGTCCACTTTATTTGGACCACAGAATGGAAGGTTTACTACAAAAACCAACTGGCTTACCGAGTGCAGGATTCCAGTGACCCAGGAGCCCACAACAAGGACTGTACACTTGCGTATACTCATGATGGCTGCATAGTGCAGGGGTCGACATATGGCTACATACCTGTCGTATGCCATGGCCACAAGAAGTACCATTTCACCTCCAGCAAAGACATGATGAAAGAATATCTGGGCCATGCAGCCCTCAAAGGAGATGGTCTTATGCTCCCTGAGGAAGTCAACGATCATTCTGGGAGTGGCAAAAGTGGCTAGACACACATCAATGAAGGAGAGGTTGCTGAGCAAGAAGTACATGGGTGTGTGTAGTGAAGGTTCACAGAAGATTGTGAGCACAATGAGGAGGTTTGCCAGAAGAATGGATGAGTAGAAAAGTGTGAAAAACGCAAAGTAGAAGATCTGCAGCTCTCGAGGACCTGAAAGACTGTGTAATACAAATTCAGTCACTCTTGAGTTATTTCCATGGTCCATGATTTAGTATTTCTCGGATCAGATCAGAACATTTTCTGTAAAGTGAAATAGAAATGGAAACACAATATGATTGTGGAAATAAGTGAGCAAAGCTAAGCTTGGCATCAAATCTCACTCTTTATACTTATGTACCATAGATCCTCATGCTACTGTTGTGTGCCAATGAGTAGCTTCTGGCTCAGCGGACCTCTGTGGGACGGAATAGAACTGCCCCATAGCACTTCCTTGGCTGTAATCTTCATAGGAGTGGATTGCCATGTCTTGTCTCCCGTGGAGCTGCTGGTAGGTCTGAATCACTAACCTTTCAGTTAGCAGTTGAGTGCTTAACTGTGGTATCAAAAGGGCTGGTTTAGATAATCATTAGTATGTGAATATACACTGTCTACAATCATCTCTTTTGTAGTAACTGTGTTTGGCTTTCATCTCTGTATCACAGAATGACACACATACACATTTTATTGTGCTTTAAGTGGAAGTTTACAATCCAATTCAATTTGTCATATGACATCTTGCACACACTGTACTAACTCTAGCTGCGCTCCCCACCCTGGTACAGCACCCTCTTCCTTTACACCCTGTATTCCCTTGTCCACTCAACCAGCTCCTATCCCCCTCCACCTTCTCATCTAACCTCTGGCTAAATGCTGCTCTGCTAGCCTTGCGTGCATACTAAAGCCAAGAAGTGTATTCTTTGTCAGTGTTATTTTATGTTTTACAGTCCAGTCGAATCTTTGTCTAAAAAGTTGGCTTCAGTACTGGGTTAACAGACAGTCTAGGGGGCCATGCCTTCCGGGAACCCGCCAGTAAGTCGTACCATCAAGTCTGGTCTTTTCAAGAGTTCGGTTTTGTATGCCCATTTCCTCCCACTGTGTCAGGGATTCTATGCAGTATTCTCCCATCAGGGGAGTCATTGGTGGTGGTTGGACACTATCCAGGTCTACTGGTCTCAAAATTACAGCTGTATTTTTAAAACATAATTTTTACGTTTTACCTTCACCACTTTAAAATTCCTTGTAAACAGACCAATAAAGTGCTAGAATTAATGTGATAGGCTTAAAATTGTATGTCTTATAGTTACTAACAGTATGGTTGTAGGTAAGTTCATTAAGTTCTCTGTGTCTCAGTTTTTGTATTTTCAAATTAGGGATATAATGATAGATACTTTCTACAATTTTAAGAATTAAGAGTTATAAAAAGTGAAATATTTAGAAGAGTGGTAAGCTCATGGATATTAAGTACTATACCTTTCTTCTATCTATGGCAAAATATTTCTGTGTTCAATTAACATCATACACAAAATATCACTGTTTTGTATCCTACTTAATAAGCAAGATATTTCACATACTTTAGGCATGTGTTTATAGTCACACATGATAATATTGGAGCTTATGTAATTAATACGATGTTTTCAATCTTTTTATAAGATGTTATTAATTGAGACTATTTTTAAAATCATTAAGGTCTTCCTTCACCCAATGACTCTGAACTGAGTAAATTTTATACATGATCTTCAACATGAAGTACAAAAAAAGCTGTGCTTGCTGATATGATCAATCTGTCCTAGCTATATTTACTTCAAAGGTGACAGCAGTGATATTCAGCAATGAGGTTGTAATACTTTTTCTAGGATGAGTTTGTGAAATTAATTGTCCACCTCATATGCACACCCATGTTCACTGCAGAGTTGTTCACAATTACAAAAACATGGAAGCAACCTAGGTGCGTATCAACTGATGAATGGAAAAACAGCTATGTTACATGCACAAAACTGAGTACTGTGCAGTGATACAGAATACAGACAAATCTGAAAAGCATCTTATAACTTGGATAAATCTGAAAGACATTATGCTAAGTGAAATGTCAGTTACAAAAGACAAATACATATGAGACTACTACTGTCAAAATTCATGAAAAGGTTATACACAAAAAAACCACAATCTCTGATGATAGGAATGAGAAAACACTAAAAAGGATAATAGATAAGTGGTAACTTTGGTGTAGGGTAAGGCTGTACACAGTACTTGGGGAAGCCAACACAACTTGTCCAAAGCAAGGTAATGGAAGCTCCATAGACACATCCAAACTCTCTGAGGGACCTAATCGCTGGGTTGAGGGCTGTGAGCACCATGGTCTTGGGAAATATTTCAATCAAGTGGCACAATATAGTTTATAAAGAAGTATTCTACATTCTACTTGGTGAGTTAAATCAGCAGTCTTCAAAGCTGGTGATCAGCCATCTGTGATACTCCGCTGGTCTTACTCCATGTGGAGAGAGAGAGAATGAAGAAAACCAAAGACCTGAGGGAAAGATTAGTTCAAAGGACTAATGGAACAGAACTGCTACAGACTGCACCACACTGAATCCAGCACAGCTAGATTCAGCAAACTACCACCACAGTCTGCTCTGATAGGGATCACAATAGAGGGTTCTAGACAGAGCTGGAGAAAGAGAGAACAAAATTCTAATTCACAAAAAAGACCTGACTTATTGGCCTGGCGGAGACTGGAGAAACCCTGAGAGTATGGTCCCAGATACACTTTTAGCTCAGTAATGACGTCATTCCTGAGGTTCTTCCTTCAGCCAAACATTAGATAGACCCATAATCAAAACAAGACTAAAGGGACATATCAGTGCAGGGGTAATGACTAGACAGCAGGAGGGCACAGCAAATCTGCTGACTGGGAACACAAGGTCTAAAAGTAAGAGTGTTGAAATGTTGTGGGGTTGGTAACAGGTGTCACAAAACAATATGCATGCTAATTGTTGAAGAAGAAGCTGGTTTGTTCTGTAAAGAAGAACGAGGCATCGAGATTGGAGAAAGATTCATAAGCAACCTGCATTACGCAGATGGCACAACCTTGCTGGCTGGAAGTGAAGAGGATTTGAAACATTTACTGGTGAAGATCAAAGACTGAAGCCTTCATGATGGATGTGTCTCAACATCAAGAAAGCAAAAATCCTCAAAGCTAGACCAGTAAGCAACATCATGTGATAAATGGAGAAAGGATTAAGGTTGTCAAGGATTTCATTTTACTCAGTTTCACGTTCAATGCCCATGGAAATGTAGTTAAGAAATCAAAAGGTGTATTGCTTTGGGACTATCTGCTGCAAAGGGCCTCTTTGAAAATGTTGAAAAGTAAAGACATCACCTTAAAGACTAAGGCACACCTGAACCAAGCCATGGTATTTTGAATCCTATCACATAAGTGTGAAAGCTGGACAATGAATAACAAAGGCAGATAACTGAACTGTGTTGGAGAAGAGTATTGAATGTACCACGGACTGCCAAAAGAACAAATAGATCTGTTCTGGAAGAAGCAAACCAGGGTGCTGTTTCAGAGCAAAGTTAACGAGAATGTGTCTTACATACTTTGGACACGTTGTGAGGAGGAATTAATCCCTGGAGAAGGACATCATGCTTGGTAAATTGAAGGATGAGCAAAAAAGTTAAAGACCCTGAAGGAGATGGATTGACATAGGGACTGCAACAGCGAGCTTAGGCACAACCAGGCAGTGTTCCCCTCTGTTCCACACAGAGTCACTATGAGTCAGAACCAACTCAACAGCACCTGACAACACCGTAGTTTGTTCTGTAAGCTTTCATCTACGATACAGCAATAAAAAATAAATGAGATAAAACTCATTCACAGAAATTGCAAACACTAGCTAAGAGTTCAGAGAGGGTAAAGAATGAGGTTTCAGCATGTCTGTGAAATCACTTCTCAAAATTTCTAAGATTTTCATCTAGTTGATGTCTTTACCTACCATTAGACTAAGGAGAGTTGTATATTATATGCTAATCTCTCCTTTGTAATCTACCATATGTTATCTTTAACTTTAACCTCCTAAAATAAATCAACCCTTGCTATAAGCAGTTCCACAGAAAGATAAAATATCAGCAGTTCTGTTGTTCAGAAGGCAGTCTAAGAAATTCTTGTTTATTAACCAAGGGAGGACCAAAAGCCAGTTAACCTGGAGTAAAAATCTATAAAAACTAGTTTTATTGCTCATTTAGTTGCTATTTATTTAAAAATAAGAAAGCTAAAATTATAACCTCTTAGGTGACTGGATTTTATTCTAAACTCCCCAAGCAAAAGAACCAAACTTTTTTCCTCACCACAGCTACAAAACCTCAAAAACTAGTTGCGAAATTAATGGATAGATTCATAAATAATAATATAATGATTATATGAGAACTGCCAGTTATGTCTGTGAAGTCATTCTACAAAAAGTGCTAAATATCTCATTGCTGAATATCACTACAGACACCTTCAAAGTACTCCCCTTGGTAAGGTATACAGCAAGGCTAGCACCTAGTCTAGCCCTCAAGGCAATTTTGGAACTCTTTCCAGAATGACCATCAGAGCTGTCATTGTATTACCCTTGATGTCCTGAATGTCATCCAAAACGTCTTCCTTTCCATATTTCCTTTATCTTGAGGTAAAGAAAAACGTCACTGGGGGCCAGATCAGGTGAATAGCGAGAGTGTTCCAATACAATTATTTGTTTACTGGCTAAAAATGCCTTTACAGACAACTATACAGTTAAGTTAGCGAACTCGCCACTGTGCCGCTGTGTGCAGTGGCCATTCCAGAAACAGTTTCAAAATTGCTTTGAAGGGTGGAGTAGGTGCTGATGTCGGTGCATAGCTTCCCAAGAAGCGTGCTTCAGAGGTGACCGTAGTGATATTCAGCAATCAGGTAGAACAACCAAGTTCAGCAAATTTAATCATCGGACCTTGTATGCGTGTATGAATGAATGCAAAGCAATTTTAGTAGGCAGAATAATGATTGACGAAACACAAATTGTTACATTATCATTGTCTCCTTGTTTATAAACATCCATCCCCATTACTTCCATTCTGATTCATAGCGACCCTCTAGAAAAGAGTAGAACTGCCCCCGTAAGGTTTAAGGACTCTGACTGCTATGGGTTCACATCTTCAAACTTCAGGTTAACAGCTGAGCACTTAGTCACTATGCCACCAGAGTTTCTGCCTTGTTTATAGATCAAAAAGAAAAGACAAAAGAATAAGAAAAGAAAAGAAAAAGTCACAGTGAGTCATAAGTGATTAACCGGATTTTTTTTAAATGTGAAAATGTAAAAATTTCAAAAACCTCAAGTCACATTCTATATATCATTCTGAAACCATGACTGTGATAAAGCACAACTGATTAAAAGAAAGGCAATAAGGACCTGAGAAGAAATGCAGGAAAGCTGATAGGAAAAGAGGGAGGGAAGGAAGGAAGGAGGAGAAAAGGAAGGGATTCCTCAGTCTGGTTATATTTTTCTATCATAATTACACTGATTTACTGAACATTGGTAAAGTCTTCCAAGTGTTATAGTAAAGCTCTCCATCTGACTCATTTTTAATACTCATCCACATGTTCTTCCTATTTTATAGATGACTAATAGTGCAATAATAAATATAATGAAAATCAGATGGCAATATTATTTATAGCTGTTTGCTAATGAATCAGTTTTCAATAAATAGCTTTGGATATTAAGACAAACCTCTTGGATGACATGAATTTGTGTGTAATTTCATAAATAACAAGAAACAAGAAAGTATTTTAACAAACAAAATTTCTGAATCACTTGGTACTGTAAGTTTTAAAGTAGACACAGATGCTGAGGGTAGAACTGGAACAAGAAGTCAAATCTTAATCCACATTTCTATTATAGACTAATTCTCAGTAATTCCATACACTCTACATCTTTTAAACTTAGTAGGAATCCTATGGAAAACCATATAGATGTCTCTATTTGGACCAAAATCTTTAAAGGCAGAAAATAAATAAATAAATCCTTAAAGGGGAAAAAAATCATCACAAGAGGCAAATCCCTGCAAAACAGAAGATAGACTGTCAGATTTATTTAGTAAAGGTAAACCAGTTAAGTTGTGCTCTTCTGTATCGACTCTTTCTGAGTACTGAATTGAAGGTACTTCATTTGCTACCTAACTGAGATACTAAAGCCTGTGGCCAAATAACAGAACTTTTGAAAGCTGGAGCCAGAAATAAACTTTGTAATTAATTATAAACTAAAAATGACACCCAAATTAATACCAACCCCACAGTTACTGCCTGACTCACAGTTGCCTTAAAGGACATTAGTACTGCACTATAGGTTTACAAAGGGTATCTGGTAGATTCAAACTGCCAATCTTTTAGTTAAGAACTACAGGTTGTTGGTTTTTTTTATTATGATTGAATGAAACTGTACATTCCCATATAAATTCACATGCTCACTTATATGCAGCTCCCACTGCTCTCCCTGCCCGGTGAAAGCACACTCCTCCTCTCTGTTCCATACATCTCCTATCCTCCCAGCAGTCTCCTGTCCCATCCTCTCCACCCACTCCCCTTCCTCCAGCAAGAGGTCAGCAGGGTGACATCCTATAGATGCATAGAACCATAAAATTCCCACAAGACACAGTCACTCTGTGTTGCCAAGTCCAATCCATTGCTGTCCGAAAAGTTGACCTTCATTAAGATTTATTGACAAGGGCGCATCAGGGCCATCACTAAGCCATTTCTCAGTATGGCACATTTCTAAGAATGGCACACAAAAAAACTTGCCGTTGAGTCAATGCTGACTCACAGTGACCTTATGGAACAGAGTAGAACTGCCTCCTGTAGTCTCCAAGGACAGCCTGGAGGACTTGAACTGCCGACTTTTCAGTTAACATCTATAGCACTTTACCACTACACCACCAGGGTTTTCAAGAATGGCACAGTGTGTCATAAATGTTGACAAATTATCTATCAAGAACTTTTTAACTAGAATAACCAAAAAGGCTATTAAATATCTGAAAAAAAAAAAATAGTCCTCCCCCCCTCCATTCACTAATCTTTCCCCTGGTTATCCTGTTATTTAGAAGTGATGTTATGTGTGTGTGCATAAAATGCCAGATTCAGTCATGTGCAGAACAACACCTGTAATTATCTGGATGTTACTAAATTGGCTGTAATTGTATATTTTTATTTATGTATAGAATTTTGGGATGAGATATCAATAGCCACTATTTCTTGTTTACTCATTATGCACCAGGAATTCTACAAGACACAATTCTACAAAGCATTTTTTTTTCTTTCTTTTTTTATTATGACTGAGTGAAAATGTACATTCCCATATAAATTTACGTGCCCACCTATATGCAGCTTCCCCAGAAGAACCAGATGGTGCCCGGCCACCACCAGTGATAGCTGCGATGGAGCTTACAAAGCATTTTTAAAATTATTGAAGTTCAGATATAGATAGACACACAGAGATAAAATTTTTTGAGCCCTGGTGGTATACTGGTCAAGAGCTAAGGTTATTAATCAAATGCTCAATAGTTCAAACTAATGAGCCACTCTTTGGAAAACCTTTTGGGCAGTTCTACACTGTCCTATAGGGTTGCTATGAGTAGGAATGGACTTAACGGCAATGAGTTTTTTGGTTTATACACACACGCACACACATTATGTAAATACATAAACCAAAAAGTCCATTGATGTGAAGTCAATGCCAACTCACAGTCATACTATAGGGCACAGTAGAAATGACCAATAAGATTTCTAAAGAGCACCTAGTAGACTTGAACCACCAACCTTTTGGTTAGTAACTATAGCTCTTCACCACTACATCACCTTTAAGTGTGTGTGTGTGTGTGTGTGTGTGTGTGTATAAATAAATCGTGTATAAAATTAAGTGCATATTTTTGTATATATAAAAATATATAAACACAAGTAAATATAAATATGTAGAAGTATAATAGATGTTTATAAAATATATTCTAGACAACATATAAATATGCATATCATAAAAATTCATGTATGTATAATCTAGAATATTCACAATAACCTCTCAAGTATAGTTTTATTATATTATAGCATCTCAGTGAAGTTAAACAATTGATTTTATCATACAACAAAAAAGTAACAAAGCTACAAGTTTCAGTATGTAACCTGTAATCTAAGAATTACAAAGTAATATGTTTGCCTAACCACAAGCATAGAGATCAGTTTCAATGACTGAAGACATATATGTGCACATAGGTGTAAAGAAGCAATTTAAGCAAATGCTCTTGCCATTCACAGCAGAACCACATCATGTGTCATAACGGGAGAATAAACTCAGAGATCACAGTTGCTGAGTTTGCAGAAGATGAACTTTTGCAGCAGTTTAGTGACATAAAGAATTAGCTCATCTTAAGGACAGTAGGAGAGAATTCAAATGTGGTGAGACAGTTTAAATCTCACTAAACAAATGAAAAGAAATAGAAAATTATATTAAAACAGATTGCCTCCAAAGAGACTTTTGATGTGATAGAATAATTAAAACTTAAGTGAGTCATTCCTGGGACTTACTGAGATCCTTGAAACTTGTCATCTCCTTTTATTTCAGAAGTTCACCTGGAATAACTTGAAGTTTCATGACAGTAGAAATATGACCTTCTCGTACTGCTTGCATTATGCCTCACTTGTACCTTATGTATTCTATTTAAGAGGAGGTGGAGACGACAGTGTATTTCTCACTGAAGGGAAATTTTATCCCAGTGGAACTGCTACTAATGAGGTCTTTTATAGCATAGACTGTCAAAGAAATAGAAAATTTTTCTACCTAGGGATTCACACTTTTAAGACTCTTGATTCCAACCTATCTTGAGTCTCTTATTCTTAGTGGGGTATAAGTTTTTTATAAATATTTCACAGGAAAGTTTTCTGATCTTTTTTTAGAGCTGTCACTAGACTGTCACGAAGTAACCTCTGTCCTCTGTGCTGGCTCTGTAGAACGTGTGTTGCTTCAAACCAAATTTTAATTGCTGTAATAATACAGTCACAGCCACCATCAAATCAACTCCTACTAATGGCAACCCCATGCATGTCAGAGTACAACTGTGCTTCATGGTTTTTATTGGTTAATTTTTCTTTTTTGGTACTTCATATGAAAGTTTATAGAATAAACTAGCATCTCATTAAACAATTAGTATACATATTGTTTTGTGACACTGTTGCCACTGGTAACAACCTGTTAGCACTCTTCCTTTCTTGACATTGGGTTCCCCATTGCCAGCTTTTCTGCTCCTTCCTGGTTTCTTATCCTTAATTCTGGGATGGTGTGCCCACTTATTCTCATTTTATTTTATGGACCTGTCCAGACTTCGGCTGAAAAATGAATCTCAGAAGTGATTTCAAAACTGAGTTAAAATGTGTCCAGAGGTCATACTGTTGGGATTTCTCCTGTCTCTGGCAGAAGAGTTAAGCCTGGTTTTTCTTTTGTGAGTTAAAATTTTGTTCTATATTTTTCTCCAGCTCTTTCCAGTAGCTTCTATTGTGATACTTGTCAGAGAAGTTGGTAGTAATAGCCACCATCTAGTTGGGCTGGACTCAGTCTACTGGAGGCTGTGGTAGTCCTGGTACGTTAGTTCTTCAGACTAATCTTTTCCTTGTATCTTTGGTTCTCTTCATTCATTTTGCTCCAGATGATGTGGGACCAGTGGAGTATCACAGATGGCTGCTCACAAGCTTTTAAGACAGCAGACACTAAACATCAAAGATGCAGAAAATTTTTTTTAAATAAATTGTGTTACGCCAGTTGAGCTAGGTGTCTGCCAAAATCAGTGGTCATTTTTTTGGTAGTAGATGGCCAGGCCTTTCTTCTGAAGACTGATAAGTGGACTTGAACCATCAACCATTCAGTCATCAGCTAAGTACATTAACTATTTGTACTACCCAAGGATTGCTGCTGTAGCAATAGATATAGCAAAGTGTTGAAACACAGCAAAACTGTAAATCACTTCAGCAAAATAGAATGCATTAACGTACTTCCCGTCTGATTTTCCATTTCCAGCTCTTTGCACATGTGATTACAATACTTTATTTCGTCTTCCCAAGATACCTTTGAAATCTTCTGTTTAGGTCTTTTATTTCTCCATTCCTTCCTTCTGTTTTACTTGCTCAACAATTGAGAGCAAGTTTCTAGTCTCTGCTGACGTACAATTTGGTCTTGTTTTTTTTTTTTTTCTGTCTGTCTAATTACCTCTTGCTCTCTGCATGGATAATGTCTTTGATCTCATTTCACAACTTATCTGGTCTTCGGCCCTTAGCGGTCAGCACATCAAATCTGTTCTTAGAGTGTTCTTTAAACTCAGGGGTATGCTCAAGGTCATACTTTGGTTCTTGTGGACTTCTTCTAATTTTCTTCAGTTTGAATTTGAATTTGTATATGAGCAATTGATTATCTGTACCACAGTCAGCAACCAGTCTTGTTCTGACTGCTGATATGGAGCTTTCCCATTGTCTTTTTCCACAGATGTAGTCTATCTGGTTCCTGTGTCTTCCCCCTAGTGAGGTCCATGTATACAGTTGCTGTTCATGTTGGTTAAAAAAAGCATTTGCCCTCAAAATAACCTGAAAACTCTTCCAATCTTAACTCAATATGGCAAGGACAAAGTAGCAGGGATAAGGGTCTAGGGACCATGCTCTCAGACAACACTGAGGCCAGTTGCCATAACTAGCTTATTGCTAAGTGAATCTTCTCCACCCCACGTTAGTGAGTGGCATCCTGGGTCTTAAAAGCCAGCAAGCTGCCATCTGAGGTACACGGAATGGCCCCATCTCAGCAGGAACAGATGATTACCAAGGACCAAAACGACATGGCAGAAAGAGAACCCAGAAGACAGGAAGACCCACACGAGTAGGTGACTGTATTAACATGTGACAAGAACAAGATGGTGCATGGCCACCTCCAGTGACAGCCATGACGGGGCTCAGAAAGTTCAGTCTCAGTGGCAACATAAGAATAAGAAGTGGTGTACTCAGAGAACTCTACTAAAAGACCGCAACTGATGGTCTGAAGGCCTAAGAATTCTCCCAGGAGCATGGCCCCTGGAACCGATGCTGCCCCTGATCATAAATCATTATTGAGGTCAACTCCTCAGTCAGGAATGGATTGGATTCAGTGACACAGAGTGATCATATTGTGTGTGCACTTTATGGTTCTATGCATCTATAGGATGTTGTCCTACTGGCCTTTTACTAGAGGGGAGTGGAGACAGTGGAGAAGAGGGGACAAGAGATTGTTAGGAGGAAGTGACTTGTATAGAACAAAAAGAAGGAATGTGCTGTCATCAAGCAAGGAGAAAAACAGGAGCTGCACATAGGCAGCCATGCAGATTTAAACCAGATTGTACACTTTCACTCAAACACAATAAATAAAAAATAAAAATAAAAAGATATTTGCAATTAAGGAATAGTGTGCTGTCACTGGGCAGGGAGAGCAGTGGAAGCGGCATATAGGTGGGCATGTAAATTTATATGGGAATGTACATTTTCACTCAGCCATAACTGGAAAAAAAAAAAAGAAGTCGTTAGTCTTCCAAAATTCTATCACTTGATCTCTGGCATTATTTCTATTACTAAGACTATATTTTCCAACTACTGATCCTTCTTCTTTGTTTCCAACTTTTGAATCCATTCATCCATAATTATCAGTGCATCCTGATTACATGTCAATCAGTTTTGGAATGCAGAAGCTGATAAAAAGCTTCAACCTCTTCATCTTAGGCCTTAGAAGTTGGTGTGTAAATTTGAATAATAGTTGTATTAACTGGCCTTCCTTGTAGGCATATGGCTATTATCCTACAACTGACAGCAGTATACTTCTGGACAGATCTTGATATGTTCTTTTTGATGATGAATACAACACCTTTCCTCTTCCAGTATTCTTTCACAGTGTAATAGACCATGTGATTGTTGGATTCAAAATGGCAAACACAGGTCCATGTCAGCTCATTAATGCCTAGGATGTTGATGTTTATGAGTTCCATTTGATTTTTGACAACTTCCAATTTTCCTACATTCATACTTCATCCATTCTGTGTTCCAATTATTAATGGGTGATTGCAGCTGTTTCTTATCATTTTGAGTTGTGCCATATCAAAGATCCCTAAAGCAAACAAAGATCCCTAAAGCTTTACTCTGTCCACATCATTCAGGACAACTGTATCTTGAGGAGTCACCCTTCCAACCTGGGGGGCTCATTTTCTGGCACTATCTCTGATAATGTTCTGCTGCTATTCACAAGGTTTTCCCTGGCTAACTCTTTTCAGAAGTAGAGTTCCAGGTCCTTCCTCATAGTCTGTCTTAGTCTGGAAGCTCAGCTGAAAACTGTTGACTACGGGTGACCCTACTGGTACCTAAATACCAGTGGCATAGCTTCTAGCTTCAGAGAAACAAGCAAGCCGTTAGAGAAATCCAAATAAAAACTGTAATGAGAAATCATCTCACCCTAACAAGGCTAGCACTAGTCTAAAAAACACAAAATAATAAATGTTGGAGAGGTTGCAGAGAGACTGGAACTCTTCAACCCTGCTGGTAGGAAAGCAAAATAATACAACCTCTCTGGAAAACAATTTGGCACTTTCTTAAAAAGCTAAAAATAGAAATATCACATGATCCAGCAATCCCACTGCTTGGAATATATCTTAGAGCTATAAGAACCATCAAACAAACAAATTCATGCACACGAATGTTTATTGCAGCACTATCCATAATAGCAAAAAGATGGAATCAGCACAGGTGTCCATCAACAGATGAATGGATACACAAACTGTGATATATTTACGTAATGGAACACTGTGCATGACAGAGAACAACGATGATTTTACAAAATGTCTCATAACCTGAAATCAACTGGAAGACATGATGCTGAGTGAAATCAGTCATCTCTAAAAGGAAAAATATTGTATGAGACTACTATTATTAGGACTTAAGACAAGGCTTATGCACAGAAGAAAATACTCTGATGGCTACAAGTGTAGGGAGGGAGGGAGATTAGATAGATGATAGGAATTTGGTTAGGTGAAGGGAGTGGCAGCACATGATAGAAAGCAGGTCAGCACAACTGGACTACACCATAAGCAAGAAGGTTTTCTAAATGCAATCTAACATTTTAAAGGACAAAGTAGCAGGGACAGGGGTCTGGGGACCATGTTTTCATGGGACGCTGAGGTCAATTGCCGTCTAAGGAACATTAGTTTGTACTAACCAGTCTGGAGCAGATGAAAACCAAGAACATCCAAGACATTAGGAAAATATAAGCCCAGGAGACAGAAGGGTCCATGTGATTGGGAGACTATATCAGCATGAGACCAGGAGAACTAGGTGGTGCCCAATCACTACCAAAGACAGCCCTGTCAGAGACTGCAATGCATGGCTCCTGATGTGGCACTAATAAAAGGGGTATATAGATCAAGAACTCCATTAAAAGACTAGACATGATGGTCTGACAACATGGCCCCTGGACTCGCTTCCAGCCCAGAGCTGAGACTAGTATTGAAAACCAGCACTTCATGCAAAGCTTGGACCGGACTAATTGACACAGAGTGATGCACGTGGTGTGTGTACTTTATGGTTTAATGTATCTATGAGGTGGTTCAGCTGGTCTCTTTTTTGATGGGAGAAGAGGGGAGGTAGCAGGTGTCAGTTGAGTGGATACTGGAAGTAAATAGTAGAGGGGATGAGTGTGCCGTCACAGGGTGAGGAGAGCAGATAGAGTTGCATAGACCCTCATGGTTTTGTATGGCAAATTGACTTAATCACAATAATTCGTTTTTTAAAAGTTGCCTTCAAGTATATTCTGACTCATTGCAACTCCACACTTGTCAGGGGGGAACTGTTGCCCAGAGGGTTTTCTATAGCTTATTTTTCAGAGGTAGACTGCCAGGTCTTTCTTTTGAGATCTCATTGGTTGACTGGGACCTCCAACACTTCAGCTGGAAGTGATTTGTTGGTTAAATCTTTCGCCATTCTACAATATTCTTGTCTGTAATTTTTAAATATTTTTTATTCTGATGTCTAATTTATCTGTCCTCCGAAAGCCACTTTTTGTGTCTTTCAATTAATATTCGTGTGATATGTCTTTTGCCATTCTTTTCTCTTCACATTTTTTCTACACTCTTATACATATTTATATTAGAAATGAGGTGGATTTTGCTTTAATGATATATACTCATGGTTAGGTCTTTTATTTCTCTCTCTTTAACTCATTCTCCCAGCCTCTGTCTTGTACCTGGAATACTTTGACTATTTGTATTTAATGAAATTATTGATATGTCAGTGCTTATATTTGCCATTTTATTTTTTGTTTGTTCTTTTTAAGATTTATCTGTTTCCTTTTTCTTGCCCTCCTGTAGATTACTTGAGTATTAAAATGCACTTTTGATTTAACCATAGAGTTTTGGATACATTTCTTTGAACAGCTGTTGTAGTAGTTACTGAGATGTTACGTTATATCTACACACACATGTGTATTTACAGTCCACTTACCATTTTTCCAGTGAAACATTTAAGCTTTCCTCCTTTTATATGCCTTTATCCTTCATCAACAATATTATAATTGTCTTAAATATTTCCTATGCATACATTTCAAATCACATTAGAGGGGGTTATAATATTTCTTTAACCACCAAAAATGATGTGGACAACTCAAGATATAATAGAAAGTCTATGTAGTGTGCCTGTATTGTTGTTTTCCATGCTCTTCCTTCCTTTCAAATGTTTCAAGGTCTCTTCCTTTGTTGATTCCTTTCTGCTTATTCCTTTATCTTTTCTTTAATTAGAGTTAGTCTGGTGATAACAAGTTATTTTTGCTTTTTCTTCATGAAGAGTATTTTAGTTGGTATATAATTCTGAGCTGATGGTCCTTTACTTTACCACTTGAAATGTGCTGTGGCATTTCTTTCTCACCAAAATGTCCTTTGATAATAAGGCCACAGTCGTTTGAATTGCTTTTCTACTTGTAGGTAAAGTCTTGTTTCCTTTTCACTATTTTCATTTTTTTTGTCTTTAGTTATCAGAAGTTTGAGCGTCATGTGTATTGGTATGAAGTTCACTGGCTTTATCTTGTTTGGGGTTGCTAAGCTTCTTGGCGTTTTCTTAATTTGGGAGGTTTTTAGACATTATTTCAAGTGGTTTCAACTCTACCTTCATTCTTCTGTCCTGGAACTCTGATGACGCAATGTTAAATCTTTTGTTGTAGTTTCACAGTTCTCTGAGATCTAGCCATGTTTGAAATATATAGTTTTTAATTTTAGAATACTTTCAGATTTATAGAAAAGGAACTCAGAATACAGTAAGGAGTTACCATATGCCCACTTAGCTGTCTCCATTATTAAAATTTTATGTTAACATGGTACACTGATGACAATGAATAAACTCATATTGCTGCATTATTTTTTACTAAGAGCTATACTTATTTCAAGTCTGCTTTTTAGGTGATATATTTTGTCTATTCCAGGATCCATTGAGTGTACCATATTGTATCATTTGGCAATCATGTCATCTTAAGCTACTCTTGGCTGTGACAGTCTCCCAAGCTTTCTTTATTTTTGATCACCTTAACAATTTTGAGTCTTTTTTGTCAGGTATTTTGCTGAAATTTACCCCAGCTGATTTTTGTCTAACGTGTTTCTCATAATTAAACCCTGATTATAGATTTTTGGAGGAAGACCACTGGAAAAAGATGTCTTTCTTGTTACATCATATGAAAGGTACATATTATGAACGTAATTTATCACTGCTGATGTTGACCTTGATTATCCGGCTGAGACAGTGTTTGTCAATTTTATTCATTGTAAGGTTAGTCTTTTTGGCTTCTTCGTTCTTTATTGTTTGGAAGAAAGTCACTATGCAGAGCTCACACTTAATGAGTAGGTAGTTATGTTCCACTTCCTTGAGGATGTAATGTTTTGTTCGTTTATTTTTAGTCTATTTTCTCCCAGATAATGCAATTTATATTGATCCATGTTCAGCTCACTGTTCCTCTTTACTCCAGTTCCTCTAGTCTGGTATTAAACTCATTCATTGACTTTATTTTTTAGGTTATAGCAAAAAATCCCATTTTACTTTTCTTTATGTTTCTTATTTCGTTGCTAACACTTTCCATTCTTCTCTGACAATTTTTTTTCATATACTTCAAGTGTGTTCATAATTTCTCACTGAAGCATGTTATCATGATTTTTTTAAAACAGTGGCCAAGTAATTTTAATGTCTCTGTCATGTTAGAGTTGTTATCTATTGTCCTATTTCACTCGTGTGAGATTTCTTGGTTCTTGAGTGAACAATTTTCTTGTTCTTTTTCTTGAAATCTGGACAGTTTGAGTGTTACAAGACTGGACTTCCTTTAAACCTTGTATTTTAGCTGACTTTAAAAAAAATGCTTTTCTGTCTAGTGAATTGAAAGATACTCCTAAGTTACTGCAAGGAAGAATTACAAGCCAAATTCCCCTTCTGCCTTCAATGGTACCCAAGAGGGAAGGCTCCTTCTGCTGCTGGATATTAGTGAGCATTTTGACACTCCGCTGGAATGCACTGACATTTCCTAGACTGGGAATAGTGGAAACACCATGCCACTGCTCTGCGGCTTCCACTGACCCATGGGAGTGAATTCCTGGCTCCTTGCTTAGCTTTCTCTGACTTTCACCACAAGATATTGGGGGATTTGGCCTGCTATGATGGGATAGCAGATGTCTAGGGACCCTCTTGGTCTGTGTTGCTATAAATGCACTTCGGGCCAAAGTTTTATTTTCTCTCTCTCTCTTTTTTTAATCCCTCTGGTGTTTGGCTTGAAGGCACTTGGCTTTAGGCTTTGGCTGGTGTTTGGCTGGAGTACTGCCTAAAAGTTTTCTATATTGGTACACGGCCTCTTTCCTGGTTCTACGGATAAAAAGAATAGGTCTTCTTCAAGTCCTTCCTTCCTCCTTTTCTTTTCTTTCCCATCCTCCCACTCCTTTCTCTTCCTCCCCTTTTCTTTCTGTTGCTTCCATTGACATTTCTGAATTTCTGTCTTATTCAGCCAGGTATATACAAGCAAAACAAGCAAAACAAAATACAAGCAAAAACAAAACCCAAGGTACTTACCACCAAGTCGTTCTTTGGGTCCCTAGTCCATCTGTATACTTCAATTCTTAGTCTTATTATGTTTGTGTTATAGAAAATGACCATGTTTTCAGCAATGCTTAGCAATAGAGAATAGAGAACAAAAATAATCTTCCCAAGAAGATAAATCACCAGTTTTTCTTTATTGATATTATCTTGTTTTTACTCACTTTATCCATTTTAAACAAATTTGCTTCAAACAGATTAATTTCTTATGCATGTGGAAAAGGGCATGTTAGTCAAGCATTTATTTAGTCTGTTACCACTTCTTCATTGTAGATAAATTTCCCAAGTGTTTTGTGAGTCTGATTTTGAACCCAAATTTATCAGGACTTCATGTATCAAAATCCTGTGTGGCTAGTGTGGTCCACCAGAGAGTTTTCTTACCCGTATTTTTCCAAATGCCCCAAGAATTTAATTAACCCCTGGAGTTGATTTTCTTTTCAGATTAAAGCTGTTCTGACTATGCAGCGTATAAATTCAAACTGTGAATTCATATATAGACAGTCCCATGGTTATAATCTCTGAAAGTTAAAAAAAACAAAAATCGTATCCACAGGGCAAGTTACTTAGGATACATTTTTGATCTTTGCCTTGTGCTGCTCAGAAGGCTTCTAAGTCAGACCTTAGTGGAAGAAGTAGGGTCTGAGTATCTGAGCTCCAAGAGATATAATTCTATTTCACACTCTTTTGGAAATGTAACTTCTACCTAATAGCCTGTATCTTTTGATTGCCTGAAATCACTTGCCATCACCTTTCTTCTCCCAAAGTTTTTACTCATTCAGATGCTGTGATGTCACTTAGAATGTTTTCAGAATGCATAGGGATTGTTACCAGAAGAATCTCTGATTGCCAGTATTTCTACACTGTCGATAATAAGGTACAATCTTCTTCTAACCTTTACTTGATCCACACCCACACTCACACCCAATCAGGAAGTTAAAATATACATTGCATTGGGCAAGTCTGCTGCAAAAAATCTTTTTAAGGTGTGAAAATCTAAAGATGTCACTTTGAGGACTCAGCTGCGCCTGATCCAAGTCACAGTGTTTTCAGTCACCTCATACGTATGCAAAAGCTGGACAATGAATGCAAAAGGCCTAAAAAGTATTGATGCCTTTGATTTATGGTGTTGTTGAAAAATACTACTGAATATACCACAGACTGTCCGAAGAATGAACAAATCTTTCTTGGATGAAGTATAGTCAAAATGTTCCTTAGATACAAGAATGTCAAGACTTCCTGATGTAAACTTTGGACATGTTACAAGGAAGGATCATTCCTGGAGAAAGACATCATACTTGTTAAAAATATAGGGTTGGCCAGAAGGAGGAAGACCATCTAGGACATGAATTCCACAGTGGCTGTAACAATGAGCTCAAGTACAATTATGAGGACGGTACCAGAACAGGAAGTGTTCTGTTCCATTATATGTATGGTTTCTATATGTGATACTTGACAGAACCCAACTACAACAACCCCAAAGTTTCTCATGAAGATTGAGATAATATATAAAGATATAATTTGTAAACTATATTGTGATCATTAGATATAAATTTTACTTTATAATCATTATATGATACAGTCCTATATTAATTTTTGTTTGTTTCAGAGAAGAATCAACAGGGCCTTTGAAAATGTTGAAGTTATGAGGAGCAAAGTGAGATAGTCTGTTTAAAGAATAACTGTTATTAAAGGCTATTCCATGTTACCATTTATCTCACAGTATTTCAAAAGCATAACTTCACTTTGAGGAACGACTTTGTCATTCAGATACTTTCGTGATGATTGTCTCATATTAGAATGTGATATCAGTTAAAATGATGTTTGTTTAAAAAAATATAAATTAAATATTATTTCTGAAACTAAAAACATTTAAAGTTACAATTCTTTTATATTTTGTGTGTGTTCATACTTATCAAGCTGAATAGCAGAAACATAAATTTAATAGAATTATTCATTTTAGGAAAAGAAAAAAATTATGAACAGTAACTTCAGTCTAAATCAAATAATAATTAATTTAAAAGCAAAAGATGAGAAGGCCCATTTTCCTGTTTTCTAAGTTGATTTATTTTCAGTTTTTAAAACGAATGCTGTAGAAACAAAGAAAACGTGTCCTGTACTATTCTGCATGACACTGATTGACACTGAAAAATGTAGATTTTTCCTTTATAATAAGTGAAAACAATGATATTATATTTTTCAGAGTTTTGAAAAATGTGTATGCCCACTTACATTTAATTGAATAGAGTCATGGACTGAATTGTTTCCCCCAAATATGTGTGTCAACTTAGGTGGGCCATGACTCCCTGTGTTTGTGGTTGCCTTCCACTTCGTGATCCGACACAGTGCTCTTACGTGTTGTAAACCCTAACCTCTATAAAGCTCATGAGGCAGGATTTAAGGACTTTGTTAATGACATATTTACAGGATTAGATTGAATCTTGAGTAAATCTCTTTTGAGACATCAGGACTTGGAGACTGGTTAATAAATACATAGAGCAAAGGAATATATTGAGGAGTGTTATTGAAAAGAAAACTCCATTTATATAGGCAGAGTTAAACATTTTTGAGCATAATCACTGACCAGCTAACATAGAGTGGCAGTTCTGAACTTCAGTGTAATACCCTGAGGCAAAGTAACCTTAACTGTAGGCCCAGAGTTTGACACTTGTAACATGGTGAAATATGCTGCATTTACATGGTTGAATCCATGGATCTATTTTGGTTTCTGAGTTCAGTTAAGGAGTTCACAAAATCTATTCACTATCTAGTCCTTAAGTTTGGATAGCTTGCAGTGAAAGTTCACATTGCAAGAAATAATTTTAGGTACAGTAAATTATCTCCATCTATTTAATTCCATAGTTCAAATATAATTTTTAAAAAATATGAGTAGATGCTTTAGCATAGTTGTCATTATCACAAAGAAAGTCAAGAAACTGTTAAGAACTCACTTGTCATTTTCTTCACTGCTGAGAGTACCTCCTTATTTCTCAATGTGTAGATCAAGGGGTTTAAGAGAGGGGTGAAAACAACGTAAAATGTTGACAGAACCTTATCCACTGGTGAGCTACTGAAAGGCCAGGCATAGATGAAGATGCAGGGTCCAAAGAGGAGAGTCACCACAGTGACATGAGCAGTCGGGATTTGGCCACGCCTGCTGAGGATCCACGTCTTCCAGTGACTAGGATGACGAATCAAACTATTTTCTCTTTAAACAATTAGTACACACATTGCTTTTTGGCACTGGTTACCAAACCTACGAAGTGTAAAAACTCTTCCTTCTTTACCTTGAGTTCCCTATGACCAGCTTTCCTGTCCTTGCCCCTGGGCTGGCATGACCCTTTAGACTCTTTTTGTCTTATAGGCCTTTCTAATCTTTGGCTGAAGGATGAACCTCAGGAGTGACTTCGTCACTGAGCTAAAAGTGTGTCCTACGGCCATGCTCTCAGGGTTTCTCCAGTGTCTGCAGGGCCAGTAAGCCTGGAATTTTTTGTTTTGTTTTGTTTCTTTGTGTATTAATTTAGTAGACAGTTTTAATTTAGACTATATGCAAAATAAAGATTTTTCTTCACCCAATGACTCTGAATTTAAATGAATTTAATATGATCTTCAGTATGAAGCATAAAAAGTATCATATTCACCGATATGATCAACCTGTCTTGGCTACAGTTTACATAAACACATTCTATAATTCTGAAGAAAAGGGATCATATTTTGTAGTTTTTATTTGTTTGTCAGAATACGTTGCTGCTGAATTATGCTCAATAAAATTTGTAGGATGTAATGAACTTATATATTTTTCTCACTTAAGAAAGAAACGTTTTTATTTTGCAAGTTGATTATCTCTGTACTTTAGGTAAAACTCTAGACAAAGCTATTTCTTAAGACCCTAGAAATTTTTAACTGAGCAATGAAAATAGTTTAGCTGTGGCAAATTCTCAACTCGTAATTTAGTAGGAAATTTAGTTTACTAAGAAAAATTAGAAGAAACCAAGCAGAATGTAACTGAAAAAAAAAATTCTGGATGCAACATAGAGCTCTTACCTTTAGAAATGTGGTCTCCAAATTTTTATGATTATATTCCTCTAACAAAAAAAGGCTATTAACAGATATATTAATTTACCTGTATACACATATATGCTAAAATATTACATATAAAATATAAAATTTCATTGAAATTTAAGAAAAATATTTCATAAATTTTAAGAAAAGTACTGTTTTTTTGACATTCAAGCAGTTCACCTGCTGGGATGCACATTGCACCGTACTTTGGCTGGTACTGATCGAGGAATGAAAGTGACTCACTTTCTCAAAATAAATTTTAAAAACCCTGACTTGGGATCGAATTCAGTCCATATGCATGTAACATTCCAAAAACAGAAAGTCGTTGCCCAGTAATAAGATGTTTTACCTAGCCTAAATACTGGTGGTTTATACCCACCCAGAATCTCTTCGAGTCTGGCAATCTGCTTCCAAAGAGCCACAACCTTGAAAACCCCGTGGACCAGTTCTTTTCTGCACACGTGGGGTCACCATAAGTCAAAATTGATGCAACAGCAGCTAACAACAAAGATACTTTCCCACCTTGGGCAAAAGAATCAAGTTGATCAAGCTGATCTTGAGCTCCTTCTGTCTCTACTTTCCTTTGTTTAACAGTTAATTTCTATTCTTTTAACACTTCTACTTTGGCATTCCAATGTCATTAGGCTGTTTTCTCCATAGAGCCAGCAAAACCTACAGTCACACAAAACTAACATTCTTAACTGGTCAAAACTCTGTTTCTTTACCCAGAATCAAAGAAAAGTATGATGGAAGGTTGAAATTCATTTGCTAATACCACCTTAACATGGATATTTATGACATTTTCTGGCGGTAGGTACAAAACAATATGTCCTGTATTACAGTGATATATAGCCCATCCACATCCTATATGTCATCTCTAAACTATGACTGTGCTAAGGCATAACTGATAAATAGAAAGGAAGAAAGGACAGAAAGAAGGAAGAGAAGGAGGGAGGGAGAGAGGAAGAAAGGTAGGGGCCTTTTTCAGATTGATATTTCTCCAATCATAATTACACTGATTTACTGAGGACTGGTAAAGTCCTTTAAGCACTATGATAAAACTCTCCACTTGCTCCATTTTATTACCATTCATCAATATATTCTTCCTATTAAATAGCTCAGTAATACAAAAATAGATGCAGATATTTAAAATCAAAAGGCAATATTATTGAAGCTGTTGACTATGGATCAATTTTAAATCCATAGTTTTGAGTATTAAAGAAAGAAAACTTTTACATGACATGACTTTGGATGGAAATTCATAAGAAATGAGTATTTTCACATAGAATTTCTGTATTGCCTCCATACTGTAAGTTCCAAGGTAGACACACATGCTGAGGATAGAACCAGAAATCAGATCTTAATCCAAATCTCTATCACTGACTATTTAATTTTGAGTAATTCCATACAACCTATGCCTTTTAAACTTAATGGGAATTTTATGGAAAATTATATGTGTGTAATTCTGACACCAAATCGTTGTGAGGGCAAAGGACACCAAAATAAATAAACAAAGAAATCCATTATAAAGAACTAAGAAAATCATCACAAGAGGCAAGCAGAAAGGCTCATGCAAAACAGAGAACAGTCACACTTAGCTGCTGAAGGTAAAAGTTAGGGAGTGCCTGGATATACTGGCTTCTTACGAACACTGAATTGTCAATACTTTGTCCACCACGTAACTGTGATATTGAAGCCTATGGACAAATAAAATGAAACTTTTGAAAGTCAGAGCCTAAGATAATCTCTGTAATTAATGTAAACTGAGTGGTGTATTATGCCGTAAGTGATTGTAAATTATCCATCAAGAATTTTTTTAGTTAGATTACCCAAAAATGCCACTGAAACAATTGAAAGAACTAAATAAGGCACTTTTGTTTATCTACTTACAAAAACTTGGTTCATCCACTTACTTAGAAATACTACTGTGTGTCTGTGTATGTGTGTGTGAAAAACAATTCAGTCATGCCTCAAACTCAATCTCTTTAGAAATCTAGACACAACTAAACACAGATTGTTAATTGTATTGTTATATTTAATTCCTAGCGTTTTTGTATGAGACATTAATAGCCCAGTTTCTTGCATACTCGTTATGTGCTAGGAATTCTACAAAGCGTTTTATATGACTATTGTGATATAGATGTATAGAGATATAGGAGAGGGCCTGACAATTAAATTCCAGAACTCACCCCAGAAAAAGCGCTACATACATCATTGCCGAATATCACTACAGTCACTTTCAAAGTACTCTCCTTGGGAAGCTAGGCACCAGTGCCAGTGCCTAGTCCACCCTTCGAAACAATTTTCAAGCTCATTTTCTGGAACGGCCTTCAGAGCTGTTGTCCTATTACCTCTGATGTCCTGAATGTCATCAAAATATTTTCCTTTTGTATGTTTGGTTAAAGAAAAAGTCGAAGGGGGCTAGAATGGGTGAGCAGAGAGGGTGTTCCAACACAGTTATTTGTATACTGACTAAAACTTTCCTTACAGGCAACTATATAATTAACTTCTCAAACTTGCCACCGTGCCACTGTGCACAATGGCCATTCCAAAAAGAGTTTCAAAATTGCTTTAAAGGGTATACTAGGTGTTGGCGTCAGTGCACAACTTCCCAAAGGGAGTACTTCAAAGGTTGCCATATGATATTCACCACTGAGATACACAGCACTTAGAACAATGAAATTTGTGGACTTGATTGTTGGACCACATTATTTTCGGAGCCCTGGTGGTGTAGTGGTTAACGGCTGAGGCTGCTAACGAAATGGCCAATAGTTCACATCAAAGAGTCTCTCCTTGGAAACACTATTGGGTAGTCCTACTCCCTTCTACCGGGTTGTTATGATTCTTTTGGTTTATATGCATACAAATATGCACAGAAGTAAATATAAACATATACATAAATAAATACAGAATATACTATTCTGGATAATACATATAGATATATATATGCCATATAAAAATTCATGTATATGTATACCTATATATACACATATGCATAATCTAGAATGTTCATAATAATCCCTCAAGTATACTTTTATTTTTATACTATAGAATTTCAATGATGTTAAACAATCTCATCATATGATGAAAGGGGTGGCAAAGCTAAATTTTTCATTATATCAGTTACACTCTAAGTATTCAAAAATAGTATGTTTGCCTAATTATGTACATGGAGATCCATGCAACAACTAAGAAAATGTATGTGCAAAGAAGCAGTTTAAATGAAGACACTGGCCCCTCACAGGAGAACCACATCATGTGTTACATCATGTGGAAAATAAACTGAGAGATCATGGTGGCTGAATGTGCAGACTAGAAAGGTGCACTTTTGCAGGCATAAGGTTGAGTGGCTCATGAAGAATTATCCCATCTCCGGACAGTAAAAGGGAGTTAAAACAAGATGAGACAAATTTAATCTCACTGATGGTATTAAAAGAAATAGAAAAGTATATTAAAACAGTTTATGTTCACAGAGCTATCTGAAGTGACAGAAGTATTAAACCTTGCATGAGTCGTAGCTGGGTTGCCATATATGCTTATTAATAGAGTTAGAATTTCTCGACACTTTTTGTTTCAGAAGTTGCAGTTGAAAAACCTGAGCTATGAGAACATCAGAAATGCAATTTTTTTCATGCTGCTTGTGATTTGCTCACTTCACTTTACACACTTTATTTAAGATGAGGTACAGGTAAAGATGTGTTTGTCATTAAGAGGTAATTATGTCCTAGTGAGAGCATTGCTAACAAGTCCTTTTGCATCACAGACTAGCAAGTATTATTTCTACCCAGGGATTCACACTTTCAAGAATCATGCTCCCAAACTATCCTTAGCCTCTTGTGGCTAGTGTGGCACTCATATATTATCATATTTATTCACAGGCAAGATTTCTTAGCATTTTTTAGAGTTATAACTAGGTTGTAATCCAGTAATTTTTATTCTTTCCACAGGTTCTGTGAAATAAATATTGATTCAAGCCAGATTATAACTTCTGTAATAATCCAGTTCCAATTGCCATCAATTAAACTCTGACTGATGGTAGCCTGATGTGTTAGAATAGAATTTTGCTTATTGGATTTGGATTTTTAATGGTAAATTTTTCAGAAGTAGATTGTCACACCTTTCTTCTGTCACACTGCTGGACAGACTCAACCATGCAACCTTTCAATCAGCATCTGAACACATTAACCACCTGCACCGTACAACAACTACTGTTGTAATAATAATAGACACAGCAAAATATTGAAGCCAAGCCAAGTGCCACCGAGTCGGATCCAACTCATGGTGACCCTAGGGGCCAGATATAAATCACATGGGCAAAATAGAATTTCTTATTTTTCTGTATCCCTCAACCAAATTTAATTAATTAACTTAAAAAAATTAACTGCTACATCCAAACTCACAGAATAGCAATCCAAGAGTGAGTAAAGCCAAGTGCTCACTTGCATGTTATTTGCAATTTAGAATGGACAGTTAAAGAAAATAAACAGTGAAAGATAACAGAAATAGAATAGTAAAAATAATACAAGAGAAAGGTAAACAAAATCATATACATATTCAGCACTGAGGGAGATTATATTTTGCTGGAAAGAAGTTAAAGAAAAAGGATTGAGAAGAAGATAAACACAAAAGAGAAGAAAAAAGACAAAAATTCATGATTCTTGAAGGTCCTTGAATGAGACATAAAGTTTTAAAGGACAGCAATAGTGAGTGAAGGAAGATTACTCAGTGAGTAGTGCACTGATCAGAATAAAATGGAATTAAATATTGATAACCATAACAACTTGTGCATTGTGAAAAAAAGCATACTTGGCTGTTGTTGGAGGCACTGTTCTGTATATGTCTGTAAGATCAAGCTGGTTAGTTGTGGCATTTAGATCTTCTGTGTCTTTATTGGTAAACTCTGGTGGCATAGCAAGTAAGGGCTATGCCTGCTAACCAAAAGGTTGGCAGTTTGAGTCTTCCAGGCACTCTTTGGAAACTATAGAGCAGTTTTACTCTGTCCTGTAGACAGAGTAACTGACTTGATGACAGTTAGTGTTGTAATGTCTTTGTTGAAATTTTTCTTCTAGATATTCTGTCCTTCTCTGAGGGTGATATTTTGAAGTCTTTGTTTGTCTTGCCTTGACTTTCTTCCTATATGAAAGAGCTTAGACTATATTTTTTAAGTCCCTCTTTTTTGTTATGACATTGTAATCTTTTGCAGAACAACATCTCTGTTACTCTGTTTTCAGTATTTTGCCCTTGATTTATTTTTGTGATTTCCCTTTCTAGGTTGATATCCAGTTGGTTTGTTCTGTGTTCCAGTCTCGGGTTGTTAATCTGAAGTTACTGATCTTCTCCAAAGGAGTGTCTTTAGTAGTCCTCGTAATTTTCATCTGTTTTTGCAGTTTTCCTAAACTTCTCTTTGTCTGGAAAAGTACTAATTCTGCCATCATGTTTGAGAAACAGTTTTGCTGGATATATAATTCTCGGCTGGAAATTTTTTCTCTTCAAGACTTTGATGGTGCTATCCTCTTTCCTTCTTGCCTGCATGGTTTCTGCTGAGTAGTCTGAGCTTGGTCTTATTGACTCTCCTTTGTAGATTATTTTTTGTTGATAACTACCCACTTTTAGAACTGTCTCTGTCCGAGACCCCACCTGTCCAGCAGGTAGAGAACAGACACACAGACCACCACACGCGGTTTCAAGATCCTTCTTCTTTTCTTTATTTCCTGGTCACACGGCTTAAATAGTGTTGCCTGCCGTATTCTGATAGGGCAAACAATATCCAATCACAGGGGGGCTTGCCTAATCTCCAGGCAAAGCCTTACACTGGGCAGGCCAACAAGCGGGGTAAACAAGGGTGTGGCCCTGCAGCACGACGCCATTTTGCAGGCAGTGAGATCTAAGGCTTACAGGAGGTATGTGGGCCATGGCTCCCAACATCTCTCCCTTATACATTTAAATAAATGAAGTGTGTGCTTGAAGCACCTGGCTTAGATCATTCTTGGCTGAGGCGTCTCTTACCCGTCATGGGGAGAGTCCGCAGCGAAAGGCGGAGTCCCTGTCTTAGGTTGATGACACCCCCAAAGAAGGTTGCCCGTCATTGACTGCCTTCAAGCATTTGTAGCCAGACCCCCGGGCTAGAAGAGGGATCTCCGATCTCAGCAATTGCCTGTACTAACATGGCATTTTGCGCCTGCTGTCGAGCACGCATTCTTCTAAGATGAGATACAATCAGTATGATGGCCAAAAGGCATACCCCAAACATGGCCCCCGTCCCGGCCCAGTTTTTCACAAGCGTCATGGCGTTGGAGAGCCACGATAGGAGGGATTGAGCAACGCTAACATCTACCCAGGTGGAACTGACACGAGTGATTTCCGCACGCAGTTGGGTCATCAAAGTCTCCATCTCAGCGGTCCAGTTGTTCCTCAGGTACATTGATAACTGGCGAGAAAGATACGCAGCTCGAGAATGATTCTGAAAAGGCACAGACGCGACACACAAACTGCTAAAGCGCCACTCACGGCCTAGCTGTGTGACCTGCACTAACGAGTCAATCTGCTCTTGTACTACATCTATGTGCTGGTTCAAGATGTGGATGGCACCCAGCACGTGTCCATCAATTCGGCCTTGGGCAGATAGAGCAGCAGCCGTCCCTTCGGCCAAAGCGTTAACAGCGGCTGCGGTGGAGACAGTCTGCGTGAGGGCCACGGCAGCAGTGGCAGCGGCCGCAACTGAAGCGGTGACAGCGGCTACAATGGCGGCGGTGATTCCAAAATCTCCCTTACTTCTCCGAAGTACTTCCAGGGATGGTGACTGCACCGGCCAGGGAACGTAGCGCGGCAACCTGATTACTAGAGCTGTAGGGAAAATAGATGCATTCCAGCAGAGAGAATAAAAGCAAGTAGAATTTGTACAAACAACTGAACTTTCTTTGGAGTTATTAAAAAGGAGAAACATAAACGGAGGCTGAAGGCATACAGGTGTCGGGGAAAAAGTTAAGTTGGAATTAGACTCAAACTGATTCACAGAGGTTTCAAACATCTCAGACTCATTCCAGCGAACACTAGCATTCTTAAGTACCCCGCCTGTGATCATAGACATGGCGGTAATATCTGTACAGCTGCTATTAACACCACAAAGAAGCCAGACGTCAAAGGGGTTGGTGGGTGAAACCTGAGTGGGGCTTTGCCAGATATAGTTGCACCCAGGAGACGTCTGATTCGCCATAGTCCCAATGTTTGGGGAAAAGGTGAAGTAGGGTTTCACCGCCCACTGTAGGCGATGACTTTGACAACCTGTTCATAACTGTGGCCAATCTCGTGTACTTTTGCAATATGGGGCCCAGCGAGGCTGTGAAGGTGGGTTAGTGCCATATTTAGAAATCATAAGGGGAATGCGACCCTGCAAGAGGGTGCCGTTGGCGGTGCTATTTCTTGGCGTGTCAAATCATCTTGCTGACATATTATACAAGGTGACACAGGAGTTGTCATCAGGTGCCAAGTCCGACAAATTGTGGGATACTGTAAAGCAGAGAAGGCCTCACAGAGTGATGTTGATAGGACGGGACTCCGGACTAATTTCAGAATCTAGCTTAATGGCAGGGAGTTGTAGGCTATGATCGGTGGTGAAAAAGCGAGGCAACAAAGGGGAGGTATGATGTACAGGGATAGGAAGAGGCAGGACATCCAACAATCCCCATCTATACTTATCCTGGGATTGTCCCATCCATGTTATGATCGTCACCAGCAGCAGGAGGATCAAGGATTTCCTCTTCATCTTGCTTATGTGCGATGGGGCGGACCAGACGCTCTGGGATCCAAACAGGGTCCTGTGCGTTCTGTGGAAAGACATAAACAGCTCCTCGGGACCATACCAAAACTGGATCTGGTCCTTTCCAGAGCCCACTAATTACATCCCTCCACAGGACTTTGGCTGTATGAGGACCCATGTGACGATTGGCTGCAGAGCGGCCCTCAGCATCCAATGACAGAAAATTGAGTGTAAATAGGGTGAGCGAAAGGCGGTTCTGTGGTGTCCGGCCTTCCCCAACTCCCCCTTTTTGTTTATTAAGCATGGTTTTTAATGTTAAGTGAGCTCGTTCAACAATGCCTTGGCCTTGAGGGTTATAGGGGATGCCATGGGTGCACCACGTTCCCATTTGTTGTAGAAAGTGTGCAAAAGTTTGGGAGGTATAAGCAGGGCCATTGTCCGTCTTGATTAGTTGGGGGATACCACAAGCAGCCCAAGCAGCAAGACAGTGGGTGATGACATGCTTGGCAGTTTCGCCTGCTAAGGCTGAGGCACAAATCAAGCCAGAGGAAGTGTCTACGGAGACATGGACATACTTAAGTTTACCAAACTCAGCATAGTGGGTAACATCCACTTGCCACACCTACATGGGCAAAATACCTCGGGGGTTCACCCCCACCGAGGGGGAAGGGAGGTAGGGAGCACAGGTGACACAATTGTGCACTATAGTGCGGGCTGCCTCTCGTGAGATTTGAAACCGGGATGACAGGGTCTTGGAGTTGACATGGAAAAGTTTATGAAACTGGACTGCATGTTCCATTGCATTAAGGATCACAGGCACGCGAGTCAGTGCGTCAGCCGTAGCATTACCTGTTGTAATAGGACCAAGGAGGGCCTGGTGAGCTCTATGTTGAACTATGTAAAATGGATGTGTTCTCTGGTGGAGTAGGCACTGTATAGAGCAGAGCAATAATATATCCTGCGGCTTCGAGGAGTCTGACAGCATTCACAGTCAGAGACAAGGTTGAAAGGGTCTGGGATGGTTTGGAACACCTGCAAGACCACATGGAGCTCAACCATTTGTGCAGAACTGGCTGGGAAGAGGTGTACTTGGGAGGATATACCTGGGATATGAATTCCCCCTAGTCCCGTGCTTGAGCCATCAATGAAGATAACCATTGCTCCTTCGATGGGTGTGGAAGAAGTAATTTTTGGAAATACTGTTGGATGTGTCTTGTAAAATTGAAGAAGAGGGTCTTTGGGAAAGTGATTGTCTATCTTTCCTTGATATGTGTACATTAAAATGGCCCAGTCATCAGAAATGGCAGCTAGAGTGTTCACCTGATGTTTGTCGTAGGGAGTGATGAGCGTGTGTGGCACAAAGCCGAAGCTCTGAATACACTCACTAATTCCCACAAGAGCTAGCTGGGCAACAGCGGCAGGGTACCACGAAATGGACTTCCCTGCGGAGATGCGGGGGTGAATCCAATAAAGAGGGCCTCCTTGCCACAAGGTTCCGGTGGATTGACTTTCAGTGGGCAGAATACAAAGAATCAAAGGCTGACGAGGGTCATATCGCCGGAGGGTGGCACTGGACAATGCATTTTCTACTTCTTCCAGAGCCGACAAAGCCTCCTTAGAGAGGGATCTAGGAGAAGAGAGCTGAGGGTCTCCATTCAGGACCTCATACAGTGGGCGTAGTACATGATTAGGTAACCCCAAATAAGGTCTGACCCACTGTATATCTCTCAAAAGGCGCCGGAAGTCATTTAAGGTGCACAGGGAATCTCTGCGCAGTTATTTTCTGGGGTTGTACTTGGTGTAGCTCCACCTTGGCTCCCAGAAATTCTATCACTTGTCCCTGTTGGACCTTTTCGGGGGCAATGTGTAGGCCCTGAGAAGACAGGGCTTGCGATAGGTCAATAAAGGCCTGGTGGAGTTCATTTTGGGAGAAAGAGGTGAGCAAGATGTCATCCATATAATGAAGGCAGCGTACCAAGGGGTGTTGATCTACAACAGGCTGCATTACCCGCTGAACGAACATCTGACACAAAGTAGGGCTATTAGTCATGCCTTGGGGGAGAACTACCCACTCATAGCGGCAGTCTGGCATCTCATGATTGATTGAGGGCAGAGTAAAGGCAAAGTGTGAAGTGTCCAGAGGGTGAAGGGGGATGGAGAAGAAACAATCCTTGATATCAATTGCCACTATAGGCCATTCTCGAGGCAATGTGGAAAGAACCGGGAGGCCGCGCTGAACAGGCCCCGTGATTTCCATAGCAGCGTTAACAGCGCGGAGATCTTGCAAAAGTCTCCATTTACCTGACTTTTTCTTGATTACAAATATGAGTGTATTCCAAGGGGATATGGATTCTTTCAGGTGACCAAGCATGAGCTGCTCCCGTACCAGCTCTTCAGCAGCCCACAGTTTCTGCTCTGGGAGGGGCCACTGAGGCACCTAGATGGGCTGCTCAGTTTTCCATTTGATTCTGGGTGTATCAATGGCCCCTAAGAAAAACCCAGTCCCTGTTTTTCGGGTCTCTGGGTGGTTGGAAGGGGCGCCTTTTCCCCCTGCAACCAAGATCCAATTCCAAAACTGGGGATATATCCCATGTCAGCCATAATGGCTCTCGACTGCGGGCTATACAATTGCTCATTAGTAAGTCTTAACCCAAGGGCATCTAAAATATCTCTGCTCCACAGAGTCACAGGGGTGTCTAGCACATATGGCTGAAAAGTGCCCCGATGTCCCTCCTCATCATGCCACTGCAGTTCTGAGGAGCTGATACTAGGGGAATCAGAGTACCCTAGGCCTCGAAGAAGACTCTGCGACTGTTGAGTGGGCCATTTTTTGGGCCAGTCTCGCAGGCTAACAACACTTCTATCAGCTCCTGTATCTAATAAGCCTATCATTTGCTTGCCATTAACCTTAAGAGAATTCATAGGTCGGCGGTCCAGGTCCAGAGACAGAATGACACTGGTGGGGCTGCTGGACCCAAAACCCTGTGTCCCTCGTACGCAGGCAGATGCGGGGAACTGCCGATGTTTACTAGGCAGAACCAACAATTGTGCAATCATATCCCTGGGTGAAATCGCAAGAATGCCTTTCGGGGATGAGACCATAATTTTTATGACCCCAGTATAATCTGGGTCTATTGCCCCAGGATAGACTATAATTCCTTTTAGCGTAGCGGAGCTACAACCCAGGATAAGCCCAACTGTATCGGGCTGCAACGGGCCAGACATGTCTGAGTCTATTGGTTGTACCCCCATTTGGGGTGTTAATATGAGTCTGGCGGTGGCACGGAGGTCCAATCCGACGCTGCCTGAGGTTGCACTACGCGGCTCAGCATGGTCAGTGGCTGTCCCTGTTCCGGAGGCCGGAAGGATGGCCATTGGGGTGTTGGCGCTACACTGTGGGCCCCATATATTTGCGGGCCCTGGTGGCAAGGGCCCCTGTGCCCGTTTTTTGGACGGGCTCCCAGGTTTGGAGTGGGCAGAGGGGTTCCTTCCACTGTTTTCAAAGAGAAGCATTCGGAGGCCCAATGATTGCCCTTTCGGCACCGGGGGCACAGCCCGGGACCAGCATTAGGGGCAGAGGCCCCCGCTGAGCCTGTGCTCTGTTTATAAGGGCATTCACGTTTGAAATGGCCTGGTTGTCGGCACTGAAAACAGGTGGGCTGGCCATCATGGCGATTTTGACGTAGGGCCCCGCCCTGACAGACCCCCCGAGGTCCATGAACAGCGGGGACCACCGCAGCGGCCAGTCCAGAGTTAGTAAGAGAACCGCCCAACTCCCGGCAAACTGGCATCCATTGTTCGATACCTTTTCTCTTGTGGGGGGTGATAGCCATCCTACACTCCTTAGTACATTGCTCATATACGAGCTGCTTGACCAGGGGCATGACTTGATTAGTATCCCCAAAGATCTTTGTGGCACATTCAACCATGCGGGCCACAAAATCTGAGAAAGGTTCATTAGGTCCCTGTATAACCTTAGTGAGATTTCCTGCCGGCTAGCCCCGATTAGGGAGGCATTTCCAAGCTTTGGTGCATATTTGGTTGATCTGCTCATAGACTTGCTGTGGATACCCAATCTGATTGTTTGCAAAGTGGCCATACCCCATTAGCATTTCCACATCCCAGACCTGATTGCCATTCCTAGCATTTTGCCCTGCCTTCTCTACTGCTAGGTCTTGGGCCATAGACTTCCAGTCCAAGAACTGTCCTGATGAAAGACAAGCTCGGGCAAGATGTTGCCAGTCAGAAGGGGTCATAGCATAGCGCCATAGGCTTTCCAAAGAGGCCACAACAAAAGAGGATCCGGTACCATATGTCCTAACAGCTTCTGCTATGCCTTTCACCAGTTTCCAGTCTAGAGGGTCATGATAACGATTGCCCTGTTGATCCTGAAAAACAGGAAAGGCAGCAGGGCTGCCCTCCCACATCTGTGGGAAACGACTCCTCTGCGAGAGGGGAGGCGCTGAAGGGTTGTATGGGGGAGGTACTGTGTCGGCACCAATCTTCCCTGGGACCCCTCGGGCTCGGGGGGAGGAAGGCGGTCGCGGGGGCCGGATGCACATCCGGCCAACATCGCGCGTCACCTGCGTCACTGTTGCCTCCCCTTCTTCCTCCTTCCTTTCTTCTTTCTCCTTCAGTTCTCCCTCCCCTTCTGAATCACTGCCGCTCCCCTGCACACTCTCACCAGACACACTACCCTTGTCGCTACCCTTTTGGGAAGCTTCCTCTTGAGCATGCTTGTCCCCGGGTGAGGACTCTCTCAAAAACGCTCGACTCATCCTCCAAGCAAGTCAAAATTAAGACCCAAATTCCCATAACTCCCGGAGGCAGGGTACCTTGCATATCTGCCCTAGTCAAATCCTCTCCCAACTTGTTCCATGCAGACAGAGTGAGGTGGCCAGAAACCGGGAACCATGGAGCCACCTCCTCCACCGCTAGAAGGAAACGCTCTAAGGTGGCCTGCTTGATACCAATCCCGCGCTGCTTGAAAAGGGATTTACAGGCTATTAATAGCCGCTGTGAAGAGGGGTGATTACCCATTTTATACAATTATTAATCACTTTCCCTGGTCAATGCCAGTTCCATTCCCCGGGTGTCCCCGGATGATTCCAGCTCTATACGGCTGCTAGATAAGAGCTCTATCAAAAGACCACCCGGCCGTGCCGGATTGATTGCCCCTCCCAGGGGTCCTTACCGCTGTATTCCCGGGGTCTCTCAGGCTCCCCATCCGGACCACCATATGTCCGAGACCCCACCCGTCCAGCAGGTAGAGAACAGACACACGGACCACCACACGTGGTTTCAAGATCCTTCTTCTTTTCTTTATTTCCTGGTCACACAGCTTAAATAGTGTTGCCTGCTGTATTCTGATAGGGCAAACAATATCCAATCACAGGGGGGCTTGCCTAGTCTCCAGGCAAAGCCTTACACTGGGCAGGCCAACAAGCGGGGTAAACAAGGGTGTGGCCCTGTAGCACGATGCCATTTTGCAGGCAGCGAGATCTAAGGCTTACAGGAGGTATGTGGGCCATGGCTCCCAACAGTCTCCTTATCTTGAGTTTTGGTCAGTTTGATTATAATAGGACTTGGTGGCTTTTTGGGGGGGGTCTACCTTGTGTGGATCTTGATGAGTATCTTGAATAGGTATCTTCTCATATTTCATGATGCCAGGGAAGCTTTCTATCATTAAATCTTTGACAATTTTCTCTGTTTCTGTCACCTCCTCCCCTCAATTCTGGTACTACAAGTACTTACAGATTATTCCTCTGAGAGTCCCACATAATTCTTAATGTTTCCTGACTTCACTTATTTTTTTACCTGATTTTTTCTCAAATACGTTGATGTTACATGCTTTATGTTTAGTCTTGATAATTTGGCCCTCCATTGCCTCAATTCCATTCCTTTGACTATTTATTGAGTTGTCTGATTCTGTAATTTTATTAATTTTCTGAATTTCTATTTCTTGTCCCTGTATGCTTTCTTTCAGTGTATTCAATTTGTCATTACGTTGTGCTACATTTTGCCTCATCCCCTTCTTGATCTCTTGAAGAGTTCTAAATATTAAGCTTTTGTAGTCTACCTCTGATAACTCCAGCAAATTGCTGGATTTATTTTATTTATTTAATATTTGCTTACTGTGTTATACTTTCTTGTTTTGTTTTGAAATGTCCAAATAGGACAGCTAAGTGTGCTACTCTTGTTGGCATCTTGAAGCTCTAAAGTCCTGTCACCAGGTAGTTAAAGCTGTTAATAGACATGTGAGCCCACGAGTCTCTTTACTTTTCTTGTATGGGTTCAGCTCAGGTGTTCAGCTAGTCAGTCACCAAGTGCATGGTGCAGGTTCTCCCTTACTGTCCTAAATGACCAAGAGTGATTGATGTAGGCACAGGTATCTGTCTACAGGCACTGTGAACCATCTTTGAGTGTCTGTGAGGAAGGCGTTCCCCCTTATGTACAATAAAGGAACTATTTCTGTCCCGAATTTCTACTTCAGAAGCATTGGCAGATTTTCTTACCACTTCCCACACTTGTTGAATTGTTCCATCTCAAGGTCTAGGAGAATGGCTCTGGGTTTGCATAAGGAGTGCCACTTCATGATCAGGTTATGGCATCAGACTCCAGGGTCAGGCATGGTCCAAAGAAGGATGTAAATCCTCACAAGACAGGTTAGACAAAAGGCCACTAATCTTTCAACAGTCAAGTGCCTTTTTTCAATGGTTCTGAACACGTAAGTAAGTTCTCCACTGCTCCATCTCTCCTGCTGAGGAGCATGTCTTCCAAATAACACTACTATGTCACCATGTCAGCTGCAACTGACTCCTTATGGGTCAGGTCTGGCTAGTTCCAGGTACTTCTGGACCTAATGTCCCTTTCCCATTACTCATTCTGATTTCTCAGCTTTCTTATTGATGTTCAGGGCTCCTGCAATGCTGTGTATATCCAATTTATTTGTTTTGGGGAGTCTTTGTTTTTAGAGGAATCACAGGAAGCATCTGACTAGTCCATCGTCTAGGCTCTGCCTGGTAACTGTAACAATTTTGATGCATCTTAAATAATTATACTGATGAAAGACAACATACCGTCCCTTCAACAAAAGAGTACAAAATATGGTTTGGGCAGAGTCAGGAGAAAACTTTCTGGAATTTTTTCATTATCTTGATTGTTATTGATAGTGTCATATTGTCTTGATTGTGGTGATGGGTTTTGACATATACATGACAAAACAAATTGTGCACTTTGAATAAGCTTGGTTTATTGTATATCAATTACACCTTAAAGTTTTATTTTTTTGATATAGCCACCATAAGACCCAATCATCTCACTCCTAGATATCAACTCAAGAAAAATAGAAATATCTTCATGCAGAAATCTGTACATCAGTATTCATAGCAATTTTATTAATAATTTTCCCAAATTGGAAAACTCTCAAGTATCTAGTAACTGGTGATTGGATAAATAAAATGTGATAATCCATGCAATAGAAAGCTACTCAGTGATAAAAGAAATGAGGCAACTAACAAAGACAATTTATTCACTTAATAAAATTAGTGACTTTTAAATACTGGAAAAGGCAAAATTACAAGAAGAAAAACAAATCACTATATGCCAGGAATTGTAGGAATTGCACGTATCAGAGTTAGCATGGGGAAAACTTTAGGTGTTGGAAAAGTTCTGTATGAAACCGTGGTGGTGGACATATGACTCCACTTTTGTCAAAATCCTTAGAAATATACTAATCAAACAGTGAATTTGTACTTCATAAATTTTTGAAAAATCACAAATGATTACAGAAAAAAGCATACTCACCTTACCATAGCAAAAGTATAAACAGATTAATGATGACAAAGCTGAGCTACTACTAAGGCATGAATTACAGGGACAAGTTACCCCCCCCCAAAAAGGCTAGAAACCAAGAAAATGCAAAATAAAACAGCAGACATTAAACTGTCTCACTAGGTTAACATCAAAACCTTATTCTCAGTGGTGCCAGGGTCTATTCTTAATATGCAGTAAGACAAATATTCTGAAAAACAATTTAGAAAAATACAACAAGTCAGTTTAGAAAACTAGTATTTTCATCCTAAACCCTGGTAGGTAGTGGTCAAGTGCTCCAGCTGCTAACCAAAAGGTAAGCAGTTCAAATCTGCCAGGTGCTCCTTGGAAACTCTATGGGGCAGTTCTACTCTGTCTATAGGTTTGCTATGAGTTGGCACTGGCTGCACAGCAATGAGTTTTGGTGGGTTTTTAAATCAACTCTGGGAACCTTTAAGAGGAAAAGGATCATAAACTTGCACAAAATATCCAAATAGTAAAAAATATGTGAGTGATAAAAATTATGTGTAATGGAATTTCATGTCTTTATTAAATTCATGATAATTAAGAAAATTTTTAATATTTTAGAAATGTTTCTAACACTTGCACTACATGAGTACATGCACAATATGAAGAGAAACAGTGCCTCTGTCTGCTGCCTGAGAACCAGTGCAGCCTCTGGTCAGCATGCTAGCCATACATACATGTTAACAAAGAAATGGAGATCGTTCCACCAGAGCCTAGCTGAGTGGAAGCTCTTCATCAACAACCTGACAGGTAAAGAATTCCTAGGGTGTGCAGACAAGGGGTGGGATCCCTGAAATGCTGTATTCTCAGAATCGCTGGTTCTCCTACTGGGTGATGGTTCAGTAAATGTTCTTTCTGCTTACAAGATGACATACTTAAGCCCCAGATGTGGGTAAGTAAAACCAAACCAGAGACACTGCTGTCAAGTTGATTCCAACTCATATCAACCCTACAGGACAGAGAGAATTGTTCCAGAGTTTCCAAGGAGATCTGGTGGATTTGAACTGTTGACTTTCTGTTAGCAAATGTAGTATGTTTCAGATAGCTAGGGCTGCTATAACAGAAGTACCACAGAGTGGATGGCTTTAACAAAGAAAAGTTTATTCTTACACAGTCAGGTAGGCTACAAGTCCATTTTCAGGGTGTCTGCTCCAGGGGAAGGTGTTCCCCCTTGTCAGCTCTGGAAGAAAGTCAGGCATTGCATCACTCTTTGTCCAGGGAGCATCTTGGAGCAGGAACCTCAGGTCTAAAGAATGAGCACTTCTGGTGCCGCTTTCTGGTGATGTGAGGTTCCCAATTCTCAGCCTGCTTCCCTTTTCCTTTATCTCTTGCAGGATGCAACTATTAGGGATGGTGCAAGCCACACTCCAGGGAACTCCCGTTACAGTGGATCAGGGAGGTGATCTTCTGAAGGGATTTACAGTCCCACCCTAATCTTTTAACATAAAACACAGCAAAATCACAAAGTAGAAGACAATTGTAGAATACAGGGAATCATGGCCCAGCCACATGGCTACACCTATTTTGGGGGGCACACAATTCGATCCTTGACACACAGCATTTATAGTGGTTTTTCTAGGTATTACATTATGTCAACATAATTTGTTACAGTCCACTTATGTTGCCATTTTTGCAATCCAATTGAAATACATAAGCCTTACCTCCCTTTATGACCTTTTATCTTCTACCATTAATAATATAATTTTCTTAAATATTTCCTCTACATACATTTCAAATCATATTAGACAGTGTTATAATGTTTTCAAACATTAAACATGATCTGAGCAACTGAAAAAAAGAGAGAAAAATCTATTGTATATGCCTATATTTTTGCCTTCTATATTCTTCCTTCATTCCATGTATTCCAAGATACATTTTTTCTTCCTGTTCCTGAATTGCTTCCTCTTTGTTCATTCATTTTTTTTCCATTCACTTAAGATTAGTAAATTGATAATAAAGTATCTTAATTTTTCTTCATGTGATGATGTCATCATTTCTTCTTTATTCCTCAAGGATAGCTTAGTTGGGTGTAGGAGTCTGAGTTGACAGTCTTTTTCTTTCAGCACTTGGAACAACCTGTGACACATACTTCTGATCAACATGGCTTTTGATGTTAAAGCAACTGATGAATCTTTTTCCCTGTAGGTAAAGCGTCATTCGTCTTTTACTACTCTAAGTGGTGTTTTCTTTCTCTTTATTTATGAAAAACTCAACCATTACGTGTTTTGGTAAAAATTTCCTTTGATTTATCCTGTTTGGGGTTTGCTTGGCCTCTTGAATCTGTGAATGCATGGCTTTTGCTAAACTGGGCAAGTTTTCAACCATTGCTTCAAGTGGCTTCAACTTCACCCTTATTCTTTCCTCCTTCCGGAACTCATGATACAACTTATAAACATTTGTTATAATCCCCCAGTTACGTGAGTTCTGTTAATTTCTTTGAAATGATCTATTTTAATTTTAGAAGAAAGATTTAGAGAAAAAAAATTGAATATAGTAAGGAGTTGCTGTATACCCATTCAACATTCTCTGTTACTAAAATTTCACATTAGTATGGTAAACTTATCAGAACTAATGAACTAGCAGCGTATTATTTTGGTCAAAAATGTATACTTGATTCAAATTTCTTTGTTTTTTAAGCAATATAATTAACTATTCCAGAATTTGATGTTGGGTACCACATCGTATTTAGCAATCATGTCTCCTTAGGCTTCTCTTGACTGTGATAGTTTTTCAAACTACTTTGTTTTTGATGATTTTAACAGTTTTGAGTGGTACTGTAAGGTTGCCATGAGTTGACACTGATTTAATGGCAGTTTTTTTTTTTTTTTATGGTTTGGTTAGACATTTTGTAAAAGTTTCCTCAGTTCAAATTTGTCTGCTGTTTGTCATGACTGGACCAGGCTGATGGATTTTGGGAAGAGGGACACAGGAAAAAAATGTCATTCTCATCACATCATATGAAGTGTAAGTGTTCTCAGCACAGCTTACCACTTTCATTGCTGACCTTGATTGGCTGAGATGATGTTTGTCATTTTTCTGTGTTGTAATGTTTGTCTTTTTCCTCCTTTCCATACTTTTACTCTTTCAAATAAAGTTACTACGGGGACCTCATACCCAAGAAGTGACAAGTTATACTCCAGTTCCTTGAGAGTGGAGTGTCCCGTCCATTTATTTTTAGTCTATTTTCTATCAGATGTGTAATTCCTATTGATTTAAAATCTGTTCACTGTTCTTATTTATGCCAAATACTTCACTCTACTGTTAAGACCATATATTGTGTTTATTTACTTTGTTATTATTAACATTTCCACCTCATTTTTCTTTACATCTTATATTTCTTTGCTAAGACTCTCTTTGTCAAGTATTTTTTGCAGTTTTTCTATAGTACACTTTTTTCCACTTTTTTTAAATTTCTATTTTCTTTCTAACAGTGAATGAAACTGTACATTCCCATATAAATTTGCATGCCCATCTATATTCAGCTCCCACTGTTCTCCTTGCCCGGTGACAGTACATACTTCCCCTCTGCTCCATACATGTCTTATCCTGCCAAAAATCTCCTATCCCCTCCCTTCCACCCCTTCCTCTCCCTCCAGTAAGAGGTCAGAAGGATGACATCCTATAGATGCATAGAACCATAAAGTGCACACATGATATGGTCACTCTGTGTCACCAAGTCCAATCCATTCCTGTCCAAGAGTTGACATCCATTGTGATTTATAGGCAGGGCAGCATCAAGACCAGGGGCCATGTTCCCAGGGGACCTCTGAGGCCCCTGGACCATCATTTGCAGTCTTTTAATGGAGACTTCAGGATGCACCCCATTTTATTCTTCTGTTGCCAGTGAGACACAAATTTGTGAGTTCCATCACAGCTGTCACTGGACGGGAACCATCCAGTTCTTCTGGTCACAAGTCATTGTAGCCACCCACTCACGTGGGTCTCTCTGGCTTCTGGGTTCTCTTTCCCCCGTGTTGTTTCCGTCCTCGGTGATCATTCTTTCCTGCTAAGTTGGGACCATTTGTTGTATCCTCTGATGGCAGCTTGGCAGCTTTTAAGACCACAGAAGCCACTCACAAATGTGGGGTGCAGAAGGCTCTCTTAGCAAAATGCTAGTTGTGCCAATTGGCCTCAATTTCCCCTGAAAGCATGGTCCCTGGCATCCCACTCCAGACATTCTGTCCTTGTAATATTAGATTAAGATGGGCAGAGTAATCGTGTTATGTTGAAGTCCAGTTAATATTGATCTTCTAATGTGTGCTGTCCCAGATTTCACCAAACAAAGGTTCTATCAACTATCTAATCTAAACTCTCCCCCTTCAATCTCCCTCCCTCCCCACCCTTGCAGCCACCAAAGAGTCATTTCTTCTATGCAAGAGTCTGTTATAAGTTCTTATCATAGGAGTCTCATATGATATTTGTCCTTTTTGTCACTGACTACTTTCACTCAACATAATGTCCTCCAACTGAAACGAGGTTAGGAGACATTTGGTGAAATCATCGTTCTTCATCATTGCACAGCATTCAATTGAGTATATATACCATAATTTACCTATCCATTCCTTTGTTATTGGGCATCTGGGTTGATTCTATCTTCTTGCTATTGTGGATTGTGCTGTGATAAATATTCGCGTGCATGTATCAGTTGGTGTGAATGGCCTTGATTCTGTAGGATATATTCTGAACAGTGGAATTACTGGGTCAAATGGCATGTCTATACCCAAGTTTTTAAGGTAGTGCCAGATTGCTTTTCAAGAGGTTGCACCATTTTGCAATCCCTCCAACAGTGTAGGAGAGCTCTAATTTCTCCACAGCCTCTCCAGCATTTGTTGATTTGTGTTTTTTGGATCATGCTCAACCTTTCAGGATGAGATGGTATCTCGTTGTCATTTTGATTTGAACTTCTTTAATAGCTAATGATCGTGAGCATTTCTGGATGTGTTTTTTGGCTGCCTGGATTTCCTCTTTAGAGAAGAGTCTATCAGTCTCTTTTACCCATTGCTTAGTTGGATGATTTATCTTTTTCTTAATGATGTTTTGTGGTATCTTATAAATTATGGAGATCAGGCATTGGTCTGACACAGAGTTACCAAATATGATTTCCCATTCTGTAGGCGGCCTTTTAATTCTATTAATAAAGTCTTTGGATGAGCAAAAGTGTTTGATTCTTAATAGTTCCCATTTATCTATTTTCTCTTCTGTTGTTCGTGGTTTGTTTGACAGATTTTGAAGTCTGTCTACGTTGTGTAGTAAAACTTCTATTATTGTTCCTACACTTTCTTAGATGAGCTTTATAGGTTTAGATTTGATATTTCTGTCTTTTATCCAGTTTAGTTTTTGTATAAGGTGTAAGATATGAGTCTTGTTTAAGTTTTTACAGATGGATATCCAATTCTGACAGCACCATTTGTCGAAGAGATTGTTTTTACCCCAGTTTAATGTCTTAGGGCTTTGTTGAATATCAACTGTTCACAGGTAGATGGTGTCATCTCTGGGGTCTCAATTCTGTTCCACTGATGTATCTGTCTCCTTCTGTACCAGTGCCAGGCTGTTTTGACTACTATGGCAGTATAATAGGTTCTAAAGCTGGGTAGTGAGAGGCTTCCCAGTGTGTTCATCTTCAGTAGTCCTTTACTTATCTGGAGCTTCTTCCCCATTCCAAACGGAGTTGGCAATTTGTTTCTCCATCTCCCTAAAAAATGTCACTGGAGTTTGTATTTGGATTGCATTATATAAGTGGATTGCTTTGGGTAAAATAGATATTTTCGCAATGTTAAGTCTTCCTATCCATAAGCAGGGTAGGTTTCTCCATTTATGTAAGTCTCTCTTAGTCTCTTGCAGTAAGGGCTTGTAGTTCTCTTTGTAAAGGTCTGTTATTTATCTAGTTAGATTTACTCCTAGGTACTTTATCTTCTTATGGGCTGTAGTAAACAATATTGATTTGGTGATTTCTTCCTTAATAACCTCTTTGTTGGTATAAAGGAATCCTACTGATTTACTTATGCTTATCTTCTATCCTGAGACTTTGTTGAACTCTCCTATCAGTTTGAGTAGTTTACTTATGGCTTCTTTGGGATTTTCTGTGTATTCAATCATATCATCCTCAGATAAGGAGATTTTTACTTCATCTTTACCAGTGTAGATGTCCTTTATTTCTTGGTCTTCCCTAATTGCTCTGGCTAGAACTTCTAGTACAATGTTCAATTCTACAGGTGAGAGTGGGCATCCTTGTCTAGTTCCTGTTCTCAAGGGAAACTGTTTCAGTCTCCTACCATTCAGGATGATGTATGCAGTTGGCTTTGTACAAATGGCCTTTATTGCATTGAGGAATTTGCCATCTATTCCTATTTTGCTGAGAGCTTTTAGTGTCAATGGGTGTTGGACATTATCAAATGCCTTTTCTGCATCAGTAGACAAAATCAGGTGATTCTTATCTTTTGTGTTATTTATTTAGTTTCTGATACTGAACCAGCCTTGCATCCCTGGTATGAATCCAATTTGGTCATGATGGATTAATTTTTGGATGCATTCTATCGCTGTATTCTATTGACAAGAATTTTCAAGATTTTTGCATGAAGATTCATGAGTGATATTGGTCTGTAGTTCTCCTTTTTGGTTGGGTCTTTCCCTGGCTTTGGTATCAGAGTTACACTGGCTTCATAGAATGAATTTGGGAGTAGTCCATCCCTGTCTATATTGTGCAGTAGTCTCAGTAGTATCAGAGATAACTCTTCTCTAAAAGAGCATTCTGCGGTGAAGCCATCTGGGCCCAGGCTTTTTTTGGTTGGCAGTTTTTGATGACTTTTTCAATCTCTTCCTTTGTGATGGGTTTAGTAAGTTGTTCTGCTTCACCTTGTAATAATTTGGGTACGTGATATGAATCAAGGAATTTTTCATTTCCTCTAGGCTTTCAAGTTTGTTAGAGTAGTCTTTTATAGTATTCAGCTATGATAGTTTTGATTTCTGTTGGATCTGTTGTGACAACTCCCCTCTCATTTCTTATTTGGGTTGTTTCCTTTCCTGTTTTTCTTTAGTAAGTTTAGCCATTATCGTTTGTCAATTTTGTTGATCTATTCAAAAACACAGCTTTTGATGTTTTCAGTTTTTTCAATTGTTCTTCTATTCTCTAATTCTTTTAGTTCTGCTCTAATCTTTAGGATCTGTTTTCTTCTGGTGACTGAGGAGTTCCTCTGTTGTTCTCTACATGTTCAAGCTGTAGGGTCAGTTCTTTGATTTGGTTTCTTTCTTCCTTCTAGATGTGCACATTTATGGAGATAAATTGACCTCTGAACACTGCTTTGGCTGTATCCCGTAGGTTCTGGGGGGAAACGTATTCATTCTCCTTGGAATGCACAAATTACTTTATTTCATCCTTGATTTCTTCTGTAATCCACGAAGATGTTGTTTAGTTTCCATGAGTTCCACTGTCTATGTATGTTTTTTCTTCTATTGATTTCAACTTTTATGGCTTTATGGTCTGAGAAGACTGTTTGCAATAATTCAGTGATATGGTTTTTGTTGAGAATTGCGTTATGTTCTAACATACGGCTATTCTGGAGAATGTTCCATGTGCACTAGTGAACAAGGTGTAGCTGTCCACAGATGGATAGAAAGTTGATGAGGTCTTGTTGGTTAATTGTGGCCAGACTTCATAGATTTTTTTTTTTAATTTTTATTTAACATAACTGAGTGAAAATATACATTCACATATAAATTTACATGCCCACCTATATGCAGCTTCCACTGCTCTCCCTGTCCGGTGACTGCACACTATTCCTCTCTGCTCCATAAATGTCTCATCCTCCCAACAGCCTCCTTTCCCCTCCTCTCCGTCCACTCCCCTTCCTCCAGCCAGAGGTCAGCAAGATGATATCGTATAGATGTATAGAACCATAAAGTGCTTCCAATATATGGTCACTCTGTATTGCCAAGTCCAATCCATTCCTGTCCAAAGAGTGGACCTTTGTTATAATTTATGGAAAAGGGCAGCATCAGGGCCGGGGGCCATGCTCTCAGAGGAACCTCAAAACCGCTGAACCATCAATTGAGGTCTTTTAGTAGAGATCTCATGATGCACCCTTTTTTATTCTTGTGTTGCCAGTGAGACTCCTCTCTGTGAGCTCCATCGTGGCTATTGCTGGTGCTGACCGGGCACCATCCGGTTCTTCTGGTCCCAAGTTGATGTAGGCACCAACTCTTGTGGGTCTCTCTGTCTTCTCGGTTATCTTTACCACATGTCATTTTGGTCCTTGGTGAGTATCCGTTCCTGCTGAGTTGGGACCATTTGTTGTGTCCTTGGATGGCAGCTTGGCAGCTTTTAAGACCCCAGACGCCACTCACCAATGTGGGATGCAGAGACCTCTCTTAGCAAAACGCTAGTTGTGCCAATTGGCCTGGAATTTGCCTAAGAGCATGGTCCCCCGCCCTGAGCCCCAGTTACTCTATCCTTGCAGTAATGAGTTAAGATGGAAGGAGTACTCAAGTTATGCTGAAGTCCACTTAATGTTGTTCTTGTTTCTAATGTGTGCTATCACCACTTTCTCCCAACTAGATTTCTAGTAGCTAAAGTAAACCCTCCCTCCCTCACCCTCCCTACTTCCCCTCCCTTGCAGCTGTCAGAGTCTTTTCTTTTATACAAAAGTCTGTTTTTGAGATCTTATCGTAGAGGTCTCATACAGTATTTGTCCTTTTGTTGCTGACTACTTTCACTCAACATAATGTCTTCCAGTTGAAACTAGGTTAGGAGATGTTTCCTGGAACCATCGTTATTCTTTATCATTGCATAGTGCTCCATTGAGTATATCTACCATAGTTTACCTATCCATTCTTCTATTGTTGGGCATCTGGATTGATTCCATCTTTTTGCTATTGTGGACTGTGCCGCGATAAACATTCTGGTGCATGTGTCCGTTGGTGTGAAAGGCCTTGATTCTGTAGGATATATTCCAAGTAGTGGAATTACTGGGTCAAATGGTATATCGATATCCATTTTTTTAAGGAAGTGCCAGATTGCCTTCCAAAGAGGCTGGACCATTTTGCAACCCCACCAACAGTGTAGGAGGGTTCCACTTTCTCCACAGCCTCTCCAGCATTTGTTGTTTTGTGTTTTCTGGATCATGGCCAATCTTGTTGGGGTGAGATGGTATCTCATTGTTGTCTTGATTTGAATTTCTTTAATAACTAAAGATCGTGAACATGTCCGCATGTGTTTTTTGGCTGCCTGGATCTCCTCTTTAGTGAAGTGTCTGTCCATCTCCTTTGCCCATTGCTCAACTGGATGGCTTATCTTCTTCTTATTGATATTTTGTAGTATCTTATAGATTATGGAGATCAGGCGTCGGTCTGACATAGAGTTGCCAAATATTTTTTCCCATTCTGTGGGTGTTCTTTTAATTCTATTAATAAAGTCTTTGGATGAGCAAAAGTGTTTGATTCTTAATAGTTCCCATTAATCTATTTTCTCTTCTGTTGATTGAGGTTTCTTTGACAGATTTTGGAGTCTGTCCTCATTGTGTATTAAAACTTCTATTGTTGTTCCTACCTTTTCTTGGATGAGCTTTATCATTTTAGGTTTGATATTTAGGTCTTTTATCCAGTTGGAGTTGGTTTTTGTATAAGGTGTAAGATACGGATCTTGATTCAGTTTATTGCAGATGGATAACCAATTTTGCCAGCACCATTTGTTGAAGATACTGTTTTTACCCCAGTTTAATGTCTTAGGGCCTTGTCGAATATCAACTGTTCATAGGCAGATGGTGTCATCTCCGGGGTCTCAGTTCTGTTCCATTGATCGATCTGTCTGTTCTTGTATCAGCACCAGGCTGTTTTGACCACTGTGGCAGTGTAGTATGTTCTAAGGTCGGGTAATGAGAGGCCTCCCATTGTGCTCTTCTTCTTTAGTAGTACCTTACTTATCCGGGGCTTCTTCCCTTTCCAAACAAAATTGGTGATTTGTTTCTCTGTCTCATTAAAAAATGATGCTGGAACTTGTATTGGGATTGCATTATATAAATAAATTGCTTTGGGTAAAATAGACATTTTCACAATGTTAAATCTTCCTATCCATGAGCAGGGTAGGTTTTTCCATTTATCTAAGTCTCTCTTAGTTTCTTGTATTAAGGGCTTGTAGTTCTCTTTGTAACGGTCTGTTATTTCTCTGGTTAGATTAATTCCTAGGTACTTTATCTTCTTAGGGGCTATCGTAAATGGTATTGATTTAATAATTTCCTCCTTAACAGTCTCGTTGTTGGTATGAAGGAAACCTACTGATTTACTTACGTTTATCTTGTATCCTGAGACTTTGCTGAACACTTCTATCAGTTTGAGAAGCTTACTTATAGATTCCTTGGGGTTCTCTGCATATACAATCATATCATCTGCGAAAAGGGAGATTTTAACTTCCTCTTTGCCAGTGTAGATGCCCTTTATTTCTTGGTCTTGTCTAATTGCTTTGGCTAGAACCTCCAGCACAATGTTGAATAGGAGCAGTGACAGTGGGCAACCTTGTCTAGTTCCTGATCTCAAGGGAAAGTCTTTCAGTCTCTCTCCATTCAGGATGATGTGGGCAATTGGCTTTGTATAAATGGCCCTTACTGTGTTGAGGAATTTGCCATCTATGCCCATTTTGCTAAGAGTTTTTAGCATGAATGGGTGTTGGACTTTATTAAATGCCTTTTCTGCATCAATGGACAAAATCAGGTGATCCTTGTCTTTTGTGTTATTTATGTGGTTAATCACATTAATTGTTTTCCTGATGTTGAACCAGCCTTGCATCCCTGGTGTGAATCCTACTTGGTCATGATGGATTATTTTCTTGATATGTTGTTGTATTCTGTTGGCAAGAATTTTGTTGAAGATTTTTGCATCTAGGTTCATGAGTGATATCAGTCTGTAGTTCTCTGTCTTTGTTGGATCTTTCCCTTGCTTAGGTATCAGGGTTATGCTGGTTTCATAGCATGAGTTTGGGAGTACTCCATCCCTTTCTATACTGTGAAATAGTCTCAGTAGTATTGGGGATAACTCTTCTCTAAATGCTTGGTAGAATTCTGCCGTGAAGCCATCTGGACCCGGACTTTTTTTGGTTGGCAGTGTTTTAATGACCTTTTCAATCTCTTCCTTTGTGATGGGTTTATTAAGTTGTTCTGCTTCACATTGTGATAATTTGGGTAGGTAGTATGAGACAAGGAATTGGTCCATTTTCCCTAGGTTTTCAAATTTGTTAGAGTACAGTCTTTCATAGTGTTCTGTTATGAAATTTTTAATTTCTGTTGCATCTGTGGTGACAACTCCCCTCTCATTTCTAATTTGGGTTATTTGTTTCTTTCCAGCTTTTCTTTAGTAAGTTTAGCCAGTGGTTTGTCAATTTTGTTGATCTTTTCAAAAAGCCAGCTTTTGGTCTTTTCAATTTTTTCAATTCTTTTTCTATTCTCTAATTCATTTAGCTCTGCTCTAATCTTTATGATCTCATTTCTTCTGGCACCCGAGGGGTTCCTCTGTTGTTCTCTTTCTACTTGTTCAAGCTGTAGAGTTAGTTCCTTTACTTGGTTTCTTTCTTCCTTCCAGATGTGTGCATTTATGGAGAGAAACAGACCTCTGAGCACTGCTTTGGCTGTATCCCATAGGTTCTGGTAAGAAGTGTTTTTGTTCTCATTGTAATTCATGAATTTCTTTAATTCATCCTTGATTTCCTCTATAACCCATGTTTTTTTGAGCAAGATGTTGTTCAGTTTCCAAGAGTGCCACTTTCTTTCTATGTTTTTTCTGCTATTGATTTCAACTTTGATGGCTTTATGATCTGAGAAGATGCTTTGCAGTAATTCAATGGTATGGATTTTGTTGAGCATTGCACTATGGCCTATCACGTGATCAATTCTGGAAAATGTTCCATGTGCACTGGAGAAGAAGGTGTAGTTGTCTGCTGATGGGTGGAAAGTTCTGTATGTATCAATGAGATTTAGTTGGTTAATTGAGTCAATGAGGTCTTCTGTATCTTTACTGAGCTTTTTTCTAGATGATCTCTCTAATGATGAGAGTGGAGTGCTAAAGTCTCCCACTATTATTGTGGAGTCATCTAACTCTCTTTTGAGCATAGTCAGTGTTTCTTCCACATATTTAGGTGCTCTCACATTAGGTGCATAAATATTTAATATAGTTAAGTCTTGCCTGTGTACTGAATCTTTCAGCAATAAACAGTGTCCATCTTTGTCCACGATGGTGGATTTGACATTAAAATTGATTTTGTCTGAGATTAGAATTGCCACCTCTGCTCTTCTTTGTTCATTGTTAGCTTGATATATATTCTTCCATCCTTTAATTTTCGGATTGTTCCTGTCTTTAGGTCTCAAGTGAGTTTCTTGTAGACAACATATGGATGGGTCGTGTCTTTTGATCCAAGATGACACTTGGTGTGTCTTTACTGGAGCATTCAGTCCATTCACATTCAATGTAATTATTGATAGGTATGTGTTCACTGCTGCCATTGTGATATGTTTATTTTTATGTTGATGTTTTCTCTGTTGTTCTTAATAGTCTGTTCTGGGACACTCTTTTTTGTGAGTTGATTTTTCACCTTTTTCAGAGCTGGCTTTATAGTTGTTGAGACTCGTGTGTTGGATTTCTTGAAATGGTATGATACATCTTTGTTGTGCTTTACAGTTGCCCCTATGAATCCCCTTAATAAACTATTTATAAACCCAATTTCAATTACCGCCAGTCTCGTCATCTTCCTCTCCATCTGGAAGGACTATAACAACCGTAGTACATCCCTCTTTATATTATGATGACACCATAGTTTTCATGATGATCACTGGATTGCTTCTTTCCATATCAAAGCTGTGATTTACTTAGGAGCCTTCCCTAAATGAGTAGAGTATTGAGTAGTGTGTCATTCTAATATATAAAGTTAGTGGTTTTGTTCTTCTCAGTCAAAGCCAAGAACTTCTTTCAGTATTTCCTGTAGTTTGGGTTTGGTTTTCACAAAGTCTCTGAGTTTCTGTTTATCTGGGAATGTCTTAATTTCATTTTCATATTTGAAAGAGAGTTTTGCAGGATATATAATTCTTGATTGGAAGTTCCTCTCCTTCAAGACTTTGAATGTGTCGTGCCACTGTCTCCGTGCCAGCATGGTTTCTGCTGAGAAATCTGACGAGAGCCTACAGGGTTTCCCTCTGAATGTTAGCTTTGCCTTGAGTCTTGCTGCCTTTAAGGGTTGCTGTTTGTGTTTCATTTTGTTAAGCTTGATTATAATATGTCTTGGAGTCTTTCTTTTGAGATCTATATTGGGTGGCGTACGATATGCATCTGAGATGTCTATATTCTCTTCCTTCATGATTTCTGGGAAGTTTTCTGTCAGCAGCTCAGCAATGATACTCTCTGTGTTCTCAGATGTCTCACCCTGTTCAGGGACTCCAATTAATTGAAGGTTGTTCCTCTTAATAGAGTCCCACATGCCTCTTAATGTTTCTTCATTTTTCTTGTTTCTTTTTTCTGATTTCTGCTCCTGGACGCTGTCATCAGTAGCTCTGTCGCCCAAGTCAGAAATCCTTTTTTCCATTTGTTGCATTCTGTTTTCTTGGCTTTGCATGGAAGTTTCTATGTCTTTGATTTTCTTCTTGATCTGTTGTATTTCAGAGTACTGGTGTTCCATCAGATCAAACAACTTGCTTAATTTTTCATTTTGTTCTGCTGCATTTTGTATAAGGTCTAGAAGGGCTCTGTATATAATCAATTTGTATTCACTTCCTGATGCTTTCATAAAAGTTTCTTCATCTGGAAAACCCCTTGGTTGCTTTGTTTGGGAGCCTTCTGAAGCCATGAGTGATTGCTTGTGTGCCACAATTGTCTGTTGCTTTTTGGGTCCCATGTGAGTATATAGAGGCTGGAAGAGGTACTGTGATTATGGATTGTAAATGTTTCTCTAGGCTGTCTTCAAGTGTAAAGCAAAAGGTATCTGACCAGTTCACAAGTCAGTTAGGTTTTCAGGTGTAGAGGTCCCTCTTCTCATCTGACAAAGTAAGCGTCACTATATCCAACCCTAGATGATAACAAACCAGTTCAGAATACAGCGATGCTGTTGCCCTGGTGGCCTCTGCTGACAGGGCCTAGCTTTAGCCAACACTGCATCAAGTACTGATTTTGTGATAGAAAAGCACTCTCCTGTGGGCAGGCTCTGGCTCCCAAGTTAAGAATTAGGTCCAGCTGCGGCCACCGTATCCAAGATGGTGTCCTCCACACGGGCAGCAGACAGAGGGGCTAAAGGAGCCGAGAGATAGTGATTATGCTGTTTCTGTTGCAGGGCCCCCGATGTAGGCAGCACTGTGCAAAATCACTACCTTTCTGTGGGAGAAGCACTGTCCCGTTTGCACGCGCTGGCTCCCAGGCTAAGAACGAGGTCACGCGAAAATCTCGGTACCAACATGGCATCCTGCACCCTGACCGTGGAGCTCCGCACAAACCCCGCTGAGGCAGCTACAAAACGAAAGGCTCAAAGTGTCTGGATCTATAGAGTCCCGAGCCTGGCTCTCAGAATATGGGAATTTTGCCTGCCTATCCCCCCAGCAGCGCGTCTGAGTCCGGCCGCCAGGCAAGGCCCAGCTCCGCCCGCCAGCCGAGACTGAGGAAAAAAAAAAGCCAAAATGGTGCGTTTACCTTCCATGCGTGAGAGCCGGGGCTAGCCAGGAGTGGGAGTCAGTGAAAGAGAGGAGGTTTTTCTCTGAGTGGTATGAAGTCCCAATTAACAGCTCTGTGCCGTGTCCTGAGGCTGATTAGGTGCTCAGAAGGCTCTGTTTGATTGTCAATTCAGGTCTTGGTCTCCAGAGGGATAGAAGGAGACGTGGGCTTAGTCCGCCATCTTGACTCCTCCAGGAGTCTTCATAGACATTTTTAATGAAAGTTGATCAAATACCTAAATTTCAATATTGTCAGTAATGAAAGTATAATGTTCTCTTCTAATCTTGGGGTAACTTGCGAGTATCAACTGAGATAATATATAAAGATATAATTTGTAAACTACAGAATGATCACAAATATAAATTTGACTTTATTACTATGATTTTCATACCCCTTATGATACAGTTTCATATTTTTTTTTAATTCTATGTTTCAGAAGATAATCAATAGATCTTTGCAGACCAGTGATGTGATAAAGGAAGAAAATGATTTAAATTTTGTTTAAAGACTACTTGATTTTAAAATATATTCCAATCTACAATTTATCTCACACTATTCTAAAACTGGAACTTCACTTTGCAGAATGGATTTGTCTTTCAAACACCATATGTCATAAGATTGAAAGCCTCAAATTAAAATGCAGTATCAGTTACAATGATTACTGCTAATAAAAATTATAAACTAAGTACTGTTTTGTAACTTTATGTTGTGTAAATATATTTTATTATTTTAATATTAGTCTAAATCAAATAATAACTGTTTTATAAGAAAAGATGAGAGCTCCATTTTCCTGTTTTCTAAGGTGATTTGCTTTCTTTTGTAAAAGAAAATGTTTTAAAAATAATGTGTCATATAACATTTATGCATCACAGTAGTTCATAAAAGACAGTGAAAAATGTAGATGTCTTATAAAAGTCAAAGCAATCACCTTATAGGTTTTTAGAACTCAGAAAACATGTGTTCTCATTTATGTTTTATTTGCTGGTCTATGGATTGGAAAGGGTACCCCCAAAATGTGTGTCAACTTGGCTAGACAATTATTTCCAGTACTGTATGGTCATCCTTCATGTTGTGATCTAATGAAATGATACTACGTGTAGTGTTTCCTACCCTGTATGATGTTAATGAGGCATAATTAGATGCAGTCATGTTAATGAGGAAATCTTATCTGCAGGATTAGGTTACATCTTGATACAATCTGTTTTGAGAAACTCATGGAGGCAGGAGAAGACTAAGACCAGGAATACTTCTCTCCAGAGCCCACAAAGAGAGAAAGCCCTTCCCTATAGTGGTCACCCTAAATTCGTGATTCTAGCCTCCCAGGCTCAGAGATAATAAATTTCTGTTACTGAAAGCCATTCACTTGCTGTATTTCTGTTATAGCAATGCCGTAAAACTGAGATAGGTAGTGTAGGTTAGAGGGTAGGACACAGACACTGGAAAATAAGTACACAGAGAAAAGGTAGCATTACTAAAGAAAATCTCTTTATATATATACACGTATATATAAAGAAGTATCCTTTTTTTGTAGTTATTGACCCACTAACTTTGAGTGACAGTGATAATTCTGATCTTCAATTTAATATGCTGAGACAATGAAACACTAATTCTGAACCCACATTTTTTATTGTGATTAAGTGAAAGTTTACAGTTCCAGTCAATTTTCCTTACCTGTTTCTCTGCAACTCTATCTGCTCTCCTCACCCTGTGACAGCACACTCTTCTTTTTCACTCTTTACTTCCAGCATCCATTCAACTAATACTTGTCCCCTCTTCTCCACCCTCCCCTTCCCCCTCTAGAAAGAAACCGGTCGGACAGCCTCATAGATGTGTATTAAGCCATAAAGAACACACACCACATGCATCACTCTGTGTCCCCAACTCCAGTCCATTCTTTGTCTGAAGTGTTGGCTTCAGTACTGGTTTCAGTTGTGGGCTAGCAGCAAGTCTAGGGGCAATGTTCTCAGGGGGCCCTTGAGGCTGTCAAACCATTAATTCTGGTATTGTAATAGAGTTCTTGATCTGCACATCTCTTTTTCTTGTGCTATGTCAGTGACTCTACATTGTGTTCCCTGTCAGGGCTGTCTTTGGTGATGACTGGGCACCATCTGGTTCTTTTGGTCTCGTACTGATGTAGTCTCCTGATCCCAATCATATGGATCCTTCTGTCTCCTGAATGAGACCATATTTTGACACTTGTAGCATGGTTAAATGTGCAGCATACATGGTTAAGTATGTGAATCTACTTGGTTTCTGAGTTTAGTTAGTTCACCAAAACTATTCATTATTTAGTCCTTAAGTTTGGATAGTTTGTAATAAGAGCTCACATGGAAAGAAATATTCCTAGACACAAGAAATTCTCTCCATCCATTTAATTAGTTAGTTCAAATATCTATGTTTTTAATAGCAAAGGTTATGTGTGAGTGCTTTCAGTATGGTTGAGAGAAAGTCAAGAACTGTTAGGAATTTACTTGTCACCTCCTCAGCTTCTGCATGGCTGACATCACTTCCTTATTTCTTAATGTGTAGATCAAGGGGTTTAAGACAGGAGTGAAAACAGTATAGAATATGGATAGAATATTATTCAGTAGGATGTTGCTCAAAGGCCAGGCATAGATGAAGATGCAGGGCCCGTAGAAGAGGCTCACTACAGTGACATGGGCAGTCAGGGTGGCTCGGGCCTTGGCCATGCCCACTGAAGACCGACGTCTCACAGTGACCAGGATGACAGTGTAGGAGATAAGCAAGAACACAAAAGAACTCACAGCTATTAGACCACTGTCTAGAAGTGTCAGTTTCTCAGGGATGTAGGTATCAGTGCACGCAAGTCTGATAACTAGGAGAAGATCACAGAAAAAGCTGTCCACCTGATTTGGACCACAGAACGGAAGGTTTACTGTGAAGAACAACTGGCTTAATGAGTGCAAGACCCCAATGAGCCAAGAGCCCACGACAAGACCTGCACATTTCCTCACACTCATGATGGCTACATAGTGCAGAGGTCGACATATGGCTACATACCTGTCGTATGCCATGGCTACGAGAAGCATCATTTCACCACCAGCACAGGCATGCTGGAGGAATATCTGGGCCATGCAGCCCTCAAAGGAGATGGTCTTGTGCTCCATGAGGAAGTCAATGATCATTTTGGGTGTGGCAAATGTGGCTAGACACACATCAATGAAGGAGAGGTTGCTGAGCAGGAAATACATGGGTGTGTGTAGTGCAGGTTCAGAGACAACTGTGAGCAGAATGAGGATGTTTCCCAGCACAGTGGATGAATAAAAAACAGTGAAACATGCAAAATAGAAAATTTGTAGCTCTCGAGGACCTGAAAGACTGTGCAACACAAATTCAGTCACTTTTGAGTTATTTCCTTGGTCCATGATTTCAAGTTTCTGTGATCAGGTCTACAAATTTCCTGTTAGGTGACATGGAAATGGAAATAATGTCACAGGGTTGTGGAAGCAAGCAAGCAAAGCTAAGCCTAGCATCAGATCCCACTCTATACTTACATACTTTAGCTTCTCGTGCTGTTGTTGTGTGTCGCTGAGTAGACTTGGACTCCATCAATCCTGTAGAACAGAGTAGAGTTGCCCTGTAAGTGTTTCCTAGACAGTAATCTTTATGAGATTAGATTGCAATGTCTTTCCTCTTACAGAGCTGCTGGTCAACTTGAATTACTAACCTTTCAGTCAATAGTAAACAGTTTAACCATTGTACCACCAGAGATCCTTGATATTCTCATAAGTAAATAAACATTGTCTGCAATTATTTATTTCCTTGTAGTTATACATGTTTGGCTTTCATCTCTACATCCCAGAATGACAGCTATACTCTAAATATACAAATTGTACCCTCATCTCCACAACTTTAAAATTCTTAAGAAATTGGACAGTGCAGCACTAGAGTCAAACTTACAGGTTTCAAATTCCTTCTCTTGTAATTTCTAGCAGTGTTACCCTGAACATGCTCATTAAATTTTCTACGTCTCAGATTTTGCACCTGTAGATTAGTGAAAGAACAATATATGCCTTATAGAATTGTAAGAATTAAGAGTTATAAAAGGTGAAATTTTTAGAATGGTGCCAGTCCCAAAGACATTTGGTAGTTTTCTTTTATCCTCGAGTGATGAAAATATTGCTTTTTGCAAATTAATGTTGTAGACAAAATATTTTCTCATCCTATTTAATAGACCAAAATATTTCATACACTTTATGGCAGCTGTTTATATTCAAGTATGTTAATGTTTGAGTTCATATCATAATTAATATATTTTTATATTTCTCTTAGGCATTACTAGACTATTTGTAAAGTCATGACAGCTCTTCTTCACTGAATGACTAATTTTGAGTAGATTTAATAAATGATCTTCATTATGAAATAAAATAAAAATTTCATATTTGCTGCTGCAATTATTCTGTCTAGCCTATAATTTACATAAACACATTTTATAATTCTGAAGGAAAGGGTAAATATTTTGTCCTTTGTTTATTTTTCAGAGCATATTACACACAGACTGTGTTCAATAATATTTGTAGAACTAAATATATTTTTAGTTTCATATCAATTGAGAGAAATGTTTTTATTTTACAAACTAATTATCTCTGTATACTGGAAAAAACTGTAGAAAAATTGTTTCTTCAGAGCCTCAGATTTTCTTTTTTTAATCTGGGAAAACAAAAACTTCTTGTTTTGGCAAACTCGTAAGTTTAAACAGTATAAAATTAATTTACTGTGATAGTCATGAAGAACTGAACAGTATGCAAGAATATAGCATACCTGATTACAAGATAATAGTGATTTTGCCTTGAGAATTGCACTTTCCAATTTTCTTCCATTGCACTTCTGTAACAGCAAAAGACTATGAGATGCATTCATCTACTTGTAAATTATATCCATATACATATTTATTTAAATATTACATGCTGTACAAAATATGGAAACCCTGGTGGTATAGCTTTTAAGAGTTTGGCTGTTAATCAACAGGTTGACAATTTGAGTCCACCAGGTGCTCCTTTGAAGCCCTACAAGGAAATTCTATTCTGTTGTATACGGCCTCTGTAAGTCAGAATCAACTTGACAGCAACCAGATTTTGGTTTCGTGTAAAATATAATTGAAGTTTTAGAAAGTCATTTTAAAAATAGCAACAGAACTCATATTTTTCTCACGTTAGAGCACCTTACACACTGGGATATGTATGTGCACCCATGGACCTAAAATGAATGATTTTCTGGAGATAAATTACAAAAAAAACTTGGGAGAGAGTTGTCATCGCATGCAGCAGTCAGTCATTGTAGAGCAGTGAGATGTCTTCATAGGTTCTCTGGGTGGTACAAACAGTTAAATACTTGACTACTAGCCTAAAGGCAGGAAGTTTGAATGCACCCAGAAACTCTTCAGAAGACAGACCTCTGAATCTGGGTCCAAAGGGTCACAACATTGAAAAGCTTATGGATCAGTTCAACTCAACACACATGGCATCGCCGTAAATTGGAACTGACTCAACAATAGCTAACAGCAAAAACAAAGATGTTTTCCCACCTTGGTCAAAATAGTCAAGATGGAAAATTCTGTCTTTAGTTTCTTCTATCTATACTTGCCTTTGTTCACCCAAAGCCAGTTAATTTCTCCCTTTATCTCTATTCCATTTTAGGATTCCAAATTCATCAAGCCTCTTTCTTCAGACAGCTGGTGAAAGCTGCAATTGGACACAATAAGCATTCTTAGCTGTTTTAAAATTTGTTTCTTTATCTGGAATGAAAGGACAGTACTATAGGGATATGAAACTCATTTGCTAAAATGACCTATGTAGGAATCTCTATACATAGAAAAGCTTTTATGCCCTATGCCAGTGTTAACAGTGATTGTCTATCTTAGTTATCTAGCACTGCTATAGCAAATACCACAAGTGGATGGCTTTAACAGACAGAAGTTTAGTCTCCTACAGTCTAGAAAGCTAGAAATCCAAACACAGGGTATCGGCATCAGTGGAAGTTTTTCTCTGTCAGCTGCAGAAGAAACTCCTTGTCATCAACATTCCTTGTCCTTGAACTTCTCAGATCAAGCACCACAGGTCCAGAAGATGGGCTATTCTGGTTATTTTTTCTTTGCAGTGTCAGGTCTGTTCACTTCTTCCTTTTTATAGCTAAAAAGAGATTAAGACTTTCATCAATATAACCTCTGATAATTATTTTACTAACATAGTGATACAATTTACAATACATAATAAAACAACATAATATGACAAAAAAAAGCAATCACACTATACTGGGAACCATGCATAGCCATGTGGACAGATAGTTTGGGGAGATGCAATTCAATATATGATATTATCTCTAGATGAGATTCATTTTATTCTGTATACATGTCTGTATTTCCTGAGGTCTTTTTTTTTTCTTGTATTATCTTTTTAATCAAGGAGCCATGTTATAGTCTTAAGCTTTCAGCTCTTAACAGAGACTGGCAGTTCAAATCCAGCAACTGCTCTGAAGTAGAAAAGACCTGGTGATCTTTTTCCGTAAAGACTACAGGCTAGGACACTCTATGGACAGTTTTACTCCATCTTATAAGGTAGCTGTGAGTTAAAATTGATTTGAGGTCACACAACAATATATTATTCAGCCCAGCCCAGTGCTGTCATTATTCAGCAGATTTTAAAAAAGTACAGTAAGCTCTTTTAATTGATATGGTTTCATTTATTTAGAAAAAAATCAAATAACACGGTAACATGAAAAGTTATCTTTAATTAGAACACACAAGGAAAAACAGTAATGTGTTTATAGTTGTTATACCTATGCATTTGAATTAAAGAATATATATATATAAAGGATATATATATTGCTACATGTATCGTAACATTGTTTGATAGCTTACCACTCAGTAACTGTCATAAATATATTTACATGTTAATAGAGTGCTTTAATGTAGCTTTAAAATTGTATTTTTGGTATTTTACTAACTGGATGTCTTCAATTTTACCTATTAGCATCCTAGAAAACCATATTTTTTAACTAAAACTTTATGGGTGCACAGAATTATTTATTTAAGATATATCAGTGTAAGTACATACTTTAGAAACTTTCTGTTCATTATAACACAGCTTTTCACATTAAATAGGCGCATGAGATGCCCATTCTTCTCTCTTTCTCTTGGCAATACAGCATGTCACAATTATCTTTACTTATTTGCTACGTAAAAGTACATCTGAATGATGTGTCACTGCATTTAGTAATTGTTAATGTGGTTAGACATTTACTCATTCATGAATTACCCAGCTCTATTTTATTTTCTCCTCAAAATCCTATCCATGTCCTTTGACCATTTTTCTATTGAACCATCCATCTTTCTATTTACTTCCATATAAAGACAGTTTCTATTAATGTATTCCCCTCTTTTGTGGATTTTCCACAAGCATTTTGCCAAGCCAAGTGTTTCTTTTTAGATTACTCTTTTCCTTTTAATTTTATTTGGTCAAGATTTCCATAAAATTCTTAAAATATTTTAACAAATTTAGATTTATTGTTTTCTCAAATGGTTTCTGCCTTTGTCCACCAATGTATTTTCATTATTTAAAACAATATATTGAAAAAGCTTATTAATTGATAAACTCAATGTATAAACAAAACTTTTAAATCAATGGTGGCTATGGGAAAAGTAGACGAGTGAGTTCTTAATATGGCAAATTTGAGTGGTCACATCTTCAAATGCCACCTTCAGTGGACAAATAAATGGGGGTTCCAGCGTTGGGTGGGGGTAACAGTGAAGGATGCTGCATCTGTGGTAATCAAAGCATTGTGCTAAAGGAGATTAAATTCCCTCCTGGAAATTAAAAGTACCAACAAAGAACTGAAAAAGCATAAGGAATGGAGTTTTTCAAGGAGAGAGGGGAAGGGAGGGGATAAAAAGGAGGAAACGAGGAATAAAGGAAGAAAGAGAATTGTCAGACTGATTAAATTTCTCCTTCATAATTATACTAATTTACTGTTAAGTTCTCTAAGCACTATGATAAAACTCTCCATTTGGGTCATTTTTGTCAACATTCTTCAGCAAAGTCTTCCTATTTTATAGCTGGCAATATTAAAATAGAAACATTGAAGATGAGAAGGCAGTATTACTTAAAGCTATTTGCTTATGAAACAATTTTAAGTGCATAACTGACTACAAAAACAATCTATTGGATGATGTGAATTTGGATGAAATTTCATAAGTCGTAAGAAACAAGAGACTATTTTAACATAAACAGAATTTTTGGATTACTCAATACTGTAAGTCCTCTAGTAGACACACATATTGAGGGTAGAACTAAGGAAACAGAAATCAAATCTTAATAAAAAACTTTTCTTAATTTTGAGTAATTCCATACTCTATACCATTTAAAATTAATAGGAAGCTTATAGAAAATCATATGGTTGTGTACTTCTGGGTCAAAAATCATAAAAAAGTAAACTTTTAAGGGGAGGAAATCATCACAAAAAGCAAGCAGAAAGGCGCGTTCAGTAGAGAAGACAGACTCTCGGACTCACCTCTGCAAAGGTGAAGAGTTCGGCGGAATTTGTACGCATTGGGTTTCTCTGAGCACTAAATTATGGATACTTCATTTATCAACTAGCAGAGGCATTGAAGTCAGTGCAAAAACACCATAGGATGTTTGAAAATATGGAGCCTGAAATAATTTCTGTAATTACCTATAAACTATAAATGGAACCAAACCAAAACCGGTTGCCACTGAGTCGATCTCAAATCATAGCAACTATGTGGAACAGGAAACCCTGGTGGCTTGGGTGGCTACGTGCTGTGGCTGCTAACAGAAAGATCAAAAGTTAGAGCCAGTTAAGGGCTTCCTGGAAACCCTATGAAGCAGTGCTACTCTGTTCTATAGGGTTGCTATGAGGCCGAATCAACTCGATGGCAGTGGGTTTGGTTTGTTTTTTATATGGGACAGAGTAAAAGTGCCCCATAGTGCTTCCAAAGAGTGGCTGGAGGATTCAAACTGCTGACCCTTTTGCTTAGCAGCTGAGCTCTTAACCACTGTGCCACCAGGGCTCCGAGAACATCATGCAAATGACAATTTATGAAAAAAAACTAGAAGCTATTAAATATAAATTATGATTAATTGTATTTATTTTTGGTGTTTTTGGATGAGTTAATAATAGCCACCATTTCTATAAGTTAGGAATTCAACAAACTATTTTATGAGACTATTGATATATTTCTATGCATATATATACAGAATTATACATAGAGATAATATACATAGACATATGAGATAAAATTCATATATATTCATACACACTACATATGCATACATATATCAATATATTCATACAAACTAGAATGCTCACAACAACCATTCAAATATAGTTTTATACTTACATAAGAGAATCTAAGTGAAGTGAAACTATTAACCTAATCATATGACAAAAAAAATGACAAAGCTAGAAATTTTTTTACATAAATTGTAGTTTAGCATTGTCAAAGTGTGTTTACCTGATGACATGCATGGAGATTGACTAAACAACTAAACAAATATATGTGCATATATATGTAAAGAAGGAGTTTAAGCAAGTACACTGACCATTCACAGCAGAACTACATTGTGCATCATGTAACTGGAGAATAAACTCAGAGATCACAATGGCTGAGTCTGCAGAAAAAGGAAGACGCACTTTTGCAGACGTGAGTTTTAGTGGCATGTAAAAAATTAGCTTATCTCAGGACAGCAAGAGGAAGTACAAATGTGGTAAGACCAATTCAATCTCATTGGAAGCATTAAAGAAATAGAAAGCTGTAACAGATTATCTACAAAGAGCTTTTTGAAATGAAAGAAATATTAAAACTTACATGAGTCACTGCTGGATTGCCGTATAGAATTTATTAAGAGATTGGAATTTGTTGGCTATTTTGGAAGTTCCACTGGAATAACCTGAGCTTTCATAATATTAGTAAGATGATCTTCTCATGTTGCTTGCAGTGTACCTCATTTATACTTTTCTCATTTTATTTAACATGGACTGGAGATGAAAATTCATTTCTCATTGAAGGATAAATTTGTCCCAGTGAGACCATTGCTAACAAGTTCTTTTATATCATAGACTACCAAGCATTATCCCTACCTAGGGATTTATACTTCTAAGACTCACACTCCCAGCCTATCTTTAGACTCTTGTAACTATTGTGGATTAATTTCTTAAGACTATTCACAGGCAGAATTTCTGAGCAGTTTTTAGAGTTATCATTAGATTCTCATAAAGTAGCTTTTATTCTGTCTGTGGATTCTGTGAAATAAATACTGTTTCGAGCCACATTCTTTTTCTCTTAATAATCCAGTTGCAGTTGCCATCAAATCTACTCCTACTTACAGAAATGTGCTTCACAGAGTTTTTAATGCCAACTTTTCCTTTTTACAATTTTTTTTGGTACTTTAAAAAGTTTATAGAGCAAATTAATTTCTCATTAAACAAATAATACACCTTGAATGAAGGTTTATAGAGCAAATTAGTTTTTCATTAAACAGTTAATACACCTATTGTGTGACATTGGCTGCCAACTCCACAACATGTTCACAGTGTCCCCTTCTGGACCTTGGGTTCCCTATTACCAGATTTCCTGTTCCCTCTTGCCTTCTTGTCCTTGACCCTGAGCTGGTGTGCCCATTTCATCACATTTTGCTTCACGAGCCTGTCTAATCTTTGGCTGAAGGGTGAACCTCAGGAGCGACTTAATTACTGACTTAAAAGTGCCTGGAGACCATAATCTTAGAGTTTTTCGATCTCTGTCAGACCAGTATATCTGCTTTTTTGTTGTTATTATTTGTTTGTTCATTTTATGTGAGTTAAAGTGTTGTTCACCTCTTTCTCCAGTTCTGTCTGGAACCCTATAGTGTGATTCCTGTCAGAGAAGTTGGTGGTGGTACCCAAGCACCATCAGGTTTTGCTGGACTCAGTCTGGTGGAGACTGTGGTAGTTGTTGTCCATCAGTCCTTGGGCTAATCTTTCCCTTGGATCTCAATTTTCTTCATTCTCCCTTGTTCCGGTTGGGTGGGACCAGTCAGTTGTCTTAGAAGTCTGCTTACAAGCTTTTAAGACCCCAGATGCTACTCACCAATGTAGGATGTAAAACTTTTTTTTCAATGTTACATCAATTTAGCTAGATGTGCCCTGAGATGAATGACAGATTTTTTAGAAGTAGACTGCTAAAGATTTTTTAGAAGTAGACTTCTAAAGCACTGCTGAGGTGATTCGAGCATTCCACTTTTCAATCAGCAGCTGAGTATATTAACAATTTGCACCACCCAGAGACTACTGCTCTAATAGTAGATAGAGCAAAATGTTGAAACATATCAAAACAATAAATCACATGGGCAAATAGAATATGTACTATTTTGTGTATCCCTCAGTTAAATTTAATTCAATTATCTTAAAAACTGACTAGTATTTATCAAGGGCTTTAAATAAGACACATAGTTTTGAAATGCAGGGATAGTGAGTAAAGAAAGACTAAACAGTGTACATAGACAAAAAGATGTTAAGCGAAGAAATGGGAAAGTGACCAAGAACCACCGCTGCTGTTTGGCTGGAGCAGAGCAGTGGGCAGAATTTTAAAAATGCATACAAGAGAGTTTTATTGAACCACTCTGCAGAGTGTCTTAAACATAGTCCTGGAGTTGCTGTACTTAATCTGTTGGGAGATATAATGTGACTCACAATTTCAATGTAGAGATCTGTGTTTCAGAATTATGCAGAATATGAATCTGGCAGTGTTTGTGGAATTGACAAGAAGAGAAAAAGGCTAGAGGTGCTGGGTACAATTGAAGACTATTGCAGAAGTTCCCTGTATATGCCCACTGAAGTCACGAGATGGGCACAGACAGAGATAAGACTAAGGCAATAAACATTTTTACATCCAGTACCACTGAGTCAATTCCAACTCATAGCAACCCTATAGGACACAGAAGAACTGCTCCACAGAGTTTCCAAGAAACATCTGATGAACTTGAACGGCTAAACTTTTGGTTAGCAGACCTAGCACTTAACCACTATGCCACCAGGGTTTCCCAAAGCATTTCAAAGACAGGATATATCTTGTTAGCTGTTGTTTAGTGGCTCTTGATTCATGCACATCTGGATCAGACCGTTGTACTCTATCAAGTTTGCACTGGCTAAGTTTTTGGAACTAGATTCCCAGGTCTGTCTCCCTGGTCCATTTAAGTCTGGACGCTCTGCCAAAACCTGTTCAGTGTCATAAAACCACACAAATCTCCACTGACATATAGGTGGTGGTTGTACATGAGTATATTGATCAGAATCAATCTTGGGTCTTCTCACAGAAATTGAGATAGAGCAATCAAACATAATTAACTGATTGAAAACAGAGGCCAAGTGAGGTTATCAAACACAAATATAGCAAGCCCAGAAAGAACTAGATGTGTATTGTAATACAGGGAATTTTGAAATGCTGTCCATAGAAACTGGAGATGTTGTGCAGACGCCCCACATGCCCTAAAGGGGAGTGGATGCTCCAGATGTCCCCACATTCCCAGTGTGCTATAATCAGGTGGAGACAATACTAATAGCAACTGAAAGGTTAGTAGGTAAATACTGTAGTAAGGACAGTGGGACACTGCTCAGCAAGAAAAAGGAATGAACTACTGATAACAACTAAGATGAATCTCAAATAATTACACTCAAATTACACTCTCAAATAATTACACAAATAATTACCCTCTAATAAAAGAGCACAAAATCTGGTTTGGGAAAAAAAATTTAGGAGTGAAGAATATGTTCATTTTCTTGATGATAGTTATGCCTTCACATTGCCTTGATTGTAGTGGTTTTTGACATGCATATGATAAAAAAATTTGTGTACATTGAACATGTTTGGTTTGTTGTCTATCAGTTATATCTTAATAAATTTTTCTTTTTTTTTAAATAGCCTCCATAAGACCTACTAATCTCACTTCCAGGTATCTACTCAAGAGAAATGAAGATATCTTCATGGGAAAATCTGCACATCAATGTCTGTAGCAACTTCATAATCCTTCCAAATTGAGAGTCACCCAAATATCCATTATCTGGTAACTGAATAAATAAAATATGATACTTCCATACAATGGAAAGCTAATCAGGGACAAGAGAAATGAGCCAACTAACAACAGTTGAGTCACGTAACAAAATGAGTGAATTTTAAAGGCATTCTGCTGATTAAAAGAAGCCACATACATGATACTCCAGAAAAGGCAAAGCTACAAGAAAGAAAACAGATTGGTGGGTTCCAGGAGTTGTGAGGAATGGAAAGAGGTTGTTCGTATACGTGAGTAAGTTTTGGAAGACTTTTGAGATGACGTAAACATTCTGTAGGGAACTGTGGTGGTGGACATATAATTTTGCACTTGTCAAAATTCTTAGAAATGCACAAAGTGAATTTTGTTCTTTGTAAATTTGAAAAAAAACACAAATAATTACAAAAGGAGTGTTACATTAACAAAAGTACAAACAGATACCAACAATAGTAAACTTCTAATATGGGATGAAATGTGAGGACAATTCACAGAAGGTAAAAACTTCATTAGAAATCAACAAAATGCAAAACGAAACAGCAGTTATTAAATGTCATAAATTAACATTAAAATTTAATACTCAATGATGCAAAAACTGGAGCTTAGTCTGCAGTAAGAAAAGCGTGAAAAGCAATAAAGAAAAATATGTCAAGAAACTTTAGAATATTTGTTTTATCTCTAATTTACCTTTGGAAACTAAAAATACATAAGTAGTAGTAAAATTTATGTAAATAATGAAATATCTATGTAATGGAATATCATGTCTTTATTGAGCTCATAATAATTAATATTTCTTTTAATATTTAGAAAAGTGGTTAAAGCATTTGAAACAGATGAGTATATTTAAAGTATGGAGAATGAGCACCTCAGTGCTCACTTATACTCATTAATAAATTAGGAAATCTTTCAGTCAGGGTCTGGCAAAATGTAAGCCCTTTATCTACAATTTGACAAGCAGAGAGATACTAGTGTGCACTGTCAGGGGCTGGGGTCCATGAAAAACCATTTTCTTAAAGCCGGTTACTTTCACTATGGTTGATACCTCAGTAACTGTTCTACTTGGAGATAATACTCTCTATCCCATTATGAGTGGGAGATGACACTAGCTGAATTCACAGTGTAAAGAAGGGAGAGAGGTTTGATCTTGTTCTTTTACCTAGTCCTCTGTAGGTTCCTAGTTGCATTCCTGTCACTCATAAAGTGGGCTATTCTTCAGACTCTAAACCATGTGTTTCCAAAACAGAGCGACCAGATTCCTAGTCATTGAGTGACTTCATTGACACCTGATTCAAGTTCCCATTATAGGTGCATTGTAGATCCTAATAGTTTTTTAAAGATATACTAGAGACACATAAGTTTGGAGTTTGTCTTGATGAAGTCCTTTTTGAACAGAAGACCAGAGTTTATACTGCTTATTGGTTTTCTGATACCCTATCTGAATTGTATTCCAAAGGAAACCCTTGTGTTTTTGTGAAAATGAATGGGACAATTGAACTGAGGCTTAGAGAAAAACAAAGAATCATGTGGGCTTTGTAGCAAGAATACAAGACAGTTACAGCAGCTAATCCTTACCACAGAGATAGACCATTAAACTACTTTTCACATTTTGTGGTTTAATGGCATTCAGGGTATGGTATATAGACTGATTGTGTTGACTGGGTGTTGTTTTAGTCAGCTAGGGCTGCTCTAACAGAAATACTACAGAGTAGATGGCTTTAACAAAGGAAGGTTTATTCTTACACAGTCCGGTAGGTTGTAAGTCCATATTCAGGATGTCCACTCCAGGGGAAGGCTTTCCCCTTGTCGGCTCTGGGGGAAAGTCCGGCATTGCATCAGTCTTTGTCCAGGGAGCATCTTGACGCAGGAACCTCAGGTCTGAAGGACACGCCCTTCTCCCGGTGCTGCTTCCTTGATGGTATGAGGTTCCATCAATTCTCTGCTTGCTTCTCTTTCCTTTTATCTCTTGCAGGCTGAAAGGATTAAGGATGGGGCAAGCTATACTCCAGGAAAACTCCCTTTATAGCAGGGCAGGGAAGGGAAGTAATCCTAAGAAGGAATTTACAGCCCCACACTAATCCTTTAACATACAGTTTAGGGAAACCACAAAATGGAGGACAGTCACAAGATACTGGGAATCATGTCCCAGCCACATGGCTACACATATTTTGGGGGGGACACAATTCAACCCATGACAGGTGTCTTAGCTGGTAGAGACAGTTCTGCCTGTAGAGTTCTGGACTGATTTTGTTCACCGGGTATCTTAACTGATAGGAGGAATACAGACAGAGTGAGCAGCCCCCACTTGTCTGTATGTGGAGGCATACATGTTGCTGTGATGCTGGAAGCTATATCACTGGTATTTAGGTACCAGCAGAGTCACACATGGTGGACATGTTTCAAATGAACTTCCAGACTAAGACAGACTAGGTAGAAGAAACTAGCAGTCTACTTCTGAAGAGAATTAGCCAAGGAAAACTTTATGAATAGCAGTTGAATATTGTCAGATACAGTGAGAAAAGGATCCCTCACCCAGGATGAAAGGCACTAAGAAGACAACTGGAGAAGAGCTGCCTCCTCAAAGTAGAGTCAATCTTAATGATGTGGATGGAGTAAAACCTTTGGGATTTTCATTTGTTGATATGGCACAACTCAAAATGAGAATAAATAGTTGCAAACATCCATTAATAACTGGAACATGGAATGTATGATATATGAATCCAGTCAGCCAAGCCAATCTAGAAAAACTTGAAATCATGAAAATTGGAACAGAATACATAAAAATCAATATCCTGGGCATTGGTAAGCTGACACAGATGGGTAGGTCATGTTGAATCTGACAGTCATGGTCTGCTATTCTGGTAACGTAAACTTGAAGAGGAACAGTGTTGCATTCATCATCAAAAAGAAAATGTCAAGATCTGTCTATATGCCTACAAGGAAAGGCAGTTAATATAACTAAGGCCAAAGATGAAGAGACTGAAGATTTTTACCAGTTTCTGCAGTCTGAAATTGATCCAACATGCAATCAGAATGCATTGATAATTACTTGTGACTAGAAGGTAAAAGTTGGAAACAAAGAAGAAGGATCAGTAATTCAGAAAAATGGCCTTGGTGATAGAAACAATGCCAGAGATTGCATGATAGAATTTTGCAAGACTAATGACTTCTTCATGCAAATTCCTTTTTTAACCAACACAAATGGTAACTATACACATGGACCTCACCAGACAAAATATACAGGAACCAAGCGGACTATATCTGTCTGGAAATGGCAATGGAAAAGTTCCATATCAGCAGTCAGAACAAGAGCAGGTACTGACTGTGGCACAGATAATCAATTGCTCATATAGAAATTCAAATTGAAAGTGAAGAAAACTAGAACAAGTCCACAAGGGTGAAAGCATGACCTTGAGTATATCCCTCTTGAGTTTAAAGACCATCTCAAGAACAGATTTGGTGAGTTGACCACTAAACAACTTAAGACCAGATGAACTGTGGAATGACATCAAGGGCATCATCCATGAAGAGAGCAAGAGGTCATTAAAAAGGCAGGAAAGAAAGAAAAGACCAAAATGGTATTAGAAGAAACTCTGAAACTCACACTCAAGTGGAAAGCAGCTAAAGCAAAATGAAGGAAAGGTAAAGTAAAAGACATAAACAGAACATTTCAAAGAGCAGCTAAGAAGAGGAACAAAAGTATTATAAAGACATATGAAGGAGCTGGAAATGTAAAACCAGAAGGGAAGAATATGTTCTGCATTTCTCAAGCTGAAAAAACTGAAGAAAAATTCAAGCCTTGAGTTGCAATAATGAAGGATTCTACAGGGAAAATATTAAGCACTTTAGGGAGCATCAGAAGAAGATGGAAGCAACGTAAAGAGTCATTATATAAGAAAGAACTAGTAGGTGCTCAGCCATTTGAAGAGGTAGCATATGATCTGGAACCAATGGTACTAAAGTAAGAAGCTGAAACTGCATTGAAGGCATTGGCAAAAAACAAGGCTTCCAGAATTGGAGGAATACATATTGAGATGTTTCAGCAAACAAATGCAGTGCTGGAAGTGCTCACTCGTCTATGCCAAGAAAGTCGGAAGACAGCTACCTGGCTAACTGACTGGAAGAGATTCATATTTATGCCCATTCCAAAGAAAGGTAATCCAACCGAATGCAGAAATTACCGAACAGTATCATTAATATCACACGCAAGTAAAGTTTTGCTCAAGCTCATTCATAAGTGACTGCAACAGTATATAGACAGGAACTGCTAAAAATTCAAGCTGGATTTAGAAGAGAAGATGGAGCAGGGATATCACTGCTGATGTCAGATGGATTGTGGCTGAAAGCAGAGAATAGCAGAAAGATGTTTGCCTGTATTTCATTGACTATGTGAAGGCATTCAACTATGTGGGTCATAATGAATAATGGCTACCATTGCATAACAATGGAATTCTGGAACACTTAATTATATTCCTAAGGAATCTGCATATGGATCAACAGGCAGTTGTGTGAACAGAACAAGGGGACACTGTATGGTTTAAAGTCAGGAAAGGTGTGTGTCAGGGTTGTATCATTTCACCATATCTTTTCAATCTACATGTTGAGCAAATAATCTGAGAATGGGGATGAAACATGGATGTGCCAATATAACCCAAGCATCAAAGTGAACAATGGAAGTCAGCTCAGTTAATGGAGTCAGACTCTGGAGCCAGGCATAGTGCAGCTGTGGACTTAGTTGTTGGAGCTCATATATTACAGAGCAGTATGTGACAAACCAAAACACGTAAACAAGCAAATGTGTCATGAAGGGACAAACAATGACCTGAGATAGATCATCCACAATAATAGTTGGAGACTTCAACACTCTACTTTAAGTAATGGACAGATCATCAATAAAAAAGCTCAGTAAAGATATAGAAGATCATATTGCAACAGTTAACTAACTAGACCTTATCAACATAAAACTTTTTACCCATCAACAGATATGTAGTCTTTCTCCAATGCACATGGAACATTTTCCAGAATAGACCATGTGTTAGAAGGCAAGTCTCAACAAAATCCAAACAACTGAATTATTGCAAAGCAATTTCTTGGACCATAAAGTCATGAAAGTGGAAATCAGTAGCAGAAAAGACACGAGTAGAAATTTGAACTGGTGCAAACTGAACAAGACCTTGCTCAAAAAGCCACTGGTTATTGAAGAAATCATTGGCAAAATAAAGAAATTTATGGAATCAAATGAGAGTGAAAACACATTCTACCATAACCTATGGGATACAGCCAAAGCAGAGCTCAGTGGTCAATTTATGTCTATAAAACCACATTCAGAATGAAGAATTAGCCTACAGCTTAACAAGTAGAAAAAGAGCAACAGAGGAACCCCACAGGAACCAGAAGAAATTAGATAACAAAAATTAGAGCAGAACTAAATGAATTACAGGATAGAAGAACAATTAAAAATTTAACAAAACCAACACCTGGTTCTATGACAAGATCAACAAAACTGATAAACCATTGGTTAAACTTACAAAATAAAAACAGGAGAGGAAACAAACAACCTGAATAAGACAGGAGACGGGAGATGTAACAGCAGACCCAACTGAAATCAAAAGCATCATGGTAAAATACTACAAAAGACTGTACTCTAACAGATTTGAAAACCTAGAGGAAAGAAACAAGTTTCTAGATTTAAATCTCCTACAAAAATTATCACAACAAAAAGTAGAACAACTTAATAAACCCATCACAAAGGAAGAGATTGAAAATGTCATAAAAAAACTACCAAGTAAAAACAGTCCTGGCCCAGATGGCTTCACCAGAGAATTCTAACAAACTTTTACATAAGACCTAACTCAAACTAAGGATATTTCAAAGAATAGAAAGAAACAGAATACTCCCAAATTCATTCTATGAAGCCAGCATAACCAAGATACCAAAGCCAAGGAAAGATCCCACAAAAACAGAAAATTACAGACCAATATCACTCATGAACCTAGATGCAAAAATGTTCAACAAAATGGTTGCCAATGGAATTCAACAACGTATTTGAAAAAATAATAATAATTCACCGTGACCAAGTTGGATTCATACCAGGGATGCAAGGCTGGTTCACCATAAGAAAAATAATAATGTGGTAAACCACAAAAATATCACAAAGGATAAGAATCACCTGATTCTTTTCAATTGTTGCAGGAAAGGCATTTGACAAAGACCAACACCCATTCATGCTAAAAATTCTCAGCAAAATAGAAATATAGGAGAAATTCTTCAAAGCAGTAAGGGGTATCTATGCAAAGCCAATCAGCTACAACATCCTGAATAAAAAGACTGAAAGAATTCCCTTGAGAACAGAAACTAGGCAAAGTTACCCACTCTCACGATTTCTATTCAACATTGTGCTAGAGGTTCTAGCCAGAGCAGTTAGACAACACAAAGAAATGAAGGGTATCTGCATCAGCAAAGAAGATGTAAAAATCTCCCTATCTGCAAGTGATACGATTGTATATGCAGAGAATCCTAAAGAATCCATAAGTAAACTACTGGAACTAATAGAAGAGCTCAGCAAAGTATCAGGATATAAGCTAAATATAAGTAAATCAGTATGATTCCTTTATACCAACAAATGGATCATCAAAGAAGAAATCACCAAACGAATACCAGTTACCACAGCACCTAACAGATAAAACACCTAAGAATAAATCTAACTAGAGAAATAAGAGACATCTACAGAGAGAACTACAGGACCTTACTGCAGGAAACCAAAAGAGCCTTATATAAATGGAGAAAACTACCCTGCTCGTGAATAGAAAGACTTAACATTGTGAAAATGTATGTTTTACCAAAAGTGATCTCCATATACAATACAATCCCAATACAAATTCCAGTGTCATTTTATAAAGAGATGGAAAAACAAATCACCAACTTTGTTTAGAAAGGAAAGAAACCCTGGTAAGTAAAGAACTACTGTAAAAGAGGAACGCAGTGGGAGACCTCACACTACCTGATCTTAGAACCTATTACACTGCCACAGTAGTCAAAACAGCCTCGTACTAGTACAAAAAGACAGCTATAGACCAATGGAACACAGTTGAGAACCAACGATGCCACTATCCTCTTATGAACAGTTGATATTCAACAAAGGCCCTACTATTGTAAACTGGGGCAAAAACAGTCTATTTAATAAATATTGTTGGCAAAATTGGATACCCATCTGCAAAAACTGATGTAAGACTCATATCTCACACCTTACACAAAAACTAACTCAAAATGGATCAAAGACCTAAACACCAAACCTAAAATGATCAAGATCATGCAAGAAACAATATGATCAACAGTGAAAGTTCTAATGCATAGTTTAGATGGACTTCCAAAATCTGACAAAGCACGATCAACAGAAGAGAAAATAGATACATGGAAACTACAAAGAATCAAACACTTTTGCTCATCCAAAGAGTTTATCAAAAGAATTAAAAGATTACCTACAGAATGTGAAAATATATGTGGTGACTACATGTCAGACCTACGTCTGATCTCTATAATGTACAAGGCACTGCAAAATATCAACAAGTAAAAGATACGTAACCAAATTAAGTGGTGGGCAAAGGAGATGGGCAGAGACTTCACCAGAGGGGACTTCCAGGCAGCCAAAAGACACATGAGGAAATTCTCTCAATCATTAGCTATTAAAGAAATCCAAATCAAAACTACAATGAGTTACCATCTCATCCCAACAAGCTTGGCCATAATCCAAAAACACAAAACAACAAATGCTGGTGAGGCTGTGGAGAGACCAGAACTTCCCTACACTGCTGGTGGGATTGCAAAATAGTACAGCATCTTTGGAAAGCAATCTGGCACTTCCTTAAAAAGCTGGAAATAGATACACCATTTGATCCAGTAATTCCCCTGCTTAGAACTAATCCTACAGAAACCGAGGCTGTCACATGAACAGATACATGCACACGAATGTTTATCACAGCACAGTCTACAGTAGCAAAAATATGCCATCAATCTAGGTGCCCATCAACAGATGAATGGATAAGCAAACTGTGGAGCATATACTCAATGTAACACTATGGAATGATAAAAAAGAAAAAAAAGGATGATTTTAGGAAACATCTCATAACCTCATTTCAACTAGAAGACATTATGCTGAGTGAAATCAGTCAGCAGCAAAAGGGCAAACAATGTATGAGACCCCTGTTAGAAGGACTTAAAAATAGACTTATGTGCAAAAGAAAAGACTCTGACAGCCAATAGGGTGTGGCAGGAGGGAGAGGGTCAGTCATAGAGTAGATCTTTGATAGAAATTTGATTAGGTGAAAGCATTTACTGCACAACAGTAGAAAGCAGATCAACTGGACTTCATCATAAACTGAAAGCTCTTCTAATTTCAAATCAATACTGCAAGGACAGAATAGCACTGCCAGGACCAGGAGATCATGCTCTTAGTGGACTTAGAGCTCAGTTGGCACAATTACCCTCTTGCTAAGAGAGTCTTCTGCACCCCATATTGGTAAGTGGCACATGAGGTCTTCAAAACCAGCAAGCTGCCATCCAAGGTACGCCAAATGATCACATCACCAAAAACAAAGACATGAGGAAAAAAGAGCCTAGGAGACAGAAGGACCCATGTGAATGGGGTACTGTATCACCATGTGACCAGAAGAATCAGATGGTGCCCCACCACCACCAAAAACAGCTGTGATGGGGCACACAATGTTGAGTTTCAGTTGAGTTTCACAAGAAAAAGAGGGGTGCAGCTCAATAACTCTACTAAAAAACCACACTTGATGGTCTAACAGCCTGTGGGATCCCCTGGGGGAATGGTCCATAGACCAGATGCTGCCCACGTCTAGAAAACCCTAGTGAGGTGAATGCTTTGGAAGAAAAATGGACGAGACTCAGGGACACAATGTTACCTTACAGTGTGTGTATTTTATGGTTCTCTGCATTTAGAGGATGCTGTCCTACTGATCTCATTCCAGACAAGAGAGAAGAGGATGGAGAGGATGTGACAGGAGCTTCTTTAGAGGATACAACAAGTATAAAATGAAAAGGAAGAGTGTGTTGTCAGTGGACAAGGAGAATAGAGGGAGCTGTAGTTAGGAAGACATGCAAATTTAATTAGGATTGTATACTTTCGTGTAATCACATTTTAAAAAGTTTATTACAGTACAGTAGCAGATACAGGGAACAGGGCAGAATCTCTCCATCAAGAACCTGTCCAAAAATCATCAAGTGAAGGTGGGATATATAAGGGAAAAGATTTGCATGCAATTGCAAATACAGGTATAGGTGTCAGTGCCAGGGAAACAATATGATTGATTAGGGATGAAGAGGGGTATCCATTCAGGGGTCTCTTGGGTCTTTTGAAGATATATATCAGGAGCAGGGATTCAGAGTGCTATAGATCACCATCTGAAGCAGGGGGTCCTGACTGGCACCTGGTGTTTTCTATTGTTTCCTTATTTGTTTTGATGTTTCTGAAAAGCTTCGAAACCTGCAAAGACATGATTTCCATGGTTTTTCTCAGCTAATGCATGACTTTCTGCCAGCTCCTAGGTGAAATAAATCAGAAATTTTTAAGACAGAAGAAAAGTCAATTTCCAAAAAGAATTAACTCCTGGCTGTGTACCTTAACTTCCTTTAAAAAAAAGGGGGGATGGGTATCTAAAGCTTCTCTCCTGTTTGAGATTCATAAATAATAATATGATTATATACATACATGAATGAATACAGGTTATTGTTAGTAGACAGAATAATAGTGGATGAAATACAAATTGTTACGTTATCCTTCTGAAATTGTTCATTAAAAATTCATTGCTGTGGAGTCCATTTTGATTCCCAGTGACCATCTAGGACAGAGTTGGACTGTCCCATAACATTTGAGGAAACTGACTGCTATATCTTTCCGTGAAAGGTTCCTTTTGTGTTCAAACTGTTGACCTTTCAGTTAACATGGAGTGCTTAATTACTGTGTTCCTAGGTTTCCCGCTTGTTTATAGACAAAAGAAGCCAAGCCACCAAGTGATTAACTGCATTTTTTGAATATTAAAAGGTGAAAAATTTCAAAAGTCATTTCACATTCTGTCATCTTGAAACCATGACTGAAGTATAACTGATAAAAAGAAAGGAACAAATGAAGCAATTAAAGAAGAAAGGAAAGGAATGAGAGAGTGAAGGGAGAACAGAGGAAGAGTCTCTTCAGACTGATTATGTTTCTCCATCCTAGTTATACTAACTTACTGAACATTGGTAAAGTTCTCTAAGCACTATGATAAAACTTTCCATTTGATTAATTTTTCTTAACATTCATTAGCATATTCTTTCTATTTCAAACTGAGACATAATGTAAAAATAGAATCATATTGAAAATCACAAGGCAATATTAGAGCTGTTTCCACACAGCAGGCTTCAGTCTGGTATGGGACTGGGAGACCCGGGACCAGATGCCACATGGATATGGAGCAGAAGATCGTGGAACCTGGTGGAGCTGAGTAAATGGCTCTGCTGCTGGCAGACATGGGACTGGCCTTGGAGGCAGCAGGCCAGGAAGCTCTGGGCTCCCACAGCCTGACTGTTAGGGGCTGAGAGAGTACACCCACTGCTGGGAGAGGATTGGAGCCACATGTGCCAGTGAGGCTTCGGCTCAGGCAACTGGGCAAGTCCAGAGTGATTCCCCCCAGCAGCCGGGCAGTGATTGGAGCCTCACTGTGCCTGAGAGATCTGAGCTCATGCTACTGTGGGGAGCAGGCAGTGACTGCCAGTGGCTAGGTAACCATCATTGCTGCATGCGTCGTCAAGGCTTTGCCTCAGGGGAACCAGGAGAAGTGCAGTGATCACCCCAATGGCTAGGCAGCTATTAGAGCCAAGTACACGAGGGAGGTGTAAGCTCAAGTGACCCTGGAGGAGTGAAGTTATCACTCTAGCAGGTGGGCAGTTATTGGGGCCACATGCTCTGGGGAGATCTGAGCTCAGACAACATGGGGGAAGGGTAGTGAGTGCCAGCAGCTAGACAGCCAATAGTGCTGCATGCACCTGGAAGGCTTCAGCTCAGCTAAACTGTGAGTAGGTCAGAGACTACCTCAGCAGCTGAAAAGCCACTGGTGCCACATGTGCCAGGGAGAATTGGGCTCAGGTGACCTGTGGGAGGTGGAGAGATTGTGATGGCAGCTAGGCAGACAAAGACACAAGTGAGTGACCTCCCCCTCTCCCTACACTTGAGTCAGAGCCTGAGGGTCCTTGAGGGCTCTTCCCAAATCAGAGGCAGCTGCAGCAGCACTTGAGTCCTGCCCACCTCATAGTGGCTGTGAAAGCTCAGTCCCTGCACAAGCAAACCCCTCTCCTGCAGCCCAGAGGCAGAAACAGTGGTGGTGCTTCTGAAAGCAGCCATGACTACCCCACCCAGGAGCTGCTCTAGCATCAGCAGCAGCAGCAGATGAGCAGGACAGTAAGAGCAAGCAACAGAAAACAATCAGACCACATGGAGAACCTATGGCGCAGCCCCAACAGAGAGATGCCAGTCAGGCTAACTGAACTATTAAGTCTCTTTCACTGCAATGAATTCCAAATAGCTCGGAGACAACAATCTCTAAATACCTGAATAAGCAGACTATCACAGTTTCCTAAAACTCCCAAAATAAAGCATCAACAGATTTCCCAGATAAAGAAGAGTTCCTACAACTGTCAGAGACAGAATACAAAAGATGGTTGTACAAGGCTGTGCAAGATATAAGGAGAGAGATCAGGCAAAATGCAGCAGAGCACACTGAAAAATTAAATAAGCTGCAAGAAATACTTGAGCAGCAATGATCTGAAATTTGACAGATTAACAATAAAATCTCTGAGCTTGGTAACTCAATAGAAAGTCAAAGGAGCAAGATTGAGGAAGGCAGAATTAGTGATCCTGAAGACAAAGTGAATGACACCAGCATACATGAAGAAAAATCAGATAAAAAACTCGATAAGAGTGAAGAATCCCTAAGGGTAATGTGGGATTCTATTAAGAGAAGTCGTATCCATGTGATAGGAGTACCGAAACAAGGTGGGGTGACTGAAAATACAGAGCGAATAGTTGAAGATCTGCTGACAGAAAACTTCCCTGATATCATGAAAGATGAGAAGATCTCCATTCAGGACACTCATCAAACCGCACTCAGGATAGATCCCAAAAGAAATACACCAAGGTATGTCATAATCAAGCTCAATGAAACTAGACACAAGGAGAAACTACTGAGGGCAGCCAGAAATAAGCATAAAATAACCTGTAAAGGAAAATTACTACGATTAAGCTCAGACAACTCAGTTGAAATGATGCTGGCCGGAAGACAGAGGGTAACATATACAAAGCCTTGAACGATGGCACTTGGTTTGGCTGAAGGAAAAAACTGTCAACTGAGAATAATATATTGTGCAAAATTGTCTTTCAAATGTGAAGGTGAAATTAAGATTTGCACAGATCAACAGAATTTACAGACTTTGTAAGAAGCAAACCAAAATTACAAGAAATATTAAAGAAATTTCCTAGATTAGAAAGTCAATAGCATTAGATACATACTTAAACATGCAGCACTCGACAGAGCATCTAGATAACATCAGGAAAGGAAATCCAAAAATGAAACCAAAACCAAATCACAAAAGACAGAAATTCAGAGACCACAAGATAATTGACAACTGTATTATATGCAAAAAAGGGTCACAGAAAGGTTCACATAAACCTTCCAGATGTGGAGGAAGACAAGAAGATACACAGATACTGAAGTTTGGATTACTTTTAGATTAATAAAAGGGACTAAGAGAGTAACTGCAAAATAAACCTGTACTTCTACACATCAAAAAGTGCATACAAAATCACATCAAGAAAACGAACACTGAAAGCCACTAAAAGAAAATACATAAAGAAAAAACAGCACAGAAAGTGGAATGCAACAAAGGAACTGTCCACAACACCCTAAAAAAGGCATCAAAATGACAACACTAACATCACATTTATCAATAGTCATACTGAATGTAAATGGACTAATTGTACCAATTAAGAGAAGTAGAGTAGCAGATTGGATAAAAAAAATGACCCATCTATATGCTGCTTACAAGAGACACACCTTAGACTGAAAGATGCAAGTAAACTACAATTCAAGAGTTAGAAAAAAGATATCAAGCTAAAAACAATCCAAAAAGAGCAGGAGTGGCAGTTATAATCTCTGGTAAAATAGACTTTAAAGTTAAATCCACCATACAACATAAATGGGGTCACTAAGGTTAAAGGCTCAATTCAACAGGAGGACATAACCATACTAAATATCTACTCATACCCAATGACAAGGCTCCAAAATACATAAAACAAACACTATTTGCACTGAAAACAGAAATAGCTCCACTGTAATAACAGGAGATTTCAACACACCACTCTCAGTAAAGGACAGAACATTCGGAAAAAGGCTTAGCAAACACACAAAGTATCTAAACGCAACAATCAACCAACTTGACTTTATAGACATATTCAGAACACATCATCAGAACACTTTTCTAGTTTTATGGCTTTGTGGTCTGGGAAGAACTTTGTATTATTTCAATATTTTGAATTTTGTTGAGTATTACTCTGTAACCCAATATGTGGCCAATTTTGGAGAATGTTTCACATGTATTGGAAAAGAAGTATACTTGGCTTCATCCTGTTTTTCTGGAAAAATAGCACCTACCTAACCTAGTAATCTCAGAGACAGAACAACTAAATAAACCCATTACAAAAGCAGAAATTGAAAAGGTAATTTAAAAGCTTCCATCAAAAAAAGCCCTGACCTAGATGTTTTCACAGCAGAATTCCATCAAACATTCAGAGAAGAGTTATCACCACTACTTGTAAAGGTATTCCAGAGTATACAAAAGGGTGGAATACTCCCAAATTATTCTATTAAGGTAGTATAACCCTGATACCAAAGCCAGGTAAGCCAGCCACCCAAGTGCCATCGAGTCAGATCTGACTCATGGTGACCCTAGGTAAAGAGACAGCACAAAAAAAGGAAAATTAGAGACCAATATGCCTCATCATCTTAGACACCAAAATCCTTAACAAAATCCTAGATAAGAGAATTCAACAACACATCAAAAACATAGTTCATGCCAGGAATACAGGGATGATGTAACATAATGAAAACAACACAATCAACTACATAAACAAAAGATAAGAACCACCTGATTCTATCAATCAACACAGAAAAAACATTTCATGAAGTCCAACACCCACTCATGTTAAAAACTCTCAGCAAAATAGTAACAGAAGAGAAATTCCTCAGCATAATAAAGGCCATCTACACTATACCGACAGGTAACATCATATTTAATGGAGAGAAGTTGAAAACATTCCCCTTAAGAACAGGTAGAAGATAAGGATGTGCTTTGTCACCACTTCTATTCAACACTGTTCTGAAGGTCTTAGCCAGAGCAACTAGACATGACAAGGAAATAAGGGCCTCCAAATTGGCAAAGAGGTCAAAGTATCACTATTTGTGGATAATATGATCTTATACACAGAAAGCCCTAAAGAATCAACCAAAAAGCTATTGGATCTCATAGAAGACTTCAACAAAGTATCAGGATATGAGATAAACACATAAATCAATGGGATTCCTATACACCAACCAAGAGACAACCAAAGAGGAAATCACTACATCATTACAATTTACTATAGCCCCAAGACGACAAAATACCTGGGGATAAATCTCACCAGAGACGTAAAAGACCTCTACAAAGTAAACTACAAGTCTCTGTTGCAATAAAAGAAAAATGATTTACACAAGTGGACAAATCTACATTGCTCCTGGGTAGGAAAACTTAATATTGTGAAAATGTCCATGCCACCCAAAGCAATCTATACAAACAATGGAATCCCAATTCAGCTTCCAACAACACTTTTTAACAAGATGCAAAAATAAATCACCAAGTTCATATGGAAAGGAAGGAAGGCACAGATAAATAAATTATTACTAAAGAAAAGGAACAAAGTAGGAGGCCTCACAGTCTCTAACAAAATGGTGTTGGCATGATTCAATATCCACCTGCAAAAAAAATGAAGCAAGACTTATCTCACACCATGCACAAAAACTAATTCAAAATGGATCAAAGACCTAAATGTAAAAGCTAAAACACTAAAATTCTTGGAAGGAAAATTGGGAGGATGATGAAAGTGGCTAATTCACGGCATCAACAGTCTACCTAAAAAACACCAACAGCCTTCAATCATCAGAAATGAAAATAAATAATTGGGAACTCTTAAAAATTAAACACTTATACCCATCCAAAGCCTTCATCAAAAGAGTAAAAGGAGTACCTACAGAGTGAGAACAAATATTTGCCCACCATGCTTCTGACTGCTACCTAATCTACAAGATACTGCAAAACCTTAATAAGAAAATGACAAACGACCCAATTAAAAAAATTCACAAATGACATGAACAGATACTTCACCAAAGAAGACACACAGATTGTCAACAGATACATTAAGAATTTTTCATGATAGTTAGCCATGAGAGAAATCCAAGTCAAAACCACAATGAGATATCATCTCACCCCAACAAAGATGACAATAATCCAAAAAACACAGAATAATAAATGCTGGTAATGAATATCACTGGAACGGACACTTGCACGCCAAAGTTTATTGCAGCTCTCTCACAACCTAGGTGCCCATTAACAGATGAATGGTTAAACAAACTGTGGTATATTCATACAATGGAATACTATGCAATGATAAGAAACAACAATGACTTAGAGGAATACCTGTCAACATGGAACCATCTATGCTGAACGAAATACACCAGACACAAAAGCACAAATTTTGTGTGAGAGCATTGTCATAAGGACACAGTTAATAATTTAAGCACAGTAGAAATTAATATTTGATGGTTACAGTGGGTGAGAGGGCAAGGAAGAAGAGGGATGTTTTACAAATTAGATAGTGGTTAGGATCAGGGACGGATAAAGGATGTGACAGAATGCGCTAGAAGTGAGATACTCACAGCTACTCATCTTCAAAGCCAAATTGTCTCCTTAATGTGGACCACCTCTTTGAAGAACAGAGAAACAGGGTCTGGGATTGGGGGGACATGCTCTCAGGGTACATCTAGACTATTTGGGATACCCAAGGTTTTTCTCTCTCCCACTCTGAAGACATCACCCCACATACCACTTGAGTGAGTGGCAACTTGGGTCTTAAAAGCTAGCAAGCTCCATCTAAATAGCACCAAGTGATCCCAATCCACCTGTCCTGAGGACAGGAGAAAACCATGAGCCCACCAGATGGAAGGGTCCATACGAGCCACAGCTTGCTTCAGCATGGGACCAGAGGAACTGGATGGTGCCTGGCCACCATCCAGCCTGGTTAGGGTATGCAGAATGGAGCTCGGGACACAGCAGGAGGTGGAACAGAGGGCAGAGCTAGAACTCTACCAAAAGACCACACTTGATAGTCCTTCTGAACAGACGGCCCCCTGGGTGCTTGGCCCCCAGACTTTCTAACCCCAAACTGCATCCAGCACCAGGAACAGCTTCCCAGGTGAAGGCTGACCTGGACCATACCAAAACATAGAGTGGTCTTGGAGGAAAACAAACATGTGAAAATGTCCATGATGCTGTCTGAGGGGCATTTTACTGGAGCCGAGTTGATGGGTATGGAAGGCCAGACTTTTATCAAAAGGTCATGGGACGTTCCGAACAAAAAGGGAAGTGTGCTATCATGTGAGTGTGGAGGAGGACACCTGGAATAGTATAGAGGTGAATGTTCTGGTGTTGTATGGCAACATGATACAGACTATAAAAAATTGTTCTTAATTCACAACAAAAAGAAAACCTTTGGTTTATCTAATTATTTAGAAATGATGTTATATGTGTATGCATATAAAATGTTGTATTTCGTCATGTCCAAAAGACAATGTCTGCAAAAATCCGGATGTTATTAAAAGCAGAATATAATGACATTGTTGTATTTATTTCAGAAAGTCAGCAGTTCAAACCAACCAGGCACTCTTTGGAAACTCTATGGGGCTGTTCTACTCTGTTCTGTAGGGTTGCTGTGAGTTGGAATCAACTAGATAGCATGGGGTTTCAGTTTTCATTTCTTTCTAGAGTTTTTTAGATGAGATAATAGTAGTTACCATTTCTTATGCTCACGACATGCTAGAAATTCTACAAAGCATTTTTTGAGACTATTGAGATCTAGATATGTATAGCTATATAGAGATACATTTTCAAAGCCTAGTTGCATAGTGTCTAAGGGCTACAGTTGGTAACCAAATGTTTGAATCCATTGTCTCTTCTTTGGAAACCCTAGGGAACAGCTCTATTCTCTAAGGTCACTATGAGTCAGAATGGACTCAGTAGTAACAAGATTTTGGTATCACATACAAATAACATATGTACATGCATATATACAGAAGTGTATAGAAATACAAATAATGATCAAATGCATTGCGATCGAGTCAATTCTGACTAATAGTGGCCCTACAGGACAGAGTACAACTGCCTCGTCAGTTTTCCAAGGAGCACCTCGCATATTCAAAGTGCTAATCTAGGTAGCCATAGCACTTAACCACTATGCTACCAAAGTTTTCTGGTATAAAAATACACATAGAAGTAAATATAAATATATACATAGAAGTATACACAAATGTTATTCTAGGTATTATACATAAACATATGTAATACAATACAAAAATTAACATATATACATATTTATGCATATATACAAACAAGGTCTGGCAATTAAGTTCTTGAACTCAGCCTAGAGAAAGTGCTGCATACCTCACTGCTGAATATCACTACCATCACCTTTGAAGTACTCTACTTATGAAGCTGTACACTAATGCCAGTGCCTGACACTGCACTAGTGCCAGTGCACTAATGCCCGTCAAAGCAATTTTGGAACCCTTTTTCTGGAGTGTTCATCAGATTTTCAAGGAGCATCTAGTGTATTTAAACTGCTAACCTTAGCAGCCATAGCACTTAACTACTATGCTACCAGGGTTTTCATGCACAAAAATACACATAGAAGTCAATATATATACATATACAGAGATACACACAAATACTATTCTAGGTATTATATATAAGCATATATAATGCAATACAAAAAGTCACCTATATGTATACATGTGTACACATATTTATATATACATGTGGAAGTTTGACAAGTTTGTGAACTCATCTAGAAAAAGTGCTACATACCGCATTAGCCAAAGCCAAGCCAAGTGCCATCAAATTGGATCCACATTGCTGAATATTAATCACTGTGGTGACCTTCAAAATATTTCTCATAGAAAGCTGTGCACCCAAGCCAGTGCCTAATTCACCCATCAAAGCACACTTTCTAGTAAGAGTTCACGAACTTAATGGTCATAACTCATATGTCGACAGCTGTGATGGACATTCCAAAAAATATATATTTCCAGAACTGCTTTGAAGAGTACCTTGAAAGTGACTTCAGTGATATTCAGTAATGAGGTATGCAGCATTTTTTCTAGGATGAGTTTGCAAACTTGTCAGACCTCATACATAATCTAAAATGTTTGTAATAACCCTTCAAGTTAGCTTTGTTGTTCTATTACAGAAAATTGGTGAAGTTAAGCAATTGATCTCATCATATCAAACAGTGACAAAGATAGAATTTTCACTATATAAATTGTAGTCTAAGCATTCTAAAATAGTATGTTTGCCTAATTATGTACATGAAGATCCATGCAACAACTAAATAAATGTATGTGCATATGTGTGTAAAGAAGCAATTTAAGCAAACACACTGGCCATTCACAGCATTCACATTATGTATCACATAACCAGAGAATAAACTTAGAGATCACCGTGGCTGCATCTGCGGGAGAGGAAGATGCACTTTTGCAGACATGAAGTTGAGTGGCACATAAAGAATTAGCTGATCTCATGTGGGGCAAATTTAATCTCATGGATAGACTTAAAAGAATGAGAAATCATGTGAAAATAGATTGTCTGCAAATAATTTTTTGAGGTGGCAGAAGTATTAAGACTTACATGAGTCATTGCTGGGTTACCTTATAGACATTAATAACAGAGCTAGAATTTATCAACTTTTTATTTCAGGAGTCCACTGTAATAACTTGAGTTATCATGACATTAGAAATGTGATCTGCAAGGCAGAGTCAAGATGGTGGACTAGTCTAGTGTCTCCCTAAATCCCACTGGAAACCAAGATCTGAAATGATAATTAAACAGAGTCTCTGGACACCTAATAAGCCCTGGGATGAGGCATAGGGCTGTTAATTTGAATTTCATACTACTGAATGCAAAACCTCCTCTCTTTCACTGACTCCACTCTCAGCAAGTACAGGCTTGCACAGACCAAAGGTAACTCACTGTTTTGATTTTTTTTTTTTTTTCTCTGTCTTGGCCGGCAGGCAGAGCTGGGACTTGACTGGCCGATGGTCTCAGATGCACTACTGGTGGGACTGGCAAGCATAATTGTCAGGTTCTGAGAGGCTGGCTTTGGACTCTATACACCTCAGCTCCTCTGGCCTATTTTTTCTGCCTCTGCCATGTGTTAGCTGTACAGATGCACTTGTGCAGGATGCCATCTTGACCCACTGGGAAATGGAGAAGCCCAGACAGAGGCCCCAGTTGGACTTTGTTCCTAAGCTGGGAGGTGGTGTCTGCCAGGGGGAGAGTGCTTTTCCAGCAGGGGGGCAATGTTTTGCACAGTGTTGCCTGGGGCTCTGGCCTAGCAGTGGAGGATGTGGACTCTGGGCATTTTGGCACTCAGCCTCTCTTTCTGCTGAGAGCCTGGTCCTGGCCAGCTGGCGAGCTTGTGCAGGATGCCATCTTGTTTTTCTGGGAGGCAGAGTCATCCATAAGGAAGCCTCAGCTGGACCTAATTCCTGGCCTGGGAGGCAATGCCTACCCAGAAGAGACTACTTTCTCAGCAGAAAAGCAGAATTCTACACAGTATCACCTAGAGCTGGGGCCTGACAGCAGAAGCCAGCAGGCCAGTAGCCTTTCTGTATTTTCGGCTAGTTTATGACATCTGGGGTTCAATATAGAAGTGCTTACTTTGCCAGCTGGGAAGAGGGACATACACACCTGAAAACCTGACTGACTTTGGAAGTTATTAAATACTTTTTACTTCTCATTTTAAGATGGCCTAGAGAAGCAATTGTGGTCCATCTTCACAGCATCTCTCCCAGACTGTATTGACCCACATGAAGTCCCAAAAGCAACAAATGTTGGAGAAGACAGTAACCCAGCAATCACCCATGGCATCAGAAGGCCCCCAAAAGAAACCACCTCAAACTTCCCAGATGAAGAAACTTTTCTGAAACTATCAGAAGGTGAATACAAAAGTGTTATATGTAGAGCCCTCCTAGACATTATACACAATGCAGCAGAGCAAAATGAAAAATTAAGCAAGCTGTTTGATCTGATGGAACATTAGTACTCAGAAATCCAACAGATCAAGAACAAAATCGAAGACATAGAAACTTCAATTCAAAGCCAAGAAAATAGATTCGAACAAATGGAAAAGAGAATTTCTGATATGGAAGACAGAGCTACTGACTCCAGTATCTATCAGGAGAAATCAGAAAAAATAAACAAGAAAAATGAAGAAGCATTAAAAAGCATGTGGCACTCTATTAAGAAGAACAATTTACGATTAATTGGAGTTCCTGAGCAGGGTGAGACACTTGAGAACACAGAGAATATTGTTGCTGAGTTGTTGACAGAAAACTTCCCAGAAATTACAAAAGAAGAGAATGTAGATATCTAAGATATGTATCGAACACCACTCAATACAGATCTCAATAGAAACACTCCAAGACATATTATAATCAAGCTTAACAAAATGAAACATAAGCAGAAACTCTTAAAGGCAACAAGGCTCAAAGTAAAGCTAACATTCAGAGGGAAACCCTGTAGGCTTTCATTGGATTTCTCAGCAGAAACAATGCTGGCATGGAGACAGAGGCAAGGCATACTCAAAGCCTTAAAGGAGAAAAATTTCCAACCAAGAATTTTATGTCCTGCAAAACTATCTTTCAAATATGGAAATAAAATTAAGACATTCCCAGATAAACAGAAATTCAGAGACTATAAAAACCAAACCAAAGGTACAAGAAGTACTGAAAGGATCTCTTGGCTTAGAAGAACAAAACTACTAACTTTATATTTTAGAAGGACACATTATCCAGAATCCTACTCAGTTAGGCAAGGCCCCAAACACAGTTAAAGCTACAATAGTGAAAGAAATGATTTAGTGATCATATCATGTAAACTATGATATCATCATATTAAAAAGAGGGATGTACTATAGTCGTTATAGCCCTTCCAGATGGAGAGAAAGTTGACAGGACTGGTAGCGATCAAAATTTGGGTTGTATACAGTATATTTAGCGGGATCATAGGGGCAGCCGTAAAGTATAATAAAAAAGCAACACACCGTATCAGAAAATGTCATACAGGAGTTTCAACAACCATAAAACCAACCCTGAAAAAAATAAAAAATCAACTCACAAAGAAGGTCACAGAACAGATTAATAAGAACAACAGAGAAAACATCAACACAAAAATAAACAAACCACAATGGCAGCGCTGAAATAATTACATTGAATGTAAATGGACTGAATGCTCCAGTAAAGAGACATCAAGTGACATCTTGGATCAAAAGACATGACCTGTCTATATGTTGCCTACAAGAAACTCACCTTAGACTTAAAGATAGGAACAAACCGAAAATTAAAGGATGGAAGAATATATATCAAGCTGACAATACACAAAGAAGAGCAAGTGTGGCAATTCTAATCTCAGATAAAATCCATTGTTATGTAAAATCCACTGTAATGTAAAATCCACCATCATGGACAAGGATGGACACTATTTGTTGCCGAAAGGTTCAATACACAAGCAGGACTTAACTATATTAAATATTTATGCACCTAATATTGCAGCACCTAAATGCATCAAAGAAATACTGACTATACTCAAAAAGGAGATAGATCACTCCACAATAATAGGAGGAGACTTCAACACTCCACTCTCAATATTGGACAGATGATCTAGAAAAAAGCTCAACAAAGACACAGAAAACCTTCTTGCCACAATTAACCAAATAGACCACATCGACATATACAGAACTACAGAACTTTCTTTTTTATTGTTATTTAATAAAAAATGAAAGTGTACGTACTCTGTGCTTACAATACTGAGTTAAGAGAGGAGGAGTGCACAAGTTGGGTGGAAGTCCCATTAGAATTGATCTTCTTACTAATGTGTATTGTCACCAATTTCACCCAACCAAATTTCTAACAACTATCTAATCTAAACCCTCACCCCTCGCCCTTCCACCCTCCCATCCTCCTCACCCTTGTAGCCGTCAAAGAGTCTTTTCTGTTATGTATGATTATGCTTTTAAGTTCTTATCGTAGGGGTCTCATTGTCCTTCTGTCGCTGACTAGTTTCACTCAACATAATGTCCTCCAGTTGAGACCAAACTGAGAGATATTTCCTGCTATCATCGTTGTTCTTTATCAATGCATAGTGCCCCATTGAGTACATATACCAAAGTTTACCTATCTGTTCTTCTGTTGTTGGGTATCTGGGTTGATTCCATCTTTTGGCTATTGTGGACTGTGCTGCAATGAACATTCATGTGCATGTATCAGTTGGTGTGAATGACCTTGATTCTGTAGGATGGTGCAACCTCTTTGGAAAGCTATCTGGATCTCCCTTTAAAAGCTGGATCTAGATATACCATTTGATCTAGTAACTCCACTGCTTGGAATATACCTAAAGAATCAAGGCCACTCACACCAACTGATGCCAGCCAGCCAAGACACATGCACACAAATGTTCATTGCAGCACAGTCCATAACAGCAAAAAGATGGAATCAATCCAGATGCCCAACAACAGAGGAATGGATAGGTAAACAACGGTATATATACTCAATGGAACACTATGCAATGATAAGAACAACAATAATAGCAGGAAACATCTCTTAACCTGGTTTCAACCGGAGGATGATATATCGAGTGAAAGTAGTCAGCAACAAAAGGACAAATATTGTAGGAGACTCTTACGATAAAAACTTAAAAACAGACTTATGCATAGAAGAAAAGACTCTTTGATGGCTGCAAGGGTGGGGAGGGAGAAAGGGTGAGGCAGGGAGAGTTTAGATTAGATAGTTCATAAAAATGTAGTTGGGTGAAATCGTTGACAGCACACATTAGAAAGAAGATTAATAATAACTGTACTTCAACACAATTCGAGTACTCCTCACATCCTAACACGGTATTGCAAGGACAAAGTAGCTGGGGAGGGGGTCAGGGACCATTCTCTCAGGTGAAACTGAGGCCAGTTGGCACAGCTAGCATTTTGCTAATGAGGACTCTCTGTATCTCTCATCAGTGAATGGCATCTGGGGTCTTAAAAGCTTCCAAGCTGCCATCTGAGGGTACAGCAAATGGTCCCAACTCAACATGAACGGATGATCACTGAGGATAAGAATGACATGGGGGAAAGGGAACTCAGAAAATAGAGAGACCTACATGAGTGAGTCTCTACATCGACTCCTGACCAGAAGAACCAGATGGTGCCTGGCCACCACCGGTCATAGCCAAGATGGAACTCACTAAGTTGAGTCTCACTGGCAACAAGAGAATAAATAGGGGTGCACCCTGAGATCTCCAATAAAAGACCGCCATTGATGGTCCAGAGGCTTCAGAGATCCCCTGGGATCATGGCTCCTGGCCCTGATGCTACTCCTGTCCATAAATCATAATGAAGGTTAACTTTGGGGACAGCAATGGATTGGACTTGGTGAGGAATAGTGTATCTTGTGGGAATTTTATGGTTCTATGCATATATAGGATGTCATCCTGCTGACCTCTTGCTGGAGAAAGAGGAGTGGGTGGAGAGAAGGGGATAGGAGACTGTTGGTAGGATAGGACATGTATGGAGCAGAGAGGAGGGGTGTACTTTCACCAGGCAGGGAGAGTAGTGGGAGCTGAGTATAGGTGACCATGCAAATTTATATGGGAATGTACATTTTCAATCATAACTTAAAAAAAAGAAATGTGACCTTCTTATATTACTTGCAGTATGTCTCACTTGCACTTTACACACTTTATTTAAGAGGAGGTAGAAAGGAAAATGTACTTGTCACTAAAGGGTAATTTTTACAACCGTGAGACAACTACTCACAGGCTCTTTTATATTAGAGACTAGCAGAAATTATTTCTACCTAGAGATTCACCCTTCTAAGAATCTTGCTCCCAAATTGACTTCAGCCTCATGTGACTAGTGTGGCATTAGCTTCTCATGCATATCTATTCACAGACAAGATTTCTGAGCATTTTTTAAAGTTATCATTAGATTTTCATAAAGTAACTTTTTATTCTTTCTGTAGACTCTGTGAAAAATGTCATTGTTTCTAGTCACATTATAATTGCTGTAATAATATGGTTTCACCAAACCAAAAGAACAAACTCATTGCTGTTGAGGTGATTTCCAAATCATAGAGACCACACAGGACAGAATAGAACTTTCCTATAAAGGTTTCCCAGGAGCTCCTGGTAGATTTGAACTACCAAGCTTTTGGTTAGCACTTAACCACTACACCACCAAGGTTTCCAATGATCAGTTACCACCAAATCAGCCCAACTCATGCAACCCTGTGTGTGTCAGAGTGGAACTGTATTCTATACGATTTTCAAGGCTAATATTTTTTACAAGTTTTCTATTTTCTTTTTCTTTTTTTTTGTACTGTCAATGAAGATTTACAGAGAAAATTAATTTCTCATTAACAATTAGTACACATATTCTTTTGTGACATTTGTTGCCATCTCCATGACATGTCAGCACTCTTCTCTTTTCCAAAATTGAATTCCCCATTACTGGTTTTCTGGTCCCTGCCTGCCTACTTGCCCTTGTCCCTGGGCTGGTGTGCCTCTATAGGCACCTTCTGTGTTATGGGCCTGTTTAATTTTTGACTGAAGGGTGAACCTCAGGAATGACTTCAGCACTGAGTCAAAATTGTATCCAGGGCCATACACTCAGTGTTTCTCTAGTCTCTGTCAGACCAGTAAGCCTGTTTTTTTTTTTTTTTTTTTCCTGGTGGGTTAGAATTTTATTCCACATTTTTCTCCAGCTCTGTCTGGGACCCACTACTGTGATTATTGTCAGAGCTGTCCATAGTGATAGTTGGGCACCATCTAATAGTACTGGACTTGGTAGCATTCTACTAGTAGAACTACTAGTCCTTTGGGCTTACTAGCATCTTTGGTTTCCTTCATCCTCTCTGCTCCAGATTATGAAGGACTTGTGGGTCATCTTAGATGGCTGCTCACCAGCTTTTAAGACACAGGGTGCTACTAACTAAAGTAAAACATAGAATATTTTCTTTATAAACTATGTTTTGTCACTTACTCTGTATGTTCCTGGAGATCAATGGTTAATTATTGAAAGTGTTTCACCAAGATTTTCTTCTGAATGCCACTGGGTAGACTAGAACTTCCAGTCCTTCAATCAGCAGCTGAGAGCATTAACCATTTGCATCATCCAGAGACTACAGCTTTAATAGTAAATACAGCAAAATGTTGAAATGTAGCAAGGCTACCACAGAAGTCCCCTGCATGTGCCTGCTGAAGTGGTAACATGGGTGTAGACAATGATGGGACTAAGGTAATAAGCGTTTAAGGAATAGAATATTTCTTGTTATCTAGTGCCTAGTGTAGCCCTGATTCAAGGCAACACCATGCATCTTGGGATCAGACCATTGTGATCTATAATGTTGTCATTAGCTTTTTTGTTGGAAGTGCAGTGTCAAATCTATCTAAATCCAGTGTGCTACAACCGGGATGGCACAATACAAATGACAAGTTAGTAGATAAATGCTGTGGTACATACAGTGGACACTGCTCAGTAATCAGAATAAATGAGCTACAGATAACACTAACCACTTGAATGAATCTCAGATAATTATACTGATGAAAGAAGCCAGAACCTCCCTCTGACACAATGAGTCTTATGCAACAAAGACAAGTTGGGGAGAGTGGAAGAAAACTTTTGGGAGTGATGGCTATATACATTGTTGTGATTGTGGTGATGACCTTAGATTGTCTAGATTGTGGTGGCAGTTTCTGACATACACATGACAAAACTTAGCAAACTGCAATTTGAATATGTTTTAGTTTATTGTATGTCAATTATACCTTGATTAGTTTGACTTTCTTTAACATAGTCACTGTAAGACCTAGTAATTTCACTCCTACTCAAGAGAAATGAAAACATCTTCATGCAAAGGCTGCATATCAAAGTCTGCAGAAGTTAGCCAAATTGGAAACTAGATGAAAATGGAAAGCTAGTCAGTAACAAAAGAAATACAGCAACTGTCAACAATTACAATTGATTTACTTAACAAAATGGATGAATCTTAAACGCATTTTGTGTACCATTTGCATGGTACTTTGGAAAAGGTAAAACTACATAAAAGAAAAGAGATCAGTTGTCAGCAGTAGTTGTGGAGATGGAAAAGAAGTTGTCTGTACATAGAAGTCACATGGGGAGAATTTTAGGGTGAAACAACTGTTCTGTATGGAACTGTGGTTGTGGACATAGAACTCTAAGCATTTGCAAAATCCTTAGAAATACACACAACAAAAAGTGAATTTTGCTGTCTGTGATTTTTTTAATCACAAATAGTTACAGAAAAAAGTTACTCATCTTAACACAGCAAAAGTACAGACAGACTGGTGAAAACAATACCAAAGTTTCTAACATTTTGAAGTGCCGTCAAGACAGCTCCTCCTCATAGCAACCTTATACACAAGAGAGCAAAACACTACACAGTCTTGTGCCATCCTCACAACTGTTGCTATGCTTCAGTCCATTGTTGCAGCTACTGTGGCAATCTATCTTGTCGACGATCTTCCTCATTTTTTGCTGACCTTCTATTTTACCAAGCATGATATCTTCTCCAGGGACTAATCCTTCCTGATGACATGTCCACAGTGTGTCAGACATAGTCTCACCATCCTTGCTTCTAAGGAGCATCGTGGTTGTACTTCTTCCAAGAAAGATTTTGTCTTTCTTTTGACCATTCATAGTACATTCAATATTGACATTTCAGTTTGCCAGTGCCACAATTCAAAGACACTAATTCTTCTTCAGTCATCCTTATTCATGGTCCAGCTTTCAAATGCATATGAAGGGACTGAAAATACCTTGGATTGAGTCAGTCACACCTTAGCTCCTTAAGAAACCTTGGTGACATGGTCATTAAGCACTGTATTTGCTAACCAAAACGTAGGCAGTCCAAATCCACAAGGTTCTCCTTGGAAATTGCAGGGGACACTTCTGCTGTGGCATATTTTCTCTGCCCCATAGAGTCACTGGAAGCCGTGCTGGCAGAATGGTTAAGTGATACAGCTGATAACTAAAAGGTCAGCAGTACAAATCCACCAGGCCCTCCTTGGAAACTCTATGGGATAGTTCTACTCTGTGTTATACAGTCACTGTGAGCCAGAACTGACTCAAAGGCAATGGGTTTTGTTTCCTCATAGGGTAACCATGAGTTGAAGTTAACTCAGTGGCTTCTAATAGGACATGACATGTGAAGATAAGCCACAAAAGATAAATACTCATATATTTCATCTTCCTAAATTTAGGAAAATTTTTGGAAGAACAGATCACAAACTTATTGAAAATAATTATTACAATAACAAAAATATATAAACAATGAAATGTATATATAATGGAATATCATGTATTTATTAAACCATTAAACATGTATTTATTGAGAATCTGTTTAAAGTTGGAAAAATGCTTGTAACAGTAGAAGTGCATGAGTATGTTTACAGTTTGGAGAGCGGTAGAGCTCATGGCTGCCACTTTTAAATCCCCTTAGGTTTTTGTCTCCTCACTACCTACACATATGCATTAACAAAAAATGGAGATCATGCCATCATATCCCGGCCAGGTGGAAACTCTCCATCTATATCCTAGATGAAGACAGTTCCTGGCATGCGCCGCCAAGAGCTGGGGTTTGTGAAATGCCATTTTCTGAGAATCACATGTCCAGTTCTGGGTGATGCCTCAACAAGTGTTCTGCTTGGGAAATGAGACCCTCTACCCTATAATGAATGTATGACTCAGAGTGGGCTATGAAAGAAAGTCAGTGGCGTGAGTGGCTGATGCAGCAGAGGAGGACATGCTGTGCAGACCCGAAGGGAGACAGCGCTTCCTGGATGGACAGAGTGTGAGGGAGGGAAAGAGATTTGATCTTGCTCTTTTACCTAGTCCTCTGTGGATTACTGGTTGCACACCTCTCATCCACAATGTGGGCCATGCTTCAGACTCTGAACTATATGATTTCAAAATACAGTGACAAAATCCTTCGTCCAGGATTTATGGTTTTTCTAAAACTTTTTACTGCAGTGATATGTCTGATCCATGTTTCTACAATAAGTGCATTGCAAATCTTAGTTAGTTTCTAAAGACACACTAAAGAAACAGTAGAAGTTTGCAATCTGTTCTGACAAAGTACTTTTTGAACAGAAGGACCTAATCTACAGTGCACGTCAGTTTTCTGATGCCCTACTTGAAGCATGCAGTGGTATGATCCTGATTTTGCCAATTTCAATGGAAACTCTCAGATTCTTGTGAAAATGGGGGGAATAATAGGAATGAAGTGTTAAGGAAAAAAATAATCATGTGGCTTTGAAGGAAGAGTACAAGACAACCATAATAACTAATCCTCACCATGGACATAAAGTCTTAAACTATTTTCCATAATGTGGGGCAAGTTGCATGCAGGATATCTCCACACAGCCATTGCAAGTCCGTGTAACCTTTGATTTTAATTCTGGTTCAAGGAAAGGAGCAACTGAATGCAGGACTGATTGATAAATCCACCAAACTGAAAGACCAGAAGGACAGAGACAAACCCTTGGGATTAGATAAGTTAAAAAAATCACGGTGAACACATACTGTGAGGAGGGTGTTTCTACGGAGTAACTGTCCATCTTCATTTGTATGAGCTGTACCTACCGTTCCAGAGTGAAATCATGTTGTGGAAAGCTGGGATGGTCGATGACACTGAGCATGCTGTTAATCTGTAAATCATTTTATTGACAGCACAATCATTTCATTGTAAAATAAATGCAAAAAAGAGTACAGATTAGATTATTTTTTGTGCTAGAATGAGATTTTAGAAATTACTAGAAATATTGTAGATCTTAGAGCAATGGAGTATTTTTAATTAAGCTGGTAGGATTATTAACCCATATTCTTATGCACGCAAGCATGCAGCGGTATGATCCTAGTTTTGTGTATTCCAAAGGAAGCCCTCAGATTCTTGTGAAAATGAAGAGAAGAAAACTGAAATTGTAAAACAGTTTGTGGAAAGTTCTAGCACTATTTTCAAGTAGATCAGTGTGGATACTCACTAAAATGTATAAATTTTTAAATATTTTAAAAATACTGAAAACCAAACCCAATACACTGAATCAATTCCAACTCACAGCAACACTGTATACTACAGGAAATATTATATATATATATGTATACAGTCAGAGAATGTATAATCACGCATAGGCTTGTTAAATAATTAACGAAAACATTGCATTTATCATTAAAAACAAATGCATTAAAAATGATCATCACAAGAATAAGGCAAAATTTACATTTATTCAAGTCTCCGGTCTATGCAGTTAAACACACGTAATCTGTGAGAGACTGCTGGAAAATCTTGATCTTACACATCTCCTCTTCAGTTTGTACATTGCTGATTTTACCTCTTTATTTCTCAATGTGTAGATAATGGGGTTCAGCATAGGCGTGAAAACTGTAGAGAACACAGAAAGTATCTTATCCACTGGGAAGTTGCTGAAAGGCCAGGCATAGATGAAGATGATAGGCCCAAAGAAGAGGGTCACCACAGTGATGTGGGCCATCAGGGTGCTGCGGGCCTTGGTCATACATGTTGAAGATTGGCGTCGCACAGTGACCAGAATGACCGTGTAGGAGATGAGCAAGAGCAAGAATGAAGTCATCCCCATTAGACCACTGTTTAAAAGCATCAACACTTCAGGGACATAAGTATCTGTACAGGCAAGCTTGATGACCAAAGTAAGGTCACAATAATAGCTATCCACTACATTTGGACCACAGAAAGGTAAGTTTACAGTGAAAGCCAACTGGCTCAGAGAGTGCATAAGCCCAGTGGCCCAAGATCCTACAACTAGACTTGTACATTTGCATGAGTTCATGATAGTTGCGTAATGGAGAGGTTTGCATATAGCTACATACCTGTCATATGCCATAGCTACAAGAAGCATCATTTCTCCACCAGCAAACACGTGGAGCAAGAATATCTGGGCCATGCAGCTCTCAAAGGAGATGGTCTTGGGTTCATGGAGAAGATCATGGATCATTCTGGGAGTTGCATAGGTGGCCAAAAGCACATCCAGAATGGAAAGGTTACTGAGCATGATGTACATGGGTGTGTGCAGGGCAGGTTCAGAAATTACTGTGAGGACAATGAGGAGATTTCCCAGCACAATCATAATGTACAACGAGTTAAAAAACATGAAGAGGAAATACTGGAGTTCCCAGGAACTGCAAAGTCCCAGCAACACAAAGTCAGCCACCCTAGAATAATTTCCCTGGTCCATAGTCTCAAAATATAAGTGAAGTACCTAAAAGAGAGATGTTCATTGTTATCAAGAGCAAGAAAAGTAAACCATTATTCTGAAGCATCCTTCTAAACAATAAATTTAAATGCCTTAGGTTTGTCCCTAGGTTTTATCTGCAATTTTGACAAATACATTCCTCTCTCAATTATCCATGCTCATGAAGACTATCTGTGAAGTACAAATGTAAATAAATCAGCAGCTCCATTTTATGAAGCCTGAGTTCAGTCTAATCTTGAATGTTAAATAAATAACAGATATACACTGCAAAGGCCCTCATCAAAAGGTGATGTTAAGTGATCCAGATTTTGTACTCTTTTTCTTGCCCTACTTCTTTTCATTATCCACTCAGAATTATCTACAAGCTGTTTTTATTTTGAGAGAATTATAAAGAGACCACATTTAAATAGAAAAGATCTTTTACGTGATTGTGTGTGTGACTATGATTTTCTCTCCTCTTGCCTTTTTCTACTTCTTAACTCCCACAACTACCACCATTAAAAATATTTAATCTCTGAAGTTGAAGAAAAGTCTCTTACAGTTAATACTGGAGAACTCCAGTAAAGTTATAATAACCATGAAAAACAAAAATCTTTAGTTAATGTTGTTGAAAGTAGAACATTATTAGAAAGTCAATGGTAATGTTCTTATGATCATTGCAGAGGCTTTCTTGGATATAGAATGTGTAATCTTTAACTAGAGTTTTTCTAACCTAATATGACAAGTTGCATTCTTTGAAAAATATCCCACAACACATTTCTTTGTCCTTAGGCAAAATTGAAATAATAAGTAATTTTTCAATAGGAGGTTGTAAAATAATCCATTCTGCTTATGTCTTCCCTGCAACTGCTTTGGGACAGTGCATAAAAAGCTTCCAAGGACATAGGCTGTGATTTGAATATCAATTAAAAATACGTTTAGAAATGCAAAAATCTCTTAGCTAAAACTAGGCAGATTTTTGTTTGTTTGGTGAAATTAGAAGGGATGTGACAGTCTCCTGTAATGGTCTCCCATGGAAAAAAGATGATTTCAGTGGACAAAGCTGTTTCACGTTTTTATATGCAATATGTGAGCCTTAAACTTATGACAATCTGACTGTAAATTTCAAATCTTCAGGACCCTTTCCACTAAATAGTAGACCCTCTAATGACTTCTAAACATAAGAGTATACTACAAAAGTAATTATCTAGATTCTAAAGTGAAAGAAATAGTTTAGTGAGTTGGTGTACAATCACTTTAAATATTATTAAATGAACCATAAATTACTTTCCTAATAATGGTCATCTCTATTTTAAAAAAGCTGGGGGTGACACACACGTATATATGTATGTCTGCATGCATTGTTTTCCAAAACAGCTAATGTGTTTTATTTAAAGGATACATTTTAGTTTATAATGTATTAGGTTAAAAAACTTTCTTCTCTCATAATATCTGCTACTGACGCTGTTGCTATACAACACATTACAAAGATCCTTATAAAGTCTTTTGCGTGAAAAGAACCAAGTGAATGAATAATGTATGCTGTGGCAAAAGTAAAACTGAACCACTTCAAAGGATATTTAAATCAATAATTATCACTTGTAGTGAGAGCAAATGCCCTTCTGGAGACATTCTCTCATTTGGTCAAATTTTTCACCCAAAAGGAACAAGCCTCCTGTTCTTGGCCTTATCTTATTATTTATCATTCATTTATAAATGAGTACTGTCTTTTAAAAACAATAAATGAGAAATTACTGAGGTTATGTGAAAGAGAGAAAGAAAAGTATCACAAATTCTTATGGAGAGTACTATGTATACATTGGCCAAGTGCCATTTTTGCCTAGATGGTAGGCTTCACTTGGATTAACTGAGATAAACACAAAGTGATCCTATCATGTTTTGGTAGGGTCTCTTCTCCTTGGTATATCAGATGGAAAGTATTAACACCAATTGATTAGCCAAGGAACTTAATCAATCAATTCTAATATTACAGAAATTGACTCTTAAGCCATTTTGTATCATACCCAAAGTAAAATGTTAAGTACCAAACTAATGGAGCTGTACATTTTTGTTAACACAAATCCTTTTGAGCAAAATCATAATTCCAAGTACTATAAGGTGTTGCCATAAGCTTCCCTTTCTTGAACGATCTAGTTATTTTCCAAAGAGAGAATCTCAAGAAAATGTCAGTGATTAATATAAAACAAAGAAGACATACCTGATTCAATTATCTGCAGATTTTGCGTGTGTGTGACTTTTGAAACAACTTCTTTCATATCAAATGCCCCTAGAAGGAGATACAACAGATTTATACATGCATTGGAGCTCAGATATCATGGCTGTGACAGATCTTGAGTTAGATTTCATCCTCTTTTTGGCACTCTCTTTAATTCTTGTCCAATTTTATTATTATTTGACCCAATTAGAGTCCATGCCCTGGAGCAATTGAGCCAAAGAAACGTGCTCCTAATCAGAAAAAGGAGGAATATTTATTAGGAGGTAGGATATCACCTGAGATTTGACAGCAACACAGGTGGTTTTCCCTGGAGTCTCAAAAAATAATTTTTACACCAGAGTTTATGTATCATTTTGGCAAGGATTACCTGATGTTCTTTTTAACACGTAGAGTAACCACAAGAAATTCTCCATTAAAATTCCCTATTAAACTATGCTACCAAAGCATGTCAGACACTTCAACTCTAATCAGCATGCTTTCAACAGGCAAAGACAAAACTTACCAGAAATACCTCAGCTCATAGAACTGACCTGCCCATTTCACTCTGATTGAGATAAGGAGCAGTAAGTTGTGAATAAAGAATGTCGGACAGCTTCTCTAGCTGCTGCTTTTGAAGCTGAAGTCCATTTCCCAAATGACCATGTCCACAGGAGCTGAGAAAGCTCTATGCCCCTTTTGAAAAGAAAAAGGTGGAACAGAAATCAGTGCAGCTGGTGCCAGAAAAAAAAAATGTTCAATGAATATGCTTAAAGTTACTTAAGGTATCATCATCAGGCTAGTTATGCCCAGCCCTTAGTCATCCATTTTTGATAGAAGAAAACACACTGTAGGATATTGGAATCAGAATTTCTCTATTTCCTTTGGGATTGGGAATTGAACTGGGACCATGGAAGATGAATGTGTCCCATGCAGATTCCCTGGCACTAGCCATTTACTGTAGGAAATGGCTAGATTTCAACTGTTCCTAACTCTGAGATTTCCAACCTCTGCTAGTTATGAGTACTTTGTAACTGATTTGAAGAAATTCTATACTTCATGAAGAATTGAATTAAATTGAATCTTAAGTTGAATATCATATGTTAGTACGGGAAAAATGGAAAAACTATGCCAATAATATCTGATCCTCTGCAATGGTAATGTATCATGAGTTGTTCTTCTAGTCTTAGATATTAAATATTATTAGTAAATAATCAAAAGTGAATATATTCACGTTCATAGAATAACCCTTAATTATGGCATGATAGAACAATAGCATAAATTGGATTTGGCATACTAATTTTTATTTAGGATTTTCATAGAGGTTTGTGAGTAAAATCTGTCAGTAGGAACAATAAGTTCCTTGCCAATTCAGGTAAGTAACATACTTACTTGCTATCCAAAAGACTAGAGATTGGAATCCACCAAGAGGAGCATTTTAAAAAAAAGGCCTGGTGATCTACATCCCAGAAATTAGCTAGTGGAAACCATACAGAACACAATTCTACTCTGATACACAGTCCCGAGTCATAAGCAAGTTGACAGTAAGTGGTCTAAGTCATTGTGCTATCCACATCCAATTTTGATATAGGCTCATAGAATTAGTTGGATTTTTCAGAAAAGAACTGCACTTCTGTACCCTGGTGTTACTGTTTTTTTGAAATTCGAAAAAATAGATACATATTTTGAATGTATCTGTGACTTATACAAGTGTAATCCTTTTACTTCGTTTTGAATGCATTCCAGTGTTGCTATATTATACATCTTAAGTTTTCTTTAAATTTAGTAGTTTATGTTTTCTTATGAAATCAACAAATTGATTTGGAATACTGTGAAATCAGAAACTATGTTATCATGTATTCATAACTTCAAGTTTTCTACATGGCGTAGAAAAAAATTCTTTGATAGTAGATCTGCTCTATAATAAATACTAAAGGAAGTTTAGTTTTTGTTTTTTGTCTTTTTAAAAAAAGAGAAAGGGATCAGAGAGTAACTTTATGCAATGCAAAGAATTAAATCACACAAGTAATAGGCAATTATGTAGGTAACCATAAAAGACTGCATGGGTATACATATATTTTTCTATTCTTCCCTAATCTGGTTAGATACTCCATTTTACAAAATAATTATGAAATTTTACTTTACTATATGTATGTACAAAATATATTTCAATACTGTATGCAATAGAGTCAGCATGCTTATCTGTGATTTGATTCCTTGAGAAATGGTGCATTGTCAGAATTTGTGTAATAGTAATTATTTGCCTTCTGATTCCCCTGTCCAATTATTCTACAGTAGACGCATAGTAATACAAGTTTCCAGTTCATCTGAGTTCTTCCTGGGTTCTTTGTAAGTGTTCAAACTTTGAACTAAGTTTTTATTTTAAACACCTGGAATAGGAGATGGGGCCTAGATGGTGGACCAGATACAGATATCCTCAATTTCCTCTGAGAACTGAGGCCTAGAACAGTAATTGAAAGGAGCACTGTAGACATTGGGAGCTCCAAGATCAGGCATAGGATTGTGAGATTGTCAGTGGTGAGACAGCAGTATAGTGAGTACTGCTTTTGCTGGTGGAGTGCCTGGGAAGACTGCAGGTGTGGATACCTTCTTTGTCAGCTGGGAGGATGTTGAATTTGTGAGTCTGGCACAGCCTGACTTTTCTGTTGATCTGCAGTGCCTAAGTGAACAGCATATTCTGCAACAGAAAGAAGCATTTGGGACACCCACATGTAAAGATCCTAGAATTGGTGAGTGCCTGAGTGTGCCAGTGCCCTCCCTCACTGACATTATGGAATAATGCTTATTGGACACCACAAAAACTAGACCCCAAAAGAAAGTCACAAATACATGCCATAATCAGGCTTAATAAAATGAAACATAAAGAGAGGCTCTTAAAGGCAACAAGGCTTAAAGCAAAACTAACATACAAAGTGAAGCCTTCTAGGTTTTTGTCTGACTTCTCAGGAGAAATGATGTTGACAAGAAGACAGTGGAATGACACATACAAAGCCTTGAACGAGAAAAATTTACAACCAAAAATTATATATCCTGCAAAACTGTCTCTAAAATATGCTGATGAAATTAGGATATTCTCAGACAAACAGAATCTTAGAGACTTTGCTAAAACCAAACAAAAACTACAAGAAATACTGAAAGAAGCTATTTGTTTAGAAAAACAGTAACATTAGTTGAGTACTAAGAAGGCAATGCAGGGCACAGTTTCCAGAGTCCTATTCAATTAGGGAATTCACAATGTTTAATCAGAGCTAAAATATCAAAATTAGGGAACTGGAGACCTTAACATGAAAACTGTGACATCATTACACTATAAAGAGAGATATATAACAGTAGTTACAACTTGTTCACATGGAGAGGAAATTAATGAGAAATACAGAAGTTTAAGGATTAGTTTAAATTTAGAATATTAAGGAAAATCAAAAGGATAGCTACAAAGCAAGCTAACAATGTGACATTTCAAAACAAGAAACAAAATACAGGAGTCTAAGAAGGAAACAACCAATACCAAAAAAGATGAAAAGTAGACCCATAAAGAAAACAATCCAGAACAGAATATTAAAAGAAGCAAACACCAACAACACAAAAATAAAGGCACCAAAACGACAGCACAAAATACATATCTACCAATAATTACACTGAAGGTAAATAGTCTGAGTGCTCCAATAAAGAGATGAAAAGTGACAGCCTGGATCAAAAGATACAATCCATCTATAGGTACTTACAAGAAATGTACCTTAGGTTAAAAAATATAAAAGAACTGAAAATCAAATGACAGAAAAAATACACACCAAGCTAGAGACACCCAAAAAAGAGCAGGAGTTGCAATACTAATCTCAGATAAAATAGATTTTAAGGTAAGTTCCCCTTCATGGACAAAGATGATCACTATTGCTGAAAAATTCAATGCATAAGCAGGATATAACAATATTAAACATTTATGCACCCAATACCACAACACCTAAATACATAAATGCTGACAACATTGAAAAGTGAGAAAGATCACTTCACAATAATAGTAGGCAATGTCTCAACAGATCCAACCAAAATGAAAAGTATTCAAACAGAATACTACAAGACTGTACTCTACAGATTAGAAAACCTAGAAGAAGTGAACAAATTTCTAGATTCAAATCACCTACAAAAAATATCACAAGGAGAAGTACAACAACTTAATAAATACATCACAAAGGAAGACATTGAAAAAGTCATAAAGAAACTATAAATCAGAAAAAGTCCTGGCTCAAGATGGCTTCACCTGAGAATTCTACCAGGCTATTAGAGAGGAGTTAATTCTAATACTACTGAAACTATTCACAGCATAGAAAAGGATGGAAAACTCCCAAATTCATTCTAGGAAGCCAGCACAACCCTGTACCAAAGGTAGGGAAAGATCTCACAGAAAAAGAAAATTATGGAGCACTATCACTCATGAACCTAGAAGCAAAAATCTTCAACAAAATCCTAGCCAGTAGAATTCAACCACATGTCAAGAAAATAATTCACCATGACCAGGTTGGATTCATATCAGGGATGCAGGCTAGTTCAACATCAGAAAAACAAGTAATGTAACCAACCACATAAATAGCTCAAAGGATAAGAAGCACCTGATTTTGTCAACTGATGCAGAAAAGTCACTTGACAAAGTCCAAAACCTATTCATGCTAAACTCTCTCAGCAAAATAGGAATAGAGGAAAAAATCCACAGTGCAATAAGGGGCATCTATGCAAAGCCAACCACTTACACCACTCTGAATGCAAAGATACTGAAGAGTTCCCCCTGAAAATAGAAATTAGACAAAGATACCCACTTTCACAACTTCTATTCAACATTGTGCTAGAGGTTCTAACTAGAGCAACTAGACAAGAAAAAGAAATAAAAGACATCTGTGTCAGCAAAGATTAAGTAAAAATCTCCCTATTTGTAGATGATATGGTCACATACACAGAGAATCCTAAAGAATCCATAAGCAAACTACTGGAACTAATAGCAGACTTCAGTAAAGTATCAGGATATAAGATAAACGTAAGTAAATCAGTAGGATTCCTTTACACCAAAAAAGAACATTAAAGAGGAAGTCTCCAAACCAATACCATCTACTATAGCCCCAATAAGATAACATAACTAGTAATACATCTAACCAGAGAAATAAAAGACCTCTACAAAGAGAACTACAAGATCTTACTGCAAGAAACTAAAGGAGAATTACATACATGGAGTTATCTACCCTGCTCATGGATAGGAAGACTTAACATTGTGACAATGTCTATTTTACCCAAAGTGATCTACGTATACAATGCAATGCCACTACAAATTCCAGAGTCAGCTTTTAATGAGATGGAGAAACAAATCACCAGCTTTACTTGGAAATGGAAGAAACCCCAGATAAGTAAAGTACTAATGAAGAAGAGGAACACATTGGGAAGCCTCACACAACTTGACCTCAGAAACTTTTACACTGCCATGGCAGTCAAAACAGTCTGGTACAAAAAGAAGCATACACACCAATGGAATAGAATTGAGGCCCTATTGATACAACCATCTCTTATGAACAATTGGTATTAAACAAAGGCTCAAAGCTCATAAACTGGGGTAAAAATAGTCTCTTTAACAACTGGTGTTGGCAAAACTGTATATTCAGATGTACGAAACTGAAACAGGACCCAGATCTCACATCTTACACAAAAACTAACTCAAATGCATCAAAGACCTAAATATCAAAACTAGAATAATAAAGATCATGGAAGAAAAAATAGAGTCAACAATGGCAGTTGTAATACACAGCCCATCACTGATCCACATCATAGCATCAGCCTGCAGTCCACCAGTAACTCCATAAGTAAGGCACCATCTTTGCCAACCAGGAGGTGGAGCCTGCCACCCCTGAGGGCCCAGCTACTTTTAGTGGACACTGCACAGCACACCTCTCAGCAAATAAGCAATTTTAAACTAAATGCATCTACAGAGTACAGCAGTCCTGGGCAGCCAAGTGGGGTGGCATCCTTTTCTCTTCCAATTTCTAAGTTACAACATAGGCTGAAATGGTGTAATGACATAACTCACACATTTACCAGCCAGGAGGTGGGGCTGGCCACCTCAGAGCCTGGGGCCAGCCACTAGGGAACACAGAGGTGGCAGGTGACCAAATCTAGTAGTGCCCTAATTCCTCTTTTACAACTATGCCTCAGATCCTGTTGGGGTAACACCAGCGAACTGAACAGTTTCTTGATGGTGTGAAGACAACAATCAATATCTAATCATTTAAATAAGGAGGGTATCATGGCTCCAGAAAACTCCCAAAATAAAGAATCAAAACACTTAGCAGATGAAAAAGCCTATCAGAGACCAAATACTAAAGAATTACATATAGAGCCTACCTAGAGATTAAACAAGAAGCAGCAGAACAAAATGGAAAATAAGTAAGCTGTTTGAACTGATGCAACATCACTGATATGAAATCCGGCAGATCAATAATAAAATTACAGAATTTGACAATTCAATACAAGTCAAAAGAGCAGAATTGAGCAGATGGATGCCAAAGTTAGTGAGACTGAGGACAAAGCATCTAACACCAGCTTTATGAGGAGAAATCAGAGAAAAGAAATACAAAAAACGAAGAAGTGCTAAGAAACGTGTGGGACTCTAGTAAGAGGAAAAATCTATGAATAATTAGAGTTCCTGAACAAGGAGGGATAGCTGAAAATAGAGTATTGCTGTAGAGTTGCTAACAGAGAACTTCTCTGAAATTATGAAAGATGAGAACACAGTGTCCAAGACATGTACCAAACATCAGAAAAACTAGACCCCAAGAGAAAGACACCAATAAGTAGTGTAGTCAAGCATAATAAAATGAAAAGTAAATAGAAGCTCTTATAGTCAGCAAGACTTAAAACAAAACTAACATATAAAGCAAAGCCTGCAGGCTTCTGCCTGGCTTCTCGGCAGAAATGATGTTGGAGAGAAGGCAGTGGGATGACACACACAAAGCCTTGAAGAAGAAAAACTTCCAACCAAGAATTATATATCCTGCAAAATTGTCTCTCAAATATGAAGGTGAAATTAAGACATTCACAGATAAACAGAAGGTTAGAGACTTTGTAAAAACAAAACTAAAACTACAAGAAATACCAACAGAAGCTCTTTGCTTAGAAAAACAAAATCATCCTACGTATACTTAAGGAGGCAATACAGGATGCAACATGCAGAATCCTATTCATCTAGGGAAATCACAAGGCTCAATGAAAGGTAAAATATTAAAAGGATGGAACCAGTGATGGAATACGAAAACTATGACATCATCATACTAAAATGATAAATATTTTACACTATGTATAACCCTTTCGGATGAAGAGGAAAGATATGCAGAGGTTAAAATTGGGATTTAACTTCAAATATTAAGGGGGGGTTATAGAAGTAACTGCAAAGCAAAATAACAATGTGACATATTAAAACAAGAAATGTAATACAACAAACCCAAAACCAATACTGAAAAAGATGAAAAGTTAACCCATAAGAAAGAATGACCAAAAATAGAATAGTAAGAGCAACAAGAAAACCATCAACAACACAAAAATAAAGGCATCAAAATGACAGCACTAAAAAAAATATGTATCAATAATTACACTGAGTGTAAATGGACTCAGTGCTCCAATAATGAGACAGAGAGTGACATCCTGGGTTAAAAGAAATAATCCGTCTATATGATGCTCACAAGAAACATGTTAGATTCAAAAATATGAAAAAACTGAAATCAAAGGATGGAAAAATATATACCAAGCCAACAACATACAAAGACAAGCAGCAGTAGCAACACTAATCTCAGACAAAATAGGCTTTAGTGTAGAATCCACCATTGTGGACAAGATGGATCATTATTTATTGCTAAAAGGCTTATTACATAAGCAGGATATAACCATATTGAATATTTATGCACCCAACATCAGAGCATCTAAACACATTGAACAAATGCTGACAACACTGAAAATGAGACAGATCACTCCACAATAATAGCTGAAGACTTCAATACTCCACTTTCAGTAATGGACAGATTATGCAGAAAAAACTCAGTAAAGACACAGATCTTATTGTGACAATGGAGACAGATCACTCCACAATAATAGCTGAAGACTTCAATACTCCACTTTCAGTAATGGACAGATTATGCAGAAAAAACTCAGTAAAGACACAGATCTTATTGTGACAATGAAACAACCAGACCTCATTGACATCCACAGAACTTTTTACCTGTCAGCAGATAAGTACATTTTCTTCACCAAAGCACACGGCCATTTTCCAGAATAGACCATGTATTAGAACATAAAGCATATCTCAACAAAATCCAATTCTCTAAATTATTGCAAAGCAAATTCTCAGATATAAAGCCACAAAAGTTGAAACTAATAGCAGAAAAAACATAGGTAGAAAATTGAATTCGTGGAAACTGACCAACAGCTTGATCAAAAAACTGTGGGTTGTAGAAGAAATCAAAGACAAAGTAAAGATATTTGCTTGAATTCAATGAGAGTGAAAACACAACCTATCAGAACCTATTGGATATTGCAAAAGCAGTGCTCAGAGGTCAGTTTATCTCAATGAATATACACATCCAGAAGGAAGGAAGGACCCAAACAAAAGAATTAACCCTACAGATTGAACAAGTAGAAACAGAGCAACAGAGGAACCCCTCAGGCACCAGAAGAAAACAGATAATACAGATTAGAGCAGAACTAAATTAATCAGAGGTTAGAAGAACAATTGAAAAAAATTAACAAAACCAAAAGCTGTTTTTTTGAAAATATCAACAAAGTTGATAAATGATAGGCTAAACTTACAAAAGAGAAACAGGAGCGGAAAGAAACAGCCTGAATAAGAAATGAGAGAGGAGATGTCACAACACATCTAAACAAAATCAAAAGTATTATAACAGAATACTATGAAAGACTGTACTCTTAACAGATTTGAAAACCTAGAGGAAACAGAAAAATTTCTAGATTCACATTACCTATGAAAATTATCAGAAGGAGAGCTAGAACAACTTAATAAATCCATCACAAAGGAAGACATTGAAAAACAATAAAAAAACCACCAACCAAAAAAAGTCCTGTCTAAGATGGCTTTACTTGAGAATTCTACCAAACTTTTAAAGAAGTTAACTCCAATACTGCTGAGTCTGTTTCACAGCATAGAAAGGGATGGAATATTCCCAAATACACTCTATGAAGTCAGCATAACCCTGATACCAAAGCCAGGGAAAGATCCAACAAAAAAAAAGGGAACTACAGACCAATATCACTCATGAATCTAGAGGCAAATACAGTTCAACCATGTATCAAAAAAATAATTCATCATGATCAAGTTGGATTCATACCAGGGATTCATACCAGGGATGCAAGGTTAGTTCAACATCAGAAAAACAAGTAATGTGATCAATGACATAAATAGCACAAAGGATGAGAAGCACTGATTTTTGTCAATTGATGCAGAAAAGGCACTTGACAAAGTCCAAAACCCATTAATCCTGAAAACTTTCAGCAAAACAGGAATAGAAGTCAAATTCCTCAATGCAATAAGGGGAATCTATGCAAAGTGAACCACCTACTGCATCCTGAAAGGAGACAGACTGAAATAATTGCCCCTGAGAAAGGGAACTAGATAAGGGTGCCCACTCTCACCACTTCTATTCAGTTGGTGCTAGAGGTTCTAGCCAGAGCAATTAGACAAGACAAAGAAATAAAGGGCATCTGCATCAGCTAAGAAGTAAAGCTCTCCATATTTGCAGATGATATGATTGTATATGCAAAGAACCCTAAAGAATTCATAAGTGCCAGAACTAATAGAAGAGTACAGCAAAGTATCAGGATATAAGATAAACATAAGTAAATCAGTATGATTCCTTTATATCAACAAACAATTCATAAAAAAAATAATTAAATCAATGCCATTTACTATAGCCTCCAAGAAGATAAAATACATAGGAATAAATCTAACCAGAGAAATAAGAGACCTCTATAGAGAGAACTACGGACCTTACTGGAAGAAACCAAAAGAGACGTAAGTGGAGAAAACTACCCTGCTCATGAATAGGAAGACTCAACATTGTGAAAATGTCTATTTTACTCAAAGCAATCTACATATGCAATGCAATCCCAATACAAATTCCACTGTCTGTTTCTAATGAGATGGAGAAATAAATCATCAGCTTTGTTTGGAGAGGGAAGAAGCCCCAGATGAGTAAAGCGCTACTGAAGAATATGAACACACTGGTAGGATTCGCACTCCCTGACCTTAGAAATTATTACACTGTCACAATAGTCAAAAGAGCCTAGTACTAGTACAAAAAGAGACATAGACCAAACAGTGTTGAGACTCCAGAGATGCCATCATTCTCTAATGAATTAGACACATATTTATCAACAATTACACTGAATGCAAATAGAATGAATGCTCCAACGAAGAGACAGAGAAGAAAACGCTGCATCAAAAAACCACAACCAGCTGAGGTGCTTGCTGAGCACCAAGAGAATATGGAATGGGTGGTAGAAGATGTTAGTTACAAATACCAGATACAGCCGTGTGACCAGTTGCAGAAACAAGGGCTGTAATTGTGGTGAGAGTATTTCTGCTTTGTATATGCATATCAAATATTTTGGTTTGCATATAAAATATAAGACATAAATGGGGCTAACACATTTTCAGTTGTATTTGTTGGTTATTTCATGTTAGACATAATTATGACTTCATAACTGTATTCCTTCAGAGTTTATGGATGGCAAGGGGAGAGGTGTACGGTTGCCAATTTGACAAGGAGTGGACTCTAATGGTTAAGACTGTGTGTCAACTTGACTAGATTATAATTTTCCACGGCAGGGGCAGGGCCTGTGGTGGCTTCCGGCATCTCAGCTCTTCTCTCTCTGCCTTCCGCTACTTACTTCCTTCCTGCTTAGGTTGCCAGCTACTACGCCCACCTGTCTTTTGTTTTTCTTACAGTAGGCTCTTGGAACTTGAACTAGCAGCTTTAGGGATTCATCAGCCAGTTTAGTCTGCGTGTAGGATTCCTGTCCCCTGAGCCGCCCAGCCCCTGCAACTCCATGTATCCTCATAAAACTTGCAGTCTTGTGGCGTCTTACAGCCCACCCACCTAGTCTCTGACCTTCCACATGGCTGCATGGGGTTTTTACTCCCATTGAGTGCTTGGGACATTTTAGCTTCTATAATTGTGTGGACCTGTTTCCTTTATATAAATCTTTTTCTATATGTATTACATGGGTTACTGGCTTTGCTTCCTTAGAGAACTCAGCATGAGACAGTTACCTTGGAGTTGTCACCTGCTGTACTTTATCATTCCTTGTGAAATTTCCTACTCAACGGCACTTGGCTTGGCTTGGCTTGTATGTCTAGTAACTTTTTCTTGAAATTGAGAGTTTACGAATGTTATAATACTAAACTTCATTCAAACGTTCTGTTTTAGTTAACTTAAAAAGAAATAACACTGTTTTAGCAGATGAATGGAAGATGTTGCCTTGTAAGGTGGAATAACAAGCAAGGTTTTCCATTCTGCCTCCACTGATATCCATGAAAAGAGGTTCCTTACTACTTACTGCTAGATAGCAGTGAGTCTGACACTCTGCTGGACCACCACTGATAGTTCTTAGACTGGGAGTAGAGTAATGCCTTGTTCCTTCTCTACGGCCTCCATTGACCCCATAAGAGTTAAGTCATATCTCCCTGCTTGGCTTGCCTTAAGTCTCACCCCAAGAGGTAGGGGTATTATAAAAGGATTGATATGAAGGAGGAATAGAACTCTAGGGTCCCAACTTGGCCTTTTCTGGCATGAGTTGGTTTAGAGCCAAAGTTTTTGTATCATTTTGTTTTCTTCCAGCGGTGTTTGGAGTAGAGTGGTTACTGTTCATAAGTTCTCTGTTATTACCAGGTGGCCTTTTTCCTCATTTTGTGGAGGAAGAGACTAGTTCTCTCTTCTTACCTCCTTCTTTTCTTCCTTCTTTCCTTTTCTTTCTTTCCCTTTCCTTTCTATTCTTCCATTCCTTTCCTTTGTCTCTCCCATTCTTTATTTTGCTTCCACTAACATTTGCGAATTTCTGTCTTTGTCTTCTCCAGCTCTGAATCCGTATATACGAGCAAAATGAGAACCCAAGGAATTTACCACCAGGTTATTCCTTGAGGTCCTAGACAGCCTATATTCTTGTCTGCAATTCCTAGAGTAATATTATGCTTGCTTTATAGAAAATGCCCATGTTCAGTGGTAAGCAAAAGGAATATGGAAGAAAAAAGAAATAATCTTCCCAAGAATATGAATCACCTACTTGTTTTCAATTGATAATAGTGTTATCTCTTGTTTATTCTGTTTGAATATTTAACCATTTGAAATACATTCATGTAATAACCTTGTTACCAGAGAATCACCAGAGTTAACTCCATCTGCTTCAAGACCAATCACTAAGACAGGAGGTTAGGGTGAATTAAATCAAAGATTTTATTCGTGTGCTAGCTTACACAAACGTAGCAGAGAGGATAGCTCCTCCCCAAATCTGCCTGTGTCACTGTTTCATGCAAAGTTTCTAAAAGGGTGAAGCTACATGTTAAGATCAGAGGTAGACAATCAGAGAGTTATGGAAAAGGCTTTGAAGAGGAATTTGGGTTTCTTCAATCCTTTTGATCTTCCTAGGCTGTTCGAGTAATAAGGTACCAGGCACCACCTGGGAATGCATCTCACAGGCCATTATCAGGCCTCAGGGCCATGAGCATTCATTCAGGTGGGTGCTGTTCAGCCACCTGGAAGGGACCACTCACAAGAAATCATTTGTCATGCCTTCCCTAGTTTTGTTGTCTAAGTCATCGGTTGCCAGCTTGGAGTCCAGTTACTGGCCTAGAGCCTAGTTATGGAACAGGAGGTACTATCCCCAGAACACAGTGAAGCTGCTGAGTTCTTGCCAGTATTTTTCAAGTCTGTGAGTTCGATGACACTTGGCTTGGCTGAATTCTCCTCTTAGCATCACCATCTGGGCCCTGTGGAATGTGACTGTCATGTTTCACAAGGGGGTGAGGGGAGTTGAGCAATTGCTTTGCAGCAAAACCACTCAGGCCTCCAGCCTCAGTTTTCCCCTGTTGTTAGAAGAACTATGCTTTTCAGGCCTCCAGTTTCAACCTTTATCCAATAGATTTACTACTTACTCAAGTGTGGAAGGGCACATCAGCCAAACGTTTGTTCTGTCTGCAAAAATTTGGTCGTTGTAGATTGGTTCCCACACATTTTTGTGAGACTGTTTGTGAACTTAAATTTACTAACATGTGGTCGAAATCCCGTGGCCCACCAGAGAGTCTTTTGTCCTTAGTTTTCCAAATGCCGCAAGAATTTTGACAACACTTTGAATGAGCTACATCTTATGTTGATTTTTTTCAGATTAAAGCTCTTCTGACTAGATAGAGCATATAAATTAAAACTGAATTTATATACGGACAATCCTATGATTATAATTTCTTAGATTTAAGATTGTTCTATCCACGCAGCAGGCCAATTAGAATGTATTTTTGGTCTTTTCATTGGGCTTCTCAGAGCACTGTTCTAAACCACAGCATACTTGAAGGAACAGACTCTGAGTGTCTCAAGAAATAATTTGCAAGAAATAATTTCTCCCTGATGGCCTGCATCCTTTTGATTACCTGAAATCAATTCTCGTCATCTTTCTTCTCTCAAGGCTTCTAATCCTTCAGATGCCACGAGATCATTTGTTTCTGAAAATTTTTCCGGAATTCATGGGTATTTTTACTGAAAGAGTCTCTGATTCCTTACATTTCAACATTGGCAGTAACAAGCATGATCTTCTCCTGACCTTTTCTTGTATCCACAACCCATGCGGATCAATGAAGCAGTCAAGAAATCAAATGACACTTCACATTGAGAAATGCTGCAAAAACCCTGCTTAAAGTGTTAAAACACAAAGGTATAACTTTGAGACTAAGATGCATCTGATTCAAATCATGATATTTTCAATTACCACACATGTATGCAATAGCTGGACAATGAGTTAAAAACACAGAAGAAGTAGTTATGTCTTTGAATTACAGTATTAGTGAAGAATACTCAATACCATGAAATGCCAGAAGAATGAAAAGGTCTTTCTTGGAAGAAGTACAGCCAGAATGCTCCTCAGAAACAAGGATGGCGAACTTCATCTCACATATTTTGCAAAAGTTCTCAGGAGGAATAAGTCCCCAGAGAAGGACATCATGTTTGGTAAGGTAGAGAGTCAGCAAAAAAAAAAGGAAGACGCTCAAAGTTCTGGACTTTATACAGTGGCTGCAGCAGTGGGCTCAAGCACCACAACAGTCAGGAGGGTGGCACTGAAACAGTCTGTTTCACTCTGTTGTATGTAGGGTTGCTATACGTTGTACTTGACAGAACCCAACAGTACAACTCATTGGTATCTTGTAACAACTGAGACAGTATACAGAGGTACAATTTGTAAACTATATAAACCAAAAAATAAAAAATAAAATAACCCACTGCTATCAAGTCAGTTCTGACTCATAGTGACCCTACAGGATGGAGTAGAACCACTCCATAGAGTTTTCAATGAACACCTGGCAGATTGGAACTGCCAAGTGGGTGGTTAGCAGACATAGCGGTAAACCACAGTGTCACCACAGTTTCCGTAAACTATGCAGTCATCTTTAAATAAAACCTTGACCTTATTACGATAACCATCAGATGATACGGTTCTACAGTAGTTTTTTTGTTTGTTTTCTTGTTTCCAAAAAGAAGTGACACGGCTTTGGAGAATGAAGAAGTAATAAAGTGCCAAATTTAGACAAATGTTGTGTAAAGTATGTTTATTGTTAAATCTTACTCCACAGTATCATTTATTCCACACTGTTTTAAAAGTGTAACTTCACTTTGGGGTATGGATTTCTCTTTAAAACACTAGACATGAGAAGATCAAGATGATTGCCTCATACTGGAATGTGATGTCAGTTAAAAAAATGAGTGATAAAAATATGAATTAAATGTTATTCTAAAATTGTAAAATATTATTTAAGTATGTTAGTCTACATTCATACTTTGTACATTTTCTTACCTGTAAAGTCCAATAGAAGAAACATGTTTGATAGAATTATCGACTTTGTAGGAAAAGAAAAATTTTATATCATTAATATTAACTTTAGTGTAAATCAAATAATTATTTTGTAAGCAAAAGATAGTCTCATTTTCTTGTTTTATGTATACATTTGTTTTCAGTTTTTAAAATAAATGATATAAAAACAAAGAAAATATGCCATATGAAGTTTGCAAATTAAATTTACAAATTCATCCACAAAGAAAATGCTACGTACCTCATCACTGAATATCACTACAGTCACCTTCTAAGTACTCCCCTTTGGAAGCTATGCACTGATGCCAACACCTAGTACACACTTTAAAGCAATTTTGGAAATTTTTTTCTGGAACGGCCATCAGAGTTGTTATTATATTATCCTTGATGTCCTGAATGTCATCAAAAACATCTTCCTTTCAACATTTCCTTTATCTTTGGGTAAGGAAAGTCATTGGAGGCCAGATCGGGAGACTAGGTAGAGTGTTTCAATACAGTTACTTGTTTACTGGCTAAAAACTCCTCACAGGCAGTGCTGTGTGATCTGGTGCATTGTTATGATGCAAGAGCCGTGAGTTGTCGGCAAAAGGTTCAAGTTGTTTTCATCCAATATGTTTACCTAGCCTTTCTAGCATTTCCAAATGGTAAACTTGGTTAACTGTCCAGTCACTACAAATTCATAATGAACAATCCGTCTGATATTAAAAAAAAGTTAGCAATGTTGTTGCGACTCGATTTGGACTGATGGAATGTTTTTGGTTGTGGAGAAATGGCTAACTTCCATTGTGCACTTTGACATTTTGTTTTTGGTACACCCATGTTTCACCACCACTGATAACATGGCCCAAAACATCATATTGCCTCTCCAAAAGGTCTTGGCAAACTTCGACTCTCCTTCACTTTTCTTTGTCAGTAGTCTCTTTCAAGACCATTTTTACAAACAGCTTTCTCATCCCAAGATTTTCACAGAGGAGACTTCTGCCCCACAAACTGTTTGTTAAAACTATCTGCTGTGGTATTTCTGTTATAGCAGCATTAGATTACTAAAACAGGTGCTATAGATTAGGTAACAGGACAAGGAGGTTGGTAAATGAATACATAAAGCAAAGGCATGTATTTAGCAGTGTTGTCGAAACAACTTCTATTTGTACAGACGCAAACATCTATTTTTCAGTGTAGTCTTTCAACACTAATGTTGAGGGGCAATTTTGAATTTTAATTAAATATGTTTAGACAAAGAAATATTTACTGGGGACCTAAAATTTTATATTTGCAGCATGGTGAATTATGGTGCCTTTACATGGTTAAGTACATGAATTTATTTGGTTTCTGAATTCAGTTAATTAATTCACCAAAGCTATTTCCTTTCACCCTTAAGTTTTGATAGTAGTGAGGGTTCACATGGCAATAAATACTGTTCCTGCATACAAGAAATTATCTCTGTCTGTTTATTCTCATAGTTTAAATATGATTTCAATAGCAAAGGATGTGAGTCATAGTACAGTTGTCATTATTATTACAAAAAGTCAAGAGACCATTAGGAATTTACATATCTTCTCCTCAGTTTTTGCATTGCTGACATTACCTCCTTACTTCTTAATGTATAAATCAAAGGGTTTAAGACAGGGGTGAAAACTATATAAAATATTGAAAGAATCTTATCCACTGGGAAGTTACTGAAAGGTGAGGCATAGATGAAGATTGACGGCCCAATAAAGAATGTCACCACAGTGACATGGGCAGTCAGGGTGGCCCGGGCTTTAGCCATTCCCGCTGAGGATTGACGTCGTACGGTAACCAGGATGACTGTGTAGGAGACGAGCAAGAGCACAAAAGAGCTCATAGCCGTTAGGTCACTGTCTGAAAGCATCAGTATTTCAAAGATGTAGGTGTCAGTGCAGGCAAGCTTGATAACTAAGGGAAGGTCACAGAAAAAGCTATCCACTTGATTCGGACCACAGAAAGGAAGGTTTACTGTGAAGACGAGCTGGCTTACTGAGTGCAGGACCCCAACGACCCAGGAGCCCACAACAAGGCCTGCACACTTGCGTACACTCATGATGGTTGCGTAGTGCAGGAGTTGACATATGGCTACATACCTGTCATACACCATGGCCACAAGGAGCATTGATTCACCACCAGCAAAGACATGCAGAAAGAATATCTGGGCCATGCAGCCCTCAAAGGAGATGGTCTTGTGCTCCTTGAGGAAGTCGCCAATCATTTTGGGAGTGGCAAAGGTAGACAAACACTCATCAAGGAGAGGTTGCTGAGCAGGAAGTACATGGGTGTGTGGAGGGTAGATTCAGAAAGGACTGTGAGCACAATGAGGAGGTTTCCCAGCACAATGGATGAATAGAAAAGTGTGAAAAAGGCAAAATAGAAAAGCTGTAGTTCTCGAGGACCTGAAAGACTCTGCAACACAAATTCAGTCACTCTTGAATTATTTTCTTGGTCCATGGTTTCAAATTTCTGAAATCAGATCAGAAAATGTTCTGTAAAGTAAAATGGAAATGGAAATACCATAAGATTGTGTGAGTAATCAAGCGAAGTTAAGCTTGGCATCAAGTCACATTCTATATACTTACGTGCTGTGGATCCTCATGTCGTGTGCATTTGAGTAGAATCCAACTCACTGAACCTCTGGGAACACCATAGAACTGCCCCAGAGTGTTTCCTATGCTATAGAATCTTTGCAGGAGCAAATTTGTAGGTCATTTCCCAAAGGAGACACTGGTGAGTCCAAATCACCAACTTCTCAGTGAGCTGCTGAGCTGAGTGTTAGATCATCTCACCTCCATGGCTCCTTTAAAACCGCATTAGCATTCAAATATATATCATCTGTAATCATTTCTTTTGTAGCGACTATGCATTCTTGACCGCATCTCTGCATGCCAGCATGAAACTAATATTCTAAAATTCCTATTTTTACACCTTATCATTGTGGCTTTAAAATTTCTGGTAAATAGGACAATGAAGCTAAAGCCAAAATGATAGATTTCAAATTCTATCTCTTGTAATTTCTAGCAGCATGACCTTGGACAAATTCACCAGGTTTTCTGTGCCTCAGCTTTTGCATCTGTAAATCAAAGGAATATGATATATGTCTCATAGAATTGCGATATAAATTAAGCTATAAAAGGTGAAGAGTTTAGAACAATGTCAGGCCAATAGATACTACGTACTGCTTTTTTTTTTCCATCTGTGCTGAATATATTCCTGTGTACAAATTAACATGGTAGACAAAACATCAAAAGTTTTCTGAGGACATTTCGTGCACTGTGATGGCATCTATTTATACTCAAGCATGTTCGTATTTGAGTTTATTTTATCTTTTTATTAGGCATTATTAAATGCACAGATTTTAACTTTTTATTGTGTCCCAACTGAGTCTGAGTTTTCCTTTGCATCTCTGACTTTTCTTTAAGTGATTTCTATGGATGTGCCTTCAATCTATAGGGTTCTGTCTTACATTGCTTCATATTTACTCCTAACCTCTTATGTTGAGTTTTCCATTTCTGAAATTTTGTTATTTACTTTTTGGATTTCTAGTTACTGTTTTTATATCACTTCCAGTTGTTTATTATTTTGACATTTTCGTTGTATTGTTTTTCTGAATTCTTATATTTCTTTGTCTGTTTTCTTTGACTTTGACTATGTTTTTGTTAACATTGTTTGTGTTTTCAATGATTTATTCTTTTTTGTTGTTTGCTTTTGTACTGTTACTGTAGATGAAGGTTTACAGAACAAATTAGGTTCTCATTAAACAATCAGTACACATACAGGTTTTGACATTAGTTACCAACCCCACAACATGTCAACACACCCCCTTCTGTTACTAGCTTTTCTGTTCCCTCCTGCCTTTTAGTCTTTTCCCTTAAGCTGCTGTGCTCCTTTAGCATCATTTTGTTCTATGGGCCTTTTTAGTCTTTGACTGAAGGGTACATACACCTCAGGAGTGATTTGTTTCACTGAGCTGAAAGAGTACTCAGGGGTCATACTCTCAGGGACTCACCAGTCTCTGTCAGGTAAGTAAATCTGTTCTTTTTTGTTGGTTTATTAGGGATTTCTAATTTAGACTGTTTGTAAAGTCCTGACAACTCTTTCTCACCTAGTGACTCTGAATTTGAGGTAATTCAATATGTAATTTTGTTTATGAAGTACAAAAAAAAATAATTCACGTATTATAACACATTTTATAATTCTGAAGGAAAGGAGTCATCTTTTGTCTTTGTTTTTCAGAATACATCACTAGTAGATTGTGTTTACTAATATTTGTAAATTTAAATGCATTACTAGTTTCCTATCAGTTAAGAATTTTTTTTAATTTTTTTTATTTTGCAAGTTAATTATCTCTCTTTACTTTGGATAAAACTCTGGTAAAAAAAAACTCTTACTTAAATAGCCTCAGAATTTTTTAACTAAAGAATAGAAATAGCTCTTTTTTTGAAAATTTCAACTTTTAGTTAAGTATAAAAATGAGTTTACTAAGATAATTAGAAGAAACCAAACATAATATAAGAAAAAAAACAATACCCGGACGTGACAACATAGGAAACTTATATTCAGAAATGTGTTCTCCAATTTTTTTTCACTGCAGTCTTCTAACAGCAAAAAGCTGTAACCAGGTCTATTCATTTGCCTGTAGAGTATATAAGTATCCACTAAAATATTACATTGAAAATAAAATGTAATTGAAATGTAAGAAAAACATTTTAAGAATATCAAAAGAACTATTAATATTTTTCTCTTGTTTAAGCAGCCTAAATGCTGGGATACACATATGTATCCTATTTTGGATTCTCCTTATGCAAGTGACTCGTTTTCTGGAGTGAAATTTCAAAAATCCTGACTTGAGAGAGTTAGGTCATTGCATATAGCATTCTATTTATGAAAAAGAAGACAGGAAGTCATTGTCCAGCAGTAAGATGCTTTGCCCAGGTTCCCTTGGTGATGCAAAAGGTTCAGCCTAAAGGTTCGTGGTTCAAAACCACCCAGAGACTTCTAAGAAGACGGATTTGGCAATCTGCTTCCAAAAGGTCACAATGTTGAAAATACTTTGGGTCAGTTCTACTCTGCACATATGTGGTTAAAATGAGTCAGAACTGAATCTGAGCAGCAGCTAACATTAACAACAAAGATGCTCTCTTGAATTGAATTGTATCCCCCTAAAAGTACGTATAGAAATGTGTCTGGGTGGTGGCAACCAGTGTTGTGTAATTGCCGTCTATTTTGTGACTTGCCTATGCTGTAAATCCTACTCTGTTCCTGTAAGTAATACATAGGATAATGTTAAAAGAGAATTAGGGTGAGACTGCAACAGCCTTACTAAAGAGTTTCCGTGGAATATGGCTTGTTCCACCTTTCATCCTTTCACCCTACAAGAGATAAAAGGAAGGGGAACCAATTAGAGCACTGGGAACCTTGTACCACCAAGCAAGCAACATCAGGAGTAAAGTGCATCCTTCAGATCTGAAGTTCCTGCACCAAGATGCTTCCTAGAGCTGACAAAGAGGGAAACCCTTCCTTTGGAGCTGACACCCTAAATTTAGACTTGTAGCCTAGTGGACTGTGTAAGAATAAACTTTTCTTTGCTAAACCCATGCACTCATGATATTTCTGTTAAAGCAGCACCAGATGACCGAAACAGATGCTTTTTCACCTTGGTCAAAATAGTCAAGTTGGTAAAGTCTGTCTTTAGTTCCTCTGTCTCTACTTTCCTTTGTTCACCCAAAGTCAGAGAATTTCTGCCTTGTCTCTGCTCCATTTTAGGATTCCAAAGTCACCAGGCCCCTTTCTCCAGACAGCTAGTGAATCATGCAGTTAGGCAAAATAAATCTTAACTGTTCAAAAGTCTGTTTCTTGACCTGGACTGATGGAAAAGTACTACAGGGGTCTGAGACTCATTTTAAAATCACCTCCACAAATATCTCCTTTTTTAAAAAAAATTTATTTATTTATTTTTATTTGATGTGATTGAATGAAACTGTTGCAGCAGTAAGTATATACAACAGAAAACTATTTAGAGGCTGATACCAGTGTTAGCAGTGGTTATCTCCCGGTAAGAATCATTTTATTTTGTATACTTTTTCGTATTTCCTGAAGTATTTGTTTTTCTGCAATGAGCACACACTATGTTTTTAATCAGTGGGCCTCCTTGGTGTAGCGCTTAAGCACTGAGCTGCTAACAGAAAAGTTGGCAGCTCAAACCCACCAGCTGTTGTGGAAAGGAAAAGACTTTGTGATCTGCTGCTGTAAAGATTACAGGCTAGGAAACCCTATGGGGCAATTTTACTCTGTTCTATGGTGTGACTATGACTTAGAATTAACTTGAGGAAACCAACAAGTTTTATATCAGACTAAAAAGAAAAAAAAAGTGAGGCTATTTTGAATTGATAAGTCCTATTTTTCAATTTAGAAAAATTATGCAATATGATAAAATTAAATGTTATCCTTAATTCAAGCACACATATATGTAATCATTATCCCTATATATTGTAATGAAAGGATCTACATACGTATCACTATAATATAGTACATATTGTTTTGTTACCTACCTACTCAACAATTACGACAAATATTTGTCCATGTCAATAGAGTACTTTTGTGTCAACTTCTAAAAATGTATTTTTGATCATTTATTTTATATGGATGTTTTCAATTTTCCCTATTATTAACATATAATAACCATATTTTTAGCTAAAACTTTGTGGACATATATAATTATTTAAGACACACCTACAAGGAATATCAGTTAATATGACAATTTTTCAAATTTATACACTGACTACTAAGGCCAAAGATGAAGAAACAGCAGATGCTTACCAGTTTTCTGCAGTCTGAAATTGACTGAATATTATAGTCAAGATTCATTGATAATTACTGGTGACTGGAATGAAAAGTTGGATAAAAAGAAATAGCTGGATAGAAGCATTGCTGGAGATCACACGATTGAATTTTGGAAAACCGATGACTTTCTCATTGCACATACCTTTACTGACCAGCATAAATGGTGACTATACTTGTAGGCCTCACTAGATGGAATACACAAGAATCAAATTGATGACGTCTGTGGAAAGAGACAACAGAAAAACTCAATGTCATCAGTCAGAATAAGGCAGAGTCAACTGTGGATCAGACCATCAACTATTCCTATGCAAGTATAAGTTGCAACTAATGCTGTCCCTGGGCATGGAGAGCAGTGAAAGCTGCATATAGGTGGGGATGTAAATTTATACGGGAATGTACATTTTCACTCAGTTATAATAAAAAAATAAAAGAAAATTAGAATATATCCACGAGAGCCAAAGTAGAACATTGAGTATGTTCCACCTGAGTTAAGAGACCATCTCAAGAACAGACTGGAGGCCTCAGACACTAATTATTGAAGGCCAGACTGTTTGAGGAATGACATCAAAGAGATCATACATGAATAAAATGAGGTTGTTAAAAATACGAGAGAAAAAGGAGCAGCCTAAGTGAATGTCAGAACAGACTATGCAACTTGAATATTTAATAGAGACAAAGTAAAGCAAAAGGACAAAATTATGAAGCAAGAGTCTAAACAGAAGATTTCAAAGCCAGCTCATGAAAACAAAGTGAAGTATTATGATGACATGTACAAAGACCTAGAGACACAAAACCCAAGCAGAAAAACATGCTTGGCATTTCTCAAGCTGAGAGAATTGAAGAAAAAATTCAAACCTTGAATTGCAATACCGAAGGATTCTATGGGGAAAATATTGATGACCTAGGAAACATCAAGAGAAGATGGAAAGAACACACAGCCAGTATACCAAAAAGAATTGGTCAGTGTTCGGCTGTTTCAGGAAGTAACATATGATCAGGAATCCATGGTACTGAAGGAAGTCCAGGCTGCACTGAAGGCAATGGATAAAACCAAGGCTCTGAGAGTTGACAGAGTACCAACTGACATGCTGCAACAAACAATGCAGCACTGAAAGTGCTTACTCCTCTGTGTCAAGAAATTAGGAAGACAGGTACTTAGAAGAAATCCGTATTTCTGCCTATTCTCAAGAAGGCTGATCCAACTGAATGAGGAAATTATCAAATAGCATCATTAATATTACATGAAGCAAAACTGTGCTGCGGATTATTCAAAAGCAGCTAAATCAGTATGTTGACAGAGAACTAACAGAAACAAGAGACAGATTTAGAGGAGAATGTGAAACAAGGTTACCATGGCTAACGTCAGGTGGATGTTGTCTGAAAGCAGAGAATACAAGAACCGTGTTTACCTGTGTTTTACTGACCATGCAAAGGCATTTGACTGTGTGGATAATAACACATAATGGATAACATTGTGAAAGAATGGGAATTTCAAAACACTTAACTGTGCTCATGAGGAACTGTACGTAGATCAATAGGCTCTCATTTGAACAGAATGAGAAAATACTGCATGGTCCGGAAAGGTGTATGTCAGGATTGTATCCTTTCCCTGTGCCTATTCAATCTGCAAGCTGAACAAACAGTCTGAGAAGCTCAACTGTATAATGCAATGCACATCAGAACTAGAAAGACTTACTAGCAATCTGCATTGTGCAGACGGCAGAGTCTTGTTCACTGAAAGTGAAGAGAACTTGAAGCACTTACCGATGAAGATCAAAAACCAGTCTTTAGTATGTATTACACCTCAAAATAAACAAAACAAAAATCAAATCCTCACAACTGGACCAATAAGCAACATTATGATAAATGGAGAAATGACTGACATTGTCAGGGATTTCATTTGACTTGCATCCACAATCAACACCAATGGAAGCATAAGCCAAGAAATTAAAAGACTCGCTGCATTGGACAAATCATCTACAAGTGATTTGTTTAAAGTGTTAAAAACTTAACATGTCATCTTGAGGAGTAAAGTATGCCTGACCCAGATCATGATGTTTTCAAAAGCCTTTTGTGTATTTGAATGCTGGACAATGAATAAAGGAGACCAAAGAAGAACTGATGTTTTGAGTTGTGGTGCTGGCCAAGACTGTTGAATATATCACGGCCTGCCAAAAGGAGTAAAACCAGAGTGATTCTTGGAAGCAAGAATGGCCAGACTGCATCTCGCATCCTTTGAATATGTTGTCAAGAGGACTCAGTTACTGGAGAGGGATATCGTGCTTGGTAAGGTCAGGGGTCAGCAAAGCAGAGGGAGACTCTCAGTGACATGGACTGACACAGTAGCTGCAACTGGCTCAAGCGTAGAGACAGTTGTGAAGATGCACAGGACCAGGTAGTGTTTCTTTCTGTTGTCCATGGGGTCACTATGAGTCAGAACCAACTTGATGGCACCTAATGACAAAGACAACACAGCATTGCAAGCACACACTTTAGAAACTACGTTTGTTATGTCACAACTCTTCACATTAAATTGATGTATGAGAATGCTCATTCTTCACATCTCCCTTTCTTGGCAAGACAGTGCTTCACACTTTTTATCTTATTTGCTATGTGAAAGTGGATGTCCTTGATGTTTCCAGGAATTTAGTGATTATTAACGGGGTTGACTGTTTATTCATTAGATAATTGGCCATTTGTATTTTTTTCTCAATTGTCTGTCCAAGCTCTTTGATCAGTTTTCCAATGGGCTAGCCATCCTGTTGTTAAATATAAAGATACTTTACCGACTAAGGTATTATCTTTTTTCACAGATATTCCACATATATTTTAATTTACTGTTTTCCTTTGTAATTTTATTTATAGCAATCTTTGATAAAGTCATTTAAAATGTTCTAACAAGCTTAGATCTATTATTTTCACAAATCATTTCTGTTGCTGAGCTTAAAAACTGTTTTTCTTTTTTAAGAAAAAAGACTTCAAAAAAAGCCTTTTCACTAAAAAAAGTTTAGTGAAAAGAGTCATAAACTGATAGATTACATTTTTTAAACAAAACTTTTAAAACAATGGTGGCTATGGAAAAAGTATACTGAATGAGTTCTTAAGAGTGAAAGTTTGGGAGGTCACCAATTCTACCTTTACTGGACAAATGAGAATGCCAATGTTGCCTGAGGTTGGTTATGAAGGTTTGTATTTCTACAGTAATCAAATCTTTATGTTAAAGGAGATAAAATTCCCTTGTAGAAATTACAAGTTATCAACAAAGAGCTGAAGGAGGATAAGGAATGAGGTTTTTAGCATGTTTCTTAAATCATTTCACAAATTTCCCAATATTTCATCTAGCTGTTATTTTTGCCTAGTACCAGGCTAAGGCGCTTGATAAATAAGCTGATCTTTCTCGCATGTTCTTTATAACTGGTCACATATTATCTTAAATCTTAATCTCATAAAATAAACCAAAGCTTAGTACAGGCAGCTACCAAAGACAGACAGATAACAGAGGTTCCTTTTATCAGAAAGAAGTCTTAGACATTTTTATTTGTTATCCAAAAGGACACAAAAAACAATTAACTAAGAATAAAAGTGTATAAAAATTTGTTTAGTTACTCTTTTAGTTGCTATTTACTGTAGGATAAGGCAGCTGAAATTATAACCTCTCAGGGTGATTAAATTTAACTGTAAATTTCACAAGCAAAGCAACCAGCCTTTTTTCTCACCAACAGCCTGCTTATAAAAGCTTAAAAAACAGTTTCAAATTAATGAATACATTTGTAAATCATAATATGAATCATTATATCCATGCACAAATGAACATAACAGTTTTAGTAGGCAGAATCATGATCAATGAAACACAAGTTGATACATTATCATCTTGTCTTGATTTATAAAAACTCATTGCCATTCTGACTAGTAGCAACCCTCTGGGACAGAGTAGAACTGCTCCATCAGGCTTGAGGATGCAGATTGCTGCACTGCTCTCCTATAAAGCTAGTGTTGTCATCAAACAATTGACTTTTTGGTTAACAGCCAACAGTTTAACTACTGTGCCCCAAGGGCTTCTCTCCTGCTTATAGACAAAAGAAGGGAAGCTGCAGAATGAGTCAAAAGTAATTATTTGAACTTTTGAACCGCAAAACATGAAAAATTTCAAAAAAGTAACTCACTTTCTATTGTCTTGAAGCCATGACTGTGCTCAAGGGCAACTGATTTATAAAAAGAAAGAAAGGAAGTAAGAAATGAAGGAACAGCAGGAGGGTGGAGGAAGGAAGGAACGTCATCCTTACGCTAATTCTGTCTCCATAACTATGCTAATTTACCAGATTTGGTAAAGTTCTCTACGTACTGTGATAAAATCCTCCATTTGAAACATTTTTCTTAACATTTATCAGCATACACTTCCTATTTTATAGCTCAAAATCCAAAAATAGAAACAGATACTGAAAATCAGAAGGCAGTATTACTTAGAGCTATTTGCTTATGAATCTTTTAAAAGAGTTTGAATACCAAAAAAAAAAAATCTACTGTATGACATGAGTTGGGGTGGAATTTAATAAATGATAAGAAATAAGAGAATATTTTAAAACAAACAGAACTTTTGTATCATTTGGTATTATGAATCCTGAGGTAGACACATATGTCAAGGGTAGAACTAGGAATCACAAATCAAATATTAATCCAAATCTTTATCACTGACTACTTATGTAATTGAATACACTCTACATCTTTTAAACTTAGTGAGAATCTTATGAAAAAATGATAGGAATATGTCCTTTTGGCCCCAAATCATTACAGAAACAAAAGGAACAATAAATAAACCCTGAAATTGAAAGGAAACCTACACAAAGCAAGCAGAATGGCATGTTAGAAGACAGAATCTCAAACTAGTCTTAACAGAGGCAGTAGAGATTGAATTTGTATGCATTGGCTCTTTCTGGCACTAAACTATGAATACTTCATTTACCAACAAGATGAGGTGTTGAAGCCAATACACAAACAAAACAGGACTTTTGAAAATGTGGTTCCTGAAATAATTTCTGTAATTTCATGTAAACTAAGAATGCACCAAACCAAAACCCTTCTGCCATTGAGATTTCAACTCATAGCAACCCTGTAGGACAAAACAGAAAAAAGATTTTTCAAGGAACAGCTGGTGGATTCAAACTGCTGACTTCTGGTTATCAGCTGAACTCTTAACCACTGTGCCAAAAAGCTCTAAGAATTGTACCCAAAAGAAAATGTCTAAACCTGTAGAAGCTGTTAAGTATATACTATAATATAGTGTATAAAAATAAATGTAAATTTTAATTGGATTGTTATTTTTATTCCCAGATTTTGGGGATGATACATTAGTAACCACCATTTGTTGTATTTTTATTATGTGATAGGAGTTCCTCAAAGCCTGTTATGAAACTACTGGTATATACTGTTTGATTCTCTCTTTTACATTTCAAAAGAGTTTGACTCACAATATAACCTAATTTTGTAGACTGAGTCCTGCTTCATTAATGTAATTGATTCCTACATCTTTAATATCATACAAGCCGATTACCAAGGAGTTGATTCTGACTCATAGGACAGAGTAAAAGTGCTCCGCAGGGTTTCCAAGGATTGGCTGGTAGATTTAAACTGCTGACCTTTTGGTTAGCAAGCAAACACTGAACTATCGTGCCACCAGGGCCTCATTATTAATTTCATACAGGTTAGAATTTACAACACATAGAATAATCCCTTCAGATTACAAAATGATAAGCAGCCACACAATTGTGGGAATCATGGTCTAGCCAAGTTGATACGGATTTGGGGGGTACACAATTCAATTCCATAACAACTTGATTAAAACTTGTGCACATTATGACTACTATGTGATCTTGTAGTAGGTTATGTATCTGCTGCAGATAAAAGTTATACATATATATACCAGCCCACCCAGCCCACTGTCACTGAGTCGGGTCCAACTCATCATGACCCTGGAGGTCATAACAGAACTACCTCAAGGATTTTCCAAGGAGCACCTGGCAAATTTGAACTGCTGACTCTTTGGTTAGCAGACATAGCACATAATCCATTATGCCACCACAGTTTCCTACATATATGCAGGAATATATATTCATATAAGTAAAAATATATATGTTAATATATGTGCATGTCTACAGAATTATGTGTATAATGCCATGACCATCAAGTCAATTCTGACTCATAGTGACCCTATATGACAGAGTAGAACTGCCCCATAGAGTTTCCAAGAAGCACCTAGAGTATTTGAACTGCCAAACTGCTGAACTTTTGGTTAGAAGACATAACACTTAACCACTATGCCACTAGGGTTATCAGTTTTACACACACAGATAATACAAATAAATCTAAGTGTATCTACATACTGTGTGAAAATTCATATACATAAGAATATAATGTAAGAAGGAAGTTATACTTGAAAGGTTACTGTGAGCATTCTAGATTATACATGTACACGTTTATATTACAGAATCTCATTGAAGTTAAATAATTAACCTACTCATGTGATAGAGAATTTTCCTTATGCAAACTGTATTCTAAACATTTTAAAATTGCATTTTTGTCTAATTATGAGCATGAAGATCAATACAACAACTGAAGAAATATATGTGCCTATGTATGTAAAGAAGCCAGGTGAGTGAACACACTGGCATTCACAGCACAACCACATTATGTTTCATATTACTGGAGAATAAACTCAGAGATCACAGTGGCTGAGTCTGCAAAAGAGGAAGATGCATGTTTGCAGGGATGAGGCTAACTGGTATATAAAGAATTACTACATATTGGGACATTAAGAGAGAGTCCAACTGTGGTGAGACAAATTCAATCTCACTGACAGAATTAAAAGTAATTAACATTGTTTTAAAATAGTTTGTCTTCAAAGAGCTATTTGAAGTGACAAAAGTATTAGAACTTATGTGAGTCATTCCTGGGCTGCCATATACGCTTTACTAAAGAGAGTTGAAATTTGTGGACTCTTTTTATTTCAAAAGTTCTATTGGAATAACCTGAGCAATCATGACAGAGAAATGTAATCTTCTCATACTGTTTGCAATATGTCTCACTTGTACTTCACACACTTTATTTAAGAGTAAATGAATATTAAAATGTATTTGCTATTGAAGGATAGTTTTGTCCCATTGGAACCATTGCTAATGAGTCTTTTGATATCATAGACTAGCAACTATTATTTCTACCCAGGGATTCACCTTTCTAAGAATCATATTCCCAACCTAACTTTAACCTCTTTAATTAGTATGGCATTCTTTTCCTATGAATATTTATCCATGGAAAAGTTTTTTGAGAAAAAAAAGAATTATCATTAGATTCTTATGAAGTAACTTATTCTCTTTGTGGTCTGTGTGAAATACACATTATTTCAAGCTACATTCTAATTGCTGTAATGATCCAGTTCCATTTACCATCAAAGTGACTCCAAAACGTGGCAACCCTATGTGTCTGAGCAGCACTGCATTTCATAAGATTTTTAATGACTAATTTTTCAAAAGTAGGTTTCCACATCTTCTGAGGCACTACTAAGTGGGCTCAAACCTCCAACATTTGAGTCAGCAGTTGAGCATGTTAACCATTGCAATACTTAGGGACTGCTGTTGTAATAATAGATAAAGCAGAATTTTGAAATTTAGCAAATACTATCAAAATAGAAAAACTACAGCTCACCAGAATGACTTTTAATACAAAGAGAATAGTATACTTATTGCAAGAGAAAGTCTAAAAAGTACACAGAACTTAGCACTAAGAAAAGTTATATTTTTCTGGAAAGGAAGAAATATGAAGAAGCAGAAGGATACAGAAAGAGTTAAACATAAAAAAGGAAAAAGACAAAAAATGTAGTATTTGCGAAGGCCATTAAATGAGGTCTAAAATTTTGAAAGGCAGAGATAATGAATGAAGAAATATTATACAAATGCAGTAAGAGCCAATTTATATAAAGCTAACTGCCTATATGACCCTGAATGGAGAAAGACTAAAACAATTCCCTCTGAGAACAGGAACTAGACAAGGATGCCCACTCTCATCTCTGCTATTCAACATTGTACTAGAAGTTCTGGCCTGAGCAATTAGACAAAACAAAGAAATAAAAGGATATTTGTGTGGAAAAAGAAGAAGTAAAAATCCCCAATTTGCAGATGATGTGATTGTATATGCAAAGAATCCTAAAGAATGCATAAGTAAACTACTCAAATTGATAGAAGAGTTCAGCAAAGTCTCAGGATACAAGATAAACATAAGTAAATCAGTAGGATTCCTTTATGCCAACAAAGAAATTATTAAAGAAGAAATCACCGAATTATTATCACTTACTATAGCCCCCAAGAAGATGAAGTACCTAGGAATAAATCTAACTAGAAAAATAAGAGACCTTTACAAAGACAACCACAAGGCTTTACTACAAGAAATGAAGAGACACTTACATAAATGGAGAAACCTACCCTGCTCATGAATAGGAAGAGTTAACATTATGAAAATGTCTATTTTACCCAAAGCAATCTACTGACACAGTGTAATCCCAGTACAAATTCTAGTGTCATTTTTTAATGAGATGAAGAAGCAAATTAGCAACTTTGTTTGGAAAGGGAAGAAGTCCCTGATAAGTAAAACACCACTGAAAAAGAAGAACAGACTTGGAGGCTTCTCACTACCCAACTTTAGAAACTATTACACTGCCGAAGTAGTCAAAACAGCTTGGTACTGGTACAAAAAGAGATATGTAGACCAATAGAATGGAGCTGAGACCCCAGAGATCTTCTTGTGAACAGCTGATATTTGACAAAGGTCCAAAAGTCCTAAAATAGGGTAAAAGCAGCCTCTTTAACAAACAGGAATGGCAAAATTGGATATCTGTTTCTAAAAAATTGAAGCAAGACTCATATCTCACACTTTATACAAAAGCCAACTCAAACTGGATAAAAGACCTAAATATAAAATTTAAAGCTCTTTCAAGAAAAAAATAGGATCAACAAGCCAATGCCAGCCAAGGCAATTTTTTGGAAGTTCTAATACACAACTTAGACAAATGTCAAAATCTTATAAGCAAAGTATGATCAACAGAAGGGAAATAGATCAGTGGGAACTACTAAGAATCAAACACCTTTGCTCATACAAAGACTTTATCAAAAGAATTAAAAGACCACCTACATAATAGGAAAAAACATTTGGCAGCTCTATGTCAAATCAACGTCTGATTTCCATAATCTATAAGATACTACAAAATATCGATAAGAAAAGGATAAATAATCCAATTAAGCAGTGGGAGAAGGAAATGGACAGACATTTCTCCAAAGGCAGCCAAAAAACACTTGGAATTGCTCACGATTGTTAGCTATTAAAGAAATTCAAATCAAAACTACAGTGAGATGTCCTCTCACCCCAATAAGGTTGGCCATGATCCAAAAAACACACAACAACAAATGCTGGAGAGGTTGTGGAGAAACTGGAACTCTCCTACACTGTTGGTGGGATTGCAAAATGGTACAACCTCTTTGGAAAGTAATCTGGTGCTTCCTTAGAAAGCTGGATATAGACATACCATTTAACCCAGTAATTCCTGCTTGGAGCATATCCTAAAGAATCAAGGGCATTCACATCAACAGATGCATGCACCTGAATGTTTATCACAGCATAGTCCACAGTAGCAAAAAGATGGAATCAACCTAGATGCCCAACAACAGATGAATGGATAAATAAACTATAGTACATATACTAAATGGAACATTATGCAATGCTAAAGAACGATGATGATTTTAGGAAGCATCTCTTAACTTGGTTTCAGTTGGAAGACATTATGTTGCATGAAAGTAGTCAGTAGTATAAGGACAAATATTGTATGAGAGCCTTATGATGAAGAGTTAAAAACAGACTAATGTACAGAAAAGAAGAGTCTTTGATGGTTACAAGGAGGGGAGGGAGGGAGGGAGAGGGCTGGTTATAGATTAGATAGTTGATAGAAATTTGGTTGGGTGAAATCAGTGACAACACACATTTGAAAGATCAGTTTAACTGGACTACAACATAACATTCATACTCTTCCAATCTTAACTCAATGACAGAGTAGCAGGGGTGGGGGTCTGGGGATCATTTTCTCAGGGGACATCAAGGCCAACTGGCATAACTAGCCTATTGCTAAGAGAGTCTTCCTCACCCCATGTTGGTGAGTGATGTCTGGGGTCTTAAAAGCTAGCAAGCTGCCATCTGAGGTACACAAAGTGGTCCCAGCTCAGCAGGAACAGATGATCACCAAGGACCAAAACAACGTGGGGGAACCCAGAAGACAGAGAGACCCATGTAAATGGCTGACTACATCAACATGTGATCAGGGGAACTAGATGGTGCCTGGCTACCACCAATGATAGCTGTGATGGGACTCATCAAGTTGAGTCTCACTGGCAACACGAGAATAAAAATGGGTACACTATGAGAATTCCACTAAAAGACTGCAACTGATGGTCCAGGGGCCTTGGGCTTCTCCTGGGAGCATGCCTCTAGTCTGGATGCTGCCCCTGTCCATAAATCATTACTGAGGTCAACTGTTTGGACAGGAATGGGTTGGACAGAGTGACCATATCATGCATGTACTTTATGATTCTATGCATCTTTAGGATGTAGTCCTACTGGCCTCTTAACTAGAGGCAATGGAGAGGTTGAAGAACAGGGGACAGGAGATTGTGAAGAGGATAGGGTATGTATAGAACAGATAGGAGGACTGTGCTGTCACCAGGCAAGGAGAGCAGTAGGAGCTGCACATAGACAGGCATACAAATTTAAACTGGATTGTACACTTCCACTCAATCACAATTTAAAAAAATGTACAAAATATGTAGAAGAAAATAAACTAAGATGTGACTGAAAAAAGCTGGAAGCAACCTAAGAATACTGCTGCAGTTGGCTAGAGAATAGCACACATTGGGGAGTTTTACTGGGCTATATTTTGGAGGAGCTTATACACCAGCTGAAGCACTGGTGGCATAGTGGTTAAGTCTTATGGCTGCTAACCAAAAGATTGGCAGTTTAAATCTACCAGGTACTCATCAGAATGTCTATGGGGCAGGTCTACTCTATACTATAGGGTCTCTATGAGTCAGAATCAACTTGATGGCAATGTTCTGTTTGTTTTTATTTGTTTGTTTGTTTTTAAACACAGGCTTAATATTGAAAGATTCAAAGGAGAAAATATTAAGTGACACAAGAAGTATTTAAAGAATGTGGAAGGAATATACTGAATCACTGTACCAAAAAAAGAATTAGTCAACATTCAACCATTTCATGAGGTCGCATATGATAGAAAACTGATGATACTGAAGGAAAAGGTCCAAGCTACACTGAAAGCATTGGTAAAAGCAACAACACCAACAAATATATAATGCTCCAGGAATTGACAAAATAACAAATAAGATATTGTAAGAAACAGATACAGTGCTGGAAGTGCTCATTCGTTCTATACCAAGAAATGTGTTAGCTTCTGCTCAACAGACTGAAAGTGATATGTGTTTATGCCTATTTCAAAGGAAGGTGATCCAACTACATGCAGAAATTACTAAAGAATATCAATGGTATAACACACAAATTAAATTTTTTTATGGAGAATGTGGGGCCAAGATGGTGGAGCAGACATGTTCTTTCTGTGATGCTGTAACAAGAAAGACACAAAAGAACAAATGAATCCAGTACATACAACATCCCAGGAGCCCTGAGCATCAAAAGGACAGTTGAAGTTTGGACTGATAAAAGAAAATAAAAAGAAGAAGGAAGGATAGTCCCAGAAGTACATCAGATTTCACAGACCTGATGTGCTGGGAAGCAGCTGAGGCCAGCAGGTAGTGGACCCACAGGGGAGGTTGCAGGGCATTCCCCTCAGTAGAGGTGGTTGTCTACAGAATCCACTCACACCTCCATAGCCAATGAGGAACAGCATCAGATCTTAGAAAGCTAAGTCTTTGAGTGTAGCCTACTTTGAGCAGATCTGAATCTTTCCTTCGATATAGGCCTATCTCCCTTCTCCCCAAACTCCCCTCCCTTCTCTGAACTATAGTTGGCACTGAAGTCTGACACTGTTAACTGAGCTGGAAGTAGGACCCCTTAAGCCCATACTAACCCATTCTCTGCGACTTGGAGGAAGGACAGTTAGAAAACTTAGGGGAGAGAGGAAAAAGAAAAAAAAAATGTTTTTTACTGCTAAGCCAGAAAAATCAGGCAGAAACTGTTCTTTCACCTAGATTCAGACATGAGGAGATATACTAACTTCACAGACACTCAGGGATGGCTGTTAGCCCCCTATCTTTCTCAGTGGCTGCAACCAGACACCTAAGGCCTATACCAATCACCTCAGGTCATCAAGGACCATAGGTGGGAGCCTGTACCACACACTTGTTGACTGGCCATCTTTGCACCTTAGCTGAATTCATGTAAGAAAAGTAAACCATTTTAAAACAAGAAGCTAGAACACAGTAGGTAAACATAAAAAATAAAAACAGTTTACTGATGGCTCAGAAATAGCAGTACATATCAAAGCACTTAAAGGGGCAGACTATGACTTCTACAGAAAGCTCCCAGAACAAAAAATCTGATTTTCCAGAAGAAGATAACTTTCTAGAATCATCAGAGGTAGAATACAGAAGATTAATATTTAGAACTCTTCAAGAGATGAAGAAGATGAGACAAAATGCAGTAGATCATAATGACAAGTTGAACAAGCTATGAGAAAACATAGAATGGCTAGATTTAGAAATTCAGAAAACACACACACACACACACACAAGACATCAAAATGATAACACTAAGCTGATACCTATCAATAATCATGCTTAGTATAAATAGACAAAGTGCACCAATAAAGAGATGCAGAGTGGCAGGTTGGATTGAAAAAACACAACCCACCTCCAGGGAGAAACATCTTTGATTGAAAGACATGAACATGCCACACCTCTAAGGATGTAAAAAATTATATCAGGCTAGCAATATTCAAAAAAAGCAGAAATGGCAATATTAATCTCTGGTAAAATAGACTCCAAAGTTAAGTCCACCACATTGGATATGGAATTAGATAATGATTAAAGGACCAGTACTCCAGGAGGATATAACCATATTAAATATCTATGCACCCAAAGACAAGGCACCAAAATACATAAAGCAAACACTACCCACACTGAAAAGAGAAATAGCTCCACAATAATAGTAGAAGACTTCAACATATCACTCTCAGAAAAGGAAAGAACATTTAGAAAATAACACAATGACATGGAAAATCTAAAGACTGTGATCAAACAAATTGACCTCACAGATGTATACAAACATTCCACTCAACTTTCTCTTCAGATGCACATGGAACATCTTCCAAATTGACTACAAATTAGGCCACAAAGTAATCCTTACAAAATTCAAAGTATTGAAATATTACAAGGCATCTTTTCATGCAAAAAGGCCATGGCAGTAGAAATTAATAGCAGAACAAAAAGAAGAGGGGGAAGAAAAACACACACACATGTAAACTGAATAACACCTTGCTCAAAAAACTGGGTTATAGAAGAAATCAAGGATAGAAGAAACAAATTCACAGAATCAAATGAGAATGAAAATATGTTTACCAGAATCTATGGGACACAGCAAAAGCAGTGCTCAGAGTTAACTTACCTCATTAAATGCACACACACAAAAAGAAGAAAGGGCCCAAGCAAAATAATTAACTCTAGAACTCAAATAAGTGGAAAGAGAGCAATAAAAAAAGCCCTCGGACACTAGAAGAAAGCCAATAATAAAAATTAGAGCACAACTAGATGAAATAGAGAATAGAAAAATGATTGAAAGAGTAAACAAGACAAAAGCTGTTTTCTCTGAAACCCTCTCCCCCCAAAAAACAAACGCACTGCCATCCAGTTGATTCCAACTCATAACTACCTTTCTCGAAAGGATCAGCAAAACTGATAAGTCATTGGCCAAACTGACAAAAGAAAAACAGAAGAGGAAACAAGATTATCATGGATTGAATTGTGTCCCCCCAGAAATAGGTGTAGCCGTGTGGCTGGGCCATGATTCCCTATATTCTATGATTGTCCTCCTGCTTGTGATTTACCTATGTTGTATAGCAAAGGACTAGGCTACAATTCCCAGCGTTATGTGATATTTCTATATTTTGTGAACGCTACCTCTCAGATGTTAATAAGGGAGGATGGGTGGCAATTGTGTTGGTGGGCAGGACTCAGGGTGTGGAATCATACTATGCCTTGAGGCAGAATCTTGGGATATGAAGGAAAGGAAGGCAAGTGGAGAGCTGGGGGCCTCACACCACCAAGAAAGCAACACTGGCATCTGAGTGCATCCTTAGAAAGGACCACAGTTCCCGAGTCTCAGAAGCTTCCTGTCCAGAGGAAGATTGACCACAAGCCTTCCTCCAGAGCCAGCAGAGAAAGCCTTTACCCGAAGATGATTTTGGAGGCATGAGTGGACTGTATACTACACAGTTTCTCCCTAAGTAGAAAACATGTTCTAAATGCCTCTAATCACCTCACTGCACTTGTACAGATCCAGCCCATGGGGTGCCAACTCCCTCTGAGTCAGGTCTGGCAACTCTTTGCCAATTCCGGACTTTTTTCTCTTCCCCTCCCACTTTGTCTTATTTCTCAACTTTGTCTTTGATGTTTAAGGCTCGTAGAATATCATACATAATCAATTCATTTGTTTATTTGGGTCTTTGTTGTTTAGACAAGTAACAGGAAGTATGTTACTATGCTATCATATTGGTTCCATCTCCTGTATTTATTTCTTGATGTTCGTGTGTTTTCATTTGGAGTACTACTCCATAGACTGATACTTGAATAAGCTAGTGTGGTAGTGGCAAATTCACAGAGCTTCTGTTTGTTTGGGAATGTCTTGGTTACTCGCTCCTTTTTAAATGACATCCAAGTATTTTTGGTTAGCGATGTTTTAGTTGTTGGTCAGTATTGTGTACATGTTGCTGCATTGGCTTCTAGCCTCTAGAATTTCTGTGGAGAAATCTGTACTGATTCTTCAGAAAGACCTTGATATTTTTTCCACCCTTGGTGGTTCTTTGATGACATTTTCAGTCTATTCTTTAGTTTTGGTAGTTAGATGGTTAAGATTGTATGTCCACTTGGCTAGATCATGATTCTTGGTGTTTATATGTAATCACTGTCATCATGGAATCTACTGTGAGAAGCCAATGAGTTGAAAGGGTATTTCCTTGATTGTGTGGCCTGCATCCAAACATAAGCACATGTTCTGTTTTTATGCTCAGTCTGGAACCTGTGGCAGCCTTCTGTTCATCCTACCTCTATTTCTCGGGACTTGAGCTGTCATCATCTTATCTGTCGATCTTGGAATTGCCTGATCTTCACAATCAGTGAGCAGAACACAGCTTTTCAACCAGCCAGTCTTGGATTCATCAGGCCCTACAGTTACACAAATCGGGAGAAGCCTTGTGGTTCTGCCTACTGGTCTCAGAATACATCAATAAATATTCACAGCCTTGGTATAAGAGCTCTGCTTTCCAACTTGTGGATCTTGGGTTTGCCTGCCCCTGAGACTGTGAATCAGGAGAAACCTCTATCCTAATCCACATACTTGGGATTTTACAGCTTCTACAGTCATGTCAGGCATTTCGTTGATATAAATTATCTGTCTGTCTGTCCATCTATCTATCATCTGTTTTATTTGTTTTGCTTCTCTGTATAACCCAGCCTAAGACATTTGGTACGAAGAGTGAGGCCAAATTCTGCCTTAGTTACCTGGTGTTCCCATATCAGAAATACCACCCATGAGGGCTTTTAAGGAAGAGCATTTTGTTTACTCACAATCCAGTAGACTAGAAATACAAATTCATGACAATGACTATAACAGAAAGCTTTTCTGTGTATCAGCTCTGGAGGACGTTCCTGTCATCAGTTGTCCCTTGATCTGGGAGCACCTCAGCAAAGGGACATTAGACACAAAGGACGTATTCTGCTCTTGGCACTGCTTTCTTGGTGGTATGAAGTCTCCAACTCTCTACTTGCTTATGAGGTCTCTGACTCTTTGCTTCTCTTTCCTTTTTTCTCTTGTAAGTTACAACACATTATAGGCCACACTCCAGGGAAATTCTCTTTACGTTGGATCAGGGATATTATGTCCCACCCTAATACTCTTTAACCACACAAAGAAATTATAATTTTTAACACATGGGAAAATCACAAAACGGAGGGCAAACACATGGTAATAGGAATCATGGCCTAACCAAGTTGATAAACAATTGGAGGGGACATAATTCAATCCATGACAATTAGATTATGTGTTTTTAGGAATTTGTCCATTTCTCGTAAGTTTTCACATCTGTTGGAGTATATTTATTCATTTGTGACCTTTTTTTTACCTCTGATGGATCATTTGTAATGTCACTGATTTCATCTCTTAGTTTTTTGTGTAAGCTTTTTTTTTTTGATCAATTTATCTATATTATTCATCTTCTCAAAGAACCAACTTCTGGTTTTGTTAATTCTTTTAACTGTTTTTCTATTTTCATTTTCCTTTACTTCTGCCTTGACCTTTATTATTTATTTTTTACTTTCTTTTTGTCTTCTTTTTTCTTTTTCTATTTGTTCAAAATGTTGGTTTAAATTAATGATTTGGGGTCTTTATTTTTTTTTAACTTAGATATTTATACCTCTATATTTTCCTCTGACTACTGCTTTTGCTGTGTCCTAAATATTTTTATGTGTTATGTTTTCATTATGGTTTGATTATGGAAATTTTTAAAGTTCTCTTCAGATTTCTTCTTTCTCTCATTTGGTTCTTAGTACTGTATTATCTAGTTTCCATATGTTTATTATTTTTCTCATTTCAGATCCGACTCGACGGCACTTGGCGTTTAACCTATTGTTGATCTGTAGTTTCATCCTGCTATGGTCTGAAAAGATGCTTCAGAAGATTTCAGTCTTTTGAAATTTGTTGAGACTTAATTTGTAACCTAGCATGCAGCCTATTTTGGAATACGATCCTTGTTTGCTGGAGAAGAATATGGATTGTTCCACTGTTCAGCATTCTTTATATATCTTTGGGTTCATTTGGCTTATGGTTTTATTTGTGTCCCTGTCTTTGGTGATTTTCTTTTTCAGATGTTCTGTCTGTAATTGAATGTGGCGTGCTGAAGTCCTTTCCACTATTACGAAGTGTTTGTTTCATATGTTTTGATGCACTCCTGCTAGAATCATATATATTTGTAATTGTTAGGTTTTCTTGTTGAATTGATGCTTTTATTATTATGTAATCTCCTTCTTTATCATTTGCAATCAACTTTATCTCAACTCTACTTTATGTGATACCAGAGCGGCCGTACATGCTCTTTTTGGTTACTGGTTGAATGGAAAATTTTTCTCCGTTCTTTTATTTTTAATGTCTTTATATCTAAGGTATGTTTCTTTCTTTCTTTTCTTAATTGTGGTTTAGATGAACTTTTACAGAGCAAATTAATTTCTCCTTAAAAAATTAATACATTTATTCTTCTGTAATATTCATTGCTAACTCCACAACATGTCAACACTGTCTCCTTCTCAACCTTGAGTTCCCTTTTATCAACTTCTCTTCCCTTTCCTATCTGCTGTTCCCCATCCTTCGGTTGATGTGCCCATTTTTTGTCATTTTGTTGATAAACCTGTCTAATCTTTGGCTGATTGGTGATCCTCAGGAGTGATTTCAGTACTGAATCAAAAAGGTATCTAGGGACCATACTTTTGAGTCTTCTCCAGTATCTCTCTACCGAGTAAGTGTGGACTTTTTTGTGAGTTTCAATTTTTTTCTACATTTATCTCCTGTGCTCTCCAGAACCCTCTGTTGTGATCCTTATTAAAATAGTCTTTGGTTTTAACCAGGCACCATCTTTGTGCTAGATTCAGTCTGCAGAAGATTGTGGTAGTTGTAATCTGTTAGTTCTTTGTGCAAATATTTCCCTTGTGTCTTTATTTTTCTTCATTCTCCCTTGCAGCATCCACAATCTCAGGGAAACTTGGCGAAGGAAAAAAAATTAAAAGTACAATTGAAAACTTGTTAGGGGCTCAGTTAAGTGCTTTGAAGGATATCCATGCAAACCAGGTATTCTGAAACTTAAGTGAAACTTTAATTACATTAATTTCAGGGGACATCCAACATCATTATAATTCTAACATTTTCATTCAACCACTTTTGGAAGCACACATCATTTAAAGTTTTTATTGCAGTTTCATCTATTCAATCTCTTCACATATTAAAACATACTTTTTTAAAATTTTCATCTTGCTCTGATTTTAATAGGTTTTTTTTTTTTTTTTTTTTTTTTTGCTTTTTTTTCCACTTGCATTCAATTCTTCCACTTAATTTTACAGGGAAGTTCAGTCTCCATCCTTTTCAGAATTATAGAGAGTTCATAGGTTGGTATTAACAAGCTTCTTGGCTCACCAAACACCTAAAGAATGATGAAGGTACTTGTCGAAGTGGTCTCCTTCTAAATCCTTCATATCCTGCAATTTTGTTATTAGAAATAGTACAGACCATTAAAAGCTGTCTTAAGTCTGGTACATTTATCTATGTTATCTGGATTCTGTTGGTTTAGCACTTTATGCAAAACACAATTTCTGCCTTTACAAGCTCTAGTTGCACATGGCACCATCCTTACTGCTGTTTATGGAGCCAGCCTTTGCTACCCTTGCTCTTGGCACCAGGTGTCAGCTGAGCCAAGCCAAGTGCCGTCAAGTCAGATCCGACTCATGGCAACCCTGGTGTCAGCAGCAAGGTGATAATATCATTCACCAATAACTCCCAGTTAAGATTTCAGTATTTGCATTATATATGGAGATATCTTGGATAGTGACTCCTCGTAATGAGCAACCAGAGAAGGTGACTATCTAGAAGTCCTCTGAAGGCTGGTCATGGTGTTTTTTCATTCTCATCTGCAGAGATTTGTTATCAAACCAGATACTCAGAACCCTGACTTACTGTCTGCTGATCAGTTACATCTTAGAGGGTTTTTTTTTTTGTTGTTGTTGTTGTTATTTTTCTTTCCTATGTTTTTGGGTTTTAGAATTCTCCATAAAAGTACCACAGATTGATGTCACCTCTTTAAAAATACTTCACATTTTGTATTATCAACAAAGAAAACCACAGTTGATTTTTAAAAATATTTCTAGGTCAAACAAATACATTATTTGAAGGAACTATTGTGGGCATTTCCAAAACACCATTAAAAAGTCTTCTAAGTGAATGAGGTGCTTGATCCTGAATACATTTACACATGAAACTACAATAGACATAAAGTTCACACACACAGCTTAGCGGGTCATTTTATCCCTGTTTCAAATAGAATTGTGTGATTTGATTATTTTGCTGCTAAAAACACATTTCATTTTCATGATAATACTGTCAGCGTTCGTATCCAACAAATTCATATCTACCTTAGATTCGAATGCCAAGAACCAACCAAACCCAGTGCCACTGAGTCAGTGCTGACTCACAGTGACCCTATAGGACAGAGTAGAACTGATCCATAGAGTTTCCAAGGGATGCCTGGCAGATTTAAACTGATAACTTTTTCATTGACAGGTGTAGCATCTAACCACTATGTCACCAAACTGCATAATTTGTTGAATACATTAATGAAGGGGGGAAAAGCATAAACACACGTACACACTAATGAAGAACAAGTACCTTTCTTTTCTCATTTGGCTTAAAATAGAAAGTTAGGAATTTTCTTAACTTCTCACTCATTAGTAATAATAAATACATATGCAATCTTAGTTTTTCTCCATTTACTGGATAATGCTGGAAATGAAAAACTTGATATTTATCAAATACTATGGTTGCAAAGCGGATCATATGTAAGGTATGGTATTTTACAAACATCCGTTAGCAAATTTCAAGTGAAAATTAATTATTTAGTGTTTTCTATCATTCAAAATAATGATTTGACAAGCATGGCACCAGAGTATTTCTCATGACCTTCAAGACTGTTAACACAGAGTAATTGCTTATTAAATGTTAGCTATCATCTTTAGCAGCTAATAGAGACAGCTTGTGTATCTTAAAGTTAATATTGTACCTAAGTTGCTTTTTTAAACTACTTAACCTCATACAGCCTATTTGTATGCATAAATTTGGTTATTATATTGACAGTGTATCACTAAGAATAAAATATGAAATATAAAATAATAAATATATTATAAAATAATTTAACCAAATAAAATATGAAATAATATAATCAAATATAAAATAATTTAACCAAATGCAAAATATAAAATATTTTAACCAAATATAAAACAATTTAACCAAAATGTAAAGCAATATAATACTTTAGAAAGAAAATACAGGTTTTCTATAAGTATTTATTATTATAAACTGTCTGTTCATTTGATTCTGATTTTAACTTTTCAGGCATTAAGCTACCAAAAAAAAAATTCCAAGCCCATCAAGCTGATTCCAACAGAGTAGAACTACACTACAGAGTTTCCCAGGAGCACCCAACTACTGACCTTTTCATTAGCAGCCATAACACTTAACCACTACAGCACTGGGGTTTCCTAAGCTACCATAGTTGTCTTGCAACTCATTTCGTAGTATTTTCTGATTTGCAGAATCCTCCAGTCTCTCTGACTCTGCATTATCCAAAGGAGTTACTATTACTGTATTGCTCTGCTTATTGGTGGCAATTCCTCCACTTCAAGTATTTTCTTTGGATCTCATCAACATTTGCAATGAAATATAATTCTGTTCTTCCTTTAGCAGATCACAAATACGTTGAATGCTAAGTAGGAATACCTGAAGAAGGTACGTAGAAAGATCATTGTCTATCTATTAGAGATTGAGCACCTGCAGCAATATGAATTCCCTGTGACTTAATAGAAATTTTGCTAATTTGTTATACTTAAGGGGAAACTCTCTAAGTTAACTCAGTCACTGGCTGTAAATAAATGTCATGGTCTCCTAGTTCTTCTATTACTTTTCCTTCCTCTCCTCATTCTTTGTTCCTTTTTTCTAGTGAATGCATTGTTAGTATTGAATCTCATAGCTAAAACCATCACTCCTGACATTTTTTATGAGTAGTATTTGCATCTGCAAGAAATTGTTTCTCTCAATTTACTCTTCCAAAATTTAAAATGTACTTTGAAATTATAAATTAAAACACTTTACCAATGTACTTACCTTGTGCCCTCACAAATTCTTGGCAATTACAACTTGACGACAGCACTTGAAACAAGAGCCTAACATAGGATTGTGACCAATACTGTGAATACAAAAACTGTGGCACTTAATGACTAGTAAGTTAAAGTGGGAAGTGAACGAGGGGTTGCCTTGTTGGAATTTAGAAACCTATTCTTCAGTTTCCTCATAGCTGTCTTAACTTCTTGATTTCTCAAGGTATAGATTATTGGATTCAAGATGGGAGTGAAGACGGTATAAAACACAGACAGGATCTTGTCTACCAGGAAGCTGCTTAATGGCCACATGTATATGAAGATGCAAGGTCCGAAGTACATGAAGACAACAATGAAATGAGCTGTGCAGGTGGAAAGGGCCTTGGATGATCCTCCTGAAGAGTGATTCTTAATGGTAAATACGACAATAACATAAGAATTGAATAAAAGAATAAAGCAGGACAAGGCAATTATGCCACTTGTTGAGATCATAAAGAGACCCAGAACATAAGTATCCACACAAGCCAGTTGAAACACCACAGGGAGGTCACAGAAAAAGCTGTCTACCTTATTTGGACCACAGAATGGTAATGTGAGCGCAAATATGACCTGGCTCATTGAATGCATGACTCCTACAACCCAGGAGGCCACTACAAGAGCAACACACACTCGGGGACTTATGACTGAAGCATAGCGGAGGGGCTTGCATATTGCAATATACCTGTCGAAGGACATAGCCATGAGTAAAATAATCTCAGCACCAGTAAAAAGATGTAGAAAAAATATCTGGGTTATGCAACCATCAAAAGAGATGGTTTTATGTCCAGTCAGGTAATCTGTAATCATCTTGGGGGTGGCAAACGAAGCAAGAGACATATCAATGATCGAAAGATTGGTAAGTAAAAAATACATAGGAGAGTGTAGGTGAGAGTCAGCTATAACCGTGATGACTATGAGACTATTACCCACCATTGTAACCACATAAAACAGTGAAAACACCACGAAGAAAAACATCTGTAGTTTCCAAGAATTAGAGAGTCCCAGCAAAACAAATTCAGATACAGTTGATTCCTTGGAAATATTCATTGTCTTAATTGATAGGTGGAAGCCTGTATCAAATAAACAAACAAAAGAATCAAGAGAAAATAGTATTCCTTGAAACAAAAACTTAGTTTCTAATAGTACGCTTTTCTTGAAAGGACAGTGATCATTTGATTTTCCATGTCATTATTTTGGGAAGTCATGGTGTTGCACAGGTTTCTTGTATAGAACATGAGGAAAATTATTAATTGTCCTTTACATCAACTCAAAAAATTGTTTCCTAGGTGCTTATTAGAAACCAGTATATGAATGCGAAGATTCCCATGATGTACTTGTACTGTCATCAGACAGTTCCTTTATTACATGTTTTGCATCTGTTTGGATATTGCTCTGCCCCAAGTGAAAGCTTTTATTTTAATTCAGTTGAGAGTGATTTCCAAGACATTGCTGTATTTGCCATGCCAAGCTGAAAATCTAAGAAAACTAACAATGCTTCTAAATAGCAAGGCTGACTCTTCCACAATTTCATCAGTGTTCAGATAAAAAATTTTAAAGATAAATGAATTATTTAGTTATACAGTTATAACAAAATAACTCACTCAATATGTCATATTTTGTTATTAATGCAATACTGTAGTCTTCTTAAGTAGAGTATAAACTGTGATAAAAACATTTTTGTTGATTCTACTTGATACTCCAGTTAAGACTACTGTTAAAGTGGGGTACCAGGTTTATGGTCAGGGTTAGATCCCAAATTAGAGTTAAGGTTAGGATTAACATTAGATCTAGGATTAATGTTAGGGTTAGGGTCAGAATTAGATGTATAGTTAAGGTTGGGGTTAGTGTTAGTGTTTGGGTTAGGGTTAGGGCTAGGGTTAGAGTTAGGATGAGATTTTGAGCTGAGGTTAGACCTAAGGGTGATTTTTATATGGAATTTCTAGTATAGTGTACCTAATGTGTGGTATTTTAATCCTGATACAAGCATACAACACAGCTATAAATAGTATTCCAAGATTAAGTACCATATATATATGATATTCATATATGTATAGTATTCATATATATATATATATGCGCCAGCCAAGCCAAGTGCCGTCAAGTTAGAATCAGAATCAGCAGCATTGGGTCTGGTTTGATTTTTGGTTATCTATCTGTCTATCTAGTAAATAACATGTCCACACATATAATGAGGATGTTAAGGAAATAACACCTGAGGGCGTGGTAGTGTTGGCAACAAAATGCAACATGAGTAAATCATTCCACAAGCGTACAACAGTAAGTGTGTAACTGTTTCTTAGAGTGGCTCTGGTATAATCAAGACCTATTGTTAAATCTGGTCATTTCTTTGGGGCAAACTTGGAGGGGTCAAAACTGACATCTGATTTGTGGAATCATGTACATAGTACAATAACTAAAAACATTTTATTTCTAGCTGGATTTTTCTAGCAATGTGTATTCATAGACAGTTTTCTCTATGAAAATGTGTCTTTCTCTTTCCATTCTTAAGTTTGAAAGGAAATTATAGAATATTAGAAATTGCAAAAATATATCAAGTAAGTCATAATATTGCAAATAGTACTTTCTGTTCTCATGCTAAGTGGAAGTAAAATCACTGTTATTTCATGCTGAACAACATCTTCTACCTATTTATTCACCTATTTATATACATAATCCTAAAGATAATAGCTAACACTTAATGAGCAATTACTCTGTGTTGAGTGTATTAAGTATGAGTGCATACACAAACACACACACATATACACACACTCTGAGAAATTTATAATTCATCCACAAGGATATTTTTTACTGAAAGAGCAACTAGATTTCATAAATCAATTACATCACATATAAGAAGTATGGGCTCTTAAGGAACATTTATACTGAGGTTTCAATAAACAGCAGAAGAATTCTTTAAGTTTCTAGGGAATAATTGTTAACATATTGACAGATAAATGTCTGCTGGTTGAAAACCAGTGGAACATGTTAAGAATTATTTTTTTCTGATACCTGATGGAAGAGGCTCAATTACTTATAAAAGTTAACTGCAGTACAGCTATGCAGACCAGGAAAAGATTTGGTCTCAATTTCTTTATCTTTAAAATATGAGTATGTAAGGTTGCTATGAATCAAAACCAACAATGGTAGGTTTGGTTTGGTTTTTGACTTACTCCCCCTGTAAGTATTTATAATCATGTAACTTAAAAACTTACTCTTACCATCTAATGAATATATCATATCACTTTCAGGGAAGAGAGGTCGAAGATCAATCTCTTTAGCCTTACATTTATTTGATTTTTTTTCATTCATATACACTAGCATACATAAATTGTTTTATTGATTTCATCTCCATGGAATAGGAAGTAGGAGATGGGAAGGAGAAGGACAAACGTTTAAGATTTTTTTAATTATTATTGTGACTGAGTGAAAATGTACATTCCCATATAAATTTACATGCCCACCTATATGCAACTTCCACTGCTCTCCCGGTCTGGTGACAACACACTATTGCTCTCTGCTCCATACGTGTCTCATCCTCCCAATAGTCTCCTTTCCTCTCCCCTCCACCCACTCTCCTTCCTCCAGCCAGAGGTCAGCAGGATGATATCCTATGGATGCATAGAACCATAAAGTGCATCCAGTATATGGTCACTCTGCAACACCAAGTCCAATCCATTTGTGTCCGAAGAGTGTACCTTCGTTATGATTTATGGGCAAGGGCAGATCTTTTGAAATCACTTTCACTTACCAGATCTAAGCCAGAATCAGAGCTTTGGAATATTCAGAACTGTAAGTAGGCTTCTGCCAGATAGCACAGAGGAGGTTGATTTTAAATATAAATGAGCTAGTTGAGCCATTAGTTGTTAAGCAACTATAGATAAAATGGATGTTGTAGGGACTTGGGAATAGACCAAGAAATTGTCTTGCAATGGGATTTATTAAGCAACAAAGATGGTATCATTGGGTTCACAAAAGGACGATACTTAGAATCTCATGGGAATTTACAATGGCTGTTTTCACCTGGACTTGAGAGATTCAGGGAATAGAAGCTGAGAAAGCCAACTTTTCAAGAGGCAACAGGAAATATTAGATGAATGGATCTTAATAAGAGCTTTTGGTAATCTAAGACTGTTCTGGGTGCTGTGGAGAATGAAATCCAAAAACATTCAGTTCTGCCTCGTAATTAATTTATAGTTTCTTCAGAAATAACAAAATAGCACCAAATCTGTTGCTCTTGAGCTAATTCCAGCTCACAACTACCTTATAGGACAGAAAAGAATTTCCACGTATGGTTTCCAAGAAGCAGCTAGTTGGTTCAAACTGCTGATCACTGGTTGGCAGAAATGCTGTCTCTCAATCATTGCACCATCAGGACTCCCTTGAACATACATAAAAAATACAGTCAAGTAAATGTAATGAATTTATTTATTTAGTCAATTCTTAGTGATTGTGAGTCAAATGGACTTTAGAGAATGGAAAATTCACAGTGTGAGGAATTCGACAACAGATGCATTCTTTAAGGAGTTATGTCATGGCCTTGTCCTAGAATGGAAATTAAAGTTTGTTTTGGCAGTGGAAAAAATGTCTGTAGGGGGAAAACTGTTCTACAATGGCCTAGAGGATGGGGCTTAATAGATATCTGTTGAGTGAAGATCCAATGTTACTGTGAAGATTATCAAAATCAGCTTACATGCAGCAGAGCAAAACTAATTAGCTGTCTGGAAGAAGAGAAATGTCATCTAAAATGTGTAATCTGACATGAAAGGCAAGGAACCATTGTAAGATCACACAGAGAGTGAGGACAACTTGGAAGTATTATTCTGTAAAGATTTGTATAGGTGCTTTGGAGAAGGAAGACTTTTTAAAGCAGAGGATTATTAAATGAAATATGTAAAAAAAAAATGACCTTGACTGGACCCTAGGGTCGCCATGAGTCGGATCCAACTCGACGGCCCTTGGCTTGGCTTGGGAATGTGATCAATAAAATGAGAATTCTAAGTAGCTAAATGCGACTATGTTCTGTGGAAGTCTGCACAATACATTGCATTCTCCAGTCAAAATTTGTTGCCTTTATTTAACTGGTCCATCCTTTCAGGGATCCCTTCTTGCCAGTGAAGGGGTATGATTCCCACTTTAGTTTGAACAACCGTGTAAACATGACTTATTTTGACCAATTAAATGAGAGCAGAAGTGTCATATGTCACATTTAGGCAGAAGCTTTAAGAGTCCAAGTGTGCTTTACCATTGCTCTTTTCCATTGGTTGCATAGCAGAACAAATAAATAGAGACAAGAGAGAGTGAGAGAGATATTATGCTAATAATGGATGGATTTTAAGACACATCATTAGACAGTCAAATATTGCCTTACTGTTCTACAAATGGAACATCGTACTAATTGACATCCCAACAGAATTTCATTTACAGAAATAAACAAATTTATTCTAAAATTTATATGGCTATCACCAAAACAATTTTGAAAAATAACAAATTTGTAGAGCTCACACTGTGCTTTCAAGACTTATTGTAAGACTATAGGAACCAATACAGTGTAGTGCTGACCTAAGTGTAAACATGTTAATTAATGGAATAAAATGGAGGATCCAGAGAAGAAAAAAAAAAAGCTGGAACTGTTTATCTACACAACTGGAAAAACAATTCCATGAGAAAGAAAAAACATTTTCAACAGAGCTGAAACAATCACATATCCATACATAAAAGAAAAACAAAAATAAATGCGTTAGCTATCTAGTGCTGCTGTAACAGAAATAGCACAAGTTACGACTTCTGCAAACAGAAATATTTTCTCTCATAGTTCAAGATGTGTCCCTCCAAAATACATCCCGACTTGGTTATGTCATGATTCTCAGTATTACGGGGTAGTCCTCTATTTTCTGACTGTAATTTTGTGTTAAAGAGGATTACAATCAGATTGTAACATCCCTAGTAAGGTCACATCCCTGATCTAGTGTAAAGGGAGTTTCCTTGAAGTGTGCCATCTTACATGAGATAAAAGGAAAGGAAAGCAAGCGGAGAGGGAACCTCATACCACCAAGAAAGCAGAACTGGGATCAGAGCATATCATTTCGACCCAAGATTACTTCTTGGAAAAGCTCCTAGTGCAAGGAAAGATTGATGACACAGGTCTTCCTCCAGAGCTGACATAAAAAGGCTTTCCTCAAGAGTTGATACCATGAATTTGGATTTCTAGCCTACTAGACTGTGAGAAAATAAATTTTACTTTATTAAAGCCAACCACTACTGGTGTTTCTGTTACTCTGCTGTTGTTAGATACTGTCAAGTTGGTTCCAATTCATTGCAAAACTATGCACAACGGAACAAAACACTGCCCAGTTTTATGCCCTGCCCACAATCATTTTTATGCTTAAGCCTATTGTTGCAGCCACTGTGTCAGTCAGTCTTGTTGAGTGTCTTCCTCTTTTTCACAGACCCTCCACTCTACCAAACATGATGTCTTTATCCAGGAATTGATCCCTCCCGACAGCATATCCAAAATATGTGAGGTACAGTCTTTTTATTTTTGCTTCCAAGGAGCATTCTGGGTGTACTACTTCCATAACAAATCTGTTGGTTCTTTTGACAGTCTGTGGTACATTCAGTACTCTTCTCTAACACCAAAATTCAAAGGATCAATTCCTCTGTCTTTCTTATTCGCTGTCCAACTTTAGCATGCATACAGTGTGACTGAAAATACCATGGCTTGGGCCACACTTATCTGAGTCTTCAAAGTAACACTTTTTCCTTTTCTTTTTTTTTTTCTTTCATATAACTGAGTGAAAATGTAAATTCTCATATAAATTTACATGCCCACCTATATGCAGCTTCCACTGCTGTCCCTGTCCGGTGACTGCACACTATTCCTCTCTGCTCCATACATGTCTGATCCTCCCAACAGTCTCCTTTCCCCTCCTCTCCACCCACTCTCCTTCCTCCAGCCAGATGTCAACAGGATGATATCCTATAGATGCATAGAACCATACATTTTTTCCTTTTCGATACTTTAAAGAGGTCCTTTACAGAGATTTTCCTAGTGCTATATATCTTTTTATTATTGTCATTATTATCAAGATTAAGCTAAAGTATATAATCCAAGTCAATTTTGCTTACTTGCCTCTCTACAACTCTATCTGCTCTCCCCACTCTGTGACAGCACACTCCTCCTTTTTACTTTTTGCTGCTAGTATCCTCCCAACAAACACCTGTCCCCTCCTCTCCAGTTTCCTCTCCTCTCTAGAAAGAAACTAGTAGGACAGCCTTCTACAAATGTATAAAACCACAAATTACACTCACCACATGCTCTTTCTGTGTCTCTGGGTCCAGTCCACTCTTAGTCTGAAGTACTGACCTCAGTACGGGTTTCAGGTCTGAGCTAGCAGCAAGTCTAGGGGCCATATTATCAGGGGACCCTTCAGGTTGCTGGACCATCAGCTCTGGTCTTTTAGTAGAGTTCTTGATCTACACACCTGTACTTATTACGTTACATCAGGGACTCTATTTTGTGTATCCTATCAAGGCCGTCTTTGGTGGTGGCTGGGTGACATCTGGTTCTTCTGGTCTCATGTTGTTGTAGTCTCCCATTCACATGGATCCTTCTGTATTTGGGAATCATTTTCCTTTGTGTCTTTGATGTTCTTGGTCATCATCCTTTCCACATGGATTGGAACCAACTGATCTTCCTCAGATGGCAGCTTGCTGGCTTTTAAGACCCCAGATCCCACTCACCAATATGGGGTGCAGAAGATTTTCTTAGCAGAAGACTAGTTGCACCAATTGACCTCAGTGTCCTCTGAAAACATCATCCCAAGACCCCTGTCACTGCTACTCTATCTTTTGAAATGCTGTGTTGAATTTAGAAAAACTTATAATTTATGGTATAGTCATTTATGCTGAACTGCCTTCTACTGAGTGCTATCACATCCTTCACATAACAGAATTCCTATCAGCTGTCTTATCTATGACCAACCTGCTTCCTCCCTCTGCACACGTGTAGTCATCAGAATTTTTTCTTCTGTGCATAAGCATTTTTTTTAAGGCCTTAAATCTTATACGATACATACCCTTTGGCAGCTGACTGATTTCACTCAGCATAATGTCTTCTAGTTGATACCAGGTTATGAGATGCTTCCTAAAATCATCATTGTTCTTTATCATTGCATAGTGTTCCATTGTTTGTTTCATATATGCCAGAGTTAGTTTATTTATTAATCTGTTGATAGGCACCTAGGTTGATTCTATCTTTTTGCTATTGTGGACTGTACTGCAATAAACATTAGTGTGCAAGCATCTTTTTGTGTGACAGCCCTTATCTTTGTAGGATATATTCCAAGCATTGGAATTGCTGGACCATACAGTATTTTTATTTTTTGCTTTTTAAGAAAATGACAAATTGCTTTTCAAAGAGGCTGTACCATCTTGCATTCTCACCAGCAGTACAGGAGAGTTCCAATCTCTCCACAGCCCACCCAGCATTTGTTATTTTGTGTTTTTTGTATTGTTGCCAACATATCACTGCATCTTTTGATTTCTTGATGTTTGCTTCCATGGGCATTGATTGTAGAATCAAGTAAAATGAAATACTTGACAACCTCAATCTTTTCTGTTTATCATGACATTACTTATTGGTGCAATTGTGAGGACTGTCTGTTTTCTTGATGTCTAGGTGCAATCCAGACTGAAGGCTGTGGTCTTTGATCTTCATCAGTGTTTCAGATCCTCTTCACTTTCAGCAAGCAGAGTTGTATCACTTGCATAGCACAGGTTAATAATGAGTTGTCCTCCAATCCTGTTGCCTTGTTCTTCTTCATATAGTCCATCTTCTTGCATTATTTTCTTGGCATACGGATTGAAAAGGTATGGTGCAGTGATACGACCCTGACACACAACTTACATGACTTTAAACCACACAGTGTCCCTTTGTTCTGTTCACATAACTGCCTCTTGATGCATATACAAATTCGTCATGAGCACAATTGAATGTTCTGGAATTCCCATTCTCTGCAAAGTTATCCATAATTTGTTGCAATCCACACAGTTCAATACTTTGGTATAGTCAATGAAACACAACTAAACATCTTTCTGGTGTACTCTGCTTTCAACCAAGATCCATCTGACATCAACAATAATATCCCTGGTTCCACATTCTCTTCTGAATCCACTTTGTATTTCTGGTAGTTACCTGTCAGTGTATTATTGCAGTCACTTTTAAATGATCCTGAGCAAAATTTTACTTGCATGTTATATTAATGATATTGTTCTGTAGTTTCTGCATTCAATTGGATTACCTTTCTTGGGAATAAGCATAAATGTGGATCTCTTCCAGATGATTGGACAGGTAGCTGTCCCCCAAATTTTTGGCATAGATGACTGAGCACTTCCAGTGCAGCATCTGTTTGCTGGATTATAATTCAACATCTCAATCAATTTTCCATCAATTCTTAGAGCCTTATTTTTCACCAGTTCCTTCAGTGCAGCTTTGACTTCTTCCTTCAGTACTGCTGGTTCCTGCTCATGTGCTAATTTCTGTTATAGCAGCTCTAAATAACTGAGAGACGTTGCTACAAGTGTGAATTCAGGATGCCAGCTCTAGAGGAAGGCTTTCTTTTTCTGTTGGCTCTGAGGGAAGACCCTTGTCATCAATTTTACCCTGGTCTAGGAGTGTCTAAGTTCAGGGTTCCCTGGTCCAAAGGACTAGCCCCACTCTTATTATGTGGTGGCAGAGTTCCTTCTCTTCTTTGCTCAATTCTTTAATGTATCAAAAGAAAATGACTCGAGATGCAATCTAATCCTGATGCCTGTGTCCTGCCTCATTAACATCATATGACTGTGTGACGTCTAGACAGTTTTGACTCACAACTACTCTATAAGAAGAAGTAGAACTGCCCCACATGGTTTGCTAAATTGTAGTCTTTATGTGAGTAGATTTCCAACTCTTTTGTTTTGTGGGGTCACTGGATAGGTTTTAACGATAGACTTTTGGATTAGCAGCCAAATGCTTAACCATTAAGCCCCTAGGGCTCACTAACATCACAGAGGTTAAGATTTGTGACACAGGATAAAAGAATAAAACAGAGAAGAGCACAATACTGAGAATCATGACTTAGCCAAATTAACATACATTTTGAGAGGGACATGATTCCATCCATAATGAGAAACAAGAAACGTGACCCTTGTCTCATACTTGTTGCCATATGTCAGTTCCAATTCATAGAGACCTTATAGAACAGAATAGAATTTCCAAGGAGTGACTGGTAGATTCAAACGGCTGCTGATTTCATCAGCAGCCGAGCTATTTAACCAGTATGCCACTAAAGACGCATACCTTATATAAAAAAAAAATTAATTTGAAATGAATAGGCCTAAATATAAGAGTTAAAACTATACAATTCATGGAATAAAACATATGGAAAAGCCTTTGAGACTTTCTGAGAAAGATATATATATATATATATATATATATATATTTTTTTTTTTTTTTAATGGATTACTTAACTGGCCCCCAGGGTCACCATGAGTCAGATCCAACTCGACGGTACTTGGCTTGGCAACTTGGGCTAAAGTAAAATTTAAAAGTCTTGTCTTCCAAAAGATACTATTTAGAAAATAAAAAAACATAAGCCACTGACTGAAAGAATATATTATTTGCATCCAGAATGTAACAGAATACAATGGGTGGTCTCATGCATTGCTGATGGGACTGCAACATGTACATATATACACTTTGGAAACAGCTTGGCAATACGAATCCACCAGTTGCTTCTTGGAAAACTTGTGGGACAGTTCTACTTTGTCCTATAGGGTCAGTATCAGTTGGAATCCACTCCACAGAAATGGGGCTAGATATCCATTAAGTACTGAATGGATAAATTAGTTACATTTTACCCACAAACAAAAGACTACTCTGCTGTTACAAAAACTAAGTACTGATGAACATGAAAACATGAATAAATCTGAAAACCTTTATGCTAGTCAAAGTTTCTTATTCTACTGTCATTTTGAACCAGGTAATTTTTTTTGCTGAATAAGTTCTAAGCATTATAAAATGTTACTCAGCATTTTTGACCTTTACCAAAGATGCCAATAATACCCCCTCTACTCTTAATACATCAGACATGACAATAAAAATATCTCCAACCGTAGCCAAATATTCCTGGGTGGCCAGGGGCACAAAAACCACTCCAGCTGAGAACCACTGGGCTTAATTAAAGCAGGTATGAGCTATTCAGAAATCTTTCAGAAGGAAAAATAACAGTGATAGATGGAAGATCAGTGTTTTCCACAACACAGATTTAGTGGAGGGGTGAGGGAGTCTATGGCAAAGAAGTATAAGAAAATTTTCAGTGATGAAAGTATTCCATATCACGATCGTGGTGGCAGTTACATAACTCTGAATTTTTCAAAACTAGTGAACTCTAAACTACATTAGTAAAATTTCATTGATGGAAGTTATTTCTTAACAAAACTGTTTAAAAAATAAACAAGTTTTATATGTATTGAAGTACATTATATACCAAATTGAAAGGGACGAATGTATGAAAAGGAAATCCTGGTGGCGTAGTGTGTTAAGTGCCACATCTGTTAACCAAAAGGTTGGCAGTCCAAATCTGTCAGGCGTTCCTTGGAAACTATAGGGAAGTTCTACTCTGACCTTTAGGGTGGCTATGAGTTGGGCACAATTTGACTACAGTGGGTTTTTTTGTTTGTTTGTTTTTTAGTGTATGACAGACATTTGCAATACACCTGAGAGAAATTTTTCAACATTCCTAATATATAAAGAACTCTAAATTTGCAAGAGAAACTTCAGTAGGGAACAATAACAACCGAAAAAGTCAGAGAACCTAAACAGGCAGTTTATGGAATTAAAATGAAAATCTAACCACAAAGTAGCCTATGAAAACCTGTTTAACTTCATTGATAACCAGAAAATTGCATTAAAAAATTCAATGCTATTTTATCCATCAGACTGATCAAAATTTAGAAGATAAGAGATTATCCCTGTCGTGGGTTGAATTATGTTCCTTATAAATGTTTGTCTATGTGGCTAGGCTGTGATTCTCAGTATTGTGTGATTATCCACAGTTTTGTCATCTGATGTGTCTTATCTGTGTTTCCTAAATTCTACCTCTATGATGTTAATGAGGCAAGACCAGAGGCAATTATCATAATGAAGAGGACTCAATCTCTGCGATAGGTTGTGTCTTAAGCAACGTTTCTTAAGATATAAAAGACACAAGCAAACAGAAAGTGAGGGGGACCTCATACCACCAAGTAATGCTAAAGCAAGTCCTTTATCTGGCATCCTTGTGCCAAGAAACCCCTAGACCAGGGGAATATTAATGAGAAAGATCTTCCTCCAGAACTGACAAGGAGAGAAAGCCTTCCTCTTGAGCTGGCTCCGTAAGTTTGTATTTCTAGCCTACTAAACTGTGAGGGAATAAATTTCTGTTTGTTAAAGCCATCTACATGTGGTATTTCTGCTATAGTAGCAGTAGATAACTGAGACATTCTCCTAAATTATTAAAGAATGTAATGCACTGCTGAATTAAAAACAAACCAACCAACCAACCTGCAAACCCAAAAATTTGGTAGTAACTGGTAAACATATACATTATTATCTCTGTCCTTTGACTCGTAAAAGTCTATTGAGAATCAGTTCATATCAATAAATTCTGTGCTTCATGAAACTGTTCACAAGGATATTTATTTTAGCATAGTAAGCAGTAGTAAAAAAAAATCTGATTGCTTATCAGTAAAGGCATAGCATAAATTATAGAGCATCCATCCCATGAAAATAAGAAGCTTTCATTTAAAATAAGAAAATGACTTCTATTTGATTGTGCTGTTGTTCACTGCCATCGTCAGCCCTCCACTGCCTGGTCTCGCAGCCTTCACCATGGTCAGCTGGGAACCCAACTATTGTGACCTCTAGAGTTCTCACTGACTGATTGTCAAAAGTAGTTGGAAGGTAGTTTATTTTAGCCTAGAAGCACCTCTGAAATCTGGTTAACTTTACAGAAACTTACTTTTAAAATCAAGAAATATCATAAAATTAAAGAATAACATAAAGCTGAGAAATATGAAATAATTGAATTGGATGCAAGAAATGCAGGTTTTCTTTGACAGTCTTTGATTGCTACTAGATTCTTGATTAGCTTCTTTTCAACTAGTGTATTCAAAAGCACAAAACTACTTTGAAAATTGGGAATATTTTATGCCATACATAATTTTAACTTTATAATATTTTTTAGCTTTGTAAAACTTATTTTGAGAAGTGCTGTTATTTATGCACTGTTATTCTTACTCCTGCCCTAACTCTAAAGAGTTGTCTTTGACTTGTGTGGTAGAATCGTACAGTGCAAATCTTAACCCCTAAATGTAACATTGCCTCTTCTTCTTCCTCTTTTTCTTAGTTCTGCCTACATCAATGCAACAACTGAACTACTCAAAGCTAGTGTTTCCCTTGCTGTATACATCTTAAATGCAACCTATTACATTGAAATTCCACAGTGTTTTCAAAGGTGTTGTACCAATTTGGGTAGAAAGCCTGGTGGTATAGTGGTAAGTGCTATGGCTGTTAACGTAAAGGTTGGCAGTTGAAATCCATTAGGTACTCCTTGGAAACTCTGAGACATTTCTACTTGTACTATAGGGTCACTATAAATTGAAATCAACTTTATGGCAGTGGATTTGACTTTTGGGGGTACCAGCTTCGATGAAAAATTTTTGCAGACCGGAAGTAGGCTGAGATAACAACTCAGCAGAAAATAGGCCTTATCTAAAGAAAAGAGAATAATTCAGGGTGGAACCAAGATCTGTCTCTTGTTGCTGCATGTTGCTGAGTGGATTTGAACTCACAGCGACCCTGCAGGATGACAGAAGAGAAATGCCTCACAGAGTCTCCAAGGTCATAATCTTTTTTTTTTTTTTTTTTTGCCAGAAAGTTATTTTCTTTTTTTTTTTATTAAATAAAAAATGAAAGTGTACATACTCTGTGCTTACAATACTGGGTTAAGAGAGGAGGAGTACACAAGTTGTGTCGAAGTCCCATTAATATTGATCTTACTCATGTGTATTGTCACCAACTTCACCCAACCAAATTTCTAACAACTATCTAATCTAAACCCTTGCCCCTTGCCCTCCTGCCCTCCCGCCCCACCCTTGTAGCTGTCAAAGAGTCTTTTCTATTGTGTATGAGTATGCTTCTAAGTTTTTATCGTAGAGGTCTTATATAATAATTGTCCTTCTGTTGCTGACTAGTTTCACTCAACATAATGTCTTCCAGTTGAGACCAAATTGAGAGATGCTTCCTGCTATCATCGTTGTTCTTTATCAGTGTATAGTACTTCATGGAGTATATATACCAAAGTTTACCCATCTATTCTTCTGTTGTTGGGCATCTGGGTTGATTCCAAATTTTTGCTATCGTGGACTGTGCTGCAATGAACATTCGTGTGCATGTATCAGTTGGTGTGAACGGCCTTGATTTTGTAAGATATATTCTGAGCAGAGGAATAACTGGGTCAAATGGTATATCTATATCCATTATTTTAAGGTAACGCCAAATTGCTTTCCAAAGAAGTTGCACCATTCTGCAATCCCACCAACAGTGAAGGAGAGTTCCAATCTCTTCACAGCCTCTCCAACATTTATTGTTTTGCGTTTTTTGGATCATGGCCAGTGTTGTTGGGGTGAGATGGTATCTCATTGTTGTTTTGATTTGAATTTCTTTAATAATTAATGATCGTGAATATGTCAGCAAGTGTTTTTTGGCTGCCTGGATCTCCTCTTTAGAGAAGTGTCTGTCCATCTCCTTTGCCCATCGCTTAATTGGATGACTGTCTTTTTCCTATTGATATTTTGTAGAACCTTATAGATTATGGAGATCAGGTGTCGGTCTGATACAGAGTTGCCAAATATTTTTTCCCATTCTGTTGGTGGTCTTTCAGTTCTTTTGATGAAGTCTTTGGATGAGCAGAAGTGTTTGATTCTTATTAATTCCCATTTATCGATTTTCTCTTCTGATGAATGTGTTTTGTTTGTCAGATTTTGAAGTCTGTCTATATTGCGTATTAAAACATCCATTGTTGACCCTATCTTATCTTGGCTGAGCTTTATCGTTTTAGCTTTTATATTCAGGTCTTTTATCCAATTTGAGTTGATTTTTGTATAAGGTGTGACATATGGGTCTTGTTTCAATTTTTTGCAAATAGATATCCAATTATGCCAGCACCATTTGTTAAAGAGACTGTTCTTACCCCAGTTCAAAATCTTAGGACCTTCGTCAAATATCAGCTGTTCATAGGAGGATAGTGGCATCTCTGGGGTCTCTACTTCATTCCATTGGTCTGTATGTCTCCTTTCATACCAATACCAGGCTGTTTTGACTACTGTGGCAGTGTAATAGGTTTTAAAGTCAGGTAGTGAGAGGCTTCCCAGTATGTTCTTCTTTTTCAGTAGTGCTTTACTTATTCGGGCTTTCTTCCCTTTCCAAATGAAGCTGTTAATTTCTTTCTCTATCTCATTAAAAAATGTCGCTGGAATTTGTATTGGGATTGCATTATATAAGTAGAGTACTTTGGACAAAATAGACAGTTTCACAATATTGAGGCTTCCTATCCATGAGCAGGGCAGATTACTCCACTTATGTAAGTCTCTCCTAGTTTCTTGTAGTAAGGTCTTGTAGTTTTCTCTGTAAATATCTCATTTCTCTAGTTAGATTTATTCATAGGTATTTTATCTTCTTGGGGGCTATAGTAAACAGAATTGATTTGGTGATTTCTTCATTAATAATTTCATTGTTGGTATAAAGGAATCCTATTGATTTAGCTATGTTTATCTTGTATCCTGATACTTCGCTGAATTCTTCTATTAGCTCTAATAGTTCACTCATAGATTTCTTTGGATTCTCTGTATAAATAATCATATCATCTGTAAAGAGGGAAATCCTTACTTCTTCATTGCCAATATGGATGCCTTCTATTTCTTTGTCTTGTCTAATTGCTCTGGCTAGAACTTCTAGCACAATGTTGAATAGAAGTGATGAGAGTGGGCATCCTTGTCTAGTTCTCATTCTCAAAGGGAATTCTTTCATTCTTTCACATTTCAGAATGATGAAAGCAGTTGGCTTTGCATAGATGCTATTCATTATATTGAGGAATTTCCCTTTTATTCCTATTTTTCTGAGAGTTTTAAGCATGAATGGATGTTGAACTTTGTCAAATGCAAGGTTGTAATCTTTATGGAAACTTATTTCTCCCTCAGAGTGGCCAGTGATTTCCAACTGCAGTCAAGTCCTTAACCATTGGTATACCAGGCCTTCTTAGAAAGTGCCTAGACCACAGGAGGGAACAAGAAAGCTGGAAATACGGAACTCAAGTCTGATGAATCCAACTGAGCGAGTCTTGCTTGTGGATTGTGGGTTGAACTGCACTGTCTCTTTCCATGGTCAACTTGGTTAAACTAAAATCTGCATTTTCCAGAAGTTTCTTGCATCCATGATGCTAGATTACAGTCGCATTAAAAAAAAGAAAATGTTTGGGATAGTAGACATAGCATGAAGAAGTGGATATTACCCTCTGAAGATTATGGCTGTTCTCTGCCACTCCATTCAGCATCCAACTCTTTTTCCTGACTGCTGGATTTGAGGAACAATTTCTCCACCCACTACCGAGCTCCCTTCACCAGACTGGTTCAGTGGCTTGGTTTCTTAGATTAACTGGTTGCTACTTCCTCTGATTCTACAACTCAAATTCTTTCTTTCTTTATTTCTCTCTCTCTCTCTCTCTCTCTTTCTTTCTCTCTTTCTCTCTCTCTCTCTCTTTCTTTCTCTCCCCCGCTATCTTTCTTAATATTTTCAAACCCTGTTAGGTTAAGTCCATGAATGCATAAATTGCAGATAAGAAGGCCAAGTGTATCTACTCTCATTTTCTGTATTTATCTTGTTTCAGACAGGAAGCAAACAATTCATAAAACAGAAAATCTGTGGGCCACATTTTAAGCAGTACTGATTTAAGCTATCCCAGAAAATTACATAGAACCATGATAGCTGTGATTAAGAACTACAGCAAGCTACATCTGCTAACCAAAAAATATCAGTAGTTGGAAACCACCAGATGCTCCTTAGAAACCCAATGAGGCAGTTCTGCTCCATTCTATAGGGTAACTTTATAAATAAATAACTGAACCAAACCCATGAAGTAGATTCCTACTCATAGTTACTGTATAGGACAGAATAGAACTGGTTCAGCGAGTTTCCAAGCAGTACCTGGCAGATTCAAACTACCAGCCTTTTAGTTAGCAGACATAAAACTAGACCACAATGCCACCAGTGTTTCCACTTTATAAATAAACAAACAAACCCATTAACTTTCATAACTGTGTATTACACCACTGTATGGATGTGGCCTATTTTAAAAAATATATTCTATTTTCAGACATTTATTTCCAATATTTTGCTAATGAAAATAATGCTGCATTTAACAGTTTTATGCATGTCTATTCTATATCTTCAGAACTGACACCTAGAAGTGGGATGAACGGAACAACTAGGGAATGTATGTGTCACACAAACCAACAAAAAAATTCATTGCCCTCAAGTCAATTCTAACTCATATTGGCCATATAAGCTGGAGTAGAACTGTCCCATAGAGTTTTCAAGGCGTGTCTGGTGGATTCCAGTTGCCAGTCCTCCGGTTAGCAGCCCCCTGCTTAACCAGTATGCCACCAGGGCTCAGTTGCCCCTCATCACAGCACAATGGAGAGCAGAATTTCAAACTTTCAGAACAGAATTTTGCTGATTGATGAAAAGTAAGTTTAAAATATGATAGATTGGAAACGGTGTCTTAGTTTTACCAAACCCAGGGCTGTCGAGTTTATTCCGACTCACAGCAACTCTATCGGGCAGAGTAGAACTCCCCCATAGAGTTTCCAGGGAGTGCCTGAAAGACTGGAACTACCGACTTCTTAGTTAGCAGACGTAACGCATAACCACTATGCTAACAGGATGTCCATCTTAGTTTTAGCATACATTTTCTTTCTTTCATTTTTTTTTATTATGACTGAGTGAAAATGTAGATTCCCATATAAATTGGCACATCCACCTATATGCGGCTCCCATTGTTCTCCCTGCCCGGTGACTGCACATCGTTCCTCTCCACTCCATACATGTCTTATCCTCGCAGCAATCTCCTATCCCCTCCTCTCCACCCACTCTCTCGCCTCCAGTAAGAGGTCAGCAGGAAGACATCCCACAGATGCATAGAACCATAAAGTGTACAGATGATACGGTCACTCTGTGTTGCCAAGTCCAATCCATTCCTGTCCAAAGAGTTGGCCTCTATTATGATTTATGGACAGGGGCAGCATCAGGGCAAGGGGCCATGCTCCCAGGGGAACCCAGAGGCCTCTGGACCATTAATTGCTGTCATTTAGTGGAGATCTCAAGGTGTACTCCCTCTTTATTCTTGTGTTGTCAGTGACACTCAATCAGGGCTATCACTGGTGGTGACGGGGCACCATCTGGTTCTTCGAGTCACAAGTTGATGTAGTCACCTACTCATGGGGATCTGTCTCTCTGCTGGGTTCTCTTTCACCTATGTCATTTTGGTCCTTGGTGATCGTCTGTTCCTGTTGAGTTGGGACCATTTGCTATACCCTCAGATGGCAGCTTGGCAGCTTTTAAGACCACAGACTCCACTCACCAATGTGGGGTGCAGAAGGCTCCCATAGCAAAACGCTAGTTGTGCCAATTGGCCTCAATTTCCCCTGAAAGCAAGGTCCCGAGCCACCCATCCCAACTACTCTGTCCTTGCAATATTGGTTTAAGGTAAGAGAAGTAATCATGTTTTGTTGACGTCCAGTAAATACTGATCTTTCTAATTTGTGCTGTCACAGATTTCACCCACCCAAATTTCTATCAACTAATCTAAATCCTCCCCCACCTTGCCCTCCTTGCCCTTCCCACCCTTGCAGCCCTCAAAGAGTCCTTTCTTCTATGCATGAGTCTGTTTTTAAGTTCTTATCGTACGGGGCTCATACAGTATTTGTCCTTTTGTTGCTGACTACATTCACTCAGCATAATGTCCTCCAATTGAAACCAGGTTAGGAGATGTTTCCTGCAATCATCATTGTTCTTTATCATTGCATAGTGTTCCATTGAGTATATATACCATAGTTTACCTGTCCATTCTTCTGTTGTTGGGCATCTGGGATGATTCCATTGTGGACTGTGCTGCGATAAACATTCCTGTGCATGTTTCAGCTGGTGTGAATGACCTTAATTCTGCAGGATATATTCTGAAGAGCGGAACTACTGGGTCAAATGGTATATCTATATCTAGCTTTTTAAGGAGGTGCCAGATTGCTTTCCAGAAAGGTTGCACCATTTTTCAATCCCACCAGTAATGTAGAAGAGTTCCAATTTCTCCACAGCCTCTCCAGCTCTGGCCAACCTTGCTGGTATCTCATTGTCATTTTGATTTGAATTTCTTCAATAGCTAATGATAATGAGAATGTCCACATGTGATTTTGGGCTACCTGGATCTCCTCTTTAGAGAAGTGTCTGTCCATCTCCTTTGCCAATCGCTTAGTTGGATGATTTATCTTTTCCTTATTGATATTTTGTAGTACCTTATAGATTACGGAGATCAGACATCAGTCTGACATACAGTTGCCAAATATTTTTTCCCATTCTGTAGGTGGCCTTTTAATTCTATTAATAAAGTCTTTGGATGAGCAAAAGTGTTTGATTCTTAGTAGTTCCCATTTATCTATTTTCTCTTCTGTTGATTGTGGTTTATTTGACAGATTTTGAAGTCTGTCTACGTTGTGTATTAAAACTTCCATTGTTGTTCCTACTTTCTCTTGGATGAGCTTTATCATTTTAGATTTGATATTTAGGTCTCTTACCCAGTTTGAGTTGGTTTTTGTATAACGTGTATGATATGGGTCTTGTTTTAATTTAGTGCAGATGGATAGCCAATTTTGCTAGCACCATTTGTTGAAGAGACTTTTTTTTATCCCAGTGTAATGTCTTAGGCCAGCCAAGCCAAGTGCCGTCGAGTCGGCCTTTGTCAAATATCAACTGTGCATAGGAGATGGTGTCATCTCTGAAGTCTCAGTTCTGTTCCATTGTTTTATGTGTCTCTTTTTGTACCAGTACCAGGCTGTTTTGACTTCTGTGGCAATCTAAAGTCAGGTAGTGAGAGGCATCCCGATGTATTCTTCTTCTTCACTAGTGCTTTACTTATCCAGGGTTTCTACCTTTTCCAGACAAAGTTGGTGATCTGTTTCTCCATCTCATTAAAAAATGTCGCTGAAATTTGTATTGGGATTTCATTATGTATGTAGATTGCTTTGGGTAAAATAGACATTTTCACAATGTCAAGTCTTCCTATCCATGAGCAGGGTAGGTTTCTCCATTTATGTAAATCTCTCTTAGTTTGTTGCAGTAAGGACTTGTAGTTCTCTTTTTAAAGGTTTGTCATTTCTCTGGTTAGATTTATTACCATGTACTTTATCTTCTTAGGGGCTATAATAAATGATATTGATTTGGTGATTTCTTCCTTAATAATCTCATTGTTGGTATAAAGGAATCCTACTGATTTACTTATGCTTATCCTGTATCTTGAGATTTTGCTGAACTCTTCTATCAGTTTGAGTAGTTTGCTGATAGATCCTTTAGGATTCTCTGTGTATACAATCATATAATCTGCAAATATGGAGATTTTTACTTGTTCTTTGCCAATGCAGATGCCCTTAATTGCTCTGGCTAGAACTTCTAGTACAATGTTGAATAGGAGAGGTGAGAGTCAGCATCCTTGTCTACTTCCCATTCTCAAGGGAAGTTGTTTCAGTCTCTGCTCATTCAGGATGATGTAGGCAGTTGGCATTGTATAAATGGCCCTTATTGCACTGAGGGATCTGCCATCTATTCCAATTTTCCTGAGAGTTTTTAGCATCAAATACCTTTTCCGCATGAATGGACAAAATCAGGTGATTCTTGTCTTTCTTGTTATTTATGTGGTTGATCACATTAACTATTTTTCTGATGTTGAACCAGCTTTACACCCCTGGTATGATCCAACTTGGCACGATGGATTGCTTTCTGGATATGTTGTTGTGTTCTATTGGCAAGAATTTTGTTGAAGATTTATGCATCTAGATTCATGAGTAATATCAGTCTGTAGTTCTCCTTCTTTGTTGGGTCTTTCCCTGGCTTTGGTATCAGGGTTATGCTGGCTTCACAGAATGAATTTGGGAGTACTCCATCCCTTTCCATACTGTGAAATAGTCTCAGTAGTATTGGAGATAATTCTTCTCTAAAAGCTTGGTAGAATTCTGCAGTGAAGCCATCTGGGCCCAGGCTTTTACTGGTTGGCAGTTTTTTGATGACTTTTTCAATCTCTTCCTTTGTGATGGATTTATTAAATTGTTCTGCTTTACCTTGTGATAATTTTGGTAGGTGATATGAATCAAAGAATTTATCCATGTCCTCTAGATTTTCAAATTTGTTATAGTCTTTCATAGTGTTCTGTTATGATATTTTTTGATTTCTGTTGGATCTGTTGCGACATCTCGTTTCTAAATTGGGTTATTTGTTTCCTTTCCTGTCTTTCTTTAGTAAGTTTAGCCAATGGTTTGTCAATTTTGTTGAGCTTTTTAAAAAAAATAAAAAACAGCTTTTGGTCTTTTCAATTTTTTCAACTGTTCTTCTAGTCTCTAATTTATTTGATTCTGCTTTAATCTTCATGATCTGTTTTCTTCTGGTGCCTGAGGAGTTCCTCTGTTGTTCTGACTCTACTTGTTCAAGCAGCAGGGTTAGTTCTTTGGTTTGGTTTCCTTCTTCCTTCCAAATATGTGCATTTATGAAGATAAACTGACCTCTGAGCACTGCTTTGGCTGTATCCCATAGGAATCCATAAATTTCTTTGCTTCATTCTTGATTTTTTCTGTAAACAATGACTGTTTCAGCAAGTTGTGCAGTTTCCATGAGTTCCAATTTCTAACTATGTTTTTTCTGATATTGATTTCTATGTTTATGGCTTTATGATCTGAGAAGATGCTTTGAAATAATTCAGTGGCATGGATTTTGTTGATATTTGTTTTGTGTTCTAAGACATGGTCTATTATAGAAAATGTTCCATGTGCACTGGAGAAGATAATGTAGTTATCTGCTTATGGACAGAAAGTTTTGTGTATGTCAATGTGGTCTAGTTGGCTAATTGTGGCAGTAAGATCTTTTTTGTCTTTACTGAGCTTTTTTCCAAAAGATCTGTCCAATACTGAGAGTGGAGTGTTGAAGTCTCCCATTATTACTGTGGAGTGATCTATCTCGTTTTTGAATGTAGTCAGTGTTTCTTCAATGTATTTAGCTGCTCTTGTATTTGATGCATAAATATTTAATATTGTGAAGTCCTGTTTGTGTATTGAAACTTTCAGCAATAAATAGGGTCCATCCTTGTCCACGATGGTGGATTTCACATTAAAATCTATTTTATTTGAGATTAATGTTGCCACTCCTGCTGTTCTTTGTATATTGTTAGCTTGATATATATTCTTCCATCCTTTAATTTTCAGCTTGTTCATATCTTAAAGTCTAAGGTGTGTTTAATGTAAGCAACATATTGACAGATCATGTCTTTTGATCCAAGGTGTCACTCGTTGTCTCTTTACTGGAGTGTTAAGTCCATTTATATTCAGTGTAATTATTGACTGGTATGCGTTTAGTGCTGTCATTTTGATGTATTTATTTTTGTGTTAATGTTTTCCCTACTGCTCTTAGTGTTCTATTCTAGGACATTCTTCATAATGGGTTGATTTTTCACCCTTTTTAGTATTGATTTTGTGTTTGTTGAGACTCCTGTATTGCATTTCTTGTTTTGATATGTTGCATCTTTATTGTGCTTTGCCGCTACCCCTATGACCTCCCTGAGTAATCTATGTTTGCATCCAATTTTAACTTCTATATATCTTATTAACCTCCTCTCCATCTGAAAGGATCCTAAGTAGTATATTCCTCTTTTTAATGTGATGGCATCATAGTTTTCATGATATGATCACTGGATAACTTCTTTCAATATTATGGCTTTGAGTTTTATGCCTTCCCTAACTGAGTAGGTTTCTGGATGATGTGTTCTGTATTGCCTCCTAAAGTATCAAGTTAATGATTTTTTTCTTCTTAGCCAAGAGCTTCTTTCAGCATCTCTTGTAGCTTTGGTGTGGTTTTTACAAAGTCTCTGGTTTTCTGTTTATCTGCAAATGTCTTAATTTCATTTTCATATTTGAAAGACAGTTTTCCAGGATATGTAATTCTTGGTTGTAATTTTTTCTCCTTCAAAGCTTTGAACGTATCATCCTACTACCTCTGTGTCAGCATCATTTCTGCTGAGAAGTGAGACGAAAGGCTACAGGGCTTCCCTCTGAATGTTACCTTGCTTTGAGTCTCTCTGCCTTTAAGAGTTTTTGCTTATGTCTCATTTTGTTAAAGCCAAGTACCATGTGCCGTCGAGTGGCTTGATTACAATATGTCTTGGTGTCTTTCTTTTGGGGTCTACATTGTGTGATGATCAATATGCATCTTGGATATCTATGTTCTCTTTCATAATTTTAGGGAAGTTTTCTATCAGCAAGTCAACAACACTTCTCTCTGGGTTTTCAGATATCCCTCCCTGTTCAGGAACTCCAATGAATCATACATTGTTCCTCTGGATACAGTCTCACATATTTCTTCATCCTTCTTCATTTTTCTTGTTTCTTTTCTCTGACTTTTCCTCATAAATGCTGGTGTCAGTAGCTCTGTCTTCCAAGTCAGAAAGTCTATTTTCCATTTGATAATTCTGTTCTCTTGTATTTAAACTGAGTTTTCTAATTCTTTAATTTTGTTATTTATCTGTCAGATTTCAGAATGCTAGTGTTCCATCAGCTTGAACAACTTGTTGAATTTTTCATTTTGCTCTGCTGAATTTCATAAAATGTCCAGGAGGGCTCCGTGTATAATTCTTTTGAACTCAACCTCTGAAAATTTTAGAAAGGCTTCTTCGTCTGTGAAGTTTTTTCTTTGGGGAGGCTTCTGGAGCCATGGGTGGATTTTTCTTTAAGTGTTTGGCCAAGATCTGCTGCTTTTTGAGCATATAGAGGTTGTTTAGTTTCTCTGGTGATGTCTTAACAGGAGCTGAAGCAGATGTTGATTATCAGTCACCTCTGTACTTCAGTGACTGGGCCCAGTGGAATCTCTGGGATAGCAGGCTCCACCTCCTGGCTGGCAAAGACATGGCCCTACTTACAGAGTCACTGGGGGGCATCAGCAGGCCATGCGCTGTGGGTCAGTCAAGGCTGGAAGAGGTGCTGTCTGGCTTCACCACAGTTATTTCTCTATGTAGTCTTATTTTCAAAATTAAAAGCTATCTGACTGCTTCCAAAATCAGTCAGGCTGTCAGGTGTGCAAGCCCCTGTATCCAGCAAGCAATGGAGGAATCTCTCTATCCATCACCAGATACTGTGATCTAGTTCAAAGTATGAAAAAGCTACTGTCCTGCTGTCATCCACTTCTGGGTCCCACCTATAAGGCTACAGTGTGCCAAACACAGCTTTTATGCTGCAAAAGCACTTCCCAGGCTGACACTGCCTCCCAGCATGGGAATTAGCCCCTGCTGAGGCCTCTATTTGGGTAACTCCACCTCCCAGTTGAACAAGAAAGTTTTCCACACAAGCTGACCTACCCATTGCAAAATCACTGAATCAATGGTGGAGGTTTGCAAAGAGAGGGGCCCTGGTGCTCTAAGTTCAGAGCCAGCCTCTCAAAGTGGGCTATTCTGCCCACTGATCACGCCAGAAGTGTGGTTGAACTTTGCTGCCACTTAAGCCCAATAGCCACTGCCAGCTAGCAAAAAGAAAAAGAAGTTAAAACCACCAGTTACCTTCAATCCACTAGAGCTGGCCATTCAGCAAGGGTGGGATCAGCAAAAGAGAAGAAGTTTCCCATTCAGTGGTGCATAGTCCAAACTGATGCCCCTATGCTATGTCCTAGGGCTCACTGGGTGTCCAGAAGTCTCCATTTAATTATCAATCCAGGCTTTAGTTCTCAGAGGGAATTAAGGAGACATGTTTCTAGTCTGCCTTCTTTACTACACTCTCACTAAATGCATTTTTTAACTCTCATTGCAAAGAAGGAAAGTTAGATTGAGGGCAATGTCATAATGCACGCAGGGTGTGTATTATTGCTCTGTGATATAAACCCAGACTTCCAAACTTGATAGCCAGTGCTCTTTATATTATACCAAATGATACAGTGTAGTTTCCTCAAGTTATTTCCTTTTACCTTATGAGCAAAAATTGAGCAAAAGATGAATATTCAAAAGTCTTGTTAATAAGTGTTTTAGTACAGCTGTAGCTGAACATGCTGATTTTTGCAGAGATGGTAATTAAGGTTGTATGTCCTTTTTACACTCCTTACCACTGCTGTTGAGTCAATTCCTAGTCATAGCAACCCCACAGAGAGAGTGGAACTGTCCCATAGAGTTTCCAAGGAGGACCTGGTGGATTTGAACTGGCAATCTTCTGGTTAGCAGTTGTGGCACATAAACCACTATGCCATCAGGGTTTAGCATTCCTTATATACTTGAAATTTATAATCCAGATACTAAGCCATATTTCATTTCTCTTTCCTTCTGTTAATAATGACTCAAGTGAATATGATAAAATCTAGCCTCAAATATTCATTAGCTCTGTTAATTACTTTATGAGGGAGACCCAGACAGTATCTTCATTATTGATAGAGGAATTTAGAGATAAATTTTGCAACTCACAAGTCAAACAATAAATATTATTTGTCTTATCAGTGCTGCAGTCCAAAATAAGGTGGCTCCTTACCTCTTGTCCACTTTACCACATCCATGTCTTATACATAAAGCACTTAAAAACAATCTAAACATTTTGAGATCCATGTATAACTCTGGCCAAATACAACTTAAGTGTCTGAATAACTCCCACAGTAACCTGATTTCCTTTTTTAAGTCCCTGACCAGCAGCTGCTCTTTTTCTTGTCATGTAATTAGCTGAATCACTTCATTGTCAGTACAGGAATCATAAGCACAAAGATCTCCCAAACAGTGAATCTTCTTTTCCTAGGAATCAGGTGCAAGATTGGCATAAGTTCACTCTGGAGCAAGTGACACTGCTTTCAAGGATTAGTTAGGTATTGGAATACAAATATGTATGTGGAAATAGCCCTCAGATTATCTATATCAATTTCCTCTATATATGAAGATTCTGAAGCACCAGTTGATTTAGTAAATTATTCAACCTCTCACACCTAGGCCAAGATTTGAATCCACATTTTCTGAGTCACAGATCACTGCTATTTCTGCTATACTCATTTAAATTAGAGCTACACTGGAGACAACCTTTTAATATCAGGTATGTGTGTGAAGAATCAAATAATGTAAAAGTATCTGGGATCGGCAAAGTCAGAAGGATAATGTGGAGTCAGTGAAAGGGCACCAAACTTCAGAACAAAAAATCAACAAATATTGGACAGTTACTTGTATAAAACTGAATTTAGTCTTAGAATATTTTTTAGGTTGTATGTTTATAACAGAGCTTTGAGAAAGAAAAGAAAAGGCTTAGTCTGGTAGCAAGGATAAAATAAGATTTATCATGGATAGTTTCAGTTAGCTTTCAGCATACTTTGTAATGTCTTCCTAGATCTCAGTGAGAGAACATTTTCTCAGTTCTATTGTAACTACTGAGATCTGTTATATTATGTAACTTCTCCTAGATTCACCCTCACCATCTTTTGCCTGTGTAAATCTGTCTCACAATTGTTCCACATGAATTTTGGGTACAGGAAGAGTCTTCTGTTTTAAACTCCTTTAGCGAATTTAAACTCTAGAAATTAAAAAATACCTGGTTTCAGGCAACATCATATTTAACAGAAACTTTCTATTTTAAGCATGCATGAAAATGTAAAAAACTTCTAAGCTCATTGTACTAACCTTTTAAAAATGTATGACTTTGTGATTCAGGACAAGGGTCATTCAGAAGTCCTGCTTCCCTCTGAAATGATGAACTAAGGATGAGAAGTTACTTCATGTTTATTCTGGTCAGCCTCCATTAAAATACTGAAACAGGGAATGTTTCTCTGTAGCCATTTCCTCTCTCCTCATGTTCTGTTCCTTGTTCCTACTCAACTTTTGCCTGCATTTCTTTCCACAGTTGTATTCCCACTAACATTCCAGTCATAATTCTCACACATACCTCCCTTCAGTCTTCCACTATCATCAAACTGTTTTAAAAAATTACTACCATTCCCTACCCCCCTCAAAAACTATGAAGCTAACTATGACATTTATAAGGTACTGACCAGAGTAAATATTTTAATAGTTTAATTTGTCTTCTTTCATGAACATTTCCATTTTATTGTAATGTGAAATGCAAAGTCACAGGAATTAATCTTGAATTCACTAATTTGAAGTATTTAGAAAGGCCACTGGAAGAAATACTTGATCACTGAGACTAGGACAGGGATACAACAGGAAACTCTGTGGTGGTGGGTGTTACCAAAAGTATTCCAAGCAGAAAATCTCACTTCAAGTTTGATTGCTGTATTTTTTAACCCCTAGTTCTCCTCCTGTCTAGGTATGTTAGAGTCCCTGAAGAAATCAAGGTCAGTGGCCTGGAATAATCAATCAATCGTGACTGAATTCATATTACAAGGTCTGTCTGGTTCTTGGGAACTCCAGATGTTTTATTTCATGTTTTACTCCATAGTCTATGCAGCCACAGTTCTGGGAAACCTCCTTATTGTGCTCACCATAGTGTCAGAGCCACACTTGCACTCCCCCATGCACTTTCTGCTGGGCAACCTGTACTTCACTGACATGGCTCTGGCCTCTTTTGCCACTCCAAAAATGATTGCAGACTTCCTGAGTGTGTACAAAGCCATTTCTTTTCAAGGCTATATCACCCAGATATTCTTCCTGCATCTTTTAGGGGGTGTTGAGATAGTCTTCTTGATCTCCAGGTCCTTTGATGGGTATGATAGGTATGTTGCTACATGTAAGCCTCTGCATTACTTAGCCATCACGAGTTGGAGAATGTGTGTTGGGCTTGTGACACTCTCTTGGATTGCTGGCATCTTGCATGCTGTGAGTCAGCATTTACTGTGAATCTGTCCTTCTGTGGACCCAGTGAAGTGGGCAGCTTCTTTTGTGACCTCCCGTTGGTGATTAAGCTTACCTGTGTGGACACCTACATTCTGGGGGTGTTCATGATCTCCACCAGTAGCATGCTCGCCCTGGTCTTCTTCAGCCTCTTGCTGACCTCCTACTCCATCATCTTGGTCACTGTGAGGCAACAATCCCCTGAGGGTACTCGAAAGCCTTCTCTACTTGCAGTGTACACTTCACAGTGGTGACCCTTTTCTTTGGACCATGCGTTTTCATCTATGTGTAGTCTTTCACAAATTTCCCAATAGGCAAAGTACACTCAGTATTTTACACCATGTTCACTCTCCTCTTAAATCAAGTGATTTATACCCTTAGAAATAAAGACATCAAGGATCCCATGAGGAAACTAAGCAGCCACATTTTTAAGTCTGCCAAGACTGACCATATCTGTTAATTTACCTTACACAAAAATGAAACACTTCTTTAGCATTTAATCAGCTGATTTAGTTGGTCGCCATAATTTTGTATTTTAGGAAATTAATATTAGTCATGGCAGAATTATTTCTGGAATCAACCTTAGAAGTCATTGGTTCCATTTATATTGAATCAAACCCCGTTTAACATTTACTGCAGAATACTACCAAACCCACACTCAATATTTTAGTACACATTTTAAGGTACTCAACTTTTGTCAGATGTAAACATTCATTTATTTGCATCATCTTCCCTTCAAAACATTCATGTGTTTTTGTTTACTTTATTGTAGCATATATACATATATGTGTATATATATATGTTAGCCTTTTTAATATGATTTGCACATACAATTTAGTGACAGTAGTTATTTTTATCCTGTTCAACCATCACAGTTGTCCATCTCCATATTTTTTTATGATTCTTAACAAAACCTCAGTGTCCCCTAAGCAATAAGCCCCTCTTTTTTTCTCTCTCCTGTCTGCCTCTGGTGCCTGGTATAATAAGTTTTGATCTCTCTATATGAAATATATTTGTCCTATAGGGTCACTATGAGTCAGAATTGACTTGACAGCAGTGGGTTTAGGTTTGGGGTATGAAATATATACAATAAACAAGTGTATAAAGGCATTTATGTGTTTTAAGAAAAAGTAGATTCTCTCCTGTCTTTTGCAATACTAAGAAAAGAGTAAAGTACAAAACCACCAACACCTAGCATAGTAGCCTGTACTCTGTGGAGCTCATAGAAGTCTCATAACTGGCAACAGTGCCCATGAATGGATTTCTGTCATTCAAAATCAGAAGAAAATGAAGGGCTCTTAGTAAGTAAAAATATTTGCTATTTATTATTTTGTAATCTGTCTTACAGAATAAAAATGTATCCTATTTATCTTTAGTATCTAAGTTTCCCAGAATATATTTCACAGTTTTAAAACAGTATAGTAAATTCCAGGAATATTCTAATAGTTTCAAAAATATATCAATTATAAAAATACATCAAAAGATCCTAAAATCTTGTACCCCAACTGAACCATACCCCCCACTCTAAAGACGAGGAAATGAAGACCCAGGAATGTTGATGCTTTTTCAGTCATGCTAGAGGCAGAATATATACCATTCCTATATAAATATAGATATTCATTTATTTTCTAAGCAGCAACAAGTTATTTTGGTGTTATGATGTTCACTGATTTTTTTTTTTTTTTAATTTAAAGAAACATTGTGAATAATAGGGTTCTAAATGATCTGAGTTTTTTTCCTTAGGTTAAATAATATTTTACTTCAGGAACTCAAGATACAGTAGTCTTTCAACATATTTGATATAACTAATTACTGTAATGTTTAGAACATGTAAACCACTCAGTAAAATCTACTTACTTTTCATAGGATGAAACTGAGGACCAGAGACTTCAATGACATTCTCAAGTTGATGAAGCTATTTGAAAACAGTCTAGCCTAGAAAGTGTCCTTTGCTCTTCACTGTCTTTCTCCTCTGCACCCAGGCACCAGGTTTCCTTGAAGTCATTTTGGTCACTGTCATTCTGAGAGCTACACAGAGGAAAAATGTGTAATATGTAAACAGAACTACTGGTATTTGTAACCACTGATACTTAGCCAATTGCCCGCACTTGCAAAGACTGTATAATATTTGTGCAATATTAATGCCACCCTTGCCTGAATAGTGGAAACCCTAGTGACATATTGATTAAGAAGTATCTCTGCTAAGCACAAGATAGGAAGTTCAAATCTACCAGGTGCTCCTTGGAAACTCTATGGGACAGTTTTACTCTGTCCTATGGGGTCGCTATGAGTCGGAATTGACTTGATAACAATGGGTTTGATTTGGGTGAGCCTGAATAATGATAATAGATATATAGATGAGTGGTTGATAAATAGATTGGAGGGTGATAAATAGATTGGAAGGTGTTAAATAGAAAGATGCATCAGTCAGTAAGTGGATGGACAGATATACAAGTGAATGCATGAATAAATAGATATGTGGCAATATAGACAGATGGATAGACAGATATTTACTGTTCATACCTAAATGAGCATACATTTTAATATATTGACTCAATAGTCTGTATGTTTGTGTATGTATCTTGTACCAGCTGTAAATTGAAACTTTGATACTTGTTTAAAATTATTTGAAAAGTTACTAGATTTGATAGAGTTAAAAAGGTATAGTCATAAATACTTTCTTACAATGAAGTACAGGAAGTTCAACTTACAATGTGTTCAGTGTTCACTATGGAGATCTGGCAATGAATTTGTGCTAATGAAAAACTAATAAAAATTATCTAGTTACTTATACGACTCTCAGAATATTACAGAACTCCCATATTCTTGGTCTTTTAATAAGATTGAGTATCTCAGTTGGTCTGTAATATTTCCTTTTGACTGTGTGGTTGGGTGATCAGGGTAAGGAACACAGTACATATTGTTGTCTGTTTCAGGTTGTTAACTGTATGCTGCATTTTATATACTCATACACACAGTGGTGCAGTAGCAGCTAAATAAATGTCCTGGATCCCATTTGGTTCCCACATGCTATAAAATAAGTCCATGCCAGCTCTAAACTTCAGGAGTGCAGCATAGAAAATGAATATCAAAGAACAAGTCTAGGTATTTGGCACAAGCATCAACCAACAGAACTAATTACTGTAATTTTTAGAAAATAGAAATCATCCAGTAAAATCTATTTACTTTACAGATGATGAAATTGAGGACCAGAGGCTTAAAGGAGTTTCCCAAGTTGGTGAGGCTATTTGAGAACAGTCTAGCCTAGAGAGTGTCCTTTTTTCTCCACTGTCTTTCTCCTCTGCACCCACCCTCCAGCTTATCTTCAGGTCATTTTGATCACTGTAACTCTGAGAGCTACACAGAGGAAAAATGTTTACTACATAAACAGAACTACTGGTATTTGTAACCACTAATACTTAGCCACTGTACTTGAGTAAAGAACTATCTCAGACCCTGTTCTAAGCCTCCATTCATGTGGCTCTTTCCCTGCCTGCCTCATATTCTCTACAGACATTCTCTTGTCTGAGCCTAGTCTTTAGTCCTTCATTATAGTAGCCATAAAGAAGCAACACAACTTAATAATTCAGTATGTCAATCACAACTCAGTGTAGTATGTTAACAGTCTAAAGTGTCAATCATTACAGCAAATGATTTCAGGAAATAACCAGACTAATTCCATGAAGCTGTCTTCAAGTCATCAGTTTAATTAAAACTGTCTACAATGTGGTTCTAAAAAAGCATTTAATCTCCTTTCATATGTTTCTTCTTTAACTAATTAGAGGTCCTCTTCTTCACTTATCTGCACTGAGTTTAAATTATTTCACAAGCTGATCTCTAATATGCAACTAGAAATAAATGTGGATTCAGAGAGGTGTCAAACACTTAACTATGTTTCCAATCAATCCCATAAACACACATCCCCTCTTCACCAAAAAAGTGTGATTTGTCTCAGACTGGGTGAACTTCGAGCACTGAGCCATAATCACCACGTCAGACTCATGCATCCAGGTCCCTTTACTTACATGTCTCTCCCAGAAGCAAATTCCTGCTCTTTCCCCAAGAACCCTTTTCCTTGTTCCTCTCAGAAGAAAATGATCAATAAATTGTCTTTCCATTTGGTGACATAATTGGAAATTGGTGAAGCTTTATTATAGGAAGTTGCCAAAGAAAGAATTTCTTGGACATGCCCTTTTGTCTGGTAAGTTATTGCTTTGCCCCTTTCTACTTTCAGAATACCTACTTAAAAAAATATTTGTTACTACATTCTGTTTCAAATAAACCCAATGATTTAACAACCATGACATGTACATTTTGTTGCATCACCCTCAAGGGTTTAGTCAAGTTCTGCCACTTCTAGGGAGATTTATTTAACTCTTACATTTCTCTTTTTTAAAATTTTTTTATATCTAATGTTTCCTGCATCATTAATATTGTCTATTGTTTTATATAGCTATCAGTAGTAGTTAAGAACTCACTCGCTAACCAAAGTTTGACAGTTCTAATTTACCAGCTGCTCCTTGACTACCCTATGGGGGCAGTTCTACTCTGTCCTATAGGGTTGCTATGGGTTGAAATTGACAACAATGTGTTTATTTCCTATATTAGAGTCATTTTATAAGAGTCTTTATCCTTGTCTGTTTATGTCATTATTATTTTCATTTGTTTGTTAACTTGCGTGTTTTTGTTTTTTCAGTGTCTACCACAGCACTTGACTCAGGCCACAGTTAGAAGAGGTAATGATAAAAAATTTTTAAATTAAATATTATTTTTTAAATAAATATCATTTCTATTTTCTCCTTTTTGACATTTCACAGAAATGAAAGAAACGTTGAGAGACAATTTCAAAGATAATGACCCTGTTGCCTGTGTACAGAAATGTGAATAAATCCCTGATCTGATTAGACTCTCTTAAGCTCCTGTCAAGCTCTGATATTCTAGCGTCCAAGATTTCTGACTCTTAATTCATATTGTCCAGTGGTACTGCAACCATAAAACTTTCAAAACTCAGATTTCTGTAGAGGAATTGAAAAGATCAGGGGTAATTGATTGGGAGTTGATAAAACACTCAAATAGGAAAAAAGTGGCAAGGAACTAAGGGAGAAAGAAGCTGCTGTTACCTCCAATGGTATCTAAGACACCATAAGAAAAGATGGAACCACATTTCGAATACGTGGTCATCAGAAACCCAGACACCCTGTCTTTACCAGACAGAAATACTTTTACAGAAAAGCAAGGATGCAGAGATTTTCTCTAGCTTTCACCGTGCTTTCTGCTTTGTTAGCACTCCATGACTCCCTGTTTTATAACGCAAAGAGGAATAAAACTGTCAAGAGATATATCTCCTGTGTCACGACAGTGAGAAGTGTAGTGTTTGAGCAGGAAACAAAGGAGAAACCACAGTTCTGCAAGTTGATTCTATAGGGAAAAGAACCTCCAAATGATCCTGGAGATTCAGGAGGCCAGCGTCAGCCAATGGCCCTGCGCTTTGGGAGGAAATGCCTTGTGAAACCTATGAAGAAGAAGGGACAGCAAGATCCTTCATTTACTAATTTTGCTGACATTTAACATTTAACGCTCAGTGTGTGTTGCACTTCACCATATGCTTATTATGTATTAAGTTAGTACAACAACCTTAAAGCATAGTGAATTATATTGTTATTGTTAGGTGCCATCAAATTGATTTCCGACTCAGTGACTCAGTGTGACAGAGTAGAAACTCTCCATGGGGTTTTCTTGCCTGTAACTTTTATGGGAACAGATCGGTATGTCTTTCTGCCATGTGCCTGCAGGGTGGGTTCAAACCACCAGCGTTTTGTTTAAAAGTCTAGAACTTAATCCTTGCACTACTGTTACAGAGTGGCAGAAGTTAAGGCATATAAAGATTAAACAATTTGACTAAGATTAAACAAACAAACAAAAAATCTGTTGGCCAGTTGTTTCTGACTCATACTGACCCTATAGAACAGAGAACTGCCACACAGGGTTTTCCAAGGAGCATCTGGCAGTTTAAAACTGCTGACTTTGTGGTAAGCTTCCAAATTTTTAACCAGTAGATAGCCAGATTATACCAGTGATAAATTGTGGATCCAGGAGTCAACACTGATTTCCTCCCTTTCCTTCTCTCTTTCCCTACATTTTATTTGTAATATTTTAAAATAGATAGCGTGTTTCCATATTTCAAAACTCAGAATATTTAAAAATGTATAATGAAGAGTATTCCATCCCTGCTCCCATTTCTGTAGCACGTGCATGCACACACACACAGCAGAAACTTCTTTATTAAATTGTTTTACCATTTCTATAGCATCTTTAATCAAATACAAGCAGATTCAAATATATTTGCATACATTAATCTCTTTTATTATTTGAATGGAGTGTTCTTTCCACATTTCTGGAGTGTTTTTTTTTTTTTTTTTACTTAAATTTTTCTAGAGCTTTCTACATAAGTGCAGTTTCCTCAATTTTTCTATAGCTGTTCATTTCTCCAGTGTATTATCATATCATAAATTTGTTGTAGAGCAAAGTCTCAAGGCTCTACTAAAATGAAATAAAATGTTTATTGGGGTATAGATAAAGTTTGAACCTGGAGACAGAATTAACAAAGTAAAACTAAGTACTTCATCTTTCTGGAAACAAAGTTGAGTTTTTATACATTACAAAACCAAACCCACTGCCATCCAGTCAACTCTGACTCAAGGAGCTGCAGTGGCATAACAGCTAAAGCTTGGTTACTGACCAAAAGATCAGTGGTTCAAATCCACCAGGCATTGCATGGAAACCCTGTGGCGCAGTTCTGAGTTGGACCTGACTTGGTAGCACCTAACAACAACACAACACTCTTACAAGCATTTCAAAAATAGCTCTTGAGAGTTTATCTTCTTCCAGAAGACCATCTTGCAAAACTTCTTTTTCAGAGTCCATTGCATTTTTGTTGCACGCTTCCTAGAACGTTCTGAGTACACCCATAACTTTTTTTTCTGTTTCTCTCCCCTGCTTACTCATAATGATTCTGTTTCCTGAAAGCAGCTGCAATTGTGCCTCCCTCTTTCCCATCCTCTCTGAGTCAGTGTAGACTAACCCATTACTGTAAGCTTGGTTCAGATGCCTTTTATTTTTCACATCTGCTAAGATCATACAGAATGGAGTTTGATCTGTCTTCTGGGTAGAAGCCTCTCCTACATCAACCATCTGGGTTTGAGGGCTCTGCCAAAGTTTATTTCCTCTCTTATTGATGGATAGTAGAATTATCTCCAGTCTATTCTTTTAAAGCAGTGCTGTAATAAATTATACTAAACATATACCATTTATCAATTATACTGAAAGGCAGTTATCAAACTATGTTTTTAAATAGTCACATGGTAATGTGTCTGCTCTATGGCAACACCGAATAAGTCTGTATGGTATTCTAATAGCTAAAATAATTTAAAAGTAGTGAAAATCATTAACAAATTTTAAGATTTCTGCAACATTCTATGATATAAAAATATCTGTGGTGACAAAAATCATAAGTCCTGATAGCGCGATTATGACTCATTGCCTGTATCCATAATTGAAATTAACACACTTCTGTTAGAAATTAGTAACAATAAATGTGTATTTTTTTTAATCCAAACTCTATTCACAGAACTCTTGAGAACCTGCATCCCCTACATTAAAAACCTGTGCTCTATTCCTTCATGTGTTTTCATTTATGTTTTATGGAGATAATTTTGCTGCTGAGTCAAGAACTGATTGGAGGTGAAAAAGAATAAAATTGTTCTGTCACATCAACTCATGCCTGCCCTGTGTGTGCTGTGTAGAACTACTCCATAGCATTTTTAATGCTGTGACCTTTCAGAAGCAGATTATCAGACCTCCCTTCTCTGGTGGCTTCTGACGATTTGCTTAATCACTTGTACCATGCAGTTGCTTAGGGAAGTAATGAAGTAGAAAGGCCAAATAGCAGGTTTTGCAGTAGACTAAGCAATAGTCTAGGAACTGCTCCACGTTAACACACTGCTTAGCAGTACTGCTATTTAGTACAGACCACACCATCTAGAAAGGTAACTGCTGAGATGGAGAGACATAAATGAAAACAAAATATATTTTCAGTATAGCCAGGAGGACTTTTCAGTGGATTATATTGGGGGTGTGTCATGAATGGGAAACAAAGAATCAAAACTGTGTGTTAATAATAGCTAAGACTGTTCTGCTACATCAGTTTTCCTCTCTTTATTCTTCTCTCCAGTGTTTCTTCCCTGTACCTCTGTTTCCTCTTTCTTCTTTGATGACAAGGATACTACACTGGATCACCTCCAGTGCAGACCACAGAAGAGTTGAAGGAAGAGACAGGTTCACATATTGGGATGGCTAACATGTTGAAATGAACAAATAGAAAGTGTTGAGATGGTACCTAGTATTTTCATATTTCTGGACAGTCCATCAACAGTTGAAACTTGATAAGTTGAACTTATTAATTTAATATCTAATGCAAACCTAATTATTATCTAATGCATTATCTAATGCAAATAAATAGCAATTATCACCATTCATCCCTCAGTTGGTACCTTTTATATGAATCTCATTTCATAGAAATTTAAAGAACTCTATTAAAATTATTGAAATGTGTAAAAGATGACAGACAAAAACAGAACTAATGCATCATTTTCTTTTAACAACGTAGATTTTATTTTAAAATGTCTTTGTCATAAGACCAGACAGTGATCTATTGAATATTTTGTACTTACTGTTTTTTTCTTTTCATACAACATTTGAACATATTTAAAACTACAATGAATAAGGAACTACTGACATATAATGCTTCTTTTGAAAAATACAGTCATACAGAAAGTAACATTAAATACAGAAATGCACCCAAAATTAATAATTGGCACAAATCCAGTATTTCAGTACTAATTAATATTAACTAAATTGACATATTCTATTACAGAATTAAAACTATGCCTAAGTTTAACTAAGCACTTCTATTTCCATTACGGTACCTTACAATTTCATACACACAAACACAAGAGCAACAATAACAATATTATTAGCTAGTATTCATTTAACTCTTAATAATTTCTAGTCATTGGGAAATATGCAGATGTATTTCTGTTGATTTTTGAAACATTCTTGGCAGTTAAAAGACCATTATCACATAGAGAAAGAAACAGAAGTTTGGAATCACTTAAAATCTTTCTCAAAGTTTCCACCACAAAGAAGTGATGAGTTTGGAATTCAGACCTACAACAGATTGGTCTTGCCTAAATGCAAGACACATGTCATTCAAAGACAGATAAACAAACTTTACATTTTAGTGTATCTTCATCACTTAGCAAGGGCCTGAACAGAGTACATACTCAACACATAACTGTTGAACTAAAGACTCAGGTTTCAGAAGCAAGACTTTTGTATTTTTAAAAAAGACACGAATTTTAGCTAAAGAATGGAAATGAGGCAAAAATACATTTCCCCCTTAACTGATTTGTTTTCTCTGATAGATTTTGAGAAGAAAAAGAAGAGCATGATTTGGTTAAAAATAAACTTATATTTTAAATTAAAAATGATATTTTTATACCTCATTTCAGTATCATCTCCCCGTAAGGTTTTGAACATTATTTAAGCTCAGATTTTAAACATTTGACCTGAAGTTGTTTGTGTTTAAACACATTCAAAGTAAATAAAAGGTACTGTTATTACTGTTTGTTTCTATGCAAGCAAGGGGCTTATTTTTCTTGTGGAATTCACCAACTGTCTGAACCTGTGATCGAAGATTGCTTCCTCAGAACTCTTTTCACGTACTTCAGTTAATTCAAGGAGACCCTGTCCATCAGTACCTTGTTATTAATACAAATCTCCAGGAAACTGGTGGTATAGTGGTGAATTTCAGAGTATCAGGCAATCTGTCTAGCTTTGCCGATCACCACGGTAGGAATGGAAAATTGTTAAAGTGTTCAATTTTATGTTTTGCCGCCATATATCATAACAAATACATTATTACAGCCATCCTAAAACTAGAATAGCACATTTTACATACTGGTATGGCACTTGGCTTGGCTGGTTTGCCCTGATGCACTAATTCTTCAAGGGTTTATTACTTAAAATAAGACAGATTTTGGACAGAAGCCCACAGGTGTGAGAAGAAAAATAGGTCATTTTTGATCACAACAGTATTTTTGTTTTGTTTTCTTCATATAAAAAATGAGAAAGACATAGAGAGGCGAAGTGACTCTCCCAGGACACCACAACTAGGAAATGACAGTGCCCAGATTTCATTTCCAGGTTCATAATCGTCCAGAGCAATGTTGTAATTTACTCCTAACAGAGGGTGATTCAGCCTTGAACCAGCTGTGTGAATTCTTTGGCCATTACATTCTTTGGCCATTAGAACTGTTCTAAAATATTACGTTTTAAAACATATTTTATTGAACTTTTTATGTTTTCACTATGGAAATGATCTTTGGTAGACTGCATATCAGAAAAAAAGTGAAACTTCTGTAAAATAGAGATGATTGAAATGCACCTCATAACTGTGTGTATGTTCATTTAAAACCACAGATTTTTTTGTATTTCCCATTATGAAAAGCTGTAAGATCCGCTCACCCAGTGTTTGTGATTCAGAACTGTTTTAAAAATTCCACATAGGTCAGACATGCACTAGCTGAGACCCTTATCCATGGAGAATTAGCGTGAGTTGAAGAATCCTAGGACTGTGTGAATCTGTGCCTATGCAAATAACACTGAATCACATTAAAATAGAGATTAATGTGGTGTTTTCTTGTAGAGTGAAGTTCCGAATCTTACTGATATTTTTTAGGAGAGGCTATTGACTTCCTATCAGAACTAAAACTCTTGAAATTTTGCTGCATGCCAGACAATTAAGTCCGCCAAGTTAATGGTTGTACGTATTATGTACCTCATTGCGGAATATTGCTACAGGCACCTCCAAAGTACTCTGCCTGGGAAGCTATGTACAGTGAACTAGTGCCTAGTTTACCTTTCAAAGCAAGCCTGGGAATTTCTGGAACGGCCATTGTGCACAGTGGCAGAGTGGCAAGTTCGTGAACTTAACTGTATAGCTGTCTGTGACGTAGTTTTTAGCCGGTACGTTATGAGTAGCAATCCACTCGATAGCACTGGCTTTGGGATCACCCTACCTATTCACCCGATCTGCTGCCCAGTGACTTTTTTATTTACCCGAAGATAAAGGAAATATTGAAAGGAAGACATTCTGATGGCATTCAAGACATGAAGAGTAGTATGACAACAGCTCTGCTGGCCACTCCAGAAAAAGAGTTCCAAAACTGCATCGAAGGGTGGACTAGGCCCTGGTGTCGGTGCACAGCTTTCCAGGGGGAGTACTTGGAAGGTGACCATACTGATACTCAGCAATGAAATATGTAACACTTTTTCTAAGATGAGTTCTCAACTTAAGTGTCAGTCTTCCTATTTTACAATCCTGGATGAACTTAAAGGATATGATAGAATAGATGAAGGCAGAATGATCTTCACTCTTCATTTCGATTTTCTTTCTTTCTTTTTTTTCCCCACTCAGATTTACACTTTATGGGAGAAAGAGGAGCTGAAAATTTCCTGCTGTTTTGAATCCTTAACACAAAGAATAAAAATAAATACCTGTATATAAGTAACTTTTTTCCCATAGCCTAATTGGTATTTATGCTCCTGAAATTGTCAGGTATCTTTTTTAGGTTTTGTTTGTTTTTTGAGTGTATAGGGGATGGCAGGAGGAAATGTACTTCTGTTATTAATCCAAGTAATCTCCAGGTATTTGGCAGACATTGAGTATGTATTTGTATAAAGAATGAATGAGTACTCAAAAATTTGAGTTTACCATAATTTATACTAAGACTACTAATAGTTTGAAATATTTCATTTTGGAAAAAGTAAAAACTTGTCATTAGTTTCATAGTTAATGATTTTTCCAAACATTTAGTCATAATACTCATATTAAGTGAATTCATCATTCCTAAGACTTTTAGCCAAGTTTGAAACTAATCAGATTTGAGCAGTTTACTCTCTGTGGTTTGCCAAGCCCTGTGGTTTAAACTTCATAAATTGCCACTTGATTGATTATTTGCTATATGACTTATTAAGTATGATTGTGATCTGCACACCTATTAACAAACTGTGTTGTTTAACATTTTAAATTTTAGATCCTCCAAACTGCTCATGTTCTAAGATGACTCAGAACTCAAACAGCAAAATTCACTGAATCTAGATTGTACAAAATTATTCAAAAGAATCCTTCAGAATATTAATTTGCCTATGAAAATGTTTTCAATGATATCGTAAAAACTGTTATGACATTCCTAATTGAAAGGTGACACAATCAGAATACCACAAAGCTGTGCCAGAGAGTGAGAACATTGTGGGGTAAAAGTCAAAAGAACAATATTTTATGTCAGTCTTCTCCAAGTAGTTTTAATCTGAAGTATGCTTATAGAATTTAGTGCTCTATGAATCTCTAAATTTGTGTTCATAATTTTGACGATATGTAAATTCTTCATAAAAGTAACCTACAGATTTTCAAATGTATTTATAAGTGCATAAGGCTCACAAATATTACACTAACTTTCAGGCTAGATGCTTCCCATCAATGAACGCTAACTTCTTTTTTTAGCAACTTTAGACTAGATGGACCCAAAGATATTCTAAGTCTAAATATTCCTCTAAGAACAAAACTCATGATACTAAATCTCAGGTAGGAGGTCTCTTTTTATTGTATTGCATAGCATGATGTGGTTTTTTCAATACTGAAATATTGATTACTTAGTTTCCTCTTCATAGCTGTCCTCACTTTGTGGTTTCTTAGAGTATAGATAAGTGGATTCAAAAAGGGTGTGAAAATGGTATAGAAAACAGAGAGAACTTTGTCCACCAGGAAGTTTGTGAAAGGCCACACGTAAATGAAGATGCAAGGCCCAAAGAACATGAATACAACTATGAAGTGTGCTGTGCAGGTAGAAAGAACCTTGGATGATCCTTTAGAGGAGTGGTTCTTGATAGTCACAAGAACAATGATGTAGGAGGTTAGCAAAAGCAGAAAACTTAGAAGGGCAATCACACCACTAGTTGAAATCATAAAGATTCCAAGAACATAAATATCTATACAAGCTAGCTGGATGACCAAAGGAAGGTCACAGAAGAAACTATCTACAATATTGGGGCCACAGAAGGGCAAATAAAGGGTGAAAGTTAACTGACTCATTGTATGTAGGAATCCTACCATCCAAGAAGTCACCACAAGCACAGCACATACTCTGTGTCTCATAATTGTTGAATAATGAAGAGGTTTGCATATGGCAATGTACCTGTCAAAAGACATGGAGATAAGCAGCACAATTTCAGTTCCGGTAAACAGGTGCAAAAAGAATATCTGTGAAAGGCAGCCCTCAAAGGAGATGGTCTTGCGCTGCGCAAAGAAGTCCATGACCATCTTTGGAGTAGCAAAGGAGGACAGGCACATATCGATGAGAGACAAGTTGCTCAGCAGGAAGTACATGGGGGAGTGGAGGTGTGGAGTGGATATGATCGTGAGCAAAATCAGGCAGTTGCCCAACATGGTCATTAAATAGAAAATGGAAAACATCACAAAAAAGAAAATCTGGAGCCCAGGGGAATCAGTAAGTCCAAGTAACATGAATTCAGACACTCTCGAGTGGTTGAATTCCTCCATTGATTGGCAGATTCTGCTCCGTGATCTTAAAAGGAACAAGACGACAGAGCTGAAAAACATAACACTTTTGCAAATATATACACAGGAACAATAATATCAGTAATTCAGTAGAACACTATCTGGAATCTAAAGTTTGAGCCTCTCAGTTCTGGATCCACTTAACAACTGCTGCCACCTGTCTCCTCAAATGGGTGTCTGCTGGTTTTGACTAGCAAGGCTATATGCATTACATTCTGTCACACTAACATTCTGCTTTTGAGCACTAAGGAGTTACAAAATCTATATTTGTATAAGATTGCATTATGTTTGTGGGATCTGCTTAGTAAGTCCAGTAAATAAAAATTAAAAAGTGGGTTGAAATCACAAAGGTGCTGCTACATACATCGAAAAATGCAATTGTATTGAACCAAATATAACTGAACACTGGATTTAATTAATACTTTAATGCAATGATTCCAGAAGAACTATTTTGTATTCTATGCCAGCCAAGCTGTCAAATACATTCTAACTCATAGTGACTTTAAAGGTCAGAGTAGAACTGCTTTATGGAGTTTCAAACGAGCGCCTGGCAGATTTGAACCACCAAACTTTTGGCTAGCAGATACAGCATGTAACTGCTACACCATTAGAGTTTCCATTATTTAGTATCCTATAACTGTGATAAATTATTTTATTTTTAAGTTTTTAATGTCATGCAATTATTAGGGACCAAAAGTCAGACACATAAAAAGAAAGTGAGTCTCAATTTCTGTTACTTTATGATCTCATAGAAACTGTTTTTTTTTTTTTTTTTTTTAAGAGACTATCCCTTCTTCGGTTCTCTTCTTATTGTTTCCAAAATATATATTACACAGACACACACACACTTTTTTTCTAGTTTAACATATATATAGACTACACTGTATTTTTCTAATCTCTCTCTGTCTATATGCATCGATTTACCAAAAACCAAACAAAAGCTATGGCCATTAAGTCGATTCTGATTCATAGAAAACCTACAGGTCAGAACAGAATGTCCTATAGATTTTCCTGGGAGCACCTGGTGAATTTGAACTGCCAACTTTCTGGTTAGCAGATGTAGCCTTTAGCCACTATGCCACCAAGATTTCTACAGGTAGATTAGACTATGTACTTCTAGTCCATATATATTTTGGTCTAGGAAAAAAGAAAAGTTGCCTAAAGACCCACATTTATTTTTTAAAATCAGACTTTCAGTATACAGCATATCCCAAGTTACACAAACTTTCTTTCCTATGAAAATGTCAGTGTCTTCACCAAATAGTCACAAGTGAGGCACAAACCAAATTAAAAAGGTAAATGAGAGCTAACCTTATGATCAAATGAGGATCACTTTTCAAACAAAATTTTAATCCTTGGCTACAGGAAATTCAGGAAAGTTATTTTGGAAAATTATCCATGTTATTGGAAATTGAGTGAAAAAATTCTAAGAAGTGTTTTTATTAGTTTAGACTAAGTGACCCAAAGATATTCTAACTTCAATTTTACGTTCAGTTACAGTTCAGGTGTTAATGCAGACTGTGTGCCACCACAATCATGTCATTTTTTAAGGTTAAATCACTTCATATGTAAAACCATACGAGTTCCCTTGATGCTTTAAATTGTTTAAGAATTGCCCACTTTGCATATTTGAATACTTCATCTAGGAGGACTGACAGGTTCTCTAACTCATCCTGGAAAAAGTGCTACAAATCTCATTGCTGAATATCACTGTAGTCACTTTCGAAGTACTCCCCTTTGAAAGCCATGCAATGATGCCAGCTCCTAGTTCACCCTCCAAAGCAATTTTGGAACTATTTTTCTGACAAGACCACCAAAGCTGTTGTCCTATTACCCTTGATGTCCTGAATGTCATTAAAATTTCTTCTTTTCAGTGTTTGCTTTATTTTGGAGTAAAGAAGAATGTCACTGGGGGCCAGATCAGGTGAGTAGGGTGGGTGTTCCAATGTAGTTATTGTTTACTGGCTAAAAAGTCCCTCACAGACAACTATACAATTAATTTCATGAACTTGCCATTGTGCCACCCTGCACCATGGGCATTGCGGAAGGAGCTCCAAAACTGTTTTGAAGGTGCTGGTGTTGTTGGATAGCTTCCCAAGAGAAGTACTTTGAAGGTGACCACAGTGATGTTCAGCAATGAGGTATGTAGTACTTAGAACTGTTCATTTCACAGACATAATTGTTGGACCTCTTATCTTTTTGACATTATAATTCAGTCATTAATAGACACTACTATTATGCCTAATATTATGTTACAATTTATCTATCTTTGAGTACCCTGTGAAAGATTAAAGTTTAAATCTGTCAGTGAGACATTAAGTATCAGTATACTAACTTTTAATTTACAGCCAATGCTTTATTGTATTGTTATGAACTCAGAGAACAAGGAAATGGAAAGGCGATCAGTAAGTGAACTATGTGATTTTCCTTTCTCTTGTTTTTCCATTAATTTATGAGCTTCAAGCCCTGAAAAAGAAGTTAAAAAGTAAATAGCAATAAAAACAAAAAAAACCTAAGACTATTTATTATTGAAAATTTCTTTGTATTGTATGTCAACAGCCATCAGATTTAACTATTCTGATAGTACCAATGAACTGGTTCAGTCAAAGGATGAATTTCATGGTTATGTGTTCTCTTTTCACTGAATTAACTGATCAGTTAAATAAATCTCCAGATCAGCTGGCTGTTTTCAGTTTAATGTTATAGCATAGTCCTAGGATAGAAAATAATCAGTTCTGGCTGATTTATATTAAAAAAATAAAATAAATAAAACAATTTTGACTTTCTTTTTGAATAATTATTGCAAGTTTTTATTGTTTTCATATTTACCTTTAGAACTGAAAAATCATAGATATTGTTCTGTTGGAGCAAATTTCACAATCCAGTTAGATGTAGAAAAATAATCCAGGGAGAAAAAAAAACTCTTCTTCATTCTTTTAGTTGTTTCTGTGAAGAGGGAGAAGTACTAAAAATGAAATGTGCAGTGCTAATTGTGAAGTACATTATTATTACATCTTTAACATACTCTGTGACTTAAAACTTGGAACCTAAACATATTACCCTCAGCAACATTTTTTATTTTAACTGACTTGTAATTTCTCATCTGAGGAAAAAAATCTAGCACCATCCTAATTTCACTTAGACTATTCAAAGTGGTCTGCCAACATGTATAAATGTTACTTTAAAAGTTTATCAAAGAATAATATTCCTAATATCCTAGAACTGAAATATTTGCAAGTTAAGTTATTCTTGACCTGCAGCTAGACCTTGTTTGAACCTCAGTAACCTCTCAAAATTTTGGCCAATTTACCTGTATGGATTAAATTAAAAGCTCTACATAAAGAACCAAATTTATTTCCTAGGTAAAATTCAAGAAAATAAGCACAAAGTATATTCTGGAGCTAACATTTTGGTAACAGTACAATTAGTTAGGAATGTGGTTTATAAATACCCTACCTGTTAGTGGGAGAGAAATAGCTTGGAAAGGAGACTGAGAACAGTTGCACCATTTGAAATGTGTAATTAGTGTCACTGAACTATACACAGTAGAAGTTATTGGTCTATGTTCTACTATGCATATTCTCAGCAACAAAACATTAAACAAATTATAAAATTTTAAAATAATAGCTAGCCCATTTCCTTTCATAAACCACATCAATTTCTGGTTACGTTAAATGCATTGGGACTTCTCAGCTTCACAATTTGGATACTTTTATATTAGCCTGATTAATTAATAAAAAAATGAACCCATTGAGTTGGTTCTAACTCATAGCAACCATAAAGGCAGAGTAGAACTGCCCCATAGGGTTTCCAAGGACAGACTTGTAGATTTGAACTGCTTATCTTTTGGTTAGCAACTGTAGCCCTTAACTGCTACGTTACTGGAGTTTCCTACTTATTAATAAGAACTGTTACATTACCTAAATGCGTAATATACTCATTGCACATGAGTAAAAAGTTGTGAGTTCTCTTCTTTAAGTCCTGAAAGACAGCTCTTATCCTCATTTAGTAGACACATCCCTTTTCATATTTTCAAGTTATATTCATAGATTTTCTTTGCTCCCCCTCCTTCACATTGTGCTTCATATAATTATTAAATCAATGATAATCTTCTTTATTACTGTTATACTACCTGAAGAACAAGAGCCATAACTGCTTCTTAAGATCCTTAAAATTATTTTCAGCTCTTAACATACCTGTTATGTAGGAGGAATCAAAAACACCATGTCCGTTGACATTCACAAGCCTGTGGAAACTGTCATGATCTTTAGTGACCATCAGATACCTGAAGTATGCAGATATAGTTTCTGCTACTTTAACGTAAAAGCCACTAGAAGGCAGTGACATTTAGGAGACTGGGGATTAGATACAACAGTCTACTTGCAGTGGGAGTTATTAAAACTTTGAGTTGGCTTTTCTGGAATTGTGGAACCAGAATTGTGGAGTGTGTCTTTGCTATTTAAAGTCAAAATGCACATCATCAATTAAGCAGTGTTCAGTAGATAAAATGATACAAGGAGAAGGCATTCCCCCAAGAGAAGACATTTGCACAGTCGTTTAAGGAACATATAAAAATTGAAACCCAGCTTTTGAATATGGGAATATCACTAAGCCAAAGTGTTACGAATCCCAGAGCTGGGAAATTAACCTTTTAGATTGAGACAATGAGTCTCTAGCAAATCTTTGTTTGTTGAAAATATCATGAATTGGAAGGACTGTATACTAAAGTTTCTTAAGGGACGTTAAAAAATTAACACAGTCTCATAGGTATAACGATAGTATCCACTGATAAGCGAAACTGGGGGAAGGAGGAAGATGGAAAGTCCAAAGTCACTAGGACGGGTGGACAGTATGGTACCCAAGATAGACACATCATGATGTTCCTTTACAGCAAAGACCCCCAAAGCTAAATAAAACAGATATAAATATCAATCCTGAAACCCTATGCATCATATGGAAGAAGATACTGAAGGAAAACAGAGAAATAGGAGAGATACAGACTGGAGGTCCCCTGTCAACTATCAAGGCACAGTATCACCATCTTAGAGCATAGCCAGAAACAACCCCAGACAGGGAGTACAGGAAGGTGATATCATGGAGTTCCCAACAGGAGACAGAGCACCAGTCCCATACACAACTTCCTACACTTCTATCAGGACCCCATGTGCTCCCTGCCACCAAATGCCATCTACCTTTTTTCTCTCTATATCATGTCTTTCTTTTCTCCCCCATAACATGCTGCACATGCTATCTCCTCTTCCCATCAACCCTCTTTGTACAGCCACAGCTAAGTATCCTTGGCACTCGGGATCACCAATACACCAGGCCCACGCTCCGCCTACCCTATTACCACTAGAACAGCTGCTGAATGATAGAAAGTAAGCCCATATCACTCCTCATTAGACAGCCATGCTCATGTGGTCAGGAGGTGAAAACATTCCCATGTTACTGGATCAACATGAAGACATGGACAGTGCCCACCCGATTCATCTTTGGCCACATCACCAAATCAGCATACAGCAAATTGGGCTTGCCCTGCCTGCTGCTGCCCAGAACACACAGACAAGATGGTAAGAGTTATCATACCCACAGATGAGCAAGGAGGAAAGCACTCCTGACTCACCTACACTGATATATCAAACCAAAACAAAGAAGCAGGACAAAATAAGACAGCATATGATCAATAAATATATAAAATAATACCTTAATGTCTCAGAGACAGCAGACATTGTTGAAACATATGATATGCTGAAAACAAGGATCCAGCAAGTGACCAAACTACATACACAGCTGAACTTCTGGTAGAAGAAAGACAGTGAAACCACCTGATATGGAATTTGAAAGACTACTATTTAGGCTTCTCCAAGAGATCAGGAAAGACAACAAGGTATACACAGATAAAACCAATGAAAACATAGTCAAAATTGAAGAAAACAGAAACAAAGCAACAGAATTAAGGAAAATAATGCCAGAACAAAATATCAAAAGAAACAGCTAGAAATAAAAAACAAAACAAACAACAAAAAATAAAAAAAACAGCAAGTAGAAGTCTAAAAGTAAACAACAAAATTTCAGAAATGTAGAACTCAACAGAAGATTTGAGGAGCAATTTGAAACGGAATACGGAATCTATGAAACTGAAAAATCTATGAGGGTTCCTTTAAGAAGACATAACCTTTAATAAAGATCTATATACCCAATGACAGGGCATCAAAACACATAAACTTTAATAGCACTGAAAAGGGAAATTAACAGTTCTACAGTAATAGTAGAAGTCTTCAATACATCACTCTCAGCAAAGGGCAGAACATCTACAAAGGAACTCACCAAAAATGCAGAAGACCTAATGGCCACAATCAACTAACTTGATCTCAAAGACATATATAAGTACATAGAACACTCCATCCAACAGCAGAAAAATATACATTGTTTTCTGACACATGTGGAACATTCTCCAGAAAAGATTACGATTTAGGGCACAAGAAACCTCCAGTAAAGTCCAAAGCATTGGAATACTACAAAGCATTTCTCATCACAATAACTTGGCAACATAAAAATGGAATCGTTAAAAAATCAGTACCAGGGACAGCAAGGAAAAGAATTCAAATACACGCAAACTGAGTAACACCTTGCTTAACAATAGTTGGGTAATAACAATTAAAAAAAAAAAATCAAAGAGGGAATTAGAAACAAATGAGAATGAAAACACACTATACCAAAACATTTAGGGCACAGCAAACGCAGTGCTGAGAGGCCAATTTATAACAATAAATGTACATGTAAAAATAATAGGCCAAATTCAAAACTTTAGGCCTATGTCATGGATTGAATTATACCCCTCCCCTGCCTCCAAAAAAGAACAACCTGTTTAACAATTTGGCTGGCCCCTGACTCTCAGTATTGTGGTTATCCTATATCATGTGACTGTAATTTTTGTATGTGTCTTAAATTCTAATCTCCTGCTTTAAAGGGGCAAGACTGGATTATGTTAAGAGGATTTTAATGGGGTTGTAACATTCTTGCAAAGATTATATCCCTGAGCCAATGGAAAGGGAGTTTCCTGGGGTTTGGCCTTTATCATCTTTTATCTCTCAAGAGCTAAAAGGAAAAGGAAATGAGCAGAGAATTGGGGACCTCATTCCACCAAGAAAGCAGCGCCAGGAGCAAAATATGTCCTTCGGACCCAACAGTCCTGTGCTGAGATGCTCCCAGACCAAGGGAAGACTGATGCATCACAAGGACCTTCATCCAGAGCTGTCAAAGAAAGAGCTTTCTCCTAAAGCCAGTACCTTGAATTTGTACTTTAGCCCACCTGACTGTGAGAAATAAACTTCTCTTTGGCAAAATCATTCACTTCTGGTATTTCTGTAATGGCAGCACTAGGTAACTAAGCTACTATATAACTCAGATAGAAAGAGAAGAGCTAAGGAAGCTCACAGCCACCAGAAGAAATTAAATAATAAAGATTGGAACAGAAATAAGTGAAATAGAGAACAGCAAAACAACTTAAACTAATACAAAATATTGGTTCTTTGAAAACATCAACAAAAGCAACAACCCACTGGCCAAACTGACAAAAGAAAAACAGTGAAGAAAGCAAATAGCCCAAATATAAAATGAGAAGGGGGATATTACCAAAGACTCACCAGAAATAAAAAAGATCTTAATAGAATGCTAAGAAAAATTGTATTCCATCCCAACAAGTTTGAAAACCTAGAGGAATGAATAAATTTCTAGAAACACACTACCTACCTAAACTAACACATTCTGCAACAGAAAATCTGAATTGACACACAACAAGAGAAGAGATTGAAAATTTAACTTAAAAAAAATAAAAATGCCCCCTAAAAGTCATGGCCCAGATGGCTTCAATGGAGAATTCTACCAACGATTCAGAGAACAGCTCACACTAGTAGTGTCAGCCAAGTGCCGTCGAGTCGGATCCAACTCATGGTGACCCTAGGGGCCAGGGTAGAACTAGTAGTACTTAAACTATTTCAGAGCATATAAAAGGAAAGAATACTCCCAAATTCGTTCTATGAAGCCAGCACAACACTGACACCAAAGTCAAGCAAGCCAAGCCAAGTGCCGTCGAGTGGGATCTGACTAAGACATCACAAAATTACAAACCAATGTCTCTCATGAATACAAATGGAAAAATTATCAAAAAAAATTCTAGCCAATTGTCATGGATTGAATTGTGTCCCCCCAAAATGTGTGTACTGATTTGGCTGGGCCATGATTCCTAGTATTGTGTGAACCTTCACCATTTTTGTCAGCTGATGTGTTCTAAATCCTGCCTTTATGATGTTACTGAGGTAAGACTGGAGCACTTGCATTGGATGAAACCTTGAGCTGGTTTCTTTTGAGATATAAAAGAGAGAAGTGAGTGCAAACAGTGTCTGCCACTTAGGACTGGGAACTCATCTGAAGACAAGTACCACATACTTCATTGTTGAATATCACTATGGTCACCTTCAAAGTACTCCCCAAGGAAAGCTGTATACTGACACCAGTGCCTGGTCTACCATCCAAAGCAATTTGGGAACTCTTTTTCTGGAATGGCCATCAGAGCTGTTGTACTATTACCCTTGATGTCCTGAATGTCATCCACATGCCTTTCTTTCAATATTTCCTTTATCTTCGGATGAAGAAAAAAGTCATTGGGGGTGTCATGGATCGAATTGTGTCCCCCCCAAAATATGTGTAGTCATGTGGCTGGGCCATGATTCCCAGTATCTTGTGACTGTTCTCCATTTTGTGGTTTTCCTATGCTGTATGTTAAAGGATTAGGGTGGGACTGCAAATCCTTTTATAAGATCATCTCCCTGCTCCACTGTAAAGGGAGTTTCCCTGGAGTATGAATTGCCCCACCCTTAATCCTTTCAACCTGCAAGAGATATAGGAAAAGAGCAGCAAGCAGAGAATTGGGAACCTCGTACCATTAAGAAAGCAGCACCAGGAGCAGACAGCATCCTTCGGACCTGAGATTCCTGTGCCAAGATGTTCCCTGGACAAAGACTGATGCTATACTGGACTTTCCTCCTGAGCTGACAAGGGGAAAGCTTTCCCAGGGAGCGGATACCCTGAATATAGACTTGCAGCCTACCAGGCTATATAAGAATAAACTTTCCTTTGTTAAAGTCATCAACTGTATTTCTGCTAGAGCAGCCCTAGCTGACTAAAACAGGGGGCTAGATCAGGTGCGTAAGTAGGATGTTAAAAAACAGTTATTCATTTACTGACTAAAATCTCCTCACAGACAGTGCCATGTAAGCTGGTGCATTGTTGTGATACAAGAGCTGTGAGTTTTCATTGTTTGTTTTGCACGTGTGTGTGTGTGTGTGATTGAGTGAAAGTGTACAATAGAAAATAAATTTGCATGCTCGCCCACATGCAGCTTCCACTGCTCTCCCTGCCTGGTGACAGCACACTTCTGTCCGTTCTATACATGTTGTATCCTCCTAGCAGTCTCCTGTCTCCTCCTCTCCACCCTCTCCCCCAACTCCAATAAGAGGCCAGCAGGACGACATCCTATAGATGCATAGAACCATACAGTGCACACATGATACGGTCATTCTGTGTCGCCGAGTCCAATCCATTCCTGTTCAAAGAGTTGACCTCTGTGATGATTTATGGACAAGGGAAAGCATCAGGACCAGGGCCCATGCTCCCAGGGGAACCCTGAGGCCCCTGGACCATAAAGAGCCATGAGTTTGGGGCAAAAGTTCAGGTTGTTTTCTTCTAACTTTTTCATGCAGCCTTTTCAGCACATCCAGATAGTAAATTTGCTTAGCTATTTGTTCTGTTAGTCCAAATTCATAATGAACAATCCTTCTGATACCAAAAAAGTTCACAAACAGTACTTTGACTCAATTTGGACTGGCAGAATTTTGGGTTGTGGAATATTGCGTCACTTCCATTGCACAATATGACACTTTGTTTCAGGGTCATGTTGGTACACCTGTGTTTCATCACCAGCAATAACACTGCCCAGAACATCATAGTACCTCTCCAAAAGGTGTTTGCAAACTTTGATTCTCCTTTGCTTTTGTTCGTCAGTGAGCTCCTTCTGGATCATTTTTGCACACACCTTTCCTGTGCCAAGACTTTCCTTTTTTGCCGTGATTAAGTCCAATTATACAACCCAAATCAATTTTGCCTGTGCGCCTATCTGCAGCTCTCCATCTGCTCCCCTCACTGAGTGACACTACATTCCTCCTTTTCACTCTGTATTTCTAGTACCTCTTTATGAGAGCGTATCCCCTCCTCTGAACCCTCTGCTCTCCTATCTAGAAAGAAACCAGTAGGACAGCCACCTATATATGTATAGATACATAAAATACACACACCATATGGTCACACTGTGTACCCAAGTCCAGTTCATTCATTTCTGAAGAGTTGACCTCAGTACTGGTTTCCAGTCAGGGACAGCAGCAAGTCTAGGGGCCATGTTCCTAGGGAAACTTTCAGGCCATCAGACTGTCAAGTTTTGTTCTTTTAGTGGAATTCTTGAGCTCCATACATCTTTTTCTCATGTTGCCTCAGAGACTCTACATTGTGTTCACCATCATGGCTGCCTTTGGTGGTGACCAGGCACCATATGCTTCTGGTTTCATGTTGATACAGTCTCCCATTCACATGGGTCCTTCTGTCTCTTGAGCTTCTTTTGGCCTCGTGTCTTTGTTGTCCTTGTCATCATCTGTTCCAGATGAGTTAGGACTTTTTGGTGTACCTCAGATGACAGCTTGATAGCTTTTAAGACTCTGGATGCCACTCAACAACATGGGGTGCAGAAAACTCTCTTAACAAAGGATTAGTTATGCCCATTAGCCTCAATGTCCACTGAATACATGGACCCCAGACCCCCATCCCTGCTACTCTATCCTTTGAAGTATTGGGATGAAAACCTTCCAGTTTATGGTATAGTCCCTTTATGTTGATCTGCTCTCTACTGCATACTATCACTGCTTTCATCTAAACAAACTCCTGTCTACTATCTAATCTATGACGAAATCTCTCCCCTCCACCCCTGCAGCCATCAAAGAATCTTTTCTTCTGTACTTCAGTCTGTTTTACAGACCTTACAGCAGAGTTCTCATACAATACTTGTTTTTTTTGGCCACTGACTGATTTCACTCAGCGTAAAGTCTTCTAGTTGAAACCAGCTTATGAGATGCTTCCTAAAATCATCATTGTTCTTTATCATTGCATACTGTTTCATTGAGTATATGTGCAATAGTTTGATTATCCGTTCATCTGTTGATGGGCACCTACGTTGATTCCATCTTTTTGCTATCATGGACAGTACTGCAATAAAGATTCGTGTGCACATGTCTATTGGTGTGATCACCTTTATTTCTACAGGGTATATTCCAAGTAGTGGAGTTGCTGGATCATATGGTTTTTCTCTTTCTAAAGAAGTGCCAAATTGCTTTCCAAAGAGGTTGTACCATTTTGCATTCCTGCCAGCAGTGTAGGAAGCTTCCAGTCTCTCTGCAACCTCTCCAGCATTTCTTATTTTCTGTTCTTTGGATTACTGCCAGCCTTGCTGTGTTGAGATGGTATCTCATTGCAATTTTGATTTGGATTTCTGTGATAGCTAACGACCATGAGCATTTCATCATGTTTCTTTTGGCTGCCTGAATGTCTTCTTCGGTGAAGTCTCTGTCCATCTCCTTTGCCCATTGCTTAATTAGGTTATCTATTTTTTCTTGTGACATTTTGCAATATCTTATAGATTACAGAAATCAGACATTGATCTGACATTTAGTTGCCAAATATTTTTTCCCATTCTGTAGTTAGTCTTTTAACCCTTTGACAAAATCTTTGGATGAGCCAAAGTGTTTGATTCTTGGTAGTTCCCATATATCTACTTTCTCTTCTGGCACTTAGCTTTTGGCTGGCTTCTGTTGTTCGTGTATTGTTTGTCAGATTTTGTATTCTAAGCTGCGCATTAGAATTTCCATTGGTGACCCTATTTTTTCTTTCATGACCTTTATGGTTGTAGATTTCATATTTAGGTCTTCGATCCATTTTGAGTTAGTTTTCGTATAAGGTGTGAGATATGGGTCTTGTTTCAGTTTTTTGCATATTGATATCCAATTTTGCCAACACCATTTGTTAAAAAGACTGTTTTAATTGCAGTTTGCAACCTTTAGGGTTTGGTCAAATATCATCTGTTCACAAGAGGATGGTGATATTTCTGGGGTCTCAATTACATTCCATCGGTCTATATGTCTCTTTTTGTACCAGTACCAAGCCATTCACTGGAAATAAATTTCTCTTCGTTAAAGCCTTTCACATGTGGCTATTTCTGCTACAGCAGCACTAGATGACGAAAATACCCAGAGAGAAGTAGACGGGGCTGAAAGACCAGGTCTGACCTTCTGGTAGGGGTGGGGAAATTTCCAGGGAGGATGATGAGATAGAAAACGGAAACTAGAATGAAGACCGGAAGCTGAGTATCTTTAGATTTGGTGTAAGACCAAGAAGGATGAATTCTATCATCACTGAGTGTTTCTTGTCTCTGTCTCCTTGGTCTGCAGTACAGAGAAGCAGAAAGTTTACTTCGACCTCACCTATCTAACTACAGTTCTTCTCCAGCGGAAAACATTTAATATCCATGAGTTCAGGTAAAAATAACACATAATTTACACCACTCCAGCATCTTTGGTAAACCCCTTTATTCTTCAGATTGAAGCAAAATCAGTATTCTCAGGTCAAAACTACTATTCCCATTCAACCATATACTTTTTAATTACTATTATTGTGATTAAGCGAAAATATACTATCCAAATTAAATTTGCATGCCCGTATATCTGCAGCTCCTTCTGCTCTCCTTGCCTGGTGACAGTACACTCCTCTTTTTTTGTTCTATATATGTCATATCCTCTTAACAATCTCCTGTCCCCTCCTCTCTACCCTGTCCTCTCCCTTCTAGTAAGAGGCCAGTAGGACAGAATCCTATAGATGCATAGAACCATAAAGTACATGCACTATATGGCTACATTGTGTCCCTGAGTCCAGTTCATTCCTGTTGTCTGAAGAGTTGACCTAAGTAATGTTTTCTGGCAGGGGTAGCAGCAAGTCTACGGGCCACACTCCCAGTAGAACCTGCAGGCCACTGAACCATGAACTGTGGTCTTTTAGTGGAGCTCTTGAGGTACACCTCTGTTTTTCTCATATTGTCAGTGGGACTCAACATTGTGTGCCCCATCACGGCTGTCTTTGGTGGTGGCCAGGAACCATCTGGTTCTTCTCGTCACGTGTTGATACAATCATCCATTCACATGGGTCCTTTTGTCTCCTGGGCTCTTTTTCCCTCATGTCTTTGTTGTTTGTGGTGATTGTTTGTTCTGGATGAATTGGGACCATCTGGTATATCTCAGATGGCAGCTTGCTAGCTTTTAAGACCCTAGACTACACTCACCAATATGGGTGCAGAAGACTCGTTTAGCAATAGGCTAGTTATGCCAATTAGAGCATAGTCCCCAGGCCCCGGCTCCTGCTACTCTATCCTTGCAGTATCAGGTTAAAATCGGAAGAGGTTTCAATTTATATTGAAATCTAGTTAAGTTGATCTTTCTTCTCTGTGCTGTCACTACTTTCACCCAAGAAAATTTCTATCAACTGTCACTATGAGTTGAACTTGACTCACTGGCAGTGGGTTAGTGGATATCTAATCTATGACCAGCCCTCTCCCTGTTTCCCCTCCCTTGCAGCTGTCAAAGAGTCTTTTCTTCTGTACAAGAATCTATTTTTTAAGTCCTTGTAGTAGGGGTCTCATACAATATTTCTCCTTGTGCCGCTGACTGATTTCACTCAAGATAATGTCTTCTGATTGAAACCAGGTTATGAGATGCTTCCTAAAATTATCATTGTTCTTATTACTGCATAGTGTTCCACTGAGTATATGTACCATAGTTTTTTTACCCATTCATCTGTTGCTGGGCATCTGGGATGATTCCATCTTTTAGTTATCGTGGACTGTGCTACAATAAACATTCATGTGCATATATCTGTTCATGTGACTGCCCTTGCTTCTGTAGGATATATTCCAAACAGTGAGAATATTGGAACAAATGGTATATCTATTTCCAGATCTTTAAGGAGATGCCAGATTGCTTTCCAAAGAGGTTGTATCATTTTGCAACCCTACCAGCAGTATAGGAGAGTTCTAATTTCTCTGAAGCTTCTCCAGTATTTGCTGTTTTTGTGTTTTTTGGATCATGGCCAACCTTGTTGGGTTGAGATGGCACCTTGTTGTAGTTTTAATTTGGACTTCTCTAATAACTAATGGTCATGAGCATTTCCTCATATGTCTTTTGGCTGCCTGGATGTCCTCTTTGGTGAAGGGTCTGTCCGTCTCCTTTGCCATAGCTTAGTCTGCATCTATTGATAGTTGGGTTATTTACCTCTTTCTTGCTGATATTTTACTATAGCTCGTAGATTATAGAGATTAGACGTCGGTCCAACATGTAGTTGCCAAACATATTTTACCGTTCTATAGGTAGTCTTTTAACACTTTTGATAGTCTTGGATGAGCAAAAGTGTTTGATTCTCAGTACTTCCCATTTATCTATTTTCTCTTCTGTTGGTCATGCTTGTTTGTCAGATTTTGACATTTGTCTAAGCCGTGTATAAAAGTTTCCATTGCTGACCCTATTTTTCCTTTCACAATTTTTATAATTTTACATTTGATATTTACATCTTTTACCCAATTGGAGTTAGTTTTGGTGTAAGGTGTGAGACATGGGTCTTGTCTCATGTATTTTTTTTTTTTTTTTGCAGAAAGATATCCAATTTGGTTAGTACCATTTGTTAAAGAGACTGCTTTAACCCAGTTTACAATCTTAGGGCCTTTGTCCAATATCAACTGTTCATAAGAGGATAGTAGGTAGCATCTCTGAGGTCTCAACTCTGTTCCATTGGTCTATATATCTCTTTTTGTACCAGTACCTGGCTGTTTTGACTATTGTGGCAGTGTAATAGGTTCTTAGGTCACGTAGTGTGAAGCCTCCCACTGTGTTCCTGTTCTTCAATAGTGCTTTGCTTATCAGGGGTTTCCTTCCTTTCCAAATAAAGTTGGTGATTTGTTTATCTCATTAAAAAATGTTACTAGAATTTGTATTTGGATTGCAGTGTACATGTAGATCGCTTTGGGTAAAATAAACATTTTCATGATGTTAAGTCTTCCTATCTAGGAGCAGTGCAGGTTTCTCCGTTTATGTAAGTCTCTCTTGGTTTCTGACAGTATGATCTTATAGTTCCCTTTATACAAGTCTCTTACTTCTCTAGTTAGGTGTATTCCTAGGTATTTTATCTTCTTGGAGGCTATGGTATTGATGGTTATTGATTTGGTTATTTCTTCTTTGATGATCTCTTTGTTGGTATAAAGGAAACTTACTGATTTACTTACGCTTATCTTATTATCTTGATACTTTGCTGAACTCTTCTATTACTTCCAGTAATTCTTTAGGATTCTCTGCACTTACAGTCATACTGTCTGCACATAGGATGATTTTCACTTATTCTTTGCCAATGTGAATACCATTTATTTTTGTCTTGTCTAACTGCTGTTGCCAGAACTTCTAGTACAATTTTGAATAGAAGTGGGGATGAGAGTCACCATCCTTGTCTATTTCCCATTCTCAAGGAAAATTGTTTCATTCCCTCTCCATTCAAGATGATGCATGTGGTTGGATTTGTGTACATGGCCCTTATTGCATTGAGGAATTTGCCTTCTATTTCCATTTTGCTGAGAACTTTTAGCATGAATGGGTGTTGGACTTTGTGAAATGCTTTGTCTGCATCTATTGATAAAATCAGGTTATTCATATCTTTTGTGTTATGGGATTGATCATATTAATTGTTTTTTCTGACAAAATACCCTTACATCCCAGGTATGAATCCAACTTGGTCATAGTAAATCATTTTTTTGATATGTTGTTGAAATCGATTGGCAAGGATTGTGATGAAGATTTTTGCATCTAGGTTCATGAGTGATATCAGTCTGTGAGTGTCCTTTCTGTGGGTTCTTATCCTGGCTTTAGTATCAGGGTTATGTTGACTTCATAGAATGAATTTGGGAGTATTCCATCTGTTTCTATGCTCTGAAATAGTCTCAGTAGTATTGGAGTTAACTCTTCTCTAAAAGTTGAGTAGAATTCTGTGGTGATGCCACTGGGGCGAGGGCTTTTCTGGTTGGTATGTTACTATTCTTATTATTTTAATTATGATTGAGTGAAAATGTACATTCCTATATAAATTTACATGCCCACCTATATGCCGCATCCACTGCTCTCCCTGCCTGGTGACAGCACATTATTCCTCTCTGCTCCATACATGTCTCATCTTCCCAACAGTTTCCTTCCCCCTCTTCTCCACCCACACACTTTACTCCAGTCAGAGGTCCACAGGATGATATCCTATAGATGCATAGAACCATAAAGTGCATCCAATATGTGGTCTCTCTGCATTACCAAGTCCAATCCATTTGTGTTCAAAGAGTGGACCTTCATAATGATTTATGGGAAAGGGCATCATCAGGGCCAGGGGCCATGCTCCCAGGGGAACCCCGAAACCACTGGAACATCACGTGTGGTCTTTAGTGAAGATCTCAGGTGCACCACTTTTCATTCTTGTGTTGCCAGTGAGACTCATTTCTGTGAGCTCCATCGTGGCTGTCACAGGTGGTGGCTGGGCACCATCCGGTTCTTCTGGTCTCAAGTTGATATAGGCAACCACACATGTGGGTCTCTCTGTCTTCTGTGTTGTCTTTCCCCCATGTCATTTTGGTTCTCAGAGAGCATCCATTCCTGCTGAGTTGGGACCATTTGCTGTGCCCTTGGATGGCAGTTAGGCAGATTTTAAGACCCCAGATGCCACTCACCAATGTGGGGTGCAGAGAGCCCTCTTAGCAATATGCTAGTTGTGCCAATTGGCCTCACTTACGCCCAAGAGCATGGTCTTCTGCCCCCTGAACCAGCTATTTTGACCTTGCAATATTGGGTTAAGATGGAAGGAGTATTCAAGTTATGTTGAAGTGCACTTAATATTGTTCTTGTTTCTAATGTGTGCTATCACCTATTTCACCCAACCAAATTTCTAGCAACTATCTAATCTAAACCCTTCCCCTCCCCCCTTGCAGCCATCAAAATGTCTTTTCTCCTACACATAAGTCTGTTTTTCAGTTTTTATCGTAGGGGTCTCATATGATATTTGTCCTTTTGTCTCTGACTACTTTCACTCAACATAATGTCTTCCAGTTGAAACCAGGTTGAGATGTTTCCTGGAGTCATCATTGTTCTTTATTATTGCATAGTGCTCCATTGAGTATATATACCATAGTTTATCTATCCATTCCTCTGTTGTTGGGCATCTGGGTTGATTCCATCTTTTTGCTATCGAGGACTGTGCTGCAATAAACATTCTTGTGCATGTGTCCATTGGTGTGAATGGCCTTTATTGTGTAGGATATATTCCAAGTAGTGGAATTACTGGATCAAATGGCATATCTATATCCATTTCTTTAAGGAAGCATGAAATTGTTTTCCAAAAAGATCAGACCATTTTACTGCCCCACCACCAGTGTAGGAGAGTTCCACTTTCTCCACAGCCTCTCCAGCATTTGTTGTTTTGTGTTTTTCAGATCATGGCCAACCTTGTTGGGGTGAGATGGTATCTCATTGTTGTCTTTATTTTGAATTTCTTTAATAACTAGAGATCATGAACCTGTCCTCATGTGTTTTTTGGCTGCCTGGATCTCCTCTTTAGAGAAATGTCTGTCTATCTCCTTTGCCTATCCCTTAATTGGATAATTTATCTTCTTCTTATTGATATTTTGCAGTACCTTGTAGATTATGCAGATCAGGCTTTGATCTGACATAGAGTTGCCAAATATTTTTTCCCATTCTGTAGGTGGCCTTTTAATTCTATCAATAAAGTCTTTGGATGAGCAAAAGTGGTTGATTCTTAGTAGTTCCCATTTATCTATTTTCTCTTCTGTTATTTGTGGTTTGTTTGACAGATTTTGAAGTCTGTCTATATTCTGTATTAAACCTTCCATTGTTGTTCCTACTTTTTCTTGTAAGAGCTTTATCATTTTAGATTTGATATTTCAATCCTTTATCCAGTTTGAGTTGGTTTTTGTATAAGGTGTGAGATATGGGTCTTGTTTGAATTTAGTGCAGATGGACATCCAATTTTGCCAGCACCATTTGTTGAAGAGATTGTTTTTGCCCCAGTTTAATGTCTTAGGGCCTTTGTCGTGTATCAACTGTTCATAGGCAGATGATGTCATCTCTGGAGTCTCAGTTTTGTTCCATTGATCAATCTGTCTGTTCTTGTACCAGAACCAGGCTGTTTTGACTACTGTGGCAGTGTAATAGGTTCTGAAGTTGGATAATGAGAGGCCTCCCAGTGAGTTCTTCTTCTTTAGTAGTACTTTACTTATCTTGGGTTTCTTCCCTTTCCAAACAAAATTCATAATTTGTTTCTCCATCTCATTAAAAAATGACACTGGAACTTGTATTGAGATTGCATTATATAAGTAGATTGCTTTGGGTAAACTAGACGTTTTCACAATGTTAAGTCTTCCTATCCATGAGCAGAGTAGGCTTCTCCATTTATCTAAGTCTCTCTTAGTTTCTTGTAGTAAGGGCTTGTAGTTCTCTTTGTAAAGGTCTGTTATTTCTCTGGTTAGATCAATTGCTAGGTACTTTATCTTCTTGGGAGCTAAGATAAATGGTATTGTTTTGATGATTTCTTCATTAGCAGTCTCGTTGCTGGTATAAAGGAATCCTACTGATTTACATATGTTTGTCTTGTATCCTGAGACTGCTGAAGTCTTCTGTTAGTTTGTGTAGTTTACTTACAGATTGTTTGGGATTCTCTGCATATACAATCATATCGTCTGCAAACAGGGAGATTTTGACTTCTTTGCTGATGCAGATGCCGTTTATTTCTTGGTCTTGTCTAATTGCTCTGGCTAGAACTTCTAGTACTATGTTTAATAAGAGGTGAGAGTGGGCATCCTTGTTTAGTTCCTGTTCTCAAGGGAAACTCCTTCAGTCTCTCTCCATTCAGGATAACATAGGCAGTTGGCTTTGTATAAATGCCTTCATTGTGTTGAAGAATTTTCTGTCTATGCCTATTTTGCTAAGAGTTCTTAGCACAAATGGGTGTTGGATTTTATCAAATGCCTTTTCTACATCAATGGACAAAATCAGGTGGTTCTTGTCTTTTGTGCTATTTATGTGGTTAATCACATTAATTGTTTTTCTGATGTTGAACCAGCCTTGCATCCGTGGTGTGAATTCCACTTGGTCATGATGGATTATTTTTTGGATATGTTGTATTCTATTGGCAAGAATTTTGTTGAAGATTTTTGCATCTAGATTCATGAGTGATATCGGTGTGTAGTTCTCCTTCTTTGTTGCGTCTTTCCCTGGTTTTGGTATCAGGGTTATGCTGGCTTCATAGAATGAGTTTGGGAGTACCCTATCTCTTTCTATGTTGTGAAATAGTCTCAGTAGTATTGAAGACAATTCTTCTCTAAAAGATTGGTAGAATTCTGTGGTGAAGCCATCTGGGCACAGGCTTTTTTTGGTTGGCAGTTTTTTGATGACTTTTTCAATCTCTTCCTTTCTGATGGGTTTATTAAGTTGTTTGGCTTCACATTGTGATAATTTGGGTAGGTGATATGAATCAAGGAATTTGTCCATTTCCTCTAGGTTTTCAAATTTGTTAGACTACAGTCTTTCACAGTATTCTGTTACAATATTTTTAATTTCTGTTGGATCTGTTGTGACAACTCCCCTCTCATTTCTAATTTGGGTTATTTGTTTCCTTTCCTGTTTTTCTTTAGTAAGTTATGCCAGTGGTTTGTCAGTTTTGTTGATCTTTTGAAAAAACCAGATTTTGGTCTTTTCAATTTTTTCAATTGTTTTTCTATTCTCTAATTCATTTAGTTCTTCTCTAATCTTAATCATCTGTTTTCTTCTCTTGCCTGATGGGTTCCTCTGTTGTTCTCTTTCTACTTCTTCAAGCTGTAGGGTTAGTTCCTTGATTTGGTTTCTTTCTTCCCTCCCGATGTGTGCATTTATGGAAATAAACAGACCTCTGAGGACTGCTTTGACTGTATCCCATAGGTTCTGGAAGGAAGTGTGTACATTCTCATTGGAATCCATGAATTTCTTTCTTTTATCCTTGATTTCTTCTATAACCCAGGGTTTTTTGAGCAAGATGTTGTTTAGTTTCCAAGAGTTCCACTTTGTATCTGTGTTTTTTCTGCTATTGATTTCGACTTTTATGGCTTTATGATCTGAGAAGATACTATGCATTACGTGGTACGGATTTTGTTGAGAATTGCATTATGTCCTAACACATGGTCAATTCTGGCGAATGTTCTATGTGCACTGGAGAAGAAGGTGTAGTTGTCTGCCTATGGGTAGAAAGCTCTGTAAATATCAATGAGGTTTAGTCGGTTAATTGTGGCAATGAGATCTTATGCGTCTTTACTGAGCTTTTTTCTAGATGATCCGTCCAGTATTGAGAGTGGAGTGTTGAAGTCTCCCACTATTATTATGGAGTGATCTAACTCTTTTTTGAGTGCAGTCAGTCTTTCTTCGATATATTTGGGTGCTCTGATATTAGGTGCATAGATATTTAATATAGTTAAGTCTTGTTTGTGTACTGAAACTTTCAGCAGTAGTGTCCATCTTTGTCTACAATGGTAGATTTTACACTAAAATTGATTTTGTCTGAGATTAGAATTGCCACACCTGCTCTTCTTTGTTCATTGTTAGCTTGATACATATTCTTCCATCCTTTAATTTTCAGCTTGTTCCTATCTTTAGGTCTCAAGTGAGTTTCTTGTAGACAATGTATGGATGGGTCATGTCTTTTGATCCAAGATGTCACTCGATGTCTCTTTACTGGTGCATTCAGACCATTCACATTCAATGTAATTATTGATAGGTACGTGTTCACTGCTGCCATTGTGATATGTTTATTTTTGTGATGATGTTATCTCTGTTGTTCTTATTAGTCTGTTTTGGGACATTCTTTTTTGTGAGTTGATTTTTCAGAGCTGATTTTGTAGTTGTTGAGACTCCTGTGTTACATTTCTTGCTATGGTGTGTTACATCTTTGTTGTGCTTTATGGCTGCCGTAAGATTCCCCTTAATAAACTATATACAAACTCCATTTTAATTACTACCAGTCTTGTCAACTTCCTGTCCATCTAGAAGGACTATAACAACTGTAATACATCCCTCTTTTTAATATCATGGCACCATAGTCTTCATGATAATCACTGGTTTGTTTCTTTCAGTATTAAAGCTGTGATTAGTTTGGAGCCTTCCCTGAGTAGAATTCTGGATGATGTGTCTTTCTAAAATATAAAGTTAGTGGTTTTGTTCCTCTAAGCCAAAGCCAAAAACTTCTTTCAGTATTTCTTGTAGTTTTGGTTTGCTTTTTCTGAAGTCTCTGAGTTTCTGTTTATCTGGGAATATCTTAATTTCATTTTCATATTTGAAAGATAGTTCTGTAGGATATAAATTCTGGGTTGGAAGTTCTTTTCCTTCAAGACTTTGAATGTGTCATGCCACTGCCTCAGTGCCAGCATGGTTTCTGCTGAGAAATCTGACGAAAGCCTACAGGGTTTCCCTCTGAATGTTAGCTTTGCTTTGAGTCTTGCTGTCTTTAAGAGTTGCTGCTTATGTTTCATTTTGTTAAGCTTGATTATAATATGTCTTGGAGTCTTTCTTTTGAGATCTATATTGGGTGGTGTATGATATGCATCTGGGATATCTGTATTCTCTTCCTTCATGATTTCTGGGAAGTTTTCTGTCACCAGCTCAGCAACGATACTCTCTGTGTTCTCAAGTGTCTCATTCTGTTCAGGAACTCCAATTAATCGAAGGTTGTTCCCCTTAATGGCGTTGCACATACTTCTTAATGCTTCTTCATTTTTCTTGTTTCTTTTTTCTGATTTTTCCTCATGGATGCTGGCATCAGTAGTTCTGTCTTCCAAGTCAGAAATTCTTTTTTCCATTTGTTCCATTCTGTTTTCTTGGCTTTGCATGGAAGTTTCTATGTCTTTGATTTTGTTCTTGATCTGTTGGATTTCAGAGTACTGGTTTTCTATCAGATCGAACAGCTTGCTTAATTTTTCATTTTATTCTGCTGCATTTTGTATAAGGTCTAGAAGGGCTCTGTATATAATCATTTTGTATTCACTTTTTGATGCTTTCATAAAAGTTTCTTCATCTGGAAAACTCCTTGGTTGCTTTGTTTCAGAGCCTTCTGAAGCCATGGGTGATTTCTTGTTTCCCCACAAGTGTCTGTTGCTTTTTGGGTCCCATGTGAGTAAGTAGAGGCTGGGTTAGGTACTATGAGGATGGACCGCTGATGTTTCTCTAGGCTATCTTAAAATGTAAAACAAAAGATATCTGACCACCTCCCAAGTCAGTCAGGTTTTCAGATGTAGAGGTCCCTCTTCCCAACTGGCAAGGTAAGCACCTCTATATACAACCCCAGATGATACGAACTAGTTCAAAATACAGCAACACTACTGCCCTGTTGGCCTCTGCTGAGAAGCCCAGCCTTAGGCGACACTGTGTCAACTACTGCTTTTCTGGTAGAAAAGCACTCTCCTGTGGGCAGGCTTTGGCTCCCAAGCTAAGAATTAGGACCAGCTGCGGCCACCTTATCTAAGAAGGCACCCTCCACGGTCAGCAGATAGAGGGTCTGAAGGTGCGGAGAGGTGGTGAGTCCTCTACTTCTGTTGCCGGGCCCCCACTGTAGGCGACACGGCATAAAATACCACTTTTCTGTCAGAGAAGCACTGTCCTGTTTGCAGGTGCTGGCTCCCATGCTAAGAATTATACCCCGCACACAGACACTGTGGTTCCATGTGAACTGTGCTGTGGCAGAGATAAAAAGAGAGGCTCGAAGTGGCTAGATGAACAGAGTTCAAAGCCTGGTTCTGAAAATATGGGAATTTCATCTGCTTATCCCACCAGCAGTGCGTCTGAGTCTAGCAGCTAGGCAAGACCCAGCTCCCCCTGCCGGCTAAGACAGAGGGAAAAAAAAAGTCAAACTGGTGCATTTACCTTCAGTACAAGAGAGCCAGGGCTAGCTGGGAGCGGGATTCAGTGAAAGAGAGGAGGTTTTTCATTCAGTGGTATGAAGTCCAATTTAATAGCCCTGTGCCGTGTCTTGGGGGCTCACTAGGTGACCAGAAGGCTCCGTTTGGCTGTCAATTCAGGTCTTGGTTTCCAGCGGGATATAAGGAGACACGTGCTTAGTCCGCCATCTTGACTCTGCCTCTTCTAGTTGGTATTTTTTGATGAATTTTCAATCTCATTCTTTGTGATGTTTATTAATTTTTTTCTACTTCTCTTTGTGATAATTTTGGTAGGTATATGAATTTAGAAATTTGTGCATTTCCTCTATGTTTTCAAATCTATTACAGTACAATCTTTGTAGTATTTTTTATGATACTTTGAGTTTCAGTTGAGTCTGTTGTAACATCTCCCACCTCATTTCTTATTTGGGTTATTTGATTCATCTCCTGTTTTTCTTTTGTAAGTTTAACCAATAGTTTGTCAATTTTGTTGATCTATTAAAAAATGGCTTTTGGTTTTGTTAATTTTTTTAATTATTCTTCTGTTCTCTACCTCATTTAGTTCCACTCCAGTCTTTATTATCTGTTCTCTTTCTATGCTTTGGCATTCCTCTGTTGCTCTCTTCCTACTTGTTCAAGCTGCAGGGTTAATTCTCTGGTGTGTGTCCTGTCTACCTTCTGGATGCATGCATTCATAGAGATAAATGAACCTCTGAGCACTGCCTTTGCTGTCCCACAGGTTGTGGTAGGATGTTTTTGTTCTCATTTGATTCTATAAATTTCTTTATTTCATCCTTGATTTCTTCTATCACCCATGGCTTTTTTGAGCAAGGTGTTGTTCAGTTTCCATGAGTTACAATTTCTACTTATGTTTTTTTCTGCTATTGATTTTGACTTTTGTGGTCTGAGAAGATGCTTTGCAATAATTCAGTGGTTTGGATTTTGTTGATATTTGCTTTATGTGCTAACACGTAGTGTATTCTGGAAAATGGTCCATGTGCACTGGAGAAGAAGGTGTACTTATCTTTTGATGAATAAAAAGTTCGGTGTATGTCAATGAGGTCTAGCTGGTTAATTGTTGCAATAAGAGTTGTATCTTTACTAATTTTTTTTCTGGATGATCTGTCCATTACTGAAAGTGGAGTGTTGAAGTCTCCAACCATTATTGTGAAGTCTTCTATGTCATTTTTCAGTGTAGTCAGTGTTTGTTTGATGTATTTAGATGATCCAGTATTGGGCGCATAAATATTTAATATTGTTATGTCCTGCTTTTGTATTGAACCTTTTCACAATAAATAGTGGCCAACTGTGTCCATGATGGTGGATTTTACATTAAAATCTATTTTATTTGAAATTAGTGTTGTCCCACCTACTCTTTTTTGTATATTGTTAGCTTGGTATATATTATTCCATCCTTTAACTTGCAGTTCGTTCATATTTTTAAAGTGTGCTTCTTGTAAGCTACATATAGATGGATCATGTTTTTTGATATGGGATATCACTTGTTGTCTCTTTATTGGAGCATCCAGTTTGTCTACATTCACTGTAATAATTGATAGGTATGTGTTTAGTGCTGTCATTTGGGTGTATTTATTTTTGTGTTGGTGTTTTCTATGTTGTTATTAATATTCTGTTCTCAGTCATTTTTCTTTATAGGTTGACTTTTCATCTTTTTCAGTGTTGCTTTTGTGTATGCTGACTCCTGTATTACATTTCTTGTTTTGATACGTTGCACTGTTGTGCTTTGTGACTACCTCATTATCCCCCTTAATACTGTAAGTTTAAATCCAGTTTTAACTTCTGTGTACCTTTTTAACTTCATCTCTGAATGGACAGTAACATCATCTGAATGGACAATAACTACTATAGTATATCCCTCTTTCCAGAGTGATGGTGACATAGTTTTCATGATATGATCACTAGTTCCCTTCTTTTAATACTGTAGCTTCAGTTAATTTTTGTGACTTCCCTAACTGTAGATTTCCGGATGCTGTGTCCTGCATTGTCTCCTTAACTATACACTTAATGGTTTTGTTTTTTGAAGCAAAGAGCTTCTTTCAGTATTTCTTGTAGTTTTGGTATGATTTTTACAAAGTCTATAAGCTTCTTCTTATCTGCAAACGTCTCAATTTCATCTTTGTATTTGAGAGACTGTTTTGCAGGATATATAATTCTTGTTTGTAAGCTTTTCTCCTTTAAGACAAAAGCCTACAGGGTTTCCATCTTAATTGTAGCTTTGCTTTGAGCCTTGCTGCCTTTAACAGAATCCGTTTAAATTTCATTTTATTAAGCTTGAGTATACTATGTCTTGCTGTCTTTCTTTTCAGGTCTAGTTTTTGTGGCATTGGATATGTATCTTGCATATCTATGTTCTCTTCTTTCATAATGTCAGGAAAGCTTTCTGTCAGGAACTCAACAACAATAGTGTCTATGTTTTTAGCTATCCCTCTCTGTTCAGGAACTCCAATTAATCATAGATTATTACTTTTAATAGAGGCCCACAGGTTTCTTAATGCTTCCTCATTTTTCTTATTTCTTTTCTCTGATTTCTCTTCATAAATGCTGGTGTCAGCTGCTCTATCTTCAAGCTCACTAAATCTGACTTTTATCTCCTCAATTCTGCTCTTTTGGCTTTGGATTAAATTGTCTAATTCTGTAATTTTGCTACTGATCTGCTGGATTTAAGATCATTGATATTCTATCAGTTCAGACAGTTTGCTTAATTTTACATTTTACTCTACTGCATCTTGTTTAGTTTTTAGGAGGGTTCTAATAGAATTCTTTTGTACTCAGCCTCTGACAGTTTCAGAAAGCCTTTGTCTTCTGGGAAGTTTCTTGATTCTTTGTTTTGGGAGTTTTCTGGAATCATGATGGGCTGTTTCTTTAAATGGTTAAAGATGGATTGTTGCCTTTGGACCATCTAGAAACTGGTTTCTCTGGTGTTACCTCAACAGGAGCTGAGGCATAGTTCTGAGAAGGCAGTTGGTCACCAGCTGCCTCTCTGTACTCTAGTGACTGGCCCCAGTGGACTCTCTGGGATGGCAGTCTCTGCCTCCTATCTGCAGCACCTTACTTATGGAGTCACTGGGGGGCTGTCAACCAACCCTATGATGTGGATCAGTAAAAGCTGGAAGAGATGCCACAAGTCTGCTCAGCAGTTGTTTCTCCAAGTAATCTTATTTTAAAATTTAGGAGTTATCTGACAGCTGCCAAAATCAGTAAATCTGTCAGGTGGGGCAGACCCCACCTTCTAGCTGACAATAGAAACACCTCGTCAGCCATCCCTATATGCTATGATATCGTTCAAAGTATGGAGGGTTTATGTCCTTGCTTCCAATCTCAGCTGGGCCCTACCTGTAAGATAAAACTGTGCTAAACATAGCCATTCTTCTGGAAAAGTGCTTTCTGGACTGGCACTTCTTCTCAGCTTGGGACTTATCCCCTGCTTAGGCCTCTGGTTGAATGACTCCACCTTCCAGCCAACTAAGACAGTGTCCCAGACAAGCTGCTCTTCCTACCAAAAAACAGCAGAATCTATGGCCAAGCTCAGAAAAGAGAGAGTTGGGGGGCAGTGGTGCCCTCAGTCAGGAGTGAGGTTCAGATGCACTTCTTTTCTCTGCTATACACTGTCTACTTTAGCACTGTAGTGCAGCATATTTGCTGGCTCATGCCATCCCCACCTCCCAGAAAAAAAAAAAGACAAGAATAAAAGAAAAAAGTGTCAGTACCTGAAGTCCACCCAAACAGTGAGTCTGGAGAAGTGAGCCTCCACGTGCTGTGCCTAGTCAAAGGAGGTAGTTTCCCTTTTAGTGGCATGTAGTCCAATTTGATAACCCTATGGTATATTCTAGGGCTTTCTGGTTGTCCAGTGTTCTCTTCAATTATCAATCTAGGCATTATTTTCTGAGAGAATTGAGGAAACATGTTTAGTCTGCCATCTTGGCTCAACCCATTAACCATATACTTCTGTTGAAATGTTCTCCACTTTAGGCCTAAGTTTCCACACCTTGGAATTCCTTTCTTTTTGAGTTATCTGAGAAGTTTGTTGACTGAAAGATGACATAACTCCAAGTATCAAGTCTTTGGCTTTGGGGGAGAGTATTATGTTTATGGCTTAGCTATTTTGAGAGATTAAACTCATTTTCTCCCCAATCACACAATCCAAAAACTTTACTGTGTATTTTCCTCTGTTGATTTCTGTGGAATTCCCAGTTCCTAGATGTTAATTCTGCTTCCCGTCTGCGTTTTCTTATTGTCTTGTTACCTTTTATCTAGTCTGGCATTCTTATGTACTCTGACTCCAAGACCGATTGGAAGAATTTCTGGTAATAACTCTACCTTTCACTAAATTTATAAGTAATCCCATCATTATACCCTGGGTTGAAAAGCACATTGTATTAATTTGTTCTGTAAACTCTCATCTAAAGGACAAAGGGGGGGGGGAGGATGTCATATTCTGGAAAACTAAAACAAGTCTCAAGCAATTTAAAAGAATTCAAGTGATAAAATACATATTCTCTGATCTCAATGGAATGGCATTGAAAATTACTAAAGGAAAGGTTTCTGAGAAATCTTTGAATATTGGGAAAGTAATACTCTTAACTAACTGATGGTTCAAAAAAGAAATAAAAAATTAGAAAGTATTTTGAACATGAAGAAATTTAAGAGATGTTGCTAAAGTACCTACAGAGAAATTTTATAGCATTAAGCACCTAAATTAGAAAATAATATACAAATTTCAAACAAAAGCATCATCTTTTACCTTAAGGAATTGGAAAAAAGAACAAATTAAACACAAAATAAGTAGAATAATGATTTATTTTATCCTCTCTGAAGCCCTTTATACCTATATAACCCTATATAGCCTATATATAACCCTATATAGCCTATATAACCCTATAGCCTTATATAACCACATTTTGGTTAATAATTGATTGCTTTGGTTAATAATTGATTGCTTAACCACTGCACCTCCAAGCACTACTATTTTATTTCTACATGTACTATGGGGTAGTTCTACTCTGGCCTCTAGGGTCACCATGAGTCGGATCCGACTTGACGGCACTGATTTTGTGTGTTTGTGCATGTGTTATAAGCCCCATAGCATTGTGTTATGTTTTAACTTAGCAGTCAATTGTCTTTTCAAGCAAATAAGAAAAGATAAAAGTAGACCCTATAATTATATACTTATTTACCACTTGGAATATTTATTTCATTTCTTCTTATAAACTGAAGTTTCCATCTAGTATATTTTCTCTTTGTCAAAAATTTCTTTTAGCCCTTCTTTTACTGTAACTCTGGTGGTGCTAAGTTCTCTTTCAGCTACTCTAAATATTGAAATGTGTCATTTTTTAAGTAAACCGAATTAGAATTTTGCTTCACCATTTTCACCATTTTTTTTCTCTCTCTTTAAGAACTTTAAAAATATCATTTTATTGACTTCTGACTTGCATTGTTTCTGATGAAAAATCTGGCATTGGTCTTATTGCTGGTTCTCTAAACTTTCTTCTGCTACCTTTTAATATTTTCTTTTCATCTTTGGTTAGCATCTGTTACACTACTACATCATGTATATAGTTTTATGTGTATTTATACAGCTTGGATTTTACTCAGCTTCTTGATACTGTGGGTTGATGTTACTACAATATTTTGAAAATTTTTAGCAGTATTTCTTCAAAGACTTTCTCTGTCTCATTCTTTCTCTTCTCTTTATCTGGAATTTCAATTGTGCATATGTTTAAATCACTAGATGCTGCCCCAATGTATACTGACATTTTTCATGATTTTTAATCTTTTCTCTCTTTGTGTTTCAGCTTTATTTCTATTGATCTGTCTTTATAACTGCTGTTCTATTTATCCACAGTGTACAAATTGTTCTTTGGCTCATCTAAGGAATTTCTTCATTTTAAATATCATCATTTTTAATTCTAGCAAAAGCATTAGAGTTTGTACTTCTTTCCTGAAATCTTCATCTCTTTATCCAATACATTTATCTTTTATTTAAATGTTTAAGTAGATTTCTAAAGTCCTTGTCTGCCTAATAATTTCATTGTGTGCTTCAACTTTGAGTATATTTCTTTCAGTTTTACTAACTATGAAATAGTTTTCCTTTTTTGATGTGATTTTTAATTTTTTTATGTTTTTACATGTATAAGAATGCAGTGGAGAATTAAAAATATTTTTAATTTTTATTTTGTTTAGTTTTTCCAGATAACTAAATCTTTTTCCTCTGTCTAGAAGTTAAAATGAAGATCAATCATTCATATTTCTCCAAATGTACAGCTGAACTGGTGCTTGGGGTCCTCTTTAATTAGGTTGTATTTAACTCTGATTATTGTTATTCTAATCCCCAGCATCTGACGTCATGCCACCAAGGGCCTTTTTAGTATTTCAGAAGAAGAGGTTTGAATAGTAATTCTTATAGTTTTGTTCCCTTTCAATTGTAGTTTGTAGACATAAACATCTAAGCACTGAAAGATCATTCGGGAAAACAAAAACAAAAAACCTGTCACAATCAAGTCAATTCTGACTCACTGCAAAGCTATAGGACAAAGTAGAACAGCCCCACAGGGTTTCCAGGAAGCAGCTGATGGATTCAAACCAAAAGCCTTTGGTCAGCTTCCCTATGAAAATTCCCTCCAATTTTCGTTTCTTCCTCTGATACTTCTTTTCTGAGAAAAAATAATGATACAGGTTTGGACAAAAGAAGTTTCTAAAAATGAGCTATGTATTTTTATCTTTGAAGCTTTCTCTGATACCAAGCTCCACTCATCCCTCCTGTCATTAAAATCTCAGTTTGTTTCTCCTTATCAATACAAAGTATCACAATCTACAGCAAGACTACCCTCCCACCTCCCACACCAGATTAGTCATTTGCACATAGGAATGGAAACTACAAAAGATGTCATCTCTCTCTAGAGTTCAATATAATAAAGTTTCTTTGCTTCATCTCCTCTTTGATAGACCTATAGGAAAATACACCTTTTATTTTGTCCAGTTTTATCTTTTTGATAATAAATGAGTAGCATTTTTCTAAATGCTAAAGAGAATCAGTGGTCTTTTCCTGTGTGGTTTTTGAAGATAAGTGTTGTTTTGAAAGTAAATATAAGGAAAAATTAAGAATCATTTCCATATTCCCAGTTTAGGAAATGATCTTCTGCCCTTCAAAGATTTTATGTATAACAAATTTTCTACATTAAACCTCATTATATTTAAAATAACTTATGCGATTTGTGTAATCCATAACATTATCATAATTAGAATCAAAGTGAAATCAACTTGGGGCAAGATTTAACATCTAAGAAGGATCTGTGAAAACCTATTAGCAATAATCAAGAAGTTTTGGGAAAAAGAAAAATTCAAGAAATGAAACTTATTAGCTTTCTTATCCCTCAACCAAATTTTGAGTAAATTAAAAAAAAAAAAAAAAGTTTCTTTCAAAGCCTAACTGTGTGGGCAGAGTCAAGATGGCAGACTAAACACATGTCTCCTTAAATCCCTCTGGAAAACAAGACCTGAACTGATAATTAAATGGAGCCTTCTGGACACCTAGTGAGCCCTAGGACACAACATAAGGTTGTTAATTTGGACTTCATACCACTGACTGGAAAACTTCCTCTCTTTCACTGACCCCTACTCTTGGTGAGTGCTGGCTTTCATGGACCAAAGGTAACTCACCAGTTTGACTTTTTTTTTCTGTCTTATCCAGTGGGTAGAGCTGGGACTTGACTAGCAGCTAATCTCAGGTGCATTGCTGGTGGGATTGGCAGGTGAAATTGCCATATTTTGAGAGCCCAACTTTGGACTCTGTGCATCTCAGCACCTTTGGCCTCTCTTTCCACCTCCACCATTTAGTAGCCAGTACTGAGGCAGGCAGGGAGCTTGTGCAGGACACCATCTTGTTCCACTGGGAGGTGGATTACCCATACAGAGGCCTCAGCAGGGCCTAATTCCTAGGCTGGGAGGCAGTGCCTTCCTGGAGGAGAGAGTTTTTCTGGCAGAAAAGCAGTATTCCACAGTTTTGCCTACGGCTGGAGCCCAACAGCAGAGGCCAGTAGGGAAGCAGCCTTTCTGTATTTTGACTAGTTTATAACATCTGGGGTTTGATATAGAGGTGCTTACTTTGCCAGCTGAAAAGAGGGACATATACACCTGAAAACTTGACTGACTTTGGAAGTTGTCAGATAACTTTTACCTCTCATTTTAAGACAGCCTAGAGAAACAACTGTGGTCCATCCTCACAGCATCTCTCCCAGTTGCTACTGACTCACATCATACCCCCAAAACAACAAACTCTGGATAAAAGCATAATGAAGAAATCACCCATGGCTTTAGAATGCCCCCAAAAGAAACCACCTCAGAACTTCCCAAAGAAACCTTTCTGAAACTTTCAAAAGGTGAATAACAAAGGATTATATAGAGAGACCTCCTAGACCTGACACAAAATGCAGCAGAGCAAGATGAAAAATTAAGCAAGCCACTTTATCTGATGGAATATCAGTACTCTGAACTTCAACAGATCAAGAACAAAATCAAAGAGATAGAAACTGCAACTCAAATCCAAGAAAACAGAATGGAACAAATGGAAAAGAGATTTTTTGACTAGGAAGACAGAGCTACTGACTCCAGCATCTATGAGGAGAAATCAGAAAAAAGAAACAAGAAAAATGAAAAAGGATTAAGAAGCATGTGGGACTCTGTTAAGAGGAACAATCTACGATTAATTGGAGTTCCTGAACAGGGTGCAACACCTGAGAACACAGAAAGTATTGCTGCTGAGCTGCTGACAGAAAACTTCCCAGAAATTACAAAAGAAGAGAATATAGATAAACAAGATGCATATTGAATGCCACTCAATATAGATCTCAAAAGAAAGACTCTAAGACATATTATAATCAAGGTTAACAAAATGAAATATAAGCAGCAACCCTTAAGGGCAGCAAGACTCAAAGTAAAGCTAACATTCAGAAGGAAACCTGGTAGGCTTTTGTTGGATTCTTAAGCAGAAACAATGCTGGCATGGAGACAGTGGCATGACACATTCAAAGCCTTGAAGAAGAACTTCCAATCAAGAATTATATATCCTGCAAAATTATCTTTCAAATATGAAAACAAAATTAAGACATTCTCAAACAGAAACTCGGAGACTTTGTAAAAATCAAAGACTACCTGCTATGAGGACATTTGGCTCTTAATATTGTTTTACAGCTTATTGGTATCTATATGAACCTAAGCCATAGAGAAAACAATTAGTTGTAGATGACTCACTCCCTTACTTTAAATCTTCAAATGGATTCTTATCACTACTAAAGTATAATTGAGCTCCTCATCACAGCCTAAAAGATTTCACATGATTTGACCCTTATAGTAAAATTAAATTTAGTCCTTGAGTATCTCACATATATTCATAATATTCAAATCAGTATGATTGTTTTTATATATTCTTTGAAAATGCCAAGTTTTTCTCTCGGTTAACATACCTCTGTCCTTAGTGCCTGCAAAAAAACCAAAAAAACAAATCCGTTGTCATCAAGAAGGATATGACTCATCCACCTAGCAAATACTAGTTTTTATTCAATGCTTCCAATCTTTTAGACGTCAACTGTAGTGCCTGACAAATGGGAAGCATTGAATAAAAACTATTATTTGCTGGATGAATGAATGATTTCAGGCTGAGTTGTCTTATAAAATCCATTTAGCCAAATGCATGTCTAATCAATAACCTTTTCATGGATAATTTTACTTCCTGGTTGCGAAGGGTATAAATTACAGGATTCATCAAAGGAAAGATGACTGTGTGAAAGAAGGAAACTACTTTATCCGCTGGTAAGGCCTGGAAAGGACGAGTGTAAATAAATATGGAAGGTCCAAACATGAGAAATATAATAATTATGTGAGTTGTGCATGTGGACACAGCCTTGTTCTTTCCTTCAGAAGAGGACCTATGCACATGGCAGAGGACGACTGCATAGGAGACCAGAAGTCCTATGAAGCACAGGAGGGTGAGCAAGCCACTGTTGAAGACCATAAGGAGCTCTACCACAAAGGTGTCTGTGCAGGCCAGCTTGATTACCTGTGGGACATCACAGAAAAAGTTATCCAGCTGGTTTGGGCCACAGAAGGGCAAGCGAAGGATAAGAGCTACTTGGATAATAGAGTGGATGAAGCCTCCAAACCACAAAGCCAACAATAAAGCATAGCAGGCTCTAGGGCTCATGACGGTTGAGTAGTGTAAAGGCCGACATATGGCAATGTAGCGGTCTAATGCCATCACAATAAGAAGTAACCCTTCCCCTCCTCCAAGGAAGTGCAAGAAGAAAAGCTGAGTGATGCAGCCTTTGTAGGAGATCACCTTCTTCTCAGAGAGGAAGTCAGCCAGCATCCTAGGAGCCACAATGAAGGAGTAAGATGCATCCAGGAAGGCCAGGTTACCCAGGAAGAAGTAGAGGGGTGCTGAGAGACCAGGGTCTGATCTGATGGTGAGGATGATGAGGAAATTTCCAGGGAGGATGATGAGGTAGAAAATTAAAATCAGGACAAAGACTAGAAGCTGAATATTGTGAGACTGCGTAAGACCAAGAAGGATGAATTCTGTCACCACCGTGCTGTTTCTTTTCTCCATTTCTTTTGCCTACAGAACATGAAGGAGCAAAGAGTTTATTTACATTTCTTTCATCTACACCATTGTTCCTCCCAAACTAAAAGCAGGACATATCCTACCTATGTTCAATCATTTCTTTCCCCCTGGCTAAGAAATATCTTCTAGCCTTATTCTAAGTTTCACTGTTGTCAACAACTAGGTCCCCAAGTTATACTCTTCTTCTACTTCAATTCTTTGCTTTTTAACTGCCATGTCGTGTAGAACACTGGTACTCTCTGACCTGAATTTGTTTCTGATTTGATTGAGGCATATTAAAATCTTCCTAACTGTGACAAATAAATAAGTAAATAGCTCCAGCTGTTAAGATCTACTGGCTTTAATTGGAATGTGGTAAAGAAATTGGCAGCAGGGATGAATAGCAGAGCTTTTAAAGGTGATAGATATATTCCTTGCTTGATTGTAGTAATTGTGTATGTCTATTTGTGAAGTTATTGAGTTATAAGACAACGTTACATACATACCATACATAAATTGATATTAGTAATGTTGACCTAAAAAGAAAGAAAGGAAGTTGAGGTTACTCTAAGTGTGTCTTTTTATCTCTTGTGAACTAGCAAAGCCCTAAAGGGGTGAGTGTAGATGAAGATGACAGGTCTAAATATGAGAAATACAATAATTATATGTTTTACATCTGGACAGAAGCTTGCTCCTTCCTTCAGAAAAGGAAGATAACTGAATAGTAGACCAGAAAGCCTAACAAACATGGCAGGGGGTGGGCGGTGTAGAGAGGTGAACAAATAATTGTTGAAGACTGTAAGCAGTTCACCACAAAGATGTCTGTGCAGACCAGCTAGATGACCTATGGGATAGCATAGAAGTTTCCCACCTACTTTGGGCCACAGAAGGGTAATCAGACTGTCAAAATGAAACCGACCTCACTGGTGTGGAGTTAATTCTGACTCGTAGAACAGAGAAGAAATGCCCCATCAGGTTATCAAACTATCCAACTGGTTTACATAAAAAGAATATTTGACACTCTGATCTGAAATCAACATCTGAGTGAGGCTTATCTGCTGAGTAGCTCCACTCTAAGAATGCACACCTTGGCGGATGTATATAATGCTCTATTGATATGAAAACAACAGCAGAATTTCTGCACATGTATTATTATATTCCATTCCTCTAAGCTCTCTTTTAGAAAGTTTTATGCTTTATAAATACATCTGGCATAATTAACATGTGGTAGGTAGATGGACAGATGGATGGTGTGCACTCATAATGCTTTATTGTAAAGATGACATGTTACAAAAGTTTGAATATTCTTAATTAAGGTAAAGCAAAATGCAATAATATTTTATATGATTTCAGTTATAATACACACTTCTTATAACTCAGTATTGTGGATCATGCGGTAGAGGAGGGAAGGAAGAATGAGTCCACTGAGTTTAACTGAAAGGAGCAATGGAATAAAAGAAAAGAGAAAGATGGAAGAGAGACACAATATCCAAAGTAAAAACTCAGAGGAACTATTTACAATGTTACTTTAAGGCACACCCATTCAAAACATCACAATTCTGATTTTTGTACATCTAAGCCCAGATTAATTATATATAACCAAAGTGGGAATTACAACAGAAGATACTTACATGTCACTGCACACACAGAACAAATCCACTGTGTCTTAATCAAAATTAAAGTACTAAAGTTTGCATCTGCTTCTACTCATTTCTCCACTATTATTTTTTTCTTTTTTTCCATTTTAACATTCCTTAGCCTCAGCAATTATTGCTCTTTCTATGCATAAAAGTTCCTGTTGCAAGAGCAAGTCAGTAAGTTGGTAAGTATTTTGCTAGGTACTATACAGCCACTATTTCACAAGGAAACTGAAACTCTCTTCAGGACATGGATGAAAGTTTTAAGTACCTCTAAGGGTAAGGGGGGCAGGATTTTGCACTCTGCCTTGTGTTTTATTTCGGATCTTCTGCTTCTGTTCTCCTACTGACTCCAACTCATGACCCCTCATCTCTTATTACATTACAAAATGTTGCCTAGTCCTGTGCTGTATTCGTGATCACAGGTATGTTTCCTTGCCATCTTCCATTTTTGATTCCCTGTTTCCCATTATCCTATTTCCTTCTGTGTACATTTGGGATACCTGTGATTCTCACATCATGCTTATTGCATATCCAGAAACAGAAGTTGTATGCTCAATAGAAGATACTACTATAGAAAAACTGAAGTCCCTGAAAATAGTAAAAGCACCAAAATCTCTGCAGAAACAAGGTTTTTGTTCTACGTTCTGTATGAAGAGAAAGACTGCTGTCAATGAAAGCTGAAATAGAAATCTCAGTGCTGGCTGCTGCCTCCACCCTATCTTTCCACGAAAGTTGCTACAAAGATTCATCGGGTGCTGGTGAGGCTGGAGCAGATACAGGACAGAGAGGAATGGTGGAGGTGAAAGCAGACACACAGCCACCTGAAGGCTGGGCTGTGTGCTGTGGCGCTTAGAGTCCAGGATGCTGTTAGAGGTTCAAGGATGGACAACAAATCAGTATCTGCAGGGGCTAATTCCCCAGTTTCTTCTCATTATAATTGCTTATACCTCCCTCTTGAATTTTTCTTTTATTACCTTTCTTACCCTTCTCACTTCCATCTTTCTACACTTTATTTTCTTAAAGTTATATTTCCACATTTGAACTGGCTTATTTTTCTCCATTTTATCTTCTCTTTATCCTCTCCCATTTTTTCCTCAAATTATTCCCCTGGATTTTTATCCAGTTTCTCCATCATGCTTGTAGTCTTCCTTTTTCCTCTGAATTCTCTGTATTCTTTTAGTTTGCTATCCTTTTTTGCTCCTTCTGTCTTCCTCTATTAATTTCTTTTATAAAATCCCATGTTTTCTTTCCAATTAATTCTGTGAAAATCTACTAGTGTTTTCTTGTAAAGTAAACTGAGCACAATACTTGCTCTGTAACTTTCTTTACCCTAATGGGTTATTCTAAACATTAAAAATATGTATTTCACCTTTCAGTACAAAATTTTCTCTTTAATAATATCCCCTTCAGATGTACCACGTGTGATCACTTTTTTATTATTTCCTATTTGCTCAAATATTTTGTATTTCCAACTGATACAATAAAAATATATAATTTACCTATATGATCAACAGAAGATTCTGATTAATGTATCCTAATAACAAAATTACATTTCACAAACTTCCCAAAATGAGACCATAATGTCTATTACGACATGATACCTAGTTAGCAATCTACTAGTGTATAGAATTTCTAGTTATGGTGTGTTCTGAAAAACACGGATACAGTCAGAGAGAATCATCAAATATTTAAATGACACCAATGTTGATGTCACCTGTTAAAGGTACTCTACTGGAATATGGAATTATTGACATCTGAATGGTCTCTAAATCTCTTCAAAAGCTACAATTTTAGGCAAAGTATGGGTGTCATGGAAAAAAGCCTAGTTTAAGTGTCAGGTGGCCTTGATCCTGTAATTTCATAATGATTAGGTTTAGGAAAAGTCATTCCATCTTCCATCACTTGAATTTTTTCACCATCTCACAGTGTTGATGTGAGACTCTAGAAAGATGGGGATAATAGCAATACTTAGCATATTCAAGTCTGATTAAACCAAAACTAAACCAGGAACTATCTAGTTACTAAGAAGAGCTTTGGTGTCTAAGAAGCAGAAGTGTGGTAATAGATCATCAATACCAGTCTTTGAAGTTAATCCCTGGGGAAATAATACCTGCGTAAGTATGTGAGATTGTAGGATACCAACTTGTGGAAGTCTCACTTCAGCTAGCCATCAAAGCCTTATGTTGACTGACACACTGGGAGCATTTGTAAAAAGAAAAGAACATTCCACAGTAACTGAGTGTAAGAATAAGACCGGGACAGTCTTATGGCAAAATTATGAAGTCATTGAAGATCTTCTGCAACTACAGCCTAACACTTGTGCTCTGACTGTGATTCTCCTTCCTTGTCCTTGTTGCATTTTATACATAATGAACAATTTAAGACAAGTAGTAGAGTTCCTGGCAGTGCAATGGGTAAGTGCTTGGCTGCTCACCAAAAGGTCTGAAGTTTGAGCCCTCCTCAGAAACCCTGTGAGGCAGTCCTACTTTGTCCTATAGGATCACTATAAGCTGAAATTGACTCAAAAGCAATAGGTTTGCTTTCAGTTTTGTTAGCACCACCAAGGCTATTAGTTTTGGAGAAAAGCCATATATATAGTGGTTAAAATAATTTTCGCAGCCAAAAAAGAAAAATTTGCCTGTGACTCATTTCCAATACAGGAAGACCCCATGTGTGTCACTTTGGAACTGTGCTCCACAGCATTTTCAGTAGCTGTGGCCTTTAGGAAATAGATCACTAGGAAACGTTTCAATGCTCCTCTGGGTAGATTCGAACCATGAACCTTAGGAGCTAAGTACTTAACCATTTGTACTCTGTAGGCAACTAAGTCTGTTTCTCAAGAATAAATGGCAGGTGCTACTGTATTGCTAAATTCAGACCTCACATAGTAGACTATTTCTACTTTAATCCTAACTTCACCCTTTACATTCCACAACAGACTTTGTCCTACCTGAAGAATTGTAATATTTGTTTCCCTTTCTTTCTTCTTTCTGTTCCTTATAAATATGAAGAATGAAGGAAAAAGTCTCTCTGTGGATTCAGTGCTGCCCTGGCAGCAGGCACCCACCTCCTTCTGACTGAAGGGACAGTAACTGATTGTTCCTTCTTTGGTTCTTAAATTACCTATTCTCATGGGGTAGGCAGTTCTTGTATGTTTTAAAATTCATCATCCATTTGTGATGCAATGGAGAATGTACTTTGGGAATTTGGAGGCTACCATGAACTGCAGAACACTTTCAGTGGGAATTGCTAGACTGCCTACAAGACATAGTCGAGAAAGAGACTAGAGATTTGTAAGGTGTAGATATTCAAATGTATGTCAGATAAATTTCACTGTGTCACTTCTGGGTTCTAGAATCTGAGTTCTATCAGAGGTAGAAATAATAGAATAGCAAGGAATTACTGTAAATCTTACAGTGCAATTTTAAAAAAAGAATAGTAAACTATCTAACTGATGAGAAATTATTGACACATCAAGAAGTACTGTGATCAAGTTGGTAGTATATTAGATTCAACATACATCTGATGAAAAACACATAGTTAGAGAGAAAACGATACAGAGACTCTCCTAGGGAAAAAAATCTCCTTGAGGAGAATTGCATTATATAAAACACACTGTTGGGATCTGGCTCAAGGAAGGAGAGTGGGTAGAGAGGAAGGGAAAGAAGACTGTTGAGAGGATGAAACATATATGGAGCAGAGAGGAATAGTGTGCTGTCACCAGGCAGGGAGAGCAGTGGAAGCTGCATATAGGTGGGCATGTAAATTTATATGGGAATGTGCATTTTTGCTCAGTCATAATAAAAAAATTAAAAAAATAAAATTAAAATAATAAAACACTAATGTCTTAAGAAGACATCCTCCTACATAAATTCTATGGTAATCTTGTCATTCATTGTTATTCATTCTAGTAATAAGTGTCTACTATTCCTGTAAGGTGGAATCAACTCCGTGGCAGTGGGTTTGGTTTTTGGGTTATGCTTCACCAGGCCGGCTATAGAGTCACTATGAGTCAGAATTGACTAGACAGCAGTTTGGGGTTTTTTTCTTGTTAGTCTTGACTACTCTGCTAGGAGTCCCCAGGTGGCTCAAGAAGTTACATGTTCAACTACTCACCTCAACATAAAGTTGACCGTTTCTACACACCAGGAGGCATCACAGAAGAAACATCTGTCAATCTGCTTTGCTTCCAAAAGATTCTAAAAACCTTGGGAAGGTAGTTCTTCTCTGCACACATGGAATTGCCATGTGTTAAAATCAATTTGACAAAAACTGGCTAATTTTTTGGTTTTTGGCTTTCTTTGGTGTTGCTTGTTTGGTTTTGATTTATGTTCTGCTAAAACCAGAATGGAAGTACAGCCAAGCCAGCCAAGTGCCGTCAACTGAGCAAGATAAATTTTTATTGAGTCAATATTTTTAAAAGAATGCTCTGGCTACTGAAAGAAGGTCAAGAGTACAAGCTAAAAGACAAGTAAAGGAGCATTTGGAATATCATACAAGAGTTAATGATCGTGTAGGCTAGTGGTAGAAGAGAGAATGAAAGAGTACTTTAACTGTGGGATATATTTTGGAGAGAATCAAGTGGGACTTGTTGGATTTGGTGTGAGAGATGGGGATGCGTGAATGACCCTGATTTTCAATGGCATTACTATATGGCTGTTGGTAGAATTTACAGATACCAGAACAACAGAGGAGAGTTGAAAATTAAGTATTCTACTTTAAGCATACTTTGTTTTTCAATTTTACTTAACTTCTGAATGGCTAATATATTCACAAGATTCAAAAATCAAAAAGTAAAATATATATATACAGTGATGGATCTCCCATTTAATTCCTCACGTCAATTTTCCCAACACTTCACAACAGAAAACTAATATTATTAACTATTGTATCTTTCAAGAAAGAGCATGCATTTATAAACAAGTATGATATAAATTGCTATACTGTATTTTATTAAAATATAATTTATATGCATTAAAATACACAGACCTGTCAGTAAGTTCTTATAAATGGATGCATTTGAAAAATCACTACCCCAAGTAATACAATATTATTTATAGAATTTATAGAATTTTAGAATTATAGAATTTATAGAACATTCCCACCCTTCATAAACTTGCTTTGTGACCCTGGTTATTCCCCTCCCACCCCCACCGCTGCTACCACCACCTCAGGCAAACATCCTCTCATTTCTGGCAGCATAATTCTTGACTTTCCTTGGATTTTTAAAAAATAGAATCAGGTGATATGTATTCTTTCATATCTGCTTTTTTACTCATCATTGTGTTTCTGAGGTTCATGAATACTTTTGCATTACCTGCAGTTGCATCTTTTTGTTTCTGATTTATGCGTATGTATGTAATTCAAAATTTCTATCACTGCTATCCTTTTGTGGACAATTGGGTTTTTTTCAGATCTTAAGCTATGAGAAAAGTGTGCATAAACATTCTAATTAAAGTAATTTTGTGAACATATGGCTTGGTTTCTCTCAGCTAAAAACTTGGAATAGTGTTACTAGGTCATAAAGTAGATGTATATTAAACTTTGTAGGAAATTGTCATTCAACTTTCCAAAGTGGTGGAACTATTTTAAACACCCAGTAGCGATGCATTATGTAAAGTCAAGTTGCTCCATTGGCTCACAAGTATTTGGTATCACAAATCTTTTCTGTAGCAACAGTTGTTCCAGCTGTGAAATGATGACTCATTGTGGGTTGTTTTAGGAAATAATACCGAGACTGCCAATTAAGTTTGGGAACTCATCCTTGAAAAAGTGCTACATACCTTATTTCTGAATAGCACCATGGACACCTTTGAAGGACTCCTCTTCGGAAGCTGCGCACTGATACCACCACATAGTCCACCCTTCAAAGCCATTTTGGAGCTCTTTTTCCAGAAGGGACGTCAGAGCTGTTGTCCTATTACCGTTGATGTCCTGAATGTCATCCAAATGTCTTCCTTTCAAAATTTCCTTTACCTTGGGGTAAAGAATAAAGTCATGGGATCCAGGCCAGGTGAGTAGGAAGGGTGTTTCACTACAGTTGCGTGTTTACTGGCTAAAAAGTCCCTCATAGAGAACTATACAGTTAAGTTCACGAACTTGCCACCGTGCCACTGTGCTCAATGGCCGTTCCATAAATTGTTCCAGAATTGCTCTGAAGGGTAGAGTAGGTGCTGGCATCGGTACAAAGCTTTGCAAGGGGAGTTCTTCAAGGTGACTGTAGTGATAATCTTCAATGAGGTATGTAGCACTTAGAACAATTAAGTTCAAGGAGTGAATTTTCAACCTTGTGTTGGAATTATTATTACCTGTCCTCCAGCTTAGAGAATGTGACCAAGCTGGAACTGCACTCATAAGGATACACAAAGACACATCAGCTGGGCTCTGAGGTATAAACACAATAGGTAGGATAATCTTGAAAACGTCTTTTAGGAACCTTTCACATGAGCTAGTCAAACAGAACACAACAGACTTTCCTCTCTTTTTCTGTTAACATTTAGTGAATATAAAATTTGTTTGGCCAATGAAAACCTTCCTGTTACTATTGAAACCTGTATTAATGACTATCAAAAAAGGTGGTTTAAAATGTAGAATCACGATGGTCTAGCACTTTCAGTCGATCAGTGAAAAGGTGAAGCATTTAATGATTTTATCCATTTTGTAATGTTAATACATACTGATGATTCTGCAATGGTCCTCAGATTCAGGGAGACATTAGCTCTGGTGGCGTGCTTGTCTGCTTACCACTTCTGCATTTTTGATTATAAGATACATAATTTTTTTTTTTTTTTGCTTTAGTGAACTTTGTGATTGCTGTCTTTTCCCCACAGCAGGGTTCACTTTGCCTTTCCCTGGTAACGAATGATGTCGAGCATCTTTTCATGAATTTCGTGTTGAGTTATATGTCTTCTTTCCTGTGTCTATTCAAATGTTTTTTCCTGTATTTTCATCTGGTTGTTAAGAGAAACAGAGACAGTTCAAAGTTTATTTCCAGTGTGTGACTTTTTTTAATAATACTCTATTTTAGAAATCAGTAATTTTTAAGTTGAAAGTACAGTTTGTAAGTTTATGAGAGCTACTTCTTTTTGTGTGGTCTAAAGTATCATTGCTTATCCCAAGATTTGTAAAAAAACATATTCTTCTATGTTTTCTTCTAGAAGCTTTGTACTTCTAGCTATTATATTTCCAGCTGTGGGGGGGAGATACAATTTATTATTTTTCTTGTGAGTACATAGTTGCTCTAACATTTATTTAGAAGACTAACCCTTCCCACTTGATTGAACTGATTTATTTGTGAAAAATAATTTTCTCAAATGCCTGAGACTTTCTGCATTGCAACCTAAGACTTTTCTCAGGGCAATAATCGAAGGTAATTATATGTTGGGCTGATAAGTTTGTTTGGCTTTTTTCCTTTTTTGCCTGAAGCATAACATCTTGAAATTCACTGTTATGTAGATTTTGTACTACCTTTATTTTTGTTGTTTCAGGCAGATAGGGACATTCAAATCCTGTTTCTTCAACTTCATGGGAATTAGAAATCCTAATTTTGTTTTCTCAAGTACTGCTTAAAAATTTTAAATGCAAAAGGTACTCTTTGCCATTCATAAATAAGTGCAGCAACTGTAATATAAGCAAGTACAACAAATCAAATAGGTAAAATGGACACACCCCCTTTTTAAAAGGTAAAGGGCATTGGTAGTTCAATGCTAGCATTCTCATCTTCAATAAATGTCTGCTAACCAGATCAGCAGTTCAAATCTGCCAGGCCTTCCTTGGAAATTCTATGGGGCAGTGCTACTCTGGTTTTATAAGGGACACCCAAGGTTGATTCTGGCCAGTGTCACTCGTGCAGTGACTACCCATCTGTCAGTGGAAGCTTGTGCATTGCTGTGATGCTGACCAAGTTTACAGGCAAGGAAAACCAGGTGATGAAAACCATACGGATCGTAACAGTCCTGCAAACCAACCTGGGGATGGTACAGGACTGAGCAGTATTTCACAGTACATGGGGTCACCATGGGTTGGGGCCAACTTGATAGACATTAAAGATGTTTTATAAAGAATTCACATTAAAATTCAATACGTAAAAAATATATTTCATCACTAAAGAATACCCAAAATGTAAAACTACAGTAAACGTAATACTTTCCTCTTTCCAAAACAGAAAACCTTTGAAATAGATCAAATATTATTGTTGGAAATATCTTTGTGTCTTGTGACCTAGTAATTGTACTTCTAAAAAATGTAGCACCATAAAACAATAAAATAAGTGTGAATGTGGTATTTATAACATTTTTATATAAACACAGTTTCTATTAGCAAAAATGTAAATATCAAAAAAGGGGTTTATTTAAATATAATGATGATCAAAGAACAGTAGTTTCTTATTTTAGTCATTTGAAAGATTATAGTTTATATTTTCTTAAAACATGCTTATAGTATTAAGAAAAAAGCACAAGTTATAAATTTCATGTGTAATATGATCTATTTTTTTAACTTTATGCATGTAAAAATAACAGTATGCTAACAGATTATTTTTAGCGGTGTAATAGATGTAATTTTCACCTTACTCTTTAGTTAATTTCTTTAGTATTTACTGAGCATCTTCTTTGGGCCACTCAGTAGACAGGACGAGTCCTTATGTTCATGGAGATGATCTATCACAGTGGTAAAAAAGACAGGCAATAAAATAAGTTAATAGAATTCATGGCATATTAAATGGTGATAAATGTTATGGACAAAAATAATGAAGAGAAAGGAAATATGAAGTATTTGGGAGTGGGCTGAAAATGTCAGTGTGGGTTTCAGGGATGGACCCATATGGAGGGTGACATTTGAGGAAAGGCCTGTTGAAACTTATGGAGAGGTCTAACCATTACCTGGAGGAAGTGCATTCAGACAGGGGGAACAAGTTAGTGTTCCAGTGCAAGAGGCTAGCATGGCATCTTGAATGACAAGAAAGGCAGTAGGGCTGAGCAGAGTGATTCAAACGTTATATAGTAGATAAGAGGTCTAAGTGGGAGGGAGCAGGACCTGAGGTTGGTAGATACAGCACTGTAGGTCTTTATGGAAAGTGAAGAAGGATTTTGGCTTACTTTCAGTAGACAGAAGCCATTGATTACATTAAGGAGAGGAGTGCGATGATCTAACTTTATGTTTTAATTAGATTAATCTGATTTCTCAGCTAAGAGTAGACTGTAATGGGACAAGAGAAGAAGAATGGTGGTACCTAAAGAGGAAAGAACTATGATGCAGGCAAGAGATGACCACAGTTTGTGCCAAGGTGGGTAGTACTAGAGGAGGGGTGAAATTCTGTCTGTCAATTTTGTAATAGTAGATTTAATCAGAGATATGGACCACACAAGAAAATGTTCCCAAAATATTATGATTCCAAGGCTTTAGACCATAGACTGGAAGGGTGGAATTGCGACTAATAGAGATAACACGTAAAGGTAGAGAGAAGTGTGTGGTGGAATTGGCTAGTCTAGGATATTTTATGCTTATAGAGAAGAAAGGAAACTCTGGTGACGTAGTGGGTTAAGTTCTACATCTGCTAAGCAAAAGGTCAGCAGTTCAAATCCACCAGGCGCTCCTTGAAAACTCTATGGGGCAGTCCTGCTCTGACCTATAAGAGTCACTATTAGTCAGATCCGACTCAGTGGCAGTGAGTTTAGGTTTTGTAGCAAAGAAAGAAGAGCTAAGAAACAGATTGCTGGATACTACACACTAAAGTTTATGAGAAAGAAGTAAGTATAGAGGTTATCAATATATAGATGTTATTCAAAGCTAAAAGATTTGGGGTAGAGGAGGGACTCTCAAAGGAAACTGAAGGTACAGTTGGCTAAGTAAGAGGGAGACTAGGAAAGTGAGAAGTCCTGGGAAGGCAATGGTTCAATGCAGAGTGAGTGATCCATGATGTCAAATGCTGTTCACAAGTCAAAAATGATGTCAAGTTGTGGTGACTTCCCTTATATTGTGTGTTGTCTTTCCCTTCACCAAAGTTAACACGATAGTAGACATCATCGACTCCTTCATAACCATCAAAGATTGTTTTTCTCTATTTGTAAACCTCAACCAAGGAAAAATCACAGAAGCTTCCCAGAACATATCCAAACACCTTGAGGGAATGAGTTACTAGGGCTGCGGGCTGGCAACCAGGGTCTTGGGGAACATCTAGATCAGATGGCATAAGATGCTCATAAAGAAAATGTCCTGCATCTTACTTTGATGGTAGTATTTGCGGTCCTAAAAGTTTGCAAGTGGCCATTTAAAATGCGTTCCTTGGTCTCAGCACCTTTGGAGCAAAAGCAAATGAAGAAACCAAGACACAAGGAAAAATGTCCAAAGGGCTAATGGACAACATGAATCACAGCCTCCACCAGCCTGATCCCAGAACAACTTGATAGTGCTTGTCTACCACCAGTGACTGCTCTGACAGGGGTCACAATAGAGGATCTAGGAGAGAGGGGGGAAGAAAACGTATAACAAAATTAAGATTTATACAAGACCAGACTTACTGATAGAGACCAGAGGAACTCTCAAAACTATGGCCCGCTCTGGTAACTCAGAACAGAAGTCACTCTTGAAGTTCATCTTTCAGTCGAAGATTATTGTTATCGTTATGTTTCTGTGTGCCATCGAGTTAATTCTGACTCACAGACCCTGTATGACAGAGGAGAACTACTCTATAGAGTTTCCAGAGAAACTCATCAACCTTTTGCTTAGCATCCTGAGTTCTCAACCAGTATGCCACGACGGCTCCAGCCAAAGATTAGACAGGCCTATAAAACAAACAATGTCGTACCTAAAGACTGTAATTCCTAGTTCAGGCAAGCATAAGAAATTGCATCAGCAACACCTGCCCGAAAGCAAACTTGAAAAGGCAGGAAAGAACAGGAAGACTAGATGAATGGACATGAGAACCCAGGGTAGAGAAGTCAATGGGAGGGACTGACACAATGTGAAGACTGCAACTAATGTCACAAAACAACTTGCATATAAATTTTTGATCTGTTAGAGTTTGAAGCTATCTCTGAGCCGTAAGGGCACTTTTGAAAGTCTTTGAGATTGAGTGTGACAGGTTCTTCTACTTTCTCTATTTCTTATCCTTCACATCTGTTCTTCCACTCTTATGTAATAGGTGAAATTTCCTATCACCTAATATCTTGATCCATTTTCTTCCCTTGTCCCATTCTTGTCCATGTACCTTCTTTACCTGTGATTCTAAAATGATAGTTGACACAGATCCAGAGACTAAGGATACGTATTGATTAGATGAAAGTTTTTCTACTTAAACTCCTGTAAAGAAAAGAAATCCAAAATTATATTCCTTTGCAGGCAGGAAAAAGAAAAATCCTGCTTTAGCCAAATTAGCAGGAAGAAGCTGAAATAGAAAGCTAAATCACTGTTATATCTCTAATCTTTCTCACATAATTTACTTAATTTCACATAATTTACTTTTCTCAGTTTGGTTGTGGTTTATTTCCACCTCTTAGTTTGTTGCCACTTTTCCTTCCTCCCATTCATTTTCTTTCTCCTTTTTATCGTTGTCTTTAGCTCTGCTTTCTCCACCTGTCCTCTGTGTTCATCGTTACTCCATTATATCTCATTCTTGTCTTGCCGTTGTAACAAAAATAAATAACCTCATTTGCTTCCTTTTCCAGGCAAGATTGAGCAGTGTGCACAGTTCTTAATGTCTTCCAGTATAAATGTTCATATACAGAAACAAATGTAGCTCAGAAAGTAGAATGTAACCCACTCTTCAGCAGGAATCCTGAATAGTATCATTCTCATGAAATATGAAACATTTATTAATTCTTCTCATTCTCTCTGCCACATTTTTTACTTCTCAGTGATTCTGATAAAATGAGATGATTGACATATTTTCAAAAGAAAATTGCATTGATAGCATTCTAAATAAATGAGTTTATAAATAGTTTTCAAAAATAGGGATGTAAAAATACGGTATTGTGCAACAAGGATGAACCTATGAGATATAACACGTAGGAAACTAGAGGATATTCTGCTGAGTGATATAAATCAATCAGAAACAAAATATTATATGAGACCATGACTGTAAAAACTCCAAAACACAAAAACAATCTTTGATGGTTATGAAGGAAAGAACAGGTAATGTCTTAATTGTTTACTACCCACCCACTGCCACTGAGTTGATTGTGACTCAGAGCAACCCTATAGGACAGAGTAGTACTGCCCCATAGAGTTTCCAAGCAGCATCTGGCAGCTTTGAACTGCTGACCTTAATAGCTAGCATACTTAGCACTTGGGTTTCCCTTCATCATCTAGTGCTGCTGTAATAGACATACCATAAGTGAATGCCTCTGAAAAGGAAATTTATTTTCTCACCAATTCAGGACATCTGCTCCAAGGGAAGACTTTCTCAGTCAGCCTTCTTCCCCTGAACTGAGAGCTTCTCTGTATTGCGACTCCCAGTCCAAAGGACACGTTCTGTTACTGGCACTGCTTCCTTGGTGACATGAGGTCCTGGTGTCTCTCTGTTCACATCCTTATTTTATATCCCAAGAGATTGACTCAACACAATCCAAGTTTGTGGTTTGAATCTCTACTTCTTTACATGACTGCCACTCATTTGCCTTCATTAAGATCATAGAGGCAGGATTCACAAAACATGTGAAAAATTGCACAATATTGGAAGTCATGGCCCAGCCAAATTGATACACGTATTTTTTTGTGTGGCCACAATGCAATCTAAGACAGGTGAGGATGAAAAAAAAGCTAACTACACAATACATAAATGGTAACTTTGGTGCACAGTGCTGAGGAAGATAGGACAACTTGTACAAGGCAAGGGCATAGATACTCCATGGACATATGCAGACCCCCAGGAGACTGTATTGCTGGGCTGGGGTCTGTAGGGACACATATATTTCATTGATGACAACTTATTAGCATTATACAAGCAACCATCTAAAATAAACATATGCTCAAAGTCCATGCAAAAGAAACCCTTTTTTCAGAATAAGGGCTAGTGAACCAAAGAATTTCTTTTAAAATCTTTGATCAAAAAGAGAGAATGTACGAATGTCATAGATTGAATTGTCCCCCCTCCCAAATAAAAGCAAAATGTATGTAGTAATTTGGCTAGGCCATGATTCTCAGTATTATGTGATGTTCCTGTATCTTGTAAATCCTTCCTCTATCCTGTGAATGAGGGAGGCTAGGTAGTGGCAAGTCAGGATTCAGCCTATAAGAGTATATTGTGGTTTGAGGCAATCACTTGGGATATAAAGGAAAGGGAAGCAGGCAGAGTGGGACTTCATACCATTAGCAAAGAAGCAATGCCAACAGCAGAGCATATCCTTTGGACCCAGAATGCCTACACCTCAGAAGATCCCAGTCTAGGGAAGATTGATAACAAGAACTTTCCTCCAGAGCCAACATAGGAAGCCTTTCCATGGAGCTGATACCCTGAATTTGGACTTCTAGACTACCGGACTGTAACAGAATAGAATTTCTTTTTTCAAAGCCATCCACTCATGGTATTTCTGTTAGAGCAATACCAGATAACTAAGACAGAATTTGGCACTAAGAGACTGTAGGGCTGCTTTAAGAAATACCTACAATGTAGAGGTGGTTTTGAGATTGAATGCATAGAAGACTCAGAAGAAACTAAAGAGAACTGCTAACACATGAGAAGGTTCAGATGGTAAGAAGCAAGTGGCAGCGAACGGGCAACACAGAACAAGGAGGCCAGCACCAAACAGCTCGGGAACCAACCCATGGAATGAGAGAGCTGAATGCCCTTACGCATGGTCTCTGGTCTTTCTAAGTAAAGAATTGCCCCTCAGATGAGCTAGGAGAATGGTGCAACTAAAACTGAGGGAGCAGAGTTGCTCTCCCAGTGGTCCTGGAAGGTGCAGCTGAAATCCAGAGGCCAGGGGCCTCCACTCAGAATCTGGAAAGTGTGGCCAATACCTAGAGTCTAGAGGGCAGGGCAATTTTGTAAAATGTCTCAGAAAAAAGCAATATTGTTTTCGAAGCCTTGATGGCTAATGCAATGTGTTCTGCTGACTTGCTTGGTGGCTGTTCTTCCTCTTTGACTGCAGTGTCTCCCATTTTTAATGGGCTTGTCTAACTTGTGCCTGTTCTGTGATTCTGCCTTTGGAAGCAGATACTTTATATTCTAGATTTCACAGATGAAGAGAAATTTTTAGATTTTGGACTTGGAATTAAGACTTCCACTATGGTATGAGTATGTTTTGTATGTTGCAGTGATTTAATTTTGGGGGGCCAAAGGGTGGAATGTCATGAATTGAATTGTGTCCACTCAAAATGTGTGTAGCGATTTGGCTAGGCCATGATTCCTGGTATCATGTGATGTTCCTATATGTTGTAAATCCTGCCTTTATGATGTTAATGAGAGAGGCTAGGCAGTGGCTGTGTTAGTGAGGCACAGGTCAATCTACAGGTGTATATTTTGACTTGAGGCAATCTCTTGTGATATAAAGCAAAGGGACACAAGCAGAGAGATGGGGACCTCATGTCATCTGGAAACAAGCAGTGCCAGGAGTACAGCATATCCTTTGAATCCAGGATCCCTGTGCCTTGGAAACTCCTAGTCCAAGGGAAGATTGATGACAAGAACTTTTCTCGAGAGCCAGCAGAGAAATACTTCCTCTGGAGCTAACACGCTGAATTTGGACTTGTAGCCTACTGGGCTGTGACAGAACAAAGTTTCTCTTTTTAAAGCCATCTATTTGTGGTATTTCTGTTATGGGAGAAGTAGATCACTAAGACAGTGAGGTATCCAATAATATCTGAAATGGGCAATTTGAGAACTGGATGCAGTTCCTTGCTTACTGTTTCTAATTTCACTGTAGCAGCAGTCATCTTCCATAGAGGAGAATGCCCAGTAATGGTGATGTAACTACACTGTGATCCTTCTTTGTCACATACCTGTGTAATTGCTAGGATATAACCAATCTAAGAAAGAGAAGTATACCCTTTCAAGCCAATCAACTTACAGAGCCTGCAGTTTAGGAATACCTGCCTTATGAGTTCTGTCAGAGAAATCCTTTCCTTAGCACTTCTTGCCACAGAAAATTCTGCCTTAAGAGTTCATGCCACAGGAAGGAAGTCATGTCTTAAAATGATCTACTACCAAATAAAGTCATTCAATGCTCTAAGCCTATAATTCTCATCAAGTAATATCTTTTAATGATCTATGTTTGTACATTCCAATCAAATAACTTGTATCCATTGTTCCTCTCCTGTGAAGCATCACTGCTGTGTTGCCATTTTGGATTACTGCATTCTACTTCAAGGAGGTTAGTTTGTTCCCAGCCTAAGCTACCTCTTTTCTTTCAGCACCCTTATCCATTGCCTTCAGGTAGATTCCAACTCATAATGATCTTATAGGGCAGAACGGAAATGACTCACAGAGTTTCCAAGGAGCAACTGGTGGATTCAAATAGCCAAACTTCAGGTTAGCAGCTGAGCTCTTAACCATTAAGTCACCAACCAAAAGCCCGCTGCCACTGAGTAAATTGCAAATAATATCAACCCTATAGATGGAGTATAATTTACCACATAGAGTTTCCAAGGAGCACCTGGAGGATTTGAACTGCTGACCTTCTGATTAGAAGCCATCACACTTAACGATTATGCCACCAAGGTTTCCCTGAGCAACAAAGACTTCTTTACTAAGTCTCTCAATTTGCATGAATGGTTACTCAATAACAATGAATTATAAAATAGTTGCCATGGAGTCACTTCCAACTCATTGTCATTCCACATGTATCAGTGTAGAACTGTGCTCCATAGAGTACTCAGTGACTGACTTTTTGGGTGTAGATAACCAAGTTTTTTTCTTCTGAAGAGCTTATGGGTAGACAAGATGTCCAGCCTCTCAGTAAGCTACCAAGCAAGTAAATTTTTGTACCACCTAGTGATGAAGAGACAGACAAAATTATCATGGTTTACAAAAGCCTCCATGTAAAATTTCCCAAGGCAGCTAGTAGATTGCATACTAAGTTTCTCTCAGTTTACAACACTTTCCTTGGCAGTCAAATCTCGATCCATTAATGGTAGAACCATATGTAACTTTCACACCTTTTTAGCATGGACATGAAGAGGTCAGGACTAACCTGTAAAATCACAGAATCTATTAAGTTTGCATCTGCAGCATATAACCTACCATTTCTACATCTTACTTCCCTTTCATTATACTTCAAAGAAAATAATACTTATTAGACGTTGTCTTATCACCAGATGCATTTCAACATCAGATGTCAACTCTCCCAATACTACTGATAATTGCACCTAATTATGAAAATGAAAGGAAGATGTTTGTTTCCCCTGTAATATCAAGGGCATATGGGAGATTTTTTAGGTAATGAAAAAACAAAAAATAACCCAAAATCGCTACTGCCTTTTAGTCAAGTCCAACAGCTAACAATCCTGTAGGTCAGAGTAGAACTGCCCACAGAGTTTCCAAGATGCACCTGGCAGATCTGAACTGCCAACCTTTTGGTTAGCAGATGCAGCACTTAATCACTACACCACCAGGGTTTGTATTACGGAGGAGGGAATAAAATACCACACAGCTATTCCTACTGAAACTCGCAACTCTCTTCCTTTGAGTTCCAAGGAATCAATTAAACCAGTAAAATAGCTGTAGCATTTTTTTCCATCATCTCCTCCTTTTTGTTTGTGTAAATATAGACTCACCAGAAATTTGACACCATACTGTTCTTATGCTGCTTTCACAAAGTAGTTGTCCTTCGCCTTCTGACCAGAATTTAGCTGACCATTCTTGTCTGTGTTCATAAATACTTGCTCATACGCAGGAGAAATTTGGTTTTTGAAATCTACATCTTTATGATACAATGAATGAAGTGCTTTGGGGATTTGAGAACACAAGCCTGCTGAATATTTCCCATGGGAGTTATTAGAATGCCAGCTAATGTAGGAAAAAGAAAATACCAGTGTGTTGTAAGAAGAAAATTTAAAATTGTGTACCAAATTACCACCCTGGATTACTTTTCAGTTCTAACCAAGATCCTACCTATGAAATAGAAAATCGAACCATGTTTAGAAATGCATTTATTAAGCCAGAAATAAATGGAAAGATTAAGGAAAGCTACTTTATATCTTATAATAAAATTCAAAGAAAATTGATTCAAAATAAATGATTACTGATGTAGTCGAGAAAACAAGACAGGACAGAACTAGGCTGAGGTAAATGAAGCACTAGCTCCTGGCATAGAATTTACAAGGGCACCAAAAATATCAGAAAAAAATATATATACGTATATACTATCTTAACAAATATTTCTGCTTTTTAGAGTCAAAATTAGTACAAAACAGCACATTATCACTAGATTATGGACACTTTCAATAAAGGCAACTCATCTTACCAAATTTTTCTTTCACCTCAGGTTTTGATAGGGCTCGGTATGGCACTGTTATAGATCCTGCCTTTATTTAAATTTGATTTTTTATTCAACATGAATTTTTTAATACCATTGATCTTTTAGGATATCAATAAAACACTATTTTTCTTGATAACAGAGCATTTTGTCACCCTCTAAATTTTGAACCCAAGGTAGTAACTCACATATCTCTCTAGCTTCACCATAGTCCTAGTCCAAAAAGCAAATGCCAAGGCAAATTCTTTCATCACTTTTATTATGCTTATTTTGAATCTAACATGCTCTTTCTGGTTTCTTAAGATGGAAACTTGGATTACTGATAGCATAAGTTCCTTCTTTTCTAAGTGTAAACATTAATGTCTACATGAACATTGTTATCATTCCATCTCTAATATGCCAACGTATCTTGTTTTATAATCACTCAGCATGAAATCTTTCCAAACATCCCCTGTAATTCCTTCTTGGGCACATTACATCAGTTAAAAGTGTGAGGTTTAATTTGCAAGTATTTGGGAATTACATAGCTTTTTTCTTCACCAACTATTCTTACATAACCCCATTGCGGTCAGAAAATATGATCTGTCTGGAATACATTAAGATTTGTTTATGGGCCAGCAATTACCTTGGTGGAAGTGTCATACACACTTGAAAAGAATGTATATTGATTGTAGCATTGTGTGTAGTGTTCTTTACAGCAGTTAGGTCAAATGGATTGAGTATGCCAAATCTTTTATAGTCCTGCTGATTTTTGCCCACTTGTTCTATTAATTTTCAAGAAAAAGATGTTAAAATATAAAAATATGAGATTTGGAGCCACCATTTCTTTATTTATATGTGTCCAATATCTAAATTTAGTTCAAAGAGCTCTACTAGCACAACAGCTCAGCCCTTGGACGCTAACTGAAAATTGGACAGTTCAAATCTGCTCACTCATTCTGAAAAAGAAAGACCGGGTAGCGTGCTTCCATAGAGATCACAGTCCCGTAAACTCTATGGGGCAGATCTACTCTGTCACAGGGGGTCATTATGGATCAGAACTCAATTCAAAAGTAGCCAACATCAAAATATTCAGTTCATAACCTTTCAATCTTTTCGTAACTAAATTTTTACTTAAGAATCTTTATTGATGGTATGCGTTTTCAGAAATAAAATGTGTACTTACTAATTGAATGTGTTTAAATTATTGGCTGGTAATATGGATTTTGAGACATTTGATCTGACTATACAAACAATGAGGTGAGTGGCACTTTGGCACCAGTAATGTGTGGCATGACAGTAGGCCACTGAGAACTAGGTAATTTATTGCTGGCAACTTTCCATTAGGTTATATGGGACCTATGGTTTACCACATACGACAGAGGAAAACAAAAATCAGGGCTCCCCAGCTATCATCCAAGATAGACAAATTATGCTTGTAAGACTTATAAGGCAAATGCTTACAACAGATTGTAGAACAAACACATTCAGGAAGCATTACCTAATAGAGTGTTCAACTTACACTACACTGAGGCTCCAACTTCAGTCTGCTGGGCTTCACATATTTCAAAAAGGATACAGCTTGATGATGAATGCATTAAAATAGACTAATACCTAACTTCTAAAGTCCAGAGACATGAAAAACTGGCTGGTGTACCGTTAAAGCCAAAACTAATAAAATTGTTGTTATTAGAAGAAAACATATGTATTGTAGTTTTTAGAAGAATACATATGCAATAGTTAGATCTTGTTGATGAATTGACATTGTTTGTTTTTTTTTGTCTGGAGAAGACTTTTCTTTTTATTGTGATTGAGTGAAAGTGTACAATCCAGTTTAAATTTGCATGGCTGCCTATCTGTGGCTCCTTCTGCTCTTCTTGCCCAGTGACAGCACACACCTCTTTTCTGTTCTATACACATCATAGCCTCTTAACAATCTCCTATCCCCTCCGCTCCACCCTCTCCACTCTCCTCTAGTAAGAGGTCAGTAGGACGACATCCTATAGATGCATAGAACCATAAAGTGCACACACTATATGGTCACTCTATGTCTCTGAGTGCAATCCATTCCTGTCTGAAGAGTTGACCTCAGTAATGATCCATGATCAGGTGCAGCATCAGGTCTAGGGGTCATGCTCCCAGGGGTACTCCTAGGCCTTCAGACCATCAGTTGTGGTCTTTTAGTGGAGTTCTTACAGTGCACCCCTTATTTTTCTCCTGTTGTCACTGGGAATCAACATTGTTAGCTCCATCGCGGCTGTCACTGGTGGTGGCAGGGCATGATCTGGTTCTTCTCTTCGCATGTTGATATAGTTTACCCATTCACATGGGTCTTTCTGTCCTGTGGGTTCTCTTTCCCCCGTGTCATTGTTGTTCTTGGTGATCATCTGTTCCAGCTGAGTTGGGAGCATTTGGTGTACCTCAGATGGCAACTTGCTAGCTTTTAAGACCCTAGACAGCATTCACCAATATGGGGTACAGAAGACTCTCTTAGCAGTACTCTAGTTATACCAATTGGGCTTCAATGTCCCCTGAGAGCATGGTCCCCGGGCCCCCATCCTTGCTAACCCGTCCTTGCAATACTAGATTAAGATTGGAAGAGTTTTCAGGTTATGTTGAAGTTCAGTTAAACTGATCTTCTTTCTAATATGTGCTGTCACTGATTTCACTCAACCAAGTTCCTATCAACTGTCTAATCTATGACCAACCTTTTCCCTACTCCCTCCCCTCCCTTGCAGCCATCAAAGATTCTTCTGCACATAAGTCTGTTTTTAAGTCCTTATAGTAGTGGTCTCATACAATATCTGTCCTTGTGCCGCTGACTGATTCCACTCAACATAATGTCTTCCAAATGAAACCAGGTTATGAGCCACAGCCGAGTGCCCTCGAGTCAGATCCAACTCATGGGGAGATGCTTCCTAAAACCATCATTGTTCTTTATCATTGCAAAGTGTTCCATTAAGTACATACACCATAGTTTATTTATCCATTCATTTGTTGTTAGGTATCTGGGTTGATTCCATTTTTTTGCTATTGTGGACTGTGCTGCCATAAACATTCGTGTGCATGCATCCTTTCATGTGACGGCCCTTGCTTCTGTAGCATATATTGCAAGCAGTGGGGTTTTTGGGTCAAGTGGTATATCTAATTCCAGCTTTTTAAGGAAGCTCCAGACTGCTTTCCAAAAAGGTACCATTTTGCAATCCCACCAACAATGTAGGAGAGTTCCAGTTTCTCCACAGCCTCTCCAGCATTTGTTGTTTTGTATTTTTTGGATAGTATTTTTTAAACTTATTACTGTGCTTTAAGTGAAAGTTTACAAGTAAACTTGTCATAAAAAAAACTTACACAAACACTGCTACATAGCTAGCTGCTCCTCCCAAATTGTGACAAGACACTCCTGCTTTCCATTCTGTGTTTCCATGTCCTTTCAACAAACTCCTGTATGCTTCTGTCTTCTTATCTAACCTTCAGACAGGAGCCATCAAGCTAGTCTCACTTATCTACTTACCCAAAGAAGCACATTCTTCGACAGTTTCATTTTGTGTTTTATAGTCCAGTCTAACCTTGGTCTGAAGGCTTGGCTTCAGCAATGGTTTCAATTCTGGGCTAACAGAGATTGAGGGCCATTTCTTCCAGGGACCTTCCAGTCTGTCAGATCATCAAGTCTACACCCCATTTTTCCCTGGCTACATCATGAACTCTTTGTTGTCTTCCTTATTACAGCATTCATTGGTGGTGTCTGTGCACCATCTAGTTCTTCTGGCTTTATGCACGTGTATTCTCTGACTTACGTGACACTTTCTGTGTGTTAAGATCATATCTTCCTTACATCTTTCGTGTCCTTCAGTTTCCTCCACTCCAGGTGGGTTTAGACCACTGGTGGTTCTTAGATGGCTGCCTGCTAGCTTTTAAGATCCCAGACATCACTCATCAAAGTGGGATGCAGAATATTTTCTATGAAAACTTAGTTATGTCAATTGACCTAGATATCCCCTGAAAGCATGGTCCCCAGACCCTCGACCCTGCTACTCTGACCTTCAAAATGTTAGGTTGTATTTAGGAAACCTCTTAGCAGTGTTGCTCTCCTTTCTGCTATGTGCTATCATGCCGTTCACTTAACCCAATTACTATCTACTATCTAATAGATGAATACCTGTCTTTCTCCTTCCCCTCTCTGGTAAACATTAAAGATTATTTTCATCTGTGCTTGGACCTTTTCATGAGTTCTCTTAATCATTCATTTGCAACTGATTAATTTCACTCAGCATAATCTTCCAGATGACTCCATGTTATCAGCTATTTCCCAAGATCATTATTTTCTCTATCATTGCGTAGTATTCCATTGTATGAACATAACACAGTTTGTTTATCCACTCATCTGTTATTGGGCACCTACGTTGATTCCATCTTTTTGCTAGTGTGGACGGTGCTGCAATAAACATTGGTGTGCATGTATCTATTCCATGTGACAGCCCTTATTTCTCTAGGCATTGAAATTGCTGGATCATATGGTATTTCAACTTCTAGCTTTTAAAAAAAGCACCAAATTGATTCCCAGAGTGGTTGTACCATTTTTCATTCCCACCAGCAGTGTAGAAGAGTGCCAGTCTCTCCACAACCTCTGCAACATTTGTGTTTTTTAGATTAACACCAGACTTGTTGGGGTCAGAGGTTATCTCATTGTAGTTTTGGTTTGGATTTCTCTGATGGCTAACGACGTGACTCAACAGCACTGGTTTTCCTCATTTGTCTGTTAGTTACTTAGATGTCGTCTTAGATGAAGTGCCTGCTCATATCCTTTGCCCACTTTTTAACTGAGTTATTTGTCTTCTTCCTGTTAAGATTTTGAAGTACATTGTAGATTATGAAGACTAGATGTCGATAAGATTCATGGTTGCCAAAATTTTTTTCCCAGTCTGTAGGTAGTCTTTTTATTCTCTTGGGGAAGACTTCAGATGAGCATAAGTGTTTTATTTTTTAGGAGTTCTCATTTATCTATTTTCTCTTCTAGTGTTTGTGCATTATTTGTAATATTTTGTAGTCTGTGCTGTGTCTTAGGGCTCCCATTGTTGCCATTTTTCTTCCATGATTTTTATTCTTTTAGATTTTATATTTAGTTTTTTGATCTATTCTGAGTTAGAGTTTTTGTGCATGGTATGAGATATGGTCTTGTTTGATTTTTTGCGGATGGATATCCAGTGTGGCCAACATCATTTGTTAAAGAGAATGTTTTTCCCCAGTTCATGGGCTTTAGTTAGAACTTTGTCAAATACAAGCTGCTCATAGGTGAGTGGTGTTATATTTATATCCTCTATTCTGTTTCATTGATCTATATAATTGTTTTTGTACCAGTACCAGGATGCTTTGATTATTGTGGCAGTATAATATGATAGGTTCTAAAGTCAGGTAGTGTGGGGCTTCCCACTTTGTTCTTGTTCTTCAGTAATCCTTTACATACCAGGGGTTTCTTCCCTTTCCATATGAAGTTAATGATTTTTTTCTTCATCTCATTAAAAAATGACATTGGAATATGTATTGGAATTACATTGTATCTGTAGATGGCTTTGGAGAGAAGGGACATTTTCAAGTTAATTCATCTTATCCTTGAGCAAGGTAGGTTTCTCCACTTATCTAGATGTCTTGGTTTCTTGCAGTAGAATCTTGTAATTTTCTTTTTTAGGTCATTTACTTCTCTGGTTAGCTTTATCTTTGCATAGGTCTTTTACATCTGTGCTTAGATTTATACCTAAGTATTTTATGTTCTTGGGGACAGTTGTGAATTTTATCGATCTGGTAATTTTCTCTTTGATAATCTCTTTGTTAGTGTAAAGGAATCTAACTGATCTATATTTATCTTATATCTTGAAATTGACAACCTTATTTATCTTGTTTCTTGAAACTTTGTTGAACTCCAGTAGTTTCCTTGTGGATTCTCTATGGTTTCTGTGTATAAGATAATATTTCACTTAATCACAATAAAAAAGTAAAAAAAAATTTTTTAAAAGAAAAGATCATGTTGAATGCACTTTATAGTTCTATACATCTATAGGATATCATCCTGCTGACCTCTGGCTGGAGAAAGGAGAGTGGGTGGAGAGGAGGGGAAAGGAGACTGTTGGGAGGATGAGACATGTATAGAGCAGAGAGGAATAGTGTGCTGTCACCAGACAGGGAGAACAGTGGAAGCAGCATAGAGGTGGGCATGTAAATTTATATGGGAATGTTCATTTTCACTCAGTCATATTAAATAAATTAAAAAAAAAAGAAAAGATCATATCATTTGGAAATAGAAATAATTTTACTACTCTCCAATGTGGATGCCTTTTATTTCTTTATCTTGCCTGGTTCCTTCAGCTAGAACCTCTAGCACAATGTTGAGTAAAAGCGGTGACAAAAGGCATCCTTGTCTGGTTTTTATTTTCAAGGGGCATGCTTTTAGTCTTTCTCTGTTTAGGATGGTGTTGCATATGGGCTTTGCATAGACGCCTCTTATTATGTTGAGAAATTCATTCTATTTTTATATTTCTGAGAGCTTTTTTTTAACATGAATCAGTCCTGGATTTTGTCAAATGCCTTTTCTACTGCAATAGATAAAATTAAATGGTTTTTATCTTTTATTTGTGTGGCTGATTACATTATTTGTTTTTCTAATATTGAACCATCCTTGCATCCCTGATATAAATCCTACTTGGTCATAGTATTTTTTTTTTTTTGATGTGTTACATCTAAGTTTATGAGAGATATTGGTCTGTAATTTTCCTTTTTTGCACAGTCTTTATCCAGTTTTGTTATCAGGATTATGCTAGCTTCACCAAATGAATTTGGGAGTATTCCTTCTTTTTCTATGCTATGAAATACCTTTAGTAACAATGGTGTTAAGTCTTTTCTAAAAGTTTGGTAGAATTCTACCATGAAGCTCTCTGGGCCAGGAAGTTTTTTGGTTGGAAGTTTTTTAATTGCATTTTCAATCTCTTCTTTTGGATGGATTAATTAAGTTGTTCTATTCTGATTCTGTTAGCTTTGGTAGGTAGTCTTTCTAGAAATGTGTCCAATTCTTGTAGGTTTCCAAATTTATTACAGTATAATTTTTCATAGCACTCTGTTATGATTCTTTGTTTTTAATTTCAGTTGAGTTTGTTGTGATATGGCCTATCTAATTGCATCCTCTCTTGTTTTTCTTTTGTCACTTCAGCCAACGGTTTACTGATTTGGTTGATCTTTTAAAAATACTAGTTTCTATTCCTGTTAACTCCTTCAATTCTTTTTCTAGTCTCTAATCCATTTAGTTCTGCTCTAGCTTTTATGATCTGCTTCTGGTTCTTGAGGGGTTCTTTTGTTGCTCTCTTTCTACTTCTTTGAAATGTATGGGTGTTTTTCATCAGGGCCCTTTCTTCTTTTTGGATGTGTGCATTTATTGAAGTAACTTGACCTCCCAGTACTGCTTTTGCTGTGTCCCATAGACTCTGACAGGTTGTGTTTTCATTCTCATTTGATTCTATGAATTTCTTTATTCTGTCTTTGATTTTTTTCTATAATCTAGAAGTTTTAGAGTAAGGTGTTATTCAGTTTCCATGTGTTTGATTTTGTTCCCTTGCTTTTTGTGCAATTGATTTTGACATTTATGTTTCTATGGTCAGAGAAAATGCTTTGCAATATTTCAGTGCTTTGGATTTTAAGACTTGCTTTATGGTCATGGCCTGATATGTGGTCTATTGTGGAGAATGTTCCAAGTGCACTGGAAAAGAAGATATACTTGTCTGCTGTTGGGTGGAGTGTTCTGTATATTTCTATGAGGTCTAGTTGATTGTGGCATCCAGATCGTCTGTGTCTTTGAGCTTCTTTCTGTATACTTCTGTCCATCACTGAAAGTGGAGTGTTGGAATCTCTAACTATTACTGTGGAGCTGTGTGTCTCTCTTCAATGACGTTAGAGTTCATCTAACATATTTAGAAGCTCTGTGATTGGGTGTGTAAATATGTAACAGGGTTATCTCTTCCTGATATATTGATTATTTAAGCAATATATAATCACTTTCCTTGTCCACTCTGGTGGATTTTACTTTGAAGTCTATTTTATCTGAAATTAATGTTGCCACCCCTGATCTTTTTAGAATGCTGTTCACTTGGTCTACATTTTCCCATCCTTTAAGGTTCAGTTTTCTTTGTACCTTTAAGTCTAAGATGTGTCTCTTGTAAGCAGCGTGCAGTTGGATTGTGCTTTTTATCTATTCTACTATTCTTTGGATCTTTGTTGGCACATTTAACTCAATTACATTCACTGCAATTTTTGATATGTATTAATTTAGTGCTGTCATTTTGGTGCTTTTCTTGGTTAGTTGTTGACAAATTCTTTGTTCCACTAAATTTTCTTAGCCATTTTTCTTTATTTTTTTCATCCATCCTTTTTTATTGTCGTTGGTTTTATATCTGCTGAGATGTTTTGATTTTGCTTCTTGTTTTGTTATGTAGGATTGCCAATTTTCTTTGTGGTTACCTTTATATTTACCCCTGGTGTTCTAAGTTTAAACCAGTCTTTAATTTCCTTGTATCACCTTAACCTCCTCTGCATCTGAAGGATGTATAAGTACATTAATTTGTCCCTCTTCTAGGATAATGTTGTCATCATTTATGTACTGAGACCACCCCCTATTTTCAGTGTTTTAGTTTTGATTTATTTTTGTGGATCCCTTGTTAATACTGACGTTTGGATGCTTTGCATGCATTCTATCCGTGAATGTGTATCTGATGTCATTGACTTTTTAATCAAAGAAATTTCTTGTAATTTTGGTTTGGTTTTGAAAATTGTCTAAACTTCTGTTTATCTGGGATTGTCCTAATTTTGCCATCATATATGACACTAACTTTTCAGGATATATGATTCTCAGTATGCTGGGGTTTTTTGTTGTTGTTGTTTTTTGTTCTTTCTTCAAGGTTTTGTATATGTTACCCCATTGCTGTTTTGCCAGCATTGTTCTGGCTGAGTAATTGGAGCTCAGTCTCAATGATTCTCCTTTGTATGTTATTTTTTGTTTAAGCCTTGCTGCCTTTTAAAAGCCTCTTTTTATCTCCAGTTTTGGTAAGTTTGATGATAATGGTTTGGTGTCTTTCTTTTGGGAGCTACATTTTGTGGAGTTCAATCAGCATTTTGAATAGATATCTTCCTGTCTTTCATGGTATCAGGGAAAATTTCTGTCAACATATCTTCAACAATTCTCTTTATCTGGTTTGAATCTTTTATCTGATTTTTCCTCAAATATGTTTGCGTCAGTTGTTTTGTCTTCAGTCTCACTAATTCTGCATTCCATTGCCTCATTGACTTTCTATTGGATGGTCTAATTTTGTAATTTTGTTGTTAACCTGCTGAATTTCAGATCATTGTTTCTTAAGTGTTTCTTGCTGATCGTATAATTTTTCAGCATGTTCTCTTACAGCTTGTCTGAACTCCTTCCTAATGTCTGTCACAGGTCTGATAAATGACTCTTTTATATTCTACCTCTGATATTTGTAGGAAGTGTCCCTCTGGAAAATTTTCAATTCTTTGTTTAGGAATTTTTCTGAAGCCATGGTGTTTTGCTTCTTTAAGTGATTTAAAATAAACTGTTACCACCAAGCCATCAGAGTTTTGGTTTTTTATTTCAGTTATTGTTTTCCTATCTATCTATCCATCCATCCATCTATCTACACACACATATACACACACACACACATACAAACATATAATTTTTTTTTTCAAGTGTCCAAATAGACTAGTCAAGTATGCTGCTTTGTTAATTGGAGATGAAGAATTTCTGAAACTGTGTCACAGTGTGGTTGGAGCTGTTGTTAGGTATATGGGCCCCAGTATCAACTACTTTTCTTGGGCATGTTTAGCCTGGACATCCAGTCAGTTGGCTCCCAAATGTGCAGTGTCTGCAGGGGAATGTTGATTAGTGTGAGCTCAAGTTGCTGAATACATTCATTGTGAAAGGCAGGGGTTCAACATCTGTGCTGAGAAAGGGAGGGAGCCTTTGCTGAGACAGGCAATTGGCCAGCAGCCCTGAACCAAGGGTAACAGCTTGTTTTTGTACTGAGTTCCTGGCTTAGTGGTGTTGGCAGACTTCCTGTTTTTATTCCCCCCCTTGTTAAAAGGCTAGTCTGCCACTTCAGGAACTGCATCAGAACTGGGCACCGAGCACAGAAGGGAAAAGGGGAAGCACTAGAGAGGGAGACAGAGATAGTTTGTGCTCCAAATAAATAGTTTTGATCCCCATGCATCCACAAGAACTTATCTTTTGGCATTCAAATGGAAGAATGCTGAAATTCTGTGGGCATGTGTATCTGGTAGTGTAGCAGTTAAGTGCTCCATTTGCTCACGAGAAGGTTGGCAGTTCATATCCACCAGGACTCCTTAGAAACTCTATGATGCAGTTCTGCTCTGTCGTATAGGGTCACTATGAATCACAATCAATTCGACAGCACTGGGTTTGGTTTTTGGTTTTGGTCTATCTGAAGTTCATCTTCTCTGCTGAGAAATACATTCTCTGAATGTGACTTTGTATGCTGTACTGAAGTGCAGTGCAGGATCCTCCTCTGGAGTATGGACTCCCATTGGCCTGTCTTGTCCTGCTTGGACAACTCTGCACCTCATTCTTACCTCTGTCAGTCAGCTCATTCTCCTGGATTTCCCCCTGGTGTTCAGGGCTTATAGAATGTAGAATGTCCTATTTAATCTGTTAAGTTTGTTTGTTTGTTTTCACCCTTGGGTCTTTGTTGTTAGAGGGATCAAAGGGAGTCTCTGGTTGCTCCATCATGTTCTTTATTTTGTTTCAATTTGTTAAGGTTTTCTGTGTGTAGGATCATGTCATCTGCAAATAAAGACACTTTTACTTCTTTCTTAACAGTCTGGGTACTCTTCATTTCCTTCTTTTTTAAAATTATTATTATTATTTTATTTAATATGACTGAGTGAAAACATACATTTCATTTATTTTTCTTCCTGATTGCTCTGGCTAAAACCTCCTTTACAATGTTCAATAAAGGTAGTGACAAAGGACATCTCTGTCTGGTTCCTGTTCTCAAAGGGAATGCTTTCATACTCTCTCCATTTAAGGTGATATTGACTGTTGGCTTTGTATTAATGTCCTTTATTTTACTGAGGAATTTCCATCCTATTCCTACTTTGCTGAGAGGTTTTAACAAGAGTGGTTGCTGAACTATGTCAATGACTTTTTTGCATTAGTTGATAAAAATCAAGTGGTTCTTATCTTCTGTTTTATTTATGTGATTGATCACGTTAACTGTTTTTCTGATGTTGGACCATCTCTGCATTCCTGGTGTGAATCCCACTTTGTTATGTTGAATTACGTATTTGATATGTTACTGAGTTTTATTGCCTAGAATTTTGTTGAAGGTTTTTGCATCTAAGTTCATGAGAGATAAATTGGTCTGTAATTTTCCTTTTTTATGCTATCTTTATCTGGTTTGGTTATGCTTATTTCATAAAATGAATTTAGTAATATTTCATTCTTTTCTATGCTCTGAAACACATCTTGCAACACATGTGTTAACTTTTCTCTACAATTTTGGAAGAATTCTCCAGAGAAGATTTTGGCAGTTTTTAACTATCTCTTCAGTTTCTTCTTTTGTTATAGATTTATTTAGTTGTTTTATCTCTTTGCTAGTTTAAGTAGGTAGTGTATTTCTAGAAATATGTCCATTTCCTGTTGATTTTTTAATTTGTTAGAGTACAATTTTTCATAGAATTTTTTTATATTTTTTAATTTTAGTGGAATCAGTTGTACAATTTCCCATCTCATTTCATATTTGGGTTATTTGCTTCCTTTCCTGTTTTCTTTTGTCATTTTGTCCAGTAGTTTATTGATTTTAGTATCTTTTCAAAAGAAACAGCTTTTGGTCTTATTAGCTCTTTCAATTACTTTTCTATTTTCCATGACATAATTCTGTTCTAATTTTTATTTGCGTTCTTTTGGTGCCCAAGGATTTCTTCTCCTGATCTCTTTTTACCTGTTTAAGTTGAGGGATAAATGCTTTGATGTGGGCACTATCTTTTTGGGGGGTGTGTATGTATTGAAATAAATTGACCTCTCAGCAACATTTTTGCTGTGTCACGTAAGTGCGGTGGGGTGTGCTTTCATCCATATTCCATTCTGTAAATTTATTTCCTTATTGATTTCTTCTTTAACCCAATAGTTTTTGAGCAATGTGTTGTTTAGTCTCCATGTGTTTGATTTTTTTTTCCCCCATGCTTTTTCTGTTACTGATTTCTACTTTTATGGCTGTGTATCTGAAAAGATGCTTGGCAATATTTCTGTGCTTTAAATTTTGTTAAAGCTTGCTTTATAACATAATATGTGATCTATTCTGGAGAGTATTCCACATGCGCTGGAAAAGAAAACATTCTTAGCTGCTGTTTGGTGGAGGGTTCTGTATATGGTTGTGAAATCAAGTTGATTGATTGTGGCATTTAGATATGAGATATTCTGTGTTATTGTTGAGCTTCTTTCTGAGTGTTCTGTCATTTACCAAAAATGATATGCTGAAGTCTCCTACTATTACTGTGGAGCTTGGATTTTACCTAACTTCTTGAGTCAATAGGTTAATGTTGCTATACAATTTTGAAAATTCTTAGCAATTATTTATTAAAATATATGAGAGCTGCCAATTAAATTCACTAGAATAAGTGCTACATACCTCATTGCTGAATATCACTACAGTTATATTCCAAGTACTCCCCTTTGGAAGCTATGCACCTACTCCAGTATCTTCTCCACCCTTCAAAGCAATTTTGAAACTCTTTTCCTGGAATGGCATTGGAGCTGTCATTGTAGTGTCTTTGATGTCCTGACTGTCATCAAAATGTTTTCTTTCCAATATTTCCTTTATCTTTAGGTAAAGAAAAAAGTGGTTGGGGACCAGATCAGGTGAGTAGATAGGGTGTTCCAATACAGTTATTTGTTTACTGGCTAAAAACTCCCTCGCAGACAACTATACAATTAAGTTTGCAAACTTGCCACCTTGCCACCATGTGCAATGACCATTTCAGAAAGAGTTCCAAAATTGCTTTTAAGGGTGAGCTAGATGCTGGCATTTGTGCTGAACCTCCCAAGGGGAGTATTTTGAAAGTAACCATAGTAATACTCAGCCATGAGGTACGTATCACTTAGAATTGTCAGACCTTGTATTTTCCTGTCTCATTCTTTCTCTCCTCTTTATCTGGACTTTCAGTTATGTGTATGTAAAAGCTATTTGGTGTTGCCCCTCACTGTATGTATACTGCTTATGTTTTTATTCTTTTCCGTCTTTTTGTACTTCAGTTTTTATTATTTCTAACAACCTATTTTTATAAGTATTATTGATTTTCTCTTTAGTGTACACTTGTTTTTCAGCTTATTAAGGGAAATTTTGATTTCAAATATTGTCACTTTTAGTTCTAGCAAACACATTGTATTTAGAGCTTGCACTTCTCTCCTAAAACCACCATCTCTTGATCCAGTATATTTATCATTTAGTATAGATATTTGTGTGGAGTTATGAAGTCCTTGCCTAAATAATTTTATAATGTAATTCAACTTTCAGTGTGTTTCCATCAATAACTTTATTAATTATAAGATACTTCTGTACATTTTTTTCAATGACTTCAAATTTTTTACTGTATTTTTAAAACTGCATAAAAATGCAGTGGATGATTTTAAAAGTAAATTTAATTTCATTTAGTATCATTTTTCAGTTAATTAAACCCTTTGTCTCTATCTAGAAGTTAGAATAAAGTCTAATTATTTACCTTGCTCCAGAGGCCCAGTTGAACTGGAGCTTAGAGTCATCATTAGTTAGACTGAATTTAGCTCTAATTATAACTCCCAACATTTGGCATCACTGCTATCTAGAACTTGATATGTTTGATCATGTCAGTATTTGAAATGAATGTTTTGAATAACATTTCACATAGTTTTGTTTTCCTTAGGATGCTAGTCTATACACCAACTTCTAAGTACTGCAGGAATGGCTAAGACTGTAAATTCCCTCAAATTTTCATGTCTTCCCTTCCTAAACCCTTACAGAGCAAATTATCCAGATAGTTGTGGGATGAGAGGAATTTATAAAGGTTAGCTATTTATTTTAGTGTTTGAATTTTTAAAATTCTAATCCACATACATGCCACATGTCATTGAAAACTCTGCCTATTTCTCCTTATCCCTACAGAATATCTCAATTTAAGGCAAAACCATTCCTGCACCTCTGTACAACAGATTAGTCACTTGCCCATGGTTATAGAAGCTGCAAAATATATTGTCTCTCTCTGGAGTTTAATAAGATTGCTTTGCCTCCTCCACTCTTCAATAGGCTTATAAAAAAATATGTTTTTGTTGTCACATGCCATTGAGTCTGTGCCAACTCGTAGTGACCTTATGTATAGCAGAACAAAATACTGTCCAGTCTTGTGCCATGTCCACATTCGTTTTTATGCTTAAGCCCATTGTTGTGGCCACTATGTCAATCCATCTCATAGAAGGTCTTCCTCTTTTTCACTGACCCTCCACTCTACCAAGTATGGTGTCCTTCTCCAGGGAATGATCCTTTCTGACATCATGTCCAAAGCATGTAAGATACAGTCTTGCCATCTTTGCTTTCAAGGAACAATCTGGTTGTACTTCTTCCAGAATAGATTTGTTTGTTCTTTTGACAGTCCATGGTACATTCAACATTCTTCTCCAACATACAAAAAATTTATAGTTTTTATTTTGTACAGTTTTCTCTTGATAATAACAGATGAGCAAAATTCTTCTAGACACAGATGACAGTCTTTTTTCCTATGACTTGCTTTTGAAAATAAGAATATTTTTCTAATGCTGTAAGACTTTTTTTGCTTTCTGAATTACCTATTGATTTTTATTACCCCTACATTATTTGAGAATAAATCTATTTTATATTCACCACAGAAATTCTTTATTTAAGGATAAAAATATCTTACGATCCAAATCAACTTTCGTAGTTGAAGCTTTATTTTTTAATTCAGTGACTATCTCTTCTGCAATTCTGGAAAAATGAGGCATATGCAATTCAATATCTTTTGTTGACAATAAATGAACAACATTCTTCTAAATGCTAAGGAGAATCAGTGGTCTTTTCCTGTGGTTGGTTTTGAGGATAAGCGTCTTTTCTTTTGTTAGTAAGACTTCTCATGTTTTTCTTTACAAATTTCCCATTGGCTTTTATTGTCCATACTTCCTTTGAGTATATTTCTATCTAATATTCTTTTACTGAAATTCTGTCTATATTAAGGGAAATAATCTCTTACTGTTTATATCAAATTTTTAGGTTAAATTTTTGTTTTGTTTCATTTCTTTTTATTTTTACTTAGGTATACTCACATATAAAATTCTGGCTTCAAGAGAAACACGCAATTCAGTATCTATGGGCATCATATAGTTGTGCAGAAAATCATCTGTACATCCATATGTGGTGGGCAGATTTTTAGCATTCTTGCCTTTCATCTATAATCTTTATTTTTATATTTTAAATACAACTTCATTTTTCTTTTGACTTACTAGTCTGTATATCTATATTTTCTTGTGTCCTGGATTTTAAAAACATTTGCATGTGTTTTTAACCATTATTTTTTGCATTGTTTTGTTTTGTTTTCAAAAGAACCTATGAACATACAAAAAGATGTTCTAGAAATTTGTATCCAGTCTTCTAGATTTTAACTATCAAGCACATGCATGCAAAATTTGTATTAAAAAAAAAATTAAATGGGAAGAAAAGTAATAACATGAGAGGTACTCTAGATAATTTTCCTGATTTCAGACCATGGCTAGTTGGTGTGTTTTTTGAGCCAAGAGCTCACAAAGCAGCTCATTGTTTTCCTAGGTTCCTGTTGTTGCAGGGACAGGTCACTTGGCAGGTTAGTTCTACAAATTTGCTCTGGGAATCATTTCTGGATTCCCAATTTATTGAATAACTTTTCACCCTTCAGAAAAATTTCCAGGTGCCTAGTATCTCCTTTGGAAACTCTAGTGATGTAGTTGTTAAGTTCTATGGCTACTAACAAAAAGATTAGCAGTTCAAATCTACCAGATGCTCCTTGGAAACACTACAGGGCAGTTCTACTCTGACTCAATAGCAGCATGTTTTAATATCTCCTTTAAGCCCCATTGTGTTTAAAATACTTATAGTGATTTCTGTAATTGACCATATTATCATAATCATAATAAGAGTGACATTAATTTGAGGAAACTTTAACATCCTGGAAGGATTTGTAAAAACCAGTTAATAAACAATCAAGAAGCCATACGGGAAAATAAAATCGAGTGAAGTAATTTCAAAACTTTTTTTCCAAGAAACCTATTAGCTTTCTTATCTCTCTACCAAACTTTAAATACTAAAAAAAAAATTCTTTCAAAATGTATCTGCTATGAAGACATTTGGTTCTTATAATATTTTACAGCTCTTTGATCTCTGCCTGGAATGTTGAGGATATTGCCCTAAACCATACAGAAAACAATTAGCTGTGGCTGAACCCCTCCCATTTTAAAAATTAAAATGGATTCTTATTACAGTTAGAATATAATCTAATTCTTTATCTCAACCTAAACACCTTACACAGTTTGACTCTCCCAGTTACAGTAAATTTAACCTCCAGTTTCTCACACATACTTATTATCTTTAATAAGTATAATTTTTCATTAGATTCTTCAAATATACCAATTTTTTTTTCTTTCAGTATTCATAATCCTCTCCCCAGTGTCTACAATAAGCCAAAAAGCAATCCCATTGTCATTCAGTTGATTCCTTTGAGCTCTAGATCATTCATTCATTTAGTAAACACTAGTTTTTGTTGAATGCTTTTTATTCGGAAACTCTTTTGGTGTAGTGGTTAAGTGCTACTGCTGCTAACCAAAATTTTGGTAGTTCAAATCCAGGAGGTGTTCCTTAAACACTCTATGGAGGAGTTTAACTTTGTCCTACAGCCAGCCAGCCAGAGTTGTTATAAATCAAAATTGACTCCACAGCTATTTTTTTAACCAATTTGTCATGTGTCAAATGAGAAGCATTAAATAAAAGTTAGTATGTGCCAGATGAATGAATGATTTCCAGATAGAATTTTTCATTTTTGAGTTCTCATTATAAAATCAGTTTAGCAGACTACACGTCTAGTCAATAACCTTCTTATGGACAATTTTACTTCCTGGTTGCGAAGGGTATAAATCACAGGATTCATCAAAGGAAAGATGACTGTGTGAAAGAAGGAAACTACCTTATCAGCTGGTAAAGCTCTGAAGGGGCGAGTGTAGATGAAGATGGCAGGTCCGAACATGAGAAATATAATAATTATGTGAGTTGTGCATGTGGACACAGCCTTGTTCTTTCCTTCAGAAGAGGACTTATGTACATGGCAGAGGATGACTGCATAGGAGACCAGAAGGCCTATGAAACACAGGAGGGTGAGCAAACTGCTGTTGAAGACCATAAGGAGTTCCACCACGAAAGTATCTGTGCAGGCCAGCTTGATTACCTGTGGGACATCACAGAAAAAGTTATCCAGCTGGTTTGGGCCACAGAAGGGCAAGCGGAGGATGAGAGCTACCTGGATAATGGAGTGGACAAAGCCTCCAAACCAAAAAGCCAACAGTAAAACATAGCAGGTTCTAGGGCTCATGACTGCTGAGTAGTGTAAAGGTCGACATATGGCAATGTAGCGGTCTAATGCCATCACTACAAGAAGTAACTCCTCCCCTCCTCCAAGAAAGTGCAAGAAGAAAAGCTGAGTGATGCAGCCTTTGTAGGAGATCACCTTCTTCTCAGAGAGGAAGTCAGCCAGCATCCTGGGAGCCACAATGAAGGAGTAGGATGCATCCAGGAAGGCCAGGTTACCCAGGAAGAAGTAGAGGGGGGCTGAGAGACCAGGGTCTGATCTGATGGTGAGGATGATGAGGAAATTCCCAGGGAGGATGATGACATAGAAAATTAAGATCAGCACGAAGACCAACAGCTGAATATCTCTAGACTGGGTGAGACCAAGAAGAATGAATTCTGTCACCATTGTGCTGTTTTTTGTCTCCATTTCTTTTGCCTACAGAACATAAAAGATCAAAGAGTTTCTTTCCATTTCTGTCATCTACACTGTACTTCTTATGAAGCTAAAAACAGGATATGTCACATGCTCTCCCACAGGTTTAGAACTTTCTTCTGTCCTCATTATTCTGCATTTCATTTGTGTCAATAGCCTAGTCCCCAAGTCACACTCTCCTTCAACTTCAGTCCTGTGCTTGTATCTACTGTTCTCTCTGTTCTGCTCTGGGCTATCCTGAATTGAATTTGTTCCTAATTTGTTTGAGGCATGTTAACATTTTTCTGGTTGAAAAAAATTAACCAGTTATTGAGGTCTAGGTTCTTTGTAGTTTTTATTGAAATCTGGAAAAAAAAATGGGTAGTAGAGAAGAATAGTAGAGGATTTTTAGAAGACAAAAATGTTCCTTACCTTTCCTGGTTGTACACGTTTGTTTGTAAAAATTTATTGAACTAAATAACAATGGTACACTTACCATGTTAAAACTGTATCTTAGGAATTTTGATCTGAAAAGAGAAATAAAGGGAGTTGGACTGACTCCTTTTATTTCTATAGTATGACAATCCATTTAGCAGGTTTAAATAGAGTACTTGTCACATTGGTCTCAAATCAGTATCTGACACTTATCTGCATAGTGCTTTTTACCTGTGAGTGTACATCCTGCACGTAGTACATGATGATGTATTGGTATGATAACAATAGTAGAATTTCTATTCATATGTTATTATGTTAGATACTTTTATGTTCTATTTTTGAAAGTTTTATGCTATAGCATATATGTTACAACATGTGTTATATATCATAGTTCAATTAAATATATAAAATACTTTTATCTATGTTGATAGTGTACATGAAATTTTTTTGTTGTTAGAATAAAACTTTCAAACTTGGATTTTCTAAGTTAAACTTGAGCAAAATACAACAATATTTTACATGCTTTAAATTATAATGCACACACAATAACAATGTCATGGGATGTGAGGGGCAGAGGAGGGTAGGAAAAGTGGGTCCACAATTTAAACTGAAAGAGGAGACAGAATGAAAGAGAAAAGAGAGGAAGAAGAAAATGATAAACAATAAAGTCCAAAACAAGAACTCAAAGGTTATGTTTACCACACTATTCTAAGGTACATATATTCAAAACATCAAAATATCTGCTTTTTTCATATCTAAGCCCAAATTGATTAATTCAAAGTGGGAATTATGAGAGAGATACCTACAACATATAAGCATATATATGTCATAATACACACAAAAGGAACATAAACTGTATCCTAATCAAAACTGAAAGAGGTGTTTATGTTGCTATTCAAACTTTCTTTTCTGTTCCTTTTTCTTTTCTTTGTTTGCATTTTGACATTCATTCACTATGACATTGACTGTAAGTCGTGTGCATAAAACCTGCTGTTGAAAATAAGTCAAGAGTGTCAAAGTTGTGTGCATCTTCACACTATTTTACAGTTACATACTTCATATGTAAATCCCTGGTGGCACAGGGGTTAGCCTCCTGGCTGTTAACTGAAAGGTCTGTGTTCAGAATTCACCCATCTTTCTGAAGGAGAAGATGTAGCAGTCGGCTTCCCTAAAGATTACAGCCGTAGTTACCCAGTGGGGTAGTTCTACTCAGCCCTGGACAGTCGCTACGAGAGGGAAACAACTCAAAGGCAGTAGTTTGGTTTGGATCTCATGTCACACTCAAAAACTGACAATATCTTCAGGATATAGACAAAACTTTTCAGTACCTCTGGGGTTAAAGGTTGCAGGCTTTTTTCACTCTGCCTTTTGTTTTATTTCTTATTTCAGTTCTGTTCTTCTATTGAATCCTAGTTATTGTTGTTGTTAAGTGCCATTGAGTTTCCTCTGACTCATGGCCAACATATCTATAATGGTAAAGAAGATTGCCTAGTCCTGTGTCATCTTCCTGATAATTGGTATATTAGAATCTATTGTCTTTATCAAATGGGATTCTTGCCATCTACCATCTTTGATCCACTGCATTCACTTACTGCATTTCTAAGCGTGTACCTTTGTAGTCTCTCTGATGCTCATATTATGCATATACCATACCCAGAGACAGAATGTGTATATACAATAGATGACATTAGGAAAAATGAAGTTCCTGAAAGAATAAGACCCAAAAATCTCTGCAGTAGCAAGCTTTCTGTTCTAACTACACAAAGAAAAGACCTGCTATTGATGGAATCTGTAACAGAAATCTGCATGCTTACCAGTACCTCAACTTTATTGTCATGCATTCAATTGTGTCCATCCAAAATATGTACAAATTTGGTCAGACCATGATTCCCAGTATTGTGTGGGTTGTCCTCAATTTTGTGATTGTAATTTTATGTTAAAGAGATTAGGATGAGATTGTAACATCCTCACTAAGGTTATATCCCTGACCCAATGTAAAGTGGGTTTCCTTTGGGTGTGGCCTGCACAACATTTTATCTTATAAGAGATAAAAGGAATAGGCAGCAAGCAGAAAATTGGGGACCACATGCTGCCAAGAAAGAAGCGCTGGGAGCCGAGCTCATCTTTCGGACCTGGTGTCCAAGGGAAGGAGAAGACTGATGAGAAGGTCAGCAGAGAGAGAAAGCCTTAGCCTACAGCTGAAGCTCTCAATTTGGACTTTTAGGCTACTTTACTGGGAAGAAATAAACTTTTTGTTAAAGCCCTCCAGTTGCAGTAGTTCTGTTATAACAGCACTAGCTGACTAAGACACTTATTTTTTCATCTCATCTGCTACTAAGGCTTATCTGGTGTTGTTGACCCAGGTGCAGGACAGAGAAGAGCGATGAAATTGAACTCAGGCACATGGCCACTTGAAGGCTAGACTGTACGCTGTGCATGCTCAGAGTCCTGAGTGCTATTACAGAGTTGAAGTATGGAAACTGGATTGCTGTCTATGGGGCCTAATTCCCCAAATTCTGTTCATTATAATTTCTCATTCTTCCTTTTTTAAATTTTTCTTTTTACTCTCTTTCTCAGCCTTCTCACTCCAGCTCTTTATACTATATTTTCTTAAGTTACATTTCCAAATTTGAATTGGCCTCTTTTTCTCTATTTTTGTCTTCTCTCTTTTTTCTCTCATTTTTTTTGAAAATTATTCCCCTAGCTCATCTCCCATTTCCTCAGTCTTACTGATGCTCTATATCTTTCTTCTTTTGATTTCTCCATATTTTTTCAATTTGCACCTTTTTTCACTCCTCTTGTCTTGTCCATTTCTCTTTTATTTACTCCTATGTTTGCCTTCTATTAATTCTGTGAAACTTCACTATCATTTTCTTGTGAAGCAAGAGTAATCACAGTAATTGCTTGCTAAATTTCTGTACTATAATGTATTATACTAAATATTAACAACACACAACTCATCTTTCAGTACAAAGTCTTTTCTGTTTAACAATACCTTCCTTAAAATGTACAATGCTTGCTTGTGGTTCTGTGCATTTAGAGGAGGCTGTCTTACTGGTCTCTTTCTAGATGGGAGAGAAGAGGTTTAAGAGGAAGGGACAAGTGCTCGTTAAGAGGATACCAGATATAGAGATTGTAAAGGAAGAGTGTGCTGCCACCGGGTGGGGAGAGCAGAGGGAGCTGCAGATAGGTGGGCATGCAAAGGCAATTTGGATTGTATACTTTTGCTTAATCACACTTAAAAAAAAATTGAGAGTGAAAACATACCAAGGTTGATCCCTTTTTTCACCATCTTATGGTGTTAATGTCAGCAGGCAGAAAGATGAATAGCAATAAGTAGCGTATTCAAATCCGATCAAATAAAACTAAATCAGGGAAAAGACAGTTCTTAAGAGGAGCTTTGGTTTCTAAGAAGTAGAAATGTAATACATCCGCAATCCCTGCCTTCAGCACTAACCCCTGGGAAAAAGTAACTGGATAAGTGGAGGCTGTAAGATACCAATTTGTGGAGCTTCCATTTCAGCCAGTCATCAAAGCCTTTCATTGGTATCCTGGACCACTCGTAAAAAAGAGTCCCCCATCCTAGCTTAGTGTAGGAAAAATTTTAAGGCAGGTTTTGTGGGGAATCTTGAAGTCAATGAAGGTTTTCTTTGCATTCTGAGCCTATCATTTGCGCTTTCATTATGAACTGTGTCCATTTCCCTCTTTCATTTTATAAATCATATAAAAATTGAATACCTAGTGTTAGCATCCCCAAGGCTGTTAGAATTTTTAATTACCAATAAGATAATTCTAAACACCAGGATCCAAAAATAAGTTATCATAGTGTCATTTCCAACTCATCGAGACCTGTATGTGTCAGAGTAGCCCTGTGTCCCATAGGGTTGTCAGCAGCGGTGGCCTTTCAAAAGCAGATCACCACCATTTATTTGAAGCTCTCTTGGTAGATCACAATCACCAACAACTTTAGGAGCTGATCACTTAACCATTTTTACCACCCAGGCAACTAGAGCTACCTTCTTGAGAACAGACAACAGGTGCTGCTGTAGTGCTAAATCCAGACTCCACATATTAGTCTCTTTATGCTACAGTTCTGACTACTTTCTGTCTACTGCATTGCAAGATAGCAGATGTCTTACCTTAAGAGGTGCAACATCTGTTTCCATTTCTTCTTTCTTTTTGTTCCTTATAAATGTGAAGAATGAAAAAGTGATCACTTCTCTAGGGATTCAGTGCTACTCTCACAGCAGGCACTCACCTGCTTCTGATGGAGGGGACAACAACTGAACGCTCCTTCCTTGTTCTTAAATAACTCTTTGAGTGGGGTAGGGAGGTCTCTTACATTTTAAAGTACACAATCAATTTGTAATGCGATGAAGAATTCACTTTGGGAATTTGGAAGCTACTACAACGTGCAGAACGTTTTCGGTGGGAATTATCGAATATCAACAAGATGTAGCTGAGAAAGGGACTAGAGATTTGTGAGGTGCCCATATTCAAATATATGTCACATAAACTTTGCTGCATTGAGTGACCCTATTGTTATGTGTATACTTCATGGTTCTGTGCCTCTATAGGATGTCGTCCTGCTGGCCACTTACCGGAGGGGGTGAAGAGGGTGGAGAGTAGAGGGCAGGAGATTGTTAGGAGGATATGACACGTATAGAACCAATAGGGGGAGTGTGCTCTCACCGGGTAGGAAGAGCAGTGGGAGCTGCGTATAGGCGGGCATGTAAATTTATACTGGATTGTACACTTTCACTCAATCACAATAAATAAAAAATAAAAATAAAAAATTCACTGTGTCACTTCTGAATTCCAAAATCAACATTCTATCAGTGGCAGAATGGAATGGCAAGAATGGTCATGCGTTTTTTAATAGGCAGAAAGCTGAAAGAAGTTACTTTAAATCTTACAATGCAATTCGAAAACAGAGTAATAAAACACTTCATTGATGAGAAAACATTGATAAATCAAGAAAGATAGTACTGTGATCAAGTTGGTAGTATAGTTAATGTATTTCTGGTAAAGAAGACATAGCCAGAAAGAAAATAAGTGATACAAAGACTGTCTTGGAAAAATTCTTAAAAAGAAGAACTGCACTTTGTGGAACAGATTAATTCCTCTAGAAGAAATGACCTCCTCAACAGAAACTGTTGTAATCTTGGCACTCACTTTTACTTGTTCTAGGAATAGATGTTTCCTATACTCTGCTGGAAACACAGGTGACCTAATGGTTAAGTGCTGTAGCTAGAAACCAAAAAGTCCACAGTTCAAATCCACCAGGCACTCCTTAGAAACGTTGTGGGGCAGTTTTGTTCTGCCCTATAGTGTTGCTATGAATCAAAATCAACTCAACGGCAATGGCTTTGGATTTATTTGTATACTCTGCTAGGAGCCCTGGTGGCCCAATATTTAGGAGTCCTTTCTGTTTTGTTTTGTTATTTTTGTTTGTTTGTGCTTTGCTAAAGCAGATCTGAAGAACTATTCCTTATTCAATTAAGTATTCTTAAACAGAAGAAAAACAATTGAGTCACAGAAATAGAAGATATCTTAGTCATCTAGTGTTGCTTTAACAGAAATACCAAAAGTGGATGGCTTTAAAAAGGGAAATTTTGTTTTGTCACAATCCAGTAGGCTAGAAGTCCAAATTGAAGGTGTCACCTTCATGAGAAGGCTTCTGCTGGATATGGAGGAAGGTCCTTGTTGTCAATCTTCCCCTGGACTGGGGGTTTTCAAGGTAATGGGACTCCGGGTACTTTCCAAAGGACAGCTGTGCTCCTGGCACTGCTTCTTGGTGGTATGAAGTCCTCAACTCTCTGCTTGCCTCCCTTCCCTCTATGTCCTAAGAGGCTGCCCCAAGGCACAATACAATCCCACACAGTGAGTCCTTACCCACCAGTACAACTGCTGTTCATCTTCTCTCTTTAATTTGACAGAGGCAGTGTTTGCAACACAATACTGGAATCATGGCCTAGCTAAACTGCTACATGCATTTTTGAAGGAAAACAATTCAATCTATAACAGAAGACAAGGTAATTTATATTTTTATAGGTCCAGCATTCTAAAAAGACCACTCTGGCTTCTGAATGAAGGCCAAGAGTGCAAGCAAAAAGATCAGTTAAGGAGCATGTGAAATACTGTACACAAAGGATGATGATGGCTTAGACTAGTGGGTAGAAGGAAATGAAAGATTTTAGACCTCAAATGTATTTGCAAGTAAGATTTACTCCTGGACTGGATATGAGAGGTGAGGATACAAGAATGACTCAGATTTTCAAAGACATTACTGTACAGATGATGGTAAAATTATAAAACTTGAAACAACTGGAACAGGTGAAGGTTGAAAATGATACAGTCTACTTTGAACACACTTTGTTTTTCAATTTTATTTTATATCTGAAAGGGTAATGTATTTACATGTTTCAAAAATCAAACAGTAAAAGATTGTGTACAGTCAGAGATCTTCCATTTCAGTTCTCCATATGTCCATTTTCCCTACACTTTACAATGGAAAACTAACATTAATTGTTGTGTTTTTCATGAAATGGCATGTATTTACAAAGAAGTATAAACATAAAATTCCTATTTTTTCTTTATTAAAGTAGGATTTATGTACATCAAAACACAGAGATCTAATTGTTGATCCCAGCCAAAAGTTTTTATAAATGGATGCATTTGAGTAACCACTATCTAAAACAATACATGAAAGATTTCTATCACTCCACACAGTTGAGTTGACTTGTGTCTCTTGCTATCCCGTCTATCACCACCACCACCATAAGAGGCAACCATTCTAACATCGTAGATTAGTTTTGCCTTTCCTGGAATTTCATAAAAGTAGAAACACATGACATGTATTTTGTCATGGGTTGAATTTTATGCACCCCCAAAAATATATGTAATAATTTGGCTGGACCATGATTCCCTATGTCGTGTAGTCATCTTCTGTTTTGTGATTGTAATTTTTGTGTATTTTGTAAATCCTCATCTCTGCCTGTGGTTAATAGGGTAAGATTGGATTATGTTACAGAAGGTTAGGGTGGGACTGTAACACCCGTACTAAAGTTACATCTCTGATCATTGTAAAGGAATTTCCCCTAGAGTGTGGCCTGCACCACTTTTATCTCTCAAGAGATAAAAGGAAAGGGAACCAAACAGAGAACACTCCCTGCTGATGAGTTGGGCCCAACTCATCGTGACCCTAGTGTAGCGGCCCTCATATCACCAAAAAAGCAGCTCTGAGAGGCAAGTGCGTGCTTCGTATCTGAGATTCCTGCACTGAAATGCTCCCAGATGAAGGTAAGACTGATACATCACAAGGATCTTCTTCCAGAGTCAACAGAGAAAGCCTTTGCCTGGAGCAGGCACACTGAATTTGGACTCCTAGCCTACTGGACTGTGAAAGAAGAAACATCTCTTTGTTAAAACCATCCACTTGCATTATTTCTGTTATGGCAGCACTAAACAACTAAGACACTTTCGTATTTGCTTTTTTACTCATCATTGTGTTTTCAAGATTCATGCAAATTTTTGTGTCACCTACAGTTGTGTTTTTTTATTGCTGAATTGTATGTATATATGCATATAAGCCTAAGTTTTATCGTTGTCCTCTTTTTGTGAACAGCTGGGTTCTTTCACATCTTCAGGTATGAGTAAAGTATCTATGAACATCTAATTAATATCACTTTGTGGACATGTGTTTTTGTATCTCTTTGCTAAATACTTAGAATCAGAGTTACTAGGCTGCAAGGTAACTTTCTAAGAAATTGCCATTCAACTTTCGAAAATGATTAAAATGTTTTAAATTCCCAACTGTGAGTGTGGAAAGTCAAGTTGCACCAGTGGTTCACCAACATTTGGTTTTGCCACTCTTTTTTACAACAGCATTGTTCTTGTTGTTAACTCACTGTGGGTTTAATTTGCCCTTCCTTGATGACTATTGACGTTGAACATTTTTCATGAACTTATTATTGATTTACACGTCTTTGTTTCTGAAGTGTGTTCAAATATTTTTCCTATCTTTTTTTAACCTGGTTACTGAGAGGGACAGAGAGAAATAAAGATCTCCCAGTTCTCTTACTCTCTGTAACTTTTTTTATTTTATAATAATATAAAGATCAGTAAGTTTTAATTTTAAAGTCTAATTTTATAGCATTTTCACATCACATATTTTAAGCAGCAAAGTATATGTAATTCTATCTTATTCTTTAATTCATTTATTTAATATTTACTGAACGTATTATTTCAGCCAACACGTCTTTCAACAAAAACCTCTGCATTCATGAAGGTGACCTACTATGCTGGAAACAGACAGGCAGTAAAATGAGTAGAATGTGTGGCATATTAAGTGATGATAAATATTATGGACAAAAATAATGCAGAGAAGACAAATACAGAATATTCTGGAAATGGGTTGAAAATTCAAACTGGAAGTTCAGGAAAGGTCTTATACAGAAGGTTACAAGTGAAGAATAAACAAGAAAATGGTGTCGCAGCATTATCTGGAAGAAGTATATTACGAACAAAGGGAATACCAGGTCAAGATTCCATAGCAGAAACAAGCCTGATACATTCTAGGCTCAGGAAATTAGTAAGGCTTAGAAGAAATGAGTAAAATACTATGTAGTAAGTCAAGAGGTTAGAGTGGGAAGGGGCAAGTGTTGGAGCATATAGGTACCCATTATGGACCTTAATGGAAAGCAAAGATGGACTTTGACTACTTTGAGTACATGAAATTCATTGGGAGTTTTGAGGAAAGGAGCAAGATGGTCTCACTCTAGGTTTTATGAAAATCACTAGTCTACATTGTATTATTCTTGAGATGAGATTAAGATAGGAAGTGGAGCAGAAGCACAGGTTGCCAGGTACAAGAGGCTAGAATTCATAGGAAAGATACCAATGTAGAGATTATCAACACATGTATGGCATTTAAGGCCATGAAAGTTGAAAGTTGAGGAATAGCCCTCAAAGAAGAATAAAGGAACAGCTGGTTAGAGAAGAGGGAGACTAGGAAAATAAAGCATCCTGGGAAGCAAGGGACTCAAGGAAGAGTGACCCACAGTGTCAAATGCTGCTCATGAGTTAAACATATGGATGCCTGAGCAAGGAGCAATGAAACTGAAAACCACTGGTAATCATGGCAGAAGTTTTATTGTGTGACTGGGCAAGTTGAAGAAGGAACAAAATTGGAGATAGCAAAATAGAAGATCGTTTGAGGAGCTTTGCTGCAAAGGGAAGAAGAGAAATGAAATTATATTTGGAGGGAAAATGAGTCTGATTTAGAATGAAGAAATATGGTTATATGCTGAAGGGAACTATACAATAGAGAAGAGAAGTTACTAATTCAGAAAAGAGTGAAAAACAAAAGAATTGCTGAAGGAATTACCGTAGGTAAAAAAGAGTGGAAGAAATATGGTACCCAGTGAAAAAGCTCACTTTAGTAGGATCACAGTCATTCTATCTCAGGTGCGTGGTCACAGATATTGGGTAGAGGTAATAAGGAGAGCTGGAGGAATTCTCTGCTGACTGATTTCTTTTCTCAGTAGAATTGGGAGCTGAAAAGTGAGGAGAAGGTATTTGAGGATTCAGACCGCTTTTTCTGTAATGTGGATATTTTATTATTTAAATACATAAATATTTTAGCCTTGGGTTGGTTTTATAACAAACTCCTTTGCATTTTGAGTTCTATGTATGTTTGGCTGCTGCCAATTAGATGTACTCATGGGAGACTTGAATTTTGAAATAATTGAGAGGAGCAGTAGCATCAGAGGCTTCTATTTTGCTAAGGGAGATCAGAGAGGTATACAGTGGCTCTAGATTACTGTGGCTAAGGTGCTGGTGGCTTTCTGACAAGAAGTGGCAAAGATTGAAGCAAAGAAAACTCCCTTGACAGCCAAGGTCTTCTGTATTGTTCTCAGAGTCATCACTGGATGCTCAGCTCATTGCCAATTCTTCCAGGCTTTTCAAGCATTTTGTAAGCACTTCACTCCCTATATTAAATTCATATTATTTTTTAAAGTAATTGGAATAGTTTCCACAATCTGCCACAGAAGCGACTGCTTTACTAAAGAGCCTATCATTAAACTCAGGGAGCAATGTGTTTGCAACAAGAGCAAACATACACTAGAATCCATAAGCATCTACTAGCAGTGATGATGAAGGTCTGTGGGGGAAATATGCACTTGACTTTGTCCCATGAAAATACCCAGAAGTCTTCCACCTCTCTCTTCCTGATTATGGAAAGCATCAGTTTAATTTCTTTCAAAACATACTTACAATAATAATGTTTTCATCCTAGTGATGTTTTACAACTCATTAACCTCTGTATAGAATCTTTATAATGTGCCTCTAAGTCATTTATGAAACTGCACTACATGAATTTTAAAGCTTTTAAACTCTTAATATTTACTGAACATGCCATACGTATTTTAGACCCTATCAGTATCTCTGACTCAAACTCCAAGCATTTCACATTGTTTTGCTCTTCATCAGTAAGTGCTTCAAGTTCTCTTCATTGTCACCAACCAAGGCTATGTCATATGCATAAAGCAAGTTGTTACTGATGAAGATCAAAAGACTACAGCCTTTATTATGCATTATACCTCAACATAAAGAAAACAAAAATCCTGACAACTGGATCAATAAACAACATCACGATAATGGAGAAAAGATTGAAGTTGTCAAAGATTTCATTTTATTTGCATACATAATCAATACCCGTGGAAGAAGTAGTCAAGAAATTAAAAGATGCACTGCATTAAGCAAATTGACTGCAAAAGATCTCTTTAAACTTTTAAAAAGCAAAGACTTCACTTTGAGAATTAAGATGAGCCTGACTCCAGTCATGGTGTTTTCAATTGGCTATTATGCAAGCAAAAGCTATGCAGTAAATAAGGAAGACACAAAAAGAGTTAAAGTCTTTGTGTCGTGATGTTGACAAAGAATATTGAATATAACACAGACTGTCAGAAGAACAAACAAGTCTATCTTGGAAGAAGTACAGCCGGATAGCAACAGGAGGGAGCAGTTGTTGGAGAAGTGCTTCATTCTTGGAAAGTGGAGGGTCAGTGAAAGAGGAAGATTTTCAGTGAGATGGACTGGCGCAGTAGCTGCAGCAATGGGCTCAAGCATAGCAAGAACCATGAGGATAGTGCATGTCAGGGCAGTGTTTCATTCTGTTGCACACAGGGTCACCATGAGTTGCAAATGACTCACGAGCAGCTAACAACAACATCTTAACGTCTTTCTGTTCCCACTGGATTGTACATCCTGGAAAATAGTGACTTTGTCTATCTCATGAGTAACTCTCCAGTATCTGGAATTTTTCCAACCACTGAGAGGTGCTTAAAGTGTATTTTTAAAAAAAAAATACATTAATTTCAGATGAATTCTCAGAGCCTTGCTTATCTAATTTTTTTCCTTTCATCTGGCTATGTGAAGATTAAATAATCTTCTCATTGAAGCTTTCACTTGCTGGTTGCGCAGGGTGTAAATTACTGGATTCAATAAAGGAAAAATCACTGTGTGGAAGACAGAAACCACTTTGTCAGCTGGGAAAGCAGTAAAGGGGCGAGCATAGATAAAAATGGCAGGTCCAAACATCAGAAACACAATGATAATGTGAGTAGTGCATGTGGATACAGCCTTGTTCTTCTCTTCAGAAGAATGTCCCCTTAAGTGGAAGAGGATGAAAACATAGGAGCACAGAAGGCCCAGAAAACACAGGAGGGTGAGCAAGCCATTGTTGGAGACAATCAGGAGCTCTGCTACGAAGGTGTCCGAACAGGCCAGTTTGACAATCTGTGGGGCATCGCAGAAGAAGTTATCTAGTTGGTTTGGGCCACAGAAGGGCAAGTGGAGGATTAGCGCCACCTGCACAAAGGAATGAGCAAAGCTCCCAAGGCACAAAGCCAATAATAAGGCGTAGCAAACTCTAGGTTTCATGATAGTTGAATAGTGTAAAGGCCGACATACAGCGATATAGCGGTCAAAGGCCATAAAAACGAGAAGGAACATTTCCCCAGCGCCAAGGAAGTGCAGGAAAAAGAGTTGAGTGATGCAGCCTCTATACGATATCACCTTCTTCTCAGAGAAGAAGTCTGCCAGCATCCTGGGAGCCACAATGAAAGAGTAGGATGCATCCAGGAAGGCCAGGTTGCCCAGGAAGAAGTAGAGGGGGGCTGAGAGACCAGGGTCTGACCTGGTGGTGAGGATGATGAGGACATTCCCGGGGAGGATGATGAGGTAGAAAAGTAAGACTAGCACAACAACCAGGAGTTGAGTATCTCTAGACTGGGTAAGACCAACAAAGGTGAATTCTGTCACCACTGTGCTGTTTCTTATCTCCATTTCCACAACCGGCAGCAGATCAAGAAGCAGAGTTTACCTCCATCTCGCTCATCTACTCTGCGGTTCGCCAGCAAAAAATGCTTGACATTCGTGACTTCACTGAAAATAGCACATCTTAACCCTCCTCGACATCCTGAGTAGATCATTTTATCCTTTATTCCTTCAAACCGAAATGCAAACAAAAAACATGATTCTTAGGTCACCACTCCTATTTCCGTTGAACTACGCACCTCTGTAGAACTGCTGCCCACTTTAGGAGTCCATGTTATTTCATCTCGAGATTCCTGTCTTTTTGAATTGTATAAGGACTTTTCCACTTGAGAAGCAACATAATTACAATTTATCAAGGTCTTTGATGTACCAGGGAGTATTACGCAGGTGAGACATCGCTATTTTGAGGAATTAACTTTCTCTTAGGTCACACAACCCAAAAATTTTACTAGAATTTTTTTTCCTTTGTTTCTTGTGCAATTCCCAGTTTCTGGGTGTTAACTCTCTGCTTGCTGTCTGTATTTTCTTATTAATTTATATTATTGCCCTTTCTCTAGCTTGCATTGTTATGTACTCTGTCTCCAAATTGATGGCCAGGTCCCAGATTATAATTCTACTTTTCACCTAATTTACAGGTAGTCCTTTCATTGAATCCTTGATTAAATACTGCTTCTGTGGTTACTACATATCCTGTCTATGTAGCTTAATTAATACTAATTCAGTCTCAAATACTTATGTTCCCAGACCACTTCTTCCTCTGACAGGTATGACTTCTGAGAGAAAGTCAAAATATAACATGATACAGTACAAAATTTGACAATATAAAATAGTCAATTATCTGAATTCATAAAATCAGAGTAAAAATGCTTGAACTCTAAAGAACTTATAGTTAAATCCCTTTGTTTCAAAGGCAAGAAAAACAAGAGTAATTTTTTTAACATAACTTGATTTTAGAGTAGGTTTTACTTTTGCAAGTGTTACAAGAACACAAATATGTACAAATGAATTTAAATTGATTTTTAAAAAATTATCACAGCTTAAAGTCAATGCATGCTTCTTTTGTTGTATACTTGGAAAATTAAAAGTAATATGAGCCTGGTGGATTCAGACTACTGACCATTGTCTTAGCATTCATACACTTAGTCACCTTGCCACCAGGGTTTCTAAAAATATTATAGCTTGGTTAAAATCACTCATTTACTGGGCTTAGAATGAGAAGTTCAACCCTGTCAAAATAAAAAGTATAGTTGTTACGGGGAAAATCTAGATTTAGCAGTCTGTCAGTCTGTTTAGCGTATGTGCTTATTACAAAAGATGCAAGTAATGATCCATTGGGAAGTAAAAACCATACATACACACGCACACACACACGTACATGAGTACATATATATATACACATATGTACGTTATGAAACTATATATATGCATAGAAACCTTGGTTGGCCTAATGGTTAAGTGCTATGGCTGCTAACCAAAAGGTTGGCAGTTTGAATCCACAAAGTGCTCCTTGAAAACGCTATTGGGCTGTTCTACTTTGTCCTATAAGGTTGCAAACAGTTAGAATCAACTTGATGGCAACGAGCTTGTTCTTTTCTGTATTCATGCATACATTATATGTATAGCACTATATTCTATTGCTTTAATTCTGCTTTTTAATACTTATAAATAATATATAGAAGACAGCCACTGCCACTGAGTCAATTCCAACTCACAGCAAACCTATAGGTCAGAGTAGAACTTCCCCATAGTTTCCAACGCCAAGGAATGCCTGGAGGATTTGAGCAGCCAGCAGTTGGATTAGTAGATGTAGTGACTATCCACAAAGATACCAGAGTTTCCAAGTAACATATACCTACAATAATATATGTGAGTGTGTGTGTGGGTGGGTGTGTATTATATACATGTATATGTATATAATAAAGCCAATGCCAACATGTATTTATATGTAGTTTATAAATATGTATAATAAAAGCATATGCTCAAAAATATTTTATAATGAGATGAATTTTTTTAATTTGAAAAATGCTGGTCTGTAGTAGACTATACTAACGCAGTATATATAACAAAGTTCCTGTTTTCTTTAATTAAAGAACACGTGTTTCAGGTAAGTGCTGTAGAACAGAGGTATAGAGAGGAGGGAAAATCTTTGACAGAAAGTGTTAGGGAGGGCAGCACCTCAAAAAGGAAGACAGAAAAAGGGAGCAGTGAGAAAAAGAAGGAAGAGGAGAGGAAATAGAGCAGTCCAAACAACAGAGAGCCAGTCCATACAGTGGTATATTGAGGTACATTTTTAGAAAACACCAGAACTGTCTGCTTTCATGTATCTCTAAAGGTGAATAGAGTGGCTAATACAGAGGTGTCCATGTGCTGGTAGCAGCTCAGCACGGAATTTCTGAAAGTCATATAACACAATGGCATGTGTGTATACAGAAACACCACTTACACACGAAGTCCGGAGACTAAGGACAAATGTTGATCAGATAAGCATTGTTTCAGGTAAAACAAGTCCTTGCAAAAAAAAATCCAGAAATTATAGTCCTCTGCAGGGAGAGAAAAAAAAAAAAATCCTACCTCAAACAAATCAGTGGGGAAGAGGCTTAAACAAAATATAAACAAAGCAAAATTTAATAGAAAAAAAATATTCTGTAGGTTCTCAAAATTAACTTCTCTGTTCATTTTTTTTTTTCTTACTTTTGTCTCTTTAGAAAGACATTTGTCTCAGCATTCATTCATTTTTCCCTAGAAAGTACAGTTAGGAAACTGAGTCAGAGCAGAGCCCTTTTCTACTTTTTAACATCGCATGCGTCTCACACGCTCACGCAGTTAGCTGTTTCATGGTGTGCTAGTGTGTGCAGAGAGCTCTGAGACATCAGAGTGCCTCAGAAGTTCTTTGAGACTGAGTGTTGCAGGCTCCTCTCCTCTGCCTGTTTCCTGGCCTTCAGCCCTGCTCTGCTGCTGTTACCTAACAGGTGGGATTCCTATCACCGGCTGTGTTGCATCCACTTTCTTGTCCCCTCCTTGTCTATGTGCTTTCTTTGTCTGTGGTCCTGAAGTGCTGATTGCTACCAATACAGAGACTAGGGACAAATGTCAATCAGATGAAAATTGCTCTAGGTGAAATAAGTTCCTGCAAAAAAAGAAATCCAGAAAGTGGTGGACCTCTACAGAGGCAGGTGAAATTCTGCTGTAATGAGTGGGAAGGTGCTGAAACTGAAATCTAAATCTTCACCACTATATCTCTAGTCTTTCTTGTCATTTCAGCTAATAAAAGCAGCTCTGGTGGTGCAGTGCATAAGCACTCAGCAGCCAAAGAAGTCTGCATCAGCTGCAAGAGAGAAAGACGTGGCAGTCAGTTTTCTTCAAGATTTGCAGCCTTGTAAACCTTGTGCGGAAGTTCTACCCTGTCCTACAGGGTCACTATGAGTTAAAATCCACTGAACAACAATGGGTTTTGGTTTTGGTCAACTAACTGATAGATATGTCTGTCTCTGTCAGTGACCAACAGCACAGAGGTAGGAGAAATGACTTTCCTACCATCTTTGGGTGAGACACATGAATACGCTCAGGGAGCCTACTGCATGCCGGGAGGGAGTACAGAATGCGGTGAGACCAACACGCAGTTTCTTTGCAACATCTATTCATGCCTTCTTTGTGTTTTTCTTTCTCTCCCTGTTCATTCACTCACCAAAAGCTTTTCTTACTCAATTTATTTTTCTTAGGTTGGTTGTGGTTCATTTTTCTGTTAGTTTATTATCACTTTTTTCTCTCCCCTCCTCATTTTTCTTTTCTGTAATGATCATTTTATTGCTTTTTCTTTCTTTCTCAGTTTTCTGCATGTTCTCCCACTTTCTCTACTTCCCCTCTATGTGCATCGATACTTCATTATATCGCAGTCCTGTCTTGCCGTGTATTTGAAACCAAAAACTTCATTTGCTGTCCTTGCCAGGCAACAATGAGCAGTGCACACAGTTCTTACCATCTTCCAGTCTAAATATTCTATATCTAGAGAACAAATGTAACTCATAGAATAAAGTACCTAAGTCACTCTTTAGTGGTAATGTTTTACAATATGCTTCTTGAAAGTCACCAACTATGAATCGCTTATTAATACTTCCCATTCCCTCAGTATCTATTTGAGTATAAGTGAACTTGATACAAAGATGTGATTTATATATCTTCAAAACAAAATTTCATCAGTGTTCTAATGAAATGAATTCATTAATAAGTTTCCTAAAATAGTGTATTGATTCAAATTTAAGCATAGAATTACAAGTTTTACACATTCTGAAAAGTGTGAGTCAGAACTCACTACTTGTTATTTTTGTTGTTAGGTTCCTACTTACCGCAGCCGTTTGTATCACAGAGTGAAACACTGCCCGGTCCTGCACCAGCCTCCCAATATTTTTTATGCTTGAGCCCATTGTTACAGCCACTGTGTCAATACATTTCTTTGAGGGTTTTCCTCTTTTTTTGCAGTCTCTCTAGTTTACCAAGTATGATGTCCTTTTCCAGGAACTGGTCCTTCTTGCACGGGTTGTCAAGAGCTACATCTGCTAACTAAAAGTCAGCAGTTCAAATCCAGCAGGTGCTCCTTGGAAACTCTGCGGGGCAGTTCCACTCTGACCTCTAGAGTTGCTATGAGTCAGATCCAACTCGACAGCAGTGGCGATGGTGGTGGTCCCTCTTAGTAACATAGCCAAAGTATGTGACATGAAGTCTCACCATCTTCACTTCTAAAGAACATTCTGGCTGTATTTCTTGTAGGACAAACTTGTTTGTTCTTCTGGAAGTCTATGGTACACTTAACGTTCTTCACTAGAACCATAGTCCAAAGGCATCAGTTATTCTTCAGTCTTCCTTATTCATTGTCTAGCTGTTGCATGCATATGAGGCTATTGAAAATACAGTGACTTTGGGTCAATCTTACCTTAGTCCTCAAAGTGACATTTTTGCTTCTTAACATTTTAAAGAGGTCTTTTGCAGCAAAATTGCCCAATGAGCTACATCATTTGGTTTCCCAATTAAAATTTTCAGAACAAAATTTTATCAGCAGCATTCTATTGAAATGAATTTATTAGGCTTCGTAAAATGGGTATGTAATGTTTGCTAGCATATTGATTCAAATTTGTAGTTTTTTAAGTGTAGAATTATAAGTTTTACACATTTTGTGGATGTTGATTGTGGATCCAAATAAAATATTTAATTGGTGTTTAAATGGTACTGTACTGGGAATGGATATCTAAAGCACTAAGCCAGCCAAGCCAAGTACTCTCTGTAAATCTACAGCCAGGAAATTCCCTCATGAATAAAATGGGATCGTTAGACAATCTCTTAAACACACTGCTGTCAAGTCAACTCCAACTCAAAAGAACCTTATAGGACAGAGTAGAACTGCCCAGTGGAGTTTCCAAGGAGCATCTGGTAGATTTGAACTGCCAGCCTTTTGGTTAGCAGCCGTAACACTTAACCACTCAAATACCAAATGTTTCAAGCAATGCAATAATGTAGAAAGAGCCCTCAGTCTGAAATCATTTTACCTGACTCTAACACCTTCCCTTCGAAATTTGCTGCGTAGCTCTGAAAAGTCACATAATCTTAAGAAGCCTGAGCTTTTGTCTACAACATTAAAAGTGTCCCCCTTTTTAATGTGACAGAGACGCTAAGATGGTGAAATAAGGTGAAGAAGATAAGTAACTCAACCGAATGTGATTAAAGCGAAGCTAATCTGACAATACTTAGATATTAAGAAGTAGCTGTATTAAACAGTCGCATACCCACAAATACTTTGTCGATGTTTTAGAATAAAGGTACTTATAAATCTGAGTAATTAATAATAAGAATTAATAAAAGAGCAGTTTGCCATGGAGTCCGTTCCAACTCATTGCTAACTGATGTTTGTCGGAGTAGAGCTGTGTTCCATAGGGTTTTCTGTGACTGAATCTTCAGATGCAGATCATCAAGCTTTTTCTCTGAAAAACCTCTGGGTAGACTTGACCTGCAACCTTTCAGTTAGCGGCCCAGTTACTTAACTTTTGCACCACTCAACGACTAGTAGAAAAATTACAGAGGTTTAGTAAAGCCTCCATGTAAACTTTCCCAAGGCAGTTAGCAGTTTGTGTACAAAGTTTTCCTCAGTGTTGTAACTTTCTCCATAACAGTCAAATCTCTCTTGGTCAACGATAGAACCATAGGCAACTGTCACCCCTGTTGAGTGTGGAAATGAAGAGATTAGGGCTAACTTTCTGTAAAATCATAAAATCTATTAAATATATCTCTGGAACACTTTCTATATCTTCCTTCACTTTCATCTATCCTTTAAGGAAAATAAGACTTATAAATGAGGTATTTAATACCAGATATGTTTTGACACCATGTGCTAACTCTTTCAATACTGTTGACAATTTCATTGGTTATAATAATTAAAAGAAAACTGTTGTTTCACCCTTTAAACAATTCTAAACATGATGAGTAGGCAAGAGACTTCTTAGAGGAGAGAGTAGAAAATACCACATGGCATCTTTAGACCTTGGCCTTAAATTAGTCATTCTGAAACTCCAACATTTATTCCTCTGCATTATAAGGAAGCAGTTAAACCAGGGTTTTTCCTTTGTTTTCTTTTTTGTAAATATAAAGACCTACCAGAAATTGGACTCTGCACCTTTCTCTTGCTTCTTCAAGAAAGTAGCCATTGTTACTATCCTGATGAGAAGTGAACCAACCATTCTTGACTGTGTCCACAATTTTTTTCTTCTTTCTTTTTCACGTGAGGGAAGCTTGGGCTCTAAACTCTGCTGAAACTTTTTATAATACAAGGAAGATGGCCCTTCAGGGATTTCAGACCCAAACCCTACTGATTATTTTCAGTGGGAATTATTGGGATGTCAACCAAATTAGGCAGAGGAAAATACCAGAACACTGTAAGGAGCAAATTAAAAAAATGTTTCATCTAATGCCACACTAGGTGATTTTAGGTTCTAAAAACAAGATTCCATCCATGAAAGAAAAAATGGAGCCCTTACTGGAAACATATTTGTTAGAAATAAATGGAAGGTTGAGGACAATTGATTTACATATCATAATAAAGCTCAAAAAGAATTTAAATAAATGATAAGAATGTATTGATATAATCAAGAAGAGAATCTTGAACAGGAGTGGGGTGAGGTAGATGAAGCTCTTGGCCCAGGAATCAAATTTTACAAGGATGCCAAAAACCTTAATAAACAAGATGAATAATACCTTAGCCAAAGCCAAGTGCTGTTGAGTTGGATGAAATCAAAATTAATGCAAAACAATACATAATGAACAGGTTATGAAAACTTTCAAAAAATACCCCACGTATATTACCAGTTTTTCCTTTTGCCTCAGTTTCTGAAGGGGACCAACATGACACTGATTCTGGCTTTATTTGAAATCTTGTTTTATGTTTATGATGAGTTTTTTAAATTATTGTTGATATTTTAAGATAATCATTAAAATTATCTGTCACTGGACAGGAAGAGCAGTGGAAGCTGCATATAGGTGCGCATGTAAATTTATATGGGAATGTACATTTTCACTCAGTCATACTAAATAAAAAATATATATATAAAAAAATGTATTTGTCTTGATAACTGAGTTTTTTTATATCCCTGAAGTTTTGTACCTAAAGCAAGCCTGTCACTTTTCTGTCTAGCTTCACTGTAATCTTGGCACTAGAAGTAAATTATAGGGCCAGTGAGTGATGAGTATATAAGATTCATTTTTTTTTTATCTCTTTTCTTATGCTTATTTTGAGTTTAGCCTGCCTTTTTCCCCTAGTTTCTTAACATAGAAACGTGGAGGACTTATAACCTAAGTTCCTTCTTTTCCAGTATAAGTGTAAAGTGATTAATTTCTACACAAACATTACTTAAACTACATCCCCAAATATCAACATATCTTGTATTTTATAATCAGTGTAACATGTTTTCATTCAATCACAATAAAAAAAAAGGAACAATATAAGTGTTTCCAAAAATCCACCAAAATTTCTTCTTGGACACATTGGGTTGATTAGAAGAAGTGTGTGGATTAATTCGTATTTAAGAATCATGTTTCTTTCTCCATTAATCTTTCTTTTTTTTACATATTTTACTGTGCTTTAAGTGAAAGTTTACAATCCAGATCAACTGGCCACATAAAACCTGACACACACATCTCTATGCAGCTCTAGCTGCTCTCTCAACCCTGTGACAGAACATTCCTTCTTTCCACCCTGTGCTTCCTGTATTCATTCAACCAACTCCTGTCCCTTCCTCTCCATCCTCCCATCTTGCCTCTGGAGAGGAGCTGTTCCAACAGCCCTCATGTGCATATCTGAGCCAAGAATCACATATTCATCAGCATCACTCTATATCTTATAGTTCAGTCCAATGTTTATCTGGAGAGTTGGCTTCTGTACTGGTTTTAGCTCTGGACTAGCAACAAGTCCAGGGGCCGTGTTTTCAAAGGATCCTTCAGAATGTCAGACTATCATTTCAGATCCTTGAATATAGTACTAGATCTGCACCCCTATTATGCTCCTGCTACATCAGGGTCTTTACACTGCATTCCCTGTCAGGCCAGTCACTGGTAGCGGCAGGGAACCATATAATTCTTATGGGTTCATACTAATGTAGTCTCTGGATCCCATGGCCACTTCTGTCTCCTGGGCTTACATTTTTCTCATGTCTTTGATGTCCTGCATTATCCTTTTCTCCAGCTGGATGGGGACCAACTGATGCTCCTCAGATAGCCACTTGCTAGCTTTTAAGACCCCAGACACCATTCACCAAAATGGGATGCAGAACAATTTCTTTAAAAAAAACGTTACGCCAATTGACCTGGATGTCCCCTGAAACTGTTGTCCCCAGACCCCTGCCCCTGCTACTCCAATCTTTAAAATATTGGGTTGTGATGGGAAACCTCTCAGCTTTCAGTGTAGACCAGCAGTGCTGACCTCCCTTCAACTGCATGTTGTCGTGTCTACACTTAAACTATTTCCTATCTATTACCTATGAATACCTGTTTCCCTCCCACCCCTCCTTTATAAGCATCAAAGATTAACTTCTATGCTTAAACCTTTTCTTGAGCCCTTATAATAGTGCATTCATACAATACTTGTCCTTCTGAGATTGACTAATTTCACTCAGCACAATGTCCTCCAGATGACTCCTTGTTATCAGATGTTTCCCTAAGTCACTGTTGTTCCTTATCACTGCATAGCATTTCACTGTGTGAATATACCATAGTTTGTTTATCCACTTGCCTATTGACGGGCACCTAGTTTAACTCCATCTTTTTGCTATGGAATATAGTGTTGCAGTAAACATTGGTATGCATGTATCTATTCATGTGACAGCCCTTATTTCTCTAGAATATATTCCAAGAAGTGCAAGTGCTAGATTGTATTGTATTTCTATTTCTAGCTCTTTAAGAAAGTACCAGATCAATTTCCAAAGTAGTTGTACCATTTTACATTCCCACTAGCAACGTAGAAGACTTTTAGTCTCCCCACAACCTCTCCAACATTTATTGTTTTGTGTATTTTGGACTAATGCCAGCATTGTTGAGCAAGATAGTATTTCACTGTAGCTTTAATTTGGATTTCTCTAATAGCTAATGATCATGAGAATTTCCTCATGTCGAATCCGACTCGACGGCACTTGGCTTGGCATCAGTTAGAGCAGAACAAAAAGAAATAGAGAATAGAATAGAAATTGAAAGAGTTAACAAGACCAAAACTGAGTTTTTAAAAAGATGGACAACACTGATAAACTATTGACCAAAATGACAAAGGAAAAACCAGAGAGGAAGCAAGTAACTCAGATAAGAAATGAGAGGGGCAGTGTAACAACAAACCCAATTAAATTAAAAGAATCATAACAGAATACTATAAAAATTGTACCCTAATAAATTTGAAAACCTAAGGGAAATGGGCAAAGTTCTAGAAACACACTAACTACCAAAACCAACACCCACAGAAGTAGAAAACTTAAATAAAGCCATCACAAAATAAGAGATTGGAAAGATAAGTATTGAAACTTCCAACAATAAAAAAAGCTGTGATCCTGAGAGCTTCACTGAAAAAGTCTACCAAATGGTCAGACAGCAGTTAGCATCCTACTACTAAATGTGTTCCAGTACATGGAAAAGAACAGAACAGAATAGTCCCAAATTCATTCTATGAAGCCAGGGTAACCCTAATAACATAACGAGGTAAAGATAGCACCAAAAAGGAAATTTGCAGACCCGTATCTCTCATGTAGTTAGATTCAAAAATCCTCATCAAAGTTCTGCACAATATAATTCAACAATGTATAAGAAAACATAATTCACCATGACTACGTGGGATTCGTATTAGGGATGTAGGGATGGTTCAACACTAGAAAAATAATTAATGTAATCAACCGCTAAATGAAACAAAGGACAAGAACCACTTGAATTTATCAACTGATGGAGAAAAGCCATCTGACAAAGTACAACACACATTCTTGTTATACATATTAAAGAAAAAAAAACTTTCAGAAAAATAGGAATAGAAGAGAAATCTCTTCACATAATATGGGACACCTCTGCAAAGCCAACAGGCAACATCATCCTAAAAGGACAGAGTCTGAAAGCATTACCCTTGAGAAGAGGAACCAAACAAGGATGTCCATCATCACCATTAAATGAACATTGTCCTGTGGGTTGTAGAAAAGCAATCAGGCAGACAAAGAAAAAGAAGTACACCCAAATTGGTAAGGAAGATATAGAAGTATCTCTGTTTGCAGGCGATATGGTCTTATACAGAGAAAACCCTAAAGAATACACCAAAAAAATCTATGGTAACTTACAGAATTCAGCAAAGCATCAGGATACAAGATAAACACACATAAAACAGTTGAATTCCTTTACATAAACAAAAAGACCATCAGAGAGGAAATCACCAATTCAATACCATCTACAACAGCCCCCAAGAAGATAAAATACCTATGACTAAATGTAACCAGAGATATAAAAAATTATACAAAGAAAATTACAAAACTCTACTTACTGCAAAAAACCACAAGAGACCTACATTAAGTGGAGAAACTTACCTTGCTCGTAGAAGGAAAGGCTTAACATTGTGACAACGTGTATTGTCCCCAAGATGATCTATTGATAAAATGCAATCCCTGTACAAATTCCAATGACATATTTTAATGAGATGGAGAAACAAATCACTGACTTCAAAAGGAAAAGGAAGAAGCCTCAGATAAATAGTTACTGAAGAAAAAGAACAAAGTGGGAGACTTCACTCTACCTGGCTTTAGAACCTGTTATACTGCTGCGGTAGTCAAAACAACCTGGTGCTGGTACAAAAACAAACACACAGACCAACAAAACAGAACTGAGAATCCAGATATAGCATCCACATATAAGCAGCTGATTAGTGACAAAGTTCCTAGGTCTGTAAACTGGGGAAAAGACACTCTCTTTAACAAATGATATCAGCAAAACTGAATATTCAACTGCAAAAAATGAAACAAGACACATATCTCATACCATGCATGAAATCTAACTCAAAATGGATCAAAGTCCTAAATATAAAATCTAAAATGATAAAGATTATAGAAGAAAACAAATACAAACAATGCTGGGAGCCCTAACACAGCATAAACCAACTACAAAATATTACTAATAATGCACAAACACCAGAAGATAAAATAGAAAATTGGGAACTCCTGAAATTCAAACATCCAGTGCAAACACTGATGGCATAGTGGTTAAGTGCTACGGCTGCTAACCAAAGGATCAGCAGTTCAAATCTGCCAGGAGAACCTTGGAAACTCTATGGGGCAGTTATACTCTATCTAGTCACTATGAATTGGAATCAGCTTGAAGGCATTGAGTCTTAGTTTTATGGAGGGAGTATGTTCATCCAAAGGCTTCATCAAAAGAATAAAAAGACTACCTACAGACTTGGGAGAAAAAAAAAAAAACTTGGCTACCATGAATCTGTTCGGCCTCTAATCACCATAATCTACAAGATACTGCAAAACCTCAAAATGAAAAACAGAGAAATAATACAATCAAAAAATGGGTGACAGATATGAAACAACACTAGACCAAAGAAGACATCCACGATGCTAACAGACACATCACGAAATGCTCATGATCATCAACCATTTGAGAAATCCAAATCAAAACCATAACTAGATACCATCTCACCCAACAATGCTGGCATTAATCCCCCAAACCCCAAAAATATGTGTTGGAGGGTTGTTGGAACACTTCTACACTGCTGGTGGGAATGTAAAATGTTTTAAGCACTTTGGAAATCAATTTTGGGCTTTCTTAGAAAGCTGGAAGTAGAGCTACTTTATGATCCAGTAATCCCACTTCTGGGATTATATCCCAGAGAAATAAGGGCTGCCATATGAACACATACATGCACACTGATGTGTATTACAGTACAGTCCACAAGAGCAAAAGAGTGAAATCAAGCTGGGTGTCCATCAACAGATGAATGGATATACCAAGTATGGTATAGGAGGTCTGACAACTAAGTCCATGAACTTGATTGTTCAAAGTGCTACATATCTCCTTGCTGAATATCACTACAGTCACCTTCAAAGTACTCTCTTTGGGAAGCTATGCACCAACACCAGCACCTAGTCCACACTTCAAAGCAATTTTGGAACCCTTTCTGGAATGGCCATTATGTATGGTGACACAGTGGCAAGTTCTGAACTTAATTGTGTAGTTGTCTGTGAAGGAGCTTTTAACCAGTAAACAACCATTTTGGAACCTACTCCTCACTCAACTAATCTGCCCCCCAATAACATTTTTGTTTACCTAAAGATGAAGGAAACATTGAAAGGAAATCATTTTTATGACATTCAGGACATTAAGGGTAATTACAAGGACAGTTCTGATGGCCCTTCCAGAAAGAGTTCCAAAATTGCCCTGGAGGGTGGACTAGGCAATGGTGTTGATCCATAGCTTCCCAAAGGGAGTACTTTGAAGGTGACTGCAGTAATATTCAGCAATGAGTTATGTAGCACTTTTTCTAGGATCAGTTCACAAAGTTAGCTGGCAGTCCTCATATTTACACAATGGAATAGTATGCAATGATAAAGGAAATATCTGATACCATGGAGCCATCTGAAAGACATTATGCTGAGGGAAATTTAGTGAGCTGCAAAAGGACAAACGTTGGATGACTTAAGAAAAGGTTTAAACACAGAAGAAAATAATGTCAGTGGTTACAAGGGTGGGGAGGGAGGGACACTGGTGTTCATAGATTAGAAAATATGAAGGAATTGGGTTAGGTGAAGGGAATGAAAGCATGCACTAGAACGGAGGTCAGCACAGCTATACTGTACTAAAAGTTAAAGTGATTTCTTAAATATTACCCAACACTTGAAGTACAGAGTATCTGGGGACCATGGTTTCAGGAGACACCTAGGCTAATCGGTATTAACTTTTTTTTTTTTTTCTTTTTAAGAAAATGTTCTGCATACCACTTTGGTGAGCAGTATCTTAAAAGCTGGCAAACTGTCTAAATAGCATTAATTAGTTCTGACACACCTAGAGCACAGGACAACAAAGGACATCAAAGACGTGAGAAAAACATGAGCACAGAGAAAAAAAGATGTCATATGATGCAGAGACTAAATCAGCATGAGACCAGAAGAACTAGATGGTGCCCAGCCACCACCAGTTACTGCTCTGACAGAGAACACTACATAAAGTCCCAGATATAGAGGGAGAAAAATAAGTTTGCAGAATTGGAACTCTTAAAGGACCACACTTGATAGTCCTTCAAACTTGAGGGCTCCCTGAGAACATGGCTTCCAGACTTTCTGTTACCCCAGAGCTGAAACTAGTGCCAAAGTCAACTCTTCAGACAAAGATTGGACTGGACTATAAGACATAAAGTGATGCTGGTGAAAAATAGGTTTCTTACCTTAAATATGTACATGAGGCTGGCTGGGTAGTTCTTGTTCAGAGCTGAGATGAGAGGGTGGAGGAAGACAGGAGTTGGTTGAATGGATGTGGCAAGTACAGGGTGGAAAGGAGAAGTGGGCTGTCACGGGGGTCTTAGGGGAAGGGGGAGGAGAGCAGAGATGCATGGTGGGGGGGAGTGTTATACGACAAATTGATTTAGACTGCAAACTTCCACTCCGAGCACAAAAAAAAATTTTTTAAATAATAGTAAATGAGTAATATTCTTCTAAATGCTAATGATAATGAGTGGTCTTTTCTGTGGTTTGCTTTTGAGGATAACAATCTATTCTTATGCTTATAACACTTTTCTCTGTTTTCTTTTACGGGTCGCCATGAATCGGATCTGACTCGACGGCACTTGGCTGGCTTGGCTATTGGTTTTTATTGCCCATAATCTGTTTGAGAATTGATTTATTTCATATTCATTTACTGAACTTCTTTATGGATTAAGGAGAATAATCTCTTACCATTTAATTCAACTTTCTAAGTTGATTTTTTTTTTTTTCATTTTTACTCAGGGATACTACTTTCTACAATTCTGGGGTCAAGAAGTACATGTGGTTCAATATCCACAGAAGCCTTATAGTTGTACATAGAATAATCTGCACATTCACATATTGTGGGCAAATTTCTGGCACTCTACTGTCGTTTTGCTTGTGGATATTTTTTATTTCTATGTTTCAGAGATAACCTTACTGTTCTTCTGATTTTCTAGTCTTTGTGTCCTGTTTTTCTCTTGTCCAAGATTTATTTTTCAATTGTGATTAAGTGAAAGTATACAATCCAAACTAAATTTGCACATCCACTTATCTGCACCTCTTTCTGCTCTCCTTGCCTGGTGACAGCACACTCCTCCTTTTTGTTCTATATAAGTCATATCTTCTTAACAATCTCTTATTCCCTCCTCTCCAACCCACTCCTCTCCCATCTAGAAAGAGACCAGTAGGACAGCAACCTATAAATGCATAGAACCATAAAGTACACACAGCATATTGTCACACTGTGTCCCTGAGTCCACTCAATTTTTGTCCAAAGAGTTGAACTCAGTAGTGTTTTCTGGTGAGGAGCAACAGTAGGTTTAGGGGCATGCCCCCAGGGGAACCGCTAGACCGTCAGACCGTCAGTTGTGGTCTTTCTTGTATTGCCACAGGAACTCAACGCTGTGTGCCCCATCATGGCTCTTTGGTGGTAACTGGGCACCTTCTGGTTTTTCTGGTCACATGTTGATACAGTCACCCATTCACATGGGTCCTTCTGTCTCCTAGGATCTTTTTCCCTCTTGTCATTGTAGTTCTCAGTGATCATCTGTTCCAGATGAGTTGGAATTATTTGGTATACTTCGGACAGCAGCTAGCTAGCTTTTAAGGCTCCAGATGCCTTTCATCAAAACGGGATGCAGAAGACTGTTTCAGCAATAGGCTAGTTATGCCAGTTGACCTTGATGTCCCCTGAGAGCATGGTCCCCAGCCCCCACCCCTGCTACTCTATCCATGCAATTTGGGGTTAAGATTAGAAGAGTTTTCAGTTTGTGTAGAAGTTCAGTTAAGCTGATCTACTTTTTACTGTGTGCTATCACTGCTTTCATCCAATCAAATTTTTATCAACTAATCTATGACCAATGCTCTCCTTCCCTCCGCCCACCATTACAACTGTCAAAAAGTCTTTTCTTCTGTACATAAGTCTAAGTCCTTATAGTGGGGATCTCATACAATATTTGTCCTTTTACCACTGACTGATTTCACTCAACATAATATCTTCCAGTTGAAACCATGTTATGAGATCTTCCTAAAATCATCATTGTTATAGCTGTGATGGGGCTCACAAAGTTGAGTGTCACTGGCAACACGAGAATGAAAAGAGGTGCACCCTGAAAACTCCACTCAAAGACCACAAATAATGGTCCAGGGACCTTGGGATTCCCCTGGAAGCATGCCCCTAGTCCTGATGCTGCTCCTGTCCATAAATCATTACTGAGGTCAACTCCTCGGACAGAAATGGATTGTACTCGGTGACACAGAGTGACCATATAGTGTGTGCACTTGATAGTTCTATGCATCTATAGGATGTCGTCCTACTGGCCTCTTACTAGAGGGCAGGGAGAGGACAGAGAAGAAGGGACAGCAGATTTTCAAGAGGATGTGATACTTATAGAACAGTTAGGAGGAGTGTGCTGTCACCAGGCAAGGAGAGCAGTAGGAGCTGCACATAGGTGGACATGCACATTTAAACTGGATTGTATTCTTTCACACAATCACAATACGTAAAAAATAAAAAGTAAAAAATAAATCGTTCTTTGTCATTGCGTAGTATTCCTTTGAGTACATGTACCATAGTTTATCCATTCGTCTGTTAATAGGCATTCCATCCTTTTGCTATTGTGGATTGTGCTGCAGTAAACATTTGTGTGTGTGTATCTGTTTGTGTGACAGTCTTTGTTTCTGTAGGACATATCCCAAGCAGTGGGGTTACTGAATCAAATGATACATTGATTTCCAGTTTTTCAAGGAAGCGCCAAATGTTTTCCAACGTATTTGTACCATTTTGCAATGCTGCCAGCAGTGTAGGAGAGTTCCGATCTCTATGCAGACTCTCCAGTATTTGTTGTTTTGTGGTTTGGGGATTATGGTAAACTTCGTAACTCATTGTAGTTTTGATTTGGATTTCTCTGATAGCTAACGGTCATGAGCATTTCTTCATGTGTTGTTTGGCTGCCTGGATGTCCTCTTTGGTGAAGTGACTGTCCATCTTCTTTGCCCATCACTTAATTCTATCATTTACCATTTTCTTGTTGCCATTTTGCAGTATCTTGTAGATTACGGAGATCAAATGTCAGTCTGACATGTAGTTGCCAATATTTTCGCCCTTCTGTAGGTGGTCTATTAACTCTTTTGATAAAGTCTTTGGATGAACAAAAGTGTTCGATTCTTAGTAGTTCTCATTTATCTATTTTTTCTTCTGTTGATTGTGCTTTGTCAGATTTTGAAGTCTGTCTAAGCTGTGTATTAGAACTTCCATTGTTGACCTTATTTTTTCTTCCACGATCTTTATCATTTTAGGTTTGATATTTAGGTCTTTGATCCAGTTTGAGTTAGTTTTTGTGTAAGGTGTAAGAGATGGGTCTTGTTTCAATTTTTTGCATATAGATATCCAACTTTTCCAGCAGCATGTGTTAAAGAGACTGTTTTTACCCCAGTTTACAACATTAGCACCTTTGTTGAATATCAACTGTTCATAAGAGGATGGTGGCATCGCAGGGGTCTCAACTCTGTTCCCTTGGTCTATATGTCTCTTTTTGTACCAGTACGAGGCTGTTTTGCCTACTGTGGCAGTGTAATTGGTTCTAAGGTCCAGTAGTGTGAGATCTCCCACTGTGTTTCTCTTCTTTAGTAATGCTTTACATGGGGTATCTTCCCTTTCCAAACAAAGCTGGTGATTTGTTTCCCTGCCTCATTAAGTAATGTCACTGGAATTTGTATTGGGATTGCATTGTCTATGTAGATCACTTTGGATAAAATAGGCATTTCACAATGCTAAGTCTTCCTACCCATGAGAAGGGTATGTTTCTACATTTGAGTCTAAGGTGTGTTTCTTGTAAGTAACATGTTGATTAACTGTGTCTTTTGATCCAAAATGTCGCTTGCTGCCTCTTTATTGGAACATCTAGTCCATTTACATTCAGTGTAATTATTGATAGTTATGTGTTTAGTGCTACCATTTTGATGCCTTTATTTTTGTTTTGTTGATGTTTTTATGTCACTCTTAATATTCTGTTTCAAGTCATTCTTCTTTATGGGTTGAATTTTCATCTTTTTCAGTACTGGTTTTGTGTTTGTTGGGACTCCTGTACTGTTTCCTTGTTTTGATATGTTGCATTGTTGTTATGTTTTGTGGCTACTCCTATGATCCCCCTAATATTCTAAGTTTAAATCATATTTTAACTTCTGCATATCTTCTTAATTTCCTCTCCATCTGAAAGGACTGTAACTACTGTAATATATTTCTCTATTTAGTGTGATGGTGTCATAATCTTCATGATATAACTGGTTCCCTTCATTTAATATTGTGGCTTTGATTGAGCTTTGTGATTTCCCTAACTGAGTAGGATTCTGGATGCTGGATCCTGCATAGCATCTTTAAGTATAAACTTAATGGTTTTGTTCTTCTAAGTAAAAAGCTTCTTTCAGTATTTCTTGTAGTTTTGGTTTGGTTTTCACAAAGTCTCTAAGCTTCCATTTATCTGAAAATGTCTTAATTTCACCTTCATATCTGAGAGACTATTTTGCAGAATATATAATTCTTGGTTGGAAGTTTTTCTATTTCAAGACTTTGAATGTGTCATCTCACTGCCTCCATGCCAACATCATTTCTGCTGAGAAGTCAGATAAAAATCTACAGGGCTTCCCTCTGAATGCTGGCTTTGCTTTGAGCATTGCTGCCTTTGAGGGTCTCTGCTTGTGTTTTGTTTTGTTTTATTAACCTTGATTATAATATGTCCTGGTGTCTTTCTTTTCGGGTCTATTTTAGTGGTGCTTAATATGCATCTTGAAAATCTATGTTCTCTTCTTTCATAATTTCAGGGAAGTTTTCTGTCAGCAACTCTACAACAATACTCTCTGCATTTTCAGTTATCCGTCCCTGTTCAGGAACTCCAGTTATGTATAGAATACTCCTCGTAATAGAGTCCATGTGCTTCTTAATGCTTTCTCATTTTTCTTATCTCTTTTTTTGACTTTTCCTCATAAATGCTGGTGTCAGTTACTCTATCCTCAAGTTTACTAACTCTGGCTTCCATTTCTTCAATTCTGCTCTTTTGACTTTGGATTGAATTGTCTAATTCTGTAATTTCATCATTGAACTTCTGGATTTCAGATCCTTGATGCTTCGTCAGTTCAAAAAGCTTGCTTAATTTTTCATTTTGGTCTACTGAATTTTGTTTAATCTCTAGAAGGGCTCTATATATAATTTGTTTGTGTTCAACCTCCCATTGTTCCAGAAAGGCTTCTTCATCTGGGAAATTTTTTGATTCTTTATTTTGGGAGTTTTCTGGAGCCATGGTAGACTGTTTCTTTAATGATTAGCAACTGATGGTTGGCTACACACCACCTAGAGACTGTTCAGTTTCTCTAATGTTATCTCAACAGGAGCTGAGGCATAGTTCTAGGGTGGGAGTTGATCACCAGATACCTCTGTGTATTCCAGTGACTGGCCCTAGGTGGACTCTCTGGGGTGGCAGGCTCTCCCCCCTGGAAGGCAAAGACAGCACTCTGCTCATGGAGTCACTGGGGTGGGAGGGCACCAGGTGATGCTATGATATGGACATGTAAAGGGTGGAATAGATGCTGCCAGGACTGCTCAGCAATCAGTTCTGTAGGCAATCTTATTTTACAAAGTTACTTTACTGCTAAGCAAAGAGCTGTCCAGCAGCTGCAGAAATCAGTCAGGGCTTCAGGTGTGGCAGACTCAACCTTCTGGCTGACAATGAAGGCACTTCATAAGCTGTCTCCAGATGCTATGATGTATTTCGAAATGGGGAGAAGGGTTACAGCCTTGCTGCCATCCTCTGCTGGGCCCCACCCATAGAGCACCACTGTCCTAAACACAGCTTTTCTGCTGGAGAAGTGCTTTCGAGACAGGCATTGTTTCTAAGCTTTGGAATTAATACCCAGTGATACCTCTAGTTTGGTAATTCCACCTTCCAGCTGGCCAAGATGGCATCACGTCCAAGCTGCCCTTCCCACCATGAGAGAGCAGAATCTATGGCACAGCTAAAGAAAAAGAGGGTGGTGGGGGGCAGTGGTGCTCTCAGTCAGCAGTCAGCCTCTTAGAGTATGGCTATTCCAAGCATAGTGTCTTTGCTGTGCTATATGCTATTTACTTAACCACTGCAGCTCAGTGTATTGTCTGGCTCGTGCCCAACCCCTCCACCTCCCAGATAACAAAGAAGGCATCAGTACCTGCAGTACTCTCAAATGGTGAGTCAGGTGAGTACTCTCTGGTGTTAGAGAGGTTGGTTCCTGTTTACTGGAGTGTATAATCTAGCAACCCTGTGCCAGATCCTAGGGCTCACTGGAAGTTCATGCTGCTCCTTTCAGTTATCATTCTAGGCCTTAGTTCTCAGAGGGAATTGAAGAGACATGCGTCTAGATCACCATATTGGCCCCGCCCCCTTGTCCCAGATTTTAAAACAATTCTATATTTTTAAAATTACATTTTTACATTGTTTCATTTGATTTTACAAACAAGTTATCAACATACAGATAAATTTTCTAAAACTTTGCATCTAAGATTCCAGATTCTGAATACCAAATTCATGCATGCAAAACTTAAATCTAGAAACTAATTAACTAGGGAGGGAAATAATAACAGGAGACACACTCTGGATCATTCTCCTGACTCCCAGCGATGGCTAATTCATTGGTATGTTCCTTGAGCCAAGAGCTAGGGAAGCAGCACATTGTTTTGCCAGTTTATTGATTGTTGCACTTACAAGTCACTTGGCAAATTAGTTCTACAATGTTGTTCTAGGCATGGTTTCTGGATTTCTGGCTTAGCAAATGAGCTTCTGCCCTTTAAAAGAGTTTATAGGTACCTGATTGCCCACATTAAACTATATTATATTTAAAAAACTGAAACTATGTTTGTCATCTACATTATTGTTACAATCACAATAAGAGTGATTGGGACAATCAGTTTAACAATTGGAGACAAACTTTAACATCCAAAAAGGATTGTGAAAACCTGTTAGTAACAATTAGGAAGATTAAAAATAAAAAGTGAAATAATTTTATAATGTTTTTCCTTGAAACTTATTAAGCCAAGTCCAGCCAAGTGCCGTCGAGTCGGATCCAACTCATGAAACTTATTAGCTTTCTTTTTTATGCCTGTACAAAATTTTGAATATATACATAAATAACAAGAGTTTACTTAAAAACACACTTGCTATCAGGCATTTGTCTATTAATGATGTTTTAAAGCATACTGATCTCTGCCCAGAATCTTGAGTAAGTTGCCCTAAGCCTCAGAGAAAATAACTGTGGCTGAGTCACTCTTAACTTTAAATCTTAAAATAGATTCTTATTGGAGTTAGAATATAATCAAACTCCTTTCATAAGACTAAAAGAACTTACGTGATTTGACCTTTATAGTCACAATAAATTTAAACATTAAATATCTCACACATACTCATTATAGTCAAATCAGCATGATTTTTGTTATATTCTTGAAACATACAAAGTTATTTTTCTCTCAGTATGCCTGTCTCCCCAGTCCCTACAATAAATCAGAAACCAAATCTACTGCCATCAAGCTGATTCCTCCCAGTTGAAATTATTCATTTTTTTTAGCAAATACCAGCATTTTACTGACTGCTTCCCATTTTTCAGGTGCCAATAATAATACCTTACAAATGTGGAGCATTCACCTAAAACTAGAATTTGCTAAATGAGTGAATTAATGATTTCCAGCTGTAATTCCCCTTTCTTGAGTACTCACTATAAAATCCACTTAGGTGAGTACATATCTAGTCAATGACCTCCTCATGGAAGATTTTACTTCCTGGTTGCGAAGGGTATAAATCACAGGATTCATCAAAGGAAAGATGACTGTGTGAAAGAAGGAAACTACCTTGTCAGCTGGTAAAGCTCTGAAGGGGCGAGTGTAGATGAAGATGGCAGGTCCGAACATGAGAAATATAATAATTATGTGAGTTGTACATGTGGACAGAGCTTTGTTCTTTCCTTTAGAAGAGGACCTATGTACATGGCAGAGGATAACTGCATAGGAGACCAGAAGGCCTAGGAAACATAGGAGGGTGAGCAAGCCACTGTTGAAGACCATGAGGAGCTCCACAGCAAAGGTGTCTGTGCAGGCCAGTTTGATGACCTGTGGAACATCACAGAAGAAGTTATCTAGCTGGTTTGGACCACAGAAGGGCAAACGGAGAATGAGAGATACCTGGATAATGGAGTGGACAAAGCCCCCAAACCACAAAGTCAACAACAATGCATAACAAACTCTAGGGCTCATGACAGTTGAATAGTGTAAAGGCCTACAGATGGCAATGTAGCGGTCAAATGCCATCATTACAAGCAATAACCCCTCCCCTCCTCCAAGGAAGTGCAAGAAGAAGAGCTGAGTGATGCAGGCTCTGTAGGAAATCACTTTCTTCTCAGAGAGGAAGTCAGCCAGCATCCTGGGAACCACAATGAAGGAGTAGGACGCATCCAGGAAGGCCAGGTTGCCCAGGAAGAAGTAGAGGGGGGCTGAGAGACCAGGGTCTGACCTGATGGTGAGGATGATGAGGACATTCCCAGGGAGGATGATGAGGTAGAACACTAAGGTCAGCACAAAGACCAGGAGCTGAATATCTCCAGACTGGATAAGACCAAGAAGGATGAATTCTGTCACTACTGTGCTGTTTCTTATTTCCATTTCCTTTGCCTACAGAGCATCAAGGAGAGTTTATATTCACCTCTTTCATCTATACAATACTTCTTGTCAAGTGAAGAGCAGGATTATTTCACATTCGTATTAGATCATTGCTTTCTCACAGGCTAAGGAATCTTTTATCCTCATTCTTCTAAATTTCACTAGTGGCAACATACTGGTCCCCAAACCACATTCTTCACTTCAGCTGTGGTCTTGTATCTAACCGTTCTCTCATACAGGACTCTGGTATACCCTGAACTGTATTTGTTCCTGACTTGCTTGAGGCGTGTTAAAATTTTACTTACTGTGAAAAATTAGCTTCAGTTATTGAAGCCTTCTGGTTTTTACTGAAATGGGGGAGGAAATTGATAGCAGATAGGAATGGTGCAGTTTTTTTGAGAAGACAGAAGTGTCACATATCTTAATTTCAGTGGTTGTGCAAATCTGTTCGTGAAAACTTATTAAACTATACAACAATGGTATATAGTCTTTGTATAAATTTTATTTTAAGAATCTTGATCCAAAAAGAAAAAAGTTAGGCTTAATATGAATATTTCCTTTTATCTCTACTGTGCATCAATCCATCAAGCTAATTTAAGTAAAAAAATACTTGTCACTCTAATCCCAAATTAAGATCTGAGTATTATTTACACAGAAGTTCCAGTGTGGGAATGCGTACCCTGAGAGATACATGTAATAATTTATTGGTATGAAAACAACAGCAGAATTTCTTTTCACAATTAATTCCACAAACTTCATTGTTCTAAGTGCTGCACACCTCATTGCTGAGTATCACTACGTTCGCCTTCGAAGTACTCCCCTTGGGAAGCTATGCACCAACTCCAGCAACTAGTTCACCCTTCAAAGCAATTTTGGAACTTTTTCTGGAATGGCTATTGTGCACAGTGACAAGGTGGCAAGTTCGCAAACACTTGCCTGTGAGAGAGTTTTTAGCCAGTAAACAAATAACTGTATTGGAACACCTTTCTACCTACTGATATGGCCCCCAACGAAGATATGGAAATATTGAAAGAAAGACCATTTGATGACATTCAGGACATCGATGGCAATATGAGGATAACTCTGATGGTCATTCCAGAAAAAGAGTTCCAATATTGCCTTGAATGGGGGACTAGGCATTGGCATCAGTGCATAGCTTCACATGGGAGTACCTCGAAGGTGACCAAGGTGATATTCAGCAATAAAGTATGCAGCACTTTCTCTAGGATAAATTTGTGAACTTAACTGCCAGTTTACCAACAAAGCATGCATTCAGTTGCTTATTTAATAATTACTGTAGAAAATGGTAACTTACATGATGTTCAGTCATAGTAAGATACCAAAATTTCCTCTAGTGTGCAGTTTCTGTGAACAAGAAAAATTCTTTATCATCAGTGTAATTATTTTTTTTACATGCTTAAAGAATGTAGAACTGCATGTGGGATCATGTACACTGCTTAATATTGATATATATATATATGTATGTATATGTATGTTTATGGTATTCTATTTGCTCCAAGTGGGTTGGAACCAACTGATATCCATATATTTGAATCAATGTCAATGTTGTCAATTGATATTAATATATTATTGTATCTCTTTTTAGTTCTATTTTTTCAAGTTTTATACTTTATCAATAATCATGGATAAAGAAGTATATAAAATATGTAAATATATACATATGTTAATCTGTGCTCAAAATGCTTTATTGTTGAGATGGAAAATGTTTTAATTTTGAATAATTTTAATTAGGTTAGAGAAAAGTAAGTGGTATAATGTTAAATGAACAAGATTGAAGTTGTCAAAGATGCCCAGTCGGTACTTATGGCAGCAGTAGTCAAGAAGTCAAATACTTGCCCAGATTACACTGGGCAAATCTTCTGTGAAAGACTTCCTTAAAGTGTTAAAAAGCAAAGATATTACTTTAATGACTAGGGTGTCCAGACCCAAACCATGGTGTTTTCAGTTGCCTTGTGTGCATGTAAAAGCTGAGCAATGAACAAGGAAGGCCAAGAAGAAATGACACCTTTGAATTATGGTGTTGAAAAAGAATATTGAATGTACCATGGATTACTATAAAAATGAACAAATCTAGAAGTCCAGACAGAAGGCTCCTCAGAGGAAAGTATGAAGAAACTTCATCTCACATATTTTGGACCTGTTATCAAGCAGGATCAGTTCCTGGAGGACATTATTCTTGATAAGGTTGAGAGAGGGTCAGCAAAAAAGAGGAAGCCCCTCAATGAAATGAACTGACACAGTGGCTGCAGCAGTGCGCTCATATACAACAATCATGACTGTCACAGGACTGGGCAGGGTGTTGTTGTGCTGTGCGTAGGGTTTCTATGAGTTAGAAATGATTTGATAACACCTAACAACAGAACAACAGCAGGGCAACAGAAACAATATTTTACGTATTTTCAGTCACATTACACACTTATAAAACCCAAACCAAACCTGCTTCCACTGGTTATTTCTGACTCTTAGTAACCCGATAGGACAGAGTAGAACTGTGCCACAAGGTTTTTCAAGAAGTGGCTGGCTTATTCAAATTGCAACTTTTTGCTTAGCAGCCTCTCTTAACTACTTTGTCAGCAGGGCTTCTGTTATAAAGTAGTATCATGGATCACGGGAAGGAGGGAGTGGATCCACTGACTCGAACTGAAAGAGAACACAAAATGAAAAACAAGAGGCAGAAAAAGGAAGAGAGAAACCACACAGTCAAAATAAGAACTCAAAGGAATCATGTATTCAAAATAAGAACTAAAAGGCACATGTATTCAAAACATCAGAATACCTGCTTTTTTGTATATCTGAGCCCAAACAGACTCATTAACACATAGGCAAAGTAACAGTTATGAGATACTTACATCACATGGTATAGATATGTCATCACCACATATACAAAGCACACACATTATGTCCTAATCAAAACTGCAATACAAAAGTTTATCTGTGATGTCATCCAAATTAGCTTTTCTTTTTTTTTCTTTTATGCATTTTGACATTTGTTGACTTTAACATTTATTATTCTTTCTGTGCACAAAGCTTGCTGTTAGGAAACTAAGTCAGTAACTTTAAGTTGTATACATGTTTCATACTATTTTACAGTTGCTTATTGCACACTCAGAAACTGGAGACATCTTCAGGACTTTGGGAAACTCTGGTGGTGTGGTGGCTAAGTGTTGCAGTTGCTAACCAAAAGGTCCGCAGTTTGAATCCACCAAGTGCTCCTTGGAGGCTCTATGGGGCAGTTCTGTTCTGACTTACAGGGTCACTGTGAATTGGAATTGACTCAATGGCAGTGGGTTTTTGGTTTTCAGGACATAGATGAAACTTCTAAGTATCTCTAAGCGGGTTTAGTGTTAAAGGCTACAAGCCTGTCCGCTCTGTTCGTATTTTATTTCTTATCTCCCACTTCTATTTTCCTATTGACTCCTTGTAGTTGCTGCTGTTAGTCACTGTCAAATTGGAACTGGCTCATGGCCACTTTAGCTCTAACAATACGAAATATCATCTGCTCCTGTGTCATCTTCCCGATCATTAGCATGCTTGAATCTATGGACTCCTTAGTGATGGAATTTGTGTCATCTACCGTGTTTGATTCGCTATGTCCCTTATCCTATTTCCCTCAGTGTACTTGTGTAGTCCCTGTGATTCTCACATCATGCTTATCAAGAGACAGAAGATACACACTTAAGAAATAGACATAATTCTAGAAAAAAGTTCCTGAGAAAAATAAAAGCACAGAAATCTCTGCAGTGACAAGCATTCTGTTATAACTACACAAAGAGAAGGACTGCTGTCAATGGAAGTTAAAAACAGAAATTTGAATGCTGGCAGCTGCCTCCACCTAATGTTTGCATTTCAGCTGCTACAAAGATTCATCTGGTGCTGGTGAGGCAGGAGCAGGCCCAGGACAGAGAAGAGGGATAGAGGCGAATTACAGACACACAGCCACCTCATTGCTGGACTGTGCCCTCTGTGGGCTCAGAATCCAGGCTACTGTTAGAGAGTTCAAGGCAATGCCGCAGTCTATTCCAACTCACAACAACTCTACTTGACAGAACTGAATTGCCCCAGAGTGTTTCCAAGACTGTAAATCCTCATGGATGCAAACTGCCACGCTTTCTCCCATCGTGGTTCCTAATATGTGGTTCCCAAATGTCCTAACTACTGAAATACCAGGACTCCAGTTACCACCCACAGGAGTTAATTTTCAAGTTTCCCTTCATTATAATTTTTTCATGCTTCCTTCTTTAGGTTTTCTTTCTTTATCTTTTTCATCCTTCTCTCTCCAGTCCTGCTTATTTTCTTAGGTTACATTTCTATATTAGAGTTGGCTTAATTTGCTCTTCTTATTTTCTCATTTTTTTCACCTTATTCTCCTTGCTTTTTCCCCAGTTTCTCTTATTTACACTCTTTCTTCCTTCTTCCTTTGATTTTCCATATTCTTTCAGTTTGTAATCTTTTACTCTTCGTATCTTCTCTATTCACTTTTATTAACCCCCATGTTTGTCCTCCTACTAATTCCGTGAAAACTCACTTTTGTCTTCTTTCGAAGCAAGAGTGAGCACAGTAGTTGCTTCCTAGTATTTTACCCTACAGTATTATTCAAAATATTAAAAATATATAACTTATCTTTCAGTATGAAGGCTTTTCTTTTTAGTAATATCCACCCTGAAATGCCCCAAATATGAACATTTGTAAATTATTTCCTGTTTCCTCAGAGAAAACCCTGGTGGCATAGCTGTTAAGTGCTACAGCTGCTAACCAAAAGGTTGACAGTTCAACCCACCAGGCCTCCTTGAAAACTCTAGGGGGCAGTTCTGCAGAGTCACTACATGTCAGAATCGACAGCAGTGGGTTTGGTTTTTGGTTTATTTCCTCGGGTATTTTGTGTTTATAACTTATATTAATAAAATTACAATTCTTGTTTATATGTAGAAGAAATTTTGCATTATTCTGTCCTACTACCAAATTTATGTTTTAAAATTCACAGAAGGAAGAATGTGTCATTCATCATCTATCAGTATGTAGTACCTGGCTTGTAAGCCTTTAGCATATAGAATTATTAACCACTGTGTGTTCTGAAAGAAACTGTAGTGGTGTAATGGTCAAGTGCTATGTCTGCTAACCAGAAGGTTGGCAGTTCAAATCCTCCAGGCACTACTTGGAAAATCTACAGACCAGTTCTACTCTGTCCTATAGCATTGCTATGAGTCAGAATCAACTCGACTGCAGTGGGTTTGGTTTATTAGGTTTTGGTGTGTTCTGAACAACCTGGATGAAATTAAGCTGGTGAGGCTGGAGCAGGTGCTGGAGAAGAACGATGGAGAGGGGGACAGGCACATAGCCACCTGAAGGCTGGACCGTGCGCTCTGTGCGCTCAGGGTGTAATGTCACACCAATGCTGAAGGTACCTCTAAAAGCACTCTACAAGTGTACAGTATCATTAGCATCTAAATTGCCCCTACGTTCCTTTAAATCCTAGGAATTTTTGGCAAAATAATGAACATCATAGAAAAAAACCCCAAATCAAGCCCACTGCCACTAAGTCAATTCCAACTTGTAGCTACCCTACAGACAGAGTAGAACTGCCCATAGAGTTTCCAAGGACAGCCTCGTAGATCTGAGATGCTGACCTTCTGGTTAGCAGTTGTATCACTTAACCACTATGGCACCAGGGTTTCCATCATAGAAAAAGTCCTAGTTTATTAGGCTATCTGGGTTTAAATGCTTTATCCTGTAATTTATTAAGCAGCGGAGTTTGGAAAGATTGCTTAATCTTCCTTCACCTGAGTTTTTCACCATCTTAAAGTGTTTTGTAAGCATCCTGAAATAAGACAAAGTATAATAATAAGTAACATATTGAGGTCTGCTCAAACCACAACAAAACTAGGAAAAATCTAGTTGCTAAGCAGAGATTTGGTTTCTAAGAAATAAAAGGGTGGCAATAAATCCCCAATCTCTGCCTTTGGAGTTAATTCCTGATGAAACAGTGATTGCATAAATCTGTGTGACTATGGGATACAAGCTTGTGGAACTTCCAGTTCAGCCAGTCATCAAAGCATTGTGTGGATATGCTGGGATTGTTTGAGGGAGGAGGAAAAAAGAAAGCTCCCAGCTCCCATCTCAGATGAGAGTAACAAGAAGAAGATCAGCGCAAGCCTTCTGCAAAATTATGAAGTCAGTGAAGATTTTCTCTGCCATCTTCAACTTAGCACTTGTGCTCTGATTATGATTCCCTTTCCCTTCTCCTCATGCATTTTATAAATGATATGAAAATTTAAGATCAAGTATTAGCATCCCCAAAGCTATGAGCCTTTTAAGAAAAGCCTTATATATACCCACTAAAATAATTCTAACTACCAGAAGTAAAAGAAAAAGTTGCCTCTGAGTCATTTCCAACTCACGGCTACCTCGTGTATGTGAGAGTAGAACTGTGCTCCAGGGGATTTTCAGTGACTGTGACCTTAGAAATAGACTGCCAAGCATTTCCTCCAAGACTTGTCTGGGCTGATCTAGCCACCATCTTTAGCATCTAACTGTTGCCACCACCGATGAAGTATTCCCAAATTCAGACTTCACATGTTAGTCTGTTTGTGCCACAATTCTGACTTCTTTCTATTCATTGCATTGCAAAACAGCAGATGTCCTACCTGAAGAGTTGCTATATTTGCTTCCATTTCTCCCTTCTTATAAATATGAAGAATAAGAATATGTTCATCTCGCCAAGGATTCAATGCTATTCTCGCAGCAGGCACCCATCTCCTGATAGAAGGGACAATAACTGCTTTCTCCTGCCTTTGTTCTTAAATCTTTTCTCACAGAGAGGGTGGGGACATTTTAAAATATGTAACCAATTTATGATGCAATGGAGAGTGTACTTTGGGAATGTGGAAGCAATCACAAGCTGCAGAACACTTTCAGTGGGAATTATTAGAATGCCAACGAGATGTAGGCAAGAAAGTGACCTGAGATTTGTAAAGTGCAAATATTCAGATGTCTGTCAGGAAAAGTTCAATATGTCACTTCCATGTTCTAAATCAACAGTCTATTAGTGGCAGATAATGTATGGAAAGCATGTTCACTAGATCTTTGAGATAGGAAGGAAACTAGGGGAAGTTACTTTAAATTGTGAAATGCAATTCAAAAGGAGAGTAATAAATCATTTAACTGATGAGAAATCACTGATGAATCAAGGAAGTACTTAATGTGATCAAATTGTCAGCATATGCATCAAATTTCTGGTGAAGAATACACAGTGAAAGGGAAAATAAGTGCTACTCACAGGCTGCCTTGGAAAAATTCTTCTGAAGGAGAACTGTATGTTGTACAACAGCCTAATTCCTTGAGATGTCCTAAATAGAAAACTACTATAATCTTGGGATTTGTTGTTACTTATTTTAGAAAAACACGTCTCCTATCCTTTGTTAGTATATCATGAGTGGCTTACATGATTAAATGTTCAACTATTAACCTAAAGATTGTTGGTTGAAGACCACCTAGAGGTGCTTAATAATAAAGACTGCTGTATTTCTGAAAGATCACAATCTTAGTAATCTAGGAATGTAGTTGTACTCCACACACTTGAGGGTGCCATGAATCGGAATCATTTCAATGAAAAAAAAAATTTTTTTTTTGGTTTATGCTCCACTAAAGCAAAAATGAAGAACTGTTTCTTATTCAACTAAATATTCTTTTTTTTTCTATTATTGTGATTGAGTGAAAGTATACAATCCAGTTTAAATTTGCATGCCTGTCTCTCTACAGCTCATTCTGCTCTCCTTGCCTGGTGACAGCACGCTCCTCCTTTCCATTCCATACATGTCATAGCCTCTTAACCATCTCCTATTCCCTCTTCCCCACACTCTCCACTCCCTTCTAGTAAGAGGCCAGTAGGATGACATCCTGTAGACACATAGAACCATAAAGTGCACACACGATATGGTCACTCTGTTGCCTCTAGTCCAATCTATTCTTGTCAGAAGAGTCGACTTCAGTACTGATTTATGGTCAGGGGCAGCATCAGGACAAGGGCCATGCTCCCAGGGGAACCCCCAGGTCTTTGGACCATCACTTGTGGTCTTTTTCAACTAAATATTCTTAAACAGAAGAAAATTAATGAATCACAGAAGTAGAAGGCGTGATAAGTAAAATTTTTATAGATTTAACATTTCAAAGAGATTGTTTTGGCTACCAAATGAAGGGCAAGAGTACTAGCCAAAAAAAAACAGCCAAGGAGCATTTGAAAGACTATACACAAGAGATGATGGTAGCTTACTCAAGCAGGTAGAAGAGGAGATGAAATAAGATTTCAGAACTGAGATATATTTTGGAGAGAGAGCAAGTGGAACTTGCTGGTGGACTGGTTGTATGAGGTTCTGATACATGAATGACATGATTTTTGATAGCATTATTGTGTGGACAGTGGTACAATTTGCAAAAATCAGGAAATTAAACAGCCGAAGGTTGGTAATTAGGCATTCTACTCTGCATATGCCTTGCTTTTTAATTTTATTTAGTTTCTGAATGGACAATATATTCACATTTCAATAATCGTAAAGGAAAAAATGAGTACCGTGAAGTATCTGCTATTTCAGTCCCTCGCATGTTTGTTTCTCCCACACTTCAGAACAGAAACTAATGTTATGAACTATTTCTTCTTTCAGGAAATTGCATGTATTCACAAACAAGCATGAGTGTAAATTTCTGCTTTCTTTATTTCATTAAACAATCAGTTACATACATTAAAGCTCACAGCTCTGTTAGTAAGTTTTTATAAATGATGCATTTGAGTAACCACTAGCCAAAACCATAATACCTAAAAGATTCTCAACACTCAACGCAGTTATTTTGTGACTTGCTCTACATCTGCAGCCACCACCTTGTGTAAACCAAATAAAAAAAAAAAATCTGTCGTTATCAGTGAAGTCTGACCCACAGCAACTCTAGAGGACAGAGTAGGAAGGTCTTACAAGATTTATAAGGGGTGGCTGGTGGATTTGAACTGCCCATTTTTTTGGTTAGCAACTGAGCTCTTCACCACTTTCCCCCGGAACTCCAACAATTCTCCAGTTCCTGACACCGTAATTAGTTAGCTTTTCCTTGGATTTCATAAAAATAAATTCACATATTTTCTTTAATATCTGCTTTTGCACTCATCGTTGCTTTTGAGATTCAGCCATGCCTCTTCATCACCTGCAGTTATGCCTTTTTATTGCTGAATCGTTTGTACAAGGTCTGGAAAAAGTACTACATACCTCATTGCTGAATATCATTACTGTCACTTTCAAAATACTCCCCTTGGGAAGCTATGCACTGACGCCATTACCTAGTCAACCTTTCAAAGCAATTTCGGACCTCTTTCTGGAATGGCCATTGTCCACAGTGACATGGTGGCAAGTGCCGAACTTAACTGTATCCTTGTCTGTTTGGGAGTTTTTAGCTAGTAAACAAATAACTTTGTTGGAATACCCTCCCTATGTCTCTGGCCCCCAGTGACTTTTTTCTTTACCGCAAAATAAAGGAAATGTTGAAAAGAAGGCTTTTTGATGATATTCAGGACATCAGGACAATACAATGACAGCTCTGACGACCACTTCAGAAAGAGAGTTCCAAAATTGCTTTGAAGGGTGGACTAGGAGCTGGAGTCTGTGCTTCCCTCCCTGAGGGGAATACTTCAAAGGTGACCGTAGTGACATCCAGCAATGAGATATGTAGCACTTAGAGCAACCAAGTTCACTGACTTAATTGTCTGACTTAACTGTCTGACCCCATGTGTATATAATCCAAAGTTTTTGTCACTGCCATCCTCTGTAGACAATTGAGTTCTTTCAAATCATAGGCTATGAACAAAGTTTCTGTGAACGTTCTAATTAAAGTTACTTTTTGGATATATGTTTTTGTTTCTCTTGGCTACACACTTGCAATTAGGGTTACTAGGCCATAAAGTAGATGTATTTTTAAATTTATAAGAACTCACTATTGAACTTTCCAAAGTGACTGAACCATTTAAAATTTTGAACTGCAAGTATGGAGTGTCAAGTTGCTCCACTGGCATGCCAACATTTGGTATTGTCACTCTTTCTAATAACAGCAGTTTTCCTGACTGTGAAATGATAATTCATTGTGGATTTACCGCCCTTCTCTGATGACTATTGATGCTGACCATCCTTTTACGAACTTACTGTTGAGTTGTATGTCTCCTTTTCTGTAGTGTCGGTTCAATTATGTTTATTTTGTCACTTGATTACTGTAAGAGAGAGAGAGAAATGACTTAGTCATCTAGTGCTGCTTTTACAGAAATACCACAGGTGAATGGCTTTTAAAAGATAAATTTATTTATCGTAGTCCAATAAGCTGAAAGTCCAAATTCAGGGTGTCAGCTCTAGGGGAAGGTCTCCTCAGTTCCGGAGGAAGGTTCTTGTCACCGGTCTTCCCCTGGACTGAAATCTTCTGAGGCAGATGGGCCTGGTCCTTTCAAAGGACCATTTCAGCTCCCAGCACTGCTTTGTTTCTTGATGATATGAGGTCCCCACATCTCTCTGCTAACTTTTTTTCTTTGTATCCCAGAGACTGCCTCAAGGGACAAAACAATCCTACACGTTGAGTCCTGCCCTGCCCCTGCCAACTCAATTTCTGCCCATTCTCTCTCAGTAGTGTCACAGAGGCAGGGTTTACAGCACACAGGGTACGAGGAATCATGGCCCAGCCACATTTCTACACATATTTTTGCAGAACACAATCCAATCCATGACAACAGATCCTAAAGTTCCCATTCAGTCTATAACTTGTCTATTTTTTTATGTATTTTAACAATCAGTAGTTTTTGATTTTGAAACTCAATTCGTAGTGCAGTGATTAAGAGCTACGGCGGCTAACTGAAAGGTCAACAGTTTGAATCCACCAGCTGCATCTGGGAAACCCTATGGGAAAAATTCTGCTCTGTTACATAGGGTCTCTATGTGTCAGAATCAACTCAAAGACAAGGATTATAATAGGTTTATAGAAAACATAGTCTTTTGTTTTCTTTCATCTTCTGTTTTCTTCTAGAAGCTTTGTATTTCCAGGTATTGTATTTTTAATCTGTGGTCTAACAGAAGTAGACTCAAATTGTTTTCCTTGTGAGTATTCAGGCTCTCTAAGATCACTGGACAACTTTCTTTTCCTTCTTGGTTGCATTGGTCTCTTTGTCAAAAATCAATTTAGGATACATTTGAGACTATTTCAGCACATTGTATCTGTGTCTTCCAGCAGTTTGTTTACCCTTACACCTATCTTGTACTCCCTTGTTTAATATAGCTTCATAATAACCCTTGAAATGAGGCAGTGTAATCCCTGTAAATTTGTTCTTCCTTTTCAAGATTATTTTTACTGTTCTATATCAGATGAAATCAACCATGGTATTATGGAGGGAAAAAACAAATATTTAAAACTATAAATATTTTATTTCCTGAAATAAAGAAACAATATTGGGGGGAAAAAAAACTGTCCCAGAATGGTTAGCCCTGGAATATACCCTAGTAAAAATATAATACTTTAAAGACAAATTCCCACAGACCTGTAGGTAAATATATATAATATTTTTATATAACACACACACACACACACAATACAAAGACAAAAACAAATCAACCTAATATTTTTTTCGGTAGCAGCACAGAAAGCTTCAGTTTGTTGTGAACTGCGTCCTCTGGTGAGCCTTGGAGTTTCTGTGGCGTCCCGCCTCACCCCACCCACCCACCGCCCTGGCTTGTTGCTATGGAAACGGAAATGGATGTGGCTTCTCAGTAAAACCTGGCTTCTGTTTGCCATTTATTTCTTGAAATTTCCAATTTAATTTGCTTTTTAAACTCTCAATATGCTGTACTTTATTTACTTATTTTGGCCAACGCTTCAAAGCATTTCAAAGAATATTTTCAATCTTTTATCCAAAGTGTATTTGTTTTCAGTGAGAGAGTCGGTCAAGTTATCGAATACACAAGCGGAGGAGAGCTCGATTGTTCCTACCTCCTCCCGGCATGGAACATTTATATGCTTCTCTGTCACGTGAATCCTCACATTAATTCAGTCTTAGGTTTGTAGAGTAATTTATTTAATAATCGGCACCCTGGCCCGTAGGGTCTCCAGGAGTCAGATCCGACTCGAGGGCACTTGGCTTGGACCCAGCCTTTTGTCCTAGTTTCTCAGTCTTCACACGCCCGGCTGAAGCTCCTTCACTCGTTAAGTTCTTCAAAATGGTTCTTGGAAACAACATTTCCAGATTTTTTTTGTTACATATTTAAAATCCTGCAGCCTTTAAGTGCCAGTTTTCCAGGATGTGCAATCTGCATTACACTTGCTTGTCTGAAGACTTTTGTAGATTTTGCTTCCTGCAGCTTTCTGCTCGGCCCCCCACCCCCAGCCTCCACTTATTTAATAACGGCTAGTTACATTGTTGAACAAAATATCCTTGGTCAACTGACGTGCTTCCAGTGGAGCTGGGTGGATATAACTGCTACAAACATTTTTAGAGGAAAACCCCCACATACCTGGAAAGAAAGGTCTCCAGCAACATTTGTTTTCTTCCTTATACATTTATGTCTTTTTGATTAATAAGCACGTTATTATAGTAACTAAAATACAGAAGAATTTTACTTTCATCTGAATAATAAAGTTGCTTTTCCCTGATGTCATGGTAAACTGAATTCTGTTAATTTTAAGATTACCAAGGAAACCATGAAGTTAGTAGAACTTGGGTTCTAGAATCTCAGGCAAGTCAGTGAGTGACGGTATACTCATTTTGGAGCTAAAGACATTTACTATTAACTACTAAGTCTGCATTAATCAATCCAGAGATTGGCAATATTACAAATTAAAGTTCAACAGAAAGTTTTGGAATGAAGAAGAGACTGAAATACACGAAAAGAATACCAGATAACATTTGAAAAAAAAAAGGAGAATAAAAAAGAGAAAGTTCAGTGACGAGGAAAGAAGTGCGCGTACAGTTTTTGGTTAGCATCTCTTTCTCCTATACTAGTCTGCCTTTTCCATGTCCATTTTCTTAGCCAATCTCAATACTATCAACATTTCCCACTTCATAGTTTTTTGTTTTCTTGGTGCAAGGTGGCAGGAGGCACTCTGCTGGGCATTGATGTTTCATAGCACACTTAGCTGCTACCAGGATGTACTAGATATTAGAAAGACTTTACCCAAGTGACAGCCACCCAAACTGTGTACAGACATTGTTAAATGTTCCCAAGAGGTGGTAAAACTGCCCCTAGTTGAGGATTACTATCTAAGCTTTTTTTATAATTATGTCCATCAGTTAAGCTAGATCACTGTTTACTTGTGCCCAAAGTTCCTTATTTGTTCTTCTATATTAGCTTAAAATTTCAGATAATATTTTAATTAAGCAATTCGTCATTACCATACTGGTTTTGGTGTGGTTTCTTTCTTTATTCTTAATTTTCCCTGAATTTTTTCAGCAAATATCCCTTTGTAGTAGCACTGTCTTTGCTTTGTTCAGCTGACAGAGGGTCCCTTTGAGTTAAAACCAACTTAACAGCATCAAGCAATAACAGTAGCAGTTCACCGGAGTTTGAAAATAATATCAAGTCAGTGGTCTCTTCTCTAAGAACATGAATCTTAGATTAGGAACTTCTGACAAAATGAATAGACATCTGCCGCTCCATATATATTAAGAATGATGACAATAGGTAACATAATATCTAGAAATAGAAGTTATCATTTTTATTATTTCCATGTACATCTTTTGTATTCAGACTCAATTTCAGAATATTAGAGAAGTCTGCTGTTTTATTCATTTCCAGGTGATGGAAAGTCAATTCAAAATTCAGGAATCATAACTTCAATCCACTTCTTTAGGTTCCTAGAAGAAAAGTCAGCATTGCATTGAGGATGGAAGATGGTCATCCCAGAGAAAAAAGAATTCCCAAACCAAAAAAGAAAATCCATGCATCATCAATCCATTCTGTGTATCTGAGATGTATTGGTCATGGAATAAATTCTCTCTCATACTATTATAATAAATATATTCTTTTTAGGTAAATAGTAACCCTGGGATTTTTCTTATATTTCATTTATATATATTTATTCTTGATACTGGTAGAAATCTATTTTTCTCAAAATCTAGCCGTATAACCTCATCAAATGAAATAAAAGACCAACACTCAGTACATGCAAAGTGCTCCAGTACTTTAATGGATAGACTTCCCAAGTTGGACTGAAAAATTAATCTGAGTAAATAAATAAACCTCATAAATTCAAATCTACCTTTTACTTTTTGAACCATGGTCAGTAACTGGGTTCTTAGTGTCAGGGAATAGGAAATTTATTACTAAAAATAACTGACTAGAGTATCAAGGAAATCAATACTTCTAGGTCTTTGCTATCTGCACTAAAAAAATAAATAAATGGCATAGGAAAAAGAACTCTGAATGATAGTACTAACAAAATTTGCATCCTACTAATTTGGCTTTAACATAAGGAGCAGAAAATACATGAAAGTGGCAAAGGACATAACAGTTTGCTTTCTTTGTTTTTATGCACACAGCTGAATGTCTACCAATCCCAGCCAACTGGAATCCCTTCTTTGCAAGACTGCTTTGACTCAGGAAGATCTAGGGAAAGAATGGCTAGGAAAACCTTGAGCTTGTTGGAAACCACCTCTGAAAAAGAAAAGGGCCTTGGGGAGCAACCAAATGACACTTCACTGTGAGCTCACAAAAATTGTTTTCAGAAAGTGGCCGAATCTTAAGACCTGTTACCAATGCTGTTGAGCAGCTACCACCTGAGATAGGAGTTGAAATTACACATATACATGAGTCCTCACTTTCCATGATTAACTCTAAAATGAGGAAGAGATAAAAGAAAAATAGATAAACTATTCTTCCAGATTTCCCTAATACCATTTTCCCGGACCAAGATTAAGACACAACACTAAGCTTGATTACCTGAAGCTGGTCACATTCGCATGCTGGCTCGCTTACTTCTTCACGTTGGTTGTGGGCATATTGCTCACATCTTACTTCTTTATTGTATCTCAATATACTCTTCTCACAGAACCTTTCCAAGGGTATTTACTTAAACAATTACTGAAAATATGTGTTTTAGTACATCGTTGTTACATCTGAAATTCTAATAATGATCTGCCAGGGAATTCAATGTAGGTGCAAGTAAATTTAGCCACGTTTTAATGTCTGTGTTTTTTTACCAAAGAGGGGAAATAATATAGTGATATTTTAAGATCACGAATGAAAGGAGGTAGCGAAAGCAGCATTATTACTGCTGCAAATGTTTCCTACTTTGGGACAATAATGCTCAAGAGAATTATGAACTGTACCATTTATCTTTCACTTCTCTTTCCATAAAATGTATCTGTTGACTAGCTTCCTCATGGCTGTCTTTACTTCCTTGTTTCTCAAGGTGTAGATGATGGGATTAAGCAAAGGGAAGATCACCGTATGGAACACAGACACCACTTTGTCTAAGGAAAAAGAGTCAAATGGGCGAGCATAGATGTAGATAGATGGCCCAAACATCAACACCACAATGGTGATGTGGGAATAGCAGGTGGACACGGCCCGGCTGGTGTTCTCACCTGAGCCTGAGTGCTTCCTGAGCATGGATAAGAGGAAGGCGTAGGACACTAGGAGAGCAAGGAAGCACACCACGGAGATCAGACCACTGCTGAAGATCATCACTAGTTCTTCCGGGAAAGTGTTGGCACAGGCAATTCGAACAACCTGGGTGATGTCACAGAAGTAACTGTCTAACTCATTGGGCCCACAGAAGGGAAGTCGAACAATGAGAGCCACCTGTATTGCAGAGTGGATGAAACCACCCATCCAGGAGAGAGCCACCAGAATACAGCAGAGACGTCGATTCATGATGGTAGCATAGTGGAGAGGGCGGCAGATAGCAGCATAGCGGTCAAAAGCCATCACTGTGAGCAGGAACATCTCTGAGGCCCCAACAAAGTGCAAAAAGAAGAGCTGTGCAATGCATCCTTCAAAAGATATTATCTTTCTTTCCACAAAGAAGTCTACTAACATTTTAGGGGCTGTGATGGAAGAGTACCAAATATCAAGGAAGGCCAGATTAGCCAACAGGAAATACATGGGTGAGGTCAGATGGGGATCAAGCCTGATGGTACAAATGATGAGAACATTTCCTGGAAGGATGAATAAGTAGAAGGACAGAAATACAACAAAAAGGACCAGTTGCACCTCCCGAGTCTGGGATAGTCCAGTGAGAACAAACTCTGTCACCCTGGTATAATTTGTAGGTTCCATTTCTTCACTTTACTTTTTTCATAATAATAGCTATGGAAAAAAATAAAGAAGCAATAATTACTCTAAGCAGCATTTAGCAACCCCTCACCACTGAGTCAATTTCAACTATGAAGACCCCATATGAAACAAAGTAGAACTGCTCCATAGGGTTTTCTTGACTATAACGTTCCAGAAGCAGGTTGCCAAGACTTTTTTCCCCTGGCTTAGCTGGGTGAGTTTGAAGAATCATCAACATTCAGGTTAGTAGTCAAAAAATAAAAAATTGCTTGTACCACCAGGAGACCTAGCATTTGACAAGGGTTATATTAAAGTTTCCAAAGTCATCCAACATTCTTCATCATTAAGAGATAACTTCAATGTACATTTCTTTGCCCCATTTTATGTCTGATAAAGTGAAATAAGGAGAGCATGCAATGATTCTATTTATTAGAAACATTGAAGCCATATGAAATGTGTCACATATTTGAAATGCAAATCTCAACTTCTTAATGCTGTAAAATTTTATTATTTATGAAACTCAGCAATGCAGTAATTCTTCCTACAGCATCTGCCCTAGCAAGCAGTGTGTGCAGCTACTTCAAAGTTTAACCAAATTTTAGACTGTATATCTGCAATAAAACCTCTTCTCTCTAGGTGCAGTGTTTCATTCTGTTGTTCATAAGAGTCACTATGAGTTTTAAATGACTTGACATCAACTAACAACAGCAACATGAGAAAGAAAAAGACTCGACACTTGGCTTGGCTTTGGCTCAAAAAGATAGATCACCACAGTGTCTGAAACAATGGGTTTAAACATATCTATTAGTGTGAAAAGGGGTACAACTAAAAGATTCCTTAGAAGCGACAGATGACAAGACTACTCTCAGATACTTTGGACATGTTATCAGGAGAGATCAGTCCCTGGAGAAGGACATCACACTTCATAAAGTATAAGATCAGCCAAAAAGAGGACTTTCAGTGAAATGGATTGACACAGTGGCTGCAATCACGAGCTCAAAGACAGCAACATTTGTGAAGATGGTGCAGCACTGGATAGTATTTTGCTCTGCTGTGCATAAGGTTGCCAGGAGTTGGAACCAAATGAGTGGCCCCTGACAACAACAACTATTGTGAGAAGGATCCCTGGTGGTGCAGTGGTGAAAAGTTCAGCTGTTAGCCTAAAGGTCGGCTGCTCCACAAGAGTAAGATGTGACAGTCTGCTTCCTTCAAGTTTTACAGCCTAAGACAACCTGTGGGCGGAGTTCTGCTCTGTCCTGTAGAGTCACTATCAGTCAGAATCAACTTGATGGCAATGGATTTGGTTTGGTTTACCATCGTGAGGACAAGGCAGCACTGGCCGCTGTTTTGTTCTGTTGTACACAAGGTCAGCATGAGTCAGAGGACTCCAACAACAGCATGCTAAACTGGCAGCAATTTTACCTTAGAAGTAGAGAACAGTAAGTACAAGGGACCTGTGGCAGGAAAAAGCTTTAGAAACTGTTAGAGGAACTGAGATTCACAGCAGTATGACCGTAGAACCAAGAGATAGCCAAATACAAAGTAATTTAGCTCACATAAGAAAATTGGACTTTCATAGTTTTCAGTGTTTTAGAATAAAATCCAGAGGAGTAGCTTAACAAGATTTGCAGTTGAGAAATATCACTCTGTTTATTATGTGCAAAATAAATTGGAGTGAGACAGTTTTGCAGGAATAAAATGTGATGGCTTGCATTAAAGACAGAGCAGTTAACTATTTAGAGAAATGAACAGTTGGTTTAGACATATTTAGGAGGTGTAACAGGCAGAATTCGGTGTTAGGTTGCATATTGTAGTTTTCATACAAGTCAGCTGGAACATGAACTCCAAATGGGATTTTTTTTTTTTTTTTTTTTTTAGTTTACATTGTCTTTGTTATGTTTTCATGTCCAGTATGATGTTTCTCCAGGACATTTTAGGTATGCAATAAAACTTGACTCAATCTGCTATACATTATAGGCATGCCTTGCCCCAGCAAGAGAAAGGTTAGGAACTGTGCCAAGAAAAATCAGGACAAGGAATTACATTTACAGAGTGTTCTTGGAAGAGATGAGCCAACCATGTCGACTAAGGGTATTTCTTTCCAATACTTCCAGTAAAGCGGGACCATCTAAGGCTCTTAGATCAGCTGGATAAGCTGGTCTTCGAGTTCTGGATGCTAACTTGCGTCTCTTTAAAAACACGAAGAGAATTCCCATTCTGTGCTTGATCTGCAGGGATATGCCGTCTAGAGGATGGCTGTGGAGATGCCTAAGTGCACAGGTCCTCCCTGCAGGTGCGTGAACTGTGAACTCTCCTTAGGGGAACCAGTGCTTTGGCAAAAACAAAAATGTGTTTAGAAATACATCCTTAATAAGAATACAGTGCTCATCCATGTGTCTAAACAAGCTCTGAGCACTCATAAGGAAAACCGTTTTCTTACCAATTTGAGGATTCTATATCAAGGCTATCAAACATGACCCTGAAATAGTAAAAGATTCAAAAAACTGAGAGATACAAGGTTATGTTCATACAAGAGGCTTTTAAAAATGTTAAGTATGATTCATACTTAGCCTGGCTCCTCTTGATAATCAAACAAATTCACAACTGAGTGAAATGCTTTCAGAACATACATCTCAGGAAGAGAAATTAAGCTAAGGATAAGAGGATGGGAAAATAGAAGGAAAATAATGAAGGAAAAGGAAGAGGTAACAGCTTTGCATTTTTTCTGAGAATGAAAACTGCCTCTTATGGAGATTGTGCCTCTAAGGACTATATTGCCATCAATGGATATTCATTCAAATGAAAATAGAAAGCATAGTTTTAAAAGATAAAATAGATTTAAAATGGATTTCTTAAAGCGGTGATTCATTAAAAATCCTTCCCCACATAGTGAAGATACGTTTTAGTCTTTCAACCTAGCTGATCACGGACTCGTAGTGAAAGCTGTGGGGAGTGTTAGCCTTGCGAGGCTCTGGAAAAGATCAGAGCAAACACCGACAGATGACAACTGGGTTGTCAGGGAAATAGGAAGTAATGGTGAGTGCAACAGGAAAGTGTTAGATGTCTGAAAAATACTAGTGTCTACGAGGTTGATGTCCAGAGACGCTCCTGTCCCAGTAATTTGTTTGTTAGAGCACTAAGTATTAAAAAAAAAAAAAAAATTCTTAAAACGGTAGGGAAAGGAATCACACAGCAGTTAGTCTTTTAAGACTTTTGTTTTACTTTTACAGTGTGTAGATTTTTCGTACAGATATGCACATATTTAATTTTTTTAAATTTCCTTCAAGACTTCCTAAAGAATTGAATTTTCTGAAAGTATGTGATATTTGTTTTGCTTGTATGGAGAAGCTCTGAGCACGAATTGAGGGACTTGGGTGATAATCACAGCTCAGCCATCAAAACCTTTGTGCTGTTGAGATCACTCACATTTTCTCTGCAGTGATTTCCTTCTAGTAAGTTGACAGATTTTTTTCACTAAAATTTTAAGAAATTTGCTAACTCTGAAATTTTGATTCTATGAAAACAAAGGTAGATTGAGAGCAAACATCACAATAAGGTAAATTAAGAACCATGTGTGTGAGATTGTGGAGAAACAAAAACATAATTATTGTGGAATATGTGCAATCCGCAAGACAAATAAGTTGAATTGATAATTTCCTCCTTTAAAAAAATCAGGCTCATCTATCTTATTCTGTTAAATGTTGAAGAGATAGCTTATGAAAACATCCTCACCCTATGGGTGGTTATATAAAGACCCATTAGGGTCACTCTGAGTCAGAGTCAATCCCATGGCAGTGGGTTTGGTTTGGTTTGGGCTTGAGACCCAGGACCTCAGAAATACATCAGTAGCAGAAAATATCAAGATGCACTAATTATCTTGACTTTGTATACAATTGTTGCCCACAGTTGACTAGACAAGAACAAAGCATTAGGATCAGAGAAGCGCTGATCTTGGCAGCAGGGCGTTTTGAGCATCAGTTGCTATTTGAGTGTTTCTTTTGCAGCAGACTGAGATGTGGAGCAAGAGTGCCTTGATTCTAACCATGGATAAACCACACCCTACGTGTGTGTAACCACAGGTAGGTAACACACCCAACTCTGTTTCTATCTCCCTCCTGCATAAATAGGGATGATAGTAGTACCTACCTCCACAAGATTTTTGAAAAGATTAATAAGACAATGCATGTAAAGTTTAAAAAGTTACTTGATACATAGCATACACTTAATGAATTATTGATATCATAGAGATTCCCCTTAACTCTTACAAACTAGAGAGTCGAATACGGAACCTATCATCCAAACCAGTCTCCACAATCTCCACAATATTGCATCTTAACATCTGTTTACACTCCCCACTACTCTTCTTGGGTGTGGGAGACAAAGAATAGTTCCAGGAAACAGCCTCAAGAAGAGGACGAGAACATCTGCTTTGTAAACACCAACATCTACTGCCATTTTTCTTGGAAGCACAGTTCTAGGTAGCTGCTTCTAAGTCACTGTTATTAAAACCTCCAGCCACTCTCACAGACCCTCCTTTCCTAAGTTTGTGCAGTTTTACTTAGGTTGTAGCAAAATAACTACAGGAATGTCATTTGGACTCCCTGAGTACTCTGTTCACATCTCCAACAAAAACTTTATTCACTGAATTGGAATTCTTCAGTTTATACTTTGACCAAAATATAACAGAAACTCTGAGAACCTTGAGATCTTGGAGTGTGACTCCTTTATCTTTGCATACTCAGTGACTAAGGCACTCCTAGCTCACTATCAGGTTTCAGTATATGTTTACCAAATCAATGAATGGAGAAATAAATGGGTTTTTAAATTACCAAATAAATAAATTACTTGGAAACAAGAATATTCAAAGACTTCCGAGTCTACTTTTAATTGTTGTGTGAGTTAAAGCTAGTATTTCCTGACTGTGTTTCATAGTTCCTGATTTTATTTCCCAGTATCATCTTTATAAATTTGTTAATTCTTTTTATTGTGGTTAGTGTACATATATGACTATGTATATATATATATATACATATATTGAAATTTTCCATTTCAACATATTTACGTGTACAATTCAGTAACATTAATTAGACTCATTGTGTTGTACAACCGTACCCACTATCCATTTGAACTCCCTTTTTAAAATGTCTGTTTCATCCACTTTAATTTCAAGGAAGTATTTCTTTGCTTTTATGATTCTTTTTTCTTCTCTTTTCTTTCAAAGTATATGCTACTACCTACTCCTGTCCCTTCAGGATGAACCATCTCAGGTCCCATCAACCCTGTCTTCTAAATGTGTCCATCCTGAAGACCCATTAAAAGAAATACTGAAGATCTTGGGGGTTTCCTGTCTTCCTTTCAAGAATGACAAGATTCAAACTTTTGGAAGCTTATTTTAATGATTTTGCATTCTCTGGAGATCCATAAATAAAAACAGTCTTTTCTGCTTGAGAATAAGAACGGTTCTTTCTAAAAGTATGAGATGATCAAGAAGTCTTGTTAACACCCTGTTTACCCTTTGGGTTTAAAATGCTTGAGATCAGAGTTTGTTCACTGACTCCATCACTAATACCAGCTCTGCAAGATTATTGTGTTTCCTGAAGTCCTTATTTAAGGCATTCAGCTTCTTACCACTCTATTTTCTATTTAGCATAGCTATTCTTGTTATTATACCCATCCCCTTGTCTCAGAAATAGAGTTGCTATGTGCATGTTATAAAACCATTCTTCCACCTACCAATTATTGTGCCAGTCTTGGTGCAATCAAGGACTACAGAGAAGGGATGGAAGATGCCAAGTCTTCCCCCATCCACAACAGAAGGTTTTATCTCCTACCTTTTTGTATGTATAAATCCCTCCTAAGCTAACTAGCACTGTGGGTTGTAACTAAGAAAATCAGTACTCTAGAGGCCTTGGGCAGCCAGGCAGGAATCAAAGCCATGAGGGAGTAATTTAAAAAGTTTATGTATGTCTCATCCAAGAAGTACAGAAACACAACTTTTGAGATGTTCAAAAGAAGTACTGGCAATTATTACCCTTGGAAGGTTTGTGAGTAGAAAATGTAATGGTGATATACCGTCTATCTTGTGTGCTGCCTGTTCTACTGTCTCAAAGGGCTGTGTCACTTACAGAAGCTGAATCCTTAGGAAAATAGATACATGTACAAGTCCTGTGTTAATAACGGGTAATTTACTTGATGAGATTACCTAAAGATGCAAGAGGTTCAACTGATTAAGTTTCTCATAATACACTGTCATTCTCCAAGATCTGTGTGTTTTCTCTACAGGATAAACAGGTAAGTTGAACAGGGACATAGTGGGAATTCCCATGCTCACATCCTTCGAGTCCTTGGTGGTAGCAGTAATCTCTGTAATCCCTCCTAAAATGCAACACTGCATTGTAGGCATGGTTCTAATGGCCTCAGCTTGGCTTTTCCAACTACAGTTGAACTTATTATACTTGTCAGGGATCCAATGTGATGATTCTGCCTACGCATTCTGAAACTAGTAAAATCACTGCAGGATGGGTTTAGGAACACTTGGGACCTACTATGTGCTGTACCTGAGCTAAGACTTGTTTAATAACCTGATCCCCACATGCCCCAGTCTGACTAGGGGGCCGTGTTGACATTTCAGGCCTCCTGGAATTAGTGGCAATTCAGAGTGTCTTCAGTGATCCCCCAGAAGTCTGGTTATCTCCTTTTCCCCAATGAACAGTCACTCTCCTAAAAGGGAAGGCTGTGAGAAGATTAAGAACATAAATTTTTGGCAGTGTAAAGGGGACCATCCTCAAGGGGACCTGACCTTCTCTTCATTCAGGGGGTTGTGGATCTGTACACTAGTTTCAATCTGGGAATTTGCTGAGAGACCATGAATCTCTGTTATGAGGATTCAACTTAAACTATCATTCAGTTGACCTGGAATCGATCCACTAGTACAGATCAAGTAAACATTAGCTATCCCATTTATTTGATTTCTAGGGACACCATGACTAAGCAGCCAAGGCCGTAAGTCCACACAAGTCAGACTATTTTGATTACTGCTTTAACCCTACTGTCCACTACTATAATCATGCCCACCTTGTCTTTGGCAATTGAATGACAACACTTGGCCCCTACCAATACAGGCATAGTTAGCCCCATTGTAACTCACTGTTGTTGAGTTGATGCTCCTCAAAGTGTCCCTACAGAACAGAGTAGAACTACCTCACAGGATTTCCAAGAAGAAGTTGGTAGATTGAAACTGTCGACCTTTTGATTAGTAGCTAAATTCTTAACCACTTCACTACCAGGGCTCCTCATTGTACTTAAGTATCTTTATTAAGTTAGGAAAGTTCTTACTGTCAAATCTGACTTACATAAAATACTAATCACAGCAGTCTTCAAGAATGCTGGAACTCCCTTCACAAATTTTTTCGTCAACATTGTGTTAAAAGATGTGTCCTCCAATCACTCCATGTGGGGGTCTATAGGTCTAACCTGATAAATTCACTCTTACATGCCGGTATCCTGAAACCTATGGGCTTCTTCTTCTACAGTATGGCAAGGCAATTCTGACACTTCTACTTGATTTATTGTGGGCCACTGTGTGATCCACACTTTAGCAAAAGAACAAAATAAACTGTTAAATCTTTTCCTATCCTCTTGAGCTGAAGCATTAGACAAAAATCTGTGCTTAGTGGTCCCCTACCAAGAAATTCAGATTGATTAACTTTCTGTTCTTTGCATCACTTTCCCACAACCTTAATAGTCATTCCCACGCATGTTCCCTATGTTCCTGTTTGTACTAGAAAACACAAACAGTTCTTTTGGCAAGTGGTATACTTTCTCGGGGCCACACTTTGTACTTCACTTTCAGGGCTAATTAGGACTTAAGCATAGTTGTAGATCTAGAAGCAAAAATGGATGGTGGTGATGTGTGCTGAGACCACTAGGCTATGTCTTGTAAGGCATCTGCCTCAGGCAATGCCCCAGGGAATGACTCAGCCTTTTCCAAAGGGGAATGACTCAGTCAAAGTCTCTTCAGACACAGCTGGGTTAATCTCATTAGATGGGAGCAGAGAAGCTGCTTTACTGGGGATGGTGATTTAGAATAATCTCTTCAGATGAGAGTGAGAGGGCTACTGACTCAATGGATTTTAAGGGCTCTCAGCATTACCAGCTTCCTAATTGTCTTCTGTATGTCTCCCTCCCAAGTTTCAGGATCCCATTTCTTCCAAGTCAATGCCTTCATTTTAACTTGAGTTGCCATTTAAGGTAGAGAATTGAGTTAACATTGTAATTTAGCCACTCTTACTGTTAAGATTTGGGGTTTGCTTATCAGTGATATCAGCCATGTTACTACAAGAAATAAGACTTTTTTCAAAGCACATGTAGAAACTTTGAACTCACCTTTTTCTTTCATTACTTTGTCTAGGCAAAGCAGGGCCAACTAGTCAGCTTCTGTACACTTCTCATTCCAACAACATTGTAGAACAGCATAAAACATACAGTTACCCAGAGCCTTGCCTATTGGTGGTGATATTTTATGTATTCTTATTGTCGTCCCACACTGTGGAGTAGTAGTACCCTCTTTACTATTGGGAGCTGAATTATCTACATCTTTAATAGTTATCAGACTTGAGAACCAATTTAGAAAATTTATCCTTAAAATTTTGTTTCCCTAGGACCACACTTGGCAGCAAATGTCTTAGGCTGGGTTCTCTAGAGAAGCAAAACCAGTAAAACATATATACATATGCTTATACATATAAATTCACCATCAAGATGATTCTGACTCACAGTAACCCTATAGAATGAAGTAGTACTGCCCCATAGGGTTTCTAAGAGTAGCTGGTGGATTCAAACTGCCAACATTTTGTTTAGCAATTGTAGGGCTTAACCACTCTACTACCAGAGCTCTTTCCATATAGAGATTTATATCAAAGAAATGGCTCACTTGGTTGTAAAAGCTGTAAAGTCCCAAGTCTTGACACACATAGCTTTAGGGGCTGGCAAACTCAAGATAGATATGCCAAACAGCAGCCCCCTGGCTCATAAGATGCAAAGATCAACATACCTCAAGACTGACAGGTAAGATGGCAGGCCTCTGACAGGTTATAGAGGCAGATGAATCCTAAGATTCACAAGTAAACTACAAGCTCAGGTCCCAAGAATCAGAGATGAGATGAAGATCTGGAGTAAGAAATTGCTAGTGAGCTTTGTTAGAGTCCACATGTATTAGATGCAAGCTGCAATGCTAAAGAAACTCCCTTTCAGCTGTTTCTCTGCTTATGGCAGATCTAATCAAGGAATGGTTATCTGATCTCATTATACAGGCAATTACACCATTACATAGCTGCTAAACTACATCATAATTGCCAAGCCACTGTGAGTTATGGTCCACCCAAATTGGCACATGCATTAGTCAAATAGGTGCTGCTGTAACAGAAATATCACAGTGAATGACTTTAACAAAGAGAAATTTATTCTTTTACAGTCTAGGAGGCTAGAAGTACAAATTCAGGGTGCTGACTCCAGGGGAAAGCTTTCTGTCTGTATCAGTTCAGGGGGAAGGTCCATGTCATGAACCTTCCCATGAACAATGAGTTTCTCAGCACAAAGATTGAGTCCAAAGAAGGTGTTCGCTGATGGCACTATTTTCTTTGTGGTGTGAGTTTCCCTGTCTCTGTTTACTTCTCTGTTTTATATCTCAAAAGAGACTGATTTAAAACAAAGTCTAATCATGTAGATTGAGTCCTGCCAAATTATCATAACTCCGTTTACTCCCGCCTCATTAAGATCAACGAGGCAGAATTTATGATATATAGGAAAATCAGACTCCAAAACAACACAGCCTACAGTCACACAATACTAAAAATCAGAGCCTAGCCAAACTGACACATATTTGGGGGAACACAATTCAATACAAAATAATTCAATCCTTAACCATAGCAGATAACTATAAACCAACCAGGAGAACTTTAAAGAGGAAATCAAGAAAACAATATCATTTGTAATAGCTCCTAAAAAGCTAAAATACTTGGGAATAAACTTAACTGAGGACATAAAAGATGTGGACCAAGGAAACTACAAAACACTATTGCAACAAAGTGAAAGAGATCTATACAAACAGAAAAACATTAACTGTCAATACTACTAAAAGCGATCTGCAGATATAATGCATTCCAGCCGACTCGATGGCACTTGGCAATCCAAATACCAACAGCATTCTTTAACAAGATGGAAAAGCTAATCACTAACTTTCTGTGAAAAGAAAAGGCCCTGGATAAGTAAAGCATTTCTGAAGAAAAAGAAGAAAGTAGAAGGTCTCACACTACTTGAATCAGAACCTACTATACAGCTGTGGTAGTCAAAACAACCTGGTACTGGTTGAATGACAGACACATAGGCCAATGGAACAGAATCAATAACCCAGCTGTAAATCCACCCACCCAGGGTCAGCTGATCTTCGATAAAAGACCAAAATCCACTAGATGAGGGAAAAGGCAGTTACTTTAAGAAACACTGCTGGCAAAACTGGATGTACATCTGTAAAAATATAAAAGAAGACTCCTCATATTGTACACAAAAATTAACTAAAAATGGATCAAAGACCTAAATATAGTACCTAAAATGATAAAAATCTTGGAAGAAAAACTGGGGACATTAGGGCCTCTAATACATAGCATAAAACTAAACTCATTGCCATTGAGTCAATTGTGCTCATAAGGAAGCTGTACATGGATCAAGAGGCAAGTTGTTCAAACAGAGCAAGGGGACACTGCAGGGTTTAAAGTCAACAGTGGTGTATGTCAGTGTTGTGTCCTTTCATCATAGCTTTTCAATTGGTATGCAGAGCAAATAATCTGAGACACTGGACTATATGAAGAAGAATGAGGCATCAGGATTGGAGGAAGATTAGTTAACAATCTGTGTTACGCAGATAACACAATCTTTCTTGCGACAGTGAAGAGGATTTGAAACACTTAGTGATGAATATCAAAGATCACAGACTTCACTATGGATTGCATCTCAACATCATGAAAACAAAAGTCCTCGCAACCAGACCAGTAAACAACATCATGATAGAAAGAGAAAAGATTGAAGTTTTCAAGGGTTTCATTTTACTTGGCTCCATAATCAACACTCGTGGAAGCAGAAATCATCAAAAGATGCGTTGCATTGGGAAAATCTGCAGATAAAGACCTCTTCAAAGCGTTGAAAAGCAAAGCAGGCACCCTGAGGACTAAGGTGCACCTGACTCAAGCCGTGGTATTTTCAATCACATCTTACACATGTGAAAGCTGGATAATGAATAAGAAAGACAGAAAGAGAACTGATACCTTTAAATTGTGGTGTTGGAGAAGACTGCCAAGAACAAACAGATCTGTCCCAGAAAAAATAAAACCAGAGGGTTCCTTGGAAGCAAGGATGATGAGACTGTATTTTACATATCTTGAACATGTCAGGAGGGATCAGTTCCTGAAGAAGGACATCATGTTTGGTAGAGTAGAGGGTCAGCAAAAAAGAGAAAGACCCTCAACGAGATGTATTGACACAGTGGCTGCAACAATGGGCTTAAGCCTAAAAACGATTGTGGACACGCTACAGGACTGAGCTGTGTTTTGTTCTGTAGTACACAGGGTCACTATGAATCAGAAAGGACTCGATGGCTCCTAACAACAACATGTGCATTTGAAAGCTGAATGATGAATAAAGAAGACCAAAGAAGAACTTAAGTCTTTGACTTGGGGCATTGGGAGAGAATCTTGAATATACCATTGACTACCATAAGAATGAACAAATCTGTCTCGGAAGAAGTAACAACCAGAATACTTCTTAGAAACAAGGATAGTGAGACTATGTCCCACGTATTTCGGACATGTTATCAGGAGGGATTTCCAGTCCCTGGATTTCTAGTCCCTGGAAATGGACATCATGCTTAGTAAGAAGGTCAGCAAATAAAAGGAAGACCCTCAACAAGACAGATTGACACAGCAGTAGGCGTGGCGCAGGACCAGCGGGTGCTTCCTTCTGTTGTTCGTAAGGTCACCATGACTTGGAACCAACTCAGCAGCACCTAACCGCAACAACCCACTCCCGGTAACCACCAATATATTTTATTCTTTATGCATTTGCCTATTCCAAATATGCTCCATAAGTAGGAGTTATATAATATTTGCCCTTTTGTTTCTGACTTATTTCACATAACACTGTCAAGTTTCATCCACACCATAGCATTTATCAGAAACTTTCTCTTTACATCTGAGTTACATTTCACTTTGTGTGTACACAACATTTAACACTGTAAAGAGAACAGCTATAGGAGACAATATTCAGAAATCATATATCTGATAAGGGTTTCTTGTCGTTGCTGTTTGGTGTCATCGAGTGGGTTCCAACCCATAGCGACCCTAGGAACAACAGAATGAAATACTGCTCGGTCTTGCACCATGTCCACAATGGCTTTTATGCTTAAGTCCATTGTTGTGGCTACTATGTCTCATCCAGAGTCTTCCTCTTCTACCAAGCATGATGTCCTTCTCCAGAGACTGATCTTTCCTGACAACATGTCCAAAGTATGTAAGACACAGTGTTACCATCTTTGCTTCCAAGGACCACTCTGGTTGCGCTACCAGAACAGGTCTGTTGGTTCTTTTGGTGGTCCATCGTACATTCAGCATTCTTCTCCAACACCACAATTCAAAGACATCCATTCTTCTTCTGTCTTCTTTGTTCATAGTCCAGCTTTTGCATACATATGATGCAATTGAAAATACCACGGCTTGGATCAGGTGCGTTTTAATCTTCAAGGTGACATCCTTTCTTTTGAATGCTTTGAAGAGGTCTGTTGCAGCAGATTTTCCCAGTGCAATGCATCTTTTGATTTCTTGACTGTTGCTTCCAAGAGTACTGATTGTAGACCCAAGTAAAATGAAATCTTTGACAACCTCAATCCTTTCTCCATTGTGACAGTATTGCTTACTGGTCCAGTTGTAAGGATTTTTGTTTTCCTGATGTTGGGGTGCAATCCATACTGAAGGTTGTGGTCCTTGATCTTCATCAGTAAATGCCTCAAATCCTCTTCATTTCCAGCAAGTGGTGTCATCTATATAACACAGATTGTTAATGAGTGTTTGTCCAATCCTGATGCCTCATTCTTCTTCGTATAATCCAGTTTCTCAAATTATTTGCTCAGCGTACAGATTAAAAACATATGGTAAAAGGATACAACCTTGACACATACCTTTCCTGATTTTAAATCATGCAGTGTCCCCTTGTTCTGTTCACATGACTGCCTTTTGATCCATATACAGATTCCTTAAAAGCACAATTAGATGTTCTGGAATTCCCATTCTCCACAACGTTAGTCATAGTTTAGTATGATCCACACAGTCGAATGCTTTTGCTTAGTCGATGAAATAGAGGTTTGCTTTCAGCAAAGATTCATCTGACATCAGTGATAATAGCCCTAGTTCCATGTCCTCTTCTGAATCCAGCTTGAATTTCTGGCAGTTCCTTGTCAATATATTGTTATACTCACTTTTGAGTGATCTTGAGCAAAATTTTACTTGCATGTGATATCAGTGACATTGTTCAGTCATTTCCACATTTTGTTGGATCACCTTTCTTTGGAATGGGCACAAATGTGGACGTCTTCCAGTCAGTTGGCCAGATAGCTGTCCTCCAAATTTCTTCACATAGATGAGTGAGTACTCCAGTGCTGCATCTGTTTGTTGAAATATCTCAGTTGATATTCCATCAATTTCAGGAGCCTCATTTTCTGCCAATGCCTTCAATGCAGCTTCAACTTCTTCCTTCAGAACCATCGGCTCCTGATGATATACTATCTCTTCAAATTGCTGAACATCGACTAGTTCTTTCTATACCAGAAAGATAAGGTTTTAATATCCAGAATCTATAGAAAACTCTACAGCTAAACAAAAAAAAGACTAATTTGAAAAATGGCAAAGAACTTGAATAGATGTTTCATCAAAGGAGATATACAGATGTCCATTGGGCATGTAAAAAGACGATCAGTGTGATCAGTCATTAAGGAAATGTGTATCAGAATCACTTGAGATATCACTTCACCCCCAGAAGAATAACTGTTATCAGAAAAATGGAAAATAAAGTGCTGGTGAGGATATGGAAAAAAATTGAAACTCTTATCCATTGCTGGTGAGACTGGAAAATGAGACAGCCACTGTTGAAAAGTTTGATGGTTCCTCAAAAAGTTAAACATGGAAATATCACATGATCAAACAAATTCACTCCCAGGTATTGTGGAAAATAAAAACTGATCAACAAATCAATTACAGTTCAAAGGTTTATTGAGCAAGACAATTTTTGTCAACAGGTAGCACCCCAAAATGAAAATGTCAACAGGGGCCAAATGCACACAGAGTTGCAAAGTCCATTTAAATAAAGCCTGGATGGTTATGTATCTTTGCTTTGAATGGTTAATCATATCTAATCTGTCTTTTGGGAAAGTTAGCCACTGAACACAAAGCTGACTTATCTTGATTGGCTGAGTTTTGCTAATTTATGCTGATAAATACTGCTAAACAGACTCGTTCCAACCCATAGCAGTCTAATTCATGCTAATTCATGTTAAGGAAAAGTTGCTTATGTTTCAGTTTCCATAAACGGAATTATGACCAACTTTTGTTTGAATTTTGGCCCAGGGAAATCATGTTAACTCTTACCTCTATAAAACATTTAATAATATGCACTAAAAATGTTCATTGCAGCATTATTCATAATATCCAAAAAATGAAAACAACAATTCTTTGATTTCTTTTTTTTACTCAACTTAAAGGATATTTCTTTGACTTTATCTTTCAATATGTTTCAGGTTTTTTTAATTATATGTATGATTTTGAATTATATTTTATAGTTTTTAAAGATAATTGGTTGTCCTCTTTTTAAAGTATCCTATTCCCAATTGAGAATTGCAAATATTTTATCTCATTATTTTTAAGATGTTAATGGTTTTTGGAAGTTTCTTTTTCCTGTGTTACTGTTGATGCCACATAGTGCTTTAGGGCTTTGTAAAGTCTCACATTTTTCCTCTGTGAGAACATTCTTCAAATGCCTTATTTGTATTAAAGAATGAAGCACTAAAACTTTGACCAAAAGCTAATTAGTGAGCTTCCAGCAGGAAGGCGGCCACTTCATTTGTGATCTTCAAAGGCAGAATGTGAAAGGCTGTTATCCAATATCATTTAGATTCTTAAAGGAAGACGCCAACATGCTATTTTGTGAGGTACATGACACTGTGAGCACCTGGAAGTGAAGTGTGGAGAGAGAGGAATGAAAATGAAACAACTCCCTTCTCTCTCTTTAATCTCTCCATTGTCAGAGCTGGACCCCCTTTACCTATATCCTGGCATCCTCAAAACCCTCAAGGATTATGGGAGACGAATCTGCAGTATTTCAGATTTAGCCTTCTCACTTTGCCAAATCAGTTACCACTACTTTGTTTTCCATCTTAAGACATTTGTTGGAGTCTCTTGTCAGTATCTAATTTCTATACTATTCTCTTTGTTCTCATGATTCAAAATATTTTTATTTTCTTTTGATATATTTCAAGTTACGTTGTTGTTATTGCCTTGTGCCATGTCCACAATTGTTTTTATGCTTAAGCTCATCATTGCGGCCACTGTGTCAATCCATCTTGTGGAGGGTCTTCCTCTTTTTCACTGACCCTCCACTCTACCAAGTGTGATGTCCTTCTCCAGGGACTGAGCCCTTCCGATAACATGTCCAAAGTATGTAAAATGCAGTCTTGCCATCTTTGCTTCCAAGGAGCACTCTGGTTGTACTTCTTCCAGAACAGGTTTGTTTGTTCTTTAGGTGGTCCGTGGTACATTCAACATTCTTCTCCAACACCACAATTCAAAATCATCAATTCTTCTTCTGTCTTCTTGGTTCATTGTCCACATTTCAAGTTATAGTGTTTTATCATTTTGTTTATATCTAGTAGAGAAAAAGAAAAACTAATCTGACATTTTAATTATAGTTTGTGTATTTGTTATTTCAAAAAATGATAGAATGAATCTTTTGCAGAAGAAAATGGCTTTAAGAAAATGCAAAAAAAAATTGTTGATGACAATCACATACAGGAAAGCTGAAGAGCTCTCAAAAGTTTTATTCTTGGACTGTTTCTGACGTCGCATTGTCCATCCCCAACTGAAAATGAGATTCAACATTTTAGTTGAACCACCATATATTTTGAAGTCTCTGTTACTAACTAAAAAGAGGCAATAGATGTTGAAGTAATAAACAGAAGACTTTGTCAAGAATACCTATTGTATAGCTAACTCTGCCATTTACAAACAGAAAAGAAGTTAACATTATTTATACCCTGTTATACATTATTGATAAGTTGGTGAAATGAGTTAAAACACAATTTAAAATACAAATATTTATTTTTGATACTGCTTTACAAACTGTATACAAGCATGCCTTAGAAATATAGATAAAATATTGGATGAAATAATCAAAGAAGAGTTCTTGAAAGAGGTGAGTCATAAGACAATGTTGTTTAGCATAAAGGTGATAAGCGTATCTTCTGTGAAGTATGGCAAACAACCAGGTATTCTCCATCTTTACTAAGAGTTCCATCAAAAGAAATGTGCTCATTCCATTTTGCCCCTTCCTTTTTTAAATTGAAAATAGTTTTAACTAAAATAAGATGGTGGAAATACGTCTCCTTGACTTAGTTCAGCAGATAAGGTATTGATTCATTTCATTTACTTTAATTTATATATCCTGTGTATTGCAAAAGTTAGAAGCAAGATTTGCGTCAGTGGAAAGTATCATAGTGCTACGGGGGAAGGAAGTATTCAGATTTTCCCAAAGGGTCTTTGAAGACACTGCTTCCCACCAAAATACGTAAAATGTCTTTTTTATCTATACAGAAACCATTTTTCCATCAGTTTATACTAATCACCTTCACTGTACGCAGTGTGTATTTCTATACTTGCATCTGGTACCTTGTATTATAGTTACCTGCTTATGAATCTATTTCTTCTTCTACATGTTCTAATGTGACATTTGTGTGAAATAACTAGAGAAAGAAATAAAAAAGTGAAAGAAGGAAGGAAAGAAGAAGAAAGATGGATAAATGTAAGAAGTACATAGAGGAAGCACGGGAGAGAAAGGGATAAAAAGAGGGAATAAGTGAAAGAAAGAGGAGAGGAGGAGCAAGAATGCAGTCTCTAGCAAGTTAGACTTTCTTTTTGTAGGAGAGAAGATCTGATTCCTCATATCTTTCTAACCCTATTCAAAGTTACTGAACTTTATTTGAATATCAAGCTGAAACCAAATCCACTGTGTCATCAAGTCAATTCCTAGAGGTGGTCTAAAGCAGTTAAAAGAAAATACTGGTGACGTAGTGGTTAAGTGCTACATCTACTAACCAAAAGACTGTCAGTTCAAATTCACCAGATGCTCCTTGGAAACCCTGTGGGGCAGTTCTACTCTGACCTATAGGGTCTCTATGCATCAGAACCCACTCCACGGTGGTGAGTTAAAGTGGTTAAATAAGGTATTGAGTAGTAGCACTTGTTTTCCCCCTTCTAGAATAATGATAGGATAAACTTTTTCGGTATGGAAGGGTTTGAGTTTAGCCTTCAGTGGTGACCAACAGCAACAAAAAAGTAAGCTCACATATAGGAAACCCTGGTGGTATGGTAGTTAAGAGCTCTGGCTGCTAACCGAAAGACTGTCAATTAAAATCTCCCATGTGCTTCTTGGAAACTCTCTGGGGCAGTTCTGCCTTGTCCTATAGGATCACTATGAGTCAGAATTGCAGAAGTGACTCGAGGGTAGTATTTTTTTGTTTTCGTTTTTTGGTTAAAAGTAGAAAAATGAAATGTTTTCAAAATATGTTCTATTAAATGAAAAATATGAGACAGGTGAGTTTTAGGATTACTCCATTTTAATCTGTGGTGGTCTTTGAAAGTATCAGCTAATTCCATGAATTTGTTCTTCTAATAAACTGTCCCTTCTGTGTTTCCTTTAAGATCTTACGATTCCATAGCCGTTGCATAGCATTCTTTACATCCTCATTTCTCAGAGTATAAATGAGTGGATTTAGCATTGGGGTGATGGTAGTATAGAACACAGACACAGCCTTATCCAGGCGAAAGGTAGTTTATGGATGGAAATAAATAAAGATACATGGGACAAAGAAGAAAGTCACTACTGTCAGGTGAGATCCACAGGTAGAGAGAGCCTTGTGCCGGCTCTCTGCTGACCGCTTCCAAAGACTAAATAAAATGACTGTGTAGGAGGCCAAAAGAATAAGGAAACACCCCAGGGAGATGAGACCACTATTGAGTGGCATCTGGGGCCTTAAAAGCTAGCAAATGTGCATCTAAACAGCATCAATTTGTCCCAACCCACCTGGAGCAGAGGAGAACAAAATATGAGCACAAGACATGGTAGGAGCTGTGTGACCTGGAGACTACATTGACATGAAACCGGAAGAACTAGATGGTGCCCAGCCATTACCGGTGTCTTCCCTGATAAGGATTAAAATGCAGAGTCCCTGATGTAGTGGGGGAAAAGCAAGTGTACAGAACTAGAACTTTGTTGAAAAGATCAGACTTGATGGTCTAATAGACTGGAGAGTCCCCTGAAAACACGGCCCTTTGACTCTCTGTTAGTCCAGAGCTGAAACCAGTCCTGAAACATAAATACCACATGCTCTAAGACGTAAAATGATACTGGTGGAGAGTACACTTCCTGGCACTGGCAGCTCCTGTCCAGAGGAGCTGAACACTGGAAATACAGGGTGAAGAGCAGGAGTGTGCTGTCACTGGATGGGGATAACAGCTAGAGTGGCATAGTGTGTGTCGGGGTAGGGGCAGTGGATGATAAACTGACTTGAATTGTAAACTTTCACTGAAAGCACAATAAAAACATTTTTTAAAAAACTGAAAAAGAATGAATACAACAACAAAAAAATCAATAGGAACTAAAAAAGGTCAAACTAAAACAAGAACTTAAGTCTACCACCAGAGTGCTTCCCTTGTTACTGTATCTCAAATAACATGGTTTAATTAAATTATAACTTATTCATAACTTCAGTTTGCTAAACAATAAACTGAACTGATCTTCTGGATTCTGGTTAATGAGCAGGTAGTACTTTTTCCAGAGTTTCCTGTTCTTACTAAATATTCTGAGGTCTATAAGACACAGTTGGAGATTATCCCTCATAGTAGTGATTCCTGAGAATCTTCAAGTATAGCAAAACCAAACCCACACCCACTGCTGCCAAGTTGATTCTGACTCATAGCAACCATATGCAGAGGAAGAAAGACGTGTTGGTATTCAGAAATTGAGAAGTTTGATTTATTCTGCTTCCAGTTTTGGTTTTACTACCACAACATGAGAGGCAAAAAATACTTGGCTTTGAGTTTTTTTAAGATAAAATATTTCACAAAACTTCTGCAAGCCTCCAGTGTTAAGAGCTCAGCTGCTAATCAAAATGTCAGCAGTTAGAATTCACCAGCCACTCCTGGAAACCCTATAAGGCAGTTCTATTCTGTCCTAGAGGGTCACTGTGATGGAATTAACTTGATGAACAACGGTTTTGTTTTTTTGATTTATAATACAACACTACAATACAAATACTATGATAATAATAACACTGTGTCTCTTTTTTTCTCAGGATTCAATTTCCTTACATTTCCTTTCCTTCAAACTCAAGTGAATTATTGTAGTAATATATCAGAAGATCTGTGTTGTAACTGGAGATATAAAAATGCCTTATTCAATGGCGGGATGACAAAGAGAGGGAACAATTTCTATAGCCATTATAGCTTCTTTCGCCTTGTGGGGTTAACATCAGAGCCTCGTTTTCATACAGAAAACAGATACAAAGTTTTCTGACTTGTCTGCCTAGTTCATTCAACTTTTTTACTGCAATAGCAGGTCTGCTTATAAAAATTTTGTGGATTTTTGAGTATCAAGTCTCTTCTGACTTCAGCTTCAACTTTCCTCTTAGTGAAGGTTTTTTCAACTCTAACATGCATTTTCTAGACAAAGTATTTGTTTTCTTAAGGCTAAATTTTATAAAATTATTGATCCCAACTCATCTTTTCCACACAGAATAGTGGAAAGAACATTGCTCAGAAGCTGAATAATCTGAGTGACAAGTTTGAAGGTAAATCTGTTTACCTTCTCTGGATCTTAGTTTTCTCATCTATAAAGCCAGCCAAGTGAAAGACAAATGATAAAGTTATGCAGCTCACAAAACCTTTGCAGAAATAAAATGAGATCATTTGTGTGAGATTCTTTCTGTTTATGAAATGCTTTACCATTTGAACCATGAAGTGAGATTTCTCCAGAAAGTAGAAAGTGTAATTTGATCTCATACAAAATTTTTATAGAGTAACTAATAGAAACCATCAGCATCTGTATATAATTTTATTTCTGAGATGATAGATTATGAAATCTAGCCAGTTCCATGATAGAAACATTACCAGTAGTAGTTAGTGTGTGCTAAAAACTTTGCTATGTGCTGGATTGTGTGCTAAGCTTTTTTGTATATGCTAACTAATTGTGTCCTCACAGCAAGATCACACTTTTTATTGGCCCTATTTCAGAGCAGGGCATCAAAGTTTGAGGAGGTTAATTAAGTTGTTCAATATAAAACAGTAAGGGAAGGGCTTAGCTGACCCATGCTATACATATCACCTTAAAGCTAAATACACAAACTTTTTATTTTTTAAAAAACTACATTTAAAAAGGAAATTGTTCTCTTATGCCGTATAATTCTTTGATTGAAGGATATTTTCCATGTCCTTAAAAATTATGAACAATTCGTGACATTATAGCAGCAAAGCCAAATTCTGCTCAGTCATCACCAGTTGTAAAAATCGTAAGAGCTGAAAAAAATGAGAGGATTAAAAATAAATTCATAAATTCTTGTGAATTAGACTACAATCATCATTAGTATTGCCACTTTAGAGATGATAAAACTTAAACTAATGAGTGGCAGAACTAGCATTTCAACTCAGACACTGAGGCTTCAAAGATTTGTTTTCTTAATGACTTGTATGCTGTGCTAATCTAAAGGTCAGCAATTCAACACATCAGTTGCTCTTCAGGAAAAAGTACCCGGGGATTTGTACCAGCAATATTTCAGCTCAGAAAACCCTGTGAAGCAGTTCTACTATGTCACACAGTCACTATGAATCAGAGTCGATTCAATGGTGTACACCATGCATGCTGCTGGAGCCGATGGCATCAGAATCACCTGTATCATCTTTCTCATTTGAAAGTCTGAAGCCATCTGCAATAAAAAAAAAACAAAAACTCCTTTTTAGTTAACCATGAAGCATATGATCTGTTCTTGAAAGCATACCAATAGAGACTAAGACTACAGTTGCAACTGGTAAGATTATCATAATGACACAGTTTGTCCTAACTTTGCTCAACTTCAAATGGTAATGCAATAACAAATGATGGAACACTAATCATGAATTCAGATTTGGTTACAGTAACTAGAGGACACAGTGACTGGAGGAAGAAGGAAAAGCCTGAGTAGGCATAATCTTTGGACACTAACATAGTCAATATACTCATCTTCTGATTCCCATTTATACATTATTTCTATAACAGCTGAAATCTTAGAAACTACATCTACTGTTGACACTTACCTTCTCAAAAATATCCATTTGATTGGAACGGTAACAAAGTATACTCCATATTATTGCATGGTTTTCTTGAAGAGTTCAAGCAAGAATGCTCAAAGATGCTTGGAGCTGCTGTATTCCCCCTGAATAGTGACAACCTCATCTTTATCTGGGATACTCTTCAGAAGGATGTAAATTAAGAGTAGTCTAGGACTCAATATCTTTCTGCTATTTTTCTTGGAGGAACACAAGATTTAAAGACAGAAGAACTGAGCTTGGTTCCCAACTTTGTCTCCTACAGGATGTATGACAGTAACACAAGTTGTCTAACTTCTAAGAATCTCGAGTCCTTCCCTCTAAGCAAGTTAACAATGTTAACCATGGTAAGGATCAAATTAGATAATGGATATAAAAACATGAAGCAATCTACAAACCTAAGTCATGAGTGTTGTAGTGATGGAATTAGTATCAGACATCTGAACTCTGTGGACCAGAGATTCCACGGAGCTGATTGATAATTTCCCCTGGTTTGTCTAGCTCCTTCAGTAAAATCTGGTCTCTCTTGGATGATGTCAAAGAATATATACTATTATAATGAGATTTATAGTGTTAGAGAAACATAGTTGCTCCTTTAACAAGCCCCATATGTCTACCCAAATTTCTTCAAATAGAATAGCAAAGAACACAGCTCCTGAAATTGTCCAGGAAGGAAATTTACTTTTAGTTTCTCTTGTGCATGATTTGCAAAGAGAAGTGGTCAAATATTCAGGATCTCTTTCTCAATAGCAAGCTCATTCACATGGCAAGATCCTCATGCAATAATGTCTTTGGCTTCACTGTCCCTCAAGAAAACATTATAATGCATATATGCTTTCCTATTTCTGGATAGCTGCCTTCATTTTGTTAATGGCTAACCCTTTAAAATTCTACACATATAAAAGTTTAAAGTTTTAATTTTTTTCTTTTTCTAATTGTCTAATTGTTCATAACTAACTTAACAGTTTACTAATTTTTTGTGGAAGGCTAAGAGAGAGAAGAAATAATCTGAGCAAGCAAAACCTTGAGAAAATCTAGAAATGAATTAAAAGGACAACAGAACACAAAGTAGAGGCTGTTTAAGATATCTATTTGATCATCTATAACTCACAGAGTACTAATATTTATTTAACTTTTCATCCAATAAACGTTTATTGAGAACAGTCTTAGGCATTATACTGGGAATGTAAAGAGATTGTGAAAACTCAATTTCTCACATAAAAAGCATTCGTTTTTGAATAATGTCTTTAAATGTTATCCCAGATTACCTTTAGACTGGATCACTTATACAAATATTTAATGCTCACATAGATAAAAGGAATTTGGGTGATCACTTGACACGATGTTATTCCATTCTTTTAACCATTGGGAAACAAACGAGTTTCATTGAAAAAAAAGGAATTAAATTTCACTGTTAGTTAGGACAAAATTACAATTAAAATATTACTGATACATGCTTCAAACTGTGCAAACTGTTCTCCAACTAACTGTAATAGGGTTACTGAAAAAAATGCTATAAAGTGGGTGAAGAATTTAAAAATTTCTCTTTATACTTGAGTATGATTTGAATCAATGAAAATTATCCTTGCCTTTTTCTCTGATTGCTAAAGTGTCAGTCCAGACAGAAAACTTACTCTAGTAGGCTTTTTGAAAGTAGTCCTGTGACACAGATTTGGACAACATGAGATCTTGGATCAATAAGCCTTCCTAACATAGAAATGTGATCTCAACCCTGACAGATTGAGATCTTCTGTACAGTGAATCTTCTCTTGGGTATGTACAATCTTTCCTCTTCTACAGGCTAAAGAAGCAGTCCTGAATTTGTTCTCTCTCCCAACCCCCTTCTCTCTCTCTGTCTTGCAAAGAAAAGGTGTCATGAGTTTAAAGCCATGCCATGGTGTCCGACCTTGGTCTGTAAGAGCTTCTGTAGCGGTGGTTGCCAAGAGGCAGAAATCATCAGCAATTTGTATATGTCATCAGAACCCTGAGGGACATGTTGGGCAGTGATTGGATAGCAGCAACAACAGTATTATTTGGTACAGTGCGAGTGTAATCCTCATTAACTGAATATTTTAAAACTATATTGGAGTTTATATGGTAAGTAACTAGTTTATAAATATTCAAGTATTACCACAATTCCCATAATTTACTCAAAGTTGGAATCAACTACATGCCAGTGGGTTTGGTTTTTTAGTTTTACTTGTAAACTAGAGCTTCACAGAGCATCAAAAGCATAAAACACTTTTATGCTGTAACATATTTTTTTGCTTCAAAACATCACTCTAACCAAGGTGAAAGGTGTATTTTTTCTTGCTGTTACAGTTGTGCTGAAGCTCAGCACACATAGAACTTTAACCTTGACCTAAGAGTTTACACTATAAATTAGTAATAACTTATATACTAGATTTCCGGGATGCAATCCTCAATTTTGGCCAAGCCCTTTTAATCTAAATCCGTTAGGAAATCTTTGATGCAATAATGGAACTGAGGCAGTGTATTCACAGTGCCGCTGAGTTAAAATTTTGTTTGCTCAGCAATCAGTAAGAGGAAGTAAAATATTTTAAGTTTTTTAAGAAACTGTTTTGTTGGTCGGTTAGTCATTCAGCATCATAATGTAAAATATCATCCTCTCTTTTCCCTTGATCCAACTTTTCTCTCTCCTGCTCCCTTTCTTTTTATCCTTCTTCCCTTCCTGCCTTCAAAGAAGCATTTATTGAGCATTTATTTGCGGCTTGATCTTGTGCTGGACACTGTAGCTATCTAACTCACTGACTAACAGGCAGCTCTACAAATAAGAATTAATAGTAAATACGATACATGCTGTGCTAGCTACAGTTGAGTACGGTATGCTATGATTTTATATGAGCCAGTTCATGAAACCATGCAACAAAAGAAGCAGAGGTGACCTCCAAGAAGATGAGACTTTTAATATGAGTACTGAGTGTGAATGCTAGGTCAGTAATTCTATCAGAAGAAGCAATATGTTGAGTAGCATAAAAGGACAGAGACCTGCAAGTAGTTCAAAGAATTCTACAATAGGACAGGACTGGGACAATAAGTGGGAACTAGAATAAATATTTGGTTTCAGAACAAGCTTAGCAGCTGGAACTTGGCCCAAGGTGTAGAGTAGTACTCTAGTGCAGCTAGTAATATGGGAACCCTGGGCATTAGCTTAGGTTTTTCTTGTCTTTGTGTACGCTCCCTTTCCCTTCACACCACATCATAATATATTGTATCAGAATCTGGAGCAGGATAGAATTTACAGGAGATGGGCAGGAACAGGAAATCAAAGAGTGCTTTACTTAACAGACAGAAACCAGAACTGCACTATATCTGCATCACTGATTTTATATTTCTCTTAAATAACATAAACTCATCATCAGAGTCTTTTAAAGTTTTATTTACAGAAAAATTTTTAAAATATCCTGGCTAAGGAAACAAAAGAGTTTAAGAACAAAAATCAATAAATAAATTGATTTTGGTAGAAAATAAATAAAAATGGATAACTTTGTATAAATCTATGTCTGAAAGATGAACAATAAAATCTGAATAAAACATGGAGTTTAATAATAATGTGACAGTATTGATTCATTAGCTGTGATGAATGTGCCATCCTAATATAAGATGTTAGCTGTAAAAGAAATTGGGTTTGAAATAAACAAGAACTTTCTGTACATTCTTTGCAACTCTTCTGTAAATATAAAAATATTCTAAAATTTTTAGATTATGAAATGATGTTACAAAAGCTTTGAAAGTAATGTTAACTAGAACATTTAAAAAAAATTTAACTTTTTACATAACATCTAAAGACATATGTATCACTCAACACGTATTCTTCGTGTCAAGGCTGGTTTCAGTTTAAATAAGGGATTATTAATGCTTCTAACAGGTGGCAAGGGTCTGGAGTCAAAAACTCTAGTTCATTGTTCTTTCCTGTGATTCTCTAGTATAGAATAATTTTCTTTCAGTCTACATTTCCTTTTAATTAGCTTGTCACATAAACAACATAACCATTAGTAATCACAGTAATATTAGTAGTCAGTACTTACTGAGTTCTGACCATATGTAGATACTCTCAACAGAGCTTTACAGGTATTACTTTGTTTAGTTTTCCTGAGAATCCTAGCAGATGGATACTGTTATTATCTTCACTGTATAAACAACAAACAGTTGAGGTGGTAGTTGCCTTGTTCTCTAATAAGGGGTGTTGCTGAGCCATGATGAGGGTGTCTTACTTCACAGTCTACACTTATGACCTCTCTACCACCCTAAATTATCTGGCTTCATATATTGTCTTAGAATACTATTCACCTTTCTTTATTTGATGTTGAGAAACTATAACTGGACATTTAGATAATATGTCAACATTTGTTGGATGACACAAATAGCAAGATTTCTACCACATTTTCAGGCACATAAAAGTCATTCAGCAAATAGATGTTGGATAAATTAATGCATAATTAATTGATAATGAATTAATGACTGAATTAATCCTACAAGATACTAAAACCACTATGACAAACTAAAGAAACAACTTTCAAAAATTTTTTGTAAGTTGGGGGTAAATATCGAGATTGCATGCTGATTTCTCTCTAACAATACCTTGCAATGTCTAGGGATCTTAGAAGAGCAATTTGGTAATGAGATAAAAGGTGGAAGCAGTAGGAGTCACTAACTTATATAAACTTATTGGTTCATTAACAGTGTATACTTTGGAATTAGGCTATAAATGTGAATAACCTTAATTCCCATGATGTGTCCTGAAAATATAGTCAGTAAATCCTCCAATGACTTTGTGCACCAGGCTTGTATTTGTCTTTCTTTCAGTTATTTCAACCTTAGAAAGAGTCACAGGTCCTTAAAAAAGGTAGACCCACTCAAAATATTTGCAGGGCCCATAGTAAAAATGGAGCTCCTTCATCATATGTCTAACAACTTAAAAGTTATAATTCAAGTTAACAAAATTTTAACCCTCATAACAACTGCAAGTCCACTTTAAAATTTAAAATTTTCAGATGCCTTGGTGTTCTGCACCAGACTGTAGTAGGGTATTGCCAGCCTTGGTCCTCTTCTCTGGACCTCTCTGCACTCCAACATAAGGGGCTCTTGTACATGAATGCAGACGCTGATGTCACAGGTCCAGGCTTTACACACAGTCCCCTTCAGCCGCTCCTCCAGCCTAGGCCACATACACCAGTGGCATCTTCCACCCTCAAGAAGACAGACTAAAAGAAGGGGCTCAGGAAGGCCCTGGAAGTAGGATCAGGGCATTTGAGAAGGAAATTCTGGAGCCCCAAACTCCCAGACAGTATCAGCCATGTATAGTCAGGAAAACAGAATCATCATCAATTTAATATAGGCAATTGGTTAAACAAGTATTCAAAGATTTAAAACACAAAAAGAGATACATAAAGCTCTTGATTTTCCTGTATATAATGCTGCCAATCCCAACTACTGGAGCCCTGATTGCCCAGTGGTTAGTCTTTTGCCTCTTAACCAAAATATGAGTTCCAATCCACCGGCTGTTCCTTGGAAACTCTCATGGGGCAGTTCTATTCTGTCTCGTTTGGTCACTATGAGTCAAAATTGATTCAGTATTTAAAAGAGTTTTCTAAGAACCTGAACTTTGCTACAAAAAAGAATCATCAAAAATGAGAGATGCTGTAGCCGACTGATACCAAAAGAAAACCTGGAGCTCTCTGAGTGGCAGTTTCTCCCTGTCTGCTCTTCCAGATATTTATTATAGTCGAAGGAATTCTGTGGAAATGCTGAGAAGATTAAAGGAGTGGGAGGGGTATTTGACCTGTAGTAGGGATGCCACTTCTGGTCTCACCCATCCTATGTAGGAAACCACAATGGCAGCCTTCTTCCTGGGCTGGGTGGAGTCTCTCTGCATAGACAAACACATTTTCTTAACGATAAGTCATTACATCTCAGCACAAAAGAAAGTTCAATTCCTGTTCTAATATAAAGAAAATTCTTTACCAGCTATATTGCAAATCGCCCAGTAAATCATAACTAATAGTGCGATTGTCAATTTTTCTTTCCTGAGGCTTGATTGTCAGCTAATTAATCATAAAAAGCTTCTCCATAACAGTTCACTGGAAAATGAAGTGAGCTGATATAAAAAAAAAAGAAAATGTTAAACTTGATTTCTATTCTTTTATTTAGTAAATAAAATAGCATAGATATGAAATGCTGCAAGAAACTTTATGCCAGAAATACCCAAACCAAACCAAATTCATTGCTATTGAGTCAATTTCAGCTCATAGTGACTCTAGAGGACGGAGCAGAACTGTCCGCATAGAGTTTCCAAAGAGCATCTGGTGAATTCAAACTGCTGACCCTTTGGTCAGTCCCCTTAGCACTTAACCACTATACCACCAGGGTTTCCAATGTCAGAACAAGATGACTTTATATAAATGCTTCAGTCACCCTTTTTAGGGGTACCCATGCTCTGACACTCCTAAACACAGGTAAGAGAAGTTAAGCAATTAGTTCACATAATTGAAATACATATGTTTTTTAGAGAGCAAGATATTTACCTTAATTTTATAAAACACCTAATTTAATTAGTTGATTACACTTTTTCTAAGCAATTTTAGGCAGATCAATTAACAACTTTGAGTACATTTATAAAAATAAGATTGAATAATATTAAACTATTCTTCAAAGCACTTTTGAGACACAGTGGCAAAAACCATGAATGCCAATAGGGTAGGGATTGGGTGGATGAGTACTGTAGGCCTATGATTTGTTTCTTTCTTTTTCCTTTGAAGCCTAAAACTCTTAAAAACTATGATCAGTCCCAGTTTTCCAACTATAATTACATCCAATAAAAACTCAAGGTGAAAAAGAATGCCTCCTCTAGAGAGGCTTCTATAACAGAATACTAATAGCTTTCCTTAACCAAGACCTCCTAGAACTCCTTTGGCTCACACATAAACTTGGTTAACAGTATAAGTTCAGTCAAGCTAGTTGTTTGACTATGTCACTACTCTTCTGTGCATATTAATGTTAAAGGTGGTTACTGTGATTTTTAGGGTCTGTTAGACACAGGGAAACCCTGGTGGCATAGTGGTTAAGTGCGGTGTCTGCTAACTGAAAGGTTAGCAGTTCAAATCTTCCTTGGAAACTCTGTAGGGGCAGTTCTGCCCTGCCCTATAGTGTTGCTATGAGTCAGAATTGACTCAATGGCAGTGAGTTAGACAGAGGGACAGACAATAGAAACTAAAATAGTAGAATTTACACGGCTTCAGAAGAAACTCTGATGAGACATCAAGAGGAACTTTCTGACATTAGGCACTGTTAAACCTCAGAGGAGCAGGACTCTTAAGTCCTACATGGAGGTGCAGTGTCTTCTCTTACTTGAAAAGAGATTAAAAAGTAGAAAGACCTAAATATAGAGAGCCTACACACTAACAGAAAAATAGGATGGGTCTCTCAAGTGTCCTCTGACCCTACCTAGCACTCAACTAATTATCATTCATTGTCCCATAAGTACTCTTAAGTTCCCTGCTTAATATTTAACACCCCCAAAAGCTACTTGTACCTCCAAAATACAATCTAGAGTAAGGTGTTCCAATTTGTATGCTGTGTTCTCTTTTGCCCCAAACACCAAATCGATTTTTATTCATTCATTTACTAATTCTCTGGTATATGAAGAGGTAAGAGTGTCCCAAGAAGGACTTTGCTTTCTAAGTCATCTCCTCTTGTTCATCCTTCAATATGGCAACAACTTGCCACATGCTTTCTTCTAAGCTTCTGCATCGCTACCTTCATATCAGCATTTCTGAGTGTGTAAATGAGGGGGTTCAACATAGGTGTGATCACTGTATAAAATACAGAAAATACTTTATCCACAGAGAAGCTGCAGAAAGGCCTCAAGTAGATGAATACACATGGGACAAAGATCAGGCTGACCACTGTTAGGTGAGAGGCACAGGTAGAGAGTGCCTTGTTCTGGCCCTGGTACAAACGAGTCCTCAGGGTCATCAGAATGACAACATAGGAGAATAACAAGGCCAAAAAGCAGATGAGAGATAGCAAGCCACTATTGGAGACCATCAGCACCTCGACCACATAAGTGTCTACGCAGGCCAGTTTGATGACCTGTGGGACATCACAGTAGAAGTTGTCCAGTTCATTGGGACCACAGAAGGGCAGCTGGATGACCAGTATGGCCTGTGTGATGGAGTGGATGAAGCCACCACACCAACAAGTGAAAACCAACTGAAGGCATAAGTGGCGGTTCATGACAGTCAGGTAGTACAAAGGATTACAGATGGCAACATACCTATCATAGGCCATGACTGTCAGCAGAAGCATCTCACTGGCTCCCAGAAAATGGAGAAAGTAGATCTGGGCAAGGCATCCTGAAAAAGAGATAGTTTTGCCCTTTCTTAGGAAATCCCCTAACATCTTGGGCACAGTGACACAGCTCAGGCATAAATCAATGACAGACAGATGACTCAAGAAATAGTACATGGGAGATTGGAACAGCTGGGCATCAGCTCGCACTGTCACAACTATCAGGAAATTTCCAAGGACAATAGCCATGTAAAACATCAAAAATAAGAAGAAGAGAAATAGCTGCAGTTCCCAAGAGGATGACAGACCCAGCAGAACAAATTCGGACACCTTTGAGTCATTGCTATTTTTCATGAAGCCAAGAATACCAAGTGACCTAGAGAAGAAAAAAAACAAGGAATTGAATCAAGAGAAACTTGTATAAGACAAAAGCAATAATATATATATTTGAATTAGCAGATTACAGTTTGTGCATTTATACAAGAGGAAAACAACTTAAGAAAGTTCTGAGAGGTAGAAAAAGTATTCTCCTGTACAGATACGAGAAACATTTCACTAATTTTCTGTAATGCTTTTTCACTGTATTTTCAACAAACTAAGAAGAGAGACAATGATCTGAACATGAAGATGATTACAGCAACTGGATTATTTCATTTTTTTTTTTAATAGACAAACCTAACAATGTCCTTTAAGGGCAAAAATTTTGGAATGAATGATCTAGAGTTAATGTACTGCTCTACTCCCTACCAATGGAGTGACATCTGGCAAGAGATAAAACCTTTCTGAATTTTATTATTTGTTTATTCAATCCAGGACCTTGACTGAACTGGTTCAGTCATGGTCAATGAAGTGAAACTGGAACAGACCTGAATTTTTGCAATTTGGATACCCTAGAAAGATCACCAGGGCTCCAAGCCCTAGAATAGGAAACTCAGAAGAGATGTCATGAGCCCTTTCTGTGCCCTGATGTGTGAGACCGGATTATTGCTAGGACTATGGAGAGCAACACGTATTCAAAGCAGTATAGTTGAAATCTATCTTTGAGCGGAAAACTACTATTTTCAGTTCTACTCAAAATCTGATAGGCAAAAGATTTGGTCACCACGCAACATGTACACTGCCGTTGGTTTCTAAGAAGGATATTAAGTTTCTATCATGGGTTTTGTCTGTAGTTTTTCCCATTCTAGATACCGTCCTAGTTCACTCAAATTTAAAAAATTCAAGGCTGTTCTGGTTTTACTTCCCCAGCCATGACTGAACCAAAAATAATAATTTCAAAGCCTTGATTCAGTCTGATGTAGGGGTAAAATAGTTTCATAGGGTCATTTTGAGAGTCAAATGTAAAATGTCTACAAGCACCACAAAAAAGAAAAAAAAATGACTAAGTTTCTCAAGGCAAGAAAGTATTCTTCCTCATCTTTCTACTCCACTACAGTGTATACTGCCTAGTTAATGTCTTTCCGTTGACTTGATTACAATGCATAGTGACCCTACAGAATAGAGTCTAACTGTCCCATAAGATTCTCATAACTGTAACCTTTATTGAAACCAATTGCTACATCTTTCTTCCAGTGAGTGGCTGGTAGGTTTTCAATCACTGACTTTTAGGTTAACCACCCAGAGGTCAACTGCTGCACTGCAGGTGCTTCTTTTATTGGTTTATAGGAACTCAAATATTTAACAAATTAAATCAAGAATACTTTGTAAATTACAAGTGCTATTTTGTATGCCAAAGCCAGCCAAGTGCCATCTAGTCGGATCCAATATCTTGTGTCCAAGCCAGCCAAGTGCCATCGAGTCAGATAATTATTAGTTATTATGAATATATATACATATCATGAAGCTTAAATCACTTAGGAAAGATTAAAAAGAAGCTGATGTCTTTTTTAGTCCCAGGTAGCACATTGGGAAAGTTTGTAGAGACTGGGCGAGAAGAAATAAACTTTACCTTAAGAGTCTAGGGAAGCATATGACTCAGGGCAAGTAGGACTAGAACTCACTAGTTACCAAAAGAAGGACTATGGTCAATACCCTATGTCACTGAAGTGTGTACAATGACGTACGATGGAAAAAGATAAAAGAATCTGAATAACTCACTTCTGGATTTTCAACAACCACAAGACACTTTAAGAGAAATAGATGATACATTAAAACAGTCATCTCTCTCCTGCTATACATTCACCCCCAACATTGGGTAGGAATATTTTATATCTCAAAAAGTCACAGGGCAATGATACATTTTTTCTATTGAAGTTATTAAGAATTAGCAGTTTCTCCTGTCTAGATTAGAGTATTTGTCTAAAACAAGCTTTACACAAAATATGAAGTGAGACAAAATTTGTTTTGTCTGGTCCAACTTTCTTGTTCTCTAGTTATCCAAAGAAGGTTATCTGATAAAATAATTTACATTAGGGTGTCAGAGATGTCCACAGAGAACATGGGGAAGTGTCTGGATTTAGAAAAATAAAAAAGTCTTCATGCCGATAAATGTCTCTAGGACATCATTTCAAATGACAGAGAGATTTGGGATGTGGAGAATTTTTAATGCTTTTCTCACATCACATATGTGACCGTCGCATTCACCAGCTTGCAGAGCAGATGATGTGCTGGTACATCTGATTCCATAGACTCAGTGTAAGAAATCACCTTACCCTCTAGAGTCAAACAGAATAGGAAACAAGGAGAAAAATACAGAATGGGAAGTCATGCAATGCCGTACATACAGCCCTACTTGACTTCTGCTCTATTAAAATTTTCAGTCTTCCTTGAGTATACCAAGAGTGTGAATTTTCATGTGGATATGACATTCTGAAGTTCTTTCCAATTTTCTAAAATGTTTAACAGGGATAAATATATCACCAGTATTCTGGATCTGATTTTTAACATCATCTTGGGAAAACTACTGCGTCTGAGAAAAAAATAATCAAGGTTATAAAAATACTGGAAAAGATTTCTGAAAAGCATAATCCAAAGCACTACTGTGAATTAGCCTTAGAATACACTTGAGAAGTGATGTGAATTCTCAAAAAGAAGAGGTAAAATGCAAAGGGTGGTCATCTTTGTTGTTCACTTGTTATTTACACAGGATAGATATAGAAAAAAGAACTTTGTACTGAAACACACAGATTAAAATTAAACAAACCAGAAGTGTGAAATAAATGAAAGTGTGTCAATTATATTATAAACAAAATTATTATAAAAAATATATTATTAAGCCCCAATCTATGGCATAGCTCTTTAAAGTCATATTTAACATCAGCCAATTTCAGTGTACCAAATATTTTTGGATAGTTTGTAGGATGTTATTGTAATAGCATTTTGACTAACAGTGATTACATCTTTATAGTTTCATAAGGTAAAAACAGACAACACACCTGGTATGATTCTACATCCTGTGAGTGTTTTTAGTGGCAATAATGTTTTATCTCCATTCTCTGTCCCTCCTAAGTGCATGCCCCCACCACTTGGAAGATTCGATAGACATGGGCATGAAGGCCCCCAAAATATCTTTTTATTGTCAGCAAGGCCAACAAAGATTACCACTTTAAGGTGAGTAAGAAGGAAAATGAACATCAGTTTTCCTTAACAGTGGTCAGTTTAAATGCTGATACAAGGGACAAATGGCACATTGTTGAAGCAGAGGCAATGAATTATGAAGACTGCCCGATTAACACTGGCAACTTTGAAAATTTCTGTAGGGCCAAGTCTTCCCTGGAGACTTTGACAAAATGCCACCTACAGACTTACAGTTGAAGCGTGGCTCAGGTCTTGTAAGTATTAGTGGATAGCACTTTGTAACTGTGGAGGAAGATGCAGAAACAGATGATGAAGAGGATAAGAATGCGAAACTCTCAAGTATATTGGGAAAGCCATCTGCTCCTACAGGATGTAGCAAGTTTCCACACAATAAAGTAAAATTTGGTACTGATGAAGACTACCGTGATGATGACATCAGTGATGACAAATATGGTGGTGGTGATAATGTTGATGATTTTGATTATGAATAAATTGAAGAAACATTTCCAGAGAAGAGATCTATACAGGATGTTCCAGACAAAAATGGACAAAAATCAAACCAGAATGGAAAAGACTCAAGGCCATCAACACTGATATCATGAGGTCAAGAATCTTTCAAAAAAAAATATTTCTGAAGCATTGAAAGGTCATAGTTTTGTAGAAGTTATTAATGCAGAAATGAAAACAGGTATAGAAAAAGAACATTAGACCGTCCTGGGCATGACTGGTAAATTAAACACTAAGATGAGGAGAGGAAAAGTAGAGATAAATATAGTCTATACTGAGAATCATCATCAGCAATCCAGACTGATGTCTTCCATTTTAATCTCAATCCCCTTTCCTGATTTGCCACCCACCCATGCCCCCTTAAAGACTGGAAGGAAATCTCTCTTGATTTCCTAAAGCACTTTCTTTTGACTGTTGTGATTTAGGAAACCATTCTCTGCTCTCTATTACTTGTGAATTTAAGGTATCTTTTTTTCTTACCATGTTTTATAAACTTATTAACTTCCTAGCTGTTCAATAAATATTTGAATAAATCAATCAGTCAAATAAATAAAGAACCCTGTACCTTGATTGTTTGAACTGTATTCAAGGTAAGTGCTGAATTCTAGTTATTCTAGGATTTTCTTGCCAGTTGGAGGAATTTTCTCACTTTAGAAAATATGAAAACATAGTATTAAACAATATGGAAAGTTTGCTTTTGCTATTAATATTGTTATGTTTGGTAGAGACATCTTCCGGTTTCTATTTTTCTTTTATTTTTTTCTCTCTGATTTTTTTTTTTATTATTTAGCATGACTGAGTGAAAATGTACATTCCCATATACATTTATATGCCCACCTGTATGCAGCTTCCACTGCTCTCTCTTTCCAGTGACAGCACACTATTCCTCTCTGCTCCATACATCTATTTTTCCTTTTTTATGTTTAATAATTTATTTCAAGTTCTGCATAGAAATTGCCTAGTCTGTATTTAAACTCAGATCTCATGGACTCCACAGTTGGTACCACCCTCGTATCCTGTGGCCCCAAGTGAACCACTTTGAATATCCAATGAATATCTCCTTCACAAACTTTCCAGAAAGGTGGCCAAGTAGCCAGAAGCTTCCTGTAATACCTCTAACAAAGAACTAAAAGTAAAAATGGACTGATTATATATGACATTCTACAAGCCCTGAATATCAAAGGAAAAGTTGACAAATTGGAGAAGGGAGAGTAGGACCAGAAGTACCCAGGACTGTCCAGATCTGACCTGCTAGGAATCGGCTACAGTCAGCATAGTGAATCAAGCAGTGGCATTCAGATGGCATCCTCCTCAGCAAGAAAGACTGAGCACCAGAGAGTCCATTTGTACCTTTTCAGTATCTTCCCTTGTTATGGGTATGTTCAGATTTTCAGCATCATTTTGTGTTACTTTGGGTAAGTAATGTGTTTCTAGAAATTTGTTCTTTTCCTCTAGGCTTTCATATTTGTTGGAGTATAGATTTCCATAATACTCTGTTATGATCTGCTTGGAAATTATCCTTCAGAAACAAAGGCTGTCACATGAACAGACACATGTACATGAATGTTTATTGCAACACAGTCCACAATAGAGAAAAGATGAAATCAATGCAGATGCCCATCAGCAGATGAATGGATAAACAAACTGTGATACATATACTCAAGGGAACACTATGCTATGATAAAAAACAATGTATATTTTAGAAAACATTTCATAACATGGTTTCAATTAGAAAATATTATGCTGAGTGAAATAAGTCATTGGCAAAAGGACAAATATTGTATGAGACCCCTGTTATAAGGACTTAAAAATAGAATTATCTACAGAAGAAAATAACTTTGATGGCTACAAGGACAGGGGGTATGAAAGTTTATCATAGATGAGATAGTTGATAGATGTTGGAAATTTTATTCTTTTACTGTAACAAACAAATAAATAAAATCACAGGATAATAGAAGAAATTAGAGAGGGAATAAAATATTTCTAGACTCAAATGAGAATGAAAATACATAGTACCAAAGCTTTAGGGGCACAGCAAGAATAGTGTTCAGAGATCAATTTGTATCAATAGATGCACACATCAAAACATTAGCTAGACAACTAAGACAAAAATAAAGAGAACCAAAAAAAAACACAGCCACCAGAGGAGAGGAAACAATAAACATCAGAGCAGAAATAAGTGAAATAGAGAACAGAAAAAGAGTAGCAAGAATCAACAAAACCAAAAGTTGATTCTTTGAAAGAATCAATAAAACCAGCAAACCACTACTAAAGTAGGCAAAAGAAAAACAGCACAGAATGCAAATAACTCATATAAGAAATGAGATAGGAGACATTACAAAAGACTCAGTTCTTTTTTATGATGTCTCTAATTATAGTAAGAAACTTGGCCTGTTACTACGAATAATGGAAACAGCATTATGCTTACCATCATGAATGAATATTTATGCCCTCATAACCTCTCCCACCACAACACATTTCTTTATGTCAAACCCCTTCAGGAGCCAGGATAGAAATCTGCATGAACAGCAACTCCATCACCACACTGGTAGCAGTGGGATAGGACCAAAGCAAACAATTTGTCCTTCACTGCCTAAAAAACAATCTAGAAAAATTATAAATGGTAATAAATGTGTTTTTGAAGTTAGGAAAATTACCACAGGAGTTTAGAATTCTTGATATTACTCAGTAAGAAATGAAAGTCTTTATGGAAGGACCTAGTGCCAAATAGAGGGAGAAGAGTACACAATGAAGCTGTTTAAATATTATCAAGGGATACTACAGAAAGTCAAACAACTGTTCTCTAGTTTTTCTAAGCAGAGAACCGGACAGATCTATAAGGAAAATAGAAAAAGAGTAAAATTTTTCTCATGGGAGTTGTACATTTTTTGTTTGTTGTTTGTTTGATTTTTATATCAGAGTGTATTACATTTTGGTATTTTTTCTGTTGATTTTCTTTTTTTCTGTGTTGAACAGAAAACTTTTGCCTTACAGGAAGAAATTGGAACATACCAAGGACAGGAAATGTTGTGCTTTAGATTTAAATTTCATGTGAACTCCTTTTGGAGATATGTACCGTGCTTTCTAATTGTTCCTAAAACACCCAGAAATGATCACCACTAGTTGGAGACAGTGCTCATGATAAAATTTTCTACTGAGCATAACATAGTCTTTCTTCTCTAAACATTTTTGGTCACTCTCTATGCTTTAAGTTGCATTAGGTAGAACAGTGCAGAGAATTTAGTAAAAAAGAAACTAAAATAGTTAAAAAAAATAGAAAACAGGATCTAGAAGGAACTGTGATAGAATTAGGTAGTCTTAAGAGAATATTAATGCAAATCCATTCCCTTTTTTTACAAAGTCTGTATTGTAGCCAAACCTTATAATCCCCTACCTCTGCACCACTGCCTCTAGATTATCCTCATGCTGTGAGAATTTCACTATTCTACAAATACTTCTAGGTGTATAAAACTGTAACAACAAAGTGCAAAAGATTTCCTAAATTGAAAGCTAATGCATGTTATATTTTTAAAATAGGAGTGGAGTTGGGAAAACAGGAGACATAAAAATGGTATCAGAAGCAGAAAGAAGGGCAAGGGCTTGCAAGTACCTTTAAATAAACATGTCTGAGGAACTTACATCATTCCATGTCAGGAGTTGTGCAATTTCAAGGAAGGAAAAGGTGACCATACCATTCATCTCATCATCTTCCTCTTTACAGCCTCAAGCCAGCAAAATGAACAATCCTCAGCTGACCATCACAGTTGCCCAGTCTGTGCCTTAACTTCCTCCTCATAAGTCAAACTGTTATTACAGGCTACCAGTGTGAATTGGAAAGATCTCTTGTCCCCAGGGATCTAGCAGTACCTGAAGTCTTCATGGTCCTTATACCACTGCTAATGAGCCTTGGAATTCCCTAAGCTACTCTTGTCTGAATCAACTAGATCTTATTTTTGGCAGAAAGTTGACCCTGGACCTTGTAGACTTGTAAACAGCTTGACCTTATTATTTAATGTAATAGACTCTTTTTTACCTACTTGGGATTAATACTATATGTTTCCCTCCACATTACCACCCAAGAAAAAAAGATTCTCACAGTTCCTATCCTAACCATGCTTCCTGGAGTATGCTACCAAAAAAAAAAAAAAAAAAAAACTCAACAAAACAAACAAACAAACAAAACCCTTTGCCATCAAATTAATTCAGACTCATAACTATCATATAATGTCAGGTTATATCTACAAAATATAAGAGTAGAAACGCTTCTACCAGGTTGTTACAGAGCCTTAGTATGCTACACAGTTACCTGATGATACATCAAGCAGTTTATCTAACTGATGCTTGTTTACAGATCTTATTCAGAAAACAAAGCTATTGTCATTAGTAATTACATAGTGTTTAGGAATTCAGACTTTCTGGATCCGTGAAGTCTATATGAATCCCTGAAACTATTGCCCTGAGAAAGCCTTTAAACCTTAAACCGAAAATGTGCCTGAAGTCTTCTTAAAACCAAACAGTAGCTTCACTAGTAAAGAAAGTCTGCCTTGAGCATTGTGCTGTTATACGATCTGTCTATAAGAGATCAAATTGGCAACAGCAACTCAGAAGATTAGATAGAAATCTTAGGGATTGATGAGTTTTTGGTAATGGGAAAGGAATAACTCAGAAAAAGAGGATAGGAATGATTGAATAACTTGAAGAATATAAACATTGTCACTGAATTGTACATGTAGAAATTGTTGAATTAGTGTATGTTCTGCTGTGTTTATTATCAATAACAACAAGAAAATTAAAAATAAATTATAAAAAATATTGCTCAGAAAATGTTACTAAATATAGTTTTTAAATGCTGAAAAAAGATTCTTGAGGTAGAGGAGTAGTTAGATGCTTCCTGTGATCACTCTAAAAACAAAGATCCAGAGAACAAATGAGTCAATTACATATGACATTCTACAATCCTAATCATGAAAGGGAAAGTTATCAAATCAAACAGAGCCACAAGGAAGGGAGAGTAGGTCCAAAAGTACCTAGAACTGGCTAGACCTTGCCAGGTGGAAATCAGCATCCTACAGGTGGATTGGCTGCAGTTGAGTGCAATGAGGGGAGCAGCAGTGTTCAGAAAGCATCTTCTTCTGCAGGAGAGGCTGAGTGTGAAGAGCCCACTCACATCTTCAGAATCAGTGAAAAACAGCATTTGATCATCAAAAACCAAATAGCTTGTATCTAACCTACTGAAGGTGCAGATCTGAATCTTTCCTTTGTGTTAAACTTCTCTCGGAACTTCCCCATCCTCCTCTACTCAATGCCAAGATAGCTCCAGAGATTGACACAACCCCAACACAGAAAACAGGACCCCTCACATGTGCCCTGATCCATTCTCCCAGCACTGGTGAGGTAATGAGGGGGAAAAAAATCTGCTGACTTCCTGGAGCCAGAAACTCAGAGCAAAAACAATGCTTTTGCCTTGGCACAGGCATAAGGGGTTCAAAGACCTTGAATGCCCCTCACTTCTTCATTCACCATCCAGCACTCACAGTCCAGCTGCAAAATCTACCCACCTATGTGCTTTAGGGAGCAGAGACACATTTTTCTCACGGGCAAATGTGAGGAAAACCTTGCCTTTCTCAGTGTATACAGCCAGATATCTGTGCCTACACCAACCACTCCTGACTACCTAGGACTTCAGAGAAGAGCCTACACCATATACTTGATGACTGACACCTGGACACCTGAGCTGAATACATATGAGAAAGATAAACAGACTGCTGGGCTCACATGCCTATTAACAGTTCTGAACACCTGATGACAGGACACAAGATACAAAAGATTAATATTTACAACTCTTCACGAGACCAGAAAGGAGATCAGGCAAAATGTAACAGAGTATAATGACAAATTAAACAAACTGCAAGAAAACATAGAGAAACAGCATGTAGAAATTCACAAGATTAATAACATTACAGAATTATACAACCTAATAGAAAATCAAAGGAAAATTGAGCAACAGAAGCAAGAATAAGTGACACTGAAGATAAAGCATTTGACAACAATATATTTGAGTAAAAATCAACAACAGAATTTTAAAAAATGAAAAACTAAGAATTATCCATGACTTTATTGTCATGGTTTGAATTGTGTCCCCCCAAAAATGTGTGCAGCCACGTGGCTGGGATATGGTTCCCAGTATCTTGGGACTGTCCTCCATTGTGTGGTTTTGCTAACCTGTATGTTAAAGGATTAGGGTGGGGCTGTGAATTCCTGCTATGGGGGAAGTTTCCCTGGAGTATGGCTTGCCCCACCCTTAATGCTTTTAGCTTGCAAGGAATAAAAGGAAAAAGAACCAAGGACAATTTGAGAACCTCGCTACCATCAAGCAAGCAGCACCGGGAGCAGAGCGCGTCGTTCAGACCAGAGGTTCTTGCGTTAGGACACTCCCTGGACAATGACTGATGCAATACTGGACTTTCCTCCAGAGCCGTCAAGGGGAAAGTCTTTCCCTGGAGCGGACACCCTGAATATGGACTTGCAACCTACCGGACTGTGTAAGAATAAATCTTTCTTTGTTAAAGCCATCCACTCTGTGGTATTTCTGTTAGAGCAGCCCTAGCTGACTAAAACAGAATTGGTACCGGGAGTGGGGTGCTGCTCTAGCAAATACCTAAAATGTGGAAGCCACTTTGAAACTGCGAATGGATAGAAGATTCAGAAGGAACGAAGAAGGCGCAGATGGTGAGAAACAACAGAGGACCGGCAGCAGAGGCAGCAGCAGCGGCAGCAGCAGAACCAGAGGCAGCGCTGGAGCCGACCCGTGGAGCGAGAGAGGTCAGTGCCTGCGCAGAGCTTTCCTCGCGGAACGGGGTGCCTCTGGGCACTTGAATCGGTGAGCTGGCCTTGCTGACCCACAGAGTGAGAGAGTTGAGTGCCTTTGGGCAGGACGCTTTCCAGCAAGAGTGGGGTGCCTCCGGGCACTTAAACCAGTGGAGCTACAGAGCTTTGGAACACTTGACCGGCAGGGCAGATGTGGGCCTGAGGCCCAGGCCATGCGGCCATAGGAAGCTGAAGCTGAAGAGGCAGATAGCGTGAGAAGCTGAGCTGCCTCAGTCTCAAGAGGTATGGCCATGACCTCAGGGGTTTGAAAGGGTGGAACCATGGCGTGCTGTATTCGTAAGGGTGGAATTGCCACTCAGTTGGGCTTAGGGTGCTCCTAAAGCCGATGGGACAGAGTTTCTGTCCAAGTGGGCCTTGAAGGCAAAGTTGTAGCACGGGGCTGGAGGTCTCCACTCAGAAACCTGAGAGTGTGGCCGATACCTAGAGTCTGGAGAGCATTGCTGTTGTGTAGAATGTCTCAGAAAATGTAAGAGTATTTCCAAAGCTTTGAGGGCTAATCTAATGTGTTCTGTTGACTTGCCTGTTGCCTGTTAATGCCTTCTAAGTTTCACAGATGTAGAAGAGTTTTTGTATTTTGGACTTGGAGCTGATTTAAGACTTCTGTTATATGGATGGACATAATTTTGCTATGGTGAGATGAATGTGTTAAATGTTTTTGTGATGTGATTTTTGGGTTGTCAAAGGGTGGGATGTCATGGTTTGAATTGTGTCCCCCCAAAAATGTGTGCAGCCACGTGGCTGGGATATGGTTCCCAGTATCTTGGGACTGTCCTCCATTGTGTGGTTTTGCTAACCTGTATGTTAAAGGATTAGGGTGGGGCTGTGAATTCCTGCTATGGGGGAAGTTTCCCTGGAGTATGGCTTGCCCCACCCTTAATGCTTTTAGCTTGCAAGGAATAAAAGGAAAAAGAACCAAGGACAATTTGAGAACCTCGCTACCATCAAGCAAGCAGCACCGGGAGCAGAGCGCGTCGTTCAGACCAGAGGTTCTTGCGTTAGGACACTCCCTGGACAATGACTGATGCAATACTGGACTTTCCTCCAGAGCCGTCAAGGGGAAAGTCTTTCCCTGGAGCGGACACCCTGAATATGGACTTGCAACCTACCGGACTGTGTAAGAATAAATCTTTCTTTGTTAAAGCCATCCACTCTGTGGTATTTCTGTTAGAGCAGCCCTAGCTGACTAAAACACTTTATCAAGACTAATCTTTTACACAACTCAATAGAAAGTCAAAGGAGAATGGAGCAATGGAAGTAAGAATAACTGACACTGAAGCTAAGGCACTTGACAATCAGATACCAATCCAGATACAGAAATCATACCAGTGAATCAAAGTTAAAATACTGAATAGAGAAACAGAGATGTCGTTGTGCAAAAGATTACAACATTATAACAAAAAAGAGGGACCTAAAAAACATATAGTCATAGTTCTTTCACATGCAGAGTACTAGAACAAGTGGGTAACAGAAAATACACAGAGAATTGTTAAAGACTTGTTGATGTAAATCTTCCCCGATATTGTCAAAGACAAGAAGATTTCCATCCAAGATGCTCTTTGAACTTCACATGAGATAGATCTCAAAAGAAAGACACCAAGACATACTGTAATCTAACTTGCCAAAACTAAAGATAAGATGATTTTAAAAGCCAATAGAGATAAACAAACAAACAAAAATTATCTTCAAAGGAGAATAAATAGACTAAACTAGACTACTCGGCAGAACCCATGAAGGCAAGAAGGTAATGGGATAGCATATACAAAGCCTTGAAAGAAAATAGATTGCCAGCTAAGGATTATCTATTCAACAAAACTGTCTCTCAAATAATACGGCAAAGTTAAGACATCTCCAGAAAAACAGCAGTTTAAGAAATTTGCAAAAAATAAAATAAAAATTAAAAAACCTAAAATTACATGAAATGCTAAAGGGAGGCCTTTGGTCAGAAAAACAATATCAAACAACAGCTCAAGACTAGCATGCAGGAGAAAGCAACAGAGATATAGATGCATAAATCACACCAATAAGTCAAAGCCAAAATACTCAAAATAGGGAAACAGAGATGTCATTATGCAAAAGATTACAACATTATAACAAAAAAAAAAGAGGGATTTAAAAAATATACAGTCATAGGTCTTTCATATGCAGAGCAGCCAAGGCAATACAAAGAAACAGAATACTGTTTAAATTTAGAAAATAGTGATAGATATTAAGATAACCATAAAGGCAAGTAAATTTTTACACATCAAAATAAAAAACAAGATAAACATGAAGTCTCAGCAAACACAAAACCAACAACTATGATAAAGATGAAAACACATCAAGAAAAACAATACAGCACAGAAAATTAAATGGAACCAAAAAATTGTAAACGATGTGCAAAAAATTAGGTCAAGCAAACAACATTTGCAAGAAAGCAGGAATGGCAAAATTAATTTCTGATAAAATAGACTTTAAAGTAAATTTCACCACAAAGGGTAAGGAAGAACACTGTATAATGATTAAAGGATCAACACACCAGGTGAACATAAATGTATTAAAAATTCACATGACCCATGATAAGATTCCTAAATATATAAATCAAATTCTAACAATGTTGAAAAGAGAAATAGACAACTTCACAATAATAGTAAAATTTCAAAACTCTACTTTCAGTGAAGGACAGAATATCCAGAAATAAGCTCAATAAAGACACAAAAGAGTTAAATACCACAACCAACCAACTTGACGTTATAGGCATATACAGAATGTTCCACCCAACAGAAGCCAAGTACACTTTTCTTTCCAACACACATGTAGCATTCTCCAAAATAACCACATATTAGGCTATAAAGCAAGCCTTAACAAAATCTAATGTGTCAATATATAACAAAACATCATTTCTGACAATAAAGTCAAAAAATTAGGAATTAATCACAGAAGAAGGAAGGAAAAAAATCAAACACATGGAAAGTGAACATTTAGACGAAATTAAAGACAGCATAAAGAAATCCACAGAATCAAAGGAGAATAAAAACACATGTACGAGAACTTTTGGACAAAGGAGAAATAATTCTGAGATGTTAATTTATTTCAATAAATGTACATATTCAAAAGAAGGAAGGGCCAAAATCAAACCGCAAACCTCACAACTCAAACAAATATAAAGAGAGCAGCAAGAGAAGCACTTGGGCACCAGAATAAAGCAAAAAATAAAATAAGAGCAGAACTAAATAAATCTGAGAACAGAAAAACAATCAAAAAAGTTAACAAGAACAAAAGGATTTCTTTGAAATGATCAACAAAACTGATAAACCATTGGCTAAGCTAACAAAAGAGAAGAAGGAGAGGAAGCAAATAACCTAAATAAGAAATGAGATGATGGTATCACCACAGATCCACAAGGAACTGAAAAAATCAGTAACAGAATACTATAAAAAATTATACTGTAAAAATTTGAAAACTTAGAGGAAATGGACAAATTTCTAGACATATGCTTTAACTAACACAAACAGAAGGTGAACAACTAAACAAACTCATAACAAAAGAAGAGATTTAAAAAAAAATCCCCCAAACAACAAAAGAGTCCTGGCCCTGACAACTTCACTGGAGAATTCTACCCAACTTCCAGAGAAGAGTTAACAACACTATTACTAAAGGTATTTCAGAGCATAGAAAATGATGGAATACTCCCAAGCTCATTCTATAAATCCAGTACAACCTTGATACCAGAAACAAGACACCAAAATAACAAAAAGGAAAGAAAGAAAGAAATTTATAGACCAGTATCCCTCATGAGCATAGATGCAAAAATCTTCAACAACATTCTAGCCAATATAATTCAACAACATATCAAAAAAATAATTCACCATGTCAAATAGGTTTCATCCTGATGTGCAAGGATGGGGTGGTTCTACATTAGGAAAACAATCAATGTAACTGATTATAAAAAGAAATATAAAAAATCACAACATCTTATCAGAAAAGGTGTTTGATGAACCCCAAATGTCCCATTCATGATAAATTTTCTCAGCAGTACAGAAATAGAAAGGAAATTCCGCAACATAATAAAGGGCATTTGTTTAAAACCAACAGCCAGCCTCATCCTAAGTGGAGAAAGTCTGAAACCATTCCTCTTGAGAACATGAACCGGACAAGGATGCCATTTATCACTACTGTTATTCAATATTGTGCTGGTGATCCTAGTCAGATCAATCAGACTAAATAAAGAAATTAAGAGCACATCCAAATTGATAAAGTTAAAAGTTTCTCCATTTCCATATCTCTATTTCCAGATGATACAATCTCCTACACATAAAATCCCATCGAACCCACAAAAAAAAAAAAAAAAACCTAATGGAGCTAACAGGAGACGTCAGCAAAGGATCAGGATACAAAATAAACATACAAAAATCAGTTAGATTCCTCTAGATTAATGAAGAGAACTTCAAAAACGAAATCACCAAATCAACACCATTTATAATAGCCCCTAAGAAGACAAAATAACAAGTAATATACTTAAGCAGAGAAGTAAAAGACTTACACAAAGAAAACTACAGGAAACTCCTGCAAGAAACTAAAGATGCCTACATAAATGGAAAACATATCTTGCTTCTGGATAGAAAGACTCAACATTGTGAAAATGTCTATTCTGTCCAAAGCCATCTACACACACAGTGCAATCTCAATTCAAATTCCAGTGGTATTTTTAATGGGATGGAGAAGCAAATTACTAATGTCATATGGAAAAGGAAGAGGCCCCTGATAAGCAAAACAGTACTAAAGAAGAGCAAAGTGGGACACCTCACACTGCCTGACTTCAGAACCTGTTATAACACCATGGTAGCCAAAAGAGCTTGGTATAATAGGTACGACATCAGATACATAGACCAGTGGAACACAATTAAGAATCCAGACATAAATTCATATACCTATGAGCCCCTGATATTTGGCAAAGACCTCCAAGTCTGTTAAATGGAGAAAAGATTGTTTCTTTACCAAACAGTGCTGGTGCAACTGGATATCCATCTGCAAAGAGATGAAACAAAACTGTACCAGCAATATCACCCCTTGTAATGCATTCTAAAGAATTAAAAGTCCTTAGATGGATAAATATATGCACATCCATATTCCTTGAAACACTGTTCACAACAGCAAAAAGATTGAAAACAACAGATGAATGAACAAATTATAGTATATTCACACAGTGGAATACTACATAACTGTAAAGAACAGAGATGAATCTGAAATTTGTAAGTCACCAAAGGACAAATCCTGTATGAGACCACTATTATAAGAACTCAAGGAAAGGTTTAAACACGGAAGAAAACATTCTTTGATGGTTAGAAACCTAAGGAGGGAGGGACAGGGATATTCACTAATAAACCAAAACCAAATTCAGTGCCATTGAATCTATACCAACTTATAGCAGTTGTCATGGATTGAACTGTATCACCTCCAAAATACGTGTAGCCATGTGCCTGGGCCATCATTCTCAATATTCTATGATGGTCCTCCATTCTGTAATTTTCCTGTGCTGTATGCTGAAGGATTAGGGTGGTACTATAAATCTCTTTATAGGATCATCTCCATGCTCCACTGTAAAGGGAGTTTCCCTGGAGTATGGCTGGCACCACCCTTAATCCTTTCATTCTACAAGAAATAAAAGGAAAAGAAAGCAAGCAGAGAACTAGGAACCTCACACCATCAAGAAAGCAGCACCGGGAGAAGATCATGTTCTTCAGACCTGAGGTTCTTGTGCCAGCGATGCTCCCTGGACAAAGACTGATGCAATACTGGACTTGCCTCCAGAGCTAACAAGGGGGAAAGCCTTCACCTAGAACGGACACTCCAAATTTGGACTTGTAGCCTAATGGACTATGTAAGAACAAAATTTCCTTTGTAAAAGCCACGCACTCTGTGGTATTTCTGTTAGAGCAGCAAGAGCTGACTAAAACAGCAACTCGACAGAACACAGTAGAACTGCCCAACAGAGTTTCCAAGGAGCACCTGGCGGATTGGAATTGCTGACCTTTTGATTAGCAGCTGTAGCACTTAACCAATATATCAGGGTTTCCCACAATACAGGGAAGTCAGCACAACCTGATTAATCCTAAAGTAAAGAAGCTTCCTGAATGCAACCAAATATTTCGAAGGACGGAGTAGCAAGGTGGGAGTCTGGGACCAAGGGTTCAAGGAACAGCTAGGTCATTTGGTATGACAAAGTTTTTAAGAAATGTTCTGCGTTCCACTTTGGTGAGTGGAGCCTGGGATCTTAAAAGCTAGCAAGCAGCCATCTAAGATGCATCAATTGGTTCCAACTCACCAGGACCAGCAAGAATGGAGAACACCAAAGACACTAGGAAAATAGTAGCCCAATACATACAAACGGCCATACAAACTAGAGATTCCACCAGCCCGAGCCCAGAAGAACTAGATGGTAACTGGCTACCGCCAACAACTGCCCTAGCAAGGACCATAACAGACAGTCCTTGACAGAGCAGGAGAAAAGAGCAGTATAGAACTTAAACTCTAATAAAAAGACTAGATCAAAAGATCTGAGACTGAAGAAATCCGAGAAGACAGGGTCCCTCAATGCTGTTACCCCAGGACTAAAACCATTCCTGAAGCCAACTCTTCAGATAAACATTACACTGGACTATAGCACACAAAATAATACTCATGAGGAGTGTGCTTTTTAGTTGAAGTAGGAAAACAAGACTAAATGATCAGCTCTTGTCCAGAGATGAGACGAGAAGACAGAAACGGACTGGAGATGGTTGAATGGACACGGGAAAGCTGCGACAGAAAGGAGCGTGCTGTCGCATTAGATGATTGTTGTTATATAACTAGAGTTACATGACAACATGGGTATAAATTTTTGTATGAGAAACTAACCTGAGCTGTAAACTTTCACTTACAGCACAATAAAAAATTTTTTTTAAAAAGAGGCTGTCGTTCAAACAAGGGGATACTGAGTGGTTTAAAGTCTAGAAAGGAGTCCATCTAGGCTGTATTCTTTCACCATAATTATTCAGTTTGCGTGTTGAGCAAACAATAAGAGACTCAGAGAAGCTGGACTATAGGAAGAAGAACAGAGCATCAGGATTTTGAGGAAGATTCATTAACAATCTGCCCTATGCAAATGACACAGCCTTACTTGCTGAAAAGTGATGAGTACTTGAAGCAGTTACTAATGAAGGTCAAAGACTACAGCCTGCAGCATAGATTGAGCCCCAACATAAAGAAAACAAAAATACAACTGAACCACTAAACAATATCACAATGAAGAGACAAAAGATTGAAGTTGTCAAAGTTTTCCTTTTACTTAGATCTACAATCAGTGTCCACAGAAGCTGCAGTGAAGAAATCAAACAATGCATTGCATTGTGCTAATCTGCTGCTGAGACCTCTTTAAAGTGTTAAAAAATCAAAGACGCCACTTTGAAGACTAAGTTGCAGCAGGCCCAATCCATGGTGTTTTTAGTCACCTCATATGCATAGGAAAACCAGACGATGAGTAAGGAAGACTGAAGAAGAATTGACACCTTTGAATTACGGTGTTGCCGGTGAAGAATACTAAATATACCATGAACTGCCAAAAGAACAAACAAATCAGTCTTCAAAGAAGTACAGCCAGAATGCCTCTTAGAAGCAAGGATGGAGAGACTACATCTCACATGTTTTGGAGATTTTTGTCAGGTGAGATCATTCCCTAGAGGACATAATGCTTGGTAAAGCTAAGGGTCAGCACAAAAGAGGATGACTGTCAATGAGCTCAAACATAACGATTGTTAGGATGGCATACGATGGGGCAATATTTGGTTCTGTTGTACATAGGGTCGCTGTGAGGCAGAAATGACTCAATGACACCTAACGACACATGGTGTGCACAGTGAATTCTAACCGAACAAGTTAATCATACCATGTAGACTCCAAATGCCTTAGCGTAAAAAATGAACGCGACATTAAATAGTTCTTAATGTTAGCTGGCAACTCACATATTTGCTAAAGCATTTTAATCAGTTGACTTAAATAGCAGTATTTCTTGCTCTATTCCTTCGTATGTAAATAATTCTGGCATGCCAAGGAACCCGCTTGTACAATGATCAAGGATTAACTGACAAAGACCAAACTATTCATCAAAATAAGAAATATAAATATGACCTTAGCTCTAATGTGTTTGATAAACTATAAATATGAAATGGACTTTTTTAAGTAGCTGCTAACTAAAAGGTTAGTTGTTCAAGCCCATCCAATGGCTCTGCAGAAGACCTGGTGATCTGTTCCTGTAAAGAGTATAGTCCAGAAAATCATATGAGGGAGTGCTACTTTGTCTTGTGAGGTCACTAACAGTGGAAATCAGCTGGATGGCTCCTAACTTCAACAATAAAAAGAAATCAAGACCATTGCTGTTGAACTGATTCCAACTCATAGTGACCCTACAGGACAGAATAAAAGTGTTCCATAGAGTTTCCAAGGAGCATCTAGTGAATTCAACCTGCTGACCTTTTAGTTAGCAACCACAGCATTTAACCACTACACAACCAGGGTTTCCAAAAGCAGTCCTTCTGAAAAGTCATTTTTAGTTTTTCCAGATTTTGTTGTTGATGTCCCATAATGTCCTTTCTCTCAGCATTTCTCTCACCTGGCTCTCCATATATCACTTCTGTATCCTCCAATCCGTTAAAAATGATATTAGAAATACTACAAAATATCAATAAGAAGAAGATAAATCATCCAATTAAGCGATGGGCAAAGGAGATGGACAGACATTTCACTAAAGAGGAGATCCAGGCAGCCAAAATACACACGTGGACATGTTCACAATCTTTAGTTATTAAAGAAATTCAAATCAAGACGACAATGAGATATCATCTCACCCCAACAAGGTTGGCCATGATCCAAAAAACACAAAACAACAAATGCTGGAGAGGCTGTGGAGAAAATGGAACCCTCCTACACTTTGGTGGGGTTGCAAAATGGTCCAGCCTCTCTGGAAAGCAATCTGGCATTTCCTTTAAAAAACGGATATTCATATACCATTTGACCCAGTAATTCCACTACTTGGAATATATCCTACAGAATCAAGGCCTTTGACACCAACGGACACGTGCACAAGAATGTTTATCGCAGCACAGTCCACGATAGCAAAAAGGTGGAATCAACCCACATGCCCAACAACAGAAGAATGGATAGGTAAACTATGATATATATACTCAATGGAGCACTACACAATGATAAAGAATAACGCTGATTCCAGGAAACATCTCACCTGGTTTCCACTGAAAGACATTACGTTGAGTGACAAAAGGACAAATACTGTATGAGACCCCTACAACAAGATCTCAAAAATAGACTTCTGTATAGAAGAAAAGACTCTTTGACGGCTGCAAGGATGGGCAGAGAGAGAAGGTGAGGCGGGGAGGGTTTAGATTAGACAGTTGCTAGAAATCTGGTGGGGTGATCAGTGATAGCACACATTAGAAACAAGAACAATATTAAGTGGACTTCAGCATAACTTAAATACTCCTTCCATCTTAATCCAATATTACAAGAACAGAGTACCTGGGGCAGGTGGCAGGGAACCATGTTCTTAGGTGAAATCAAGGCCAACTGGCACAACTAGCGTTTTGCTAAGAGGGCTGTCTGCACCCCACATTGGTGACTGGCGTCTGGGGTCTTAAAAGCTGTCAAGCTGCCATCTGAGAGCACAGCAAATGGTCTCAACTCAGCAGGAACATATGCTCACCGAGGACCAAAACGACATGGGGTAAAGACAACCCAGAAGACAGAAACCCACGTGAGTGGGTGCCTACATCAACTTGGGACCGGAAGAACTGGATGGTGCCTGGCCATCACCAGTGATAGCCACGATGGAGCTCACTAAGTTAAGTCTCACTGGCAACACAAGAATAAAAAGGGGTGCATCCTGAGATCTCCACTAAAAGACCTCAATTGATGGTCCAGCAGTTTCAGGGTTCCCCTGGGAGCATGGCCCCTGGCCCCAATGCTGCCATTGCCCATAATTCATAACAAAGGTCCACTCTTAGGGCATGAATGGACTGGACTTGGCGATGCAGAGGGACCATATATTGGATGCACTTTATGGTTTTATACATCTATAGGATATCATCCTGCTGACCTCTGGCTAGAGATAGGACAGTGGGTGGAGAGGAGGGGAAATGAGACTGTTGGGAGGATGAGACATGTAGGGAGCAGAGAGGAATAGTGTGCTGTCACCGGACAGGGAGAGCAGTGGAAGCTGCATAGAGGTGGGCATGTAAATTTATACGGGAATGTACATTTTCACTCAGTCATATTAAATAAAAAAAATCAAAAAGAAAAAAAAAAGAATTGTTTTCAACTTTCCATCCAAACTTTTGGTGACACACTATGTCTTACAGTTCTCCAAACTGTGTCTTCTGGAAACTCCTTGAAGTCCATATTCCAGATAGGCAAGCTATTTGTTATAACATTTCCTCAGAAAAGTTGTCATGACTCTTTACTCATTCCTCAGAGAACATGCAATCATTAACCTTTTAAAGATTTTCCAACAACTTTTTAATGCTATAGAAGCCAAGTCCCAAGTGAACATGTGATGGAGAAAGGCAGCAATAAAACTTTGTGTTTGACTGGAAACAAAAGCATAAGTTTTATCGAGCAGCTCCTTTAGCAATTTTATCCAGAGTAAAGCTATAATAATTTCATCCTTTGACCATTGTTAAAATTATGACATCCCTGAGTCAATCCACTTTCATCCCATAATTTCTTAATGCTGATTTCACAGTGTTCCTGAGTTAGAACATTTCAAAAAGGGATACATGTTGTAGAAAGAAGCACAAATCATTCTGAAAGATTTCCTAGAGCACTGAAGTAGAAAGTAGGTTGGAAGAAGAACTCCTTTTGACAGTTTGGTTTGTGCCCAGAAGGTAAGTGCTCATTACCTACAGGTCCTGTATGCCTGAGTATCACCAAACACAAAAAAATTCAGGGAACCTTCATCCCTGTTATCTTTTCCATGAGAAAGTAGAGTGAAAGAGCTTACTATGACAAGAGTATTTGACATTTGTCATCAGCTTCTGTAGTGGAAAATTTTGTTTGATTTTATGCAAACATATAAGAAATATTAATCCTGAATATTTAGGGGAAATACTATCACACACACACACACACCCCCAAAGCCCTCATACCTAGCTTTTCTTTTGTGAAAGTTGAAGATTAAGCATAAGCTGAAGTCCATGATTACGTTCAGAGAATATTACAGTATCGCAACCTTAAAAGTCAATCCTGGTAAGTAACATCATGGAATTAAATGTTTGTGATGCTTAATGACAGCAATAAAAAGTCAGCTATATTACCTTTATAGGAATTATTGGAAACCTTATGTCCATTTCCTTTGTGTCTTTATATGATCTATTAAGTAGTATCTCTAACTGAGATGTGCAAATAGTCATATTGTATTTAAAATAATAGTCTAAAAATAGACTAAAAATAATAGTCATGTTATACTTTCTTGAGTGTATTCCATTATCTGATGGGTTTGGTAAGAAGCTCAGTTCTAGCCAAAAGTTATCATAGATCATTCCTACCCCTAATTAATAAGCTTACAAAATGAATTTAACTTTGAGTTCTATCCGGGTAGTAGGAAGAGGTTTAGAAATAGGCAAATGTTTGTTTCTATGGAGATATCTGCTCAATGTGCCGTAAATTCAAAGTATGTTATATATGGCCAAGAAAAGTTAGATGACATTTTCTTTCTCATTGATGATTCTGCTGGAAAATGAAGTGTTCATTATCTTCTCTTCATTCTTTAAAATGAACACATTTTAAGCTAGCCATAACTGATAACAATGTGTTTCTCAAATTTGCAGATTACTAAACCCATGAACGTCTCCAAACAAGATTCCACTTCTGCCTTTGTGAGTGAATTCGTACTTCTGGGATTCTTTTTTGAGTGGCAGGTTCAGATCGTTCTCTTCTCACTCTTCACTACAACATATATTCTGACTATAACAGGAAATGGAGCCATTGTTTGCGCACTGTGGTGTGACCAGCGACTCCACACTCCTATGTATATGTTCCTGGGGAATTTCTCCTTTCTAGAGATCTGGTATGTCTCTTCTACAGTGCCCGAGATGTTGGCCAACTTTCTCTCGGAGACAAAGACCATTTCCTTTGCTGGTTGTTTCCTGCAGTTCTATTTCTTTTTCTCTTTGGGCACATCTGAATGCTTCCTTTTGGCCGTCATGGCCTTTGATCGGTACCTTGCTATTTGTCATCCCTTGCACTACCCTAGTATCATGACAGGACATATCTGTGCCAAGCTAATCATCATCTGCTGGGTTTGTGGATTTCTGTGGTTCCTGGTCCCCATTGTTCTAGTCTCTCAGATGCCCTTCTGTGGTCCAAACGTTATTGATCATGTTGTATGTGACCCAGGGCCACTGTTTGCATTGGCATGTGCCTCTGCTCCAACAACTCAGCTGCTTTGCTATACTCTAAGTTCGTTAGTTATCTTTGGTAACTTCTTCTTCATCCTTGGGTCCTATACTCTTGTTCTATCAGCTGTATTGCGTGTGCCTTCAGCTTCAGGGAGACGCAAAGCCTTCTCAACCTGTGGGTCTCATTTGGCTGTAGTGTCACTATTTTATGGCTCCCTGATGGTCATGTACGTGAGCCCCGGGCTTGGACATTCTGCTGGGATGCAGAAAGTTGCAACCTTGTTCTATGCAATGGTGACCCCGCTATTTAACCCTCTCATCTATAGCCTTCGGAATAAAGAGATTAAGGCAGCTCTCAAGAAAGTTCTGGGGAGATGCAACATAAACTAAGATATACTACATGGTTCATCCACGATTGGTTCAGTATAAAACAAAAAACCCAACCCACTGCCCTTGAGTTGATTCCAACTCACAGTGACCCTATAGGACAGACTAGAGCTGCTCCATAGAGTTTCAAAGGAGTGCCTGGCAGATTCTAATTGCTGACCTTTTGGTAAGCAGACACAGCACTTAACCACTACACCAGAGTTCAGTATCGTCAAATAAAAACTAGAGATCCATAGCTATACGAATCTTCAAATGTGAATCTAGTGATACTGATTTGATTAACTTTTTAAATTAAGCATCCAGTGTTCAGATTATGTCAGTAAATTAAACTATTGAGTTCCTCTTTGCCACTTCAGCTGTGCAGTAATTGTGAAATACACACATTTAAGATGTTTGTTTATTTGTTTGGATATTTTTCATGTGGCTCATCTGCAATAAATAGTCCTATCTTTACTTCATAATTTAAAGTTACTAAAATTGTAACTTTCGTTTTGTTGGTTGTTTGAAAATAAAAGGAGAAAAAATCCTACATATTTCCTGATTGCTATTCTTATATTTGAATCTATTACATGGGTGATATGATCATTTGTGACTAAACTCTTAGAAAGCAAAATATCCAAAAATCCATGGGATAAATATATTCCTGCCTATTGACATCTAGCCATATGTTGTTTTATTTTTCATATTACCTCATTTTAAGCTCCTAAAGGGCACCAGCTTTTAGTTCTATGTATAATAGCACCAGTCAAAATATTCAGATATTATTCTGGTTACTTTTTGTTATCATCGAAAACTTGATGGGTCAGTTAACTGAGTTTTTGATGACAGCATCTTCTCCTAAAAATTGGAGAGGAAAATGACTCACTCAGGGATAGACTGTTTGCATTAAATTTCTTACTGAACAGTACAAATTATTTATTCATTGTTACTTGTTCCTGAACAATATTATGACACCATTAAGGAAAGTTTTAAAACAAAAAAGCATCCATAATTTAAACACTCAAATATAACTATTTTATTTTTATGGTGTCTGTCTTAATTTAATATAATTCCAGACTTACTTTCTTATATGAAACATCTTTATAATTATCACTTTCAAGAGCTATACTGCTTCATTAAACTAGTATGGAATGGATTATGAATTTTTTCTTTGTTGAGATGAATATTTTCCTAGAAAGAAAGTCTTGTCAAGGATGAGAGTTTTCAGAAAAATAAAGAAATTCCACCACTATACCATAATGACCACTTACAGAGTTAGTATTTAGTATTCAAAGGTACGAGTACCAAACACCCTCACATCCTCCTTCCATCCACCACCAATCTTTTTATTGGACATTAAAGCTGTTTCTGCTTGTTTTCTATATTAAAAAAAAAAGTCTCAATACAGTTGTCTTAAAGATTTGCCACGATATTTTTAAACATACATTATGACTCATGACCTAATCCAAAACCAGAACTTTGCTAAAATCCAGAATTTAAGACTACAATATCCTTGTGACATTTTCCTTTTAGCATTTTTATCTTCAGACAACTTCCTGAGAAAGAGATGTATTATTCATTTCAAAAAGGAAGAATGAATTTGTGAGTTTTGACAGGGCCATCCCAGATAGAAAAACTGTTACGTTCCTTTGATGTGAGAAGTTGTCACACCCTTTAGTCAATCTTACTTGCCAGAACTCTACCGTGAATTTTTCACTTATCCAGTCCATTGAGAATATTTCCTAGTGCTATATCCTCTTCCCAGGGTGTATGACAGTTACATTTCCTAAGCTCAGGTCAGTAAAGGACTCAAGAAAAATAGGCAGTCATGGTCAGCAATATTCCCATCATAATCTCACCACCCCCTTTTCTTGAGTTACTAAATTAGCATGTTTCTGTAGCTATTAGTTTTTCTTGAGTTACTAAATTATTGTGTTTCTGTAGCTACTAGTTTTCCAATTGTCTTTTCTTATAACCACAGACACTGTGCTTGGTTCCTCAATTCTTTCCATACTATTAAGTATTGACCTAATACTACAATTCATCTATGACATTTTATCAAAGCCAAACTGTATTCCCAAGAAAGAGAAGGAGGCTAAAGGGAGAGAAGAGAGAATTCGGATTAATCATAAGAATATACTGTTCTTTTTCTCCCTCAAGCATTAAAACTTCTAGTAAAACAGAGCAAGGTCATATTTAAAAATACATGCTACTTAGTGGTTTCTTTAGGGGAACTGAAAAGAGAAAGTCAGTATTTTCTACTTTCAGCTAAGAGTTACAGTGTCTTTTAGCTACCTTTAAACCTGTATTAAGCTGACGAAGCATTGAATCTATTTTAATTTCAACCAGGTCTCTCTCAGAATAGTATTCATTTACACAATAAAACATTATACATTGTTGTATTTTAGGAAAAATATAGGGTACAAAGGAAAGTAATATTACAAGAAAAGAGAGAATGAAATTGTTAGTCTAACAAATTTAGATTTGCAAAGTCACTACCATGCTGTTTGTTCTTACTGACAATATTGGAAGGAACAGTAATTAACATTGTAAACAATTTATTTCCTGTGAGTCATTGTTCTAATCCAAGTGCTTTGCATTTAATACTCAAGAAAACTCAGAGGTTAGGTCATTTACTGATGATAACAGGTACAAAGAACATATTTAGCTGGAGATGGTATTTGATCTCAGACAGACTAACTCCAGAACCTACAAACTAAATTTACTGTAGAGGAGAAGTGTCAACACTCTGGAATCAAACTTTATTTCCAAATATAATTTTATCACTAACTGTGTCAGCTTGAGCAAATTATTTATCTTTCCCACCTGATTTTTCTTGTCTATAAAATGGAACTAGTGGTAATACTCTCATCATAGAATCACTATGATGAGCAGATGAGGAAAATCTGAGCAGCACCATATACGTAGTATTATGATCAATTAATATTAGCGGACTTAATATTGCTATCTCCAATAATATGATCTTTCCTTATATTACCTCTTTAATATAAATATTATCAGTAGTATCTTTCATTTATAAGATTTGCATATTATTATCTTTCATTTGTAAGCTCTTTATCATTTACAAAATACCTCTGCATACTCTCTCAGTCTATCCACATAAAAATTTTGTGGCATAGACACGGTAGATATTTTCATGCTCAATTCATAAGCGTAATACAAAGAAACCAAGAGTGTTGTCTAAAATCACACAAGTGACAACTGAGTGCAGCTGAAAACCCTGGTGGCATAGCGGTTAAGTGCTAGAGCTGCTACCATAAAGCCAGTAATTTCAATCCACCAGGTGTTCCTTGGAAAATCCAAAGGGCAGTTCTACTCTTTCCTGTAGAGTTGCTGTAAGTAGGACTTGACTCGGCAGCAGTGGGTTTGGTTTTTCTGACTTGGTACTGCTGTCTCACTCAGAATCCATTTTTTCTCTAAAGGTTCTTGGCAGGAAATTTTGGCTTTGAGATTCTCTTACTAGATGTGTGGAACAGAAAGAAAAGAGCAAAAATGCATGGATATATCACACAATCAAGGGAGTCTCCATTGACTCTTCTCAAACACCATAGAAGTTTCCTCAGGGACTTTCCACCTATAGGTTTCTGCCACACCCAGGGTTCATGCTTATCACTGCTCCCACGGCCAATTTTGATAAAAAGAAAATTTGAATAATCATTCCTTGGACACATGCCTTTTATTTCTCTTTTTTTCTCTTAGACATTTCAAATGTCCATCACTTTTCAAGAACATAAGCCATTTATCTAGCCAGATATATACTTTTAATCGTCCTCAAAAAGAGTCATTTTTTAAAAAGGGCATTCAACTTTTCCAAAGAAACAAAGAATCTGGAACTTAAGAATTTGAATAAATAATTATTTTTTATTAAGTAACACATTTTCTCTACCCTTGAATAATGCAGCCAAAAAAGAAAGTCAAGACCTAAGAACCCAGAATTGCCACACACATTAGACTTAGATCAATTGAATGTAGTAGAAAATCCAAGTAGTTGTAGTTTATGCAATACAAAGATTTGTGTTTTTTTCTAACTTAAAATCATCTAAATAGTCCACAGCAGCTCAGAGGGTGACAATTCCAGGATGCCATCAGGGACCCAGAATTTCCTCACTTTTTAATCTTTTCTTCTTACTACATTTCCCTCTGCCAAGCCACTTTATTATCTGAGAGCAGTTGAAGTTTCAGGCAACAGTAAAGAGGCCAAGCTACATTCCATTTACGTTCTTCTATTGAACAGAAGCATGTCACATATGTCCTCTTTTACAAAGGATTCTGTGATGTTTAATTTTTTTAAACTGGGTATATTATTACCCAGGATAGAATTCAAAATTAGACAGGAAATTTAGGAAAAAAAAATAACAATATTAAAGATGCAACTAACACACTCTACCACCAATGTACTGAGCATAAAATAAAAGAGTAAATATAGTGACACAACTGTAATTACATCAATGTTCCACTTTCAGAGGTGGATGCTCCTCTTAAACAAGTCTTTAATTAGATTAAACAGCAATAAGACAGATTTAGTGGATAGAAGGGGATTGAAAGACAAAAATAGTAATAAGCAAAAAATGAAAATATTATAAAGAGTAAAATTTTAACTGCAAACCACGACTATATTGGAAAAAACAAACAAACATCAAATTTTAACTGCAAACCATGACTATATTGGAAAAAACAAACAAACATAGATTTGTTTTCCCAGCCCTTAAACAGAGTAAAGCATCTCACTGGGTACTTGAAAAATGAACATTTGAGGTGAAACAAAAGACTGCTTAAATGTGTCATTAACAAGCTTATGCAATTGTTAGTCTAAGAGGCCTTCCTAGCTAAAAAAAAAAAAAAAAAAAAAAGAAAAGAAAAGAAACTCACTGTCATTGAGTTGATTCCAACTCATAGTGACTGCATAGGGTTTCCAAGGCTGTTGGTCTCCATGAAAGCAGACTGCTACATCTTTCTGCTGTGGAGCCATTGATAGATTCCTTAAGTACAGAGACAGAAAAACAAAATACATTCAATAAGTGTTTCAGTCAAGACAAGTCAGAATTGAGGGACTCATTGACTTTTATTGTCTAGTACTAGCTGTTCACTGCCTCCTTCCTAGAAGTTTCTAGGTGGTCCGTATCACCTGAAACACAAAATTATCTGTTCATGTGGTGTTGTAGACTGAATTATGTCCACCAAAACATATGTGTAACAATTTAGCTGGACAATGATTCACAGTATTAGATGTTTTTTCTTGGTTTTGTGATTTTCCTATGTTATAAATCCAAATCTCTGCCTGTGGTTAATAGAGCAGGATTGGACTATGTTAAAGAGGATGAGGGTGTGCCATAGATTGAATTGTGTCCCCCTAAAAAATGTGTGTAGCCATTTGATTGGTCCATAATCCCTGCTGTCTTGTGAAGTTCGTCTGAGTTGTGAATCCTGCCTCCATGATGCTACTGGGGGAGGATGGGAGGCAGTTGTGTTGATCAGGCAGGTCTCCTATACTGTGATTCCAGGCTATTTCTTGGGATACAAAGGAAAGGGAAGCAAGCAGAGTGGGGACCTCATACCATCAAGAAGCAGTGGCCAGAGCAGAGTGCATCCTTTGGATCCAGGTCTCTGTACCACAGAAGATCCCAGTCCAGGGGAAGACTGACATCAAGAACTTTCCTCTAGAGCCACCAGAGAAAGACCTCCCCCAGAGCTGATACTCTATATTTGGACTTTTAGCCTGCTTTTCTGTGAGAAAATAAATTTCTCTGTTAAAGCCATTCATTTGTGATATTTCATTACAGTAGCACTAGATGACTGAAACAGAGACTGTAGTACGCTTGCAAAGTTGGCTCCCTGATCCAATGTAAAGGCAGCTTCCATCGGGTGTGGCTTGTAAAACCTGTTGTTATCCTTTTATCCTACAAGAGATAAAAGGAAAGGGAAGTAAGCAGAGTGTTGGGAACCTCTTACTACCAAGAAAGCAGTGCTGGCCGCAGAGCACATCCTTTGGACCTGAGGGTTCTGTGCTGAGATGCTCTCAGATCAAGGGAAGACATGCATCACCAGGACTTTCCTCTGTAGCTAACAGAGAGGGAAAGGCTTTCCCTGAAGTTGGTGGCCTCGGTTCAGACTTCTAGCCCACTGAACCATGAAAAAATAAATTTCTCCTTGTTAAGCACCCACTTGTGGTACATCTGTTATAGCAGCACTAGATGACTAAGACGGATGAAATCTGCTTTTCACTTTCTTCTCTCTTCAACCTTAGCTTGAGGGTCAAGTTCCCTATGGTAAAATTTTGGGCTCTTCTTCAATTTTACTGTTGCAAAAAAACAACAACAACAAAACAAAAGCCATCCCTGTTGAGCAGGGTCTGACTCATAGCGACTCTAGAAGTCAGGGTAGAACTGCCCCGTAGAGTTTCCAAGAAGCGCCTGGTGGATTTGAACTGCCGACCTTTTGGTTAGCAGATGCAGCACTTAATGCACTATGCCAACAGGGTTTCCTCCCTGCTACAGAGGTGACTGATTTTAAGATTCTGGGGGCATTGATGTGGCAGGAGGCGTAGAAATGTTGGAAGTAGCTAGGGGTGGTGTTATTATGAGGAAGCAAAGTCTCTGGGAAATGGAGAAGAAGCTTGTTCTGTGGACCTCAAGAGGATGTGATAGAGAAGTAGAGAACTGAAATCTCCAGGTCAGAATGGAAAAGAGGAAACATGAAATACAAAAAGTGGAGTTGCAAAGAATAAAACAGAGACAGGTGTGCACAGTGCTCTCCTCTTTGCCCTGGCATTTCCCACCTCTGGCCTAATGTCAGGGGCATCACACCTACTGGTGAGAGAGGGCACAAGGCACTGTGGAGGAAAGAATCACAGAAGAAAAGGCTTTGGCATCTTTGGTACAACAGAGGCTGAGACAGAATCCTTCTGATTCTGATGCGGTTGATGCTTTGTTCAAAGGTAAGCAAACTACTGCTCGGGTGCCAGGTAAACTTTATGGACAAGGTGGAAGAGCAAACAGGGAGGAGAGCAAAAAAAGGAGCATCTCCCTTATACAGAGATATTAGCCACCTCTAGGGAAGATCAGGGAATGGGAGTTACAGAGGGCCAGACGGGACTGACGGAGAACACTTAGGTTAAGGATTACTAGAATTTACCCCACCGAATGAGCAACTATCATTTGTAGATGATACAAATGATGCCTCTGAATAATGCTGGTTATCTCTGAGTTCAAAGGACCAGCCCTAGCCCTTGATCCTGCTCCACAAGCCAGAATTATTATATATTCCTAGAAGTTCCAGGTGATTATATCTGGTTGGTCTGGGATCTGATAACCAACTTAGTCACTGAAATCTCTCTCTATACTGGAATAGAGAGGACACTTCCAGCATGACTTGGCACATTATTGGTACTGTCAAAAGCTACAGGGGGCTCAAGATGGCTCTTCAAAAATGCAAGAAATTAGCCGTGGAAATAGAATGGTGTATTAGCAGTTGTCTCTGGGAGGTGCAAACTGTGAACGCATTTGGCCGCTAACCAAAATTTGATGGTTTGAGTTCACCCAGAGGCTCTTCAGGAGAAAAGGCTGGCATCCAACTTCTGAAAAATCAGCCACAGAAAATCCTATGAAACATAGTTCTATTCTGACGTACATGGGGTCACGATTTACTCAAAGGCTAGTGGCCTTATTATCAGGTATTTTGAGTAAAGGCTGTAATGAGGTTGACAGTTTTTCAAGGATGAGTCATCTAGATAATCAGTCCCCAGGTCCTTCTCCTCATGCCTCTGGTCCTCTGAAGTCTGAGAGAAACGTGAATCTAAAGGTTCCTGAAAAGGCAGGAAGATGCAGGAGATCGGAGTAATGCTCCTGGAGATGTTGACAGGTGCTGTGGAGTCAGCTCTCATGGTGACCCCCATGCACAACAGGAAAAAACACTTCCTGGTCCTGTGCCATTGTATGATTCCTGTTTGTTTCATACTGGAGAACTGAAAGCCTTACCAAGAAAAGCAACAAATAGTGAGAACAGGCTCAGTGCCAACTGTTACCTTTAGCACTCTTTTCTGACCACAAAAGGAGCAAGACTTTGTTTCCATTGTTTTTCAACTTTTCCATTCTCATAGTTTCTTTCTCTACTGTATATTTACTTTGTTTATCTGAGCTAACTTCTGAGGCTGTTTTTATTTTCACTTAATTAAACAGCAGAACTCACTTGAAGTATTTCCCTTGTCCTTCCTGAAAACGACTGCAGTGAAAAGAACACCAAACTTAAAGGCAGAACACTTAGGCTTGTCACCCTAACTCTCATTTTCTACTTCTGTAGTCACGGTCAAGTCAGGTAGCTTCTCAGACATTCAGTTGCCTCATCAGTAAAATACAGACAACGACATTGGGTCCACACATCTCACATGGTTAAGAATCAAATTAGAGTATAGGTCAAGGTCTTTTCTTGCGTGCATCATCACCATTTTTCCCCTCCAGTCCATTCTCTAATAAGACAAGTATATTTGCTACATCACCTTGGAAGTAGTCCTCTCATAAGCTGAGAGCTCCTTCCTCAAAACACTCAAAATCTGAGCTAGGCATCTCAAGTAGGAAGACTGGGAAATGACACTGCTTTCCCTGCTGAGATTTTGCTGGCCCTTCTCTGTCACGGTCTCCACTGGCTCTCTTCCTATAGGAAGGCTCATGGAATTGGACACAACCTGAGTTCTCTAGTCAGCCAAAGGTCTCCTTCATGTCTTTGTCATAGAACTGTGTCTCCAGTGTGCTGCAGAACTCCCTACAGTGTTATATGGATCAGAAGGGCTTAGATGGAAATTGTCAGCTTTACATATGTCTTTTTTCTCCTCCTCTAGAAGCAGTACCAAGGATGGAAAGAACTTTGCTGTCCTCTACTCTCTTTTCTCTTTTGATGAGCCTAGGCTTGGGCTGGGCATGGACTACCCCTGGTTGCACCGTAGCAGACAGCTCCCTGTTATCTAACATCTCCTACTACATCCCATTCTGTCCCTTGGTACCAGGACTCCATCTTTTTGCAACATGCTCCAACGTTAGTGACCTGGCTCAGACACTGACATCACTGCCCAGGGGTCTGGAGGCACTATGCCTCAAGGGCACGGTTCCTGTCCTACCAGCAGGTGCTTTTGGGCACTTTCCTACACTGCAGCTGCTCAGGCTACAGCTGGGCATCGTCAGAATTACACCTGGAGCATTTCAAGGATTGGACCAGCTGCGGCACCTTTTCTTCACACATCCCACTCCCTGCTGCCTGAGTCTACTTCTCCCTCCAGATGCCCTTGAACCCCTCAGCAGTCTCAACAGCCTTTCGTTCCAAGGCTATTGCCTGAATTCTAGCCAGACCATCCAGTTACCTCTCAGTCTTAGTCATCTAACTCTGAGGCACAGCTGTCTGACAGATCTGCAGGAATTACAAGAACTCTTCCCAAGCCTTGTGCCTGGTTCCTCTCCTATCTCTAGCCCGCACTCCCCATTCCTGGAGGTGCTGGATCTCTCCTCCAACCAACAGCTGAGACAGGTTGGTGTCAAAGCATTGCATGGCCTCCAGCTCAGTTCTCTGAGACTGGATGGCACCCCATTAAGTGCATTTGAGCTCCTTGGCTCAGGACTGCCTCACCTGGATTCCCTCTCCCTGGTGGATACTGGTGTGGAAAAACTGCCTGGGAATGTAAGTGCCTACTTCCAGCTTTACGCACTTGATCTTGGGAGGAACCAAATCAGAAACCTACAGAATGAGGACCTCTCAGGCTGCCACTCCCTGGAGCTTCTTAACCTTCATGCCAATGGCCTGCATTCACTGCCCACTGGGTTCCTGAGTTTCTTGCCCCAGCTTCAAAGGCTTAACCTGTCGATGAACAAGTTGGGCCCAACCTTAGTGCTCCCGGAAGCACTGGTCAGCTCAAACCTGAGAGTAATAGATCTGTCCCACAATGAGTTCAGTACCCTGGCCCCTGGGGCCTTCTCCTCTCTTCCTCAACTCGAGGAGCTCTGGCTGAGTGGTAACAACATCTCCAACTTATCCAGTGAAGCCCTAGAAGGACTGACAGGGCTGAGGACTCTCGATCTGAGTTGGAATCAAATTAAAGTGCTAAAGCCTGGCTGGCTCTCCTCTCTTCCTGAGCTCAGCTCTTTGAACCTCCTGGGCACCTATATAGAGCATTTCTCTGGCCAGCTGCTTCAGGGTCCTCAAAAGCTGAGGCATCTGTGGCTAAGTACTCCTGAGACCTTGGAACTATACTCTCCCTGGCCTTCGACACTGCTCAGCCTAGAGTTGTGGGCACATACATATATCGAGTTTAATGTCCACCGTGGAGAAACGTTTCTGTTCTTGGAGAACCTTACCTTACAAACATCCTTTGTGGTACTGTGTCCGAGGAATAACACATTCCATTTCCCCTCCCTGCGCCACCTCACACTGAGAGGCTGCAACCCTAGCATATTTTCTACCCATAAATCCCAGGGGTTCTTTGCACAGCTACCATCCCTGGAGCACCTGCACTTCTGGTCTGACCATGACGGTACAGAGGGGCTACAACTGTTTGGAATGCCCAGGTTGCGAGTGCTGGAGCTGGGGGACCTGGACAGCATCTTCACATCAAGTCCTGTAAATCTGGAGGTGCTACTGGAGGACCTGCCTCAATTAGAAGTGCTGGCACTGAGCAATGTGAATTATGGGACCCTCTCAGCCTCCAGCTTCAGGGGCTTGGGCCTCCTCCAGATGCTGCTGCTGAATGCTGAGTGGGCCCTGGGGCTGGACAGCAACCTCCAGGAATTCATCCCCCTGATGCCTCAATATGTTTATTTCTCAGATGTCACTTTCATCTGTCAGTGTGAAAGCTCTTGGGTGGGGACCTGGGCGACACAGGCCCCAAATACCTTTGTGTATGGGCTAGAGAAATCTATCTGCATGGCCAATGCATCTGACTATTTCAAGACTCCATTGCTTTCTTTCCATTCTCATCACTGCCTGGACAATCTTGAGCTTCAGAGCTTTCTAGCCAGCTTCACTCTGGTGCTCCTGCTGACCATTTTTGCTTGCCTTGGCTGCCCAAAATGGGCCTGGTTCCACCATCGCTGGACTTTATTTCAAGCCTGGTGGTGGAAAGTGGGTGGCTGGAACCACAGAAACCAATACCACTATGATGTCTTTATATCTTATTGTCAGCAGGACCGAGCCTGGGTGCTGGCAGAGCTGATTCCTGCCCTGGAAAGGCCTCTTCCAGCTGGTGAGGGCTTGAGGTTATGCCTACCAGAGAGGGACTTTGAAGTCGGGCAGGACAGGATGAACATAATGGCTGCCAGTATAGAGAACAGCAAAACCACCTTGTGTGTGCTCAGCCGCCAGGCCCTGGGCAGTCCCTGGTGCAATCTAGAATTAAGGCTCGCCACCTACTACTTGGTGGCCAAGCCTAGAACTACTCATCTCCTGCTGCTCTTTCTGGAGCCTGTTGATAGACGACAGCTGCGTGGCTACCACCGCCTTGCCCGGTGGCTTCAGAAGGAGGACTACTTGGATTTGCCCCAAAGGAATGCAGATTGGGAGGCTTTCTGGGAACAACTTCGGAGAAGGCTAAGGAAAGCTGTACAACAGAGAGAGGAGTAGAGACTTCAAAAGAGAGATAAGAGAGATTCAGCCATACGAGAATAACTCCCAACAGGTTCCTAGATTGCCATCATGTCGCTGGAAGACAGGCTTACAGAGGGGTCTATTTGTGATACTTAGCTCAAGCCCAGTTGTCCACTAAAAATAATAGATCCAGAAATCAAATTCCAACGGGATAATGTATTCCAAAAGCACCTGGAGAGAACTAAGGTATAATTTTTTTCCCCCAAGCTGCAATATCTGATAGTCCCCTAAAAACATAGGCAAGCCTCTAGGAAAGAAATAAGAATGTGCTTTCTAAAATCATTCCTGCATTTTTTCAAAACTAATTTGTTCTGCCTCTTTTGAAAGCACTGTATTGAGTTGGGCTTGTTAAATATTCTACTTTATTCTGGAGGAAAGAAACAAGAATCAATATTTGTTAGTCCCCTAAAGTTGGATCAAAACCAAGTTAGCAATTCACCAATTGTTCAACACATTCAAGGAGTTTCCTAACTCACAATTATCTTAGGAAGACAGTATTACATAGATGGGAGCAATGACTTGATTCTGTATTATTCTCAGGGAATCTAAGCATACAAAGAATAAGTAATACGCAATACTGGCACAGCTAACATGTCACAAAGCTTAAATCTGGACTTACTTTGTCTGAGTCATGATTCATGCTCTATACTTGCTGCTCTTGCTTTCTTCCAGTCATCTCTAACCAATGACAATCCACCATGTTACAAGACTAAAATATGCAAACACGTGGCAAGTGTCTTATAAATACATATATACAATGATCCATTTTCAATAAATATTTCTAAAGAGGAGCCCTTGCGGTTCAGTGGTTAAGAGTTCAGCTGCTAACCGAAAGGTCAGCAGCTTGAATCCACCAGCCGCTCATTGAAAACTCATGGGGCAGTTCAGCTCTGCTCTGTAAGTCACTATGAATCCAAACTGACTTGATGGCAATGGGTTTCATATTTGGTTTCTAAAGAAAAGTCACAAATCCCAGTAGATTTACATAAAGTGATGCTTTAATGGATCCCAAATAGACAAATATTTAAGAAAGAACACATTTGTACGAATGGAATATCATGCAACCACAATCATGCTTGAAGGAATACCTAGTGCCATGTAAAGAGATTCATGTCATAATGTTAAGCAAAAATATTTACAAAATGCATGGACTGTGATTCTAATTTTGCAAAAAAGAACTCATATATCTATCTAATACATAAAGTATATACAAGAAGAAGACTAGCAATGTAAGCTGGAAATGACCCGAAAAGTGGGATCATAGATGATTTAAATTTCTTCCTACAGTTTTACATACTATTTGTTTTTATAAAATAGACATTTATTTGATAGTAAAAATATAAAAATGAATGCTTGATCTGACTCGACGGCATTTGGCTTGGCTTTTCAAAAGTAATTTAACTAATGACTTGATTTAAAAAAATGAAATTGTTCAAATAGTTGTCAAGTTAATGGTAACAAAACACCTCCCAGGAGCTCATGAGAAAGCATGGGTGCCAAATCTAGAAGAAAAAAAAAGGAAGTGAATTAACTGCCACCGTAAACAAACTGTATCTGATTCAGAGACCATCCTTGCAGAGCCATCCCTAGCTAAGCTAAGGAACCACACAAATTTTGCCTCAGAAAGTAGAAGCTTTCCACATTGTTCTTTTCTGGATGCCAACAGTTTTGGTGTTTTCTGGATAAAAGAGCAAGTGGTAGGGCTGGACAATTTGCAGTCCAATGACGTAAGTCTGAGGCTTTGCTGACCAAGTCACGGTCCATCATTTCCTTTCCTTTGTCCTACTGATGTAACCTAGTAGCCCTTGGAAAACACAATTCAATTTTACATTCATTTTAATGAAAACCTCAAGTTCTCATTCATTTCAATATTTTTCATAACATTCTTTTATATTGTTGATGTTTCCATTCAGATAGGTTTTCATTTTCTCTGACATTTCTTGGATGTATATTATGGAGTTTCAGGGTTGAAAGAAATTTGCATCTGATGCTTGTATCTCCTTTACCAATTCCCCAGCCTCTGCTTGATCAAGTGTGTAATAGAAAGTAGCCTCCTTCCAAGGATTATGCATTCTATCACTGTAGGTTTCACTGATACAAAGTTATTCTCTATACAGAGCTAAAATGTGTCTTTCTATAACTTTGACCCACTGCTTCTGATTTCACACTTTGAAATTTAAATGGGACAATTTCAATTCCTTCATTAAGTGATTATTTGTTCCAGTTGAGTCTTCTCCAACTTAAATATTCCATTCCTTCTACTCATTTCCATATTTTAAGCCACCTTTAAATTACTTTCTCCCAAATTCTGTGCATTTCCCCATTTACTATTTCAATGACGAAAACTAGAACTTCTGTAGGGCTCTATATCTGACCACTGTAGGCTCTTCCTGTGTCAAATCATTGCTTGCATTTATACCTTCTAAGAACACCCTGGTGCTAGAATGGTTAAGTGCTGTGTCTGTTAACCAAAATGTTGGCAGTTGGAACCCTCCAGGCACTCCTTGGAAACTCTAGGGAGCAATTCTACTCTGTCCTGCAGTGTTGCTATGAGTCTGAATTAACTTAATGGCAGTGGTTTTTATACCTTCTAAAATCACATTTGGAAACTCTGGTCTTGCGGTAGTCAAGTACAACAGCTGCTAACCAAAATGGTTATTGGCTAGGGCAATTGTAAGATGATTTAAATGTTTATGTTACTTTTCTACAGCTGAAGTAGGATTGAAAGAACAAGTTTACAAAACAAATTAGACAATAGCTTACAATCAAGTATTAGCAGTTGATTCTGACTCATAGTGACCCTATAGAACACAGCAGAGGTGTCCCATAGGAGCAACTGGTGGATTCAAACAGCTCATCTTTTGGTTAACAGCAAATTGCTTAACTACTATGCCACCAAGTCTCCCTAACAATGGGTGCTGATCCCAAAATTCCAACATCATCACAGCATACTTGAGACTGTTGTATGTGTACAACAGTGGATACAAGGAAATAGAGGGAGAAAGTCTTTAAAGAATTTTATAAACTATTTGCAAAGCTTCACCTCTGCCTTTATATGATCTGGCTTTGAAGAATGCTTTGCGCTTACATTTTCATTCCTAAATTGAATATTATCCCTTTTGTGGAAAAGTTAATCTATTGCTGTGAAAATATGGACAGATGTTTTGATCCAAGGCTTTGGGGCTACTTATACTTCAGCTTAACCCAGGCCTCATCATCTTTGCCTTTCTCCCAAGAGGTTAAAACGAAGTATATCTTAGTTAAAGAACTACTATCTGAAATGCGACCAAAACTGTTATCCCCAGACGAGGCCACTGGGAGATGGTGGCTAATTCAGGAGGGTTAGAAACAAACCTTGATACAATCATGAAGAAGTGCAGAGGGGAACCGGAGCCCAGCTCCCGCGTGCTCTGATTCACCACCCCTCCAAGCTGAGCTGCCAAGGAAACAATAGCAAGGGTTCAGAAAATGCCTGCTATATACTCTTTTTTAGAGACAGGAAGCTCTGCAGTGCCTTTTACACCTGCGTGACAACATCTATTCAGGCTATTTCAGCAACATAGTCACTACACGAGCTCCAAATAATTGCCATACTTGGTAAGGTTACCTACAAATACTAACCCGCTTTTAGATGCTGCCTAAGAAGCTTAGATAAATATCCCTCTCCTTAACCTTGCTGTGCTTTTTGTTACTGCCACGGGACACCGAGGAGGCTGAGGACAGCATGCATACTCCAGAAGAGAGCAGCCTAAATGTGGAGGTGAACCAGGGCACAATTCTAAAATTCTCACATAACAGCTTCAGGTGTGATACAGTTCAGACATCTTGTGAAGTCATTTTCCCTTTTCTCTATTGATGCATTGTAATTTCTCCATATGAGAATATAAATTGGAATAGCTTCTTCGTAATGACGGTTGGGTTCTCAGCTACAGAGCTTAGCCTCTAGCCTAGTTACATATGTCTTATTTACAAACACATGAGTTAAAATATTTAATAAAAACTAAAACTTTTAGATACAGGGATATATTGATTGAGTCACAAGGATCAGGAATAAATTTCAGAGTGACAATGTTATTGTATGTCTTATTACTTTGTTATTCAAGCTGCATATACCAGATTTCCTGACTCTAGGTATCAGGGAGGAAGTAAGAGAAAAAATATTTTCTATTAAAATATAGGGGCTAACCACAGAGGAAAAACAATATTAGCTACAGATCACAAGTACATTTTCTTTAAGGGAGTTAGAAGTCTAAAAGAGCCCCGTCACCTATTTACATAATAAAAATAAAAAGTTATGAAAATTCATTCAATAAACAACAATAGTTAAAGATATGGACAACTACATGTGGAAAGAGACCTGGAAAAAAGACATCAAAGGAGCACAACACACACACATAGACACACACACACACACACACACAGAGAGACTATTATGGCTCACAAACAATGAGAAAGCACAGACACAAAGAAAGAAGATTAGGAAGGACAGGTTGCTCTCCCTTGCGTTGTCTTGAATACGTTGCCGTCACACATATTCTGCTGTTTACCTAAACAGAAGCCAGGTTCACACAACAAATAAAATCTTTGTTGCACTGCTTTTATTTTTAACAAATTACAGATTTAAGTCCTTGAATTGTTTTAAATTTCTTTTTGTCCTGAATACAAGCAATTGTTTTAATTGGTTACTATAAGGACTTACTCATTTTTTTGAGACAACAAATATTTCTTGTGTACCTATAATGTACCAGGCACTGTCCTAAATTTGGGGGGTTCGCGAGTAAAATAAAGTTCTTATCTTATGTTTAAGTGGGTAATTGTGCTTCAAATAAATAAATACATAAATAAGCAGGGTTGGGAATGGGGTTTTAAAAAGAGGATTAAACTGCAGGCAATGGTTGAGTAAGGCCTCTCCGAGTCTCTGAGGTTTATCAGAACTCTAAGTAACAAACTAGGTATGTGAATACGGGGAGAATAGGTGGAAGCATCTGAGACCTTGATTATGGTCCACATTTGACCTAGTCAGGTATCAGCATGACTGGTGTGGAGCAGGTAAGATGAACGGTAGAAAACAAAGGCAGGAAGGAAGCCCTGGCTGGCCGTGTAAGCTGCAGTAAGCAATCTGAATTTTGTTGCAAGCGTGATTTAAATACTGGGAGCAAATGCTTGACGTTATCTGATTTCCTTTTTAAATATCAGTCTAGCTGCCTTGTGGGTGTTAGTCTCCAAATACATAAAAATAGAAGCAGGTTCGGGGGAGAATTTAAAAGAGGACTGGGTAGTTGGTGGTGAAAACGGGTCAGACTCTGAATATGCTTTGTGCATGAGGGCTAAAGGATTTATTGGTGGTTTGGATATGATATTTTAAGACAAGTGGTAAGGATGTGGCCAAACTTGTGACCCAAGAAACTGAGTAAATGGAGGGTTTGTTTACTGAGACGGAGAAGAAGCAGGAAGTCACAAGTTTGGGGTGAGAAGAACCAAAAGTTCACTCTTGGGCAAGTCATGTTTAAGTTTCTTGTTAAATATCAAATGAAGATATGCGGTTAGAAGTTAGGTTGAAAAATCTAGAATGCAAAAGTAGCATTAAGGCTAAGACAAACCAAACTCATTGGCATTCGGTCAATTTCAACACACATAGACCCTAGAGGTCAGAGCAGGCCTGCCTCAGGTTTACCAAACGACGGCTGGTAGCTTTTAACTGCCAAACTCTCGGTTAGCACCTGAGCTCTTAACCACTGCACCACCAGGACTCTCAAGTAGATGATGTTACAACTAAGGGGTGAAGTGACAGGCCACTTACAGACAGTAGAGCTGGAAAGGAGAAAAGATCCAAGGACTGACTCCTGGAAAAACGTTCGCAGGTCAGGTCAGCCAGAAGGAATTCCATCATAAGAGCCCCAAATAATGTATTAAAGAGAACTATGAATACACCGACTTTCAACTAAAGCAATTCAAATTTCAGAGTGTTTTCTGTATTTTTGCTCTATGTGGCAAAATGGGTATAGAATCCCATTGTGAGGAACTTCCCTGGCACTTGATGAATTCCAAATGAGGAAGGAAGCCTGCCCTCTCTAAACTAGAATTCAAACAAAATCTGTTGCTGTCAAGTCAATTCTGACTCAGAGAAACTCTGTAGGACAGAGTAGAACTGCACTATAGGACTTTCAAGGCTATAAATCTTTATAGAAGCAGACTGCAACATCTTTCTCCCGTAGACTGCCTGCTACTTTGAACCACTGACTTTCCAGTTTGCAGTTGAGCACTTTAACCACTGCACCACCAGGGCTGCGCACTCTATTTAGGGTATTGTCACAGACTGAATTGTGTCCTTACAAAAAGGTGCTTAGAAATTTGGCTAGGCCATGATTCCTGGTATTGTGTGATTTTCCTACATGCTGTAAATGCTAACTCTATGACGGCAATAACAGAAGACGGGCAGTTGGTTATGTTGGTGAGGCAGGAACTCAATCTGCATGATTATATTGCACCTTAAGGCAATCTTTTGGGCGATAAAGGGAGAGAAAACAAGAAGAGAGTTGGGGACCTCATGCCATCAGGAAAGAAGCAGGGTTGGAAGCAGAACAAGTCCTTTGGCCCCGAGGTCCCTGCACCTCAGAAGCTCCCAGGTGAGGAAAGGTTGACAATAAAGATCTTCCCTCAGAGTCAACACTGACAGTCTTCCCCTGGAACTGATGGCCTGAATTTGAACTTTTAACCTAGTTTTCTGTGTGAAAATAAATTTCTGTTTGTTAAAGCCTTCTGCTTGTGGTATTGCTATTCTAGCAGCGCTAGGTGACTCCAGCCAAAATATTTCAGCTAATAAGAGAATCGTTTTGGTTTACACAATATCTCATCATTCATGCTAGTTTTATTATAAAATGTTTATTAAAAGCAACACTTCATGAACTTACTCCTCTTCAGTGAGTGATTTTTTTTCTCAAAAAGAAGACAAAGTTAAAAGTAAGGAGATACTTCAGAGAATTGTGCATATGATATTAAATACGGAGAGGAAAAAAAAGCTCCATAGTGTAAAATTTCCTTCACTGAAGTCTTTTAGAAATCTGAAATATGCAAATATATGAATTAAAGAATCACTGATTAAAAGTCATTTTCCTTATATCTTTTCTGACATTGCTTCTTCTGTATGGAGAGGAATTCCATCTAAAACTGTGTCTGTGGTATTATTAAAAAGTACAATAGTAAAAAGGGAATCAAAAAGACTTACTGAGAGCTTGCACTGTACAATTATTTAAATCCCATATGGCTCAGGTTGATTTTTCTGGATTGCAAGTCCCTAAAAGAGAGCATCTGCTTTGTTTTATGCAGTGCTGGGGAAACTGTAAAGGAAGATATTTAAAGAACCATGATGACAATTACGGACAAGGAGGTTGTACTAAGAGCCCACAGGTCCCTGGATAACAGTAGTACCCTGAACTACAAACCTAAAAGTTGGCAAGTTGAGGCCACCCAGCTGCATAGTGAGAGAAAGATCTGATAATCTGTTTCGGTAAAGATTACAGCCAAGAAAACCCTATCGGGCAGTTCTACTCTTAACCACACAGGCAACAGGTAATAAACACCCACTCAGAGGTTCCTTATTCTTCATAATATTACAGTGAGACAAAAAGATCACTGAACATCTTTGAGAAACCTAAAACTACTCTACTAACTGAATTTGAAGAAATTCAGAGTACATATTAATGAGAAAATTTCTGCCGTCATTTGCAAAATGTCGATGTTTTGTCATTGCAGTTTGGGAGGAGAAACATGGAAAATCCAGGAAGGAATAATCACTCTGACCCTGTGACTGAATTCATTCTTCTTGGATTCCCTTGTTCCCCAGAGGCTCAGATCTTCCTCTTTACACTTTTCTCTGTGACATACATCTTAACATTGATTGGAAATCTGTGCATTATATGTGCTGTGAAGTGGGACCACCGTGTCCACACACCCATGTACATCCTGCTGGCCAATTTCTCCTTTTTGGAGATCTGGCATGTCACCTCCACAGTCCCCAGTATGCTAGCCAACTTTCTCTCTCAAACCAAAACCATCTCTTTCTCTGGTTGTTTCCTCCAGTTCTACTTCTTCTTTTCCTTGGGCACCACTGAGACCTTCTTCTTGTCTGTCATGGCCTGTGAGAGGTACCTTGCCATCTGCAGGCCCCTGCATTACCCCTCCATTGTGACAGTCCAGCATTGCATCAGAATGGGAACCTACTGCTGGGTGTGTGGCTTCACCTGTTTTCTCTTCCCAGTTTATCTCATCTCTCAACTCCCTTTTTGTGGCCCCAACACCACTGATCACTTTCTATATGACCTAAGGCCCCTTATGAAGTTGTTTTGTGTGCCAGCACCTGCCACCGAGGTCATCTGTGACACCTTTAACTCTTTCCTGATCTTTTCCACTTTCCTCTTCATTATCAGATCCTATAGCCTGGTAATCAGAGCTGTGCTGAAGGTCCCCTCAGCAGAAGGCCGGCGTAAGGCCTTCTCCACGTGTGGCTCCCACCTGGCCGTGGTGGCTCTGTTTTATGGCTCCATCATGGTAATATATGTGAGCCCAACAGCAGACAGTGCAACTGGGATTCAGAAAACTGTGACTTTGTTTTATCCTGTGCTGACTCCGCTTGTCAATCCCTTGATCTACAGTCTGCGGAATAAGGAGATGAAAGGGGCATTGAGAAAACCATTTAGTACTTTCAGATTTGTTCAAAGACGATCATTCAAGAACTAGAATTCATCATTTGTATATGCATAGGACGTATAGTGGTATAAAAATGTGGGAGGTCTTAAGTATACTTGGGAGACAAATATCTGCTTCTATATTTCCTGGAATCATTCTAGGAATGAATTTAAAGGAAGCATATAGCATATGAGATCTTAAAAGTACTTACACAAATTGTTTTTTAGTAGGCTTCGGTGTCTTAATATACTATTCCTCTGGGTATTGCACAGAAATAGGAAAATGCCAGACATTCTCAGGCATATTCAAGATAAAACCATATATAATCCACATGTCGATGGGTTTTCTTTTATCTTTTGCTCACTTAGATAATTCCCAGTTTCACAGTCATTAGACTTCTAGAGTTTCCAGGATTATGCTCTACACATGTGTATGTATGCATACTGTAAAGATATTCCATGTGCTTCTCTCCTCCCACTCTTGAATCTAATTGCTTTCAGTTTTTGAGCATGCCAGTCTAGATGTGTGGCCCATTCCCTTCCAAATTTTATCCAAAGCAGCTCTGCCCTACAGCTTTGGATGGACATATTATCCTGACAACTGATTGGAGTTGTTCATAAAATAATTTTAAGCTGCTGAGAAGCAATATAAAATGTTAGAATGACGGCTAGCTGCAGAGTAACTATCCACTGCTGTCAAGAGAATTCTGACTGACAGTGACGTTATAGAACAAAGCAGAACCACCCTTGCCCTACAGGGTTTTCAGGGCTTCAGGTCCTTATAGAAGCAGACTGGCTCATCTCCTCCTCCTGAGGAGCGGCTGGTGGATTCTTATTGCTGACCTTTTGCTTGGAAGCTGAGTGCTTAATCACTGTACCACCAGGGCTCTTAAGGTAACTATACGAAGGTAATATTAGAATCAAGAATTATAAAAGAAGGAAATGCTTTTAACAAGAAAAAAAGGTCTATGTGGAGAAAAACTACAAATACTTGTTCCAATTTTTTTTTAATGAAATCAGTTGAGATGTATATCATATATCTAGGTGTGATAAGTAAATTTTGTAAATTTGTTATTTTATGCCAAATAAATTTACAAATTTAATGAAATGATCATATGATCAAAATAATATCAGTTCAAATGTCCACTAATTTAGAATTAATTAAATGAATTATGGTTCATCCACAGTGTAGAATATTATTAAAGTATTTAAAATGTTTTGAAATATATTTGATCACTTGGGACAATATGATGCCAAGCATTTTATTGAAGGCATTCAACTGTGTAGATTGCAACAAATTATGGATAACATTCAAGGAATCAAAGTTCCAAAATACTTTATTGTGTTCATGAAGAACCTGTACATCGACCACAAGGCAGTTGTTCCAACAAAACCAAGGAGATACTGCAAGTTCAAAGGTCAGGAAAGGTGTGTGCAAGGATCCTGTCCTTTCACCACACTTATTTGATCTGTATGATAAGCAAATAATCTGAGAAGCTGGACTATATAAAGATGAACGTGGCATCAGGATTGGAGGAAGACTCAGCAGATAACACAGCCTTCCTTGATGAAAGGGAAGAGGACTTGAAACACTTACTGATGAAGATCAAAGCTATAGCCCTCAGTATGGACTACACCTCAGTGTAAACAAAAGGAAAATCCTCGCAACTGGACGAATAAGTAGCATCATGATAAACAAACAAAATATTGAAACTGTCAAGGATTTCATTTTACTTAGATCTGCAGACAACACCCATGGAAGCAGTTGTCAAGGAATCAAATGATGTTTTGCACAGAACAAATTTGCTGCAAAAGATCACTTTAAAGTTTGGAAACGTGAAAGTGTTAATTTAAGGTCTAAGGTGTGCCTTACTCATGTCATGGTCCTTTCGGTTGCCTCATGAGTGTGAAAGCTGGACTGAAGAAGAATTGACACCTATGGGTTATGGTGTTGGCAAAGAATACTGAATCTGTCGTGGACTGCCAGAAGAACAAACAAAAGGATCTTGAGAGAAGTACAGCCAGAACGCTTCTTAAAAGCAAGGATGGCAAGACTTTATCTCATGCAGTTTGGGCCATGTTTCCAGTCCCTGGAAAAGGGCATCACATTTGGTAAAGTAGAGAGCCAGTAGAAGCTGAGGAGACCCTCAAAGAGACAGACTGACACAGTGGCTGCAATAACAGGTCAAGTGTAATCACCACTGGGGGGTGGGGCAGGACCCGTCAGGGCCTGGTTCAGTTGTACACAGGGTCATTACGAGTCAGAATCCACTTGACGGTCCCTAACCACAACAACAAGCTAAGCACAATTGTTTTGGTTTTGTTTTTCTAGTAGAAGACATACACAATTGCTTTCAAGCTTATTTTATAATTAAGAAAATACAGGAAAAAAGTACATCAAAACTCCTTAGCTACAATCACTGGACTACGAGTTTATTAATGATTTCTTTTTTCTACTTCTTTACGTGTTTTGCTAATTTACTATAATCAGCATGTTTTTATGAAAACAAAATATTTTAATTATTCATAGTAAAAAATAGTAAAAAAATCTTAATAGTTTAGCAAAACACTTGTTTTTTGGTTTCTAATTCTGTTCTCTGAAATGGGGAGAGATCTTGCTTCAGGAACTGAAAGCAGACCAGCGGTAAGTGCCTACTATCTAATGCCACATGCTACTTCACTGGAGACGTCAGTACCAAAATCTGGAAAGCAGAAGGGTGATAGATCTTAATCCCCAAATGGTTCAGAACTGGTGTGCAGAATGCATATCTAACAAAAGTCATACATACATACACATACACATGTATATATATATATATATATATATATATATACGTATGTACGTATTAACCAAAAATAAACTTGTTGCTGTCAAGTAGGTTCAAGTTGGTCACTCACAGTGACCCTGGTGAAAGACGCTGCCCTTTCACCATCCTCATGATCGTTGTTATGCTTGAGCCCGATGTTGCAGTCACGGTACTGATTCATCTCATTGAGGGTCATCCTTTTTTCCTTGTACTGTCTGTGTATATGTATGTGTATACATATATGTATGTATATATGTTTATGAGTGTGGCTGTACACACACACATACATACACAAACTTGTTAGAGCTTACATTCCCTATAAACGGTGTCAGAAAACCTTATTGCTACCTTGAGCTCATTCTGTGTCACTGCAGCATGTGGTGTTTGGGAGACTTGTCTGCTGCCCTTCTATGTAGACAAATTATGATAGGGATCCGAACTTCTTGGTTTTATATTCCCCCTTCAGACCTGTTCTCTTTCGTGTTTTCTTCATTGCTGGCATCCACTTTAGTACTTCAAGCTCTGCCACCAGAAAATCTTCCTTGGAGAAAGATCTTAAATTGCAAATAAATTAAACATACACCAACAGAAAAATGATTAAGAATACTGTGGTATGTGTACATAATAAAATGCTTGACTGGTATTAAAACACTTCTAAAAATTGTCCTGAAATGCAAATAAAGACTTAAGATATGCTATTCAGTAAGAAAAATAAGCTCCAAAACATAGTTATAATACTATAATTAATGGGTTGGAATGCAATGGGGAAAATACCAAAACCAAAAAACCAAACCGACTGCCATCAAGTTGATTCTAATTCATAGTGACCATATAGGATAGAACTGCCCCTGTAGGGTCTTCAAGGATAGGCTGGTGGAGTCAAACTGCTAACACTTTTGTTAGTAGCCAAGCTACTAACTAAAAGATGGACAGTTTGAATCCACCAGGCGTCCCTTGAAAACCCTACAGCATCATGTCTACTCTGCCGTACAGCATGGCTGTGAGTCAGAATAAACTGAATGGCAGTGGATGTAGCTTTTTGGATTAGTGGTACCATCAGTCAATTTTTTTCTGTTTTTCATATTTGTCACTTTTTCTTGGTTTTATTTTCTAAAATAATTATGTAAATTGTGCATAATTTGTGGAACTAGTGTAAATGCCAGATAAGCTGAAGAGAAAATGTCCTACAGTGTTATGTAGCTCAGCATGATTAAAACTTTTATGTAAATTCAAAAAAAAATGTTAATGCTTTCTGGGATGAGTGTATTAGGAAAGGCGTTTTGAGAAAATAGGTGAATGAATCTCAGGACCTAGAACTCTCAGCATGAGATAGTCCCTTTCTCAGCCTTATAACCAGCAGCCCTGTACATGAGACAGAGACCAATTTCCATGAGACAAATCTCTTCAACAGCATGGCTTTAATTTTCAACATCACCTTCCACGGCTCCCTGTTTTTAGACCCAGGAATCTTCCTGATTTTCCCCTGGAAGTATATTTCATAAAACAGCTATGCTTAAGATTTTTTTAAAGACTTTAAGCACAAATGAATCTTTCTCCTGAATTTTACTTATTTCGTTGTCATTGAGAATATACACGGCAAACCACACACCAGTTCAACAGTGTCTACATACACATTTTAGTGACGTTGATTAGCCTCCCAGTTGTGCATTCTCAACTTATTTCCTGAGTTATTCCCGGCTTATTAACATAAACTCACTGCCCCTGTAGATTCCGATCTAATCTTTCAAGTGACTGTTGTCACTTTAACCCCAGAGAGATAGTTCTTAAAAAATAAAATGATCACAGGGGGCTTTTCCTTCTCACTAGCTAATCTAAACCACTGCTAAGTTTTAAGATGACGTTGAGAGATGTTTTTGGCTTGAAGTCTAAACATTATCTAAGGGCAACAGTTTCAGGAGTTCATCCACCTTCCACAGTTCCAGCAAGTCTGGAGACCAAAAGCATTTGAAATTCTGTTCTTCATTTTCCCCTTTCTGACAAGGATTTTTCTATGGAATTTTTTATCAACATGTTCAGTAATGGCAGCCAGGCATCATCCAGTTCTTCTGGTCTCACAGCAAAGGAGGCAGTTGTTCACCAGAAAATTAGCAGCACATTCCATGTCCTTCTCGTATCCCTGATGCTCCTCCTTCCTTAGTTATTCGTTGTACTTGGATGGTTGTTTGCAAGCTTTAAGATTCTAGGCATGACAAATGAACTAGAAAGTAGAACAGAAGCATCAAATATGTTATTAGGCCAATTAAGTGGGATGTCCCAGGAAACTATGACCCTAAAGCTATAAACCAAGAAATGGAAAGGCATACAGTGTAGAAAATCTAATGAAAGGAAAGCAGATGTTCCTATATAAACATGAGTGAAAAAGATGTAATAGCAGAAAGTATTTCTAAAGGTAAAGAATAACCTTTAATCATGATATGTTTTGTCGGTAGGATATAAAAATTCTCATTTTTTATCATTAAATAACAAAGTCAAAACACATACAGCAATCAACAACAGAAAAAGAGAAATAAATCTGCAATCGTCAGAGGCGATTTTAAATACATATCTCTCAGTTACAAAGAAAACAGAACACTAATACGAATACAGGAGACTTGAACAACATGATTAACTAATTTAGCCTGATGGATACATAGAGAATAAAAACCAAAAACAAAACCACTGAGTCAGAGTTGACTCCGACTCAGCAACCCTACAGATGGAGGAGAACTTCCCCATAGAGTTCCCAGGGAGCACCTGGAGGGTTTGAACTGTTCACCTCTTGGTTAGCCGCCAGAGCACTTAACCACTAAGCCACCAAGGCTTCCTCACCAACAAAAGCAAAATGCATTATTTTCAATAATCAGAGACCAATTTTAATTGACCATATGCTGATACACAAAACAAGGCTCAATAAATTGTAAAGAATGGAAAATGCATGGAGCATGGCCGCTTGACTAGAATAAAATGAAACTAGAAATCTGCAACCCAAATACACTGGCATTTTTCATATATGCATGGAAATTGAGAAGCCATGTTTGAATAGCCACTGCTAAAAGGATAAATCCAAGTGGAAATCATTAAATATTTTGCAACAATTAATATTGAAAATATTAATTATTATAAATATTAATCCAATACTTGTGAATATTGAGGGAAGGGTTATAGACTAAACAGTGTACTCCAAAAAGAAATGTAAGAATACTACTTCTTATACCTGTAAATACTATCTTGTTTGAAAACAGGGATTTTCTTTTGTTATGATCAAGAGTTTATGGAAGAATAAGGTGTATTCTGAATTGAATCAGTTCTGAGTGTTGTCTTACAAAATGAATACAATAAACTCAGACATACAGACACAGACGCCTACCCCCCAACCTCACTCCACCCTCCATGGAGGCAGAGTGAACTCTCCAAAAGCAAATTAATACAGGAATTGCCAGCAATCACAAGAAACTAGGAAAGAAATCAACAGAAGCAAGTGAAGTGGCCAAGACCGTGACTTTGAAATTTAGCCTCCAGAACTGAGTGAAAATAAACTTCTGTTCTTTAAAACCTAAAAACAACTTGTGAACATTTACCCAATGACTCTCAGGTCTACATCTGTTCTTCCCTGCACTGCTCCATGAAGCTGCATTTGGGACTGGCAAACTATATTTTATAGACCCTCTTACCAGTGAGGTTCCCGTTAGCTTCTGCCAATAGAAGGCACTTGACGAAGAAAAAAGAACAGGAGAGAAAAGAAAAATTCTCCCTCCATTTTTTGGTGTGGGGGTGTGTGGGTTGTTGCAACTTTTTTTTTCTTTCTATTTTAGTTCACATTGCCCCAGCGGCACAGCTGCCTCCATCTCTGGCTTCCCTTAGCACACTCAAAAGTGACCTGATCACATCCACTGAGACATAACAGCGGCAACAAAATGACCACTCATCAGAGAGCTACCACCAACTCCACGAAAAAAGGCTTCTGATACTCTGAGTTCTGAGACCGCTTCCTTGTAGTTGCTCCAGGCCTAGAAGTTGTAACTTCCTTTTGAAGCTATGATTTCAGGGCTCTTACATTTTCTCTTTCAGCTCTTTTTTCTCCATTTCCTGGAAATTAATTCCCTACATAGAATACTTGAACAGCATTATAAACTTAATAGATGTGACCGGAGCCTATTAAAACTCCACCCAACAACAGATTACATATTCTGTTCAAATGCACATGTAACATATTCTAGGAGAGAGTACATACTAAGCCACAAACAAGTCTCAACAAATTAAAAATAATTGAAGTCATGCAAAGAATCTTCTCTAATCAAAATAGAATGAAGCTAAAAATTAAAACAGAACAAAAGAAGAAAAATCATGAATATGTTGAAATAGAACAGCAGCCAGAGAAATTGAACAACACAACATAAAACAACCAACATGTCAAAGAGGAAACCACAAGCGAATACTTTGAGGTAAAGGAAAAAGAAAACACAGCACACCCAAACTGATGAGATGCTGTGGAAATGAGCTCAGAGAAAAATAGGGAGCTGTAAACACCTCCAATAAAAAGAAAATCACAAATCAACACCTTAACCTTCAACTTCAAGGAACTAATCAAATAAGAGCAAACTAAATCTAAACTTAGCAGAAGAATGTAAAAATTATTAGAGCAGAGATAAATAGATTATAAAATAGAAAACACACAAGGAAACTGATTCTTTGAAAAGATCGACAAAACTGATAAACCTTTAGCTAAAGGAAAAAACATTCAGATTACTAACTCAGAAATGAAAATGGGATGTCACCGTAAACTTTGCAGAAAATGCATTGTAAGAGAATACTATAAGTAATTGCACACCAACCAATTTGATAATCTTGATAAAAAAGATAAATTTCTACAAACACTGTTTACCAAAATATGAGAAGAAATATAAAGTCCCCGTAAACCTGGAGCCTTGGTGATGCATTGGTTAAAGTACTGGGTGCTAACGAAAAGGTTACCAGTTCAAGTGCACCAGCTACTCAGTAGGAAAAAGACAGGGCAGTCTGCTTCCATAAGGATTTACAATCTTGTAAATTCTGTGAAGTAGACAGTAATTCTACTCTTTCCTTACAGCATTACTAGGAGTCAGAATCAACTCGATGGCATGGGGTTTAGTTTGGTGTAACAGTGGCCAGTGGTTAAGTACTCAGCTGGTAACCTAAAGATCTATTTTTTGAACTTTCATGTTCTTTCGACGAAGATGTAGCATTCTGCTTCTATGACATTACAGCACTGGAAACCCTCAGGCATAGTTCTACTCTGTTCTACAGGATCCTGTGAGTCAGAATCAGCTCAATGGCAATGGTTTTGGTCGTTTTGTTTTCTTTTGCTTTGCTTTGTTTTGTTTTTATAATGACTAAAGAGACTGAATCATTAATAAAAACTTCCAAACACAGAAAATCCCAGGACCAGATAATTTCACTAGTAAGTTCTACCAAACATTATTTAACAAAAAATTTACACCAATTCGTTTTGAACTCTTCCCCAAATAGAAAACACTTCAAAATATGATTTGTTCTTTCTATGTTCTCATTCTGTAAGACCAGTATTATCTTGCTATCAAAGTTAAAGAGTCACAAGAAAACAACACATCAATATTCATATACTTATAAATATAGATACAGAAATTCTCAACAGTCTGGAAAAGCAAATATAGCAACATGTTTAAACAATTATATAACTGACCAAGTGAGAATTATCCCAGAAACACGAGAGTATTTCAGCATAGAAAGTTAATCAATGTAACATACATTATGAGAATGAAAGGGGGGAAAATCCACATGGTTATCTCAGCAGACGGAGACAAAACATTTGACAAAATTCAACAACCTTTCCAGAAACTGGACCTTTATTACAATAAAAGTCAAAGTCCTTACAATGCCATTACCAACTGTCATCCTGCTGCCATCAAGTCAATTCTAACTCATAACAACCCCAGAGAGATTCCAAGTCTATCAATCTGTACGGAAATAAACTACCACATCTTTCTCCTGCAGAGCCACTGGTGATTTCAAATGACCAACGCCCTGAAAACCCTGTATGATTTGCCCTCACCTGTTAACCTCTCTGATATCATCTCCTACTACTTTCCCCATTGCTTACACTGCTATTCCATAATGCCCTCCCTGCTGTTACTGTAACCTGCTGTGCTTTCATCTGCCTCTGGTTCCTAGCAATGGTGACTCCTTCCCCTCAAAATACGTGCATAAATTGTTCTATGACTTCTTCAAGACATTGCTTAAATGTCACTTTCACTGTAAAGTTACCTTATAGTTATAATCTTCCTATTCTAACATTCGCTTTCCACTCCATGTTATATTTTTCTCTATATTATTTTTTAGTAGAGTATATACTTACCCTATTTGTTTGGTTTATTTTATTTTAATAAGATGGAAAGCAGGAGTTTTTAAGTTGTTTTCTGGTATAATGAATGACATATGGTACTCAATCAATATTTATGACACGATGAGACCAGAAGTAAATAGTGCCTGGCTACCATTACTGAAGAGTTTGATCAAAGCTTCTAAAGAAGAATCCTGATCAAAAGGGGGAATATATGTGGAACATAGTTTAAATTTTTCATGGACTCCATACTTCACAGAGCCAAGAAAGTTGGATGAATCCCTTAAACTAAACCCTGAACCAAAAATATCCCCTGGTTTTCTTAAAACTAAACAATACTTTAGCTTAACTACTAAACATGTTTGTCTTGAGAATTAGGTTCTTTTACAAACTACCTATAGGGGATCAAAGGGACAACTGTAATTTGAAAGATTAGATAGGAACTTTAGAGAACACTAAATTTATGTTAATGGGGAATAAACATCTCAGCAAAGAAGAATGAGAACGGTTGCACAATCCAATGAGTGTAACTAATTCACAAAACAGTACACATAGAACCTGTTGAACTTGTATATGCTTTCCTGTGTATATTCTCAGAAATGACAAAATAAACCTTAAAAAATGTGTTTATAGCATAGCTGAATGTGTATCAAATTTCTTGCACTGTGAATTTTCTGGGATATGTGTAAAATGCAGCTTAAATACTTCTAATATGTAACACACGTGCAGGTATTCAATAGGCAAAGAAAATTTTGTTCTTCAAAATTGCGTGGGGAATCTAATGGTACAGATTCATACTGTAGCTATTACAGAAATCCTTATTATTGCTTAATTATCCCTCAGGAAACTGCAACACTGTCTGGATATTAGAGAATAAAGAAAAGATAGAATTCACTTTTACAGCTACATTATTCTTTGGAGAATAGCAAGACTCAGAGTTTGAATATAAGTGAAAATTCAAAAATAGTCTTCTCTATTGAACAAGCCTTCTCTATCAAATCATCAGGAGAAATAGCTTCAATTCCCAAAAGGCCATGTTGCAAGGAAATGGGCATATGTAATGTCTTTACCTGGTCTATCACTGATAATAAACACGAGCTTAGAAGTTGGGACGAAAATCTTCTTCAGGGTTTGCTTTAAGCAATTTGTGATATTACAAACTGGGTCATCCAATTTCTCAGGAGTTCTCGTATGTCTTTTGCTCCAGGGAGTAATATTTTATTTCTCCTCTCTGACTTTTTTCTCAGCATCCATCCAAGGAGTGAGTGGGAACCACATAACCTGTGAGCCACAAGTACACAATTTTTTTTCTTGTTCTGTTGATTTAATAAAGTGTTTTCTTCTTGTATTTGAGAAAACTGGATATGATTTTTCTTTGATTCAAAAGAAACACAGGCAAAAGCAATAATAATAATAATAATAAAACCCATTAATATAAATTTTTCTTCTTATTTCCCTGAATCCAGATAACAATTTTTCGTCAGATTTTCATCCCTTTACAAGCTGTGTGAAATATACTCACAAAGAGGTTTAGGATTTCAATATACAAAGATGTATATTAACTGATAAATTGCCAAAGAATTGTTATGTTGATTATTTTTGTTGCTTGATGAGCTGAGGAAATATAAAGCTCTCTTTCCAGAAATCTCTCTCTCAAGTCGATATATTGTTTTTATTTTCATTAACATGACCTAGTTTTATGTGAATTAATTCTTGTCTAAATTACAAAAATATTCAACATGTGTGACTTCCTTGTTTTCTGTTTGTTTTTGCTGCATATATAGAATTTACTCTAAACTGGACAATTACTATCTCCAGGAAGCAATCAGAACCAAGAAAGGTAGGTATTGGTTATGATTTGAAACAAATCTATATTCAACAAACTTGGGAATATGGTCTGGTGGAAATAAGACAAAGGACTATCTGAAGGACAATAATTCATTGAAATTTAAAAATATCATTCAAACCAAATAATAAAAGATACGATTCCCCAAAGAACCTGAGTAATTGACTGAATTCTTCCTTCAAAATACTCAACAGAAGTACAGAGTTTCTGTTAGGACTGATGAAAAAAAACTGTTTTGGAAGTAGACAGTGGTAATGGTTGCACAATCTTGTGAATGTAATTGATGCCACTAAAATATACACTTAGAAATTATTGAAATGGCAAATTTTGTGATATGTGTATTTTTCTACAAGAAAAAAAATACTGAAGTTCAATAGACATAGTTTTAGACAACCCAGATACCCAAGGATTTACCTGTCCTTCTTGCTTCATTCATCTAACACTAGTTCTTTCCTCTTAGGCAGCATCTCAATAAGCCTCAGTCAGGTAAAAAAGTCAACCATGCAGGTAGCATATCCTGAGCAGTCATGATAGTGTCACTCTATATGTCGAGGGCTCCCCTCACTCAGGGTCTTAAACTCCCACTTTAAAAAAGCCTTCCTTAAATATTCCTCGTAAAAAAGCTATTGCTGTCAAGTCAATGAATAGCTACCTTATGGGACAAAGTAGAACTGCCCAATACGGTTTCCAAGGAGCATGTGATGAATTCAAACTGCTGACCTTTTGGTTAGCAGTCATAGTAGCTCTTAACCGCTATGCCACCAGACTTTCCTAAATATTCCTCATAAAAAGCCACAATATTCACTTGTAGAAAATAAACCAAACCAGCAAAATGTTTTAAAGACTTACTACTAATCCCTTGATTTATAAATTCTGTGAGATCAGAATCTGCCATAGGTGCACCCATTCATCCACCACTTAAAGGACCCACTGACACATTGAAGCATAATAAATAAATACTTTTGAATGAATTACTCTGCCTGGTATAATACATCAGGGAGAGAGAGTCTGAGAAAATGGAAGAATTGGGTTTTGATTGAACAACTGCCTGGGGGAGAAGTAGGACCCTAACAGGGCAGTGCTTGAGAGCTACAACTGCTAACCCAGAGGGCAGTAGTGGGAATCATCCAGCTACTCCTTGGAAATTTTATGAGGCAGTTTTACTCTGTCCTGTAGGGCCACTATGCTTCCGAATGGATTCGACGGCAGCGGCAACAGTGAGGAACTAGCGGGAGACAGACAAGTGAGAAATTTCGTGTTTCAGGTTTGTACCAATAAGAAACACAGGTGGAACTTCACAGTAAAATATAAGAAGACAGAAAACGCATGCCAAAAAGGGAGAAAAAAGGAACAAGTGTGGAAAAACACAGTTAATAAAAGAATATGGATATTCTCACAGAAATATAAAACCTGTCTATGTTTCAATATTTCATGCAGCAGACTTGGACATGGCTACCAAGTACAAGCACAATGAATTTTGTCACTGTCACTCAGACCAACTGCCCTCACTAATGACAAATGCCTTAATGGCCACTTCTAGTTCACATACTCACTTGGGAGTGCATCAAAATTCTTAACCAGAGAATTTTAGAGGCCGAAGCACAAGGTGTTTCTTCACAATATGTAGTACATCTAGCCACCTAAAATAAAGGACCATTTTTATTTTTAATGTCAAAAAAACACAGTGATCATGAATACATGAAAGAGCATAGACCACCTAGTCTAAAATGGGAAAATCTGGTGGTGTAGTAGTTAAGTGCTATGCTAACCAAAAGGTTGGCAGTTTGAATCCACCAGATGTTCCTTGGAAACTCTATGGGTCAGCTGTACCCTGTCCTGTATGGTTGTTGTGAATCAGATTCAATTTGATGACAGTGGATTTTGTGCCCTGAAATGAGAAAGGTTCTTTTTATCAGTTTTTTAAAACACCATCAGTATGTTGGAGAAACTGAGAACAAAAATAAACAGATTTATACCAGTATTAATTTGTATACTGCATTGAGACACTCTTTTAAATTATCTTGATTTATTTTATTTTCAGTACTACTGTTATAAATCATAATGATTTGCTTTAGTGATGCAAAGTAGGTTTGATTTTTATATGATATTACAAATCACAGTAGTATCTTTGAGAGATTCTAACGTACAGGGAAATGTATACACAATACCCCATTATACCTATTCTGCAGGTAGACAGACAAAACACAAACTAATTGAGCTTAGTTTCTCAAAATCACAAAAGTGTGCATTCCTGGTATCTAGTCTAGTACTCATATCCAGGTAAATATTTGTTCTCGGTTTGTGTTTTCTCTCCTTTCTATTATTGTGTCCTAGAAAAATATAAGATCATGTGTTCAGGGGATGGAACTTGAAAATTAGTTTCTGTGGATAAAGCAAAGTACAACAAATAATAAAGGATTATGGTGCTTACAGGAAGAACGAAAATGTCTCATTAACGTTTAATAACCATTGCTATCTCCATGTCTTCCAGGCTAATGAACGTGTCCGGCAGAGACACCTCCAGCTCTGTTAGCCACTTTATCCTCCTGGGCTTTCCCTCAAGCCCTGAACTGCAGCCCGTCTACTTCGGGCTCTTCTCAGCAACCTATATGCTGACCATCCTGGGGAACGCAGCCATTGTCTGCGCCGTGTGGCGGGACCAGCATCTACACACCCCGATGTACATTTTCCTGGGCAATTTCTCTTTTCTAGAAATATGTTATGTCACCACGACCGTCCCTAACATGCTGGCCAACTTCCTCTCCACAAGTAAGTCCATCTCCTTTGTGAGTTGTTTTGCACAATTCTATTTCTTCTTCTCTTTCGGGTATGATGAAGGCTTCTACCTGTGCATCATGGCCTTTGACAGATACCTTGCCATCTGTCATCCTTTGCATTATCCACACATCATGACTAAGGAGCTATACACCAGCCTGGCCACCTTTGGATGGTCTTGTGGGTTTATCCTCTTCATAACACCAGTTGTTCTCATTTCACGATTGCCCTACTGTGGTCCAAATGTCATCAACCATTTCGTGTGTGACCCTGTCCCACTGATGATGCTGTCCTGCTCTGAGGACAACACCACCCAGCTTGTTTACTCTACTTTCAATACTATCTTCATGATTGGCACTTTTCTCTTCATCCTCTGTTCTTATGCTCTGGTGATTCTGGCTGTGCTACGCATGCCCTCAATGGAGAGCAAACACAAAGCTTTCTCCACTTGTGCTTCTCATCTGGCTGTGGTGGGTCTGTTTTTTGGCTCTGTGATGGCAATGTATGTGAACCGAGCATCAGAACCTCCAATAAAAATGCAGAAAATTGTTACCTTATTTTATTCTGTGATAACACCTCTATGCAACCCTCTAATATACAGTCTCAGAAACAAGGAGATGGTGACTTCTCTGAGAAAAATTTTCAGGATTGAACGTACTCCTCATAAAATATAAATGAGAATGAAATTCCATCTCTCAAATGCAATTTACCTTAATAAAACATGAATGATGTATTTGCCTATAAAATTCATTAAATTTTATTAAGAAATTTGTCAGTACCCCATTTCAAATATCACTCATCACAAGACTCCTTTTTTTGTACTTTTGATGAAGGTATATAGAGTAAGGGAGTTTCTCCTTAAATAATTAATACACATATTGTTTTGTGACATGGTTGTCAACCCCACAATGTGTCAGCACCCTCCCCTTCTTGGCCTTGGGTTCTCATTTCCTCTCATCCAGCTTTCCTGTCCCCTCCTGCCTTCTTGTCCTTGACCCTGAGCTTGTGAGCTCATGTAGTCTCATATATGTGGTTGAACAATGTGGATAATTGTTTATTCTATAGGCCTATCTAATTTTTGGCTGAAGGATGAACCTCAGTAGTGACTTCTCTACCAAGTTAAAAGGGGATCTGGGAGTCATACTCGTGGGCTTTCTTCATCTCTATCAGACCAGTAGGTCTAGTTTTTTTGTGAGTTTGAATTTTGTTCTACATTTTTTCCCAGCTTTGTCTGGGAATCTCTTCTGTGATCAGTAGCTGGTGGTAGCCAGGCACCGTTTACATGTGCTGGACTCAGTTTAGTGGAGGATGTGGTAATTGTGGTCCAGTAGGGATTTTGACTAATCTTTCCCTCGCCTCTTTGGTTTTCTTCACTTTCCTTTGCTCCATACCAAGTTGGTCTAGTGAAGTATCTTAAGTGGCTGCTCACAAGAGTTAAGACCTCAGATGCTACTGACCAAAGTAGCAAGCCAGGTCAAGTGCCATTGAGTCAGATCCTTTCTTCATAAACCGTACTGTGCCACTTGAGCTAGTTACTCTCCAAGACCATGTCCCCACCCCTCAGCCCAGTATGTTTAAATGTGTCTATGAAGATTGTATGACTTTGTCTTGATCAGCCTGTGCTGCCTTATCTTTCATCAAAATTACCACTTATCTATTGCCAAGTGTTTTTCCTCCCTGCCTCTCCCCTCCACTGTAACCATCAAAGATAATTGCTATGTATAAGTGGATACTCTGTGGCGCAGTTGTACTCTGACCTCTAGGGTCGCCATGAGTTGGACCCGACTCGACAGCACTGGGTTTGTGGGAGTTTTATAATAATCATCCCGTTCACTGTTTGTCTTTGGTGACTGACTTATTTTACTCCAGATACATCCATGTTGTGAAATGTTCCTCAGACTCATCCATGTTCTGTATCATTGCATACTATTCCATTACTTGTCTGTTCCACAGTTTATTGGCCCATCTGTTGATAGGCACTGAGGTTGCTTCCATGTTTTTTGCAACTGTAATGCTGCAATAAATATGAATGTAGATATGTCCATTCATGTGATGGCTCTTATTTCTCTAGGATATATTCATAGAAGTGTGATTGCTGGATCATGTAGTATTATAACCTCTAGCTTTTTAAGGAAGTGCCAAACTATTTTCTTAAACTGTTGTACCATTTTGCATTCCCATCAGAGTACATGAGACCTCCAATCTCCTTACAGCCTCCCCAATATATTACTTTCTGTTTTTTGTTTTTTATTCACGGCAGTAACATCAAGGTGAGATTCACTGCAGACTCTTAAAATCTAGTTTAAGAATAATATATTTTAGCATTCATAAGAATACTTACATATTATGTAGAAGTTAATATCAAATATATGACATTTTATGTATCTATATGTAACTCAATTTATCAGATGAATAAAAGCCTACTTTGTAATATTGATCTGCAGCAGCTTATACACATATAATGAAGAACACACAGATAATTTTGAGAATTAACAACATAAATCAATAATTCTCCACTGAGAGGTATGAACTAAAAAAGAAAATTCAAGGTGAGGGAGTCCATCTTGCCAGAGTGTTCCTTTTATGCTACCTCTGAAATAGAAACCCCAGTGAGGTAGTGGTTAAGTGCTATAGCTGCTAACCAAAATATCAGCAGTTCGAATCCACCAGGCACTCCTTGGAAAGTGTGGGGCAGTTCTATTCCGGCCTGTAGGGGTGCTATGAGCTGGAATAGACTCAGTGGTACTGAGTTGTTTTGTTTTGTTTTTGGTTGTGGAAGGAAAAGTGTTGTTTACTTGAACGATCCTCAAGAAACTCACTAACAATGTTATCCGGAGAGTAAGTCATGTTTCAGAGAATGCACAAAAGAAAGATTAGGAATTTAAAATCTGAAATATACTAAAGGTAAACGCTAAGTAAAAGAAGCATCACTCAGAACATAACTCAGTTTGGAGTAAATCCAGTTTAAACAAGACCTCCTGATACCATATTTGGTTTAGTGTGGCTAGTGTGCAATTTATTTACGCACTGCCTGTAGCAGTTGTGTGGGCACAGCACCTGACCTACTCTAACTTCACAAGGGGTGAGGGAATCACCATCAGCATTCGCCCAAAGCTGAGTTGTATGAGGTGGAGTTCAGATGTACTTCCTCCTCTCCAGCCTTTTCAGCAATGTGGACACCAGCTGTCCTTTCCACACGCAGCATTCTCTACTTCTCTGCTATATTCAATAGTTCACTGTAATGGTCAAACAGAATTCACTGACAGTCCTCACAGTTATAGGTTTTGTTAGGGAAGTAGCAGGTGAAAAGTCAGGATGAGAAGCCACTCAGGATATAGTTCTTCAGTGAGAACAGCATCTTCTTAGCTTTGCTCATGGGCCAGCAGCCTTCTCTGACCCTCAGCCAGTCAGCACCTCCAGCCTCTTGAGCTGACCCAGCCACTTCCCTGCTCAAGAAAGTGTTACAAAGCCCTTTATCTCCACTGATAATGGCCTAGGGAAAACTTACTCCACCGGTAAGCCTCAGCCCAAAGACTCTCAGCAATCTTGCTCCATAGGTTGGCAAGCTCAGGTCCACCAAGTGCCCAGAGGCACCCTACTTCTCTAATAAGACTCCTGCCTAGTAATGCTCATCTCTCTCATTCCACAGGTCAGAGACACTAGGTGTGTCAATTGTTCAGAGGCACCCTTCCTATCTGAAAGTGTTAAGTTTTCATGCTCTGCCAGGAAGCCAACTGTGCTATCTGCTGCTGGTCTCTCTGTTCTGTTGCCCCTACTGCCACCATTTCTCTGCTGTTGCTTTGTGCTGGCTCCCATTATCTCAAATGTTACAACTCTCTCTATCTCCTGGGTCACGGAAGTTCTCAGTACGGGGATCACAGGTCCTAAGGACACATTTCCTTTCTAGTTCTTCTTTCTTGGTGATGGTGGTCCCCCACACCCCCTCCCAACTTGTTCCTCTGTCCTTTATCTCATGAAAGATAAAAGGTGTAACTTACGAAAGGGTATGACTTCAGTAAGGATGGCAATGGCAAGCAATTCAGGTAAAGGTGGTGACTTGAGTTACATCCTGTACTAAGGTGGTGACTCAGTATACACCTCAGCCTAACATGCGTCATTAACATCACAAACAGCTCATCCTCAAATGGAACCATAACTATAGGCACAGGGACTAGGATTTACAGCACATCACAAAATGGAGGATAATTACATCAGATCACAAAAATACAGAACAACTGCATCATTACATAACTGCCAAGCCATTGAAAATCATGGCCCAGTTGACACATAACCTTAACCATCATAGGTCCCATATGCCTTACTTACATACCCATAACCAATGATCACATGGGAGTCACAAGACTATGGTTAGAAGGGCCATATTAAGTAATTCACTGCACCATGCGGCCAGAAACAATGCTAAAAGCTTTTATACAGTATATTTCCATAATGTTACTGCTTTAATTTCTGTATGCTTTGTTTTCAAATGTGGCTCTCAAAACATAATGAAAATACATTTGTAATCATTTCAGACTGGAAACACTCATGTTAGATGTGAGAATGACAGAGCCAACACGCTTTCTCAGGAAACAGATCAAAGAGTAAACTATTTGATCATGGGAAGGACACATCAAGATGTAAACAATTTGTTCCCTGGAAAAATGTATTCAGAACTGCAATCGTGTATAACTGAAACAGCTGATGCCACTCACCTAGGTAACTTACTCCTACTGGTCAAGTGACCAATGTTTATGCTTCAAAGAACTTCAAACTGAAGGTTATCTGTAATCACTTAGTGATTATATCATTCCTTTCTTCTCTCTCTCTATAGAACCCGTTCTGCACTTGAACAGTGGAGTGCTTTATATTTTTAATGATCACTGCCCACCTCAAGCTGGGTTATTGCTCAGTAAAATTCTTCTTCCCTTACTCCTAACAGAATACAAAAAAGACTTTCATCTTCAAGAAATTTTGAAAACGTAATTGCAGAATTTTAATTCATATCATTCAAAAATTCATTTGCTCCAAAATGTAAGGTGCAGCAGCAACTGAATTTTTTTTTTAGTAAAGAACCCAGGTTGAGAGTATATTCTCAGTTTAAAAGACAAGATTTGTGCAAGTTTCAGAAAAGAAGCAATTATGTTTGTTCTACTTCACATAAGTAAATTAAGCGGTTGAATTGTCTTAGAAAATAAAGCATTTGACTCTTATCTCATACCATAGATGGAAAGACATTCCTAGAATAATTCCAGTCTCATGTGAAAAAAAGTGATACTATTATAGAAGCAACAATCACTACATTGTATTTAAATCAGAAAGAAATCAAAGGCAATTCTTTATTCTAAATACTTTCAGATACCAGGAAAATGACAAATTGAACTGACCTCTCTGCGCATGTGCCTAGAATTATTTTCACAGAGGATACTTACATTTGGAAGAACAAAAGAACTAAGGAAGGATGTGTATACACTGATGCCATTACAACTTAATGAAGAATTAACGTGAATTAATCATTTGTGAAGTAGGACTATTCCTAGCAAGGCCACAAACTTATCTGTCCTGTGTTTCCCAGTAAATCTTTCAAATCAAGAGTTTAAAAATACTGTAGATGGTCAAACGTACACCAGTATTTATTGCAGCACTATTTACAATCTTCAAAAGGTGGAAATAACCTAAGTGCCCATTGGTGTATGAATGAATAAACAAAACGTGGTATATATGTGCAATAGAGTACTACTCAGCTATGAAGAGAAATGAAATCTGGTGACAACATAAATGATCCTTGAAAATTTTATGATCCACAAAACAAATTAATCACAGGAAAACAAATATGATCTCACTTAATTAAAGAACAAGACTAGGAAAATGCATAGAGACCAGAGTTTTTTAATGGCTATAAGGTAAGAAGAGGAAAGGGAGAACAAAAGTTTAGGGAGCAGTGAGCATTTGTTTATGGTGATGGTCACACAGTATGATTAATGTAATTGATAACACTAAATCTTACACTCGAAAAGGGTTGAACTGGCAAATCTTGTGTTGTATGTATTTTCACAACTATAAATACATACTACAGGAGCTTAAAGATGATATTGCTTAAAAATTTAACTTGACAGCCCAAGAGTTTATTTCCTGTCGCGTAATGAAAGTGGTGGTAATATTCAAAATATTTCATCATGTTTATGGCACAAGTACTGCCAATCACAATGCTTCTCATTCTAAGCATGGTCCTAGTGGCCCATGTGTCAGGAATTAACCCTTTACTTGTTGAACAACTTGGACTAAAGAGTTGCAAGGGAAGGACGAAGCTTGATGGCACACTGTGCCCTCAGAATGCTGAGGGGAGGAGCTGTTCACCAACTGCTAGGGAGTTACTTCAGTATTTTCAGTGGTCAGCATGGATGATCCCATCCCCAAGTGGATAGGACTCGACCTAGGGAAATTTAGCTTTATTGAATCATCGTTTCATTTTGTCCATCCATATTCTTTGTTTAATTTTAGTTTCCTTGTCAGCTCTGGATAAACTCTTTTGCTACTCAACATACGAATAAGCTATCTCCCCAATAAAGCAGTTTCCTCATGGTAAAGTATTACTGCTTCTTTTCATTGTTACCAGTTTTAGCAAAGGCTGGACAACAGTAAAATTGTTGTTTATTCCATGTGTATTTACATATACACACTTTTAATAACAATATAATGTTTGAAATATTAAATAAATATGTATTTGTCTATAAATAAAAATATAAATGAAAGAGATATTAACCTGACTATAACTTAAATATAAACAGAAAACTTCAAATGTTAAATGATTATGTCATTTTTTTCCTTTGCTGAGACACATTCTCAAGTTTTTAGAAATGAATATGCAGCTAGACTTCTCTAATAAAAAATGTAAACAATTGTGGAAGGAGATTGCAAAAAGGAAAATAATACACATGCGACTATTCTAAAGATTTTATTTTAAAAAGGAAGAAAGAAGAGGCTGGAGGAAGTAGAGAGAAGCATAGGCTGGATATGATATTCAAAAGTATTTCAGCATAAAACTCTACCAAGACAAATACTTCTTTAAGAAAGAAGAAAAGGACTATCTCCCTATTCCTTAAGCCTAGGCCTCAATTTATCAAAAGTTTTATCCCTGCCCAATGTATTATGATTTAGATATTTACCATTCTGACTTGAGAAAATCTAACATGTGAATAGATACACCAAAAATGAGTTTGAGACTCTTAAAGGATTTGACATACTATGTATATAGTGCATACATAGAGATACACACACATATATATTTCTATATACATGTATAATTCCCTCTTTTAGAAAATTATTTACAAACATGTAACACATTTGGAGGGAGCAGGAAAGGATAGTAGCAAAGTGGTAGCAAGCAATCCCTAAGGAATGCCAACTTCAAAACATTATATTTATCTGAGATCAGTATCTAAATGACACAGTTTGTGCAGTGAACCTCTTTTCTCCATCCTTCCAAAGTACTGAAGGAAACTTGAATACGTTTAGATCCCTTCATAGCACCCAAGAGAAGGCAGGATAAAAGGACTGGTCCCAGGCGACCTGAACTGTGCTGCTTAAGAAGAGGCTTGGCAAACAAAAGAGCTTCCAAGCAGGTTTGTCATGCTTCTAGACGTTTTCATAATGGAAAGAAGAGAATTTGGAGAAGCTGGATTCACATCAGGTAAGCTACTGAATTCCAATTGCTTTCAGGTGCTGGTTTCTCCCCAGTAGACAAATCCAGAAACCTATCAGGACATGGTTTCCATCTAATCAGGACCAGTTGCTGTTAATTTAACTATAGACAGTCCTCAAACTAGGAGCCAGTTCTACCTCTAAATCCATGTTTAAATTGAATTTGTACATGAGTGGACATAAGTATGATTTGTATCTTGCATCAGTTACTTAAATGTTTGTCTCAGCATACAGTACACAGCGTACCTTTCTATGCTTACAAAGCATTAAGGAAATACACCCCCAGCTCAGTTTTTGCTTTGAGGCCTTCTGCCACTATAAACAGCCACAAAAAAAAAAAAAAGCCAAGCCAAACCACTGTCATTGAGTGTATTCTGACTCATGCAGACCCTGAAGGACAGAGTAGAACTGCTCCATAGAGTGTCCAAGGAGCACCTAGCAGATTCAAATTGCTGACCTTTTGGTTAACAGACATAGCATTTATCGCCTACACCAGCAGGGTTTCTTATAAGCAGCAGAATTGCCTTTTCCCCCTCCCCATTTCCTGCCCAGTGGAACAACTGGGAAACAAGACCGAAGACAGCAACCTGCTGCAGACTGTCCCTCTAGCCTAGTGAGCCCCAAGACGGCAACCACAGGGCCCTCAGAACAACTGAAGCCACTGTCGCCTGAGGCACAGGGCCAGCCAGAAGAGTCAGCTGCCTTAGGGCTAGTGGAATGAGGAGTTTGTAGGCTGGAGGGACAGGGGTTGGGGCTAGGTGTGGCCAAATTTCACGGGAAGGCACTAAAGACCCCAGGGTCAGAAACCAAGGTGATGAAGAGGGGGAGGAGGTGTGAGGCAGGAGGCTAGCTGAGTTGAGGAGCTGGGCCTGAGATGGACAGGGCCAAGGGCAAGGCCCAGGACTGAGAGACAGAGGCTCTGGTAGAGGAATCAGGCCAGGCTAGGTGCCAAGTTCAAAGTTTCTCACCAAACTGGCATGTTGATGCATGTGGCCAAGTAACCTGTTTGTTATTATGAACCATTGCAGGTACCTCAGACTTTTAGTATCATAGACCTCACAGAGGTTGATTCATAATTATCAGCTGTACATAGGCTAGGCAATCATAATCTGAGGACTGCCTGTAATTCATGGTTCCTTGACCCCCCAAAACGTTTTCTGGTTTCTATTTGAATTAAATAATTTGTCTTACCTAACAATGGATGAGTTTAGCTTCTCCTGGTACATTAAGGCTTACTTGGTTGAACCACTCACAGGCCTTTACGGTCTGAGGGCAGCCACTTTCTGAAGTGGGGCAGAAAACAGTGAGCTGCCTGGTGACGTCACAGATCCTCTGTCACCACGTCAGCAGTTGTCAGGGGAGCAAACAGAGGGTTAGAAGAGAAAGGAGAGAGAAGAGAGAAAAGTGCAGAAAGAGTTGAAGAGTAATAGAAAAAACTACTAGATCAAAATGTGTAGTTGAGAAATGTATGTGAAATTTCATTCCAGTTACCTTCAGGAAAGTTTCGGAAAACACTTTTATAAAGACTGGCTTTCCAGCGTTATTTCTTAGGCAAATGTGGTTTCATGAAGGAAAGATTTCTGAGCTACACTTCAACTTAAACTGAAAGCACGGGATTAATTTGGCTCTTCTAATACCACAAAGATTATATTAAGGAAGCTAAATAGCCAACAATGAGGCAGAGAATCAACAGATGTTTTCAGTAAGCGGAACATGGAGTTGGCTGTGTAAAGGTCAGGAAGCGCCTTGGGAAACCCTAGGTGTTCCAGGGGCTCTTCCGAAGTGTAAATGGAGGGACTGCGAGCGAGCAATGAAAGCGGGGTGGGAGTGCGAGTGTGTAATAGAAGCAACCTGAATAAGTAATGCTGCTCTGGATGAAATCTGCTCTAAACTGCTCCCAAAGTCAGACTGTGGAGCACGAGCCAAGCGAATGTACTACTTTGCAATCTGTGGCTTAAGCCAGTTGGAAAAGGAAACAATGAGGCTTATCCTGCCACCTTGTGGCTCTGGACAAACATGCACAAAGTTTGCTGGCTAGAGAAGGAGCCCTAAGTGCAAGAGGATTCAGAATATGTCCTACTCTCTCCTCCGCATAGAAATCAACTTGCTAGAGACTGTACATCAGCATCAGCATGGAATGACAGTGGCTTCATTTAATTATTTAAAAATAGTCCCCTTTGCCATCAGACCAGAAGAACACTATTGAACATTTTGATCAAATGTTCTGATAGAATTCTGATCAAAAGGGCAAAACCACAGAGTGAAATTTCAGATTTTCATCAACTCCAGACTTTATGCAGCCATAGAAGGTCAAAGAACCCCTGAAACCATTGCCCTGAGATAATTTTTAAACCTTAAAACAAAAATACCCCCTGAAGTCTTCTTAAAACCAATCAATAGTTTAGCATAACTGATTCAAAAAAGAGGGAAAAGAAGAGAAAAATGTCTTCCTCAGCATTATGCTGTCTTAAAAACAATACATTATACAACAGTAACTTGGAAGACTAGACAGGAACCTCAGAGGACAGGAAATTTATGGTAATGTAGGAGGAACAACTCAAGAGAGCAGAGTGGTAACAGTTGCACAACTTGAAAAATGTCATCAGTGTCACTGAATTGTGCGTGCAGAAACTGTTGAATTGATGTATTTTTCCTAAGTGTATTCTCAACAACAAATAAATAAATAGAGTCTCAAGTTCTGTCCTTGGGTGGGATAAAACACCAAGGTGAATTGTGCTCAAATCTAATCTGTTAAACTCCAAATTTCTTTTATTTCTTAAAAAGTTAATACTTCCCTCACCTTTTGTATATAAAATCTTCTGCCATAGGACAGACTTCTGGGGAAGACCCAGGGGACTCCAGTACTAAATAAGACCCTTCGTGATTCTTGTCTGAAGGCCACTGGGATGTTTCGGCAGGCATCAGTCCCCTTCCTGGGTGGTCCTGCAGGAAGAATAAACAAGAACAATGTTTTGCTACACTATACTACAGTGGGAAACCCTGGTGTCTTAGTGATGAAGTGCTATGGCTACTAACCAAGAGGTCAGTAGTTCAAATCCACCAGGCATACATTGGAAACTCTATGGGGAAGTTCTGCTTTGTCCTACAGGGTCGCTATGAGTCATAACTGACTCAACAGTACCTAACAACAACAAGTGCTATGGTTGCTAACCCAAAGGCTGCCAGTTTGAATCTACCAGGAGCTCCTTGGGAATTCCATAAAACAGTTCTACCCTGTCCTATATGGTTGCTATGAGTCAGAACTGACTCCACAGCAATGGATTTGTTCTTTTTGTTTCTTTTTAAAAATCAGGTGTAGCAGTGGTTAAAGCACTGGCTGCTAACTGGAAGGTCAGTGGTTCAAACCCACCGGTAGCTCCACAGGGCAAAGGTATGGCAGTCCACTTCCGTAAAGATTTACAGCATTGAAGACCTTATTGGACAATGTTACACTGTCCTATATGAATGTTATGAGGTGGAACTGAGATGATGGCAGTGGGGGTTTTAGTTTTGTTTGTTTTTATACTAAAGTGGGTGATTAGCAAGGTAGCCAGGATTTTTTAAAGCAAATGGTAACCACCATGTGAAGACCCACTTATGTGGGAAGGGGAAAGTGAAGAGCTCTTGAGGGAACCAATGACATCTAATATGGGATTTGATATTTTTTTAAATTCAAAGCCAAATTGGAGGTGTCAGGTAAGTAGTAAATCAAAGGGACATTACTAGTATGATAGTCTCACTGAGGGATTCAGGCAGGCCCTTTTGCCTTTGAGCCCAACAGTGAAAGTAAAGCATACTGGGGAACTGAGTGAGTGAAGCATGTGATTGCCCTCCTTCTGCTGAGATGACATGTGCCAGAAAGGAAGGGATAAATACAGGGACAGTGAAATGGCTCTCTACTCCTCTGTGTAACAACAGCTAAAGATCTTTTGTGAAGCTCAGCCTGTGTCAGTGCTGAACCTGGAACCCAATATCTTTAGAGCCAAGATTGTTTTCTGTATTGTATAGAGGCAAACATGTAGGAGTCCCTGAACTGTCCAGATTTGGTGTTCACTCGTTGTAAACTGGAAGCCCTGGTGTTGTAGCAGTGAAGGCCTGCAGTTCAAATACACCAGGCACTCCTTGGAAATTCTGTGGCACAGTTCTACTCTATGTCTAGGTTCACGATGACTCAGCATCAATTTGACGGCAGTGAGTGGGTTTGTTGTAAATATTACTGTAATAAAGGACATGAACTTTGCTATATTATCTATAAACATATATTAAATTTTAGAAAAAGTAGTACATACAGTATTTAATTATTTTACAAAATCCTATACCTGTTTGCCCAGCTGTCCAACAGAATATCCATGAAATTAGTATTTATTTGAAATAATAAATATTATTTCAGAGTAATCTTAACTACAACCTCTTGTTTTCCTATTATTTTCAGGATGACATGATACCAGAATTCAATGAGTTTTGAATGAATCAGAAATGAAACAACTGAAATTTAAAATTGTTAAATCCCTCTACTTGAAAAGAGAACAAATTTTGTATAATACAATGGAGTGTATAAGATTCTAAAGCAGAAACAGAATGATGAGCTTAGAACAAACAGAAGTGAAGAGTTGTTTGGAAAAGAAAGAAATTTTTTGGAGTAGTCAAGCCAAGTTGGGGCACTAGACACATGTTTCCTCCATTCCCTTTGAGAACTAAGGCCAGGAATGATAACTGAATGGAGCAGCATGGACAGACTAGGAGCCCTAGGATTTGGTGTACAGTTGTCAGACTGGACTAGATGCCAGTAACGGGGAAACTACCTCTCTCAAAGATGAGGCAGTGGCGTACTGAATCCTGCTTCTGCTGATGCGTAACATGGGAGGACTGCAGGTACTGACACCTTCTTTGTGATCCAGTAGGAGGGGGCTGAGCATGAACCGGCTGATACACTGAACTGCAATACTTAAATAAACAGTGTTTAGTGCAGCAGAGATACTTTGCTTCAGCTGGCCACATCTTGAGAGCCCAGCTGCAGACTGTACCCTGTACCCTCTCTTCTCTGAGCTGCACCACAGATTCTCCTGACTCATGGCAGGAAGGACAGCTTGTGTGGGATACCATCTGGTTAGCTGAGAGGCAGAGTCAGCCAACTCTGAGATCTCAGCTGGGGCTAATTCCCACAATGAGCAGCAGTCCCTGTCTGGATAGTGCTTTTCCAGCAGAAAACTGTGTATATGATCGTGCCTAGAGTTATGGGTAGAGCTTGGCAGAAGAGGGTGGCAGGGCCCTAACTCCTGCCTTCTTTGAACCACATCATAGTGTCTGAGAACAACCATGAGGTACATTCACTGTCAGCTGGAAGGAGGGGCCTGCCATACCTAAAGACCTGACTGATTTTGACAGCTGATAGCACCTCACTCAGCAGTAAGGCACAATTTTAAAACAAGACCACCCAGAGAAATGACTGCTGAGTAGAATGGTAGCATCTCCACCACCTTTTACTGGTCTCCACCACAGTGTTGGCAGATGGGCCCACAGTAACTCCATAAGTAGGGCGCTGTCTTTGCCAGTCATACAATGGAGCCTGCCACCCTTGAAGACCCAGATGCTTTCAGTAAACACTGCAAATAGGCAGTTTTTAAGCTAGGTACATCTACAGAGTGCAGCAGTCCTGGGCAGCCAAGTGGGGTGGCATCCTCTCTCCTCCTGTTCCATGAGCTAAACATAGGCACGACTGGCAAAATGATAGAGAGCTGTCACAAGTAACTTCCACCTTTAGCAGACAGGTAGTGCGGCCAGTCACTAGAGAACATGGTGGTGGTGGGTGACCAAATCTAGTAGTGCCCTTACTCCCTTCTTAGAACTGCATTTCAACTCCTGTTGAGGTAACACCAGAGAAACTGAACTGTTCTTAATGGCACAAAGACAACAATCAATCTCTAATCTGGAGTCCACCATGACTCCAGAAAACTCCCAAAATAAAGGATCAAAAAACTTCCCAGATGAAGAAGACTTTCTGAAGTTATCGGAGCTCAAGTCCAAAAGAATTATGTATAAAGCCCTCCTTAGAGGTTAAACAAAACGCAGCAGAACAAAATGAAAAATTAACTTAGCTATCTGAACTGATAGAACATCAATAATCTGAAATCCAGCAGATCAATAATAAAAGCACAGAATTAGACACTTCAACTCAAATCCAAAAGAGCAAGGTCAAGGAGATGAAAGATAGAGTCAATGAGTTTGAAGATAGAGCAACTGATGCCAGCATTTATGAAGAGAGATCAGAAAAAAGAAATTAGAAAAATAAAGAAAATTAAGAAACATGTGGGACTCTATTAAGAGGACTAATCTACAAATAATTGGAGTTCCTGAACAGGGATGAACAGCTGAAAATACAGAGTATTGTTGTAGAGTTGCTGACAGAAAACTTCTCTGAAATTATGAAAGAAGAGAACATAGATGTCCAAGATGCTTAATGACTGCAACAAAAACTAGACCCCAAAAGAAATACATCAACATATATTACAATAAAGTTTAAAAAATGAAATTTCATGAGAGACTTTAAAAGATGGCAAGGATTAAAGCAAAGCTAACATACAGAGGGAAGCCGTGTGGCTTTCCTTATCTTCTCACCAACATCTTTTCTGCCAAGCAGGTAGACCTTCCTTCTTGGCAGAAAAGATGTTGGCAAGAAGACAGTGGAATGATACATTCAATGCCTTAAAAGAGAAAAATGTCCAACCAAGAATTATATATCCTGCAAAATTTTCTTTCAAAATGAAGGTGAAATTAAGACATCATCAGATAAACAGAAACTTACAAACATGGTAAAAATGAAACTAAAACTACAATAAATACTGAAAGAAGCTCTTTGTTTAGAAAAACAAAAACATCAAGTGTGTACCTAAGGAGGTAATGCAGGACATAGCATCTAGAATCCTACTCAGGGAAGTCACAAAGCTACAATATTAAAACAAAGGAACCAGTGACCTTGACACAAAAACTATGATATCATTACACTAAAAAGAGGGATGTATTATACTAGGGTATAATCTTTTCTGATGGAGAGGAAATTAAAAAGATATGCAGAAGTTAAAATCTGGTTTAAACTTAAAATGTTAAGGGGAATCATAAGGGTAGCTGCAAAGCAAAAAACAATACGACATATCAAAACATGAAACTTAGTACAGGAGTCTCAACAAACACAAAACCAACACTGAAAAAGATGAAAGGTTGACCCATGAAGAATGACCCAGACCAGAATATTAAAAGGAACAAAGAAAATGTCAAGAACATACAAAAAAATGTATCAAAATGACAGCACTAAGCACATACCTGTCAATAATTACATTGAATGTAAATGCACTGAACAGCTCAATAAAGAAACAGAGAGTGACACGCTGGTTCAAAACAAGTGATCTATTTATGTATTGCTTTCAAAAAAACACCTTAGACCCAAAGATACGAGCAAAATCAAAATCAAAGGATGGAAAAATACATACCTGGCTAACAACATACGAAGAGCAGAAGTGGTAATATTAGTCTCAGATAAAATAGACTTTAATGTAAAATCTACCATCATGGACATGGATGGTCACTATTAATTGCTAAAAGGTTCAATGCACAAGCAGGACATAACAATATTAAATATTTATACACCCAATACCAGAACATCTAAATACATTGAAAAAACACTGAAAACATTGAAAAATGAGATAGATCATTCCATAATAATAACTGGAGACTTCAACACTCCACTTTCAGTAATGAACAGATTATCCACAAAAAAGCTCAGTAAACACAGACAATCTTATTGTGACAATTAACCAGCTAGAACTCATCAACACATACAAGAGTTTTTACCCATCCGCAGATACGTACACCTTCTTCTCCAATGCACATGGAATATTTTCCAAAATACACCATGTGTTAGGACATAAAGGAAGTCACAGCAAAATCCAAACCACTGAATTATTGCTAAGCATCTTCTCAGACCATAAAGCCATAAAAGTTGAAATTAGTAGCAGAAAAATCATAGGTAGAAATTTGAACTCATGAAAACTGAACAAAACCTTGCTCAAAAATCTATTGATTATATAAGAAATTAAAGACAAAGTAATTTATGGAATCAATGAGAATGAAAACACATCTTATCAGAACCTATAGGATACAGCAAAAGCAGTGCTCAAAGGTCAGTTTATCTCTATAAATGCACACATACAGAACGAAGCAAGGACCCAAACCAAAGAATTAATCCTACAGCTTGAACAAGTAGAAAGAGAGCAACAGAGGAACCCTGCAGTCACCAGCAGAAAACAGATTGTAAAAATTAGAGCAGAACGAAACGAATTAGAGAATAGAAGAACAATTGAAAAAAATTAACAAAACCAAAAGCTGGTTCTCTGAAAAGATCAACAAAATTGATAAACCATTGGCGAAACATCAAAAGAAAAATGGAAAAGAAAACAAACAACCTCATTAAGAAATGAGATGGCAGATGTGACCATAGATCCAACAAAAATCAAGAATGTCATAACAGAATGCTACAGAAGGCTGTGCTGTAACAGATATGAAAATCTAGAGGAAATGGACAAGTTTCTAGATTCATGTCACCTACCAATATAATCTCAAAAAGTAGAACAACTTAATAAACCCATCGCAAAGGAAGAAATTGAAAAAGTAATCAAAAAACTACCAACCAAAAAGTGGTGGCCCAGATGACTTCATCAGAGAATTCTACAAAACTTTTAGGGAGGCGTTAACTCCAATATTACTGAGGCTATTTCACAGCATAGAAAAGGATGGAATACTCCCAAATTCATTCTATGAAGCCAGTATAATCTTGATAACAAAGCCTGGGAATGATCCCAAGATAAAAGAAAATTACAGCCCAATATCATTCATGAACCTAGAAGCAAAAATCTTCAACAAAATCCTTGCCAATAGAATTATACAACATATCAAAAAAAATAATTCATCATGATCAAGTTGGATTCATACCAGGGATGCAAAGGTAGTCCAACATCAGAAAAGCTATTAATGTGATCAGCTACACAAATAACATAAAAGATAAGAATCGCATGATTTTGTCAATCATTGCAGAAAAGATATTTCATAAAGTCCAGCACACATTCATGCTAAAAACTCTAGGCCAAATAAGAACCGAGGAAAAATTCTTCAATGCAATGAGGCATCTATGCAAAGCCAATTTACGTCATAGTGAATGGGGAGAGACTGAAAGAATTCCCCTGAGAACAGGAACTAGACAAGATGCCCACCGTCACTACTTCTATTCAACATTGGGCTAGAGGTTCTAGGCAGAGCAATTAGACAAGACAAAGAAAGGGCATCTGCATCAGGAAAGAAGTAATAATTTCTCTACCTGCAAATGATATGTACGTACACAGAGAACCCTAAAGGATCCATCATTAAACCACTGGAACTAACAGAAGAGTTCAGCCAAGTATCAGGATATAAGATAAACATAAGCAAATCAGTAGGATTCCTTTACACTAACAAAGAGATCATCAAAGAAGAAATCATCAAATCAATACAATTTACTGTAGCCCTCAAGAAGATAAAATACCTAGGAATAAATCTAACTGGAGAAATAAGAGAACTATACAGAGAAAGCTATAAGACCTTACTGTAAGAAACCAAAAGAGACATAAATAAATGGAGAAACCTACCCTGTTCATGGATAGAAAGGTTTAATGTTGCAAAAATGTCTGTTTTAACCAAAGTGATCTACGTATACAATGCAATCTCAATACAAACTACAATATCATTTTTAATGAGATGGAGAAACATATCACCAACTTTAGGTGGAAAGGGAAGAAAACTCAGATAACTAAAGTACTGCCAAAGCACAGGAATACAATAGGAGATCTCACACTACCTGACCTTAGAAGTTTTTACATTACCACAGTAGTCAAAACAGCTAAGCACTAGTATAAAGACAGACATATAGAACAATGGAACAGATCTGAGACCCCAGAAGCATCAACATCCTCTTATGAGCAGATGATATTTGACAAAGGTCCAAAGGTCATAAACTAGGGTAAAAATATTCTCCTAATAAATGGTGTTGGCAATATTGGATATCCATCTCCAAAAAAAATGAAACAAGATGCATATCTGATACCTTACAGAAAATCTAACTCAAAGTGGATCAAAGAGCTAAATATCAAACCTAAAACAGTAAAAATCATACTAACAAAAGTAGGGTCAACAATAGAATTTTGTAGTTTAGACAGACTACAAAATCTGACCAACGATGCATGAATGACAGAAGAGAAAATAGATAAATGGCAAGTACTAAGAATCAAATACTTATGCTTATCCAAAGACTCTATCAAGAGAGTTAAAAATATCTACAAAATGGAAAACATTATTTGGCAACTACATGTCAAACTGACATGTAATTTCCAAGACATTGTAAAATGAGCACATAACCAAATTAAGCAATGGACAAAGAAAATAAGCAGACACTTCGCCAAAGAAGACACCAGGCAGCCAAAAGATGTATGACGAAATGCTCATAATCGCTAGCTTTTAGAGAATCCAAATCAAAACTACAATGAGATACAATCTCATCTCAACAAAGTTTGCAATAAAAAAAATGCTGGAGAGATTCAAACTCTCCTTCACTGCTGGTAGGAATGCAAAATGGTACAACCTCTTTGGAAATCACTTTGGTGTTTCCTTAAGAAGCTAGAAAGAGGAATACCATATGATTCAGCAATCTCACTGCTCAGAATATATCCCACAGAAATTAAGGTGGTCACATGAACAGATACACGCACATGATTGTTTATTGCAGCATTGTCAACAGTGGCAAAAAGATGGAATCAATCTAGGTGTCCATTAACAGATGAGTGGATAAACAAACTGTAGTACATATTTTCAGTGGAACATTATGCAATGATAAAGAACAATGATGATTTTAGCAAGCATCTCATAACCTGGTTTCAACTAGAAAACATTACACTGAATGAAATCAGTCAGCTGCGAAAGGACAAGTACTGTGTGAGACCTCTACTATATGGACTGAGAAAAAGACTTATGTACAGAAGAAAAGAGTCTTTGGGGGCTGAGGGTCAGGAGGAAGGCAGATGGTTTGTCATAGATTACATAGTAGATAGGGATTTAGTCATGTCAAAGCAGTGACATACACAGTAGAGAGCAGTTCAGCATAACTGGAGTACACCATAAACTGAAAGGTTTTGTAAACTCAACCCAATATTTCAAAGAATAGAGTAGAGAAGACTGGGGTCTGGGGACCATGTTTTCATGGACCATCAAGGTCAACTGGCATAACTAGTTTTTTTCTCAGAGTCTTCTATACACAATATTGGTGAGCAGCATCAGGGGTCTTAAAAGCAAGCTGCCATCTGAGGTATCTGAAATGGTTCCAGCTCATCTGGAACAGATGATGACCAGGAACAACAAAGGCAAGATGGAAAAAGAGCCCAGGAGACAGAAGGACCCATATAAATGGGGGACTGGATCAACATGAGACCAGAAGAACCACAAGGTACCCAGCCACCACCAAGGGCAGCTGCGATGGGGGCCACAAGTCCCTGAGGCAACATGATAAAAAGAGGTGTGCAGCTCAGGAACTCTGCTAAAAAAACAGAACTGATGGTCCAACAGTCTGGAGGGTCCCCTGGGAACATGGCCAGTAGAACTGTTGCTGGGCATGACCAGAAACCAGTATTAAGGTCAACTCTTCATACAAGAATAGACTGGACTCAGTGACCACATGATGTGTGTACTTTATGTTTCTGTACATTTATGGGAAGCTGTCAGTAGGATATAACAATTCTCATTTTTTATCACTAAATAAGAGACTCAAAATACATAAAGCAATCAATGACAGAAAAGAAGAAATAAATCTGTAATCATCAGAGGAGATTCAAACATATTTCTCTCAGTTACAAAGAAAACTGAACATTAATACGAATATGGGAGACCTGAACAACATGGTTAACTAATTTAGATTGATTGACATATAGAGAACATTCACTAACAAATGCAGAATACACTATTTTCTATAAATCAGAGGGCATTTGGTTTTAATTGGCCTTACGCTGATACACAAAACAAGGCTCAGAAAGTCATAAATAATGGAAAATGTACTGAGCATAAACTTTTGACTCTAATAAAACAAAACTAGAAACTAATAACAAAAATATACTGGCATTTTTCCATATATACGTGGAAATTAAGACATAATTTTTGAATAAGCACTGCTAAAAGGATAAATCCAAGTGGAAATCATTAAATATTTTGCAATGATTAATACTGAAAATATGACACATCAACACTTATAAATATGGATTAAATTGTTTACTCCAAAAAGAAATATAAGAGTACTATGTTCTGTACTTGTAAATATGATCCTGTACTAAGATGGGGATTTTTCTTTTGTTATGATCATGAATTTATAGTAGAATAGGGTGTGTCTTAAATCTAGTCACTTCTGAGTGGGGTCTTAACAGAACAAATAAACAGACACGCTACACACGGACACAACGAGAACTCTCCAAAAGCAAACAAATGCCAGGAATTGCCAGCAGTCACAACAAACTAGGGAAGAAATCCACAGAAGCAACTGAAGTGGCCAAGACCCTGACTTAGAAATTTAGCCTCCAGAACTGTGTGAAAATAAATTTCTGTTCTTTAAAACCGGAAAAAAAAACTTGTGGATATTTACCTAATGCTTCTCAGCTCTACGTCTAGTCTTCCTTACACTGACCCATGAAGCTGGAGCTGGGATTTGGCAAAAATACATTTTATAGAGCCACTTACCAGCTACGTTCCTATTAGTTTCTGCCAACAGAAGGCACTTGAGGAAGAGAGAAAGCAGGAGAAAAAAAAATTCTCTCTGTTTTTTTGTATTGGTTTGTTGCAATTTTTTTCTTCTATTTTAAGTAGCACTGCCCTAGCAGGGACAGGGGGCTCCTTCTCTGGCTCCCTTTAGCACTCTCAAAAGCGGCCTCAGCGTACCCCTTTAGAGATACCAGCAACAACCAAGTGACTACTCCTCAGAGATCTACCACCAACTCCATGAAAAAAAAAGGCTTCTGATACTCTGGGTTCTGGTGACAAGTTTCTTGTTGTTACCACAGGCTAGATGTTGTAAATTCATCCTGAAGCTATAATTTCAGGGCTCTTGCATGTTTGCTGTCTGTTTTTTATTTTTCTCCATTTCCTGGAAATTAATTCCCTACATGAAAAAGAATATTTGAAAGGCATTATAAACTTAGTAGACATAACAGGTACCTATACAACACTCCACCCAACAACAGATTACATATCCTATTCAGGTACACCTGGAACATAGTCTAGGATAGACTACATACTAGGCTACAAAACAAGTGTCAAGAAATTTAAAAGAACTGAAACCATACAAATTATCTTCTCTAATCAAGACAGAATAAAGCCAAAAATTAAAACAGAACAAAAAAAGAAAATTTATGAATGTGTGGAAATTAAGTAACCACTACCTAAAACAACCAACATGTCAAAGGGGAAACCATGTGGAATATTTGCAGGTAAATGAAAAAGAATATAAGATATACCCAAGCTGATGAGCTGCAGTGCAAACAAGCTCATAGAAAAATATGGAGCTATAAATGCCTCCAATAAAAAGAAAATCACAGATCAACAACTTAACCTTCATACTTCAAGGAACTAGTCAAATAAGAGCAAACTAAACCTAAACTTAACAGAAGAATGTAAAAATTATTACAGCAGAGAGAGATTATAAAATAGAAAACAGATTCAAGGAAACTGAAAGATGATTCTTTGAAAAGATCAACAAAGTTGGTAAATGTCATGAGTCAGATCCGACTCAACAGCACTTGGTTTTAGCTAAAGGGAAAAACATTCAAATTACTAATTCAGAAATGAAAATGGAATGTGACTATAAACTTTGCAGAAATGCATTATAAGAGAATTCTATAAATAAATGCACACCAATCAATCTGATAATCTTGATAAAAAAAGATAAAATTCTACAAACACCCAGTTTACCAAAACATGAGAAGAAATACAAAGTTCGCATAGACTTGGAGCCCTAGTGATGCAATGGTTAAAGTCCTCAATGCTAACCAAAACATCACCAGTTCAAATGCACCAGCTGCTCAGCAAGAAAAAGACAGGGCAGTCTGCAAGATTGTATATACTTATGAAAATAAGTATATACAATCTTGCAAATTCTGTGATGTAGACAGTAAGTCTACTCTTTCCTTACCGGGTCACTAGGAGTCAGAATCAACTCATCAGCATGAGGTTTGGTTTGGTGTCACAGTGGCCGGTGATTAACTGCTCAACTGGTAACCTAAAGGTCTATTTTTTTAACTTTTCTGTTCTTGGGGAAAGATGTAGCGTTCTGCTTCTGTGACATTACAGCCTTGGAAACCCTCAGGGATAGTTCTACTCTGTTATACAATATTCTGTGAGTCAGAATCAACTCAGCGGCAATGGCTTTGGCTGTTTTGTTTTGTTTTTTGTTTTGTTTTTATAATGAGTAAAAAGATTGAATCAGTAATAAAAACCTCCCAGCAAAGAGAAGCCCAGGACCAGATAATTTCACCAGTGAATTCTACCAAACATTATTTAATAGAAAATTTACACCAATTCTTTCCAGACTCTTCCCAAAAGAGAAAATACTTTCTAGTATGACTTGTTCTTCCAATGTTCTCATTCTGTAAGACCAGTATTACCCTGCTATCAAAGCCAAAGAACCACAAGAAAAGAAAACAGCACATCAATATTTCTTATAAACATAGATGCAAAGTCCTGAACAAAGTCTGGAAAACCAAACACAGCAACAAGTTAAAAGGATTATATAATATGACCAAGTGAGAACTATCCCAGAAACACAAGAGTAATTCAACATAGAAAGTCAATCAATGTAATACACTCATTAGAATGAAAGGGGCGGGGGATTCCACATGCACATCTCAGCTGGTGGAGAAAAAGCATTTGACAAAATCCAATACCCTTTGAAGAAACTGGACCTTTATTACAATAAAAGTCAAAGTCCCTACAATGCCCTTACCAACTGCCAACCTCCTGCCATCAAGTCAATTCTAACTTGTAACAACCCCAGAGAGCTTCCAAGGCTATAAATCTGTGCAGAAGTAAACCACCACATCTTTCTCCCATGGAGCCACTGGTGGTTTCAAACGACCAGCGCCCTGAAAACCCTGCATGATCTGTCCTTGCCTGTTCACCTCTCTGATACCATCTCTTATTACTTTCCCCATTGCTTACACTGCTTTCCATAGTGGCCTCCCTGCTGTTAACGCTAACCTGTTGTGCTTTCACCGGCCTCTGATTCCCGGTAATAATGACTCCTTGCCCCCAAAATACATGTATTTTGTTGTTCTATAACTTCTTCAAGTTGTTCTATAACTTCTTCAAGATGTTGCTTAAATGTCTTTTTCACTGTAAGTTTTTCCTTACAGTTTTTATCCTCCTATTCTAACATTTACTTTCTACTGCATGCTTTTTTTTATGTTATTTTCTAGTACACTATATAATTACCCTGTTTGTTTGGTTTATTTTATTTCAGTGAGAGGGGAAGCAGGAGTTTTTAAGATGTTTTTTGGTATAATGAGTGACACATGGTAGGTATTCAGTAAATACTCATGGCACAATGAGTCCAGAAGAACTGGGCCGTGCCTGGCTACACTTCTGAACATTTTGATCAAAGATTCTATAGAAGAATCCTGATCAAAAGGGGGAATATGTGGACCATAGTTTAAAATTCTTATAGACTCCATACTTCATGAGTCATGGAGTTGGATGAGCCCCTTAAACTAAACTCTAAGCCAAAAATACTCCCTGTAGTTTTCTTAAAACTAAACAATACTCTTTTTCCAGAAATGTCTCTCTCAAGCCCACATATTACTTTCATTTTCTTTAATGTGGCCTGGTTTTATGCAAATTAATTCTTGTCTGAAATGTTTCCTTGAGAACTGGGTTCTTCTACAAATGACCTATAGGAGATTGAAGTGACGACAGTAATTGGAAAGATGAGACAGGAAGCTAAGAGCACAGTGAATTTATGTTAATGCGGAAGAAACAACTCAGAAAAGAAGGATGACAATGGTGGCCCAATTCAAAGAATGCAACCAATTCACAAAACAAGACACATAGAAACTGATGAACTGGTGTGTACTTTCCTGTGTATATTCTCCAAAGCAACCAAATAAATAAACCTTAGAAAAAAATAGTATTTTTAGCATAGCTGAATGCCAATCAAGTTTCTTGACCTGTCAATTTTCTGGGAGACAAGTAAAATGCAACTTAAATATTGCTAACACATCACATGTGCAGGCAAATAAAATTTTGTTCTCCTTCAAAATTGGTGTGGGGAGCCTAATTCTAGAGATTCCTATTATATTTGGTACTACAGAAATCCCTATTACTGCGTAATTATTCCCCCGGGAAACTACAACCTTGTCAGGATATTAGAGAATAAAGAAAAGATAGAATTTACTTCTACAGCTACATTATTCTTTGGAGAATAGCAAGACTTGGAGTCTGAGTATAAATGAAAATTCAGAAATGGTCTCCTCTGTTGACCAAGCACTGTCAAATCATCGAGAGGAATAGCCTCTTTTCCCAATAGGCCATGATGCAAGGAAACAGGTACATATAATACCTTTATCCAGTCTATCACCTTGATCATAAACATGAGCTTTGAAGTGGGAAAGAAAATCTTCTTCAGGGTTTGCTTTTTCCAACCTATGATATTACCAGCTGGGTCATCCAATTTGTCAGGAGTCCTCCTATGCCTTTTGCTCCAGAAACTAATATTTTATTTCTCCCATCTGAATTTCTTCTCAGCATCCATCCAAGAAGTGAGTGGAAACCACATAACATGTGAGCCACAAGTACTCCATTTTTTTTCCTTGTTTTATTGATTTAATAAAGTATTTTCTTCTCGTCATTGAGAAAACTGGATATGATTTTTCTTTGATTCAAAGGAAACATTGGCAAAAACAGTTTTAATAATAAAGCCCAGTGATGTATATTTTTCTTCTTGTTTCTGTGAATCTAGATAACATCATTTCACTTGATTTATGTTGTTTTACAAGATTGTGAAATATATTTACAAAGAGGTTTAGGATTTCAAGTGAAGATACATTAACTGATAAACTGTTAAATAATGTTTATCTTGATGCTCTTCATTGCTTGGTACATAAAGGAAATATGAAAACTATTTTTCTAGGAAAGTCTCTCTCAAGCCCATGTATTGTTTTAATTTTCATTAATGCACCCTATTTTTATGTGAATTAATTCTTCTCTAAATTACAAAAATATTCAACACGTGTCACTTTCTTGCTTTATGTTGCATACATAGAATTTAGTCTAAACTGGACAGTTCATATCTCTAGGAAGTAATCAGAGCCAAGAAAGGTGAATATTGGTCATGATTTGAAACAAATTTTCAGTGTGCTCTAATAAAATAAATTACCTGGTATAGCCCAGAATAGGGTCTTAAGGAAACAAAGGACTAGCTAAAGGATAATAAGATAATTCACTGAAATATGAAAACATCATTCAAACAAAATGTTAAGAGACATGATTCCCTGAAGAACCTGAGTGATTGAATGAATTCTTTAGAAATATTCTGCAGGAGCGCAGCGGCTCTGTTTGCAGTGATTAAAAAAAATTTCGGAAGTAGATAGTGGTGGTGGTTGCACAATATTCTGAAGGTAACTGATGCCACTAAAATATACATTTAAAAATTACTGAAATGGCAAATTTTATGTTACACGTATTTTACTATGAGAAAAAAAATTAAGCTCAATGGACTGAGTTTTAGAGAACCCATAGACCAAGGATTTACCTGTCTTTTTGGCTTCACTCATCAATGAACACTAGTTCTTTCATTTTAGGTAGCATCTCAATAAACCTCAACCAGGTAAAAAAGTCAATCATGTTGAGGAATTATTATCATATCACCCTATATGTCAATGGCTCCTTTGACTCAGGGTCTTAGACTCCAACCTTAAAAAGCCTTGCTTAAATACTCCTTGAAGAAAACCTGTTGTCAAGTCAACCCATAGCCACCCTGTAGGACGAAGTAGTACTGTCCTACAGGGTTTCCAAGGAGGATCTGGTGGATTCGAACTGCCAAGCTTTTGGTTAGCAGCCCTAGTAGCTCTTAACCACTATACCATCAGGCTTTCCTAACGATTCCTCACAAAAGGCAAAAATGCTGCCAAATGTAGAAAACAAATCAAACTGCAGCAAAATGGATTAAAGATTTATTATTAATCCCTTGGTTATAAACTCTGAGAGGGCAGTATCTGTCACATGCAAACCCATTTCTCCTGAATTTTAAGGACCCACTGACACACTGACCAAACTTAATAAATATTTTTGAATGAATTATCCCGCCTAATATTATAGGTCAGGGAGAAACAGTCTGAAGAAACAGAGGAATTGGGTTTTGACTGAACAGCAACTACCAGGGATAGAAGTGGGACCCCAGCAGGGCAGTGCTTGAGAGCTATAACCGCTAACCGAGCGGTCAGCCGTTTGAATCGATCAGCTGCTCCCGGAAATTGTGTGGGGAAGTTCTCCTCGGTCCTACAGGGTCACTATGGGGCAGAATGGACTCGATGGCAATGGCAACAGTGTGGGAACAGCAGGAGGGAGAGAAGTGAGAAGTTCCAGGTTTCAGTTTGTATCAGTAGTGAACATAATAGGTGGGACATCACAGTAAAATATAAGAAGACAGGAAACATCTGTTGAAAAGGAAGAAAAAAGAAATGTGTGGGAAAAGACAGTTAATCAAAGAATATGGAAGCTCTCACAGAAGTACAAAATCTATCTACCTCACAATTTTTCAAGCAGCAGACCTGGACCTGGTTACCAATGCAAGCACAATTAAGTTTTGTCACCTCAGAGCAGCTGCCCTCAGATGTCACATATCGAATCCCTTGGTGGCCATAGCTACTTCACATATTCAATTGTGAGTGTATCAAAATGCTTAACCAGAGCATCTTAGAGGCCAAAGTACGAGCTATTCTTCACGATGCACAGTGCATCCAGTCATCTAAAATAAAGGAGTATTTTTGTCAATACAAAAAATATATTGATCGTGAATACATGAAGGAGCAAAAAAGACCATCTGTTCTGAAATGGGAAAGTCCAGTGGTATAGTGGCGAGGTGCAGTGTCTGCTAACCAGAGGTTGAAACTCTGAATCCCACAGGCTGTCCTTGGAAACTCTGTGTGTCAGCTGTACTCTGTCCTATAGGGTCATGAGGAATTGGAATTGACTTGATGACACTGAATTTTGTACCCTGAAGTGTGAGAGGTTCTTTTTTTAACTTTTTAAAACACCATCAGTACGCTGGAGAAACTGAGAGTAAAAATGAGTGAATCTGTACCCTGATATTAATTTGTGTGCTGTGTTGAAACATCTTTTAAATTCCCCTGATTTATTTTAATTTTAATACTATTGTTACAGAGCATAATGATTTGTAATAATGATATAAAGTAGGTTTCACTTTTTATATCATATTACACTTCACAGTAATGTCTTTGAGAGACTCTTACACACAGGGAAGTATATACACAATACCCCGGTCTACCTGTCGTGCAGGCAGAGAGACGAAAAATAAACTAATTGAGCTTAGACAGTTTGTCAAAATCACAAAAGTATGCATTCCTGATATCTAGTCTAGTATTCTTATCCAGGTAAATATTTGTTCTCAGTTTGTGTTTTCTCTCCTTTCTCTTATTGTACCCCAGAAAAAAGAAGATAATGTGTTCAGGGGATGGAACATGAAAATCATTTTGTGTGGGTAAAGCAAAGTACAACAAATGATAAAGGATTATGGTGCCTCCGGAAGAACCAAAATACTTCATTCAAGTTCAGTAACCGTAATTATCTCCGTGTCTTCCAGTTTAATGAATGCGTCCGGCAGAGACACCCCCAGCTCTGTTAGCCACTTTATCCTCCTGGGCTTTCCCTCAAGCCCTGAAATGCAGCTCCTCTACTTCGGGCTCTTCTCAGCCATCTACACGCTGACCCTGATGGGGAACACAGCCATTGTCTGTGCCGTGTGGCGGGACCAGCATCTACACACCCCGATGTACATTTTCCTGGGCAATTTCTCTTTTCTAGAAATATGTTATGTCACCACGACAGTCCCTAACATGCTGGCCAACTTCCTCTCCACAAGTAAGTCCATCTCCTTTGTGAGTTGTTTTGTACAGTTCTACTTCTTCTTCTCTTTCGGGTGTGATGAGGGCTTTTACCTTTGCATTATGGCCTTCGACAGATACACGGCTATCTGCCGTCCTCTGCACTATCCACGCATCATGACTAAGGAGCTGTGCACCGGCCTGGCCGTCTTTGGATGGTCTTGTGGGTTTATCCTCTTTGTGACACCAGTTGTTCTCGTTTCACGATTGCCCTTTTGTGGCCCAAATATCATCAACCATTTCGTGTGTGACCCTGTCCCACTGATGATGCTGTCCTGCTCTGAGGACACCACCACCCAGCTCGTTTACTCTGCTTTCAATACCATCTTCATGACTGGCACTTTTCTCTTCATCCTCTGTTCTTATGCTCTGGTGCTTCTGGCTGTGCTGCGCATGCCCTCACGGGCGAGCAAACACAAGGCTTTCTCCACTTGTGCTTCTCATCTGGCTGTGGTGGGTCTGTTTTTTGGCTCTGTAATGGCGATGCATTTGAACCCAGGATCAGGACATCCAATAAAAACGCCAAAAATTGTTACTTTGTTCTACTCTGTGTTAACACCTCTATGCAACCCTCTAATATACAGCCTCAGAAACAGGGAGATGACGGCTGCTCTGAGAAAAATCTTCAGGATTGAATAACCTCTTCGTAAAATATGGATGAGAATGAAGTTCCATCTCTCAGATGCAACTTACCTTAACAAAACACAAATATTTGTCTGAAAAATTCGTTTTTATTAAGAAATGTATCAGAATTCCATCTTAAGTAGCACTCACAACAAGACTCCTTTTTTATTGTACTTTTGATTGAAGATACACAGAGCAAATGGGTTTCTCATTAAACAATTAATACATTTATTGTTTTGTGACATTGGTTGTCAACCTCACAACATGTCAGCACTCTCCCCTTCTTAGTCTTGGGTTCTCCACTTCCGCTCATCCAGTTTTCCTGTCCCCTCTTCCTTCTCGTCCTTGACCATGGGCTTGTGTGCTCATGTAGTCTCATATACGTGGTCGAACTACATGTATCATTGTTTACTTTACGGGCTTCCGTTGGCTGAGGGATGAACCTCCAGAGTAAGTTCATTGCCGAGTCAAGAGAGTGCCTGAGGGTCCTGGAGTTTCTTCATCTCTATCAGGCCAGTAAGTCAGGTTGTCCTATGAGTCTGAATTTTGTCCTACATTTTTTCCCGCTCTGTCTGGGACTCTCTTCTGTGATCAGTAGGTGGTAGTGGCTGGGCCCCATTTAAATGTGCTGAATTCAGACTGGTGGAGGGTGTGATAATTGTGGTCGAGTAGTCGTTTAGACTAATCCTGCATCTTTTGTTTTCTCCACCATCCTTTACTCCATATCAGGTCGGACTAGGGAAGTCTCTTAGACGGCTGCTCACGAGATTTAAGATCCCAGATGCTACGGAACAAAGCAGGATGTAGAATATTTTCTTTATAAACTATGCTACACCAGTTGAGCTAGCTGTTGCCCAGGACTAAGTCCCTAGTTCTTGACCCAGTAACTTTGAAAGTGTCTATGAAGTGTCTATGACTTTGTCTTGATCAACTTGTACTGAATTGCCTAGTATTGTAAATTGCCTTACCCGTCAGCAAAGTTACCTCTTATCTATGGTCCAGTTAGTGTTTTTTCCTTCCTTCTCTTGTAACCATCAAAGATTGTTTCTATGTGTAAATCTTTTCATGACTTCTATAATAATGGCCTCATTCAGTGTTTGTACTGAGGTGGTTGACTTACTTCACTCCACACAAACCCGTGTTGTGAGATGTTTCACAGATTCGTCGACTGTTCTCTGTCATCCATGCTATTCCATTTCACATCTGCAACATAGTTTGTTTCTCCGTTCATCTATTGCTGGGCACTGGGATTATTTCCACCTTTTTACAACTGTGAATAATGCTGCAATAAATATGAATGTACATATGTCCATTTGTGTGATGGCTGTTCTCTAGGATACACTCATAGAAGTGAGACTGCTGGATGATATGATATTTATGGTTATATTACATTACATTATATAGTATAGTATTGTATTGTATTGCAGCATAGTATAGTTTATTAAGGAAGTGCCATACTGTTTTCCAAAATTGTTGCACCATTTTGTGTTCTTATCAGCAGTACATAAGACTTCCAATCACACGCACAACCTCTCCATTATATTATTTTCTGTGTTTGTTTTTGTTTCTTTGTTTATTCCAGTAACATCAAGGTAGAATTCACAAGACTCAAAATGTCTTTTAAAAAGAATGCATTTTAACATTCCCAATAACATATGCATTAGATTTTCTGTAGAAATTAACATCAAATATGTGACATTTTATGTACCAATATGCAATTCAGTTTCTCAAAGACAGTAAAAGTCTTCTCTGTAACACTGATCTGAGGTGACTTATATACATATAATAATGAACATAGATTATTTTGAGAATTAACAATATAAACAAATGCTTCTCCACCGGGAGATATTAACTAAAAAGGAAGATTCAAGTGTGATGGAGTCTGTCTTGCCCAGAGCGTTCTTTTTATGCCACCTCTAAGGAAGGAACGTGGTCTTCACGTGAATGATCCTCAGGAAATACACTAACAGCCTTAACTGCAGATTAAGTCACATTTCAGAGAATGCACAAAATAAGGATTAGGAATTTAAAATGTCTTAGTTACTTCAAATATAAGAGCTAAATATTAAGAATCAAGTATCAGAACATAGCTCGGGTTGCAGTAAATCCAGTTTAAACAATAGTTTCTGATACTGTATTTGATACAGTGCGGGTGCTGTACAATTTAGTTATATACTGTCTGTAACAATTGTATATGCACAGCATCTGACCTGCTCTAACTTCACAAAGGAGTAGGAGAATCCCCATCAGTATTAGCCAAAAGCTGAGTCATATGAGGTAGAGATCAGATACAATTCCTCTCTCCAGCCTTTTTACTAATTTGAACACTAGCTGTCCCTCCCACACACGGTGCTCTCTGCTTCCCTGCTGTGTTCCATAGTTCATCGCAATGGTCACACAGAATTCACTGAGAGTCCTTGCAGTTACAGGTTTTGTTAGGGAAGCAGCAGGTGAAAACTAAGGATCCAAAACAACTCAGGACGCAGTTCTCCAATCAGAACAGCATCTTTTCAGCTTTACTCATGGCCAGCCTTTCTCTGGACCTCAGCCAGTCAGCATCTCAGGCCTCTTGGGCTGACCCAGCCACTGCCCTGCTCAAGCAAGTGTTACGAAGCTCTCTGGCTCCACGGATAAGGGCCTAGAGACAATCTACTCCACCAGTACGCCTCGGCCCAAAGACTCTCAACTCTCTAGCTCCATGGGCTGGCAAGTCTAGGTCCACCAAGTGCACAGAGTTACCCTACCCCAGTAGCAAGATTCCTGCCTGGTGATGCTCACGTCTCTCATTCCATGGGTCAGAGAGGCTTGGTCTACCAACTGTTCCAAGGCACCCCTCCTATCTGAAAGTGTTCAGCTTTCATGGTCTACCAGGAAGCCAACTGGGCTATCTTCTGCTGGTCTCTTTGCTCTGCTGTCTCTACTGCCACCACTTTTCTGCTGCTGCTCTGTGCTGATTCTCATCATCTCAAATGTTACAGTTCTTCCTCTGTCTCCTGGATCAAAGAAGTTCTCAGCACAGGGATCTTGGGTCCAAAGGACATGCTTTCTCTCTAGTTCTTCTTTCTTTGTGGTGGTGGTCCTACATACTCCCTCCCAGCTCATTTCTTTCTCCTTTTATCTCTTGAAAGATAAAATATATGACTTAATAAAGGGTATGGTGGCAGTGGTGGTGATTGGAGTAAAGGTGGTGATTTGAGTTACATGCTCTAATGAGGTGGTAACTCAATATACATCTCAACCTAATAGCCCTCATTTACATAGCAAACAACTCATTCCCAAATGATACCATAACTACATACACAGAGGCTAGATTTTATATACATCACAAAATGCAGGATAATTACATCAGATCACAAAAATACAGAATGACTACATCATGACATAACTACCAAACCACTGAAAATCATGCTTCAGTCAAGTTGACACATATTCTTAGCCATCATAGATCCCATGCATCTTATTGACATAACCTCAACCAATCATTATGCAGGAATCACAAAGACTATAGTTTGAAGGGCCATACTAATTCACTGCACCACACTGCCACAAACATTGTTAAAAAAAACTTTTCTACAAAATATTTTAATAATGTTATTGCTTTCATTTCTGTGGCCTTTTGTTCTCAAACATGACTGTCAAAACCATAATTAAAATGAATTGATAATTGTTTCAGACTGGAGATTCACATCAGATATGAGAATAACTAGGCCAAGATGCATTCTTAGGAAGCTGAAGATCAGAAGGTAAACCATTTGTTCATGGGAAGAACGTATCAAGATATAAACAATTTGTTTTCCAGAAAAATGTGTTCAGGACGGCAGTCATATATAACTGGACCAGCTGATGCCACTCGCTTAGGTGATAACTCACTCCTCCTAGCCACATGATTGGCCTTGATATTTCAAAAAGCTTCAAACTGAAGCTCCTCTGTAATCAACCATTAACCTTGTTCCTTTCTTCTCCTTATAGAACCCTCTCTGCCTGAATGCTGGAGTGATTTGCACTTCTAATGAGCACTGCCCAGTTCAAGCTGCCTTAATTTTTCAATAAAACTCCTCTTCTAACACTCCTAACAGAGTACAAGATTTTCATCTTCAATAAATTTAAAAAATATGATTTACAGAATTTTAATGTGTATTATTCCCGAATTTGTTTGTTCCAAAAGGTGAGGTGCAGCAGCAATTGGATATATACATATATATATTTTTTTTTTGTAAAAATAACCTATGTTGAGAGTGTATTGTGGGCTTCAAAGACAGGATTTCTGCAACTTCAGAAAAGAAGCAATTATCTTTTCTCTATGTCACACAAGAAATAGAAATTACAAAAAAAGGATCCCATCACCAAGGGAATAGAACTGCACCTATGAAAATATAGCTTTATTGTACCCTTGCTTCATTTTTATCAACCCATGTTCCATGTTTAATTTCAATTTCCTTATCAGCTCTAGGTAAGTCTTCTCACAGCTTGCCATATGAATAGCTACCATCCCAATAAGATACTTTCTCTTCTCTACAGTATTTCTGCTTGGTTTCATTGCTATTAGCTTTAGCAAAGGCTAGGCAAGAGTAAAATTATTGTTTAATCCATGCCCACATATATATATTTTAAAATATTAATTAAAATATTAATGTTTGATGTGTAAAATAAATGTACATCTGTCTATAAATAAAAATATAAAAGGAAGGGATATTAATCTGACTATAATTTTATATATACATATTTCATTGTGGTTAAGTGAAAGTTTACAAATGAAGTCAATTTGCCATAGTCAAGCCCATACAGGGACCCCAGTGCAACCCCATCTGGTGCCCCAGCCCCGTGACAGCACATTCTACCTGTATTCATTCAACCTAGTCCTGTACTCTCTTCTCCACCCTCCCATCTCATTGCTGTATGTCTCACGGCTTACGGTCCAGTCCAGTTTCGTACAAAGGGTTGTCTTCAGTGCTGGTTTCAGCTCTGAGATAAGAGTGAGACCAGGGGCCGTGCCCTCAGGGCACCTTCCAGGTAGTTGGATCATCAAGTCTGGTCTTTTAATAGAATTCTAAATCTACATCCCTGTTTTTCTCCTGCTCTGTCAGAGAGTCTGACTTTGTGTTGCCTCTTAAGGCAGACATTGAGGGTGACCAGGCATCACCCAGTTCTTCTGGTTTCAAGCCAGTGTGGATTCTGAATCATTTGGCTCCATCTATCTCCTGGGCTTACATTGTCCTGTCTTTGATAATCTTTGTACTCTGATGTTCGAGTTGAGTTGAGACCAAGTGATGCTCCTTAAATGGCAGCTTTCTAGCTCTTAAGACCCCAGATGCCATTCATCAAGTTGAAATGGAGACCATTTTCTTAAGAAGTAAAATCTTGGCTTGTTGTGTCAGTTGGCCTAGATGTCCCCTGAAAGCACAGTCTCCAGACCCCTGATCCTGCTAATCTGACCTTCAGTGTGTTAGGTTGAATAGGAAATCTTTTAGTACTTGTAGTTCAGTAATGTTGATCTTCCTTCTGTGCTGTCAGTTCCTTCACTTAACCCAGCTCCTATCTAATATCTAACTTCTAAATATCCATCTCTCTCAACCCTCCCTGCTAACCAATAAAGATTATTTTCTTCTGTGTTTAGTCCATTCCCTGAGGCCTCATAATAATGGTCTTATACAGTATTTTTCCTTTTGTGATTGAGTGATTTCACTCAGCATAATGTCTTCCAGATGATTCCATTGTCAGGTATTTCCAAAAATTGTCATTCTTATTTTCTATTGCATAATACTACATTGTGTGAACATACCATAGTTTGTTCATCCATTCTTTTGTTGAAGGGCACTTAGGTTGATACCATCTTTTTGCTATTGTGTACAGTGCTGCAAGGAATATTGGTGTGCATGTATCTATTCATATGAAAGTCCTTACTTTTTTAAGATGTATTCCAAGTTGTGGGATTGCATGGTATTTCTATCTCTAGCTTTTTAAGAAATCACCAAACCATTCTCCAGAGTGATTGTTCAACTTTGTGTTCCCTCCAGCAGTATTGAAGGGTTCCAGTCTCTACACAGCCTCTCCAACAAATGAGGTTTGTGTTTTTTGGATTAATGACAACTTCACTGTGGTGAGATGCTATCTTATTGTACTTCTTATTTGGATTTCTCTAATGATTAATGATCATGAGCATTTTCTCATGTATCTGCTAGCTATTTGGATATCAATTTTGGTGAAGTTCCTGTTCATCTCCTTTGCCCATTTTTGATAGAGTTATTTGGTTTTGTTTTCTTGTTGAGGTTTTGAAATACTCTGAAGATTATGAAGACTAGACTTCTTAGCTGGCAAAGATATTTTCCCAGTCTCAAGGTGGTCTTATTGGTCTTATTACTCTCTTGATGAAGTCTTGGGAAATGCATAAATGTTTGATTTTTAAAAGATACTATTTATCTATTTTCTCTTCTGTTGTTTGTGCATCGTTTGAGATGTTTTGCAGTTTGTTTATGCCATTTATTAGGGCTCTCAACATTGTTCCTATTTTTTCTTCCAAGATCTTTAGTATTTTAGGTTTAATTTATAGGTCTATGATCCATTTTGATTTAGCTTTTGTGCATGGCATGAGATACGGCCCTGTTTCGTTTTTTTGCAGATGGCTATCCGGTTTTGCCAGCACCCTTTGCTGAAGAGATTTATTTATTTTGTCCCCTATTCATAGACCTTTGGACTTTGAAATCTGACTATAAGTGTAAATGTAAATACAAGAAGATACTTCAAATGTTACATGATTATGTCACTATTTTTGCAATAAGTTTTCCCAGGTTTTTTTTTTTCCCCCCCATATGAGCATGCAGCTATACTTCTCTTATAAAAACATAAACACTGTGTAGGAAGATCTAAAAAAGAAGAAGAATTCCATGTAACTATTCTAAAGGTTATATTATAAAAAGGCAGAAAGAAGAGGTGGAGGAAGTAGAGCTATAGGTTGAGTATGAGCTTCAAGCTTTTCAGCATAAAACTCCACTAAGATGAGTAAGACTTAAAAAAAAAAAGTATCCCTATGCATTAAGCCTAGGCAATTGCTTCAATTTCTCAAAAATATTTATGTCTGCCCAATGCATTATGATTAAAATATTTACCACTCTGACTTGAAAAAGTTTCAATATGTGAATAGTTACATCAAAGGTGAGTATGAGACTCTTAAAAGGGTTCAATATGTTATACCTATAGTGTGTACATACATATACATATGGAAGCTTTGGTGGCATAGTCCTATAGATGCTAACCAAAGGCCGCAGTTCAAATCCATCAGGCACCCCTTGCAAAGTCTGTGGAGCGGCTCTACTCTGTCCTATAAAGATTACCATGAGTTGGAATTGACTCAGTGGCAGTGGTTTGGTTTTTGGTTTGTGTGTGTGTGTGTGTGTGTGTGTCTGTGTCTGTGTGTCTGTGTGTGTGCGCGCGTGCACAAGCGTGCATGCATACACACACGCACATATATATAATGAGTCGGATCCGACTTGACGGCTCTTGGCTGGATCTTATACACAATTAGTTACAAATGTATATTTGGAGGGAGAAGGAAGAAATAGGAATGCAGTGGTAACAACCAATCCCTAAGGAATACCAACTTCAAAAGATTACAAATTATTTATCTGAGATCAATATCTAAATGACGCGGTTTATACAGTGAACCTCTTCTCTCTATTTTTCCAAAACATTGAAAGGAACTCGAAAAACTTCAGATCCTTTCATAGCACCCAGGAAAAGGCAGGATAAAAGAACAGGTGCCAGGTGACCTGAACTGTGCTGATTAGAGAGGACGGCTGGCACGCTAAAGAGCCTCCAAGCTGATTTGCCATGCTTCCAGATCTTTTCTTACTGGAAAAGAGGAGAATTTGGAGAAGCTGGATTCATATCAGGTGAGTCACTCCATTCCAGTTGTTTTCAGGTGCTGGTTTCTCCCGGTTAGCCAAACCCAGAAACCTACCAGGATGAGGTTTCCATCTAATCAGGACCAGTTACTGTTAGCTTAATTGTAGGAAGTTCTCAAATTAGGAGCCAGTACTATTTCTAAATCTGTCTTTAGGTTGAATTTGTATATAAGTGGACACAAGTATGGTTTGAATCTAGCATCAGTTTAGTTAAATGTTTGTCGCAGCACACAGTATACAGTATACCTTTCTACTCTTAAAAACATTTAAAAAAAAAAAAACCCAGCTCAGCCTTTGCGTTGAGGCCTTCCGCCCCTATAAGCGGCAGCACCCATACTTTTTCCCCTCTCCCACCCGTGCCTTGTGAAACAACACAGGAAAGGAAGACAGACGATAGTAACCCACTGCAGGCTGCCCATCAGGCCGAGTGAACCCCCAAACCCCAAACACAGGGTCCTCAAAACAACTACCACTATCTGAGGCACAGGATAAGCCAGAAGAAGAATCAGCTTCCTCAGGTCCAATGACATAAAGAGCTGGTAGGCTGGAAGGAACACACAAAAAGGAGAGGGGGAGGGGTGTGGTCAGGCTAACTACTGAAGGGAAGGGACTGATGGACGTAGGATCTGAAACCCGGGTGATGCGGGTGGGTGGATTGGCTGGAGGCTAGCTGAGCTAAGGAGATGGGCCTGAGAGTGGACCGGACCAGGGGCAAGGCCCAGCACTGAGGACCAGAGGTTCTGATACAGGAGTCAGGCTAGGCCAGAGGCCAAGTACAAAACTTCTTACAAAACTCACCTGCTGATACATGTGGCAAAGTAGCCTATTTGTTGTTGTGAATTATTGCATGTACCTCAAATGTTTAACGTTATAGACCTTACAGGGGTTGATACATAACTGTGAGTTATACTTCAGTTAGGCAATCATAACCCAAGCACTAGCTGCGATTAATGGCTCCTTGGTCCCCAAAACGGTTTTCTGGTTTTTTATTTGAATTAAAATAATTTCTTTTATCTAATGATGGATGAGTTTAGCCTGCTCCTGGCACATTAAGGCCTGTGTGGTTGACCACTCCCAGGTCTTTGCTGCCTAAGGCCGGCTACCTTCTGAAGGTAGGGAAGTGGTGGTGAAGACGGTGAGCTCGCTGGTGATGTCACAGAAGGTCCATCACCATGCCAGCAGTTGTCAGGGGAGAACACAAATAAGGCCAGAAGGGAAAGGACAGAGGAGAGAGAAAAATGCAGGGAGAGTTCAAGAGTGAAAGAGTTTACATTTTCTACAGTGCAGGAAAAAAAACATTGGTAAAACTTGTAGTTAAGAAACATAAGTGAAACTTCATTCCAATGGCTTTCTGAAAGTGTTTCCAGAAAGCCTAACTTTCTAGCATTATTTCTTAGGCAGATGTGGCTTCATGAAGGAAAGGGTTTTGAGCTACATTTCAATTTAAACTAAAAGCGCCGGGATTAATTTGGAAGTATGTGAGCTATTGCAATACCACGAAGTTTGTACTAGGGAAGTTCAATAAGACAGCAGCATGGTGGAGATGTTTTCAGGAAGCAGAATACTGAGTTGGGTGTGAAAAGGTTGTGAAGCACATTTGGAAGTCCTAGAGTCTGCAAGTGAGCAGTGAAGGGAGTAGGAAAGGAAGTGTGTGACAGAAGAAACCTGATCACTCTACGTAATGCTGCTCTGGATAATATTTGCTCTAAACTGCTCCCAGGGCAAAATGAATGTGCTACTGTCAAACCTGTGGCTTAAGCCAGTTGAAGGAGATAGGGAGGCTTATCCTGCCACCTTGTGACTTTGAACCAACATGCACAAACTTCGGTGAATAGAGAAGGATGCTGAAGGGACTCAGTGTGCCTAACTGAAGGAGGCTTCAGAATATGTCCTACTGTCTCCTTCCTGTAGAAATCAACTTGCCCAAGACTGTGCATCACTGTCAGCGTGGAATGACAGTGAGTTTGTTTAATTTCTTAAAAATAGTATCCTTTGCCATCAGACCAGAAGAACGTTACTGAACATTTTGATCAAAGATTATACAGAATTCTGACCAAAAGGGCAAAAACACAGAATAAAATCTCAGATTTGCATCAACTTCAGACTCTTGGCATCCATAGAGGCTCAAAGAATCCCTTAAACTATTGCCCTGAGATGATCTTTAAACCTTAAAACATAAATATTCCCTGAGGTCTTCTTAAAACTCAATCAGTAGTTTAGCATAACTGATTTAAAAAAAAAAAGCCCTCCTTCAGCATCACATGCTCTTAAAAATTTACGTGATCAGCAACTTGGAGGATTAGACAGGAACTCACAGAGCAGAGAGTTTATGGTCGTGAAGGAAGAACAACTCAAGAAAGAAGAGTGACAACAGTTGCATAACTTGAAGAATGTCATCAGTGTCACTGAATTGTACATGCAGAAACTGTTGAGTTGATGTATTTTTCCTATGTATGATCTCAACAACAAATAAATATATAGAGTCTCATATTCTGTGTGTGGGATAAAACACCAAGCTTAATTATACTCTAATCTGTTAAAAATTTCTGTTTTCATTTCTTAAAAAGTTGATACCTCCCTCACATGTTGTATATAAAATCTGCTGGCATAGGACAGACTTCTGGGAAAGACCCAGGGAACTTGAATACTAAATAACACCCTAGGTGATTCTTAAACACATTAAGCCTGAGGGCCACCGGGATGTTTCAGCAGGCATCAGTCCCCTTCCTGGGGGAGGGACTTCAGGGGGAGTAAACAAGAATAGCTTTTGCTACACTTTACTACAGTGGAAAAAACTGGTGGCTTGTGGATTAAGTGCTATGTCTGCTAACCAAAAGGTCGGTAGTTCAAATCCACCAGGTGTATCTTGGAAACTCTATGGGGCAGATCTACTCTGACTCTCAGGTCATTATGTTTTGAACCCAACTTGATGGCAGTAGGTTTGATTTGGGGTTTTCTACCACAGTTGGGGTTTTCTACTGCAGTGGGATCTGACTCGACGGCACTTGGCTTGGCTACCACAGTGGGAAACCCTAGTGGCTTAGTGGTGAAGTGCTACTGCTGCTAACCAAGAGGTCAACAGTTTCAATTCACCAGCCCCTCCTTGGAAACTCTATAGGGCAGTTCTACTCTATCCTACAGGGTCGCTGTGTGTCGGAACTGACTAGACAGCAACTAATAACAACAACATACTACAGTGGGAAACCCTGATGGTTTGGTGGTTAAGTGCTGTGGCTGCTAACAGAAAGTCTGGCAGTTTGAATCTGCCAGAAGTTCCTTAGAAATTTGTGAAACAGTTCTATTCTGTCCTGTAGAGTTGCTATGATTCGGAACTGAGTCCAAGGCAATGGGTTTGGGGAGTTTGTTTGTTTTTTAAATAATACAGAGGAGCCCAGGTGAAGCAGTGGTTAAAGTACTGGGCTGCTTACTGAAAGATCTGTGGTTCAAGCCCACCAGCAGCTCCACAGTCTGCTTCTGTAAAGATTTACAGCATTGGAAACCTTATTGGGAAGGTTTACACTGTCCTATAGGGCTGTAACGGGATGCAACCGAGTCAACAGCAGTGGGTTTTTTTGGTTTTGTTTGTTTTTATATTACAGTGGGTCATTGACAAAGTAGTCAGGATTTTTTTAAAACAGGTGATACCTAACACTTGAAGACACACTTATGAGGGAAGGGGAGAGTCAAGAGCCCTTGAGGGGACCAGTAACCAGAATATGGAGTTTGATATTTCAAATCCAAAGCCAAGCTAAGGTGTCAGGTGAGAAGTAAATGAGAGGGGCATTGCTAGTATGATAGCCCCACTGATGAATTCAGGCAGGTCCTTTCATCTTTGAGCCCAATCTGGAAGTCAAATATGCTGGGGAACTGAATGAATGAAGCATGTTATTACCTGCTTCTGCTGAGGGGTGGCCTCCAAAGGAGTGAATAAGAAGTATGGGAAGGGGTAGTGAAATGGCTTTCTACACCCCTTTGTGTAACGAACAACAGAGAAAAATCTTTTGTGAAGTTCCACCTATGTCGGTGCTAAACCTGGAATCAAATATCTTTAGATCCAAGATTGTTTTTTGGAACGTGTGTAAGTACACATGTAGGTGCCCCTCAACTTTCTTGATTTAATGTTCACTTTGTTGTAAACTGGAAGCCCTGGTTGCATAGTGGTTAAGTGCTATGGCTGCTAACCAGAAGGTCTGAAGTTCCAATCCGCCAGGTGCTCCTTGGAAACTCTATGGGGCAGTTCTACTCTGTCTATAGGGTCCCTATGAATCAGAATCAACTCAAGGGCAGTGGGTGGGTTTGTTCTAAATTCTGATACAAAAAAGGTCATGAACTTTGTTATTTTATCTACAAATGTATATTAAACTACTTAAAAATTAATCCATATAGTATTTAATTCTTTTACAAAATCCTCATAGCTGTTTGCCCAGTTGTCCAACAGAATATCCATGAAATAATTTGTTAGTTGAAATAACAAATATTATTTCAGAGTAATCTTAGCCAGCTTCTTGGTTTCCTGTTATTTTCAGGTTGACATGATGACAGAATTCAGTGAGTTTTGGATGAGTAGAAATGAAACAACTCATTAAAATTTTTAAATCCTTCCACTTGAAAAGAAAACTAATTTTGTGTAATACATAGTATATACAAGGTTCTAAAGCAGAAACAGAATCATAAACCTGATAAACTTAGAACAAGAGAAGGGAACAGTTGTTCTAAAAAGAAATATTTTTTTCCTTAAATCAGAAAATGCAGGAAATATAATATCCTCAGACATGGCAGGGCAGGTTTCATCCCAGAGAAAGGGAGGTTGAATGACTTAGAGACCAAAATTCTCAGTTCTACCTAAGTCCACCTAAGATGTTCCCATTCTGAGTTTGAGAATCCCAACCTGTTTTGGTTATCTATCACTGCATAGTCAAGCCTCCCAAAATTTAATGACAAAAATAATTATAATCATTTATTATTTATTATGGTTCTGTGGATTTATCAGACTCAGCTGGGAAATTCTTTAGATCCACATGGTGTTGTCTTGGACTATAGTCATCAGGAGTCTTAACTCTGCCTGGAATAGCAAGAAAAGTTATTGAAATGCCTGCTAATTAATGCTGGCTATTGGCTGAAATCTTAGCCGCTGTCAGCTGGAGCTTCTTGATTCTACTTCATCTGCTCCTGGCAGATGGAAAATACAGATGACTAAAGCCTCAACCTCAGAAGTTACACAGCATCACTTGCACCACATTTTACTGGTCAATACAGGTCACAAGATCACCCCAGACTAAACCTTCCCCTATAAAAACCTACTGCCGTCAAGTCGATTCCAGCTCACAGTGACCTCATTGATTCCAGAAAAAGAATAGTATATTCTGCTTCTTGATGGGAAAATAACAAGGTCACATTACAAAATAACATATAGTACAGAGATATTTTGGAGACCCATCTTTAGAAAAAACAATCAACCACAGTTCACCCTCTTAGTAATTATACCCTTCCAGCATATAAAATACACTCATCTTCTTGTCAAAAGGCTCATATTATTACATCATGAGACATTAGTCCATAACATTGTCATTTAAAAATTATGTTAGCTGTAGGACAAGATTGTTGTCCCTGCACCTTCTGTAGTCACTCCACCCCTCAGCTCCTTGGTGATCTTCACGTGGCATTTGTCTTCCCCGAAGTGTATTTCCTTTCCTCTGTGTCTACATAGCTCCTTGTAACTCAAAACAGATTAGGTTTAAGACACATCCTACGTTATTACACCATATGCCCAGTGTCCAACACTCAATAAATGTTTGTGAAATAAGCCTGTTCTTGTCTTAGCTCTTAAAATATTATTTTTTCTAATGGTCATTATAGAATTGTTATCATGTGTCTCTAAACACAAAGTGTGTAACCTAATATTTATGGACAAAGAATGTTTACTCTTTATATGGAAAAAGGGACTCTAGCAATATGACAAACTCTATTACTATTTAATTATTCCTCTGGGAGCCTTTTGCACTGCCTGTTTACTAGAAGTACAAATGAAGGTAAGAATCCCATTCTACAAGTGCACTACACCTTAGGGAATAGCAAAGCTTGGGATTTCATTGTAAATAAATAAAATTCAAAACAATTTCATCAACTGAACAAATACTTTAAAATATCAGGGGACAGGGTCCCAAGCGTGGGGAAACTTTCATTTGGGCTTCCATACTGATCATAAACATGAGATTTGATGCTGGGGAGGAAAAATCTTTTAAGATCCACACTTTGCAACTCATGGCAGGTTACAAGATGGATCATCCAGTTTTTCAGAAGTTCTTTTCATGTTTTTCACCCTGTGGGATAACATTTCATTTCTCCTCTCTGATCTTTCTTCTAAGCACATATCCAAGGACTGATTTCAAACTTTGTACATCATATTTCAACCAATGCTGAGTTCTGTGCGTAAATGAATCCACACACAAGGACTTTCTTTGTGCTCTGAGAATGTAAATGTTTGACTGGAATAAAATGAAGACATAGAAGACTGAAAATACTGATTTTTTTCAGAGTCTTTGGAAACGTTTCTACTGCGTTTACCTTTGTAAAATGCCAGTAGTATTGTTTATGGAAATTCAATAATTTTTAATAAATATAGAAAGTAGATTTATTATTAATATTATGATGATTTTTTATCTTTGTTCAATATGGCAAGAAGAAAATACGGCAAACCTCTGATTTCACTAATATTTTGCCTCTCCAATTCAAATATTCCTCTCAGTTTTACTAGTTGAATGTGTCTTGGCTTTGTGTGATGTAACTCTTCCCTACATGACAAAACTATTTGGCTTCTTGTTTGATGCATTTATAGGACCTGCCTTGGCTTATGAGTTTATACAGTTAATATCTTCAAGAAATACTACAAAAGGAGACCCAGACAAGGTAAGTATTGATATAGATTTGATACACTGCTGTTAGGGTTCTACTGTCAGTGATGATAACTAACTGAGAAGGCTGAGCGTGGGGTGCTAGGGAACTAGGATGCAGCCTAGAGTGAAAAAGACAAAAATAAAGCTTGAAAAGAAATCAGTCACATGAGACATGAAGAAACTAAAAACCACTAAGATCTGTGTGATTAAATGAATTTTTTTGTGTGTGATTAAGTCAAAGTATACAATCTAAATTAAATTTGCATGGCCATCTATCTGCAGCTCCTTTTGCTTACCTTACCCGGTGACAGCACACACCTCCTTTTTTGTCTATGTATGTCGTGTCCCCTTAACAATCTACTGTCCTGTCTTCTCCAGCATCTCCTCTCCCTTCTAGTAAGAGGCCAGTGAGACAGCTCTGGATACCCGTAAAGTGCACAGACCATATGGTCACATTGTGTCCCCAGGTCCAATCCATTCCTGTCCAAAGAGTTGACCTCAGTAATGTTTTCTGGTCAGGGGCAGCAGCAGGTATAGGAGCCATGCTCCCAGAGGAACCCCCAGTGTTGCCACTGGGACTCAACACTGGGTGGCCATCACAGCTGTCTTTGGTGGTGGCTGGGCCCCCCTTAGTTCTTCTGGTCACATGTTGATGCAGTCACCCATTCACATGGGTCCTTCTGTCTCCTGGGCTCCTTATCCCTCATGTCTTTATTGTTCTTGTTGATCATCTGTTCCAGATCAGTTGGGATGATTTGGGGTGCTCAGATGGCAGCTTGCTAGCTTTTAAGACCCCAGATACTGCTCACCAATATGGGGTGCAGAAGACTCTTTTAGCAATAGGCTAGTTATGCCAATTGGTCTCGACTTCCCCCTGAAAGCATGGCCCCCAGACCTCCACCCTCACTACTGTATCCTTGCAATATTAAGATCAGAAGAGTTTTCAGTTTATGTTGAAGTCCAATTAAGTTGATCCTTTCAACTGTGTGCTGTCACTGCTTTCATCCAACCAAATTTCTATCAACTATCTAATCTATGACCAGCCCTCTCCCTTGCTCCCTTCCCTGCAGCTGTCAAAGAGTCTTTTCTTCTGTACGTGAGTCTATTTTTAAGTCCTTATAGTAGGGAAATGATACAATATTTGTCCTTGTGCCACTGACTAATTTCACTCAGCACATCTTCCAACTGAAACCAGGTTATGAGATGCTTCCTAAAATCGCCATTGTTCTTTATTATTGCCTAGTGCGCCACTGAGTATATATACCACAGTTTGTTTATTCATTCTTCTGCTGTTGGGCATCTGGGTTGATTCCACCTTTTTGCTATTGTAGACTGTGTTGCAATAAACATTCCTGTGCATGTATCATGCTGTGAATGGCCTTGATTCTGTAGAATATATTCCAAGCAGTGGGATTACTGGATCAAATGGTATATCTATTTCCAGCTTTTTTCAGGAAGCACCAGATTGCTTTCAAAAGAGGTACCATTTTGCAATCCTTTCAGCAGTGTGGGAGAGTTTCCATCTCTCTGCAGCCTCTCCAGCATTTGTTATTTTGTTTTTTAGATCATGGTCAACCTTGTTGGAGTGAGATGATATCTCACTGTAGTTTTGATTTGGATTTCTCTAATAGCTAATGATCATGAGCATTTTCATATGTGTCTTTTGGGTGCATGGGTGGCCTCTCTGGTGAAGTGTCGGTCCATCTTCTTTGCCTATTGCTTAATTGGGTTACTTACCTTTTTTCTTATTGGTATTTTGCAGAATCTTGTAGACTATGGAGGTCAGATGACAGTCTGACATGTAGTTGCCAAATACTTTTTTCCCATCCTCTAGGTGGCCTTTTAATTTTTTTGATAAAGTCTTTGGATGAACAAAAGTGCTTGATTCTTAGTAGTTCCTGTTTATCTAGTTTCTGTTGGTCATGATTTGTCAGATTTTGAAGTCTGTCTAAACTGTACGTTAGTACTTCCATTGTTGACCTTATTTTTCTTGCCTGATCTTGATCATTTCAGGTTTGACATTTAGGTCTTTGATCCATTTTGAGTTAATTTTTGCATAGGATGTGAGATATAGGTCTTGCTTCAGTTTTTTACAGATGGATATCCAACTTTGCCAGCACCATTTGTTAAATAGACTGTTTTTATCCCAGTTTGCAATCCTAGGGCATTTGCCAAACATCAGCTGTTCATAAGAGGATGGTGGCATCTTTGGGGTCTCGCTGCGTTCCATTGATCTATATGTCTGTTTTGCACCAGTATGAGGCTGTTTTGACTACTGTGGTAGTGTAATAGTTTCTAAGGTCCAGTAGTGTGAGGCCTCCCACTGTGTTCATCTTCTTCAGTGTGCTTTGTTTATCTGGGGTTTCTTCTCTTTCCAAACAAAGTTGGTGATTTGTTTTTCCACCTCATTAAAAAAATGTCACTGGAATTTATATGGGATTGCATTGTATGTGTAGATTGCTTTGGGTAAAATAGACATTTTTCACAATGTTGTCTTCCTATTCATGAGTAAGGTAAGTTTCTCCATTTATGTAAGTCCCTCTTGGTTACTTACAGTAGGGTCTTGTAATTCTCTGTGTATAGGTTTCTTATTTCTGTAGTTAGATTTTTTCCTAGGTATTTTTTCTTCTTGCAGACTATAATAAATGGTATTGACTTGGTGATTTCTTCTTTGATGATCTCTTTGTTGGTATAAAGGAATCCTGTAGATTTACTTGTGTTTATCTTATATCCTGATACTTTGCTGAACTCTTCCTTTAGTTTGAGTAGTTCACTTATGGATTCTTATAAATATCTTTTTTCTTCACAAAAAAACTCAACAGAATAATTTCTGAGCATACCATATCCCATAAGTGTACTTTTAAAACTTCCTTGCAATAACATCAATTGTCTCTTATGTTAACACTGATATAACACTTTTGTTTATGTATATGTTATACTCAGTAACTATATGTAACTACAGTTTAAATATTCACATACATTATTTTTATTTCAAGTATTATTTGGGGACAGGCAAGAATTGATAGCATCATAGCTGTGTCTCCAAACACCAGTTGCTGTTGAGCTGGTTCTAATCTATAGCAACCCAATGATGTGTGTCAGAGGAGAACTGATCACTGTAAGGTTTCCGGTGGCTGTTTCAGTATCACCAGAACTTTCTTTTAAGGTGCCTCTGGGTGGACTTGAACCTCCTTTCAGCTAGCGGCTAAGTATGGTAACTAGTTGGACCACTCTAGGACTTTGTTTCCAGACAAGACAGTGTACCACAACCTATGCTGTGAAAATCACTCAGGACAAAAATCCTAAATAAGCATTTTTGTTTGTCTTGTTTTCATTCTTCTTACACAGTCACAGCAGATTGAGGTAGAATCTATGTCTACAGAGGCAAAACTAGCACAAACAAGCAAAAAGTTGTAATTTAGAAATTACGGTACCTAGTCTGCATTGCCACTTTGTATGATGTGGTATGAGAAATCAATAGCCTGAACTTTCAGATTGTATTCAGACTTGATAGATACAACCTACACACTCCATCAACAATAGGTGCCAAATACAATACCCAAGAGTAGGGTCCCGAGGAAACAGAAGACTCGAAAGTTACACTTTGATTGAATAACAACAAACCAGGGAGGGGAAGCAGGAGTGAATGAAGCAAGATAGTCCACATTTCAAGTTTGTCTCAAAGGAGAATTTCTAGCATGGTTATGTTTTGGGTTTTTTTTTAAACTTTTTAAGTTTAAAAGAGAAAAAAGGACCCAGCGTAGTAAACAGTAGTGAAAAAAGTAACACAGAAACTCACACACATAGAATTAAAAAAAAAAAAAGTCTGTAATTATTCTTGGCAGCACAGTCGGCCAAGTCCATTCCCATTTACCATGCAGCCACGTAGACCACTTGCTCTCCCAAAGCTCAGCTGCCCGAACTGGCATATCTATTTGACACATTCACAAAACAGCGTATTAAGGTTTTCAACCAGATGATTTTAGGTGCCAGAGTTTGGGACCCTTTCCAGTGCTGTGGAGAGGTGAAACTTGATCTACCAGACTAGATAGAGACAAAGGATTTCTTATGTTTAAAACATGTGCCGGTGTTGAGTATGGTAAAAAAAAAAGAAAAGAAAGAAAGAAATTCTAAAACCAGAGACCAAACCGCTGCTGTCAGTTGATTCCAACTCATTGTGACCCTATAGAACAGAGTAGAACTGTCCCATAGAGTTTCCAAGGAATGCTTGGTAGATTTTAAATGCCCACCTTTTAGTTAGCAGAAGTACCACTACGCCACCAGGGTGTGCAAAACCAGAGAGGCCCTGGTAATCACTACGTCCCCACACATGAGCAAGCAGATGGGCCAGGAGCAGAGGAGTAGCCCTGTGCTTTTTCATGTACTGCAGTGAGACAGATTCTTTTAAAACGTCTAAATGTGAGCAGCACTTCCTTTCTTATTACAATCACTATTACTAATTATAATAAACTGGTAAACTAACCTTGCTTAATGCTTTACAAGGAAACCCTGGTGGTTAAGAGCTATGTCTGCTAACCAAGAGGTTGGCAATTCAGATCCTCCAGGCACTCCTTGGAAACTCTATGTAGCAGTTCTATTCCGCCCTATAGGGTTGCTATGAGTTGGAATCGACTCAGTGGCAGTGGCTTTGGTTTTGATTTAATGTGTTACAAAGAATTTTCAAACACATGGATTCATGTATACTATATTCTGTATGGAAACCCTGGTGGTGTAGGGGTTAAGTACTATATCTGGTAACCAAAAGATTGGCAATTTGAACCCGCTGAGTGTTCCTTGAAAATTCTGTGGGTTATTTCTACTCTGTCTCACAGTGTCACAGTCAGAATAGACTTGATGGCAGTAGATTTTGTTTGGGGGGTTTATATTCTGTATATTAAACACATGAGAAAACACACAAATAGAGAGGTACTTATCAAAGTCACAAAGTCTGCAATTTTCTTGCTCTTCTTAGTTGCAATCCAGTATCTTGCCTTTGTTTAATGTTTGTAGCAAATCATGTCTCCTATTCTTCTTTTCCTTTTTATTATTTTAAATTGAAATAATATTCTCTGGGAACAGACTGTGAAGATCACAGTTTTGTTGCTCATTAATATTTCAAATTAACATAAACACATCTGTATTTTCAGAGAGAAGTAACATTAAAGTTCAACAACCAATGATTATCTCCGTGTCTTCCAGTCTAATGAATGTGTCCGGCGGAGACACCTCCAGCTCTGTTAACCACTTTATCCTCCTGGGCTTTCCTTCAAGCCCAGAAATGCAGCTCCTCTACTTCGTGCTCTTCTCAGCCATCTACACGCTGACCCTGATGGGGAACGCAGCCATTGTCTGCGCCGTGTGGTGGGACCAGCATCTACACACCCCGATGTACATTTTCCTGGGCAATTTCTCTTTTCTAGAAATATGTTATGTCACCACAACTGTCCCTAACATGCTGGCCAACTTTCTCTCCACAAGTAAGTCCATCTCCTTTGTGAGTTGTTTTGCACAATTCTACTTCTTCTTCTCTTTTGGGTGTGATGAGGGTTTCTACCTGTGCATCATGGCCTTTGACAGGTACCTTGCCATCTGCCATCCTCTACACTATCCACGCATCATGACTAAGGAGTTACACACTAGGCTGGCTGTCTTTGGATGGTCTTGTGGGTTTATCCTCTTCCTGACACCAGTTGTTCTCATTTCAAGATTGCCCTACTGTGGGCCAAATGTCATCAATCATTTCATGTGTGACCCTGTCCCACTGATGATGCTGTCCTGCTCTGAGGACACCACCACCCAGCTCATTTACTCTACTTTCAATACTATCTTCATGACTGGCACTTTTCTCTTTATTCTTTGTTCCTATGCTCTGGTGATTCTGGCTGTGCTACAGATGCCCTCAGCAGCAAGCAAACACAAGGCTTTCTCTACCTGTGCTTCTCATCTGGCTGTGGTGGTTCTGTTTTTTGGTTCTGTTATGGTGATGTATGTTAGCCCAGGATCAGGACACACAGCGGAAGTGCAAAAAATTGTTACCTTATTTTATTCTGTGATAACACCCTTCTGCAATCCTTTAATTTATAGCCTCAGGAACAAGGATGTGAAGGCTGCCCTAAGTAAAGTCTTTGGGACTGAAAAACTCATTCATAAAATGTAAAAGAGAAATCATGGTTTAGAAAATTCTGTCACAACATATTTTAATAAAAAATGAGTATGATTTATCTACAGAATTCAATTTTGATTAGGAAATTGTTAAAACAAAGCCGATTGTCATCTTAAACGTCATTCACTATTCAATGGGGTCTTCAAGAAATAAAACCATCTTATGGAAATTGAGTCTACTGTATATAAATCATATTTGAAAATTCTGTGTTTTGAAGCAGCATAAAAGAATGTAGCGTAAGTCATAGACTTCTTGTCAAAATTAGCACCATAGGCTTCTCCACAGGGACTAGCTAAAAGAGAGGACTTCTACTTGAAATAAGCCCATCCTTATAAGTGTGACCTTACCACTCTGCCTCCAAAGAACAGTCGAGGCTTTTACTCTAAGAATCTTAAAGAAACAGACTAATTGCTTTAGCTACATATGGGTAGGTCAGAAAACACCCAAATTAAGGCTTAGAAGTTTCATGGATATTGTTTTCCTAGAATATAGTTAAGATAGGAGATAAATGAAAAAGGTCAGACATTAGAGTTTAGCTCCTGTTGCCAGAAATATGATGGGTTTTAGTAGTATATTGTTTTTCAGAATAAGCATTATGTGACATATCTAAGTATTATCATAAATGCCTCATAAAGATCTTCTCTTCTTTAAAATATATAGGAACAATTGTTTCAATTGTGTGTTTTATTTTAACGGTCTAAAACGTAGTAAGAAGCAGTGAACAAATTTCCAATTACAGCAAACATGTATTCTACAAAGTGAAGTACAACAAGAATTAGATTTTCTTGCAGAAAGAATCAAAAATACAAGATTGTTTGGACTCTGAAAGGTAGTATTTGTGAGGTATCCATGACAAAAAAAAATATTTGTTTGTTCTATCTCACAAAAACAAAGCAAAGTGAAAGACTAAGCTATTGCCTTGAAATTATTTACAAAAGCAATTTTTTATGTTAACAATTAAAACCTTCATCCAAAGTATCTTCAATCTTTCTTTATAATTTTGAATAATACTTAAAGTTAGTTGAGAAACAATTATCTAAACTGTTCAAGTTGGTGTATGATGAAATTTCATTTTAGCTTTCGCTTTTCTTAGTTTCACTTTTAGAGCTCTTTCATTTGTACACTTTATTATCTGAAGAATGAAAAAATAAAATATAATTATCCTTAAAGTTAATAAAAATTACTTTCTCAAAAACATTGAAAAGTAAATTTAACATATGGAAAGACATAAAATTTTTTGTTAATTTCTATATTTTATCATAAAAGACTATTAAATTCTTGCCATCTGAGAGGAAGTATTTGTTGGGTTAATTAATTTTTCATTTTTCTAACTGTTTTTGACACTCAAAACATCCCGAAATCTGGTAGCAGAGTCTGTCTTCAATGTTGATACTGGCACAACTCACAAAACTTCATGATTTTCAGACACAGTAGTCTCTTGGTTTTGTTTTTATGAAGACAGGAAAAGAGATATAAACAGACATTTCTTTGTCAACTGAGTGATGTTAATCACAAGAACAGAAGTCTGAGGTTACAGGTCACATTGTGCTGTGCTGTTGGCCAGATCTCAAGCAATAGAAAAATCCATGTGCTATTTCATTAAGTTATATTTTGTGTTTATGATGTGGGGAGCTACTGAAAGTGTGAAGCCAAGGACTAAGTCCCTCTTGCCCAAAGTGGATACTATATGAAGACAAGAGTGTGTTAATAATAATAGCTAACCAATTGTGTAGCATAGCATTACTCAACCACAAGGAACTAAACACAGGCACATGAGCAGGGTTGTACAGGATTCTGTGTGCCCACATATTAGCCTTCAGTTCCAGGACTGAGGAGCAGCCTAGGCCACAGAAAAGAAAAAGGTCATTGAAAACACTTAGGTTAGAAGCTATTTAGAACCTACCTGTTGTTGTTGCAGGCTTCAAAGTCGATAGTGTCTCTATAAAACAAAGTGGAACTGCCCCAGAGGGTCTCCTAGACTATCATATTAAGGAGCTGACTCTCAGATCTTTTCTCATGCCAAGCACTTGGTGGGATAAGTAACAACTGGATGCTTAACAACTGTACTTACCTGTACTTACCAAATGCTTAATAATTTGGTAAGTACCAGGTCTGGAAGTACTTTGATAATTTAACATCCAATAATGATATGTCAGTGTTCTGGCCACCAGATAGCTTTAAATAGTAAGATATTCCCAGATGCGGGGTCAAATGGTGGACTAGACACATGTCTTCTCAATTCCCCCTGAGAACTAAGGCCTGAATGAATAACTGAATGGAGGACTCTAGACACCCAAGAAGCCCTAGGATATGGCATAGGGTTGTCAGATTGGACTGGGCACCACTAAATGGGAAACTACCTCTCTCTGATGAGGCAGTGTGCTGAGCCCAAATCCTGCTGAGTCACTGCTTCAGTGGACTGCAGATACTGATGCTGTCTTTGTTATCCCAGAGGTGGGGGCTGGACATGAGATAGCAAACACACTGAGCTGCAGCATTAAAGTAAATAGCATATAGTACAGCAGTCATACAATATGTAGGATAGTCACATTTTGAGAGCCCCGCTGCTGACTGAGGGTACCACTGCCCCTCCACCCTCTCTTTTCAGAGCTGCACTGTAGATTCTGTGGTTTGTTGTGGGTAGGGCAGCTCAGCCAGAATGCCATCTTGGTTAGTTGGGAGGTGGAGTCACCCAACTGGAGGCCTCAAAAAAAACAAAAAAACAAACCCATGCCCATCAAGTCAGGTCCAACTCATAGCAACCCTAGACATCAGAATGGAACTGCCTGATAGCGTTTGCAAGGAGTGCCTGGTATATTTGAACTGCTGATATTTCGTTACCAGACATAGCACTTAAACTGCTACATCACCAAGATTTCCATCCTGGAGGCCTCAGAAGGGGCTAATTGCCAAGCTGAGAAGCAGTGACAGTCTGGAAAGCACATTTCCAGCAGAAAGGCTATGTAGGACAGTGTTTCCTTATGGGAGTGGCCCAGCTAAGGATGGCAGGAAGGGCATAACTCCTCACTAAATGCATTACATCATACCATCAGGAGATGGCCAAAGAGGTGCTTCCATTGTCAGCTGGAAGGCAGGACCTGCCACACTTGACAGTCTGACTAACTTTGGGAGCTGTCAGTCAGCTCCCAGCTTATTAAAATAAGACTGCCTGTAGAATTAACTGCTGAGTGGCCCAGTAGCATCTTTTCCAGCCTTTACTGATGCACATTATAGGCTCAGTTGATGGCCTCCAGTGAATTTATAAGTAGGGAGCTGTATTTGCCAGCCAGAAGAGAGCCTGCCATCCCAGGGATCCACTGGGACCAGTCACCGGAGTACACAGAGACAGCTGGTGGCCAACTCCCTTCTCAGAACTCTGACTCAGCTCCTGCTGAGGTAACACTAGAAAAAGTAAACAGCCTCTAGATGCCCCAAAGGCAACAGGTGATTCCTAGACATTTAAAGAAACTGTCCACATGGCTCCACAAAACTCCCAAAACAAAGAGTCAAAAACCTTCCCAGATGAAGAAGCCTTCCTGAAGCTATCAGAGGTTGAGTACAAAAGAAGTATACAGAGAGCCCTCCCAGAAATTAAGCAAAATGCAGGATAGCAAAATGAAAAATTAAGCAAGCTATTTGAACTGACAGAACAGCAGCTATCTGAAATCCAGCAGATTAATAACAAAACGACAGAATTAGACAATTCAATCCAAAGCCAAAAGAGCAGAACTCAGGAGAAAGAAGTCAGACTTAGTGATCTTTAGGATAGAGCAACTGACATCAACATTTATGAGAAAAGATCAGAGAAAAGAAATAAGAAAAATAAAGAAGCATTAATACACATGTGGGACTCTATTAAGAGGAATAATCTACAATTAATTGGAGTTCCTGAAAAGGGAAGGATAGCTGAAAACACAGACAGTATTGTTATTGAGTTGCTGAAAATATGAAAGAATAGAACATAGATATCCAAGATTTGTATCAAATGCCACAAAAACTGGACCCCAAAAGAAAGACACCAAGACACATAGTCAAGTTTAATAAAATGAAAGATAAACAGATGCTTTTAAAGACAGCAAGGCTCAAAGCAAAACTAACATTCTCCGTGAGGTCATGTAGGTGTTTGTCTGACTTCTCAGCAGAAACAATGTTGGCAAGGAGACAGCAGGATGACACATTCAAAGCCCAAAGGAGAAAAACGTCCAACCAGGTATTATATATCCTGAAGAATTGGTCTCTCAAATATGAAGATGAAATTAGACATTTGCAGATAAACATAAGCTTAGAGGATTTGTAAAAACCAAACCAAAACTGCAAGAAATACTGAAAGCAGCTTTTTGCTTAGAAAAACAAAACCAGTAAGTATATATTTAAGGAGGCAATGCAGGACACAGCATCCAGAATCCTACTTAGTTAGGGAAATCACAAATCTCAATCAAAGCCACAATATTAAAAGAAGGCAACCAGTGATCCTATCATGAAAATTATTACACTGTCACACTAAAAAGAGGGATATACTATAGTAATTATAGTCCTCTCAAATGGGAAGAGGAAGTTAAAAAGATGTGCAGAGGTTAAAATTAGGTTTAAACTTAGAATATTAAGGGGTATTACAGGGTAGCTGCAAAGCACAATAACAATGCAACTTATCAAACAAGAAGCATAAATCAAGAGTCTCAACAAATACAAAACCTACATGGAAAAAGATGAAAAACCAACCCATAAATAGGATTGACCCAGAACAGTATATGAAGGGCAACAGAGAAAACACAAACACAAAAATAAACACATCAAAATGACAGCAATAAACATACACCTATCAATAATTACACTTAATGTAAATGGACTGAATGCTCCAATAAAGAAAAAATGAGGGACTTTCTGGATCAAAAGGCATGACCCATCTGTATGTTGCTCACAAGAAACATGCCTTAGACTCAAAAATTTGAACAAACTGAAAACTAAAGGATGAAATAATATATACCAATTTAACAACATGCAAAGAAGAGCAGGTGTGACAATACTAATCTCAGATAAAATAGATTTTAATGTAAAATCCACTATCGTGGACAAGGACAGTCACCATTTACTGCTGAAAGGTTTAATATATAAATAGGACTTAACAACATTAGATATTTATGCACCCAATACCGGAGCACCTAAATAAATCAAACACTGCCTACATTAAAAAGTGAGATAGATCACTCCACACTAATAGTTGGGGATTTCAACATTCCACTTTTAGTAATGCACAGACCATTCAGTAAATAGCTCCATAAGGACACAGAGGATCTTATTGCAACAATTAAACAACTAGATCTCATCAACATATACAGAGTGTTTTATCAATCAGTAGATAAATACAATTTCTCCAATGCACATGGAAGATTTTCCAGAATAGACCATGTGTTAGGACATTAAGGAAGTCTTAACAAAATCCAAACCACTGAATTACTGCAAAGCATCTTCTCCGACCATAAAGCCATAAGAGCCGAAATCAATAGCAGGAAAAACATAGATAGAAATTTGAATTCATGGAAATTCAATAACATCTTGCTGAAAAAAGCCACAGAATATAGACGAAATCAAGAATGAAGTAAATAAATGTATAGAATCAAATGAGAATGAAAACACATCTTCCCAGAACCTGTATGATACAGCCAAAGCAATGCACAGAGGTCCACTTATCTCTATAAATGCACACATCTGAAAGAATGAAAAGACCCAAACCAAAGAATTAATCCCACAGCTTGAGCAAGAAGAAAGAGAGCAACAGAGGAACACCTCAGACACCAGAAGAAAATAGATAATAAACATTACAGAATAGAAGAACAATTGAAAAAATTAACAAAACCAATAGCTGCTTTTTTGAAAAGATCAACAACATTGATAAACCACTGGCTAAACTTACAAAAGAAAAACAGGAGAGGAAACAAATAACCCAAATAAAAAATAAGATGGGAGATGTCATAACAGACTCACCTGAAATCAAAAGAATCATTACAGAATACTATGAAAGACTATAACAGATTTGAAAACCTAGTAGAAATAGACAAATTTCTAGATTCATATCACCTACCATATCACAACACGAAGTAGAACAACTTCATAAATATTAGACAAGACAGAGAAATAAAGAGCATCCTCATTGGCAAAGAAGAAAAAAACTTCCCATTTGCAGATAACGTGATTGTATATGCAGTGAATCCTAAAGAATCCGTATGTCAACCACTCAAACTAATAGAAAACTTCAGCAAAGTGTCACAATATAAAATAAACTTAAGTAAAAGAGTAGGATTCCTTTTTACCAACAATGAGACTGCTGATGAAGAAATCCCCTAGCCCTGAAAAAGATAAAATACCTGGCAATAAATTTAGCTAGAGAAATAACAGACATATACAAAGAGAACTACATGAACTTACTGGAAGAAACCAAGAGAGACTTACATAAGTGGAGAAACTTACCCTGCTCATGGACAGGAAGACTAAACATTGTGAAAATGACTATTTTACCCAAAGCTATCTACATGTACAATGCAATCCCAATACTAATTCCAGTGACATTTTTAAATGAGATGGAGAGCAAATCACCAACTTTGGAAAGGTAAGAAACCCTGGATAAGCAAAGCGCTACTGAAGATGAACACAGTGGGAGGCCTCACACTACTAGACCTTAGAACTTATTACACTACCAAAGTAGTCAAAACAGCCTGGTACTGGTACAAAAAAAAGACATATAGACCAATGAGATAGAGACCTCAGAGATTCCCCCACCATCCTCTTATGAACAGGTGATATTCAACCAAGGTCCTAAGATCATAAACTGGGGTAAAAACAATCTCTTTAACAAATGGTGCTGGCAAAATTCGATTTCCATCTCGCAAAAAAAATGAAACAAGACCCATATCTCACGCCTTATACAAAAATTAACTCAAAATATATCAAAGACCTAAATATCAAACCTAAAACAATAAAGATCATGCAAGAAAGTTGCATGCCTGGAAATTCTAATACACAATATAGACAGACTTCAAAATCTAACAAATCACGACCAATATAAGGCAAAATAAATGAACGGGAACTACCAAAAATCAGACACCTTTGCTCATCCAAAGAGTTCATCAAAAGAATTAAAAGACCACCTACAGAATGGGAAAAAATATTTGGCAACTACATGTCAGACCTACATCTAATTTCCATAATCTACAGCCAGCCAAGCCACAGGGTACTACAAAATATCAACAAGTAAAAGGTAAATAATCCAATTAAGCAATGGGCAAAGGAGATGGACAGACACTTCACCAAAGAGGGCCTTCAGGCAATCAAAAGACACATGAAGAAGCACTCATGATCATTAGCTATTAGAGAAATCCAAATCAAAACTACAATGAGATACCATCTCACCACAACAAGGTAGGCCATGATTCAAAAAACACAAAATAACAAATACTGGAGAGGCCATGGAGAGATTGGCAGTCTCCTACACTGCTGGTGGGATTGCAAAATGGTCCAACCTCTTTGGACAGCAATCTGGCGCTTCCTTAAAAAGCTGGAAATAGACACACCATTTGATCCAGTAATCCCACTGCTTGGAATATATTCTACAGAATCAGGGGAAGTCACACCAACAGATACACATACAAGAATGCTTATTGCAGCACAGTCCACAACAGCAAATAGATCATATCAACCCAGGTGCTGAACAACAGATGAATGGATTATCAAACTACAGTACATATACTAGATGAATCACTTCACAATGATAAAGAACAGTGATGATTTTAGAAATTATCTCATTACCTGGTTTCAACTGGAAGATTTTATACTGAGTGAAATCAGTCAGCAGCACAAGGACCAACATTGTATGAGACCCTTAGTTTGAGGACTTAAAAATAGACCTATGTAGACAAGAAAAGACTCTTTGACAGCTGCAAGGGAGGGGAGCGAGGGAGAAGGCTGGTCATAGATTAAATAATTGATAGAAATTTGGTTGGGTAAAAGCAGTGACAGCACACAATTGAAAGAGGATCAGCCTAACTGGACTTCAACATAAACTGAAAACTCTTCTAATCTTAACTCAATATTACAAGATTAGAGTAGCAGGGGCAGGGGTCTGGGAACCAGGCTTTCAGGTGACATAGAGGCCAACTGGGATAACTAGCCTGTTGCTAAGAGAATCTTCTACACCCCACATTGGTGAGCAGCATCTGGGGTCTTACAAGCTAAAAAGCTGCCATCTGATGTACATCAAATGACCCCAACTCATCTGGAACAGATGATTACAAAAACAACAGAGACACAAGGATGAAGAGTCCAGAAGACAGAAGAACAAATGTGAATGGATAACTGTACCAACATGTGACCAGAAGAACCAGATGGCACCCGGACACCACCAAAGACAGCTGTGATAGGAAACACAATGTTGAGTCCCAGTGGCAACATGGAAAAAGAGGGGTGCACCTCAAGAACTCCACTGAAAGACTGCAGTTGATGATCTGGAGGCCTGGGAGTTCCTCTGGGAGCATGGCCCCTAGAACTGCTGCTATCCCTGACCATAAAACATTATTTAGATCCACACTTCAGACAGGAATGGACTGGATGCAGGGACACAATGTGACCATAAAGGTGCATGTACTTTATGGTTCTATGCATCTACAGAATGCCATCTTACTGTCCTCTTACTAGAAGGGAGAGGAGAGGGTAGAGAGGAGGGGACAGGAGATTATTAAGAGGATAGGACTTATACAGAATGAAATGGAGGAATGTGCTGTCACCAGGCAAGGAGAGCAGAAGGATCTGCAGAAAGGCAGGCATGCAACTTTAACTTGGATTGCATACTTTCACTTAATCACAATAAAATTTAAAAAAAAAAAAAAAAAAAGATATTCCCAGATAAAAATACTTGCCTTCTAGGTTTTAGGGAAAGGCATAGTTAAATTTAGTTTTCTTCCAAAATTATTTAAATGGATCAGTCTGTTAATCAACACCATTTGCTTAATTTCAATTTGTCATTTATCCCAAGTAAGTCCTTTCACAATAATACCATCTAATGAAACAAAGTACTTATGCTACCAGGACTAAAACTTCTCTTTCCCTAGGCTGTTTTGTCTTTGGTGTTGCACATATAAATAAAGGTCAACAAAATTTCAGCAATCACTACACATTTTCTATTCACATATAGAGACGTTTTTTCAATTGTACATTTTAGTGTTTTAAATATACAACTCAAACCCCTTCATTCCTAATCATGAAATCATAGTAATAAAACTATCTGATATGGAATTCAAAAGACTAATATATAAGATTCTCCAAAAGATTAGAAAACAAGTCAAGGGTAACACAGATAAAACCAAGTTAAAAATGGAAAAAAAAATATGGAAAAAGTAGATAAAATCAAGGAAGAGTCAAGGAAAGCACAGACAAAGCAATAAAAAAAATCCAGGAAAGTAATACAAGAACAAACACCAAAAGAAATAAGCAATTATAAATCATACAAAATATAAATATACAAAATATATATATAAGATATATTTGTATATATTTTATATATTTACATATAAATCATACAAAAACAACTAGAAATCCAGTAGATAAACAACTAAATTTCAGAAATGAAAATTTAAAGAGGAGATTATAAGATCAAATTTGGAACAACATAAGACAGAATCAGTAAGACTGAAGACAAATCTATGGACACCACTTGCTCGAAGAAACATCAGAGAAGAGGTTAAAGAAAACCTAGAAATTATGTGGGGCATAATAAAAAGCAGAAATTTGCACATGACCAGAGTTCCAGAACACTGAGAAGATTGTTGAAGATTTGCTAGCAAAAAACTTCCTAAAATATCAGGAAAGACAAAAAGCTGATTATCCAGAAAGTTCAATGAACCCTACATAGCATGGACCCAAGAGAAAGTCCCCAAGGGATACCATAATCACACTGGACAAAATCACAAACATAAAAAGAATTCTGAGAGGATCTAGATAAAAATAGTATGTGACTTATATACAAGGGATAAATAATAAGACAAATCTCTGATTACTTGGTAGAAACTATGAAGGCAGGAAGGTAATGGTATGGCATATATAAACCTTGAAAGGAAAAAAAACAAACTGCCATAATTTATCCTGAAAAACTCTCCCATAAATATGATGATGAAATTCGCACATTTGCAGATAAGGGAATTTGTAAAAACCAAACCAAACTTATGAAAACTACTAAGGAAAATCCTACATGTTAGAGAACAAACATCAATTATCAGCTTGATTCAAAAATGCAGGAGCATCAGCCAGAAATCAACCTTCGTAAGGAACTCTCAGTAGTAAAACAAAGCTAAAAGACTTAAAACAGGGAAATAGAGATGTCAATCCATAAAAAACGACAATATCAAAACAACATCAAGAAACAAGTCTGGTTCAAACTCAGGAGGATAAGAGCAAATTTCAAGCTAACATCAAAGAAAATTTTCAAATTTCCTCATCAAAATAGAAAGAGTAAACACAAAACCTATAATGAGGAAATCCACACCCCAAAAGGAACTCAATACAGAAAAATAAAAGGAACAAAAAAATGTCACTAGACAAGCCAAGAGTTGTTGAGTCAGATCTGACTCGTGGCTACCCTAGACCCCTCAAAAAAACTATGAGAGCAATAAACTCATACGTGTCAACAATCACAGTAAGTGAAAGTGGCTTAAAATCATTCATAAAGAAACAGAGAGTAGCAGAATGGATTAAAGAAAAACACTACCCATTCATATGTTATCTATGAGAAATACAACTTAGACACAAAGACATAAATATACCAAAAATCAAAGTTTGTAAAAAACAATATGTGAACCAACCAAAAACCAAAAAGGGCTGGAATGACAAAACTAATCTCAGACAAAATAAGTTTTAAGGTCAAATTTACTACAAAAGAGAAGGAAGGACATCATACAATGAAGAGACAATCCACAAAGAAGACATCACCCTAAATTAATTTCTACAAACCCAATTACCTGACTCCAAAATACATAAAAATAACTCTAACATCACTGACAAGACAAATAGATAGCTCCTCAGCAATAGTAAGAGACTTCAACACCACAGTGGCAGTAAAGGACGGAATATATAGAAAGAAATTAAACAAAGACACAGAAGATTTAAAGGCTACAATTAACCTACTTGACCTCGTAGATGTTATACAGAATATTCCACCAAACAACAGCAAATCATACATCCTTTTCCAACACTTATGGAACATTCTTCAGAACGTACCACATTTTAGAGCACGAAAGAACCCTCAATAAAATCTGAAACACTGAAATAATGCAGTGCATTCCCTCTGAACACAATGTCATATAGAAGAAGTCTAAAACAGAAAGATGGAGGAAAACTATCACATGCATGGAAAATGAATAACAACTTGCTCAAAACAACTGGTAACGGAATCAAGTAGGAAACTAAAAATTCCTAAATCAAACAAGAATGCAAACACATCATGCCAAAAACTTTAGCACACAGCAAAAGAAGTGCTCAGAGATCAATTTATAGTGATAAACACATACATCAAAAAATAAAAAAGAGTCAGAGTGAAAATGTTAGCCCTACAACTGAAAAAAAGAAAAAGAACAGCAAAAGAAGATCACAACCACCAGAAGAAAGCATTAAAGATTAGAATAGAAATAAAGGAAATAAAATACAGAAAAATAATAAAAAGAATCAAAAGGACCCAAAGCTGGTTCTTTGAAGAGATCAACAAAATTACCAAACTACTGGCCAAACTGATGAAGAAAAACGAGAGGAAACAAATAACTCAAGAAATGAGATACGGAACATTACAACAGACCCAACTGAAATAAAAAGGCATCATAACAGATTACTACAAAAAATTGTTCTCCAATACAATGGAAAACTTAGAGGAAATGGATACATTTCTAGAAACAAACCTCCTACCTAAACTAACACAAAGTGGGGTAAAAATCTGAACAGACATATAAAGAGAAGGGAGAGAAGAGGTAAAAAAAAGTAACACCAAACCAAGAAAAAACACTGGTCTGCCTGGGTTCACTGAGAATTCTTCCAAACATTTGGAGAAAATCTCACATCAGCACTGCATAGTTGCAGAGCACAGAAAAAGAAGGAATGCTTGAAAATTTATCCTATGAAGCAAGTACAACTCTGATTCTAAAGCCAGGATAAGACATCATGAAAAAAAAAGATGTAGAAAGAAAATTACAAGTATCTCTAATTAACATAGACACAAAAATTCTCAACAAAATTCTAGCCAATTGAATTCAGCATTATGGCAACATAAAAATAATACACCATTATCCAGTGAGATTCATACCAGAATTTTTTTTTTTTAATCTCTCCTGTCTCTCTCTCTCTCTCTTCCTTCTTTTCCCTTCTCCTGCTCAGCTATCTGTGTCTGTGACTTGACTCTGCTTAACAGGCTGTGCCACACCACTTAGTTGAAGAGCCATCAGCACATGCCTCCCTGTATCTGTGCCATCCCCGCAGGCCAGATCCCTTAGGGCCACATTTTTAGATTTTCTTGATCATTCCCCTTATTCCGAATTTTCCTTTCCTATCTGTGCCTCATGCCGCTTCCTCCCCTTTTTGATAAGCCACAGGCTGTGCTGCACTGCCCTGTAAGAGAGGTATGCAAGGATGGTTCTGTATTAAAGAATCAATCACCGTAATCCACTACACAAATAGTTTGAATGAAAAGAATCACATGTTCCAATACTCATTCTGATTTTAAAAGACTCTCAATAAAAAAATAGAAGGAAAATTCTTTAGAATAATAAAGAGGATCTATTAAAAACCATCAACAACCATCAGTCTGTCTAGAAGAGACATGGGCAGTATGTGGGGCTAGGTGGGTAGGAAAAGGAAAGGAAGGAGGGGAAATAGAAGAAACAATAACCACAAAAATTAAATAACTATAGTACTAGAGGGAATGGCTGTTGGGGACAAGGCAGTGCAGCACGGCCTGTGGCTTGTCAAGAAGGGGAGGAAGCAGCACAAGGCATAGATAGAAATGGAAAAAGCAGAAGGGGAATGATCAAGAAAATCTAAAAATATGGCCCTAAGGGATCTGGCCTGCGGGGGTGACACAGACCCTCTAGGAAGCACGTGCTGATGGCTCTCCAACGGAGTGGTATGGCACAGCCTGTCAAGAAGAGGTGAGTTCACACACACAGATAGCAGGAGAAAGGAAAGGAAGAGAGAGAGAGAAAGAGATTTTAAATAAATAAATAAATAGATGATGCTAAAGCAGTCACTCATTGATAGTGGGGTGGACCCTGGAAGCGGGGAGCTGGTGTCTCTCCAGCCAGGTGACTGTGGCACACTGTAAAAACACAGAGGCCACATAGAGAGAAGGGTGGGGAGTGAGAAAGCATTTATCTCTGGTTATCTGATGCTGTGTCTCCCGATGGGAGCTCTGCGAAGTTTTCTTGTACTCTCTGTCCACTCTTCTTGGCGGCTGAGATCCAGGATAGCAAATCAGGGCTGTATTTCCTAGCAGGGAGCTACAGAGTAGGAGTTTCCTGCTCATCATTTTGTACTCTGTCAGTGTCTTAGACCATTAGGTACTTGATTGTGTACTTTATCTCTTCACTTGACATCTAGCATTGCAGAATTGACATTTGTATTTGTTTTACTTAGTTTTTTAGGTCTTTGCTGTAGAGGGACAATACATTGCTTTTATCTTTGGAGCCATATTCTATGCTGTAATCTTTACAAGAACAGGTGACCAGATCTTTACTCTGTGGGGTCACTGTATGGATTCAAACATTCAAATGTTCAGTTAGCAGTCAGTATAAAGAGTTCACTGGATATTATCTATTATCTAGTCTATCCACATATTAGAATTAAAATCGTATCTCTTATTTTGATGCACAGGATGATCTTTGAAGGCTAATTCTTAATTGTTTCACCAGCAGGGCTCCTTAGCATGGCAGAGTTATTTGTATATGAAAGTAAAGAGCACGAAGTATTACTATTTAAGTCAATGAATAAAATACTTCAGAGAACGCATAACTTCTAAACTAATACAGGTATTTGTTTTCATTGATTAATGTTTCTTCCATTCTTAGTTCAAGGCATTTAGGGTCTACATGGTATGATTAATTCTTCCAGGTAGAAATGAATGCTCACATCGTGCTGTTTTTGTTGTTAGGTGCCATTGAGTTGATTCCAACTCACAGTGACCCTATGTGCAACAGAATGAAACACTGATCCTGCGCTGTGTCCACAATCATTGTTATGCTTGAGTCATTGTTGCAGCCAGTTTCAATCCATCTCATTGAGGGTCCTCCTCTTTTTTACTGAACCTCTACTTTACCAAGCATTATGTCCTTCTGTAGGGACTGTTCCCTTTTGACAATATGTCCAAAGTATGTATGATGTAGTCTCACCATCCCTGTTTCTAAGGAACACTCTTGTTCATCCAAGGCAGATCTGTTTGTTCTTCTGGCAGTCCATGGTATATTTAATAATCTTCTCCAACATCACAATCAAGGGTGTCATTCTTCTGTTTTCTTTATTCATTGTCCAGCTTTCACATGCATATGATGCAGCTGAAAATACTATGTCTTGGGTCAGCTGTACCTTAGTTTTCAAGCTGACTTCCTTACTTTTCAACACGTTAAAGAGCTCTTCTGCAACAGATTTTCCCAATGTAGTGCATCTTTTAATCTACTGACAGCTGCTTCCTTGGTCACTGATTGTGGATCCAAATAAAATGAAATCTTTGATAACCTCAATCTTTTCTCTGTGTATCACGATGTTGTTTATTGGTCCAGTTGTGAGAATTCTTGTTTCCTTGATGTTGAGACATAATTCATGTGAAGACTGTGGACTTGGATCTTCATCAGTATGTATTTCAAGTCCTTTTCACTTTCAGCAGTAAGTGTTTCAAGTCTTCTTCACTTTCAGCAAGCAAGGTTGGTTGTGTCATCTGCATAACACAGGTCGTTAATTGAGTCTTCCTCCAATCGTGGTGCCCTGTTCTTTTCAACATTGTCCAGCTTCTCAGATTATTTGCCTGGTGTACAGCTTGTAAATGTATGATGAAAGAATACAGCCCTGGAGCACACCTCTCCTGATTTTAAACCATGCAGTGTCCCCTTGTTTTGTTTGAATGACTGCCTCTTGATCCATGAGTACATTTCAGTGCAGGAATTCCCATTCTCTGCAATGCTATCCATGATTTGTCGTGATCCACACAGTCACTTTTATCTAGGCAATTAAACACAGGTAAGCATCTTTCTGTTATTCTCTGCTTTCAGTCAAGAGCCATCTGACATCAGCAATGATATCCCTGGTTCCACATCCTCTTCTGAATATTGCCTGAATTTCTGGCAGCTCTTTGTCAATATACTGATGCAGTCACTTTTGAAGGATCTTCAGCAACATTTTTTTGTGTTTGATATTAATGATATTGTTCATAATTTCCATATTTGGTTCGATCACTTTTCTTGGGAATAAGTATAAGCATGAATCTCTTTCAGTCTGTTGGCCAGGTAGCTGTCTTCCAAATTTCTTGGCATAGATGAGTGAACACTGCTAGGCTGCATCCGTTTGTTGAAATACTTCAGTAGATATTCCATCAGTTCTTCGTTTTTCACCAGTGTCTTCAGTGCAGCTTGGACTTCTTCCTTCAGTACCATACATTCCTGATTATATGCTACCTCCTGAAATGATTGACGATGGAAGATGGAAGGAATACCTATCGTGTAGTGTAAGATAATTGAGGGGAGCAGATATTTGCACCCTAGGAACACTGGCATGGATCACAAATTTTTTGAGTGGCATCTGGAAGTAAACTGCTCACATTGAGAAACTAAGGAGGAAAGCTGAGTAATCTCTTTTTCCTTCTTAGTTTCTCAATGTGAGCAGTTTACCCTAGGGTCGCCATGAGTCGGATCCGACTCGACGGCACTTGGCTGGCTGGCAGCATTTTATTATCTCAGCTTAACTAGACCTGTCTTTAGAAAATCCTATCACATAACTTTGATTTTTTTTTATTTCCCAGCTCAAAAGCTATCAACTGTTTTCATTATTCACAAAATAAATCTCAAAATTCTCCATAGCTTGGCTTCAAGTTATTTTTTTTCTCTCTCATTTTTTTGTTTTTACTACAATTTACAGGTAAACTGAACAGGATTTTATTCTCTGAATACTTTTCAATTTTCCATATCTACTTCTTTGTGATAATTTTTCTATACAAGATCTTTCCTATCCATCTACACCTGCAAAAACCTCAGCTATCCTCAAAATCCTGTTCAAATACCATTTTCCCCCATAATACTTTTTCCACCTCTAGATTTTTTATCTAATAATCATTTTATCATTCTTATGATATTCACTGCAAGCTATTCCATGTTATACTTATTTAAACTTATTTCAGACTTCTAGATCATAAGTTTTTGGAAGGCAGAGAACAAATATGACTCAATTTTGAATTAATTAAGGTGACAGAAATACATTATATTTGTTGGTTCTCATTAAATGTTTGTCCAATCAGTGATTTTTTATATATATAAAACTGGTATCAGTTTGACAACATACATAGTCTATTCTATAACTTTTAGGTATCTGTTATTGGGAGGGAGTGGAATAAGTTAACATTTTGCTACACAGTTTTCTCAAGGCTTAAGTACTGTGTGAGGAGTGCAAACATAGGTACAAATAAGCCCAGCTGGGTCACATTCTATACAGGAGTCTTTTTATGTGATTTTGTCACTCTGCATATTAGTATCTTGACCACAAAAAATACTGCATTTCTTAATGGTGCTATAGCTATATATAACATATATATAATATATAATATATATATAATATAACATATATAATATATAACACTATAGCTATAGTGTTTCTGTTACAGAATTGACAGACTGAAAGCCATCTTACATCTGCTCTATTAGAATCTCCAGGGATAGGGTTTAAGCATATTTAATTTGGAAAGAGAATTTCTATTGATTTTTATATATGACCCCAATTGAGAATCAAATGGGGATGGCACTTAATGGAGAATTTCAAAAACAGTGAAAGGATCAGCTGGAAAATACCAACATATAAATCACAATAAGAAATATAAATATAGCCTTAATTCTAATGTGTCTGATAACCTATAAATATTATACAGTGGACTCTTTAAACCGGAAATCTGATACTAAATTCAAATTCCTTTTCGTGAACTAAGTGGCTATGGTAATGTTTGTTTCCGCCAAGCTGTTTTTTATAATATTTTGACTATGCAAATAATATTCTGCATGCCTTGTGTTCTTCTACACAGAGACATTAGTTTTACATATTAGGTATATTGCTGAGAAACCCTGCTTGTTTCCAACTCACTTGATGTCTTCACCGTGCCTCAGGAACATCTGTATTATTGGTGTACTCTATGCTGTCTAAGGAGCCTTGATGGTGCAATGGTTAAGCACTTGGCAGCTAACCAAAAGGTCAGCACCGTGAATCCACCATCTGCATGGCAATTGGCTCCCCAAAAGATGTACAAACCAGGAAACACCATGGGACAGTTCTGCTTTGTCCTACAGGTTGCTTTGAGTTGGAATCAACTCAATGGCACACAACTTCTGTGCCCTCCTCCTCTCTCACTAATTTGAATATAATTGTTTTGAAAAGTTAACCCTGTTCTAATACTCCCGTTTTTGTCTACATTCTAGTAATGAGAAAGGCTACTCTTATTTCAGATGGAAGTCACTTCCAAATTAGAGTTTGTCCTGGAGATACTCTTTTGGTCAAAAAAATGAAATACATTGCCAAAAGTATTTTAGCATTTACTTTTTGACAGACTCTCTAATAAGAAGATTGATTCATTTCATCCTCACAACATTATGAAGGAAGTTCTATTGTTAGTGCTACATTACATATGGGGTAATGGGGGCACATATAAAATTATAAAGTTAGTAGATCCAGGATTTGAACTCAAGTTAATATTTTTAAGACTCTATATCTGGCCTCCAGAGCTATCACTGATGTAAGACACAGAGGTTGCAGATAAACTCTCAATCCCTTGAAAGTTCAGAATCGGTTGGGCACCATACCATCCACCTCAAAACAGTCTATGTGACCTTCTGCTTTCTTCCTAGGTACTTTTCTGAAGCCAGGACTACTGACAAAGCCCACCAATCAATGCATCTTGGAAATAAGGGGGAGTTTAGGCCCCCAAGGGCAACCAAGAGCTGTTTGATTAAGCACCAGCCTGATACAATTCAGATGGACAATTCTCATAGGTTCCAGTGGAATCAAGTCCAGATCAATTACAGTAGGTTCTCTTCATTCTTTATTTCAGTTTCCTGGAAACTTTTCCCAGTAAACTCCATGTGCATAAGCAGTAACCTCAAACTCTTCTTTTGGAACGAACTAAACTATGATATTCTCCTTCAGTTGTGTTAAAACTAGTGATTACTAACTTTTGCAAAAGGATTTATTACCAGTTAAAGTCGCTTGGTTCCATAACAGAGAGAGCAATACTTAAAATTACTCATTTAGTGCCCTAATTAGAAGTTTTACGTACCTGAGCAATGTATCATATTAAGAGTCAGAATAGAGAAATGGGAGAACTGGGATAGAGTATGTGTGAAATGAGGGCCATTTGGAGCTTCAAGGACAGATGTGTTACTTGGGAGATCAGCTGAAGGAAAATGTACCTATGTAAATTAAGGATGGAAAACCTCGTGGTGTAGTAGTTAAGAGTTACCGCTGTGAACCAAAAGATCTGCATCTACAGAATAGTAAGTGATCCGTGGAGACCATATGAGGCAGTGTAAATTTGTTCTACAGAGTCACTGTGAGTCATAATCCACTTGACAGCAGTGGGTTTTGTTTTATTTGTTTTGTTTTTAATTAAGAGTGTGGAAATTCAAACTATTCATGCTTGTACACTTGGAAAACTTTCACTTAACCTCAGGGATATACAAAACATCGTTTCATGACCATTTCTGTAGTATAAGGTAAACCAAAGGCATAATATTTTCAGTTGAAATGGAGAAATCATATCTAGTGTATTTCCCAGCAGAAGATTGAAGTCTGTTGTAAATGACTTTGACAAAGATAATGAAGAGGTAACTTTCATTAGGGAGGGCTATTATTTCTTTTGATTATGACAAAGAATATGAGAACATAAAATTAGTCGAAATTCATATTCAATTCACATTTACTGAGTGCTTTATATATGTTAAGGAGTTGTTTTAGGAGATTTCATACTCACTATCTCATTGAAACCTCATATTAATGGTTCTCCGATGCAGAAATTGCCATTCCCATTTTACAGTTGGAGTGACACGCCAAATTCACACATCTGATAAGTAAAAGCTGGGACATGAGAGTAACAGGCACCCTATACCAGTGGAAGAATTAAATTCAGATCCAGATCTTCTGATTTAAAGGTCCATCTGTTTTCAAAAACATCATCATAGGTTAAGAAATAAAACCTAGCTAGTAGTTCAATAGGAATAGAAGGCCTTCACTCTCCCTGCTACATTCTGTTGACTGAAGTTTTCTCTAACACTCAACCCTCACCCATAACCCCAGGCATTCAGGGGTATGTATTGAATGAATCACTGTGCAAAGAGCGTAAAAGGGTGGTTACTGCATCCATATCACACTAAGCTAGATCATTCCTTACTCCTCCTGAGCCTGCCATCAAAGATTTTTAAAGACACTATAAATATCTCTAGAACTTTCCATAGAGCATTTTTTGTCTCCTTATTCCTAAGACTATATATCAAGGGATTAAAGAGTGGAGTCACTATTGCATAAAACAAAGTCATGATCTTAGGCTTCAAAGTGGAGTGAGTGGAGCCAGGGCTCACATGCGTCACCATAATGGTACCTTAAAACAGTAGTACCACAGCCAGGTGGGACCCACCGGTTGAAAAGGCCTTATGACAACAGGATGCTGAGGGTAACTGAAACACAGCAAGCAGGACAAGGGCATAGGAGATTAAAATGAAAAGGAAGCTAAGGAGGATAATGAGGGAGCTTAGGGTGTAGCTAGCAAGCTTGGACCTGGGGGCAGGAACACAAGACAGGGTCGACAATGGGCTTGAGTCACATACAAAGTGGTCAGTTACATTAGGGCCACAGAAAGGCAGCTGGGAAATAAGAATAACAGGCATCATATACCAGAGAAAGCCACATATCCGACAGGAAATCACAAGGTTGAAGCAATGTCATCCAGTCATAATTGCAGCATAATGGAGTGGATGACAGATGGTGAGATATCAATCCAAGGCCATTGCCAAGAGAAAGAAGCACTCAGTGGAACCTATGGAAAAGAAAAAATATAACTGGAGGAAGCAACCAGTAAAAGATACAGTCTTGGTCTCTGAAAGGAAGTTGACCAATGTGTTCGGGACTGTGGAGTTGACATACCAGATCTCTGGGAATGCAAAATTGCCAAGCAGGATATACATGGGGGTGTGGAGATGTGGATCCCAACACACAGCACAGATAATGGCTCCATTTCCCATGAGAGTTAGGAGGTAGATGATGAGAAAACCGTGAATAAGACAACCTGAATCTCCTGACTACAGGGAAAACCCTGCAGGATAAATTCACTCACTGACTGGGTGTAGGATCCCAATACAGAGACATTCATTTAGTCTGTAAGCTGCACTGCAATGAGACGTTATAATCATGAAACCAAATTCAAATGACTGAGCGTAACATACAAGATTCATGATCTAATCTTTATCTAATTCTTCAGCCTCATTTTTTCTCCTTGTGTCTCCCTGAGCCCTCTGCTCTAGTACAGAAACGATAACTGCTCTACCCCAAATGACAAGTTGTTCTCACTTTCTGCTTAATATGTCTGCTGCTAATTCCTTTCTCTGTCTCTTTGTCTTCTTGGAACCTTTTTTTTCTCTCCCTGGTTGGTTGGTTGAACTGGTTTGTTAGTTATATTGATCTATTTATTTGGGGTAGGTACTTGGGTGACTTGCAGTTGCAATTTACACACCACTCAATGATTGCCTTTTAAAAGAAATATTGCTGGACCCCTCAGTTATGTCATAATTCTTGGTGCTTCATTGTACTATCCAATGACTGTGTGCACAGACTTACTATACTCCATTGTAATTGGTTGCCTTTTTACATCTTTAACAGTCTGTGAGCTTCGTGAGAGCAGAGACTTTGTAATTTTCACCCCTGTTCTACTAATGCCTGGTACAGTGCGGGTAACTATGTAGGCATGCCAACATATTTGATGAATTAATATTATACCAATGTACCACTGTTTTGTAAGATAGAGAAATGAGAGATAAAATTCTAAAAACCATAGAATAAAATTTGTCTCTGCTAAGAACTTTACCATTTTATAGCTTTACATCATTATTTCTTTGCATGTCTTAATTTACCCACTAAACTGTAAACTTCTGAGAATAGTAGTCAACAGTTAATCATTTTGTATTCTTTTTCCATATCTAAGACACCATCTTGTTGACAGTATATGCTGTGTAATTTTTTGTTAAATGACTAAATCTTATTATATCTGCCACCAGTTGAATCTTAATTCAATTATCTGTCAGGAAGCCTCAATCATCTCACTTATGTAAGACAAAGTCATTGAACTTCAATGCTAGGAAGCAGCAGCAACAGATGAGAGCAATAGAATGCCCAAAAGAAGCGGTGATAGACCTATATGGTATGAGATCACAATAACAAAAGTTGCCTGTTTGCCCAGGACTGTTCCAGTTTTAGCATGGAAGTCTTGCTTCTGAGGAAAGTCTTCAGGCTCAGGTTCATGTAACCCAGGATGGTTGGTCACTGTTTATGAGATCCTGAGGCCAACTCAGCCTACCTCAAAGATGCACGTGAGTTAGTCCTCATGATCTGTATTGGGGTCCTTTCCTGTGTCTCGTTTAACTACTGAGAAAAAGAAAGTATCTCAACAGGAGCCAAGAGAGTCTCTTATAAGGTACTTTGAAAATGAGAAGCTACTGACACTGCTGTCAGGAACTTTTTGGTGTCCTGTACAGACTATACTCATATCATCACCTGAAACCACACACTGATTGCGTAACTGATGTGAAACTAAACGTGCAACATCCTAAATTAGGTAGAAGCAATATATAACTAACCTATATATGCACATATTCCCCATCTCCCAAGACTGAATTGCTCAATAATTCTAGCACTTTGGGTTCTAAAAGATTTCTTTTGAGCAGCTCTGCTTTTGTCTTTTAGGCAGTATGCTACTTTAATTCAATTTTTTGTAGAGCTATACAACCCATTGCCATCAAGCTGATTCTGACTCCTAGCAACTGTATAGGACAGAGTAGAACTGAACTGCCACCTTGGGTTTCCAAGGAGCTGCTGACTGATTCAAACTGCTGACCTTTTGGTTAAACTATACCACAGGGGCTCCTTCTAAAAATACAGCTAAAAGAAAAAGATTTGAATCCCCTGGAAAGGAGGAAATACAACTGGAAGGTACCACCAGAGAGACAGAGTGAGCTGGCATTTGAGAAGAAATAGGAATTGATATTACAGTCTATGATGGCATTCCTAGTTCAGTGATAGAAGTCTCACCTTTTCCTTATGAGAGACCTGGGAGGCTCGGGTTTATCTCCTGGCCAATGTGCCTCATAAACAGCCACCACCTATCTGTCAGTAGAGGCTTATGTGTTGCTCTGATGCTAAACACATTTCAGTGGAGCGTCTAGACTAAGAAAGATGAGAAAGAAAGGCCTGGCTATCTACTATCCAAAATCAGTCAATAAATACCCCATAGATCACAAAGGTCAGATACACAAATGATCATAGGAATGGTGTGAGACCAGGCAGTGGTCCTTCACTTGTACATGGAGTCAAAACTTTCCATTTTTTATCATGTTGATGATCTTCCAAAATATTTAATTAAGTTCTTCCCTTGAAAGAACTCCCAGCTAGCCACTGTCATGAGTTGGCCTTGGTTTTCTGCCTGAGTTTGTCTGTGCCAGCTAGTAGTGATTTTATAGGGTCTGTTTTTACCAGATAAGACTGTCCTTGTGATTTGCTAGTCTTTGGCTATTACCAGTTATGCAATTTTTTTTCACATGTAAGTTGAAACAAAAAAATCCTAAAATGCTTTTAGCTTTAAAGTATATTTATGGGATGACACAAAACAAACTTGCATTTCCTAATTCATCAACATACCTGGACTTCCTAATGGTTGTTAATTGTTCACTGTAGCTTTTCTCTTCAGTTCTGTATCTTTTGGGGACTCCACAGAAATATTTAGATACAACCTTAAACTGTAACCAGAGAAACAGTACTTTTAATTCTGTTTAATATTATCACCTGTGGGTTATTCATCATAACTAAACTTTATCATTTTCAAATGAAACCATATTGTAACTTATTTAGAATTACAAAAAAAGCTAGGGAAATCAGTATTTTAGAAAGCAGGTTCCTCAACACTTACCTCAGTTAAAGACAAATACCACTGTTCTACCCAGGAATTGAAGCTCTTTGGATTTTATCTTTCAGATATTTCATCAAGGATAACAAGAACAACAAAATAAAAAACTTGTGATTATCTTTCTGGACAGAAAAAAAGAATAGGGGCATGATGTGATTCCTGCATTTCTAGAACCAACTCTTGGGTAGGAATCATCCAACCAAGGTTAGCTGTGCTCTTTCTTCTCTGCTTCAGTCTCAAAGTATAAATTTCCAGGACCTTCACTGAGACACAAACCCCATTTCATACAATTAACTTTGTGATGGCTGCCAAGTCTTGTCAGGGGAGATGTCTGGAAGATGATGTAGATGAGACTTTGGGAGTAGTCTCCAATTTTAAATTTGGAAGAAGTGATTCAAGCACCACCTATGAGAAAAAGAATAAGCAAAATGGAATGTGTGCTGGAGTGTCTTCCATTTATCCATGGCTAGTATTTCCAGAGATTTGATAACTTGTTTTGTTTGTTTGTTTGGTTTTAAGAAAAAGTGATTTCTCACCTCAAGGAGTGCTATGGGCAGGCCAGTCTCCCAAGTTAACATCTGCCTTTATCTTGTGTAATGCAATGCCTTTGGGAGAGAGGTGAGGAAAAATAAAAAGCAGATGTGAAATAAGTATGTAGCTGTATTTAATGAATTCATAGCTAATTACAAATGGTCTTCTATGCCCTAAACCTAAGATTTCTCTAGGGAAAAGAAAGATTTAGCTCAGTCATATGGTCATTCACCAGAAATATTTAGAAAATCAAAAAGATAAAAACAATAACTTTCTTTTCTGAGGAAGAAAAAAGTTAAAGAACATGAGAGCTTTGTGTCTAGTGGACAAAATAGATCCCACTGTGGCAAATTTATATTTTCTTTGAAATTAATGGGGGCAATAGTAGCTCCATATTGTCACAGCATGATGAGTTTCCTCTCACAATTTGTCACGGATTCAGTTGTGTCCCCCTAAAAACTTGTGTATCAACTTGGTTAGGCCATGATTTCCACAATTGTGTGACTGTCCACAATTTCATGACATTTTCCAGTGAGTTGTAAATTTTCTCGTTGTGTTTGGATAACATGGATTAGCTGAAGTTATACTGATCACTTCTTTAAGAACTTTTGAGATACAAAAGAGAACTGAGTGGAGAGTCATGAAGACTTCATACCATCAAGAAAAACAGTTATCAGGAGCAGATCTAAGGTTCCTGTTCTGAGATGTTCCCAGACCAAAGGAAGACTGATACAACACAATGATCTTCCTCTAGAGCTAACAGAGAAAGAAACTTTCCCCTGGAACTAGCACCCTGAATTCAGACTTGCAGCCGGCTGGACTGTCACAAAACATACTTCTCCTCGTTAAAGTCATATACTTGTGGTATTTCTGTTACAGCAGCACTAGGTGACTAAGACACAGTTCTTGCAAGTATTCTCAACATTCTCATGAGTTTTGCATGTTAAAAATAAGTTAACTTTTACAATGACGAGGAGGTGCCTATGCCGAAAGTACCTCTGCTAACATAAGACACAGTCTTACTGTGTGTCACACAGTCTCACCATCTTTGATTCCAAGGAGCACTCTGGTTGTGCTTCTTCCAGAACAGATCTGTTTGTTCTTTTGGCAGACCAAGCTATGTTCAGTGTTCTTCTCCAACACCACAATTCAAAGGTGTCAATTTTTCTTCTGTCTTCCTTGTTCATTGTTCAGCTTTTGCATGCATATGACGCAAGTGAAAAATAGCAAGACTTGGTTCAGGTACATCTTAGTCTTCAAGGTGAGATATTTAGTTTTCAATACTTCAAAAACATCCTTTATGGCAGATTTTCCCAGAGCAATGCTTCTTTTGATTTCTTGACTGCTGCTTTCTAGACATATCCAAACACTTTGAGGGACTAAGTTATTTGACTGAGGGCTGGGGACCATTGTGTTGGGGACATCTAGGTTAACTGGTATAATATAGTTTTTAAAGAAAATATTCTACACTGTATTTTTGGTGAGTTGTGTCTGGTATATTAAACTTGTAGGTGACCATCTAAGATACATCTGTTGGTCTAGCCCTGTCTGAAGCAAAGGAATATGAGTAACACCAAAGACACAAGGAAGATATTAGCCCAAAGGATGAGGGGACCACAGGAATCACAACTTCCACCGGCCTGAGCCCAGGAGAATTAGTCGGTGCCTGGCTACCACTGCAAACCACTCTAACACAATGAGGTCACAACAGAGAGTCCAGGACAGAGCAGAATAAATAGGTAGAACAATTTCAAATTCCCTAAAAAAAGGACCACACTCAACTGATCTGACACAGAATGGAGGAATCCCTAGGACTATGAAACGTAGTCAGAAATGTAGTACTTACGAAGTCTGCTTTTCAACCAAAGATTAGACAGGCCTATCAAACAAACAATAACACACTTGAGAAACTTGCTTCTTAGTGCAGTCAAGTATATGAGAACAAATGGGCGAGCACGCCCAAAAATAAAGACAAGAAGCCCGGAAAGAACAGGAAAACTGGGCGAACGACACACAGACTCTGAAGTGGAAAGGAGATTGATGATACACTGCAGGGATTGCAGTCTACATGAAAAAGAAATCTGTGTATACATTTTTGAATAAGAAACTAATTTATACTGTAAACTTTCACCTAAAGCACAAAAATTAAATAAATATATGTAACTAACAATGAGCAAGCAAATAGCAATAATAATAAATATTAATAGTCATAAAATATAAACGTTATTTTTGTCAAAGGAAGTGAACACACAAATAGAAAGTGAGTTATATATATATGTAAATGAGGGAAAAATAAAGCAAAAAGGAAACCAATATGGATAATATAACAATATTTTAAGTTTGACCCAAGCAGTAATGAAATATATATGCATTAAAATATTTAAATGCTTTTTAAACAATCATAACATGGTATATGTAAGGTGTGCATGCATGTAGGTGTATTAGTGAGCTTCAAATATGAGGAAAATGAGCATCGTATTAGACAGATATTTTTAGATGGCATTCTAGCAATGTGGCAAGTCAAAGTATTAAAATTGTGTTACTAACTGAACTTTGGCAATCAAGCCCACTTCTACAAATTTATTATAAGGGAATATCATCATAGAATTGTTTTTAATAGGAAAAAAAATGCAAACAGTCTAAACCTCCAGCAGGAGAGAATTGCTTTAAAAAATTATGCAGTTGCTACAGAGTGAAGTATTGTGTACTGCTGGTGCAGTGCTTATGAGCTTGTCTGCTAACCAAAAGATCGGCAGTTCAAATCCACCAGCTGCTTTGGAAACCCTATGAGATAATTACACTCTGCCCTATCGGGTCTCTCTGAGTCAGAATCTACTCAACAGCAATGATAGTGATGAATGGCTTTGTCTACATTTACTAGGCAAGAAAAGAAATCACTCAGGTTTATTTTGTTTTATGTTCTGAAGAAATATGTATCAGGTGATAGAATTTTTTAAAGGTAAATGTAATAGACAAATACCAGATATTAATACTGTATCTTTTTTAAATTCCATTTATACTTTTTAAAGTTTTCCTTCTATGATACATAGTGATAGTTGTCTAAACTAAAAACATTTTTAAATAAATCAACATTGAGGGATAACTCCAAAGTAGAATGAAGTCATAAAACAACTGTTCTAATGGCTGAATATAGATGAGCCAGTGGAGGGAACAAAAAAGTTAAGGGATTTTCGTATAAAGGGATCTGAGATTCTGCCTGGTACCTGTCTTCCAAGGACCATCAGCTTACACAAATGCCTCAATTTTTAAAATCCTATTTCTTCCCAACTTCTTCTGAGTCAGGGATTCACCACCCAGACCTATGATCACCAGTAGTATCCAAGATGCATGTGAGACACTAAAAAGCTCAGAATCCTCAAAATAAAATAAACTTTACTTTCATATGGAAGTTAATCATCTAATTTATAAGTCATGGTTAGAGAAAACAAAAGACAAATCAAGCACTAACTATACCAACTGTAGAGGTTTAGATATTATTGATCTAAAGTCAGTTATAAAATGACCATGTGAATGTATTAGACCACTTCTCTTTCTCTCACCCAAATTCCAGAGGAGACTTAAGAACTCTCCCTTCAAAGAAAGACATCCTGGGTGACCTGGGCTGTACTACCCAGGCTTAGCTACAATAGCTTCTACAAAATCCTGTCTGACAAAGAAAAAGAGCTAAGAAATTTAGTTTCACCTCAAGGGCACCATCTTCTGTGAACAGCTTGTAGATCTAGTTTTGGTTTCTTCCCAGAATTTGAATCCATAAATTCAGCGAGGACCTGGTCTCCGCTCAATGCTCCTAACATAGCTAAGGACTTCCAGAACCAAAGGATGTTCTCTTTGTCTACAAAATGTTCTTTCCTTGAGTAAATCATTGTTCTGGAAATCCAGACTGAAATGGTTGAGACACTGTCAGAGTCTTAATGTCTGACACCAGACTCCCACTCAGAGGTGAGTGGGGCAAGACAGCAGTGACCTCAGTGGAGATGTCACAGAGCCTCGGTTGCCATGGCAAAGATTCTAGGGGAAAGAGAAGAGAAAACAAAGAGAAAAATAAAACAGAAGAATGTAAGACTAGGGAAGAGGAAAAAACATATGAAATTCAAACTTTTGAATTTCAAATTAGAGGAATTTATCCAAAACTGAAACATTCAGGAAAATTCAGTTCACTCAGAACAGTTATCTTTCTAGCAGCTTTGGGGGCAGGTGACATTTCAGGGAGGACTGGTTTCCAGAGATACTTTCCTTCAGAAATGAATAAGGGTAAAAATGAATTCAGAAGGTCACATAATAATCAGGTATCTATATGAATATCATTTGTAATAATTCTGAAACATTTATTTTGCATGTCATATTAATCAGATTAATATGTATGTCAATTTAATCATATTAATCATCTTTAATTAATTGATACATAATTCTATTCCAAAAGGATTTATATTAAACAATTTACTGAACACTGGAAGCTCTAATACATGGCTTAAACAGACTATAAGATCTTACTAACAGCATAAACAGCAGAAGAAGAAATAGATAAACAGCAAATATTAGAAATCAAACCCTTATGCTGACCCAAAGACTATCAAGAGAGTAAACAGACACCTACAGAATGGGAAAAATATTTGGCAACCATGTGTCTGATTGACATGTAATTTCCATAATCTACAATGTACTGCAAAGTATCAACTAGAAAAGGACAAATAACTCAACTGAACAATGGACAAAGGATAGACGCTTCTCCAAACAAGACATCCAGGCAGCCAAAGACACATAAGGAAACGCTTATGATCATTAGCCATTAGAGAAATCCAAATTAAAACTACAGTGAGATACCATCTCACTCAACAAGCTGGCATTAACCCAAAAAACACAAAATAACAAATATTAAAGAAGTTATGGAGAGATGGGAACACTTTTACACTGTTGGTGGGAAGGTAAAATAGTACAAACTATATGGAAAGCAACTTGGCACTTCCTCAGAAAGCTAGAAATGAAATACAAATGATCCGCATTTCTACACTTGGAATATATCCTAAAGAAATAAAGACTGTCACACAACAGATACCTGCACACGAGTGTTGACTGCAGCACTGTCTACAATAGCAAAAAGATGGAATCAACCTATGTGTCCATCAATAGATGAATAAACAAACTATGGTATATTTATACAACGGAACACTATACAATGATAAAGAACAATGATTTTATGAAACATTACATAACCTGGAATCAGCTGGAAGACATGACGCTGAGTGACATCAGTCAGCTGCAAAAGGACAAATACAGTCTGAGACCCCTATCATAAGGACTTAAGAAAAGGTTTATGCATAGAAGAAAATACTCTTCAGTGGCTATGAGGGTAGGGACAGAGGTAGAGCGTGTTCACAGATTAGACAGTGGACTGGTTTTGTGTTACATGAAAGGAGTGACAGCATTCAGTAGAAAGCAGGTCAGCAGCACAGCTGGATGACTCTATCAGCTAAAATGTTTCTAAATACAACCCGACATTTTAAAGGACATGGTAACAGGGACAGGGTTCTGGGAACCATGGTTTCAGGGGACGTTGAGGTCAACTGGCATATCTAGTTTGGGTTTTTCGTCTTCCCCACCCCCACCCCCTAAGAAGTTGTTCTGTATCCCATATTGGTGAGTGGCACCTGGAGTCTTAAAAGACAACAAGCTGACATCTAAGGACATTAGCTAGTCCCAACCCACCTGGAGCAGATGAAAACCAAGAACATCAAAGACATGAGCAAAGTATGAGCCCAGAGACAGAAAGGTCTGTATGACTGAGACTATATCAGCATAAGATCAGAAGAACTAGGTGGTGCCCACCACCAACCAAGACAGCTCTGTCGGGGAATACAATGTATAGTTCCTGACATGGCATGAGAAAAAGGGGTGGGAGGATTAAAAACTCTACGAAAAGACCAGACTTTATGGTCCAACAGCTTGGAGGGTCCCCTGAGAACATGGCCCTGGATTTGCTACTAGCCCAGAGCTGAGATCAGTACTGAAGCCAACTCTTCAGACAAAGATTGGACTGGACTAAGGAATACAAAGTGATGCAAGTTGTGGCCACTGTGTCAATCCGTCTCATAGAAGGTCTTCCTCTTTTTCACTGACCCTCTACTCTACCAAGCATGATATCCTTCTCCAAGGACTGATCTTTCCTGACAACCTGTCCAAAGTATCTAAGATGCAGTCTTACCATCTTTGCTTCCAAGGAGCACGCTGATTATACTTATTCCAGAACAGATCTGTTGGTTTTTTTAGCAGTCCATGGTGCATTCAACATTCTTCTCCGACACCATTCAGAGTCCTCAATTCTTCTTCTGTCTTCTCCAACACCATTCAGACTCCTCAATTCTTCTTCTGTCTTCTTTGTTCACAGCCCAGCTTTCACATGCATGTGATACAATTGAAAATACTATGTCTTGAGTCAGGCACATTTTAGCCTTCAAGCTGACTTCTGTACTTCTGAAAGCTTTGAAGGGGTCTTTTGCAGCAGATTTTCCCAGTGCAATGAGTGTTTTGATTTCTTGATTGTTGCTTCCAAGGGCATTAATTGTAGGCCCAAGTAAAATAACTTTAGCAAAGAAAAGTTTATTGTTATACAGTCCAGCAGGCTACAATTCTGAATTTCGGGTGCCTGTTCCAGGGGAAGGCTTTCCCTCTTTGTTGGCTATGGAGGAAAGTCCTTGCACTGCATCAGTCTTCAGTCAGGGAGGACCTTGGCACAGGACCTCAGGTGTGAAGGATGTGCTCTACTCCCACTTCCTTGGTGGTGGGCAGTTCTCAGCTCTCTCCTTGCACCCTTTTTCCTTTTATCCATTGTAAGATAAAAGAATAAAACGTGGCACAAGCCACTATCCAGGGAAATTCCCTTAGTAAGAGTGTTGCTGACCACCCTAATCCTCTTGAACATAATCGTATCTAGTAACCGCAGGCAGAGATTAGGGTTTACAGCATAAGAAAATCAGAAAATGGAGGGCAATCACATAGTACTAGGAATCATGGCCCAGTCAAGTTGCTATGCATCTTTTTGGGGAGACACAATTCAATCCATGACAACAGATTATCTGGTAAGCAAAGTAAGCATTGTGCTTACTTCTCCTGTGTACAATTCACCCCTAAATAAGAATCCAGTAAGCATCGTGCTTACTTCTCCTGTGTACAATTCACCCCTAAATAAGAATCCAGGTATTCTTTCACTCACTGAAGTCTGGATGCCACTGGACCTTTCCAGGATATGGCTTTCCCTGCCAGGAGACTGCAAGAGAACCAGAGAAGACCAATTTTTAATACTCTGAGCCATGAGGACAGGCAGGGAATTTACTTTTAGTGAGTGATTGGGAAGGTATTCGGGACTTGAGGATTTGTTAAAGTGAATTGTAGCTAACATTTGGAGATGCACACAGGAGAGAAGGAGAGATCCAGGAGCCACTGAAGTAACTGAGACATCGTATGAGGGCTGATTTTTAAAATCCATAGTTAATCTGCAAGTGTCAGCCAAGCAGAAAATCAACTGGGCATTACTGGGATCACAGTCTCACTGATGGATTCACCAGGTTCTTTCACCTTCAAGCCCATCACTAAAAATAAGACACTTGGGGAATTAAGTGAATCAAGTGATTGCCTTGCTGCTCTTGAACAGCCTCCCCCAGGGACAATATGTGGCCAAAAAGGAATGATTAATGAAAGGAAAGGAGAGTTGGCTGGCTGGCTACTCATCTTTGCAGATAACATCCAAACACGATTCTTTGTGAAGCTCAGCCTGTGGTAAGGAGTTTCCAGGAATCCACCGCCCAGCACACCTAGGACATCTTACAAAGGCATAGGTGAAAGCCCCTCAACTTCCTGTTGCAGTGTTTGCTGTGTGTAAATGTTGCTACACACATGTGTTGTGAACTCACCGTTGTGATCTTGCCTGTAAATGTGTCTTATATTATACAAAAAAGTAGTGGATAAAATAACATTGAATTGTTTTACAAAACTCTCATTTATTTTCACAAAGCATCTCCAGATTCTATCCATGGCTGTCTTGGAATCCCATCAGCAAACCCTGGCATCTCTGTCTTCCATTAACTTCCAAATAAAAATATGACAGAATCCAGTCCACTTCCTATCACTTCAGAGGACATAAAATATGTGTAAGTAACAAATTATTATATTCATTAAAGGTAGTTAAAATTTGAAATTTCTAGTCTCCCAGAGAAGGAAAAAAATAAACAAGTAAAAATCCAAGACGATGCAATACCAAGACAGAATGATGCTCGGCATGTTGACCTTGTACTAGTGGACTGTTCTCTAAGGTTGAGGAGCTCTTGAAATTCAAGAAGTCTGTTCTTCAATCAGGAGATAAAGGAAGAGCAGCCAGAACATTCCCAAGTTATATCACAGCTAAGAATTTAAACAGAAGTCTACTTTTCTTCCACGTTTTCTATTTTTGGACATTTTCTTTTCCCAAACAAAGTATAATTAACAACCACACATGTTATCAGAAGCTTTTTCTCATAGGCTCTTTATCCTCCCTTGATTTTGAGGTGAATTTACACTGACTCTAATCAACAATGAAAGGGCGATTTTTTCTTAAGTACAACACCCCAGAAAAGCAGTCTGCCTTCCATTCTGTTCTTTCCTCAGCCTGCGTCTTCACCTCCTTATAAGCAGTCTGACCCAACACAGTCCATTCAAGCATGTAAGTGAAATGTGCTGGCACTCGCTATATTCGTTTTAATTAAATCCCAAGTCTGAAAAACCCAGGTTGACTAGTTTTGGTTAGATAATCACGCCACCCCTTCCCATCAATGAATTTCCTGGCCAAACCCTCCTTCAAGTCACCGCAGAACCTTGGGTATATGATTTATAGTTTCTTGTTTCAACTGACAGCCTGTTTTATGCCATGTTTTGGCCTCTGAAAGGAACCAAAAATATTTTCATAGCTGAGTCTTCCTTTGATATTTGATGAAAACTGGAAGATACCTGCCTCAGCATCCCAGGTGATGTGCCTGATTTAATTTACATGTACAGACTGACTGTGAATAAGCTTTTCTTATGATATAGAAATATGACTTTCCTGAGGCTATACCTTCTATTCACAAGCAGAAGTGTGATATAAAAAATTCCATATGATCAAATTGATTCAAATGCAATAAGAAAATACAGATTTGCCATGTAGAACAAAAGGTTTGTTTTTACAACTAACATACTCAGAGAGACAGTAATAGTCAGTGCTGCATATGTAAGTATTTTTTTAAAAATTCTCAGAAACTGTGAGAGCACAAGGAGTAGGATTTAAGAAAATAATGAACACTGAGTGAATATTACTATAAATATTGAATACCTGGTAGTGTTTGCTGTCTGGAACCTTGGTGGTATGGTTGTTAAGTGCTTGCCTTCTAACAAAAAGGTCAGCTATTTGAATATACCAGCAGCTACCTGGAAACCCTATGAGGCAGTTCTACTCTCTCCTATAGGGTCACTATGAGCTGGAATCTTATCAACTTAAAGGCAATAAGTTTTTCTTTAAGTGATTATTTTTATGCAAATAATCTTAGAAATCGAATGTTCTTTTTCTTATTTTATTTTTACTTTTTTTAGAGCTTTAAAAATATTTATTTTGGAGGACAATATATACAAATATATTTCTACATGAGCAGCTCAATAACGCTGGTTACGTACTTCACCCTGGGGCCCCATCCTTACCGTCTCTACCCTTACTGTTTCAGCACCATTGATTTAGGCTCCCTGCCCTGTTTGTACTTATTTATTTATTTTTACTATGACTGAGTGAAAATATACATTCCCATACGAATTTGCATGCCCACCTATGTGCAGCTTCCACTGCTCTCCCTGCCCGGTGACAGCACATTATTCCTCTCTGCTCCATTCATGCCTCACCCTCCCAACCGTCTCCTTTCCCCTCCTCTCCACCCACTCCCTTTCCTCCAGTCAGAGGTCAGCAGGATGATATCCTATAGACGCATGGAACCATAAAGTGTACTCAAATGTTCTTTAAATAAATTGCCCCCCAAATAGAGTTGTGTCATAGAAGGTGCCAAGACTTAGGGCACAAGGCAAGTGAAAGAAGAATGGGGTAATGGAGTTGTGATTGCTAGTTTTTGGATAGAAGCCTTGTTGATATTGCTCATATTAACAGAATCTAGTTTAAAGGAAGGGGAAGTTGTAATATATGTACAATATAATTTTGCGTCCATTTGAACTGCCAAGAAAATAGAGACCCATGATGGCAGAGGTTTATGGGAAAGGACCTTCAGTGAATGCCCAAACACTTAAATTTTAAGCCTGTTTTTTTCACCAATAGCCAAGATACCCTTGAATAAACCTAGCTTATCTGGTCCTATTAGTTTCTTTGACATGAGGAAATTGATCTTGGTAATCACTGAGATCCCTTTGACACTAACATTCTACACTACTGTACTTTTTCATGGTTTTAAAGTTAGATGTATTTTTTTTTCTTCTTGTATGTAAGATCATTCATCATAAATGCACTAATGGGAGGCATTTAGTTAACAGATGTTTCTCCATCTGCCTCTTACTGTTTTTACGTTTAAGATCCAGAGTCTCCTAATAAAAGAGCACATCCAACAAGTTTCCTTTTTTCTGCAGTTAAATATCAACTATAATTAGATAATGTGTCTCTGGGTGGTAAAAACAGTTGAGCACTGGGCTACTAAACAAAAGTTTGGCTGTTCAAGTCTACCCAGTTGTTCCTCAGAAGAAAGGTCTCGCAATCTACCAACTGACCAATCACTGAGAGTCTTACAGGCACAGTTTTGACACATAGAAGATTACTGTGAGTCTGAATTAACTTGACAGCAACTACTCAACTAGTTTTACTGGTATATGAAATTAATATGGACAAGCTAGAATGGGATCTGTGGCACCTTCCACAGCATCCTGCTTCTGTCCACAAAGCTATCCAGAACAGATTCCAAAACTATCATAAGTTACAGTACAGTAAGATGCACTTTTTATACTTCCCAATTCAATTTTCAATTACGTTTAAATTTTTACATCCTAAGTATTTTCTTAGTTACTGTGTAAATTTTTTTTGCAACAAGAAGAAAACAAATTAAATCTATAGATGTGAAACTGTTTATATTATAAAACTACAGACCAGAGAACTATGTGAAAATAGAAAAAAATAGGTTTGGCCCTACATTACACAATGTTAGTAAAAAGTATAGACTAGAAAATAGAGACATAAAGTGAGGGGCTTGGGAGCATTTAATAACACATTGAGCTGTATTCTTCTAGATCTCTAATCACATTGGACTAATCCAGATTGATGGAAGCTGTGTTATTCAATTAGAGGAGTATCTATGAGTCAAAAAACATAATTTTTTTAGATAGATAAAATGACTAACACAATGGTCTTTGTTGCTGCTTTCCCCCGCAGATAGGATGAGCATGCTGAAGACCAGTAATATCTTCGGATCTGTGAGTGAGTTCATCCTCCTGGGCTTCCCCTGCCGCAGAGAGATCCAGATCCTCCTCTTTGTGCTCTTCTCTGTCATCTACCTCCTGACTCTCACCGGGAACTTGTTCATCATCTGTGCTGTGTGGTCCAGCAAGAAACTCCACACACCCATGTACATCCTCCTGGCCAACTTCTCCTTCTTGGAAATCTGCTATGTCAGTTCTGATGTGCCCAAGTTGTTGGCCAACATGGTCTCCCAGACCAAGAGCATCTCCTATGCTGGCTGTCTGCTCCAGTTTTACTTCTTCTTCTCTATGTGTGCTTCGGAAGGCTACTTTCTGTCTGCAATGTCTTTTGATCGATTTCTTGCTATTTGTAGACCTTTGCACTATCCCACCATAATGACCTATCAACTGTGTGCTCGATTAGTAGTCTTCTGCTGGGCAGGTGGCTTTCTATCCATACTGATACCCGCAATTCTTATGTCTCGAGTGCCCTTCTGTGGCCCTAACATCATTGACCATTTTTTCTGTGACCTCGGACCATTGCTGGCACTTTCCTGTGCCCCAGTTCCCAAAACTACTATGACTTGTGCTACTGTAAGCTCTCTCATCATCTTTCTCACTTTTCTTTACATTCTTGGGTCCTACTCCTTGGTTTTACAAGCTGTACTACGAGTTCCAGCTGGCTCAGGCAGGAACAAAGCCTTCTCTACCTGTGCCTCCCATTTCCTGGTTGTGTCCCTCTTCTACGGCTCAGTCATGGTAATGTATGTGAGTCCAGGGTCCAGGAGTCATCCTGGGACACAGAAATTTGTGACCTTGTTTTACTGCATGGCAACCCCATTCTTTAATCCTCTCATCTATAGCCTCCGGAACAAAGACATGAAAGATACACTAAAGAAGGTTCTAAGAGTGCCATCAAAAGCAATTCCTAAAATATAGAGAAATGATGTAAGTATTCCTGCTATTACTCTGTCAGGAGTATTGACTTTTTCTCACTTAAAACACTGTCTCCTGGAGATACCTGAGTGATTCATTACTCTCAGAAAAGCATGACTCTTACTACACAAGAGAATCTGTCTCAAAAGCACAGAAAATCCAGAGAACCCATTGTAGGACAGTTCTGTGTAATTTTAACTCACAAAAGCATCATTTCTCTTTGCTGGCATACTTTCAATTGTCAGGAGTACATCAAGTCTGTGTATACAAAATTAAGACTTGTGCTGCCAGATTCTGTTTTGCTTTTTATCTCAATGCTATTTTTATCTCAGTACAATTTATCAACTGTAATATTCTTTCTAACAACAGGTTTCCCCATAGTGCAATATTGCATCTATTAACTGTACTCTCAAAAATTTAATTGCCTCACTTAAAGATTAAGGATCAGTATATGTGGCGAAGATAGTAACAATTTTTTTGTGTTTTCCTTACTATCAAGCATTGATATGCTCTCCACTGTGTGCTACAAAGGGAAACAGGAATTGACATGATTTCTTCACAAAGTAAAAACCTCACAGAAAATACATAGAAAAATACACAAACATTCATAAATGCCAAATTATAAGTATTTGTTATTCAAAGCTGAGGTTCTGCATCTTCTGAGATTTAAGGAGGACACACACGCTGTTAAGGAAAACAGATATGAAAGAATGAGAGAGAGACAATACTAACCAAAACAGAAGCCAGTTTAGGCAATTGACACCGAATATAAACTCTCTGATATGACATGATGATCTTCCAGCCCTTGGAAATGGTCATATTTTTTAACTGTGATGAAAAGTTTTCCCTTTCTGGAGGGTGGGTGGGTGATGATTTAGGAAGTTGTCTTCTACACTTTGAAGACCAGTGATTTGACTGGTAGCATTCAACCCAAACAATTAAAATTTCCACATTAAAAAAAACTGTTGCCATCAAGCTGATCTCAACTGACAGTGTCCCTATAAGACACAGTAAAACTGCCGCAAAAGACTTCTTGAAAGTGTTAAAAAAAGAAGAAGAAGAAAGAAAGAAAGAGAAGGAAAGTCACTTTGAAGAATAAGGCATGTCTGACCCAAGACACAGTGATTTCAGTCACCTCAGATGTATGCAAAAGCTGGACAATGAATTAGGAAGACTACATAAGAACTGATGCCTTTGAATTAGCATGTTGTTGAAGAATATTGCCATAGTTTGAACCAACGCCACTTCTGTGCAAAGAACTTCTTTCTTGCAAGAATTGCACTGCCTGACCCAGTGCCATTTTTTTTACTCTGCTCCTACTTCTGTGCCTTGCGTCACTAGCACCTGCATCAAAACTTAGTGTAGTCATGTCTGTTTGGTGGAGCCATGAGTACATTTTCGTGTCATAGTTCCGAAGAAAGATGGGAGAAACAATATGTAGCAATATAACTATATGAAGCAATAGTGGCATTTTAATTTCCTCAAATGAAAAAGGGGATTGAAATATCAGGAGCTAAGATAAAAGACATTCATTTTTACATTCCAATAGTGTCAATGAGTTATGTTCTCTAAAGAGGTTACACAGAGTAGGACTCAACCATGTCCACCTATATGATGGTAGAGAAGTGGGAGCAGGAAGAGAAGATTCCGTGAGTAGTTAAGGACTCTTCTATCTCATGATACCAAACCCATTGCTGCCAAGCAGACTCTGACTCCCAACAGCTCTGTAGGCCAGAGTAGAACTGTCTCATAGGGCTTCCAAATGGTGGCTGAAGGATTTGAACTGTCAACCTTTTGGTTAGCAGCTGAGCTCTTAACAACTGTGCCACCAGTATTCCATCTCATGATAAACCAAAACCAAACCCACTGCCATCAATTTGAATCCAGCTCATAGAGACCCTATAGGTCAGAGTAGAAGTGCCCCACTGAGTTTCCAAGGACTGCCTACCGGTCTTTAGCTACTAGGCCACCAGGATTTCTTGTCTCATGATGAGTGGTGTTAAACTATAGAGCCCTACTTATACTTAACTGTTGCATTACCTGGAGTTCTAAGAGAAAAAAATTAGGAAAATGGAAGAAAGTCATCCATCATTTGGAAAAGTAGCTGCAGTGAAATGTAATGTTGCCTGTTCTTTTTTCCTTGTTAGACCTAGTGAAGAGTGGGTAAGAATAACTCTTTACTTACACTTCCATTTTGAGCCAAAAATTCTTAGCCTGGGGGTCCATGGATATCCAGTTGTGTGCAGCAATACATGTTTACGTACATGAAAGTGTTTTTCTCATAGAAATTCCAGAATTTAATGCAGTTACACTCACTCACACACACACACACACACACACACACACCACGCACGAAAACTTTCTGAGCTCTTAAGAGAGTCCATGGAAGCCCTGGAGGTGTAGCACTTAAGCTCAGTGGCAAATCTAAGTGTGTCTATAACCCATCAGCTGCTTCTTGGTTGGAGAGGTGGCTGCCAGCTCTGATAGAGATAACAACCTTGGAAATTCTATAACGCAGTTCTACTCTGTCCTATGGAGTCTCTCTGAGCTGGAATTAACTTCACCACAATAGCTCAACAAGAATGAGAGTCCTTCTATATAGTCCTTCTAATTGACCCTCATTACAGCGTCTAATATCCCATACAGCAAGTTCACCATTAGGCCCAGAGCATAGCTTTTCCTTGGGCCATAATAAGCCCAATAACTAAGATTTTCATTTGTATCTAAGTTTTCAAAGTGTCTGAAAAATATGTTTGTGTGTGAAATGAAAGTATCTGAAAATAAAATTTAAAACTTCTCAGTGTGGATTTCATTGCAACATCAAGAAAACAAAAATTCTCACAGCTGTATCAGTGAGCAACATCATGATCTGTGGAGAAAGGACTGAGGTTGTCTAGGATTTCACCTTGGTTCCACAGTCAATGCCCATGGAAGCAGCAGTCAAGAAGTCAAAAGACCCATTGCATTGGGAAAATCTGCTACAAAGGACCTCTTTAAAATACTGAAAAGTATAGATGCCGCCTTGCAGACTAAGGTGCTCCTGACCCAAGCCATGGTATCTTCGACCACATCATACGCGTGTGAAAGCTTGACAATAAATCAAGAAGAGAGAAGAATTGATGCATTTGAATTGTGATGTTGGAGAAGAATATTGAATGTACTGTGGACTACCAAAAAACAAACAGATCTATTCTAGAAAAATACAACCAGAGTGCTCATTGTAAGCAAAGACGATGAGACTGCATCTCAAGTGCTTTGGGCATTTTGTCAGGAGGGATCAATCCTTAGAAAAGGACACCATGCTTGGTAGAAGGGAAGGTCAGTGAAAAAACAAAAGCCTTAACAAGGTAGGCACAGTGGTTGCAACACTGGGTTTAGGCATAAAAACAATTGTGGGCACGGCTCAGGACTGGGAATGTTCCGCTCCGCTGTGCATAAGGTTTCTATGAGTTGGAAATGACTCAACGGCACCTAACAACAACAATAACAAAAACAAAATATTTTGGTTTTGATCTAAATGCCATATGAAGGGTCTTCCAATAAAGATGTCCTATTTTTGACAGCTCATGGCAGCAATATTTATGAAGCTACAATGGCTATGTATATCAAATTCTTTTGATTAGTCTTGACAAATAGCCCTGAAAAGTTACACAACTCCATAAGATGTAGAAATTATTCAATTTTATTATCAAAATGGGTGTTCCATTTGCCAAACATTCTGTGTATCATGTGAAATTTATGATGTACATAGTCATCCCATTGAGAGAACAATTCCATGTTTAGTAAAAAAAACTTGAGACAACTGGGTCTATTGCCAATAAGACAAAACCTGCGCATTAGCTAACTGCATGGCCCAATGAAAGCATCACTGCCATTTGTCAGAGCGTACATGAAGATCCATCCCAATCAATTTCTTACCCTTTCATCGACCACAAGTTGGCAGACTTTTGCATCTGGACTTGAAGTTTTACCCTTACGAAATTGTTTTAACTTAAGAACTGAAGTCCAGTGACCATAGATTGCACCATATATTTGCTGACTGAGCTCTAGAGCAATGGCAACTTGACCCTGCTTTAGGCTGAAAAATCTTCTTCAGCAACAAGGCCCAGTTTGGGATGTATGGTTTTGTTAACAAACAAAACTGTCACATTTGGAGTGAAGAGAATCCAATGGAGATTCAAGAACGTCTATTTCATCACCTAAAAGCTACCATTTGGTGTGGATTTTGGTCTGGTGGAATCATTGGCCCTTACCTTTTTCAAGATGAATGAGGAGAGGCTGTGACTGTCAATGGCAAAAGATATTAGGCTATAAAACTGATTATTTTTTGTCTCATTTGGAAGGCTCCATGGTGGCCATTATCCTAAGTTCTGTTCCACACATAAAACCATCAAATGTACTTCACAAAAAAAAAAACTTTAAAAAAGTAGTGTATCATTTAAACAACTTGTTTTATTCAAGTTCAAAGATAATACCCCCTTACTGGAAGATCCTTTATATAAAATTTTCAGTAACCAGGGCTTGATTACTCTAGAATGAATTGTTATTGAATTTTCTCTGTATTTTTTAAATATATCAATAACATGTTTTACAATGACTATATTTTCATTGTAAAAAGTCAAAACTATACAGAATAACGAAAATCCACATGTCTCTACACCTCTACAAATCCATTTGTATCCTCAGTAATGTGTGCAATTTAGTGGGCATGCTTCTAGACCTCTCTGTGCATTTATCCATAAAGAGATAAATTGTGGGTTTGAAGGGATATATAAATTGGATTCTACTTAAGTATTGTTTTATAACTGGCTAAACCTCCCACCTTCCTACTCGCTATTAAAAAGCAAAGTGTGAGGGAAATTTCATCCAGGTTTTACATGATCTTCTAACTAACTATAAGTCCGAGAAAAATAAGGACATAGAAGAAAAAGATACAATTCTTCAGGACATACTCTTTCCGATGAGGTGTGATTTATGGATGTATGAAGTCAGTAGCCTCACCACATGGCATAGTCAGTGGACCCTTTCCCCACCAAAATCAGGATTTAAACCAGGAAAATCCATAAATAAGAGAATAGTTTTCTCTATAGGCAAAGAAACTTTCTTTGGGAAAATAAGGACCATTCTCCTTTTTGCTTAACCTTTAAATATTGTTTAAGTTCTATAATTAATCTTCAGATCTCTTTCCTGGTGGGCTGTGCTGTCCAGTACAATAGCTACAAGGCACATGTGAATATTGAGTACTTGCATTGTAACTTATTCTGAGATGTGCTACAAGTATAAAATACCTACAAATGTTGAAGACTTAGTGTAAAAGAGTGTAAATATCTCAATAATTTTATATTGAGTGCATGTTGACATACTATTTTGAAAATATTGAATTAAATAAAATTTTAAAATTAACTTCACCTGTTTATTTTTTGTCTTTATTAACATGGCTTCTACAAAGTTTAAAATAATATATGTGATTCATACAATATTTTCCTTAGCACTGATTAGACTGATCTCAAAGAGTTCAATAGGTTTAAATATTGATATGTTGATAACTCTTAGGTTTTTTATCTCCACTCCCAACCTCATCTCCTACCCTCAGACTTGCATATCCAATTCAAGTCTCCACTTAGATGTTTATTAGTCAGTTTAAAAGCTAAGTGTACATTTCTATCACGTAGAGCATGAATGTTGCCTAAAAACAGGCAAGGTATAAATACAACAATTTTAAGCTCAGGTTGTAAAACAAAACTTGTAATGTATTGAATGGAGACAGTGAGTCAAATGAAGTATTAAAACATATGCTTACAGTAAAGGAGAAATAAAGTTTGAGGAAAGGTGGAGAAGAACCTTGAATTATGAACTAAAGAATTTAGTATTTATCTTATGTACAAGTAGAGAGTAGATGAGCATGGAGACTGACAGAAATGATGTTTAAGATGATTCTAGAATTTAATATAGGAGACACTAGAGACAAAGACATCATTTAAGTTATTTCATCATCACAGTTATGCAGTGCTAGGACTTGGACAAAAATGTTGAAAAGTCGAAAGGATAAGTTGGTTGAGAAGATGAAGAATTATAAAACTTAGAATTTAGAAGTAGAAGTGTGAAAAGTCGAAAGGATAAGTTGGTTGAGAAGATGAAGAATTATAAAACTTAGAATTTAGAAGTAGAAGTGACAAGTTGGTTGAGAAGATGAATAATTATAAAACTTAGGATTTCAAATCTGAGTCGTATAAATCAGAAGAGCCACTAGGAAATAAGCATGGCAGAGCTAATGTAAAAGATAGGAAATTTAGGTTTAGACATTTGTATTTGAAGTGGATCTTCATGAAACAGATATAAATGGGAGGCTGCAGATATTTCACCAGAATCTGGAAGTAAAGCTAGTGCTAGAGTTATCCTATAATCAAGCTTTAGCGCAAGGCTTACTCACAAAATATTGTAAATTAAATCAGTGTACTAGAAAACAACAAATAGAGGCTACACATTACCTTTCATGAACCATTACCCAGAGCTACATAAAAATAAGTACACTTAAGTCTTGCTTTGAAATAGAGTCCAGGTGATGATTTTTCTAATTCGTTCCACTTGTCGGTTCATCCTCTATTGAGGTCAATTAGCAGTCCCAGCTGTCCCTTCTTTGGATACAACATGGACCAAATATAGCTTGGGCTACTTTAAGAGTTAAAAGAAATTTACTGGCACTTGTAGAGTCAGATTATAGTGGTGCTAAAATCTGTCCCTGATGTTGAGAATTTTTTTTCAGTCTGAAGAATATTCATAAATGATTTGCATTTTTTTCAATACATTCACCAGTTCCTATATCTGAAACTTCCTTTGATAAACACAAATTTTTAGGATCTTGAAATATGCAAAGAAACATATAATGAAGACCAAAAGAAGAGCCAGAAGTTCACTCACAGATGAATATATAAAAGTATTATTAAACTGAATTTCGAAAAAGTGATTCCTGGGTCAAACAGTATATCTACATTCAGCTTTTTAAGGAAGTGCCAGATTGTTTACCAAAGAGGTTGCACCATTTTGCAATCTCACCAACAGTGTAGGAGAATTCCAATTTCTCCACAGCCTCTCCAGCATTTGTTGTGGTGCATTTTTGGGATCATGGCCAATCTTGTTGGAGTGAGATGATATCTCATCATAGTTTTTATTTGAATTTCTCTTGCAGAATCAAGGCCATTCACATCAACTGATAGATGCACATGAATATTTATTGTGGCACACTCCATAATAGCAAAAACATGGAATCAACCCAGGTGTCCAACAGAGGAATGGATAGGTAAACTATGGTATATACATTCAAGGGAACATTATGCCAACTCCATAATAGCAAAAACATGGAATCAACCCAGATGTTCAACAGAGGAATGGATAGGTAAACTATTGTATATACATTCAATGGAACACTATACAGTGATTAAAAAACAATGATTTTTTTAGGAAACACCTCATAACCTGTTTTTAGTTGGAGAACATTATGCTGAGTGAAAGCAGTCAGCTACAAAAGGACAAATATTGTAAGACTCCTACAATAAGAAATTAAAAACAGACTCATGCATGGAAGAAAAGACTTCAGTGGTTGCAAGCATGGAGAGGGAGGGAGGGAGAGGGGGCAGAGTTTAGACTAGATAGTTGATAGAAATTCAGTTGGGTGGAATTTTTGACAGCACAAATTAGAAAGAAGATCAATATTAATCGGATTTTAACATAACAAGATTACTCCTCCCATCTTAACCCAATATTGCAAAGACAGAGTAGCTTGGGTAGGGGTCCGGGGACCACACTCTCAGGGGAAATTGAGGCCAATTGGCACAACTAGCATTTTGCTACGACAGCCTTCTGCACCCTACATCGGTGAGTGCCATCTGGGGTCTTAAAAGCTGTCAAGCTGCCATCTGAGGGTAAAGCAACTGGTCCCAACTCAGGAGGAATGGATGACCATCAAGGACCAAAATGACATGGGGGAAAGAGAACCCAGAAGATGGAAAGACCCACGTGAGTGGGTGACTACATCAATTTGTGACTGGAAGAACTGGATGGTGCCTGGCCACCACAAGTGATAGCCATGACGGAGCTCACAAAGTTGAGTCTCACTGGCAACACAAGAATAAAAAGGGGTGCACCCTGAGATCTACACTGAAAGACCATAGTTGATGGTCCAGGGGCTTTGGGGTTCCCCTGGGAGCATGGCCCCTGGCCCTGATGCTGCCCGGTCCATAAATCATAATAGAAGTCAACTCTTGGACAGGAATGGATTGGACGTGGCAACACAGAGCGACCATATCATGTGTGCCCTTAATGGTCTCATGCATCTGGAGGATGTTATCCTGCTGACTTCTTACTAGAGGTGGGCGAGTGGGTGGAGAGAAGGGGATAGGAGATTGTTGGGAGGATAAGACACATATGCAGCAGAGAGGAAGAGTGTGCTGTCACCGGACAGGGAGAGCAGTGGAAGCTGCATATAGGTGGGCATGCAAATTCATATGAGAATGTACATTTTCACTCAACCATAATAATAAAAAAAAAGAGATTCCTATGTAATTGCAGATATACCTGGAACATGATAGCAATAGCTTCCTATAACTAAATCACAAACCTTAAGAATTTTTCAAAGCCTTCTTTCCAGTGAATGAAGATAGACTAAAATGAAGGGAGACAGTATGATTTCATTTGTCTCAGGATCTTTCATCTTAAATACCAGTGATATGTTTGTTATATCAAACTCAACTCTTAAATGCCTTAGAGATTGCCCACAACAATACGTACAGGATATTCTTTAATGCCTCCTTCATATCTCTGTTCCGGAGACTGGAGTTGCCAAATCATAGAATAAGGTCACAAATTTCTGCATCCCAGGATGATCCCCAGAACCTGGGCTAACGAACATCACCATGACTGAACCGTAGAACAAGGATGCCACAGCAAAGTGGGATGCACAAGCAGAGAAAGCCATACACCTCCCTGAGGCTGAGAGCACCTGCCACACCACTCTCAGGACAGAGAAGTAAGTGTCAAGGATGTACAGGAAGGTGAGGAAGATAATGAGGCAGCTAATAATACCACAGGTCAGAACAGTTCTAGGTACTGGAGCACAGAACAATGCTAGCAAAGGTGACAGATCACAAAGAAAATGGTCAACGATGTTTGGACCACAAAAGGGCATGTGAGATAACAGGATCAAAGGGGTCAGTAATCAGAGAAATCCACCTGTCCAACAGGAAACCACTAACTGGGCGCATAAGTGATAGGTCATTATGGTGGGATAGTGCAAAGGTCTACAAATAGCAACAAATCAATCAAAGGACATCACCGACAGAAATAAACCCTCAGCAGCACACATGGAGAAGAAGTGGAATTGGAGTAGGCGCCCAGCATGGGAGATGCTCTTGGTCTGTGAGACGATGTTGGCCAACAACTTGGGTATATCCGAGCTGACATAGCAGATCTCCAGGAATGAGAAGTTGGCCAGGAGGATGTACATGGGCATGTGGAGTTTCCTGCTGGACCACACAGCACAGATGACAGAGAAGTTCCCCGCAAGAGTCAGGAGGTAAGAAAAGAGAGAAAAACACAAACAGCAGGCCTTGGATCTCTCTGCAGCAGGAGAAGCCTGGGAGGATGAACTCACTCACAAACTCAGGTATTACTGGTCTTCAGGATCTTCACTGGTCTGACCTGTGACAGTGACAGGGATAGTAAGAACCTCAGAAATATTTGCCATCTTTTCTGTCCCCTCCCACCTTCTAGTCCTTGCCCCTGGGCTGATGTGCCCCTTTAATCTTGCTTTGTTTTATGGCCGAATTCAGTCTCTGGCTGAAGGGTAAAATACAGGAGTGATTTCATTAATGAGCTGAAAGGGTTTCCAGGGGCCATACTCTCAGGGCTTCTCCAGTCTGTCAGGCCAGCAAGTCTTGTTTTTGTTTTTGAATTACAATTTTGTTCCACATTTTTCTCCAGCTCTGCCCAGGACCCTCTATTGTGACCCCTGTGAGAGCAGTCAGTGTTGGTAGCTGGGCACCATCTAATCGTAGAGGATTCACTGCTGGAGGCCATTGTATATGTGGTCCATCATTTCTCTGGACTAATCTTTTCCTTGTATCTTTAGTTGTCTTTATTCTTCCTTGTTGCCACGGGGGTGAGACCGTCAGAGTAACCTAGATGGCTGCTCATAGGCTTTTAATACCACGGACACTACTCACCAAAGTAGAATGTAGAGCATTTTGGTATAAACTATGTTATGTCAATTGAGCTAGAAGTCCCCTGAGACCACAGAGGGATTTTAAGAGCTTGAATATAGTTGGAAAAGACGTTAACAATTTGCCTTGACACCTCCTTGCATAGTAAGGAAAATGTTTTGTATGTTTATTTGAGGCATCTTCACAGAGGATGCACGTATCATAGTGCTTCTATAGAAAATTAACAGCAGGAAGTGACAAATCAAAACAAAACTTCCTGTTGTCATTTGAAGACATGGTGATTATGTCAACTGGGAAAAATTAGGAAAGGTTTTTGGGTGGGAAATGGGCCTAGACAGAAAAAGATAGATTTTTCCAACAGCAATGATAGAGACAAGAAAAGATTTAGGATACAAGAAATCACGATCATGGAGTAGTTTAAAAGGACAAAAATTAAAATACTTGTAAGAGAATAGTGAATTTTAACAGGTTACATGGCAGAAGATTCTGTCACCCTAATTAATTGGACCTTAACTTGTTAGTCAATTAAAAGCAGAAAATGTTGTAGAAGAGAAAGATAATGAAAACTTGATCCAAGCAGCGTTTGCAGGACTATTTGATAGAAAACTGAAAAATCCAAAACCATTGCTGTTGAGTTGATTCCAGCTCGCAGCAACCCTACCAGAGAGAGGAGCAGTGCTCTGTAGAGTTTCAAAGGACCACCTGGTGAATTTGAATTGCCAGTCTTTAGTCTTTTGACTAGCCGCTGTAGCACTTAACCACTATGCCACCAGAGTTTCCGTTTGGTTCATGGTAATAAAATTAGCAAAGATTACCAGGATGGCTCAAACAGTTAACAGATCCAACTGCTAACTGAAAAAATACAGATTCTAGTCCATCCAGAGGTGCCTTGCAACAAAGCCCTGATGATGTGCTTCCATAAAATCAGCCATTGTAAACCTTCTGAAGCAGTTTTATTCTGATACACATATGGCCATGAGTTAGAATAGCTGATTCCTCGATTCACCACTTCTTTAATTTTTAAAATATAAATATTATATTTCATAAAATAAATTAGCTATTACAAAGTTTTCATCTCCTATAGGTCACACACAACAGGAAGAAACTTGATATACTGCCATGTCTAAGAGAAAATATTAAACAATCATTGTCATCTCAATTACTGTCAAAGTCTTAAATAAAAATTCTCTTTTCCCATCTTCTAGGAATATCAACATATGCAATAAAAATCATATCACTATATGAAACAAATGTTCCCTAAAACATAGGAGAGAAATTACTGTTCCAAGTGCTCATGTATCCTAAATGCAGCCCGAAGGCCTGAAGTATTAGCTGTTTGGTTCAGCACCGTTTGGTTTCCTTCTTCACAGATGTATTTTTGTGATTGTACTCAGGGGAAGAATATAACATGTCAAGCATCTCTCCATTCCCCAATACATATCCCATCCAGATTATGAGAGCTTGTCTCTAGAGACCACAATCCCAGGAGGAATGAGGGTAATTAACACGCATCACACAGACCTGAGTGTGTTTCCTCTTCAGCGATTATCAAATTGGAGATAAAAACTGTGTGAACACAGGCATGAGTGGACACACGCACACACACACACACACACACACATGCACGCACGCACGCACACACACATAGGCACGCACACTGTAGGCTACTAACACAGCAGTGCTTCCTGTCTCCCATTCTTCTTGTCCATATGTTTCATATATTGACATAAAAAAGGAACGCAACTCTTCATGATTATTCTGTTATACAAGCTTTATTTGGTATGGGGTTAAGGCAATGTCTTTCTTAGAAGATGAGAAAATGGAAGTTTTCTTTTAAGACTTTGATAATAATTGAGATGACTAACCGGATTGTTTACTATTCTCTTTCACACAGATAACAGCACAACAAGTCTCTTTCTTGTCTGCTATTAGAATGATCCTACTCTCAGACATCCACAGTGCCACCTAGCATCTTTCCTTAAAAACTCCTGTTTCCACATATAGATCAAATATCAGAGACGTTTGCCAACCGAGAGGTTAGGAAATCAACTGAGTGATAGACATAAACCTATTTATTCTTCCACAAGTCTAAACTACATTTTTAAGCCTCTCTTGCAATTAGATGTGGTCATGATGCTAAATTCTAGTCACTAGAATATGATAAAAATGAATGTGCAACTCTTCTGGTCTTACTCATACACAGTCCTTGATAATCTCTGACTCCACTGAGTATGGTGAAAGTCACATATTAAACACGGTAGAGGTAGGGTCGCCATGTGTCAGATCTGACTCGATGGCACTTGGCTGGCTGGCATAGGTAAAGACGGATAGAACCTGAATGTCAGAATCACAACATGAAGCTGATCAGGAGCATCCATCATCCATTTGGATTTTTAAAGAGCAATAAATAAACTTCTTTCATGTATGATCTACTACCAAAAAAAAACAAAAAAGAGTCAGCACCAAGATGGTAGACTAGTCACATATCTCTTTGATTCCCTCTGAGGCCTAGAAAAATAATTGAATGAAGCAGTGTGCACATGCTTGAAGGCCCAAGATCAGGCATAGTGTTGCGAGATCAGACTTGGCAACCAGAAGGGGAATACTACCTTTGTCAGAGGCGAGACAGCAGAGCAGTAAGTCCCTCTTCTGATGGCACAGCCACTGAGAGAATTATAGGCACAGACACTTTCTTTATTAACCAGAAGACTGGGACCGGGACTGCCAAGCTTGAAATCCTGGCGTGGCCCAGCTACTATGCTGAGCTGCCGTGTCTAAATAAATAGAGAGAGGCTGTTCGTGGGACAATTATATATAGAGAACCCAACAGCAGCTGGTGACAGACGGTGCAAGTGCCCCTCCCCCTCTCTTCTCTGAGCTCCGCCACAGATACTGCTGACTCACTGCAGGAGAGGCAAGTGACGTGGGGTGTCATCCTGGTCAGCTAAGGTCAGCTAAGAGGTCATGCCTGAAGGCTCAGGAGGGGCTGACTCCCCCACTGAGCAACAGTGCCTTTCTGGACACTACTTCTCCCTGCAGAAAAGTTGTTTTCAAGACAGTCACACCAAGAGAACTTGGTGGCAACTGGCGACCGGGTGCAGCAGTGCCCTGACCCCTCCCTTCTTTAAGCTACATCACAGCATTTGCTGACAGCCCTGGAGAGACTCCATAAACAGGGTTACCTTTGCCACCCAGAAGGCAGGGAATGTCACTCCTGAGGGACAAGCTGCTATTGCCTGCCACTGGTCAATGCTTCTCTCAGCAGAAAAGCAAGTCTGATACAACATCAGATGAACAATTAACGTGATCATCCACAGAAATAGCATAAAAGGGCGGAGTCAAGATGGCGGACTAAGCACATGTCTCCTTATATCCCTCTGGAAACCAAGACCTGAACTGATAATCAAACGGAGCCTTCTGGTCCCCTAATCAGCCCCAGGACATGGCACAGGGCTGTTACTTTTGTCTTCATACTACTGAGCAATAAACCTCCTCTCCTACGCTGACTCCCACAGCTGGCTAGCCCTCGCTCTCACAGACTGAAAGTAAACGCACCATTTTGACTTCTTTTTTCCTGTGTCTTGGCCAGCTTGCGGAGCAGGGTCTTGCCTAGCGGCTAGACTCAGACGTGCTGCTGGGGGACAGGCAGGCGAAATTTCCATATTTTGAGAGCCAGGCTTGGACTCTTAATCTACTCACTTTGAGCCTGTTGTTTTGTATCTGCCTCAGTGGCGTTTGTACGGAGTTTCCCAGTGTGCAGGGGAGGCCATGTTGGATACGGAGATTCTAGCGGGACCTCATTCTTAGCCTGGGAGCCAAGCGCCTGCAAACAGGACAGTGCTTCTCTGACAGAAAAGCAGTAATTTACCTAGTGCAACCTGCTTTGGGGGTCCTGCAACAGAATCATAGGAATCATCACCTCTCGGCACCTTTAGCCCTTCTGTCTGCTGCCTGTGTGGAGGGCGCCATCTTGGGTATGGTGGCCGCAGCTGGACCTAATTCTTAGCTTGGGAGCCAGAGCCTGCCCACAGGAGAGTGCTTTTCTATCAGAAAAGCAGTACTCTATGCAGTGTCGTCTAAGGCTAGGCCCTGTCAGCAGAGGCCAACAAGGCAGTAGCATCGCTATATTCTGAACTAGTTTGTATCATCTGGGGTTGGATATAGTGGCACTTACTTTGCCAGTTGAGAAGATGGACCTCTGCACCTGAAAACCTAACTGACTTGTGAAGTGGTCAGATATTTTTTGCCTTACATTTTAAGACAGCCCAGCAGTCCATCCTCACAGTACCTCTTCCAGCCTCTACATACTCACAGGGGTTCCAAAAAGCAACAGACAATTGCGCCATACAAGAAATCACCCATGGCTTCAGAAGGCTCCCAAACAAAGCAACCAAGGAGTTTTCCAGATGAAGAAACTTTTATGAAAGCATCAGGAAGTGAATACAAAATGATTATATACAGAGCCCTTCTAGACCTTATACAAAATTCAGCAGAACAAAATGAAAAATTAAGCAAGATGTTTGATCTGATTTAATACCAGTACTCTGAAATCCAACAGATCAAGAACAAATTCAGCAGAACAAAATGAAAAATTAAGCAAGATGTTCGATCTGATGGAACACCAGTACTCTGAAATCCAACAGATCAAGAACAAAATCAAAGCTATAGAAAGTTCAATCCAAAGCCAAGAAAACAGAATGAAACAAATGGAAAAAAAGAATTTCTGACTTGGAAGACAGAGCTACTGAGGCCAGCATCTATGAGCAGAAATCAGAAAAAAGAAACAAGAAAAATGAAGAAACATTAAGAAGCATGTGGGACTCTATTAAGAGGAACAACCTTCGATTAATTGGAATCCCTGAACAGGGTGAGACATCTGAGAACACAGAGAGTATCGTTGCTGAGCTGCTGACAGAAAAATTCCCAGAAATCATGAAGGAAGAGAATATAGACATCTCAGATGCATATCGTACACCACCCAATATAAATCTCAAAAGAAAGACTCCAAGACATGTTATAATCAAGCTCAACAAAACGAACCATAAGCAGCAACTCTTAAAGGCAGCAAGCCTCAAAGTAAAGCTAACATTCAGAGGGAAACCCTGTAGGCTGTCTTCAGATTTCTCAGCAGAAACCATGCTGGCACGGAGACAGTGGCATGACACATTCAAAGCCTTGAAGGAGAAGAACTTCCAACCAAGAATTATATATCCTGCAAAACTATCTTTCAAATGCAAAAATAAAATTAAGACATTCCCAGATAAACAGAAACTCAGAGACTTTGTAAAAACCAAACCCAAACTACAAGAAATACTGAAAGAAGTTCTTGGCTTTGGCTTAGAAAAACAAAACCACTAACTTTATATTTTAGAACAACTTCACTACTAAAAACTCTACTCAGTTAGAGAAGACTCCAAAGACAATCACAGCTTTGATAAGGAAAGAAGCAATCCAGTGATCATCATGAAAACTATGGTGTCGTCATATTAAAAAGAGGGATGTACTACAGTTGTTATAGTCCTTCCAGATGGAGAGGAAGATGACAAGACTGGTAGTAATTAAAATTGGGTTTATAAATAGTTTATTAAGGGGGATCATAGGGGCAGCTGTAAAGCACAACAAAGATGTATCATGTCATTTCAAGAAATGTAACACAGGAGCCTCAACAACCACAAAACCAGCTCTGGAAAAGGTGAAAAATCAACTCACAAAAAGGAACATCCCAGAACAGACTAATAAGAACAACAGAGAAAACATCAACATAAAAATAAACACATCACAGTGGCAGCACTGAACACATACCTATCAATAATTACATTGAATGTGAATGGACTGAATGCTCCAGTAAAGAGACATCGAGTGACATCTTGGATCAAAAGACATGACCCATCCATATGTTGTCTACAAGAAACTCACTTGAGACCTAAAGATAGGAACAAACTGAAAATTAAAGGTTGGAAGAATATACATCAAGCTAACAATGAACAAAGAAGAGCAGGGGTGCCAATTCTAATCTCAGACAAAATCAATTTTAATGTCAAATCCACCATCGTGGACAAAGATGGACATTATTTATTGCTGAAAGGTTCAGTACACAAGCAAGACAACTATATTAAATATTTATGCACCTAATATCAGAGTACCTGAATACGTTGAAGAAACACTGACTACGCTCAAAAGAGAGTTAGAAGACTCCACCATAATAGTGGGAGACTTCAACACTCCACTCTCAATGCTAGACAGATCATCTAGAAAAAAACTCAGTAAAGATACAGAAGACGTCATTGCCACAATTAACCAACTAAGCCTCATTGATATATACAGAACTTTCCACCCATCAGCAGACAACTACACCTTCTTCTCCACTGCACATGGGACATTCTCCAGAATTGACCATGTGTTAGGCCATAATGCAATCCTCAACAAAATCCATACCATTGAATTACTGCAAAGCATCTTCTCAGATCACAAAGCCATCAAAGCTGAAATCAATAGCAGAAAAAACATAGATAGAAGTGGAACTCTTGGAAACTGAACAACGATGAAGCTCACTAAGTTAAGTTTCACTGGCAACACAAGAATAAAAAGGGGTGCACTCTGAGATCCCCACTAAAAGACCTCAGTTGATGGGCCAGTGGTTTTGGGGTTCCCCTGGGAGCATAGCCCCTTGCCCTGATGCTGCCCTTGACCATAAATCATAACGAAGGTCCACGCTTTGGACAGGAATGGATTGGACTTGGTGATGCACTTTATGGTTCTATACATCTATAGGATGTTATCCTGCTGACCTCTGGCTGGAGGAAGGAGAGTGGGTGGAGAGGAGGGAAAAAAGAGACTGTTGGGAGAACGAGACATGTATGAAGCAGAGAGGAATAGTGTGCTGTCACCGGGTAGGGAGAGCAGTGGAAGCTGCATATAGGTGGGTATGTAAATTTATACGGGAATGTACATTTTCACTCAGTTATATTAAATAAAAAATTTAAAATAAAAAAAGGAAATAGCATAAAAGAATCACCTGATTTTGTCAACTGATGTAGAAAAAGCATTTGACAAAGTCTAAAACCCGTTCATGTCAAAAATTCTCAGCAAAACACAAATAGAAGACAAATTCCTCAATACAGAAAGGGGCATCTACACAAAGCCAATTGCCCACATCATCCTTAATGGAAAAAGGCTGAAGGGACTCCCTCTGAGAATGGAAACTAGACAAGGATGTCCACTCTTACCACTTCCATCCAGCATTGCACCAGAGGTCCTGGCCCGAACAGTCAGACAAGACAGAAAAATAAAGGACATCCACATCTGCAACGGCAAAGAAGAATTAAAGACATCCCTACTTGCAGATAATATGGTCGTATAGGCAGAGAACCCTAAAGAATCTGTAAATAAACTACTGGAACTACTAGGAAAGTTCAGAAAAGTATCAGGATATAAGACAAACATAAGTAAAGCAGTAGGATTCCTTTACATCAACAAAGAGGTCATCAAAGAGGAAATCAACAAATTAATACAGTTTACTATTGACAAAAAGGAGATAAAATATCTAGGAATAAGTCAAACAAGAGAAGTAAGAGACCTATACAGAGAAAATTACAAGACCCTACTGCAAGAAACCAAAAGAGACTTACATAAGTGGAGAAATCTATCCTGCTCATGGATAGGAAGGCTTGACATTATGAAAATGTCTATTTTACCCAAAGCAACCTGCATGTACAATGCAGTACCAATAGAAATTCCAGCAACAATTTTTAATTAGATGGAGAAACAAGTCACCAACTTTTTTTGGAAAGGGAAGAAATCTTGACTAAGCAAAGAACCACTGAAGAAGGGTGGGAGGCCTCACACTACCCAACCTTGGAAACTACTACACTGCTATGGTAGTCAAAACAGCTTGGTTCTGGTACAAAAGAGATTTGTAGACCAATGGAACAGAATTGAGACCCCAGAGATGCCATAATGCTCTTATGAACAGTTGATTATTCAACAAAGGCTCTGAGATTGTAAAATGGGTTACAGTCCCTTTAACAAATGGTGTTGGCAAAATTGGATATCTATCTGCAAAAATCTGAAACAAGATTTCTATCTCACACCTTACACAAATACTAACTCAAAATGGATCAAAGATGCGAATATCAAACCTAAAACTAGAAAGATCATGCAAGAAAAAATAGGGACAACAATGAAAGTTCTAATACACAGCTTAGGCAGACTACAAAATCTTACCAGCAACGCACAAACAACAGAAGAAAAAATGGGTAAGTGGAAACTACTAAAAATTAAACACTTAGGCTCATCCAAAGAGTTTATCAAAAGAGTTAAAAGACTACCTACAAAATGGGAAAAAATATTTGGCAACTACATGTTAGGTCGATGTCTGATTTCAATAATCTACAAGTTACTGCAAAATATCAACAAGAAAAAGGTAAAGAACCCAATTAAGCAATGAGCAAAGGAAATGGACAGACACTTCACCAAAGAGAACATCCAGGCATCCAAAAGACCCATGAGGAAATGCTCACAATCATTAGCTATCAGAAAAATCCAAATCAAAACTACAATGGGATACCATTTCATCCCAGTGAGGCTGGCAATAATCCAAAAAACACAAAACAGCAAATGCTAGAGAGGCTCTGAAGAGGATGGAACCCTTTTACAGTGCTGGTGGCAATGCAAAATGATACAACTTCTTTGGAAAGTAATTTGGTGCTTCCTTAGAAAGCTAGAAATAGAAATACCATCTGATCCAGCAACCCCACTGCTCAGAATATATCCTACAGAAATAAAAGTGATCACACAAACAGATGCATACACACAAATGCATATTGTAGCACTGTTCACAATAACAAAAAGATGGAATCAACCTAGGCACCCAGTTAACAGATGAATGGATAAACAAACTATGATACATATACACAGTGGAACACTATGCGATGATAAAGAATAACAATTATTTTAGGAAGCATCACATAACCTTGTTTCAATTAGAAGACATTTTTCTGAGTGAAATCATTCAGCTGCAAAAGGACAAATATTATGTGACACCTCTGCTATAAGGACTTAAAAATGGACTTATGTACAGAAGAAAAGACTCTTTCATGGCTATAAGGATGGGGAGAGAGGAAGAGAGATATTCGTAGATTAGATAGTTGATAGGAATATGGTTAGGTAAAAGAGTGACAGCATGCATTAGAGAGCAGATCAGCTTAACTGGACTACACCATAAACTGAAAGGTTTTCTAAACTCAACCCAATATTTCAAAGGATAGAGTAGTAGGGATGAGTATCTGGGGACCATGTTTTCAGGGGACATGGAGGTCAACTGGCATAGCTAGTCTTAGCTAAGAGTCTTCTGCACTCTACACTGGTGAGTGGCAACTGGGTTCTTAAAAGCTAGCAAACTACCATCTGAGGTGCACCAAATGGTCCCAACCCATCTAGAATAGATGACAACTGAGAACATCAAAGACATGAGAAAAAAATGAGCCCAGGAGGCAAAATGACCCATATGAATGGGAGACTGTATGCGCATGAGTCCAGCAGAAGCAGGTGGTGCCTGGCCAGTACCAAAGGCAGCCAGCATGATGGAGAACACAGCATAGATTCCCTGAGGCAAAATGATAAAAAGAGATGTGCAGTTCAAGAAGTCTCTTCTAAAAGACCAGAACTGATGGTCCTACAGGCTAAAGGGTCCCCTGGGAACACAGCCCCTAGACTTCCTGCTGGCCCTGAACTGAAACCGGTACTGAGGTCAGCTCTTCGGAAAAGAATGGACTGGGCTTGGGGACACAGTGTGAGCGTATAGTGTGTGTATTTTAATGGGTTTATACGTTTACAGGAGGCTGTCCTAACGGCTTCTTTCTAGATGGGAGAGGTGAGGGTGAAGAGGAACTGGCAGTTGCCTGTTAAGAGAGTATTAAAAGTACAGAGTGAAAAGGAAGACTGTGCTGCCACAGGGTGAGGAGAGCAGACGGAGCTACAGACAGGCGGGCATGCAGAAGTGCTATGGATTGTGTATTTTCGCTTAATCATAATAATAATAAAAAAATTGCTTAGAGAAGAATAAAATGACTGGTTGAAACAAGCATTTATATTTTGTTATATGTAGAAAGAAAACAATCTGTGAGTTGTCATTGTTGGGTACTCTCAAGTCAGTTCTGACTCAAAGCAAACCTGCATCAACAGAATAAAAAGCCGCTGTGCCCTGCATCAGCCTCACAATTGTTGCTATGTTTCAGCCCATTATTGCAGCCACCCTGTCAACCCATTTCATTCCGGGTTATCTCTTTCTTGCTGATCCTCTAACTTACCCATCATGATGTCCTTTTCCAGGGACTGATCCTTCTGATAACATTTCCAAAATATGTGAAACGTAGTCTTACCATCATTGCTTCTGTGGAGCATTCTGGTTATTACTTCTGCCAAGACAGGTTTGTTAATTTTTGTGGCAGTGCATGATATATTCGGTGTTCTTCCTCAACACCCCAAATCAAAGGCATAAGTTCTTCGGTCTCCTTTATTCATCATCCAGTTTTCAAATGCACATGTTTTGTTACGTGCCATCGAGTCAATTCTGACTCATAGAGATCCTATGCACTACAGAATAAAACACTGCTCAGTCCTGCACCATGGCCACAATCATTTTTATGAAGCCCATCGTCACAGCCACTGTGTCACTCCATCTCCTTGAGTGTCTTCCTCTTTTTCACTGACCTTCCACTCTAACAAGCATGATGTCCTTCTTCAAGGACTGATCCCTCCTGACAATACCTCCAAAGTATGTGAGATACAGTCTCTCCATCTTTGCTTCCAAGGAGCACTCTGGTTTTACTGAGTTATGTTTGTTCTTTTGGCAGTCCATGGTACATTCAACAGTCTCCTCAAACACCACAGTTCAGTGTCATTAATTCTTCTTCTGTCTACCTGATTCATTGTCCAGCTTTTGCACACATATGGTGGGACTGAAAATGTCATGTATTGGTTCAGGCACACCTTAATCTTCAAGATGACATCTTTAGTTTTCAATACTTTAGAGAGGCCCTTTGTGGCAGATTTTTCCAGTGCAATCCATCTTTCAATTTCTTGACTGCTGCTTCTGTGGGCGATTTGGTGATTACACAAGAGGGAATTGAAAACAGCCTAGCTTGGGCCAGGCCCTCCTTAGTCCTCAAGATAACATCTTTGCTTTTGAATATTTTTAAGGAGGTCTTTCTCAGTGCATTTGGCCAGTGCAATGTGTTGTTTGATTTCTCTTGATGGCTTCTTCCGAGTTGTTGGTTGCAGATCCAAGTATGACCAAATCCTTGACAACTTCAACTTTTTCTCCTTTATTGCTGTATTGTTTATTGGTCCAGTTGTGAGAATTTTTGTTTTCTTAGATTTTAAGGTACAATCCATAATGAAGGCTGTGGACTCTGATCTTCGTCAATAAGTGGTTTCAGCAAGCAAGGCTGTGTCATCTGCACAATGCAGGTTGTTACTGAGTCTTCCTCCAACCATGATGCCTCACTCCTCTTTGTCTAGTGCAGCTTCTCTGCTTATTTGTTCAACGTATAAGTTTAATATATATGGTGAAAGGCTATAACCCTAATATACATCTTTCCTGACTTAAACCGTACAGTGTCCCCTTGCTCTGTTCGAAAGACTGCCTCTTCAGCTAAATCCCTCACAAGCACAATTCCCCATTCTTTGCAACCTTAGCAATAATTTATTATGGTCCACACAGTCAAATGCGTTTGGATAATAGGTAAAACATGTTTACTACGTTTACTAAAGTGTAGATAAGAGAAAAAAGAAAAACAAGTCTAATGTGAAGCCATCAGAAATATTATAATACACCAATAAACATACAGGAGGAGAGAAAAGTAGAAATCAAATAAGAAAGCTGAAGAAGCACAGAATTAAAAGAAAACATAAAGTTAAAGAAAAGCAAAGAAAATGTAGTTTTCCCCAAGAGTGTGGTTGAACTGATTAAATACTGCAAAAAAGTAAAAGAAAATAACTACTTAAAGGGCCTGCTAGATTTAACCCCATGGAGTTCATGGATAACACTGGGAAGACGCCAATGCAGTTGTGAAGAAGTCAGTCAGATGCTGTAGGTTAGTGAGTGAAGGGGAGACTAATAAATAGAAAAGAAGTATAAACAAGGGATTTGATATCTCAAGGATAAGGAAGAAAGGGTGGAAGTCTAAGGAATACGTTAGGGCAAAGAAGACTTTAGTTTGTCTATTTTTGTAAGATAAAAAAGAATGAGCAATCATCAGAGAAAGAATTTAAAAATAAATGGGAGGAAGGCAGTAAGCAAAAGTATAGCAACTGTGGTATAGAGATCTAAAATTGAATGGAAAATTTTGACATGGATAAAAGAAGAAAAACCTCTTTTTGCATTACAGGAAAAAATGAAAAGAGTACAAGTACACATCCTTTCACCTTAGTGTGTTCCAGCTATCGATAACCACCTTACCTGTGATCCACTACCAGCGACGTCCTAAAGCCGAACACACAATCCACTAACTCTGCCTCCAAAGCCTTCTGTTAAATAATCTACCCACAAAGAAAAAAAATCAACAAATAGCGTATTAAATAATACTTAAGAATATACAATAAAAAAAAAAGTGTATCTTCCACTCATGACTCTCACTTCCTCTGAGAGAGAATCATTGTTACTAGATTAGGTGATTACGAATACATCTATACACAAACATTTTAAATGGATAACATACTAATTACAATTCTCAGTACCTTACTTACTAGAGTACTTGCAGTCGGTTCCATACAAGAATGTGAATAACTATCTGAATCCTTTCATTTTGTGGATATACCATGGTCTAGTGAATCAGTCATCCACTAATGAACATTTACTTTTTTCCAGGGTTTAGTTATGACAAAAATGCTTAAAGATTATTACTGTATAAACCAGAAGCTAAGAAGTTTTCTAAACACAATCAATCACTTTGAGAGACAGAGTAACAGGTGCTGAGGTCTAGGGACCGTGGTTACAGGAGACATTTAGGCCAACTGGCATAACAAAATTTATTAAAACGTTCTGCTTTCCACTTTGGTGAGTGGTGTCTGGGTTGTAAAAGCTAACAAGCAGCCATCTAAGAAGCATCAATTGGTCTCAATCCATCTGGAGTGAAGGAGAATGAAGACTAGCAAAGACATAAGGAAAATACAATGCCAAGAGACAGAAGCAAACTCACTGCCACTGAATCAATTCCAAGTCATAGTGACCCTATGTAGATAGAGTAGAACTGCCCTGTGGAGGTTCCAGGGAGTGCCTGGGAGATTTGAACTGTTGACTTTCTGGTGAATAGCTGTAGCACTTAACCACTATGCCACCAGGGTTTCTAAGAGACAGAATGGGCCACATAAGTCAGACACTATGTCAGCATGAGACTGAAAGAACTAGATGGTGCCCGGTTACCCCCAATAACTTCCATTACTGTGAACTCAACAGAGTCCCTAAATGAGCAGGAAAATTGTGGGATGCAGAATGGAAACTCTAGTAAAGAGACCAGACTTGACATTCCAACAGACTAGAGAGTCCCTGGAAGCTCTGGACCCCAGACCCTCTGTTAACCCAGAACTGAAAACTTTCTGGAAGTCACCTTGTCAAAGACTTAAGTAGTATGCAAGACATAAATTGAGACTGGTAAAGAGTGTGCTTCTTGGCTTAAGTAGATAACTGGGCATCTTCTTTCCTGAGGCAAGATGAGAAGACAGAGGTGGATGGGAGCTGGATAAACGGACATGGGAAATATCAGGTGGAAAGGAAGAGTACGCTGTCACAGTGTGAGGAGAGGAGCTAGCGTCACGTGGGAAAGTATGTGTGAGTCTTTATATGACAGACTGACTCAAATTGTAAACATTCACTTAAAACACAATGAAAGAACAAATACTAAAAAAAAATTTTTTAAAGTGTTACTGTACATAAAATGTATAACATATAAAAAAATTCTGAAGGCTATTGCTGAGAAGCGAAAATGCTGAGATATAGAGTGTACATATTTTAAATTATGGTCAGTGCAGCCACACGTTTCTCTCCACAGAGGTTTCTGTGTTGTCTTCTCTTCATTGCTGCTGTTTTCTGCCTTTGCCCTAGACCTAGCTTTTCATGCTGTGTGATTTGCTGGTCTAGTTCTTCAAACAGGAACTCTTAAATGATTACTGAAGCATTGTTTTACTGCTCTATTATGGTGATATATTTCTGCGTCAATTGAGAGAAAATGGTACATATCTTTCAATTTAAAACACCATTCTCCCCTAAGGTGCCTGAATGTCTGCCCTTTGAACCTGTATTTATACCCTCAAGAACTGGAAGCCAAATACCATAAGAAAAATAAAGACCTGGGGAGTTACCTACTCCCAAGCTATCCACAAGCAACCTAGCTGCTCTCTCTTTTGCCACAGGAAGACATACGATAGATAGAGGATTCTTTAGACCCTCTAGATACATTACAAAGTCAAGCTACTATTCTTCAATCTCTCCTCACTCCTTAAAAAATCACACATTTTGTGGAGAATTTTTATAATGAAATTGATCATGATGGACTCCTTATTTTGGCACCTTTTTTTTTTTAACCTCTGAAGTACACACTGTAATTTTCTTTGGCCCATAAGAGCTCTTTGACCCTTAACACAGATTTTGCCATGCATTCTATATGCAAAGAAAAAAAAAGAAGTCTGCACAGAAACAAGCTGTACACACAGGACTTCTAGATTGTGTTCAGATGCCAAATAGTCATGGTGGCCCCAGGGATATTCTACTGCTTGGTTTCTCACATGTGTAAAAGGCTGAGTTCCATTTTCAATGAGTACAGTTAGAAATGAAATGTGGTTTTAAATAAAAGCTCACCCAATGGGAATACCAGGCCATTAATCAACCTTAAATTCTGACAATACTGATGGAAAGTAGAGAACTTCTGTCTTGATTTTGTGTGACTCTGAAATGTCAGCAGTACTTTCAAGAGAAATTATGAAATTCTCAAAAGAGTCTGACAATCCAGTTAATTTGAAATCTTCTTCTCCTTAAAGCCAATTGTATAACTTACAATGCATTTGACAAAAAGAGAAAAAGTTAAATTGTGGCATTAAGTAACAAAGAATCTCAACACAAACAGATGTTAAGTTTTCAAAAATTCTGGCCTGATCATGCCACTTACTTGCATGCAGTCTTTAAATATTTCCTTCCCACCCTAGGACCAAGTTCCACCTCTTCAGCTTATGTAGATACTTCCTTCACTTCTAAGCTCATCTCCCTTCAGGAGCCCCAAGTCACCCTACACTCAGTCATACATTAGAACAGTTCTGTAGGCTGCTTCTTCTCCTGTTACTTCATCCTCCACCACCTTCCAGCCCTCTATGTCGAAATTTCATCTTTTCAGTCAAGACTCAGCAAGTATAGGGGATGGTTGTTTTTTAATTGATAGAGAAAAAATGTCTTATTCAGATTTTAAATTCCAATGCTTTGATTGCTGGTGGGGAGATATAGATATATAGATATACACAATTATTATTATTATTATTATTATAATGGAATGAAAATGTACATTCCCATATAAATTTGCATATCCACCTGTATGCAGCTCCCACTGCTCTCTCTGCCTGGTGACAGCGCATTCTTCCTCTCTGCTCTATACATGTGTTATCCTCCCAGCAGTCTCCTATCCACTCCTGTTCACCCACTCCTCTTCCTCCAGTAAGAGGTCAGCTGGACAACATACTATAGATGCATAGAACCATAAAGGGCACACGTGATATGGTCACTCTGTTTCGCCACATCCAATCCATTCCTGTCCAAAGAGTTGACATCCATTATGATTTATGGACAGGGGCAACATCAGGGCCAGGGGCCATGCTCCCAGGGGAACTCCAACGGCCCTGGACCATCAATTGTGATCTTTCAATGGAGATTTCTGGGTGCACTCTTTTTATTCTTCTGTTGCCAGTGAGACTCAACTTTGTGAGCTCCATCACAGCTATCACTGGTGGTGGCTGGACACTATCTGGTTCTTCCAGTCACAAGTCAATGTAGTCATCCACTCATGTGGGTCTCTCTGTCTTCTGGGTTCTCTTTCCTCCATATCATTTCTTCCATGTCCTTGGTGATCATCCATTCCTGCTAAATTGGGACCATTTGCTGTACCCTCTGATGGCAGCTTGGCAGCTTTTAACACCCCAGATGCCACCACTCACCAATGTGGGGTGCAGAGGGCTCTCTTAGCAAAATGCTAGCTGTGCCTATTGGCCTCGATTTCCCCTGAGAGCATGGTCCCCGGCCCCCCTTCCCAGCTACTCTGTCCTTGTAATATTGGATTAAGGTGGGAAGTGTATTCAAGTTATGTTGAAGTCCAGTTAACAGTGATCTTCTTTCTAATGTGTGCTGTCACAGATTTCACCCAACCAAGTTTCTATCAACTATCTAATCCAACCCCCCTACCCTCCCTTACTTCCCACCCTTGCAGCCATCAAAGAATCTTTTCTTCTATACATCAGTCTGTTTATAAGTTCTTATCATAGGGGTCTCATACAATATTTGTCCTTTGGTTGCTCAACGTAATGTCCTCCAGTTGAAACCAGGTTATGAGACATTTCCTAAAATCATCATTGTTCTTCATCATTGCATAGTGTTCCATTGAGTATGTATACCACAGTCTGCCTATACACTCCTCTGTTGTTGGGCATCTGGGTTGATGCTGTCTTTTTGGTATTGTGGACTGTGCTGTGATAAACATTCGTGTGCACGTATCAATTGGTGTGAATGGCCTTGATTCCGTAGGATATATTCCAAGCAACAGAATTTGGTGGGGATATTTTTAACACTTAAGTTACAGTTCTTTTGTCAGTTGACCATACAAGTCTTCTGCCAATTTGTGTGTGAAAAAACTACATTTTTTAAATAGAATAAAGTGCTTAATAGTGTGACTGATATTTTAAGTTGGATCCTTCAAAGCCCACTCTAGTTCCCATCTTACTTCTCTATGAAAGAAACTAGGAAACTAAAATTCATCTTCTCTGATTCCCTCGTGGTTGGGATGGCCATGTGACGCAGATCAAGTCAGTGAGGAGTAAGCAGATGCCTCTTCATGCTGTATCTTCTGCTTCTTTCTTCCTGGGTGTACGATGTGTGGGGATGCAACACCTGCTACTGAAGATAGCAGAGCAGCAAAGTAGATGAAGGGTGGTCTCTTAATGGCATCACTGAATCACAGTGCCAGAGTCAGACCACTTGACATTGGGTAGCATGCGACATTTGTTGCATGAAACAAGCCTTATTTGGCCACTGGAATTTCCTTTATTCTCAAATGAAAGAAAACCTTAACAAAAAGAATAGACATTCGTGTTTTAAAAGTCATATTGTTGCTGGGTGCTGAGTCTGACACCGTAGACCCACTGAAGTTCTTGCCCCTCACAGATCAAGAGTGAACCGGTAAGACACGTAGAATCTTACCATACAACTAAGGTTTATTAGAGAAACTTGCAAGTGGAGACAGAGAAAGCCTAGGCAGCGTTTGCCTGTATCTCCCTAAACAAAGAACTTGTCAGAGCTTTTAAAGACTTAGCGGTAGGGAAGGGGATCATGACTACTCATTACAAGGCAGCAAAAAGTGGGACTAGGGTACCAAGGTGCACGTGCAAGCAGACTTCAAGATGACATCTGCAACAGGGGCTTCTAGGACTGGTAGAAGTAGATAATATGGGGTGTCCCACCTGTGCAGTTTCCTGCTCCCTTGGTTTGATTGCCTAGGCCCAGTTATAGCTCTCTGGTGCCCCAGCTGGAAGGTCATATAGTGGTCAAGGTTGGATTTTCTGCACATGTCCCTGGAGCTGGTTTCATCTAGTTCCTTCTGTAAAACAACTCTGAGGAAGTTTATAGAGTCGTTTGAGCGACGTATCTCAGTGTGCCAGGATGTGGTTAATCATTGGGTCTTTTTATCCTCTACCCCCTGTTTGTAATTTCAGTCACACTGTTTACTGGAAAAGTATTCACAGAGGCCTCTAGGCTCCCTCTCTCAATACTGACAGGATGTATTTTCACAATTTGCAAAACAAGCATTTTTGCAAAGCCTGTTTGGGAAATCTTTTTTCGTTGCAATGTTGATTATAACTAATCTTTTCCTTTGGTAATTACTAACATCACCTTTAATAGAAAATATTCTTCCTTTCAAAGTTCTACTTTGTGCTTTTCACATTCAGTCCTTTAATATACCTATAATTTTTTTGATAAATAATCTGCAACTCCCTAAAGTGTCTATACTTTAGGGAGCTTGTGAACTCTCTTAAATGGCAAGTAAAACATTGTAGAGTAGACATGTGTATGGGAAGATGGTACAGGTTTCATCAGATTCTCAATGAGCTCTGTTGATAAAATGCATTAAGGATACTATCTGATTGAAATTTTAATTGTTCCTTTGTATTAAAAATATTAGCATACTCAAACCAATAAAATACAAATAATGTATTTCAATAAATTTTCAGTAGGCAACTTTCTGATTTCAGACAGGAACCAAATCTGTGCCAGCATCCTATTTTAAGGAATCATCTGCTGAAAATACTTATTCTAGGTCTAGTATGCTTTCTTACTTTTAATCATAATTCTTCTGATTTTTTTCAAAACAAAAAGCATTTTATTTCACCAAAGTCTGCCACACTCAGCAATAATTTTTAAACTTCATGCAGAATTTTCCTCAGGGCAACTTTCATCTCTTTGTTCCGGAGGCTATAGATTAGAGGGTTTAAAAGTGGAGTAGCAATTGAGTAGAACATGGTCACAAACTTCTGCATCCCAGGCTGGTTGGCTGCCCCCGGGGTTACATACATCACAATGAATGAGCCGTAAAATAGAGACACCACAACCAGGTGAGAAGCGCAAGTAGAAAAGGCTTTCTTCCTGTTTGCACCTTTGGGAAACTGAAGCACAGCTCTAAGGACCAGAGCATATGACACTAGGATGAAGAATAAAGTGGTGAACAGGATCACAGCACTGAAAATGCTACAAGCCAAAGTTGTTTTGGGAACAGGAACACATGATATGACCAGCATTGCCCCCGGATCACAGAGGTAGTGATCAATGACATTTGAACCACAAAACAGAACTTGGGAGATAAGAGTGGCAGGTGTCAGTAACCAGAGGAAACCACCTACCCAGCAGGCAGAAACAAGACTTCCATAGCCTTCCCTGGTCATTATGATGGAATAGCATAGCAGACAACAGATGGCAACGTACCTATCAAATGCCATGAGGCTCAGGAAAAGTAGCTCTGTGGCACAAAGAGAGAGGAAGATGTAGAACTGGAGGATGCAGCCATTATAGGAGATGGTCTTGGTCTTGGAGACAGAGTTGAACAACATGTTGGGCACATTGGAAGTGATATAGCAGATCTCCAGGAAAGAGAAGTTAGCCAATAAGATATACATAGGAGTATGGACTTTCTGGTCCCACCACACTGCACAGATAATAGCCCCATTGCCCAGCAGGGTCAAGATATAGATGATGGAAAACAAAATAAAAAGAAGAATTTTTATTTCTTGGCTACACAGAAAGCCCAGGAGAACAAATTCATGAACAGAGGCAGTGACATTATATGCATAAGAAATAGGCATTTCTCTCTGAAGTATAATGAGCACTGACACAATCAGTACTATATACTGAGTCACTTATTTTATTCAGCTCTCTACTTAGCTTCAATTTCTTACTGGATATAGGTAGTATAAGTAGAATATGAAATCATATACTAATGTTTAGTCACTGTAGAGAGCTTTTATCAAAATAACACAGTTGGAAGATGAAGAGGAAAACATTATAGGACATTTTTGTTTAAATATTACCCTTTCAGTCTGTAAGAAAAGAAAAAAAAGAAAAATGAATCATTTTGCACCTTCAATGACCACTTTTATTTAACTTAATTGTAGTTAATGAGCTTCAGGAAGGTATTTACGCCCTTGAGCTAGGCTTGAGTTATTTGTTACATACATCCTTATTTTGGAAACCTGGTGGCATATGGCTGCTAACCAGGACCTGGCCCAAATCCTCCAGACGCTGCTTGGAAACTCTTTGGGGCAGTTCTACTCTGTTTATAAGGTCGCTATTAATCAGAAGCGGCTGACTCAAGAGCGGTGGGTGGGTGGTTGTATAGTGCTTATAAGCCTGGCTGCTTAGCAGAAGGCTGGCAATTCAAATCCAACAGTCTCTATCAGAGTCGTTCTACTCTGCTCAATAGGGTCGCTGTGAGTCAGAACCAGCTCAAGGGTATCTAATAGTAACAACAACACCTTTATTTCGGACAACATCACAAAATCTTCAGCACTGCATGCATTTGATGTAATATCTCAATTGGTATTCTGTCAATTCCTAAAGCATTGTTTTAGGGATGCTTTATGTGCAGCTTGGACTTCTTCCTTCAGTACTATTGATTCTTGATGATATACTACTTCTTGAAATGGATGGAGATCAGCCAATTCTTTCTGATACAGTGACTTTATATATTCTTTCCATCTTATTTTGATGCTTCCTGCATAGCTCACTGTCTTGCCCAGGTTGTTATTATTATTGTTAGATGCCATCAGGTGGGTTCCAAGTCAAAGCGACCCTATGTACAAGAAAACAGAACACTGCCTCAGTCCTGCGCTATCCTCACAATCGTTGTTACGCCTGAGCCCGTCGTTATAGCCACTGTGTGACTCCATCTCCCTGAGTGTCTTCCTTCTTTTCCTTGACACTCTATTCGGTCAAGCATGCTGTTCTTCTCCTGGGACTACTCCTTCCTGATAACATGTCCAAAGTATCTGAGATGTAGTCTCGCCACCCTTGCCCCTAAGGAGTATTCTGGTTGTGCTTCTTCCAAGGCAGATTTCTGCATTCTTTTGGCAGTCCATGGTGTATTTAATAGTCTTCACTAACACCTCAGTTTAAAGGCATTAATTCTTCTTTGCTCTTCCTTATTCATCATCAAATTTTTGCATGCATACGAGGCAACTGAAAACACCACGGCTTGGGTCAGCTGTACCTTAGCGCTTAAGGTGATGTGTCTGCTTTTCGACATTTCAAAAAGGTCTTTTGTGGCAGATTTGCAAAATGCAATGTGTCGTCTGATTTCTTAACTACTGCTTCCATGGGTGTTAGTTATGGATACAAAATGAAATCTTCAACAAGTTCAATCTTTTCTGTGTTTATCATGCCATTGTATATTGGTTCAGTTGTGATGATTTTTGTTTTCTTTATGCAGACATGTGATTAATACCGAAGGCTATGGTCTTTGATCTTCATCAATAAGTGCTTCAAGTCCTCCTCACTATTTCATCTGAAACTGTGCCTGCAGAATCCTTCAAAACTGTAAATCCAGGCTTAATTTTTTCTTCACTTCCTTTGGCTTGAGAAATGTCAAGCATGTTCTTTCATTTGGGTTTTCTGACTCCTACTCTGTGCACATTTCATTATAATACTTTGCTTTGTCTTCTTGAGCTGTCCTTTGAAATCTTCTGTTCAGGTTTTTTTTTTTTTTTAACTGCAACATTTCTGTCATTTACTTTAGCTACTCTACATTAAAGGATAAACTTTAAGAGCTTTTTCTGACATCCATTTGATATTTTCTTTCCTGTATTTTTAATGACCGTATCCTTGATGTTTATCCCACAGCTCTTATCTTCGGTGGATGGTGTCCAATGAAGCAAATTCACTCTTTAGATGGTCTCTAAATCCAGATAGGATATACTCAAGGTTGTATTTTGGCTCTCATGGACTTGTATTAATTTTCTTCAGCTTTGACTTGAACTTGCATATGAGCAATACATTAACTCCCATCTAAATTAGAATGTACCTTTTACTTGAGAAATACTTGTGTCAATTTGTGCTAATTTAAATTCAAATTATCCTCTGTGAAGTCTTCTCACTCACATTTGCTATAACTTTTAAGCCCTATTTTCCAAATTTGTGGTTTATTCTTTTTTCAATGAGTTGGATTCAACTCGACGGCACTTGGCTTTGGCTCACATATTTTACCTTTTCAGTTAGAAGAGATTGTTTTACCCATCCTTTCTCCTTTCCTAAGTATTTTACAGTATTTTCTCTCAATTTCCATTTTAAAATATAGACTTCAGTGAACATACAAAGAGTTTGGCATCTTAAAATGTTCTCTAAACAGAAAGTCAAAGTGTGTTTTTAAGAAAGAAGGAATAAAATTCAGAGAGCTACAATGAAATCCTTGCTGTGTTAAATAGCAAGTGACTCCCTATCTCTGTGCTTCAATGTCCTCGTCTATATAATCAGGGTACAAATAACTAGTTCATGGAGTTAACGAAGCGTTAAATATGATCATGTTTGCAAAGTACCTAGCATCATACCCAGCATAGAGTTTTTAGTGAGTGTCAGCTGGTTTTAATAACATTCCAAAAACCAAACCCACTGCTATCAAGTCTATTCTGATTCATAGTGACCCTACAGGACAAAGTATAACTGTTCCATAGAGTTTCAAAGGAATGCCTGGTGAATTTGAACTGTCAGCCTTCTGGTTAGTAGACGTAACACTTAACCACTATACCACAAGAGTTTCATAGATCACCATAAGCAAAATATGAAAGCATTTATTGGAACCTAAAGAAGAACATCCAGCTGCCAGACATACACCTAAATCTCTGTGACCCTTCTTATAAACAATACAGATTTTATATTCTTTAACAGTGTTCTTATATTAAGTACTTTGCCATGAGACCAGAAATGGGTGATATCTAGCAACCATTACTGAATATTTTGTTCAGAGGTTCAGTAGATGAATTCTGACTGAAAGGAGGAAAATCAAGAGCAGAATTTCAAATTCTCACAGACTGCAGACTTTCTGGAACTGTGGAAGCTGTATGAACCACTTAAACTATTGCCCTGACATAATCTGATAATCTCTAAAATTTAAACCAAAAATATTCCCAGAAATCATCTTAAAACCAAAGTTTAGCTTAGCTTAGCTAGTAAAAAAAAAAAAAAATGTCTACTCCAAAGACTACATTTACTAGTCAGACAGAAACTGGAGGAACCTTGAGAATATGGCTCTTGGATAGCCCTGCATCTCAGCATGAAATCACTCCTGCCGTTCACCTTTCATCAAAAGATCAGACAGGCCCATAAAACAAAGTGATTAAAGAGGCAAACAAGTTCAGAGGCAAGGCTAAAATGTAGGAAGGGACAGGAAAGCTTGTAATGGGAGACCCATGATCAAGAAGAGAGAGTGATGCCATGTTGTGGGGTTGCTAACCGATGCTATAAAACAACAAGTGTACTAACTGTTCAATAAGAAGTTAGTTTGTTCACTCAAACTTCATCCAAAATACAATTTAAAAAAAAAGAAATAGAGAAAAGTCTGCCCTAAGCCTTATGCTCTTTGAAGAGCTATGTATACGGGCTCAAATAGACAGCAGCAACTCAAAGATTAGACAGGAAACCTAGAGGCAATGAGTTTATGTTAGTGATAGAGGAACAACTCAGAAAAGGAAGACGAGGACGGTTGCACAACTCAAAGAATGTATTTGGTGTCATTGATTGCACATGCAGAAACTGTTGAACTGGGGTGTGTTTGGCTGTGTATATTCTCGACAACGAAATAGTAATAAATATTTTTTAATTGCTTACTTATAGTTGGAAAATGTTTCAGAATTGCATGGTGTAGAGCTGGCTTGGCAGATCTCAAAGAATTTTTTCCCAATAAAAATATTACAGTTAAATTCCCAAATAGACTGCAGAAACCTAACTTGATAGCTAAAATTATTTCAGCTATTCCCTACTCTTTGACTCAAACCCACTTTGATATTAGGAGAACTGCCAACTAAGTTCACAAACTCATCCTAGAAAAAGTGCTGCATACCTCATTGGTGAATAGCACTACAGTCACCTTTGAAGTACTCTCCTTGGGAAGCTATGCACAGATGCCTGAGCCTAGTCCACCCTCCAACAATTTTGGAACTCTTTTTCTGGAATGGCCATCAGAGCTGTCTTCATATTACCCTTGATGTCCTGAATGTCATCAAAATGTCTTTCAATATTTCCTTTAACTTTAGGTGAAGAAAAAAGTCATTAGGGGCCAGATCAAGTGAGTAGGAAGGGTGTTCCAATACAGTTGTTTGCTAGCTAAAAACTCCCTCACAGACAACTATACAATTAAGTCTGCAAGCATGCCACTGTGCTTCCTTGCCACCATGTGCACAGCCATTCCAGAAAGGATGCCAAAACTGCTTCAAAGGATAGACTAGGCACTGGCATTGGTGCACAGCTTCCCATGGGGAATACTTTGAAAGTGACGTAGTAATATTCAGTAATGAGGTATGTAGCACCTAGATCAAGTTCTCAGTCTCAATTGTCAGACCTTCATATTATATGCAGCCTTCCTCTTTCACTCTCAACTGGTTTGCTTCTACTCTTTGTTTAGTCCCCTCCATGCAGTGTTTCCACTACAGATTTGGTTAAATATACATTTGCGGATTTCTCAAATTTAACCATTATTAGACAAAATAGTACTGTGCAAAATACTTCTTTTTAGTTAAAAATAGGACACTGGTCTCATATATCTTACATATGTTAAAGCTGGGAAGATGGAGATGAGGTTATGCCCCTTTAGTCTGGGTTTAAAAGTTTGACATGAACCACTGGGATGTCAGGATGTAGAAATATTTGATAGTTTCCCATGTTGCTGTGATTCGAACCCAGTTGTACTTGATTCCAAAGTCCAAAATCCTGCCCTTTCCCAACCTAGGAAGAATGGGGGCTAACCTTAGCATCCTTTTTAGCATATACCTGGATAAATACACTTTCAGCAAAGTTGACTATAAAGAAGACATGGTACTACATAATGCAAAGTCCTCATCACTGAGGTGGTTATGACCCAGATGTAGTTACAAGTAAAGACAGTAATGTGAACTGGGACGGTAGCAAGTGATTTGGAGCCCTGGCGGCACCGTGCTTAACTATGTGGCTGCTAATCAAAAGGTCAGGAGTTTGAATCCTAGGATGCAGTTCTAGTCTGGCCTATAGGGTCACTATTGGTTTGGTTTGGTGGTGCAGTGGTTAAGCTGCTAACCAAGAGGCAAACTGTTCAAACTCACCAGCCATTCAGCAGTATAAAAGTCCTAGAGATCTGAACAGCTCCTCTAAAGACCGCCTTCCAGGAAACCATATGGGGCAGTTCTACTCTGTCACAGAAGGTTGCTATGATTCTGAGTCAACTCTACCACGCACAACAACATAGGAGGGAAACCTTGACACAAAAGATCGTCACATGGAAGCTGATAACAAAAGAGATGTTAAAATCAGAAGATCTGTCAATGAGTACTGAGTTTTTCATAATACGAAATACTAAAACTGATGCATAAATTTCAAGGAGAGTAAGAACTGACATTTGAGATATTGTGGAACATTTTGACAAGATGGATCCTGATTCATCAGGAATTTTTAAAAGTATAAATGTTTATCTCGTTATAATTTTATCAAAGACCAAAGTCACAGAGCATGTCCCTAACTGGCCACCTTAAACAGATGATACACCACGTAGAGTAAAACACTCAAAACATTAAATGACTTCTTCAAGACATCTACGCATTTATTAGGTATATATACATTAGCCATCTATTACATGGAAGATAATCTAAACTGAAAACTTTACTCGCACTCACCCTAGTGAAATAGGCTCAAAATCCTGCAGAACAGAATACATTTGTAGCATGCAATTACCTCTGGCTCTGAGGACATTATTATTTAAGAAAAAATATATTTCCTTTATGATAATTATACCTTTCCCTTTACTGCTTTTTTTTTCCTCCTGGGGAGCCACATAATAAACACATTGGTACAAATCCTGATTGCTCTCTAGGGCAGATAGATTTTTGTGTGTGTTTTTTAGTAATAATTCCTGAGAGGAAGGCAAATAGGATGCATCGCCTCCTGACTTCCTAGAAGTGTATGTCTGTGTATTGAGGAATATTCTGACCCTAGGAATTTTCACTCTATCCATTATAGAAATTTCTTTGAGGACCACTGCTCTACAGAGAATACGTACAATTTAGTCAGTCCAATTTCCCTCTTAAAACACAAATTTCAAAGTAACTACTTTTTATTGTTATCACAGCAGAAAAGTTATAAAGATATGGACAATGGAAAGTTCACTATATAGGACAACCCACAGCCAGCCAATTTGGATGTAACTAAGAGAGCTAGAAAAATCGGGGGGTGGTGAACCATGCAAAGAGAGAAAAGGAAGACTAAAAACCTTGTAAGACAGCTGTATAAGGGTTCTTTAAAAGTAATCTGAAAGCAGATGAGGGTTGACTTTCCACATCAGTGGAAAAGATAAACAACTGAATGTGGATTTCAGTTAACCTTTGGAAGAATCTGAAGCCAAAGCAACAATACTACCCACTGGGTCCCACTGCCTCTACAAGGAAGTGCCCCTGACCCCCAAGTGGATCCTGCCAATCTCTAGGGTATAGTGGTGGGGCCAAAGTAACCTGTAGATCAAGACCCTGCAAGGGAACCAGAGACCCCATGTAGAGATCATGATACATTCGTTGTCTCAGTCAGCTAGGGCTGCTGTAACAGAAATACCACAGAGTGGATGGCTTTAACAAAGGAAGGTTTATTCTTACACAGTCTGGTAGGTTGCAAGTCCATATTCAGGGTGTCCGCTCCAGGGGAAGACTTTCCCCTTGTCGGCTCAGGAGGAAAGTCCGGTATTGCATCAGTCTTTGTCCAGGGAGCATCTTGGTGCAGGAACCTCAGGTCTGAAGGACTCACTCTTCTCCCAGTGCTACTTTTTTTGGAAAATCTGAATGGTTCAAGCACCCCACTTAGCAGCTAATGGATACAATGGAAAGTCCATCCATGTACATCAGGTCCTCCTGATCCGACAACTAGGGTATACTCTCCCTAAATCATGTCAAGTTTGTTTCCACAATATCAGAATATATTCTAAGTGCGGGTGTCCTCATGGGACTGACTTTCACCATGTGCTTTCGAGAATTACAACTACAAGTTAGAGTGATGAAAGCAGTCTTGAGGGGGAATGTGGCATGAGAACAAGTGACCCTGCTCCCCCCACAAATAATGGCAGATATCAAACAATATAAGTTTCCCAGAGGACATAAGGAAATCAGTGAAGCCATTTTGGAATTGAGAAGAGCAGGCACACTCTAGGAAGCTCAGAGTGCTTTTAACAACTCTGTGTGGACTGTTAAGAAACTTGGTAGATCTTTTTGCCCCTCACAGGGGTGGGTAGGGACTTTATATAATCTACCTGCCAGTTTTTCATTGGTTGTGTTCTCTTACATATCATCCCAGGGTCATGGGAGAGACCCAAGAAGGGTGTTGGCATAAGCACTTGAAGCAATTTTGTACAGCAACCACTTTGGCTGTTTTCCAACCAGCATGGGCACTATGGTGCCTACTCTTCTGGCAAATCTGGTGGGCTGCTTTGCCTTTGAGATGAACTATTCTAATTTGTGCCGCAGTGTTTTATATTTCCTGGCAGAGAAAGAAGTGATGACCAGATGACCCTTAAGAATTTTGCTGATGTTCCCTGCTCCTGCACCTTTTGAGGCTTCATGGTCCATCCTCTCCCCTGCAGGTGGATGATCAGATAGTCTAGACATTCCTGTAATGGGGAAACGTCTTCAGCAGTTAACACGATATTATCAATTTAATGAAACCAACAGATAGTATCAAGGAAGGGGAGAGTGTGATCCCTAGAAACCATACCATGGCAAATGGTGAGACTGTGTAGACACACTTGAGAGAGTTCATAGCTGTTCCACCTAGGTAAAGACAAACTGGTCTTGAGTGTACAGGGCTAGAGGGATGCTACAGAATGCATTAAACAGGCCTAACACAGCCTGATGTGTGCACAGGTCTCTACAAAGCACCTCCAACAAGGAAGTTACATTTGCAACCATAAATGTATAGAAGGAATAATCTTGTTAAGTTCTTTGTAGTCCACAGTGATATGCTAAGACACTTCAGGTTTCTTGACAGCCCACACAGAGCTGTTAACATCACTCTGAACTTGCTAGAGCATGCCTGCTCTTCTCAGTTCCAGAATGGTTTCACTGATTTCTTTATGCCCTCTGGGAAACATGTATTGTCCGATACCTACCATTATTTGTGGTGGAAGCACAGTCCCATGCCACATTACCCTGACTGCTTTTATCACTCTAACTTGCAGCAGCAATTCTCAGAAAAACATGATGAAAGTCAGTCCTGCGAGGACACTGACCCCTAGAATGTATTCTGGTATTGTGGAAATGAACTTGACATGGTTCAGGGGAGTATACCATAGTTGTAGGATCAGGAGGACCTGATGTACTCTCACTTGTGTCTGTGCTGTTACCAGTTTGACACATGTTCCCATGTAAACAAGTTAATCAGGCTGCTGTAATAAAAAGATTACAAAAACTGAGTGTTTTGTACCTCAGAACACCTCAAAGGATTGAGAGTGACCAGGGTACACATTTTACATGTCGTGATGCACAAATAGGGAGCCAAGAACAAGTTACATGGGCATTACTACTTACTATATAATCCCCAGACCATGGGCCTGGAGGAAAGGAAGAACAGCGTCCTAAGGCAACAACCCTTTTTTATCAACCCTTTGAGGCTGATCAGTTTAGCTTCCACTGGTCATCGAGTTGGATCCAACTCGACAGCACTTGGCTGGCTGGCTGGGGCTCTGTTCATTTGCCATATGCTGAACTAGGAGTCTTGAGTTACCTTTCAGCAATACAAGTGACATCATAGGTTCTGGAAGTGTATTCAACAAGACTGTTACCCAAACAAAACACCATAGCGTTCTGGATCCCTCAGGACCAAACACTGGCAAGTAGGACATTCTATTGATATCTGTCACTGCTCACATCACCTGGGTATGTTGGTCACTTCGGCTCTGGAGGTGGAGGAAGCGATTGGCCTAATCTGAGAGCCCCCATCCTGCTACATGGAGGGCCTAAAAGTTATACTTTACGTGGAAATGAACAATGACTATATTACAAGGGATAGAAGTAGGTCTCCTTTTCTCAGATAGAGCAGAACTGGTGACTTTACTCACAACCCCTCAGGTGACCACTCCAGGGAAGCGCATAAGGTATACTCAGCCAGGGAAAATGTTTAAAGCCATCACTATTCTCACTACCCAAAGGGAAGCCACTAGTTTGATACTAATTGAAAGAGAAGATTTACCTCACTGGGTAGCTACTAAACAACCTCTCTTTCAGACCATGGTAATGGCCTACTGTGCGTTCTTCCCTCAGAGTTACCGATGTATTTCTAGAGTGGTTTCACAGCTTTGTTGTAGTCCACAACAAAAATAACTTTGGGGCCTATGGTCAACTCCCCTTCTCAAGAACCGAAGACATGCCTTGAATTGTGGAACCCCTGACTAGACCTGACTAGGCAGCTGTGGGAGACATGGGCAGGGATATTAGAGCCTCTTTAAATGGGATGTAACGCATACAAGCCTTGGATATACCAGATGGCTGGTCTGCTGTGGCTCCCCAGTTTTCCTCTTCTCTCTCTGAGGTTTTTGGTTGGGTTGGTCTTTTCTTGGGTATAGGGTTTTTCTGCTGTGTTTGTCCATACTGCCAGTATAGTCTATGCCTCCAACAACAGAGCACTATCTGTTTCTCCCTATAAAGGTATAAAGCCTTGACTCAGAGCTCTCAAGGACCTTGTGGAAGCCAGGAACATGCCAGGTTGTAAGAACCAACCTCAAGGCTTAGACCGAAAAAGAAACAGGCTTTTGAAGGCTATGCATCACCACACTCATGCTTTCCACTAGTTCACTACCATTTGCTAAATTATTCTAACTTAATTATTGCTGAGGTGGCCTCATATAAGTCTAGAATCACCCCTAATGTGTATCTGCTGTTGTTCACTACCACCAAACCTCTGTTGTTCACCACCACTAAACCTCTGCCCTCTCACTGTGGGACATGGAGATCTGCTTGGTCCAACTGCTCATAAGTCTCCTTTATAAATTCCTTTGCTGCCTCCTGGCATTGCCTTCCTCATTACTTGTTCTCTAGCTTTCTAGAGGCAAGTTTCATGTTACAAGTCCATGCTAGGACAGTTATTGTAAATACAAACACACATGGGACTCCCTGTTGACACTTCCCTCTACACTGATTCTCAACTGATTCAGAATTGGGGATGGCATCTGGGCACTGCTGTTTTTAAAAATCTCTCCAGGACACTCAAATACACAGAATTGGAAATCACCACATTTAAATTTAGAAATTTCAAGTCTCTGCAATAACACAGAATTAGGTCACACCATTTCTTTTCAAAAGACGCTTTGCTGGAAATTAGCCAAAACTGATTAAATATTACACAGCAACAAGACACATTGTATTCCAGCTATCCCATAGTATGGAACCCTGGTGGTACAGTGCTTAAGAGCTTTGACTGCTAGAAAGATGGGCAGTTTGAATCCATAAACCACATGGAGCAGTTGCAGTCCCTCCTATAGCATCACTATGAGTCAGAATCAGCTCATAGGAAATGGGTTTGAGTTTGGTTTATACCATAGTACGGTGGGAATTTAATGAGATAATACACACAAAGCACATAGTAAGTGTTCAAAAAATTGTAGATGTTTCATATCTTTAATGCTGATTCAAAAAATTCAACAGTAACATTAGAACATCGTGACTCATTGGGTATGCGCAGGATTTTGAGGGGATTTTGGACTTTCCAAGAGACTCGTAATTCAGTCATGAAAGGAAAAATGGTCTTACCACTAAAAAGATCAGACTCTTTAAAGAGAAATTTGGCTTTCTGTCCTTTTATTCCTGGAAACTCAGAATTAATTTAACATATTCTGCTCCACTGATAGAACTACTCACAACATCACTGCCAGGGTAGAATATAGACCAAGCAGCAATGACAGGAGGATTATGAGTTTACACATTCTCTGTACCCAAACCCTCCACCATCAAGTCTATTCTGACTCATAAAAACCCTGTAGGGATCCCTAGAATTCAAAGTTAGATTATAACTATCCCCATCCTCTCCCCATTTTCTTTACACTTTCACTGTCCTCTGGCATAGCACTTACTATCAATATCAGAGTAGAAGCACAGGGGTGACATGGGAGAGGAAGCTTTTTACCCCAAAAAAGGAAGTAGCCTTTCCCAAACTGTTGAGTAAGACAACAGAAAAAAAAAAATACAACTCTAGGGTCAATTCTGATATTAACAAATAAGAGTTCAAAACTTACAGACTCAAAAAAGAAAAAAAATGTGTGAAATTGAACGTGAGAGAATGAGAGAACAGGAGGAACAACATAAACCTAGTGTTCCAACTAAGCTGGTGTTACTGGTGATTGTAGTATCACAAAATCAATCTTTCAGTAGAACCAAAATAAACATCTGTTCTAACAATAGCATGAGAACATGTGGATCGTCACTGGAAAAACTGAGTCTCAAGAGACAATGGGCTCCTGAGAGAAGGGAACTCTGGGGAGATGACTGACAATCTTCCTGCATAAAGTTTCACTTTTAGAATCCATAGGAGACTATATCCCTTACGTTGCATAAGACATGGATTTCAGAGCAACATAGGTGAGTCTCTGTCACATAGCGAATACGCAACTTTCCCTACAAAGCAATACTGTGTGTTCAGCAACGTAAGTCTTCTCTCTGGCTGCTGGCTGCCCAGGAGGCCATGGCTTCCACTCCACCTATCATTAGTTGCAGTGAAAACAGAAAATTGCAAGTTAGGTCTGCCGGTTCCGTGTGGGGGTGAATTCATAGGATATACAAGTACAGGACAGCTCTGAGGCTCTCTGTTTAGTTATGTCTTCTATTTTGTGACTGTAAAACCAACAGTGCCTCAAGTTACCATAATAAGTGTAAGAAGGCTTACCCCTGTGATTAGGGAGGTCTGTAGAAATGCAGGAAAGGAAGAGATAAAAGATAAAGAAGAAAGCTCAGTAGTATGTAAGTATTGTCTTTACTGACCAGTCACAACTGGCTTCTTAGGGAACCAAGACACTGGCAAAGCATTATCTGAAAAAGAGTGGAGAGAGATGAGCAGGGGCAGGGCTGAAAGAAACTTCAGTTCTCCTTGTCTTTTAGTTGTGTTTGGCTCTGCACCAGATCAGATAATAGCCACTGAAAAATAGGAGATCAACAGGATGACTACAGACACCAGATTTCTGAATTCATCTCCATTTGGTTTGCAAAGCCGTTGGAATTCCCATACACATTAATCATCAAATATTTCTTCTTTCTTTTTTTTTTTTCCAATTCCTCTTGATTTCTCTGGCTTCTCAGGTACTCTGAATTCCTGCTACATGGGGCATACAGTTGTGTGACACAATATACACTAATCACAGATTAAAGGGGACCATTACAGTGAAGACTGATATAAAAAATTTTGAAACTCTCCCATCCCACTGTGTCTTCAGTTGCAAGAATCAAGATCATCCTTAAAAGTATGGCATTTTTTTAGTGTAGAAAGTAACACATTTTATAACTAATACCCTAATAAATATTTTTAGCTGGAATATTAAAAAATAAATAAACATGTCCGGGGCTGCATTCTGGACTTATATTTTCCTAAGTAATTAACATCACTTGTGAATATTTAGACTCAGTTAAAAGACTGTCCCTCACTAACCAAGGGGATCCAGAAAGTAAACTAAGATCAAACTATTGGATACCAAATCTTAGATTTCTTTGGCCTTGTTTTGCCTCTCTTACAATGGAAGTCAGACAATGTTTCAAAGTCGAGTTTGGAAAAGGAAATTTTCGTGAAAATTTTATGTGCTCCAAACTTACAGTGAATTCTAGATCTCCCTCCATTTCCCAAAATAACTCTAACCTCTCACATTGTTAGGGATGAGAGCAACAGAGAGAGCTGGGAAGTAGGAGAGACACTCCTTAGCTAGACAGTTTACGGCTTGGCCATTTGTCCCAAAGATCTTCGCTTAGGAGTGCCTGGCATTTTGAACCCTTGTGTCCCAATGAATAGAAGCCTTTTTATAAATCCTGACGCTTTAAGCTAAAATTTTAAAATGAGAAAGAGTTCAAAGATTCAGTGTCAGATCGTATCAAGCACTCTTAGAGTTGAACAGTTTTCAGCAGTAAAGTAAGATTAGTTTTAATTTACTAAAATAACATTATCTGAGGAACTTTGGAATTTCTTTTAAAAATAGAAATACCCCTGTTAATTAAGCAAGAAGGCTGTCTGAGTCATTTCACTGTTTTCCTCATCCTCTCCTAGGAAGCCATGAATAATAGGTCGGGAGTCAGCACAGTCACCGAGTTCATACTCCTGAGTTTTCCCTGTTCCAGAGAAGTTCAAGTCCTCCTCTTCATGCTCTTCTCCGTGACCTACGTCCTGACACTGATAGGCAACGGCGCCATTGTCTGTGCAGTGACAATGGATCATAGGCTCCACACCCCCATGTACGTCCTACTGGCCAACTTCTCCTTCCTGGAGGTCTGTTACATCAACACTACTGTTCCTAATATGTTAGGTAATTTCCTATCTGACACTAAAACCCTCTCTTTCACCGCCTGCTTCCTCCAGTTCTACTTTTTCTTCTCCATGGGCACTACTGAGACTTTTTTACTGCCCCTCATGGCTTTTGATCGGTACGTGGCCGTCTGCAGGCCTCTCCACTATCCGACCATCATGACCAATCATCTCTGCGTGAACTTGGTGGCCATCTGCTGGGTGACAGCCTTCCTCTGCTACCCAGTCCCTATCTATTTTATTACACAACTCCCTTTCTGTGGCTCTAATACCATTGACCACTTTGTCTGTGACCCAGGTCCCCTTCTGGCCCTGTCCTGCATCCCTGCCCCTGGAATTGAGCTTTCCTGTTCTATATTGAGTTCTTTTATTATCTTCATTACCTTCTTCTTCATCGTTGGTTCATACACCCTCATTCTCAGAGCAGTGTTACAGGTCCCTTCAGCAACTGGCAGGCGTAAGGCTTTCTCCACCTGTGGTTCTCACCTAGCTGTGGTGTCTCTTTTCTATGGGAGCCTCATGGTGATGTACATCAGCCCAACATCTGGAAATGCAGCTGGTATACAGAAGATTGTAACTTTGTTCTACTCATCAGTGACCCCTCTGGTAAACCCTCTGATCTACAGTCTCCGGAACAAGGACATGAAGGATGGCTTGAGAAAAATTCAGACACGCATGAAAATCAGTCACAGTAAATGAGAGCAAATGAGCGGACCCGGATCAGACTATTTTTCCTCCCCATGTCTATTTCCAAGTAAAAGGTAAGCTTCCATTTATTTGCACCAGACCCAAATTGGTCAATTTCTGCCTGGTTATGAGCACCCCATTTAAACCAGATCTTGTCAAGAAATCGAGAGCTGGTAACTGCTAACCTAAACGACCTAGACATCTGGACTTTGAACCTTTCTTCAATAATCTCTCTCTCTTTTATGTGTGATTAGTCACCTAGACCCTGACTTCTTGTTTTTGCTTTGTATTTACCACTGATAAGTGCATGTTCCATCCTTACACTTGGTGTTTTCTGGTCTAATGTCTCTACTGTTCTCTTAGCAGACCAGTCAAGTATTTACATAACTCAGGCACAGAGAAAAGGAAAGTAGTGACTCTCGATAAATCATAACTGAGCCAAATGTTTTATTTAATTGGCATCCATGTTATTAATAATGATCTAAAGCACTGGCTCCAAGCCTGTTTCATGATTACTTGGGGCAGTATTTTAATTTAAAAAAAAAAAAAACAGATTTCCATGTCTTTCTTCAAATCTCCTAAAACAGAATCTTTAGACGGACCCTGAAAATCTTTATTTTAATGGAATCAAATGATTCCAATGTACCCAACCAGTACCAGTCCACACAGTGGTCTTTTAGAGACACTCCTTTATAAAAGTATGCAATATAGGCCCAAACAACCCACTGCCATAGAGTCCGGTCTGACTCATAGTGACCGCACAGGTCAGAGTAGAGCTGCCCCACACAGTTTCCAAGGAGGGCCTGGAGGATTTAAACTGCTGATCTTTTTTTGGTTAGCAGACACAGCACTTACGCCTCTACACCACCACGGTTTCTTGTGATATAGGCAGAGATATAAAAATCTTACTAGTTCTGCTCTTAGCAGAGAAAAGGAAAGAAGCTACAGTGAATACCATGACTCATACACTTTGACAGTAGATGTTTCCTTCATTCAACTTGCAAAACCTTCATTTACAAAATAAGAAGTGAATTACATTCTTCTCACTTTTCCTTATCTGTGAAAGATAGTTAAGATACCTGGAATAGGGTTACATTTTTAAAGATTAGCTTGTAGCAGCAGTACACTTAGGGGTTAGTTTCAAAAGAAGGAGGCTTAAGCTGAACATACAATCCAGAATAGGTGAAAGGTAGAGTGATTCTAAGACACTGAGGGAAAAAAGGCAGATTCAGAATTTGATGGCAGCTCCAGGTGACTTGGTCTCTTACATTAAAAACAAACTGGTCTGTTGGCATCTGGGATTGCTGTATTTTATTCATTAATTCAATAAACATTTATTGATAAGACCAAGTCATGAGTCAGATCCGACTTGACGGCTCTTGGCTTTAAGTCACTGCCATCGTGAAACTTATATTCTATGAAGGAATACATGTAATAAGCAATTAAATGCACAGATCTATATTTCAGTAGTCCCAAGTAGTATTTAAAGAATAGAAGAGTGTAGGAATATAAAAAACATTGAGACAAGAAGAAGGATCATTTAGACAGTAAGATCAGAGAACAGCTCTCTGGGAGGAAAAAAGCAATGCAAAGACGTAGAGGAAACAAATTACAAGTAAGTATAGCTTAGGGTTTTCAAAATATAAGCAAGAAAAAACCCTGTTGCTGTCAAGTCAATTTCAGCTCCTAGTGACCCAAGAAGACAGAGCAGGACTCCCCCTTAGGGCTTCCAAGGAGCAGATGGTGGACCCAAACTACTAACCTTTTGGTTAGCAGCCAAGCTCTAAAGCTCTATCACCAGGGCTTCTTTCAAAACATAGGAAATGTTAATTGGGGCTACATGGAAGGGAAATGGTACGTGAGGGTGAAGAAGTAGGCAGGATCAGATCTCCTAAGCCTTTCAGGCAACAATAAAGAGTTAGGATTTGATAGAGCCTGTTCAATACTACACTTACAAAAGGAAAGTCTTAAAAAAAACTCACCGCCTTCCATGAGTCAGATCTGACTCGACAGCACTTGGCTTGGCTGGCTTCATAAAACAATTCATGTTTTTGGAACTACTTACTTACATGCTTATTTACATATGTCTTTATTTATTTTACTATGTGCTTGGCTGACTTGGCATATTCCACTTTGTTTTACAAAGAATTTGATGTAGCCAACAAAAATGCAAAAAAGGAAAACAAACAAATGAGAGAGAGCAATATATGAATTTAAAAAAATTAGAATGAAAATTTCTTGACTATAAGATTTTATGTGAGCTCCCTTTCAAGCAAAATGAGGAAAGGAGGAAACATTATGTGTATATGGTTTTCATTACCTCATTTCTGAGAAGAGAACAAATGGATTCCTCAGCGGAAATAAAATTCTTACGGCCCCTTGTTGTTGTTACTAGCTGCCACTGAGTTATGCCCTGTCTTGGGCAGCCAGTGCTGCTTTAACAGAAATAACAAAAAAGTTTACTCTCCGTAATCCAGTAGGCTACGAGTGCAAACTCATTGTCAGCTCCAGAGGAAGGCTTCCCGTTTTTGTCAGCTCTGAAGGAAAGTCCCAGTGCTGCATCATTCTTTCTTTGGTCTGCCAGTGTTAGGGTCCGCGATTTTCAAGATGCGACACTGTTACTTTAAAGGTTAAATTTTATTTAAAAAATATGCCCAATAGGAAAAATACTGCTGCACCAGGGACGCACCCCAAGCTACACAGAGCAGGGGCCGACCGCAAGTTTTCTCAGCACCCGGTATTTAAGTCGTGAGATTGCAAAGCAGGGAGGGTGAACTGACCTTTACATTGATTGGTTAACTCCTATTAGTTGTAAAAATGTGGTCAAGGTCTAGGGGTCACTTGCAAGGTTGCCCCCAGGCTTGTCTTGTGACTGTGTTTTGTAAGACAAAGATGAGATTATTCTATGGTATTTTCTGCTATTAAGTTGTTTCCTGGGGCTTTCTTTAATATCTCGAATTTTTACCGCACCCTTCCTCATTTCAACACTAGCATTATCCAAAGGATGCACCCTGCTCTCGGTGCGGCTTTCTTAGCGATATATGTTTCCTGCTCTCTGCTTGCTTTCCTTTCCTTTTACCTCTTGTAGGGAAAAAGGATAAAGGGTGGTGCAAGCAAAACTCTAGGAAAACTCCCTTTGCACCGAAGCAAGGAAGTCACTTTGGGAGGTGATTTACATTCTCATCCTAATCCTCTTTAATATAACTGAGTCTATTAATCACAGGTAGAGATTAGGATTTATAGCACAGGAAAATCACAAAATGGAGCACAATCACAAAGGACCAGAAATCCTGGCTGAGCCAAGTTGTTAAACATATTTGGGGAGGACACAAGTCAATCTGTAATAGTCTTCCTGCTCAATGGTTATACGGCCCCATGCACAACAGAAACAAACCTGTCTAGTTCCTGCACCATTCCTGTGATTGGCTACAGGTTGGACTCTTACGATCCGCAGGGTTTTCATTTAGATTACCAGGCCTATTGTCTTAAGCTTCTGAGTCTAGAAGCCTCGCTGAAACCTATCCTGCATCACAGCAACATGGAAGCTTCCACTGAAGATGGGTAGTCCACTGAGGACGAAGTTCACTGGCCAGAATCAAACCCAGGTCTCTTGTGTGGTAAATGGGCCAAATATTTGAACAGACATTTCACCTGAAGATGGAAAACAAGCGAATTAAAACATACTAACTTAGCAAAGGTAAAGAACAATGATCAGTCCTTGAAACATCTCATAACACGGATGAATATAGAGGGCATTTTGCAGAGTGAATTAAGTCAATCATAAAAACACCAATATGTATTAGAACAGCATTATAAGAATTCAAGAAAAATATTTAAACAGAGGAAAAGAAATTCTTAGCTGGTTAGGAGGATGGGGAAGGATAGGGAGCCAAAATCATTAGCCACATAGTAGACAAGTATCAACTTTGCTAAAGGGAAATATTACATAATATAGCAGAAATCAGCACAACTTGACCATGGCAAAGTCATAGAAATTTTCTAGACATATCCAAACAGCTTGAGGGGCAGAGTTACCAGGACTGAGGACTGGGGATTACAGTCTTGAGAGATGTTTAAGTCAAATGGCGTGACAGAGTTCGTAAAGAAAATGTTTTACATTGTACTTAGTGAATAGCATATGGGTCTTTAAAACTTGTGTACAGCCAAGTAAGGTAATCCCATTCTCTCCAGAGCAAAGGAAAATGAAGGAAACCAAAGAGACAAGGAAAATATTACTTCAAAGGACTAAAGGACCACATGAACCAGACCCACCACTAGCCAGAGCACAGAAGATCTAGATAGTACCTGGCTACTGCCACTGACCACTCTAACAGGATCATAGCAGAGAGTTCCAGGCAGAGAGGGAGAAAAATGTGGAACAAAATTCAAATTCAAGAAAAAAGACCAGACTTATTTCCCACTGAGACTGGAAGAATCCCCAAGACCAGGGCCCCTGGCCATTCTGCTAACTCAGAACTGGAACTATGCCAAAAGCACATTTTTTAGACAAGGATTAGGTAGGCCTATAAAACAAACAATAGCACATGTGAAGAATAAACTTCTTCACGTCGAATATGTGAGACCTAATGGGCAACTCCTGCCCAAAAGAAAGACAAGAAGGCAGTGTCATGGATTGAATTGTGTTCCCCTCAAAATGTATGGAAATTTGGGTGAGCCATGGTTCTCAGTATTGTGTATGTTGTAAATCCTGCCTCTATGATGTTACATGAAGGAGGATAGGCAGCATTTGTGTTGGTGGGGCAGGACTCAATGTGCAAGATTGTTTTATGTCTTGAGGCAGCCTCTTAAGAAATAAAACACCACTTGTGGTATTCCTGTTAAAGCAGCACTAGTTGATTAAGACAAGCAGTAAAGATAGGAAAAATTAACAAATAGGCGTGGGGAACCCCGACTGGAAATGAGAAAGTTATTGTCCCATTGTGAGGATAGCAACCAATGTTACAAAACAATATGTATAAATTTTCTATTGAGAAATTAACATGAGCTACAAACTTTCACCTACCGTACAATTAATTTAAAAAAAAAAAAAAAAACCTTCATTGGCCACTAGGAAAATACAAATTTAAAATGTATGATACAAGCACACACATACAAGAATAACTAAAATTAAAAAGATTGATCACACTAAGTGCCGGAAAGAATATAAAATAACTGAAGCTCTCATGCATTGCTAACCTGAATGTAAAATGTTACAAGCGTTTTGGAAAACAACTGACAGGTTCTTAAAAAGTTAATGATGTGCCTACCATATGATGCAACATTTGCAGCGTTAACTCAAAGATAAACTATATATGTATATACATATATATATATATACAAAAACATACATAAATGTTCATGACAGGTTTATTTATAATAATCAAAAACTGGATACACCTAATCCTTTTCCACAACATACACACACACACATACATGTTTACATATGGAGCCCTGGTGGTGCTGTGATTTAGCTCTGCTACCTTCAGTCTATATGGAATGAATTAACATCATAATTATTATTACAGGTTATCCTCAAAGGAAATTTCAAAGTGACTGCTGTTCCACTTGTCATGCTACTCAACAGTCCGGCAGAATGTCACTAAATAATATTGCATTAATAATTAAGCTCCTTGTGAAGAACTCATGTGAGCCAAGCAAGTAGACTATTACAGTGATATAAAATATGAATTATACCCTTGCACAGTTTACAATACAGATGTTCTTACATAAAACAAGTAAGGAAGCAGTGTAAGACTGAATCTAGTAGAACTGAGTGTTAGATTTTGTAGTCTTCTCAGTGCTGAACAGCCTACCTTAAAAACTTTCTTTAGAATTCCCTTTCCCACAGAGACACCATAGTATTACTTACCAAATTTCCACTGGAGGTAATAAATCCATATAAAAGATACCAATATGGTCAGGACCCAATTAAGTGTATGTGAAAACTAAATTAATGTTTATTTATATAACTATATTCTACCGCTAACCAAAAGGTTGGCAGTTCAAATCCTCCAGGCACTCCTTGGAAAGTTTATGGGGCAGTTCTACTCTGACCTCTAGGGTCACTATGAGTCAGATTAACTTGATGGCAGTGAGTTTGGCAGTGGGCTTATATTCAAAATGAACAACTTTCACGATTAAAAATGAAAAGGAGGAATTTAGACATACATTTATCTAGCCTTCACAACAGAAACCCTGGTGATGTAGCAGACAAGAGCTACTGCTGCTAACCAAAAGTTTGTGGTTCTTGGCATGCAAATTTATATGGGAATGTAATTTTCACTCAAGCTTAATAAAAAATACAATAAAATTTAAAAGTTGGCAGTTCTAATCTGCCAGGTGCTCCTTGGAAACACTTTGTGGCAGTCTGCTCTGTCCTATAGGGCCACTATGAGTCAAAAGCAGTCTGACAGCAACAGGTTTAGTTTTTTTATTTTGTTTTGTTTTGTTGTCTTGCTAAGAGAATCAGTACCCTGGATATTTATTAATTTATTTCTAGTTATTTAGTTTGTATCTATTGTGCACATTGCCCTGACTGGGCATCGAGGGGCCAGGAAAAGATATTTAGGTTTTAGTATTGCTCTAAAAAAGCATGTAAGTTTCCCTACCCACACACAAACGTCAGTTCGTTGAACTGTGGGGGCTTGCGTGTTGCTGTGATACTGGACACTATGCCACAAGTATTTAGATACCAGTAGGGTCACCTACCACAGATAGATTTTAGCTGATCTTCCAGAGGAAGAAAGACTAGGAAGGAGTATCTGGCAGTCTACTTTTGAAAAGAATTATCAAGGGAAAACCTTACAAATAGCAGTAAAACACAATCTAAAACAGTACCAGAAGATGAGTCTCCCAGGTTTGAAAGCACTCAAAAGATGACTGGAGAAGAACTGCCTTCTCTAGTGAGAGTTAACCTTCTGATGTAGATGGAGTCAAGCTTTCAGGGCCTTCATTTCCTGGTATGGAATGACTAAAAAGGAGAAGAAACAGCTGCAAACATACATAATAATTGCAATGTGGAATGTAGGAAACATGAATCTAGGAAAATTGAAATGAAAAGGGACTCATAAACATTGATATCCTAGACATTGGTGGGCTGCAGTAGATTGGGATTGGCCATTTTGAATGAGACAATCGTATGATCTACTATGTCAGGAATGACAACTTGAAGAGGAATGGTGTTGCTTCAAGATTTATCTTGAAGTACAGTGCTGTCAGTGGTACCATAATACCCATATGGTCTACAAGAAAGACCAGTCAAGATAACTATCATTAAACTGTACACACCAACCGATAAAGCCAAAGATGAAGAAACTGAAGATTTTTGCCAGTTTCTGTGGTCCCAAACTGATCAAGTGTGCAATCAGTATGCATTGATAATTACTGGTGATTGCAATGTGAAAGTTGGAAACAAGTAAGAATTACTAGATGGAAAAAACCTTGGTAATAGAAACAATGCCAGAGATCGCACAATAGAATTTTGTAAGACCAAAGACTTCTTCATTGCAAATACCTTTTATCACCAAGATAAACATCGACTATACACATGTACCTTGCCAGATGGAATACATAGGAATCAAACTGACTATATCTGTGGAAAGAGATGGTGGAAAATCTCAATACTATCAGTCAAATTAAGGCCAGCTGCTAACAGACCATCAGTTGCTCACACGCAAGTTAAAACTGAAACAGAGGAAAATGAGAAAAAGTCCACAAGAGTCAAAGTATGACCTTCAGAATATTCCATATGAGTTTAGAGACTATCTCAAGAATAGATGTGATGCATTAAACACTAATGACTACAGACTAGATGAGTTGTGGCATAACAGCAAAGACATCATAAGTGGAAAAAGCAAGAGGTAGTGAAAAGACAGGAAAAAAAGAAAAGCCATATTGGATATCAGAAGAGACTCTAAAACTTGCTCTTGAAAGTCAAGTAGCTAAAGCAAAAGGAAAAAACAAGAAGTCAAAGAACTGATCAGAAAATTTCAAAGAGTAGCTCACAAAGATAAAGTAGAGTTTTATAATGACATGTGCAAAGAGCTGGAGATAGAAAATCAAAAGGAAAGAACATGCTCTGCACTTCTCAAGCTGAAGGAACTGAAGAAAAAACTCAAGTCTCAAGCTGTAACAGTGAATACTTGTACAGGGAAAATACTAAACAATGGAGAAAGCAGAGAAAGAAGATGGAAGGAATACACAGTCATTATACCAAAAAGAATTGGTCAACGTTCAACAATTTCAAGAGGTAGCATGTAATCAAAAACCAGTGGTATCGAAGGAAGACACTGAAGCTGCGTTAAAGGCATTGGTGAAAAACAGGAATCCAGTAACCGATGGAATATCATTGAAGATATTTCCACAAGCAGATACAGGGCTGGAGGTGCTCACTCATGCATTCCAAGAAAGCCAAAAGACAGTTACCTGGCCAACAGACTGAAAGAGATTAATATTTATGCCTATTTCCAAGAAAGGTAATCCCAACAAATATGGAAATTATCAAGCATTATCATAAATATCACACACACAAAATTTTGCAGAAGACCATTCAAAAGCAGCTGCAGCAGTATATTGACAGGTACCTTCCAGAAATTCAGGCCAAATTCAGAAGATGTGGGACCAGGAATATCATTCCTGATGGCAGATGGATCTTGACTGAAAGTAGAAAATACCAGAAATATTTACTTGTGTTTTTTGATTGTGCAAAGGCGCTTGCCTGTGTGGATCATAACAAATTATGGGTAACGTTGGAAAGAATGGGAATTCTAGAACACTTAATTGTGCTCATGAGGAACCTGTACATGGATTAAGATGAAGTCATGTGAAAAGAACAAGGAGAAACGGCATGGTTTAAAGTCAGGAAGGCTATATATATGGGTTGTATCCTTTCACCATACCTATTCGATCTATGTTCCAAGCAAATAATCTGAGAAGCTGAACAATATGAAGAAGAACGAGGCATCAGGGTTAGAAGAAAACTCATTAACAACCTGTATTGTGCAGATGACACAAAGTCATCTGAAAGTAAAGAGGATTTGAAACACTTACTGAAGAAGAATAAAAACACAGCCTTCTTTATGGATTGCATCTTTAGGTGCATCAAGAAAACAAAAATACTCATGAATGGATCAATAAGCAACATCATGGTAAATGGAGAAGAGATTGAGACTCTCAAGGATTTCATTTTATTTAGACCCACAATCAACACTCAAGGAAGCAACAGTCAAGAAACCAAAAGACACATGTATTAGGAAAATCTGCTGCCAAAGACCTCTTGAAGGTGTTCAAAAGCAAAGATATTACCTTGAAGACCAAGGTGTGCCTGACCCAAGTCATTGTATTTTCAGTTACATCTTTTGCACATGAAAGCTGGACAATGAATAAAGAAGATAGAGGAAGAACTGATGTCTTTGAATTGTGGTGCTGGAAATACACTACCAAAGATACCATGGACAGTTAAAAGAATGAACAGATCTGGGTTGGAAAAAGTACAACCAGAATGTTCCTTAGATTGGTGAGACTGTCTTGCATACTTTGGACATGTTGTTAGGAGGAATTGGTTCCTGGAGAAAAACTTCAGGATTGGTAACTAAAGAGTCAATGAGAAAGAAGAAGACCTTCAGCAAGATGAACTGACACAGTGGCTGCAACAACGGGCTCAAGCATACCAACAATTGCAAGCATGGCACAGGACCAGTGTTTCATTCTGTTTTACACGGGGTTGCCATGAGTCAGAATTGACTCAGCAGCACCTCACAAGCATCCCTACAAAATACTATATGATTAGGTGATCCAATTACAGATAAAGATAAGTTTCAAGGAAAGGAGAGTTCAAAGAGACATCAGGTATCATCTCAAGAAAGAGAAAGAATTAAGATTTGCTTCAGTAGCTGGCAGGTGCATGTCCTCATGATCACAGAAAGCACTGTGATTAAAATACCCAAACCAAAAACTAAACCTCTTGCCATCTAGTCATTTCTGATTCATGTTGACCCTATAGGACAAAGTAGAACTGCTTCATAAGGGCTTCCAGTGAATAGCTAATGGACTCAAATTGCTAACATTTTGGTAGGAAGCTAAACTTAACCACTGCACCACCAGAGCTCAGTTGGCAGTGTCTATGTTTAAGTGAAGTAAGACAGCTGATCATAATGAGGTGCAGGCTTATGCAGTGGCTTAGAAAGAAAAAAGACTGGATCTAGCAGTCTAGTGAATGGCCTTGGAATGACAAATGAAGAGTTTGTACTCATTCATAAATTGATAGAGAATGAAGCATGCTGTTTTTTGTGTGAAAAACTAATTCAAACAAAGGATGCCCATTACCATTTTTTTCCTGAGGTTCCTTTACCTACTGTCTTAAGAATATTTATTTTCCAAATTTAAAAAGTTCCCCCGCTGTTAAGGGTTTCAAAAATATATTGTTTCTGCCAGTCAACTTTAAAACCAGAGCCTCTATCAGAGTGAATCTAGCCCAACTAGATGGTGGCCTGCTCCCACTAGTGACTGCTCTGACAGGGATAAAAATAGAGGGTCTTGGACAGAGCTAGATACAAATGCAGAACAGGGTTCTAACCCATCAAAAAAGATCAGACTCACTGGAATGACAGAGACTGAAGAAACTTCCAGAGTATGGTTCCTGGACACCCTTTTAACTCAGTGCTAAAGTCATGCTTGAGAGTTACAACTCAGCCAAAGATTAGATAAGAGTATAAAAAAAGTGAGACTAAATAGTAACACCAGTCCAGAGGCAAGAACAAAAAGGAAAGCGAGAACAGGAAAGCTGGTAATGGGAAACCCAAGATCGAGAAAGGGAGTGTTGACGAGTTGTGGGGTTAGCAACCAATTTCACAAAACAATATGTATATTAATTTGTATACTTTCTAAAGTACAACAAAATCAGTTATAGAAATAAGTTTTTAAAGATTAAAACCAATAGACATATAACAAAAAAGTATGTACATGCATATATATAAAACAATCCCATATGAATATTCAATGAGCTATTCATATTTAAAATGTTTTGTTGAAGATGAATGGATAAACTATGATAATTTTAAGAAGCATCTCATAATTTGTTTTCTACTGGAAGACATTATGCTGAGTGAAAGTAATCAGCAGCACAAGGACAAATGTTGTATGTGACCCCTACGATAAGGACTTAAAAACGGACTCCTGTGCAGAAGAAAAGAATCTTTGACAGCTGCAAGGGAGGAGAGGGAGGGTGGGAGAGGGGCTGGTTATAGATTAGATAGTTGATAGAAATCTGGTTGGGTGAAATTGAGAGAGGGAAAAACGTTTAATAAAATTTCACTTTAAGGTTTTTAGAAGCCCCGATACTTCTCTCCCTGTACCAGCTCAAGAACACTTCCTCCTGCCCTCACAACCTTTCTTGAGATAAAGCTCTGCTTCTAAGAAAAGGGGAATTTCCTCCTTGTAACTTAACACTGACTGCTTATCCTTGCCTCTGTAAGTTCATTGGTGTCAATAGAGAAGCTATATGAAGATCTGTAAGCCTGCTACTGCCAATTAAAAAGCTATATAGAAATTTGTCTACTATCTTGAAAAAACGTTTAAGAGATGTTTTGATAACATGACCGTACGTGCAGCCATTTTAGACCTAAGTCTGGCCGTTCTGCCACTAACAATAAAGCCCCTTCCACTTTAAACAAAGTAGTGTTCCAGATGTTTTCTGCCCTGCAGGCTGAACTTATCTTTTTCTTACAACAAAATCAGTGACACCTTAGAAAGAAGATCAGTTTAACCGGACTTCAATATAACATGATTACTCCTCCCATTTTAACCCAATATTTCAAGGACAGACTAACAGGGGCGTGGACCATGCTCTCAGGGGACATCGAGGCCAATTGGCGTAACTAATATATTGCTAAGAGAGTCTTCTGCACCCCGTATTGGTGAGTGGTGTCTTGGGTCGTAAAGCTAACAAGCTGCCATCTGAGGCACACCAAATAGTTCCAACTCAGCAGGGACAATCACCAAGGACTGCTGGGAGCCAGCCCCGACAACTTTTTGGGGTCACGCATGGAGGGAGGGAGAGGCATCGGCAGAGAAATGAATTGAGAGAGACAGGAAAGAGTTTTGGAGAATGGCGGCCCAAAAAGGACTGTCTTTCTTTATTTTTATAGTCAAAGAGACGTGAGTTTCACCCTGCCCACTGACCACACAATCTATTGGCTAATTTAAAACCCAAACCTCGTGATCTTGAGGTGACATGATTTTTACCCTGCCCCCTGACCACATAAGCTATTAGCTAACTTGAAACCGAAACCTCGTGATCTTTTTAATTGTCAAAGGCTTTCTAGATAATGGCCCATGGCAGGTGTGTTGTGGTGATAATTGACAGTGAAAACAAAGTTATGCTGCGAGCTCAATCAGCCCTACTTATACCTCAAGGTTAAAAGGTACAGGAGGAAGGGTCTAAAGGTTATAATCTCTATTTGTTCCTACTTTGCTCTTTATTTTATCTCCTCCTGCAGGGACAGTAAATAACTACCACCCCCCACCCTATGCCTTTGTTAAACTGTTCTAAAAAGGATAATTCTTTTCACATGGTGGGGAAGTGCAGTTGGGGGAAGTCAGTGGGGCTGGGCAGGCCTCGGTGCTTTCAGGCATGCTGTATTGAAATCCATTCCTCCAAGCTCTTTTCCCTAGAAGTTTCTGGCCAGATTTTCCCAATATAATTTCATAAGCTGAGGGGGTTGTAAAGCCCCACTTAGAAGGCATCCTCCTTGATCCTCATGTCAAGAGAGGAGGGGGTCCGCCCTCCACAAAGGACCAAAACAGCATCTGGGAAAGAGAACCCAGAAGACAGAGAGACCCACGTGAGTGGCTGACTATATTCACATGTGACCGGAGGAACTAGATGGTGCTCAGCCACGACCAGTGATAGCTGTGATGGGACTTTCAAAGTTGAGTCTCACTGGCAACACAGAATGAAAAGGGGTGCACCTTGAGAACTCCACTAAAAGACTGCAAATGATGGTCCAGGGGTCTCAGGGTTCCCCTGGGAGCATGGCCCCTGGTCCTGATGATGCCTCTGTCCATGAATCATTACTGAGGTCAAGTCTTCAGACATGAATGGATTGGACTCAATGTCACAGAGTGACCATATTGTACGTGCACTTTATGGTTCTATGCATCTATAGGATGTCATCCTACTGGCCTCTTACTAGAGGGGAGGGAGAAAGTGCACAAGAAGTGACAAGAGATTGTTAAGAGGATATGACATGTATAGAACAGGTAGGAAGAGTGTGCTTTCACTGGGCATGGAGAGCAGTAGGAGCTGCACATAGGCGGGACATGCAAATTTAAACTGGATTGTACATTTTCACTCGATCATAATAAATAAACTTTTTAAAAAATATGTTTTGTTGAATACATCCTCAATGAAGTAAGCTTGAACTGTTAAAATTCTAATTAAACTATTGAATCAATTATTACAGCAATGCTACAGGACAAAGTAGAACTACTCTATAGAGTTTCCAAGGCTGCAAATCTTTAGTGAATCTTTCTCCCACAGAGTGGCTAGTGGGTTCTCACTGCCTAAGTTTTAGCTGGCAGCCAAATGCTTTAATCACTATACCTCCAGGACCCAGTGAACCATTAAGGAATATGTCAGAAAGTCACTGCTGCCGAGTCGATTCCAACTCATAGTGGCCCTGTATGTCAGAGTAGAACTGCCCCATAGAGTTTCTGAGAAGCACCTGGCAGATGTGAAGTGCAGATCTTTTGGTTAGCAGCTGTAGCACTTAATCACTATGCCACCAGGGTTACCAAAAGTTCTCCCACTGAGGCTCTAGCAAGATTTGAATTCACAACCCCTGGTGTAGGACCAGTGCTCTAATCCCTGAGCTATGGAGCTGCCATATAAGGAACAGTGAAAGATATTTCTATTCTTTCTGAAATGTGAGTCAGAACACGATGTACTGATGGTGTTCTATTGTTATTATAAATAACACAAGAGAGAAGAGACAAACTCATGTTGTCTTTCACAGGTGTCTCAATTTTGGCTAATTCTTAATCCCAGGATTTTCTTTAAGGCATCTTTCATGTTCTTGTTTCTAAGACTGTAGATAAGGGGATTTAGTAGTGGAGTCACTGCTGAGTATATCAAAGTAAGGATCATCTGCATCCCTGCAAGTTTCCCTGATGTTGGACTCACAAAGATAACCATAAGAGTTCCATAGAATTGAAGACACCACCAACAGGTAGGACCCACATGTGAAGAAAGCTTTACTTTGACCAGCTCCAGAAGGAACATGAAGAATGGATTTGAGCACCAGAGTATAAGACCCCGCAATGGAGGGCCCAAAGACAACCATTGAGTTGAAGGTATAACAAAGAAGCTCAGTAGAAAGTGCAGGGATGCAGGTCAATGCAAACAATGGGCTTGGGTCACACACAACATGGCCAGTGATATGGGGTCCACAGAAAAGAAGTTGGGAGATAAGGACAATGGGGACTGGATGACAAAGAAATCCACTCACCTAGCAAACACAGACCAAGATCACACAGAACCTTCCGGTCATGATAGAAGGGTTAGTGCAGTGGGCAACAGATGGATAGGTACCAATCATAGGCCAATACTGATAATCAGAAACTCTCAGTTGAGCCCAATGGAAAAAAAATAATAATAATAAAACTGTAGGAAGTAGAGAAAGATGGTCTTGGTCTCAGAGAAGATGCTGATTAGAACGTCTGGGGTGGTAGAGGAAGCATACCAGATCTCTACGAAGGCAGTTTCCCCAAACGATGTATATATATGGGTGTGCGGAGCCACTTGTCCCATCTTACTGCACAGGCAATAACTAAATTCCCCAGCAGCATCGGGAGATAGATCAACAGGATTGATATGAACATGAAGTTCTACTTCTCCCTTTGACCAGGGAAACCCAGGAGGACAAACTCAGTTACTATATACATTACTCTCTTCTGGAGTCTCAAAGCTGCTCAAGAAACAGAAGAGATCCAGGAATGAATCATAATGAACAGTTGTAGGATGAGCTAATAATTGCTTGAAAATGTACTAAGCATTCTCACATACATTATCTTATTTTGTCCTCCTCAGGACCCCTTAAGCTTTAGGGAAGTGTGCTTTATTGTTTTTTTAAAAAACATAAGAAAACTGAAGCTCAAAGAGATTTGAGTTTACTTCAATGTGCAAAGCCAATAATTCCTAGATACACTGAACCACTTGGCGGTTGGTTTGAAACAAAAACCACTTTACTTTAAATGTTCTTAAAGCCCTAAGTTTCCATTTTCATTTTACCAGTAGACTAGTGCCTCTTGGATATCCTATACAGAAGTATAAACTTTGGACACACTCTTTCACTTTAAAGGAAAACTCAGTATAAATCTAAAACAAAAATAACTGTTAAGTTGTCTTCTTGGTGAATTACATATAAAAACAAATGAGACTGGAACTAGGTAATAACCATGAGCTCTCTTGACTTTGCTGCTCCCAGCTAGGTGCTGCAGAATGCTTGGGTTCTGTAAGATGATTTGCATGTCACCAATCTGGTTTCCTCTAGATCACACCTCTCAGGTGGCATCTGGGTCTGCTGAACACTTTACTTTAGCTCATTTTCTGCTTAAGGAGTCCCAGTTCACTCAAAGCACCTCTTTAAGCTGTATAAACACTGTCTCCCTTGTTATTTCTACACACTGATTCTTGGGATCCCCTTTGCAGCTATACACAATAAGTCTAATTCCTCATCCATGGGAGCAGAGGAAGACAGCTATCATGTGTCCTAGACAGCATTTATTTTCTTGGTCACCATTTCTCCTGGCTTGCTTTCCACAGCAGCTGTACTGTTCCACAACCCCACAGTCACATCTGGGCACTTGAGGCAGTCAGGTGTTTTGTTGCTGATTAAGTCAATCTCTCTAGTATGTACAACCACGTGTCTTCATTTTAGTCAGGAATTATGACCTAAACACAATAGTTTATGTCCATTCATAATCTTGCTTTTGTGTAAATTCAGTAATGAACAGAAGAGTCTCATTAAGATATGAAGAGATCAAAAAGGTCTTTCTGATGATGTCTAGGTCAGTAGTTAAGACAAAACTATAAACCTGGATATTTTGCTGCCAACATTCTTGGAACTATTGGTCTGGGTTGATTTCTTTGTCCTAAACTTTGCCAGTTAAAACTCAGAATGTTTTGGCTGGGTAAGCCATCATCAGTATTTTAAGTTTAGCAATATACTGACTTTAAAAATAGAATAACTCACCATATTATTTATTTAATCACTGTTAAGATAGTCACCAAATTCCATCTTTATGCCATTTATACCATCTACAGAGAGCAAGAGGCCTTCTTCTTAGTACTTCATCAAACCTGGAATAAACCTGGAAGGACAAACATTTTATTGCCAGGGTTATTTTGAATATTTACAGTAACACTTTTTTTAGAATGATAACAAAAATTATCTTTAACAAACATGATCTTTATGGAAGTGTAAATTTAGTCTAAGAGATTTGGTTCACTGTACTCTAATTGTGATAACCATATGCATCAAAATTTCTAGATGGGGTATGATTTCAAATATACTTCCCACAACTACACTTGTATCTGCCAGATCAACTATAATTGTATTTGCCATTTTTGGTTGGAAAATACAGTTACTTGGCTTGGAATAATAAAAATAATTGACTGCTGAATTTAGATTGCAGAACTTTATTAATTCAGAGTTAATAGATTTTTTTCACTGTCATTTTCTAACAGTGGGCTAAGTTCTTGAGTACAAGGATAAACATGAAAAATAAAATTTCTCCCCTTTTGGAACTTATGATTTGTAAACACAATCAGTGCTGCCACTTGCATCTGTACAGATGTGCATCTGTGTGACTGGAGTTTCCTAGAGCAGTGTGTTTCACACATACCCCACTGTATGCTAAAAACAAAGGAAACAGTATTTTTTCCAACTAGAGTCAACTTAGATAAATATATGTAGTGAGGGTGGCATGGTAACAAACTTTATTTATCATAAAATAGAAGCGATGTCATTATAGTCACAATTTCTTAGTGCAGGACCATCTGGACTATGCTCTGATCCAAATGGTCCCCCACTAAGAAACTGTGAATATAGTGACATCACTTCTATTTTATGATAAAGTTTGTTGTCACAGAATAAACAGGACAGGGATGAGTAAAGCAGAAAGCATCAGCAGCAGCCTAGGTTCCCTAAAATTAGGCTCCCATACACAGGGTTAGATGGAATCCAAGCATGCCCCAGTTAACATCTTGGGTAAAGAGTGCCTAAGTTCTTCTTCAATAGGATTAAATGCTAATTAGAAAGCCACGTTTATGTGCTAAATAACATGTAGAGCATAAGTAGGGGGAGGGGTAAAATAAAAAGCCAAAGGTGGGGGGCATAGAAGTCCCTCTATATGTAATGGACATCATTTGTTGCCATTTTTCAAAGTGGGCAGATTTACTAGTGCCAGAAAATGGTCCTTACTCCTTTATCTCACCTAGGTAGCTTAAAAGAGTTCAGGATTTCTTCAGAGGGTAATAATCTCCCCCCAAAGCACATACTTTACTGTATGTTTATTGTAGCTACTATGTCCACTAGAATTTAGGGAGATGGTCAGAGGGCAATTGTATTATAGTATATCTGTACATCTAGCAATGGACATTTTAAGACAATGCGTGGAAACATGAGACATGAATTAGTTTACCTAGTCAGAGACCAAGCAGTTGTTGGCACCAGGAACAGAAATATCATCCCAACTCACGGCCTGTAACCTGGAACCAAATCTCATAAGTCTTTACTCTCAGATGGTCACTTGACTTCATAATGTCTGAGCCTTTGTCAGAACGATTTTTGCTGCAATGTAATCTCAGTTATCTATGAAATACAGAGTCAGAAAGACACGCATAGGGTCGGTAAATGAACTACACAGTTCTGAAACCTTATTTCATCTGTTTCTACTGCCCCTAGCTCCATAGCACATCTATTAAACAGAAAAGTAAATTTACTTCATTTGTCTTCCTGTTCACCTAAAGTGTTGGTACAAATAGGCAGCTGCAGACAGGAAGAACAGAGGCCCTGAACACCCCAATCCTGAATGAACTAGAAAGGGAGCCAGATCCTCCCTGATAATCAACTACTTGCTGGGGATTTAAGCCATTTGACCAACAAAGAAAATTCATTTTTTAAGTTTTAAGTGATCAAGTTTTTTTTCCTTTAAGTATTTATGCATTATGATATATGTAAAGATCCAGAGAATCTGCTGATTCCTTCTCAGTTTCCACTTGCCACATGCCAACAACTTGAAAGATACAAGAATGACCTGCTTTAATTGCTCATTAGGGATAATTCATTACTGAAAACTAATCGCACCAACACTAAAAACAAAGCACCACCAGATTCTCTGAGTGGTGCAGAGAATTACATGCTTGGCTGTTAGTACAAAGGTCGGAGTTTTGGGTCTACCCAGAGAGACCTTGGGGAAAAAGGCCTAATGTTCTATTTATGAAAAATCAGCCATTGAAAATCCTACATAGTACATTTCAACTCTCACACACATGACATCACCATGATTTGTAATTGACTCCATGGCAAGCGGTCTGCCTACAAGATTCAGACTACAATCTAATGGAAGCAAACATAGTGGCCAAAAAATAATGCACAAGATATTTCAGAATCATTTTCTGTTAGTAAGCTGCATTGTGAGACCTCTGTGGTATCTTGTGAGCCCTAAATGTGATCATATATTCCCAAGTACTCCTCAGGAGTGTCTTGGGAGAAGAGAACTGCAGGCTTCTATAAAGAACAGAAAGGATGTGGCCAAGATGGTGCATAGTAACACACCCTTGTTGATCCCTCTAACAACAAAGAACTAGGAAATCAGTAAAACCAACTCAACTGAACATTCCAGGAGGCCTGAGCACCAGGTGGAAAACTGAAAGAATGGACTGGGTGACAGGAAAGGGTGTGCCACTAGCAAGTATCTAGACCAGTAAACCAAGGAGAAGCAAGTTAAACAGGACAGCATCATGCAAGTTGTTGGAGACCTGAGCCATTCTGGATAAAACAGTGCAGCAGAGACTCCCTGTGCTGTAGGTGAGCTGGCCAGAGGCAAACATCCTCAGGCAATATAAAGTCATGGCACAAGGCTGAGAGATGCCATGCAGGCTGAAACAGTGTTGGGTCCAGCCAAGGGGACCAGCCCCAGACTAAGCAATGCAGCCCAGGACTGGAGGGGCTTAAGGTCACACAGTTTGGAGGGCTTTAGAACCCAGCAGACTGGCAGGGCTTAATCAGAAAGGCTTAGGTCCAGGGAACCCAGAGCAGCAATGAGGGTGTACTTCAGAGCTGGGATAGTGACATGGGTGTGCTTACAGCCTGGGGCAACAGTGCAGAGGAACACGGGCCAGAGTAGCAGGGAATCAAGTGGACAAATACACGCTAGACAAAGCTGAAGAGAGCTGTGCTGGTTTGTCTACCACAGTGCTCGGCAGTAAGGTCACGGGGCAGAAAGTCACCAGCCCACATGGAGAAATGTTGACCTAAGCATAAAAGAGAGACATCAGACAGATCAACTGAAATATTAAGGCTCTAATAATCAAACCAGCTCAAAAGTCTTGAATATCCATAGATAAAACTTTAGACACAATAACCAAACAAAACAAATTCCAATGACTTTCAGATAGCTCAGGGACAAAAATCAATTTCTAAACATTTAAAGAAGCTGACTACCATGGCCTCTAAAAAGTCCCAAAATAATGAATCAATAAATTTCCCAGACAAAGAAGACTTCCTACAATTATTGGAAGTGGAATACAAAAGATTGATGTACATGCCAAGAGCCAAGTGCCATCGAAGTACAAAGCAGTGCAGGATATTGAGAAATAGATAAGGCAAAGTGCAGCAGTGCACACTGAAAAATTAAACAAGCTGCAAGAAATGTTTCAGCAGCAAGCAAGAAACAGAAATTCAACAGATTAACAATAAAATTAGTGAGCTAGATAACTCAACAGAAAGTCAAACAGCAGGATCAAGGAAATGGAATGTAGAATTAGTGAGTCTGAAGACAAAATAAATGACACCAGCATATATGAGGAAAATTTAGATAAAAGATTCAATAAGAATGAAGAATCGCTAAGAGTTATGTGAGATTCTAGCAAGAGGAATAATAAATGAATAATTGGAGTACCAGAACAAAGGCAGATAACTCAAAATACAGAGAATTGTTCAAGACCTACTGACAGAAAACTTCCCTAGTATCACAAAAAATGAGAAGATATCCATTCAAAATGCTCATCAAACCCTACTCAAGATAGGCTCCAAAACAAATACACCAAGATGAGAGGCTATTACTAAAGATGAGAGACTTTTAAAGGCAGCTAGGATTAAATAAAAAATAAACTACAAAGGAAAATCATTAAGACTAAGTTCTGATTACTTAGTAGAAACCATGCAGGCAGGAAGACAGCGGGATGACATATGGGGTCTGACAGTGAAATCCATGAACTTAATTGTTCTAAGTGCTACATATATCATTGCTGAGTATCACTACAGTCACCTTTAAAATGCTCCCCTTGGGAAGCTATGCGCCAGTACCAGTACCTAGTCTAGCCTTCAAAGTAATTTTGGAACTCTTTCTGGAATGGCCATTGTGCAAGGTGGCACGATAGTTGTCTGAGAGAGATTTTTTTAGCCAGTAAACAATTTAATGTATTGAAACACCCTCCCTAGGCATCTAGTCTGGCCCTCAAGGACTTCTTTCTTTACCCATAAGATAAAAGAAATATTGAAAGGTAGACATTTTGATGACAATCAGGACCTCAGGGGTAATACGATGACAGCTCTGATGGCTATTCCAAGAAAAGAGGTCCAAAATTGCTTTGAAGGGTGAACGAGGCCCTAGCATTGGTGCATAGTTTTCCAAGGGAGGTATTTCAAAGGTGACCATAGTGATATTCAGCAGTGAGTTATGTAGTAGCACTTTTTCTAGGATAAGTTCACAAACTTAACTGCATACCTCATACACTCTTGGTGGGACTGTAAAATGGTACAACCATTTGGCATTTTCTTAAAAAACTAGAAATAGAAATAACATGTGATCCGACTTTTCCATTCCTCTGGGGCAACTAAGCTCCTTAGCTTTCTCCCCTCCCCAAAAATAATTTCTTAAAGGCAAGTGAAAGATATAAATATCTTAGGAGAAAACATTTTATATTTGACAGTCAGAAATAAGAAATTTAAAATACAATTACATGACCAGCATGAAATACTTTCAGGAAAACTTACAAATGGTGATAGAAAGTTCTTTCTGAATTTGTAATAGAGAGGGAACCAGAAGACACACTGAAACTAAATGGCAGTGTGGGGAAAAAAGATGGAATGAGGCACAGAAACTAACTCAAAATGGATCAAAAGACCTAAATGTAAAACCTAAAATGATAAAACTCATGGAAGAAAAAATACAATGCTAAGGACTCTAATACATGGCGTAAATACAATGCAAACTATAACAAACAGTGCAAAAACACCAGAAGAAAAACTAGATAATTGAGAACTTCCAAAAGTAAACACTTACACTCATTAAAAAAAGAAGAAGAAAAAGAAAAATCACCAAAACAGTAAAAAGAAAAAAGGAACCTTCAGGCTGGGGACAAAAATGTTGTCTACAACATGTTCAACATGGGTCTAATCTTAAAATTTATAGAACACTTCAACACCTCAATAATAGAAGACAAGTAATCTAATTTAAAAATGAGCAAGGGATACGAATAGATACTTTACCAAACACATTCAGCAGGCTAAGAGACACATGAGGAAATGTTCATAATCATTAGTCATTAGAGAAATGCAAACCAAAACTACAGTCGGGTACCATTTCATCCTAACATTACTGTGGTGTGGTGGTGAAGTGTTATAGCTGCTAACCAAAAGTTGGGAGTTCAAATTCACCAGGTGCTCCTTGGAAACTCTATGAAGCAGTTCGACTCTGTCCATAGGGTCACTATGAGTCAGAATCAGTTCAACAGCAGTGGGGGGGTTTGGTTTAATAAAAAACAAGAAGAAATATTGGAGAGCTTTCAGGGAGATTTGACCTTTTATGCACTGCTGGTGAGAATGTAAAATGTTACAACCGCTATGAAAAATGACATGTTGCCACCTCAAAAGCTGGAAATAGAAATACCATAAATCCAACAATCCCACTTCTAGTAATACATTCTATAGAAATAAGAGTGGTCGTGTGAGTAGATACACACACATGTGTCCACTGAAACATTATTCAAAATAGCAAAAAGATGAAAACAACTTAAGTGGAAATCAACAGATGAATGGATGAATGTATTATGGTACATACACACAATAGAATACTACATATTGATAACAATGATGAATCTTTGAAACATCTAAAACATGGATGAATCTGGAGGGCATCAAGCTGAGTAAAAATAGTCAATCACAAGAGGACAAATATTGCATGAGACCACTATTATAAAAATCCAATAAAAGTTTTACATATAGAATGAAACGATCTTTGAAGATTACACGGGATGGGAAGAGTGAAGAGGGGAAATCACTAACCAGACAAGTGTTAACTTTGGTAAAGAGTATGACCGTATACATTATAGAGGAAGTCAGTACAACCTGACCAACGCAGATGCCATGGATATTTCCCGGACACATCCAAACACCTCAAAGAACCTAGTTCCCTAGGGCTGAGGGCTGGGGATAATGGTCAACTGACATAATATAGTTCATAAAGAAAACGTCCTACATCATACTTTGGCAAGTAGCAACTGGGGTCTTGCAAGCTCGTGAGTGGCTAAAACATATCCTTGATCACACCATGTTCAGAGCAAAGCAGAATGCAGAAATCCAAAGACAAAGGGAGATAACAGTCCAAAGGGCTTATGGACCACAAGAACCACAGCCTCCACCAGCCCAAGTCCAAGGAACTAGACAAGGAACGACAGGCTGCCACCAATAACTACTTGACAAAGATCACTGTGGAAAGTTCCAGAAAGAGGAGGATTAAAACATAGAACCAAATTCAAATTCACACACAAAAGACTATCTGGTCTGAGGAGACTGGAGGAACCCCCAAAACTGTAACCCCTAGATGCCCTGATGACTGAAAACTGAAGCCACGCCCAAGTCCACCTTTCAGTCACAGAGTGGACAAACCTGTAAAACAAACGCTAACACAGATGAGAAACATGCTTCTTAGTTCAATCAGCACATGAGACTAAAGGAGCAACACCTGCCCCGAAGAGATACATGGGCAGGAATGGAAAGGAAAACCAGGTGAACGGCGTGGAATGAGAGAAGGGGAGAGTGCTGGCACATTGTGGGGATTAAAACAAACGTCACAAAACAATTCGTGTCTAAATTTTTGAATGAGAAACTAATTTGCACTGTCAACTTTTGAAATGAGTATACGTATATGTATATACATATGTATGTGTGTGTGTGCATATACATATATATATGAAAACAGAATACATAGCAAAGTGGAGTCTTGTCATCAACATAAGTTAAAATTGGCTAAACCATGAATTGGCTAAACTATGACTGTGCTTAAGCTAAGATGGTGAGAAAATACATGGTCATGGCAAAGATGAGAAAAATAACTGCCAGATGGCCACGGCCACAGGTGGTCAGGGAAACGATAAAGACCATAACCAGTCAGGAAAAAGCCAACAACTTGAGGTACCAGAAGATAAGAACCTCTGGACGGTTGCAACCAGAACCAAGTAAACAACTTGTCTTAAAACTCCAGCACCCTGGATCTGGGGCACGCAGCCTCCTTTCTGAGAGTCTGTGCCCGAGGTCTGCTGTGCTGTGAACTATCCTGAGACCTGTCCGCCCTTGTCAGCTCCATCCGGAAAGCCTGGTTCAAGGGATTGTAACTGTGGCTGTATTGGTACCCGAGCCTCTTACTATGTTCCTATCAGCCTTAGCCCCTGGACATCTTGTCATCGTAAAGGTCTACTTCGGATTCTCCAGAAATCAGAACGGTGAGAGCGCAGCCAATCCTTAAATTCCATGGAATGAAGCCCGCTTTTAGGGAAGCGAGTGTGTTGACATACTAATGTTATGACATGACCCCTGCAGTCCCCGTGGGACCCGGTGGAACCTGTGGGGTTTTCACTAATGCTAATGAGAGTTCCCAACGAATGTAAATGCACGTAAGAGTTCGTAAGTCATGAGTCGGATCCGACTCGAGGACACTTGGCTAAGTAAAGTGAGTAAGAGCGCTTTGAAATGTCCCGGTGCTAGCAGCATCCCGTCCTTTGCTGAACTGTGAGCGTATGGTGTGATTAGATAAAGCATATTATTGACCCGAAACCTTGCTAGTTACTTATTTTCCTCTCGCGACCCTAGATGATTTCTGTATGCTCACAACTTTCACCTAGAATGCAATACAATTTTTAAAAAACTAGAAGAATTACTTTAGAAAAATAGTGAAAGTAACAAAAGAGGAAAACAAGTCTGCATTGTATAAACCAAATCCAATCTAGTTGCCACTGAGTCAGTTCTGACTAGTGGTGACTCCATGTGTCTCCGTTTAGAAATGTGTTCTCCTCCACAGAGTTTTCAATGGCTAGCTTTTGTGGAAGTGGATCTCCAGACCCCTTCCCAGATGACTCTGGGTGAACTCAAAACTCCCAGCGTTTTTTTTTCATTCAGTTGTTTCTGTTTTCTTGTGCTTTAAGTGAAAGAATCACAGAGCAAATTAGTTTCTCGTTTAGCAATTCGTACACAAATTGTTTTGTGACATAGTTGCAATCCCTGAGACACAGGAACACTATTCCTAGAATCCTCCCCGTCCCCATCTCTCTCTGTTTCTATCTGGACATGTTTCCTATCCTTCCTATCTTCTCATTTTTGCTTTTGGGAAAATGCTGCCCATTTGGTCTCCTATACATGATAAGACTACACAGCACATTGCCCACATGTGTCATTATTTATTTTATAAAGCTGTGTAATCTTGGGCTGAAATGTGAATTTCAGGAGTGGCTTCAGTTCTAAGTTAAAAGGGTGTCTAGGGGTTACATTCCTGGGGATTCTTCCAATCTCTGTCAAAACAGCAAGTCTGGGGTTTTTTTGGTTTTCGTTTTCGTTTTTGTCTGTTTTTCTTGGTGAATTTCAATTTTATTTTACATTTTTCTCCAGCTCTGTCCAGGACCCTCTATTGTGATCCCTGTCACAGCGGTCGGTGGTGGTAGTTGTGTACCGTCTGGTTCTGGGCTCAGGCTGGTAGAAACTGTGGTTCATGTGATTCGTTAGTCCTTTGGTGTAGTGTCTCCCCTGTGTCTGTGGTTTTCTTTGTTCTCCTTTGCTCCGGATAGGATGAGACCAGTAGATGCACCTTAGATGGCTTCTCACAAGTTTTAAGACTTTAGATACTCACTATTCACCAAAGTTGGATGTAGAACATTTTCTTTATCAACTATGCTATCAACTATGCCAGTTGACCTAGACATCCCCCTAGACCATGATCCCCAGTCATCAGCCCCCATAACTCAGTGCCTCAGTGTGTTTGGATGTGTCTAGAAAGCTTCCCTGGCTTTGCTTTGGTCAAGTTGCACTAACTTCCCCTGCAATGTGTACTGTCTTTCCCTTCATCAAACTTGACATTTATCTGCTATCCAATTAGTTATTCCCCCTACCCAGCACTCCCCACCTCTTATAAGCATCAAAGATTGTTTATTTCTCTGTGTAAACCTTTTCATGAGTTGGATCCAACTTGATGGCACTTGGCTGGCAAACCTTTTCATGAGTTTTTATAATGGTGTTCTCCTACAATATTTGTGCTTTTGTGATTGCCTGATTTCACTTAGCATAATGCCCTCCAGGTTCATCCATGTAGTGACACATTTCATGAATTTATCGTTATTGCTTATCATTGTGTAGAGTTCCATTTTTGTGTATGTACCATAATTTGTTTATCCATGCATCTGTTAATGGTCATTTAGATTGTTTCTGTCACTTTGCTATTGTGAATACTGGTGTAACAAACATGGGAGTACAGATTTCTATTCTTGTGACAGTGCATATTCTCTCTAGGATATATTCCAAGAAGTAGGATTGCTGCATTGTATGATATTTCTACTACTAAACTTTTAAGGAAGTGTCATATTATTTTCCATAGTGGTTGATTTTTAAACAAGTGTGTTAACTATTTTTACAACCAAGGGACTCCCTGCATGGTACAATGGCAGCAGGTGGTAAAAGCGACTCAGAGTAAAATACTCTCGATTTTCCACATATGGACTAAAATAAAGTACAATTTAAAAAATAATTGAATAGAATGAGGTGAAGATGCTAGACATACTGAAGGAAACTTTTCCAAAGCATCACAATTTTCCAAGTGTGCCCTTTCCCCTCTTTTGTCATTATCTATGCAGGACATACAGCATCAAAAGGGTAGAACTGCTTCACAAACTGCAATGCTGTTTAAATGCTACTCAAACTACTATTCTAACAGAGAGATTATCTTTTTTTTTTTTCAGGAAAAAAACAAAATAAACTGTATTATAAATTTATATCACACTTTGACATTTAAGGTCATACTTTAGCCTAAGCTACTCTACCTGGCTTCATTTATTAGGTGACAGTTTTTTTAAACAGCAAGTGTAGTGTTTAGGAAAAATTACTCAGTTTCTGGGCCAGAGTCCTGGATCATTGGTTGGTACAAGCAGTCTGTGATTGGCTACTATGGAGCAGTGATTAAGAATTCAGCTACTAACCAAAAGGGTGGCAATTAGAATCCACCAGCTACTCCTTGGAAACCCTATGGGGCAATTGTACTTTCTTTTACAGGGTCACTATGAGTCAGATTCAACTCAGTGGCAGTAGATTTGGGTCTTTGTTGTTGTTTGTTTGTTTCTTACACCATCCTAAAGTTTGTAGGTTTGAATTCATCCATCAGAATCATGGAGGAAATGTCTGATGATCTTCTTACATATAGATTACATTTTAAAACAACCATATGGAACATTCTGCTGTGTAACACATGGGGTCTTAATGAGTTGGGTTGATTCAATAGCAACAAGTTACCTATTAGAATTACCAACAATATTTCAACAGTGCAAATCACCATGATCAGAAACATCTGTGCATGTGGATCACATGATATAAGAAAAAAGATAAAAAGATAAAAATCGTGGAGAGGATCTTTAATCAAATGTATTGCTTAGGTATTAAGGAGTAGAATGTGAGTCATTTACACATGAAAACTTTGTTAATAGCAATTTTTCATTTATAGTCCATAATAGCACTGTTTTATGGGGCAATTTTAGTGGACTCAAACTAGAGTGATTCAGATTGTGAAATTATTACATTATGTTCATTTTCCAAAAAATCACTGCTTTATCTTGCTAGCAGAACAGTAGGACTTAGTCATTTTTACAGTAGGAATAATAATAAAATGGGATGCTTATGTTCCTCCGTAGGATCTATCTCAGATTCAGTCTCACTGAAACCCCCTGTATGCAGACAATCATCAACCAAACAGCCAAGGAACTGAATATATTGTAATGTAAAGATCGTTATGTTGCACATTTACTCGAGCCTTTCCAAAGGCTTCTCATCTCATGCAAAATAAAAATTCTTAAAATGACTTAAAAGGTACCGAACAATTTGCCTCCCTGTTCACTGTCTGACTTTATCCCTAATACTCTTTTCTTTAGTCCCTACACTGCTAAACCAACATCTTTGATATTACTTGAACACACTCTTGCCTCAGGGTTTTGTAAAAATCTTTCTCAGGGTTTTGTAGAAGTCTTGCTTCTGCATCAAATACTCTTCCCTCAGCTGTCTGTACAGCTCACTTCCTTCTCTCTGTCAAGTTTTTACTTTGCCTGAGAAGGCAAATTTAAAATTTTAGCTTTCTCTCTTATACTTCCTGCCCTCTTTCCCCTTTCTTCATAGTGCCTATCTCTCTCTGACATGCTATGTATTTTATTTTTTCTCGCTCCCCACCTAGACTGTGAATTCAATGAGGGTAGTAGTTTTTTACTAGTTGAGGTCTAATGTCTAGAATAGTGCCTAGAACACATTAGGTGCCTGACTGTATTTGTTCAATGAAAGAGTGACTAAATTATCTAATTTTAAAACATTTACTATTTAAGTAACCATGAAATTTTTAGTTTGTCCCTAGGCTGGAAAACTCTCAACCACCAGGAACCAAAGACATTAGAAAGTTGTTCTGTTACTAAGTCCTTTAGGTCTGCAGTCATTAGGCATTAACATTTGATTCTCATTCAGTTTTAAAATATTAGACTATGTTAAGAAATACTTGATGATACCAAAAGTGAACTGCCTGGGGCAATGGCTCTTCTAGCTTCTACTTCATCCCTGCAGTAATCAAAGCTAAAACACTGAGAAAAGCCACAGATATAATCCTTTTATATCTACTGGGATTGCCCATATTGAAACAGTTGTTACATTTGAGTTAATTGTAACTCTTCCTGGTTAGGAGAAGAATGAATCAATGAAAGATGCCACTGAGAAAATATTTTCTTTAAAATGTACGTTGGCAGATGAAATCAAGCCTTCATTAAGTGATTCTTTGTGTGGACAGTGGTCTGCTTGATCTCATGTATATTACTTTATGCTCATTCTATCCTAAAGATTTTCTTCAATGCAGCCTTCATCTCCTTGTTTCGTAAACTATAAATCAGGGGATTTAAGAAGGGAGTGACCACAGAATAGAATAAAGTAATAATCTTCTGAAGTTCAGCTGAACTTGCAGATGGAGGGTTGACATACATTGCCAAGAGGGACCCATAGAATAAACACACCACAGTCAGATGGGATCCACAGGTGGAAAAGGCCTTTCGCCGGCCAGCTGCTGAAGGGACTTTTAACACAGCTATCAGTAAAAGGGTATAAGTCCCAAGGATGTATAGAAGTGTTAGGATGGTGATGACAGAGCTCAGGATATAGAAGACAATCTCAGTGACAGGAGCTGGGGAACAGGACAGAGACATCAGTGGGTCGATGTCACACAAAAAGTGATCAATGATGTTGGGCCCACAGAAAGACAATTGGGAAAGTTGTGCTGTGGAGACTGAGTAACTAAGGAAACCAAACACCCAGCAAAGAAGCACCAGGATATAGCAGAGTTGTAGGGTCATGATGGTTGGGTAGTGCAGTGGGTGACAGACAGCCAGGTATCGATCATATGCCATGATGGAGAGGAGGTATAGTTCAGTTGCAGCAAGGGAAGTAAAAAAGTAGAACTGGAGGAAACAGCCAACAAAAGAGACAGTTTTTGTCTCTGAGAGGAAATTGGCTAGCATACAGGGCACGGTGGAGGTAACATACCAGATTTCAAGGAAAGCAAAATTCCCCAGGAGAACATACATGGGAGTGTGGAGTCTTTGGTCAAACCTCACAGCACAGACAATGGTGCCATTCCCCATCATGGTAAATATATAAATTCCAAAGAACAGTGAAAAGAAGAAAGTTTGCATGTCCTGGCCACCAGGGAAGCCTAGCAGGACAAACTCAGTCACAGGGCTTGTCACTGAATTATTCATGAATCCCAGGGCTGCAGAGAAGGCAGAGAACACAATTACACAAACTCCTTTACTTCCTGAGAATACTGTAGGAAATCTATACAGCACTCACTTATCGGCTATTTGACAATGACTTTGGAATAATCCAGCCATTGATTCTAACTCTTCCTTAAAAGCTACTAATCATTGAACTTCAGATTTCAATAAATTTGAGATCATAGCAATAGAAGCTTTATATTTTCTGGATTTTCTTTATTAACGAGTTACATTTTTGTTTGCAATTCTCTCTATCCTTTGAAGTTTTCAAAACTCAGAAACATTACCTGCTGTCACCTCTGTGAAAGGCAGCAAAGTGGCTTCCAGTTTCTTTCTTTTTCACACCCATAGTTTCTGAAAACTTAGAAGTGGAATAACTGTTTTTTGACACCTGTCACTCAGTGGAAAGTAGTTGACACACTTCTCAGATGACCTAGAGCTGTGACTGTACATTATACACTTGTTTCTTTGTATTATTCACATCAGAATAATTTTCTCTTGCAATACATTAGTGAATTATAAGTCTAAACACACAACCAAAAGGAAGGTCACAGTGATATTTTTCTGGAGAGTAGAGAGTTAGCAGTTACCTTAGAACGTTCTTTGAACTTACTTCATGCTTTTATTTTAAACACCTCTAATTTATCAGCAATTCATTGTGACCCTATAGGGCAAAGAAGAAATGCCCCATAAAATTTCCAAGGAGCACCCAATGGATTCCAACTGCCAACCCTTTGGTTAGCAGCCATAGCACTTAACTGTTAGACCACCAGGGTGCCAAACTTTGGTTAGCATCAGAAGCACTTAGCCACTAGACATCCAGGGTTTCCTATGAATCAGAATAAATCAGAATCCAGTCAGTGGCAGTAGGTTTTAATTTATAAGCTGAATCTCTGCTACTCCAAATAAATCCAATGTTAGAAATAATTTTACCATAAATATCATTAAAAATAAATCATTTAATTCAAAATATATGGTTTGGCTACTTACAAGTAATCATTCTTGTGCTCTCCAGATACTGAAGATGATAGGCTTCCGTATTTCTGACCATAAATCCACCTGCAGGAAACTCAGGATCTTAATAAATTCATGAATCAAACAGATAAGCAAACAAAGCATGCCTCTAAGTGTTGCTATAGATCATTTCTTCTAGCTGAGCACAGATATATTCTCTCAGTTTGGTAATACACAAAATGCATGTGTAAAAAATATTCAGCAAGCCTTTTCTAAATGTGAGGATATTTATTAATATCATTTGGTAAAAAATTTCAGATAATCTAAAGTTCTTCTGCCTTGTCATTATAGTATATTTAAACCACAGTATTTAAATTTTACTTTTCTGAAATAGAAATCCCTCTTTTTAATAATTAAGAACTTAAAGAAATACAGAAACAAAGAAATCATCCCAATTCCCAGAGAAAAAAATTTAACTCTTAAGAGTTTTGTGTATTTCACTTCTTTAAAAAATTAAAATTAAATTTTCAAGTTAGTTTATTTTATAAACTGTGTATTAATACATGCAGTCTTCACTCCATGTAAAAATAATGGCTCTATATCATTAATTCAGTTGCTGCATTGTCTTGTGTTCTATAGATTTAATCAGTCCCTAGTTACCGATTTACACTTGACCTATAAAATGAACTTACTGTTAGAAAACTTAATAATTACAAGATTCACTGTATTCCGTGATTGCCCTCTATTTTGCACTTTTCTGATGTTGTAAAGTCTAATGTCTACCTGTGGCTATTAGATGGGATGCTTAGGTTAGAAGAGGATTAGAGTGGGATTGCCATGCCCTTGCTAAGGGTGTTTTCCTGGAGTGTGGTTTGCACTACTCTTTATCCTTTCATCCTAGGAGATGAAAAGACAGAAGCAAACAGAGCATTGGGAACCTCATACCATCAAAAAAGCAGCACCATGAGAAGAATGCATCCTTCAGACCTGAGTTTCCTGAGCCAAGATGCTCCCTGATCAAAGACTGAGGCAACACAAAGGCATTCTTCCAGAGCCAACAAGGGGAAAATCCTTCCCCTGGAGAGGACATCTGAATTTGGATTTGTAGCCTACCAGACTATACTTGGAAGGAAGCAAGGAGAAATGTTAGCACCAATGAGGGCACTGATGATAAGAAACAAGCAGCAGAGGACCAGCAGCAATGGCAGAAGAACCAGACCAGCAGGAGACAAAGCTGGAGCTGACCCACAGAGTGAGAGAGCTGAGTGCCTGTGCACAGAGGTTTTCTGGTGGAGTAGGGTGCCTCAGGGCACTTGAATCAGTAGAGGGAGCTAGGCTTGCTGACCCGCAGAGTGAGAGAGAAGAGTGCCTGTGCAGAGATTTCCTGGCAGAGCAGGGTGCCTGCAGGCACTTAAATTGGTGGAGCTACAGAGCTCCACCTGTGAGTCTGAGGCCTGGACCATGAGGCCACAGGAAGCAGAAGCTAAAGAAACAGAGAGCATGAGAAGCTAAACTGCCTCAGTCTCAAAGGGATGGCCATGACCTCGGGGATTTGAAAGAGTGGAACCATAGCTTTTTGTGTTTGTAAGTGTAGAATGCCACTCCGTTGTGCTTGGGGTGCACCTAAAGCATAAGGGACAGAGTTGCCATCCAAGTGAGCCTAGAAGACACAGGGCTGGATGTCTCCACTCAGTCTAGAGAGGGTGCCCAATACTTAGAATCTGGAGGGCAGAGCTATTGTGTAAAATGTCTCAGAAAATAGGATATTATTTTCAAAGCTTTGAGAGCTAATATAATATGTTCTGCTGACTGGCTTGTTGCCTATTAATGCCTTCATTCCCTGCGGTTTCTTTTGTTTGTAATGGAATGTCTAACTTGTATCTGTTCTTGTATCTTGTATCTTTAGAAGCAGATAGCTTGTATTCTAGGTTTCTTAGCCGTAAAGGAATTTTTTAATTTTACACTTGAAGCTGATTTAAGACTTCTATCACAGGGGATGGACATGATTTACTGTGATGGGATGAATGTATTACAAGTTTCGAAGATGTGACATTTGGGGGGCCAACAGGTAGGATGTCATGAATTGAATTGTGTCCCTCCCCAAAATAGGTGTAGTAATTTGGTTGGACCAAGATTCCCTGTATTCTGTGGTTGCCCTCTATTTTGTGATTCTCTGATGTTGTAAATCCTAATCTCTGCCTGTGACTAATTGATAGGATGATTAGGTTAAAAGAGGATTAGAGTGGGACTGTCATGCCCTTGCTAAGAGAGTTTCCCTGAAGTGTGGCTTGCACCACCCTTTATCTTTCATCCTGTGGGAGATAAAAAGAGAGAGAAGCAAGCGGAGAATTGGGAACTTCATACCATCAAGAAAGCAGCAGTGGGAGAAGACTGCATCCTTCAGACCTGGGCCAAGATGCTCCCTGATCAAAGACTAATGCTACACAAGGACTTCCCTCCAGAGATGACAAGGGGTCAAGTCTTCCCCTGGAATAGACACCTTGAATTCGGACTTGTAACATACTGGACTGTGTAAGAATAAACTACTCTTTCCTAAATCCGTCCATTCATGGTATTTCTGTTAGAGCAGCACTAGATGACTAAAACACTCATCACATCCTGAAGCCAGTCAGACAAAACACTACTACATGTAAGATGAATTCCTTTTGAAATGTTTCCATGTACTTGTTGCTAGGTGCTGTCAAATCGGTTCTAACTCATAGGCACCAACTTGCAGACTCCATATAGGACAGAGTAGAACTACTCCATAGGGTTTCCAAGGAGCAGCTGATGGATTTCAAGTGCTGACCTTAACCACTAACCCACTGTGGTGGAGTTGTTTCTGATTCATAGCAACCCTATAGGAGTAGAGTAGAATGATCCCATGGAGTTTCCAAGTTGCTGCTGGATTCAAATTGCCACCATTTTGGTTTTTCAGCCATAGCATTTAACCACTATATCACCAGGATTTCCACTAAAAAAACTCAAAACTAAACCCTTTGCCATCAAATTAACTCCAATTTATAGCAAACATATAGGACCACATTAGAGCAGGATTTGAACTGCTGACCTTTGGGTTAGCAGATGTAACTCTTAAAAACTATGCTGCCAGGGTTTCTACTGTAATCACCAGGACTCCTAAAAAAAAGTCTCTTGAAAGCTGTAATTGAACCACTCTGTCCCCAGACAGCTACAGGTTTGGAGCTTGCACCCTAGACCACTGAGGATCATCCAAGCAATATTTCCATAGCATGTGGTAATATATCCACTTCAGCATGTAACATGACAACTAAATTATATGTTTATGTTTTTCACTCTACACTAAAAGCTCCTATAATTCATGAATGATATTATATTCTGATTACATTTTCAGTTGACTCAGTTTCTGGTGCACCGTAGGCATTCGTTGAATGAGCTAGTGGGTAAACAAATTTCAGATAGCCATCTTGTCATTGGAAAGCAAATCTGAGTTTCTGAACATCATCATTACTGAGTTTCCATCTGAATGTTATTGCGTTACTCTGACCAAACTTGTCAGCACAGCCACCTTTAGATCTTGTGGCTCACAGATCCAAATTTGTCATACTTTAGGGTCAGCCTTCAGTGTCCACTCTAAACATAAGCCTCCCCAGTCATTTGCTCTGTTTTGTATTTTCGATTCTATAAATGATACTTTATGCAATACTTATTCTATCTTTTTATTCCTAAGTCCTCCCCCACTGTTCTTGCTTCTAGTGAATGGTTCTTCTCTCCATTCATCAATCCATTCAGCATTTGCTAACAGCAGAATCTTGAAAGTGATTCAAGTCACCTTCTAATTCTGTCACCTTTCATATACAATTAATTACCAAATCATGTGGACTTTCCCTCCCAAATGTTTCTCAACTCTATTTCGAGAACACAGGATATTATTCTAAGTGTGCTCTCTTTGATTGGATGGTTTAGTAGTGCTGTGCATTGGTCATACATGTAAACTAAAAAGAAAAATAGGCTGCTTTGGGGGGAGGAAGAAGAGTAAAATTTTAGGAAAACAGCATATGGTTTGGTGACAAAGAAAGAGTAAATCATACTGGCAATCTATGGGGTAACGTACCGCTGCTGACATATGTATACTACTGATTGCTCAATCGAAACTAAAAGCCCATCGTTGTTGAGCCAATTCAAAATCAGATCCACTCTAGGACAGAGGAGAACTGCCCTAGACAGTATCCAAGGAGCATCTGTTGGCTTCAGACCGCCAAACTTATGGTTGGCAGCTGAGCTCTTAACCACAGCCCCAGCATTGTTCCATATCTGATTCAATTCAGGACACTTGGTAGTCCTAGTGTGTTATGTACTTAGGGAAAATTAAAAAAAAAAAAAAGTGGAAGTGATTTGGTTTTGAGTACTGTATGACCTAATGGGCAAAACTAGACAAGTTAACACCTATCTCACAGAACTCTTGTGAAAACAGAATTGAACACAGATTTAACACAGTGCTCAGAGTATAAGAGGACCTAAAAAAATAGCTGTTATCATTAATAATACTACAGATAACAAACATGATTGCAAAATAACTGGGATAATAATATGTAACACAATCACTTAGTTTATAAATCACTTAAAAACCTAAATAACAAATAATGAAGTGAATTGAACACAGTGACCTAAGTATTACCCCATTCCAATGTATCACATAATAAAGCTACAGGCAGCTCTTTAGGCTGCTTAGACATGTTCTACTAATCTTCTTGTATATTCTGGCACTCAGAAACATACAACTTTATGTAAGGAAGAAGATATGAAAACATGTTAGTGTTCACAGTTCAACATGCAGAAAATAAGTGATTAGTGGAGGACTGTTACATTAGCTGGGGTGTGCATAAGATTAAATAAGGATAAGTTGTTTTCACTGGGGACAATGTAAAAGGTGAGTTATGTACCACACTGAGTAGTATTCTGATATGAAATCTATCAATTTTCTGTATGATGAGGCATTCCTTTGTGAATCATGAAGCAAGATAGTTTAAGGGAGTGTTAAGCTGAGGAATATCTGAGTAACTGATTCTTCAGTCAGCAGTTCATTATAACTGATTATTCTATTACTAGAGATCCAGTTTACTGTGGATGAATCACATATCCAGAAATATAAAACCAACAAGAGTTTGCAAAACTATATATTAATAGTGAAAGAGGATTCTACTGGAGCTAGTGTCCACATGTAGATGTCTTAGAAAAAATCCAGTGAAGCCTGGACAGGGAGAAACGTTACTTACCCTTCATGACAGGACTATGTGTGGACAGACACAGGAGCAAACACTGTGTCTGGATACCCTCATCGATACCCTTACATGGGATCAAAGCCTAGAGGTCTGAGCACTGAGAGTTCTTCTGATTGCCCAGTGGTATTCCAAATCTAGGAAACGCAGAGTAAACCATTCCTTTCCGGCTCCCTCACTGACGAGCTCAAAAGACAAAGTTATAGCAACAAGGTACTTCAGCTGAGCAACAGTGATAGTCAGTGGAAAGAAGCACAGCTCTACAGTCTGTCCTTGAGGTATGCCAGTTTGATATTTTCATCAAGACCTCAGCCAACCAGAGGCACCCAGATCTTTCTCCTGCCTGGTCCAGTAGAGTAAGTTTATCAGATGATTTTTATATCTTAATTACTTTCACTACAGAGTTGATGGAAACACTGGGATATGAAGTCATGAGGCAGTTTCAAAAAGAGGGTGCAGGCAAAAGAAGGGAAGAGAGTGTTGTTGAAAATCTCAAAGGATCCAATTAAAATTGTGTCTTAAAAATTATGGTGAAGTCTTCCATCTCCCCTTGGGATACTTTGTACTCAGAGTCCCTGGTGCAGCATCCTTTCTTCCATTCATAATCTTCATATAGCTTAGGATAAATTGGCCCTTAGAGTGAAGGCAAGAAAAACATCTTAAAAACGCAATGCTGAGATCTCCTACGAATTTACAGAAAACTTTTTCTTTGTTTTCAGAAAATGTCTTTTCACTGTGAAATTTGTTGCTGTTGTTGTTGTTAGGTACCGTCAAGTCAGTTCTGACTCATAGCAACCCTATGAACAAAAGAATGAAGCACTACCTGGTCTTGCACCGTGTCCACAATTGTTTTTATGCGTAAGCCCATTGTTGTGACCATTGTGTCAATCCATCTCGTAGAAAGCCCCCCTATTTTTCACTGACCCTCCACTCTACCAAGCATGATGTCCTTCTCCAGAGACTGATCTTTCCTAAAAACATGGCCAAAGTATGTAAGATGCAGTCTTGCCATCTTTGCTTCCTATGAACACTCTGGTTCTGCTTCTTCCAGAACGGATCTGTTGGTTCTTTTGGCAGTCCATTGAACATTCAACAGTCTTCTCCAGCACCACAATTCGAAAACATCAGCTTTTCTTCTGTCTTCTTTGTTCATGGTCCAGCTTTCACATGCATATGATGCAGTTGAAAATACCATGGCTTGGATCAGGTGCATTTTAGTCTTCAAGGTGACTTCCTTACTTTTGAATACTTTGAAGAGGTCCTTTGGAGCACATTTTCCAGTGCAATGCATCTTTTGATTTCTTGACTGCTACTTCCAAGGGCATTGACTGTGGGCCCAAGTAAAATGAAATCTTTGACAACCTCAATCCTTTCTTCACTTATGACAGTGTTGCTTACTGGTCCAGGTGTGAGGACTTTTGTTTTCCTGATGGTAAGATGCAATCTCTACTGAAAACTGTGGTCCTTGGTCTTCATCAGTAAATTCCTCAAATCTTCTCCATTTCCAGCAAGTAGCATAGTGTCATCTGCATAACACAAGTTGGTAATGAGTCATCCTCCAATCCTGATGCCACATTCTTCTTTGTATAATCCAGCTTCTCAGATTATTTGCTCAGCATACAGATTAAAAAAGTATGGTGAAAGGACACAACCCTGACGCACACCTTTCCTGACTTTAAGCCATGTAGTTTCTCCTTGTTCTGTTCACATGACTGCCTCTTGATCCATATACAGATTCCTTAAAAGCACAGTTAGGTGTTCTGGAATTCCCATTCTCTGCAACATTAGCCATATTTTAGTATGATCCACACAGTGGAATGCTTTTGCATAGTTGATGAAACACAAGTAAACATCTCGCTGGTATTCTTTGTTTTCAGCCAAGATCCATCTGACATCAGTGACGATATCCATGGTTACACATCCTCTTCTGAATCCAGCTTGAATTACTTGCAGTTCCTTGTCAAAATACTGTTGTAGTTGCTTTTGAATGATCTGCATCGAAATTTTACTTGTGTGAGATATCAATATTGTCCAGTAATTTCCACATTCAGTTGGATCACCTTTCTTTGGAATGGGCATAAAGATGGATCTCTTCCAGTCAGTTGTCCAGGTAGCTGTCCTCCAAATTTCTTGACATAGATAAGTGAGCCCTTCCAGCATTGCATCTGTTCATTGAAATACCTCAATTGATACTCCATCAGTTCCTGGAGACTTGTCTTTTGTCAGTGCCTTCAGCGCAGCTTCAATTTCTTCCTTCAGTACCATTTGTTCCTGATCATCAGGTACCTCTTCAAATGGCTGAATGTCAACCAATTCTTTCTGGTATAATGACTCTGTATATTCCTTACATCTTATTTTGATGCTCCCTGAGTCATTTTCTATTTTCCCTGTGGAATCCTTCACTATTCAACTCAAGGGTTGAATTTTTTCTTCAGTTCTTTCAGCTTGAGAAATGCAGAATGTGTTCTTCCCTTCTGGTTTTCCATTTCCAGCTCTTTGCACATGTCATTGTAATACTTTCCTTTGTCTTCTTGAGCTGCTCCTTAAAATCTTCTGTTTAAGTCTCGTACTTCACCATTCCTTTTGTTTTGGTGCTCGACATTTAAGAGCAATCTCAGAGTCTCTTCTGACATCCAATTTGGTCTTTTCTTTCTTTCCTGTCTTTTTAATGACCTCTTGCTCTCTTCACGGATGATGTCTTTGATGTCATTCCACAGTTCATCTGGTCTGGTGTTATTAGTGGTCAACACATCAAATCCGTTCTTGAAATGGTCTTGAAACTTACGAGGGACGTACTCAAGGGTCATACTTTGGTTCTTGTGGACTTGTTCTAATTTTCTTCAGTTTCAGTTTGAATTTTCTTATGAGCAATTGATGATCTGTGCCGTGGTCAGCACCTGGTCTTTTTCTGACTGCTGATATAGAGCTTTTCCGTCGTCTTTTCCCACAGATACAGTCAATTTGGTTCCTGTGTATTCCATCTGATGAGGTCCATGTGTACAGTCACCATTTGTGTTAGTTAAAAAAAACATTTGCAATGAAGAAGTTGTTAGTCTTGCAAAATTCTATCATTTGATCTCTGACATTATTTCTATCACCAAGACTGTGTTTTCTAACTACTGATTCTTCTTTTTTGTTTCAACTTAGTCACCAGTAATTATCAATGCATCTTGATTGTGTGTTTGATCAATTTCAGACTACAGAAACTGGTAAAAATCTTCAATCTCTTCATCTTTGGCCTTAGTGGTTGGTGCATAAATTTGAATAACAGTGGTATTAACTGGCCTTCCTTGTAGCCATGTGGATATTATCCTATCACTGACAGCATTGTACTGCAGGACAGATCTTGAAATGTTCTTTTTGATGATGAACGCAATACGGTTCCTCATCAAGTTTTCATTCCTAGCACAGTAGACTGTATCACTGTCAGATTCAAAATGGCCAAAACTGGTCCATTTCAGCTCATTAAGCATAGGATGTCAATACTTATGTGTTCCATTTCATTTTTGACAGTTTCCAGTTTTCCTAGATTCATACTTTGTACATTCCATGTTCTGATTATTATTGAATGTTTGCAGCTGTTCTCATTTTGAGTCTTGCCACATCAGCAAATGAAGATCCTAGGGTCTTACTCCATCCACGTCATTAACATCAACTCCATTTTGAGGAGTCAGCTCTTCCCAAGTTGTCTTCCGAGTATTTTCCCACCTGAAGAGCTCCCTTTCCAGCATCATATCTGACAATGTTCGGCTGCTGTTCATAATGTTTTCCCTGGCTAGTTCCTTTCAGAAGTAGATTGTTGGGTTCTTCTTTCTAGTCTTCCTTACTCTGGAAGCTAACCTGAACTTGTCTGCTATGGTTGACCCTGCTAGTACCTAAATATTAGTGGCATAACCTCCCGCATCGCAGCAACAAGCAAGCCTCCACTGATAGACTAGTGGGAGGAGGGGTGGTCTTCGTGAGTTGGATTAATTCAATAGCAACCACTTACCTGTTAAGGTTGCCAAGGACATTTCAACAGTACAACTCATCATGATCAGAAACATCTGTGTATGTGGATCACATGATGTAAAAAAAGATAAAAAGATAGATATCACGGAGAGGATCTTTAATTAAACATATTGTTGAGGTATTAAGGAGTAGAATGTGAGTCACCTATATAAGAAAATATTGTTAATACCAATTTTTCATTTGTAGTCCATAACAGCACTGTTTTATGGGGCAATTTTAGAATTTTAGTGGACTCAAACTAGCATGATTCGAATTGTGAAATTATTACATTATGTTCATTTTCCAAGAACATTGCAGCTTTATCTTGCTAGCAGGATTGTAGGACTTAGTCATTTTTACAGTAGGAATAATAATAAAATGGGATGCTTATGCTCCTTGGTGGGATCTATCTCAGGTTCAATGTCACTGAAACCTCCTGTATGCAGACAATTATCAACCAAACAGCCAAGGAACTGAATATATTGTAATGTAAAGATCATTATGTTGACCATTTGCTCAAGCCTTTCCAAAGGTTTCTTATCTCATGCAAAATAAAAATTCTTAAAATGACTTATAAGGTCCTGAACAATTTGCCTCCCTGTTCATTGTCTGACTTTATCTCTAACACTCTTTTCTTTAGTCCCTCCAGTGATAAACCAACACCCTTGATATTACTTGAACACACTCTTGCCTCAGGGTTTTGTAGAAATCTTTCTTCTGTATCGAATACTCTTCCCTCAGCTGTCTGTACAGCACACTTCTTCATCTCTTTCAAGTTTTTACTTAAAATTTGCCTTCTCAGAGTGCCCTTCCCTGAGAAGGCAAATTTAAAATTTCAAGTTTCTCTCTCATACTTTCTACCCAATTTCCTCTTTCTTAATAGTGCTTATCTCTCTCCCATATGCTATGTATTTTACTTTTCTTGTCTTTCCCCAACTAGACTATTAATTCAATACAAGTAGTAGTTTTTTATCATTTGAGTTATAATGTCTAGAGGAGGGTCTAGAAAGTGTCTAGAACACAGTAGGTTCTAGATTGTATTTGTTCAATGAAAGAATGGCAATTTATTCTAATTTTAAAACATTTGCTATTTAAGTAACCATGAAATTTTTAATTTGTCCCTAGGCTGGAAAACTCTCAACCACCAAGAACCAATGAAATTAGAAAGATGTTCTGTTACTAAGTCCTTTAGGTCTCCAGTCATTAGGCATTAACACTTCATTCTCATTCACTTTTAAACATTAGACTATTTTAAGAAATGCTTTGATGACACCATTGATGAACTACTGGAACAATGGCTCTTCTAGCATCTACACTTGTCCCCTCAGTAATCAAAGCTAACACACTGAGAAATGCCACAGATGTAATCTCTTTATATCTACTGGGATTGCCCATATTGAAAATATAGTTGTTACATTTCAGTTAATTATAACTCTTCCTGGTAAAGCTGAAAAGTAAATCAACGAAAGATGCCACTGAGAAAATGTTTTCTCTTTTTTTTTAATGTGATTAAATGAAAGTATACAATCCAAACTAAATCTGCATGCCCACCTTTCTGTGGCTCCTTCTGCTCTCCTTACCCAGTGACAGTGCACTCTTCCTTTTCATTCTATATGTGTCATATCTTCTTAACAATCTCCTGTCCCCTTCTCTCTATGCTTTCATCTCCTTTCTGGTAAAAGGCCAGTAGGACAGCATCTTATAGATGCATGGAACCATGAAGTACACAAACAATATGGTCACATTGTGTCACTGAGTCTAGTCCATTCCTGTCTTAAAGAGTTTACCTCAGTAATGTTTTCTGGTCAGGAGCAGCAGCAGGTCTAGGAGCCATGCTCCCAGGGCAACCTACAGGCCACTGGAACATCAATTGCCATCTTTTAGTGGAGTTCTTCGGATACACCCCTCTTTTTCTCATGTTGCCACTGGGCATCGACGTCTTATGCCCCATCACAGCTGTCTTTGGTGGTGGTCAGGCATCATCTAGTTCTTCTGGTCATATGTTGATACAGTCATTTATTCATATGGGTCCCTCTATCTCCTAAGCTCTTTTTTCCTAGTGTCTTTGTTGTTCTTGGTGATCATCTCTTCTGGATAAGTTGGGACTATTTGCTGTACCTCAGATGGCAGCTTGCTAGCTTTTAAGATCCCGGATGCCACCCACCAATATGGGGTACAGAAGACTCTCTTAACAATAGGCTAGTTATACCAACTGGCCTCAATGTCCCTAAGAGCATGGTGCCCAGATCCCTGTCCCTGCTACTCTATTCCTGCAATATTGGGTTAAGATTAGAAAACATTTCAGTTTATGTTGAAGTCCAGTTAAATTGATCTACTTCCTACCTTGTGCTATCTAATCTATGACCAGCCCTCTCCCTCCCTCCCCTCCCCTGCAACCATCAAAGAATCTTTTCTTCTGTACATGAATCTGTTTATTTTTATTTTTTTTTATTATGACTGAGTGAAAATGTATATTCCCGTATAAATTTACATGCCCATTTATATGCAACTTCCACTGCTCTCCCTGCCCGGTGACAGCACTCTATTCCTCTCTGCTCCATACATGTCTCATCCTCCCAACAATCTCCTTTCCCCTCCTCTCCACCCACTCTCCTTCCTCCAGCCAGAGGTCAGCAGGATGATATCCTATAGATACACAGAACCATAAAGTGCATCCAATATATGGTCACTCTGCATCGCCAAGTCCAATCCATTCGTGTCCAAAGAGTGGACCTTTGTTATGATTTATGGGCAAGGGCAGCATCAGGGCTGGGGACCATGCTCCCAGGGGAACCCCAAAACCGCCATCAATTGCGGTCTTTTAGTGGAGATCTCAGGGTGCACCCCTTTTTATTCTTGTGTTGCCAGTGAGACTCCACTTAGTGAGCTCCCTAAGTTGAATCTGTTTTTAAGTCCTTATAGTAGGGGTCTCATACCATATTTGTCTTTGTGCCACTGACTGATTTCACTCAGAATAATGTCTTCCAGTTGAAACCAAGTTATGAGATGCTTCCTAATATCATCATTGTTCTTTATCACTGCATAATGTTCCATTGAATGTACCATAGTTTGTTTATCCATTGATCTGTTATTGGGCATCTGAGTTGATTCCATCTTTTAACTATTGTGGACTGTGCTGCAATAAACATTTGTGCATATGTATCTGTTCGTGTGACTGCCCTTGATTCTGTAGGATATATTCTGAGCACTGGGATTACTGGATCAAATGATATACCTATTTCCAGCTTTTTAAGGAACAACCAAATTATTTTCCAAAGAGGTACTATTTTACCATCCCCCCAGCAGTGTAGGAGAGTTCCAATCTCTCCACAGTCTCTCCAGCATTTGTTGTTTTGTGTTTGGGGGATCATGGCCAACCTTGTTGGTGGGACATGGCATCTCATTGTAGCTAAGCATCATGAGCATTTCCTCATGTGTCCTTTGGCTGCCTAGATGTCTTGTCTGGTGAAGTGTCTGTCCACTTCCTTTGCCCATTGCTTAACTGAGTTATATATCTTTTTCTTGTTGATATTTTACAGTACCTTGTAGATTGTAGAGATCAGACGTTGGTCCAACAGGTAGTTGCCAAATATTTTTTCCCATTCTCTAGGTGGTCTTTTAATTATTTTGATAAAGTCTTTGGATGAGCAAAGTGCTTGATTCTTAGTAGTTCCCATTTATTGATTTTCTGTTGATTGTGCTTTGTCAGATTTTAAAGTCTGTCTAAGCTGTGTTGTAGAACATCCATCGCTGATCCCATTTTTTTCTTGCATGATCTTTATCATTTTAGCTTTGAAGTTTAGCCCTTTGAGCCATTTTGAGTTAGTTTTATGTAAGGTGTGAGATATGGTTTTGTTTCATTTTTTGCAAATGGATCTCCAATTTTGCCAGTACCATTTGTTGAAGAGGCTGTTTTCACTCCAGTTTACAATCTTAGCACCTTTGTCAAATACCAACTGTAAGAGGATGGTGGCATTTCTGGGGTCTCAACTCTGTTGCATTGGTCTATTTGTCTCTTTTTGTACTAGTATCTGGCTGTTTTGACTACTGGACAGTGTAATAGGTTCTAAGGTCAGGTAGTGTGAAACCTCCCACTGTGTTCCTCTTCTTCAGTAGTGCTTTGCTTACCTGGAGTTTCTTCCCTTTCCAAACAAAGTTGGTGATTTGTTTCTCCATCTCATTAAAAAAAATGACACTGGAATTTATATTGGGATTGCATTGTATATGTAGATCTCTTTGGGTAAAACAGACATTTTCACAATGTTAAATCGTGGTACGAATGAACGGGGTAGATTTCTCCATTTATGTAAGTCTCTTTTGATTTCTTGCAGTAAGATCTTTCAGTTCTCTTTGTGTAGGTTTCTTATGTCTTTAGTTAGATTTATTCCTAGGTATTTTATCTTCTTGGGGGCTATAGTAAATAGCATTGATTTGGAGATTTCTTCTTTGCTAATCTCTTTGTTGTTGTAAAGGAATCCTACTGATTTACTTATGTTTGTCTTATATCCTGATACTTTGCTGAACTCTTCTGTTAGTTACAGTAGTTTACTCATGGGTTCTTTAGGATTCTCTGCATACCACAGTCATATCATCTGCAAATAGGGAGATTTTTACTTCTTTGCTGATGCAGATGCCCTTTATTTCTTTGTCTTTTCTAATTGCTCTGGCTAGAACTTCTAGTACAATGTTGAACAAAGGTGGTGAAAGTGGGCATCCTTGTCTAGTTCCTGTTCTTAAGAGGAATTCTTTCAGTCTCTCTCCATTCAGGATGATGTAAGTGGTTGGCTTTGCGTAGATGTCACTTATTGCATTGAGGAATTTCCCTTCTATTCCGATTTTGCTGAGAGTTTTTAGCACGAATGGGGTGTTGGACTTTCTCAAATGCCTTTTCTGTATCAATTGACAAAATCAGGTGACTCTTATCTTCTGTGTTATTTATGTGGTTGATCATATTAATTGTTTTTTTAATGTTGAACCAGCCTTGCATTCCTTGTACGAATCCAACTTGGTCATGATGAATTATTTTTTGATGTGTTGTTGAATCCTATTGACAAGGATTTTGTTGAAGATTTTTGCATCGAAGTTCATGAGTGATATTGGTCTGTAATTTTCCTTTTTTGTGGAGTCTATCCCTGGCTTTGATATCATTATTATGCTGGCTTCATAGAATGAATTTGGGAATACTCCATCCCTTTCTATGCTGTGAAATAGTCTCAGTAATATTGCAGTTAGCTTTTCTCTAAAAGTTTGGTAGAATTCTCCTGTGAAGCCATCTGGGCAGGGACTTTTTTTGGTTGGTAGTTTTGGGGTTTTTTAAATTTGTTTTTATTGTGATTGTGTGAAAGCATACAATCCAGTTTAAATTTGCATGCCTGCCTGTCTGCTGCTCCTTCTGCTCTCCTTTTCTGGTGACAGCACACTCACCCTTTCCATTCTATACGCGTCATATCCTCTTAACAATCTCTTGTCCCCTCCTCTCCATCTTCTGCACTCCTCTCTAGTAAGAGGCCAGTAGGATGACATCCTATATATGCATAGAACTATAAAATACACACACAATATAGTCACTCTGTGTCCCTGAGGTTTTTTTTTTATGACTTTTTCAGTCTCTTGCTTTGTGATGGGCTTATTAAGTTGCTCTACTTCTCCCTGTGATAATTTTGGAAGGTGATATAATCTAGAAATTTGTCCATTTCCTCTAGATTTTAAATCTGTTAGAGTACAGTCTTTCATAGTATTCTGTTATGATACTTTTGATTTCAGTTGGGCCTGTTTTGACATCTCCCATCTCATTTCTTACTTGGGTTATTTGTTTCATCTCCAGTTTTCTTTTGTAAGTTTAGCTAATGGTTTATCAACTTTGTTGATCTTTTGAAAGAACCAGCTTTTGGTTTTTTGTTAATTTTTTCAATTGTTTGTCTATTCTGTAATTCATTTAGTTATGCTCTAATCTTTGTGATCTGTTTTCTTCTGGTCTCTGAGGGGTTCCTTTGTTGCTCTCTTTCTACTTGTTCATCTCTTTCTACTTGTTCAAGCTGTAGTGGTAATCTTTTGGTTTGAGTCTTTCTTCCTTCCAGATGTGTGCATTTATAGGGATAAATTGACCTCTGGGGGCTGCTTTCACTTTATCCCATAGGAAGGATGTGTTTTCATTTTCATTTGATTCCATAAATTTATTTATTTTATCCTTGATTTCTTCTATAACTCATGGATTTTTGATCAAAGTGTTTTTCAGTTTCCATGAATTCAAATTTCTATCTATGATTTCTACTATTGATTTTGACTTTTATGATTTTGTAGGCTGAGAAGATGCTTTGCAATAATTCAATGGTTTGGATTTTATTGAGATTTGCTTTATGTCCTAACACATGGTCTGTTCTGGAAAATGTTCCATGTGCATTGGAGATGGTGTGCTTACCAGTTAATGAGTAGAAAGCTCTGTATATGTCGATGAGGTCTCTTTGGTTAATTGTAACAATAAAATCTTCTGTATCTTTACTGAGCCTTTTTTTGGGTGATCCATCCATTACTGAATGCGGAGTTTGAAGCCTCCAACGATTATTGTAGAGTGATCTATCTCACTTTTCTATGTTGTCAGTGTTCAATATATTTAGATGCTGTGGTATTGGGTACATAAATATTTAATATTGTCAAGTCCTGATTGTGTATTGAACCTTTCAGCCGTAAATAGTGGCCATCCTGGTCCACAATGGTGGATTTTACATTAAAATCTATTTTATCTTTTCTTAAAATCAAGTTTTATTTATTTATTTATTTTTAATTAAATTAAAAAAATGAAAGTGTACGTACTCTGTACTTACAATATTGAGTTAAGAGAGGAGGAGTACACAAGTTGTGTCGAAGTCTCATTAATATTGATCTTCTCACTAATGTGAATTGTCACCAATTTCACCCAACCAAATTTCTAACAATTATCTAATCTAAACCCTCGCCCCTTGCCTTCCCGCCCTCCCACCTTCCCCACCCTTGTAGCCGTCAAAGAGTCTTTTCTATTATGTATGAGTATGCTTTTAAGTTTTTATCGTAGGGGTCTCATATAACAATTGTCCTTCTGTCGCTGACTAGTTTCACTCAACATAATGTCCTCCAGTTGAGACCAAATTGAGAGATGTTTCCTGCTATCATCGTTGTTCTTTATCAGTGTATAGTACTCCATGGAGTATATATACCAAAGTTTACCTATCCAGTCTTCTGTTGTTGGGCATCGGGGTTGATTCCAACTTTTTGCTATCATGACTGTGCTGCAATGAACATTCGTGTGCGTGTATCAGTTGGTGTGAATGGCCTTGATTTTGTAGGATATATTCCGAGCAGAGGAATAACTGGGTCAAATGGTATATCTAGATTCATTGTTTTAAGCTAATGCCAAATTGCTTTCCAAAGAGTTTGCACCATTCTGCAATCCCACCAATAGTGAAGGAGAGTTCCAATCTCTCCACAACCTCTCCAACATTTATTGTTTTGCATTTTTTGGATCATGGCCAATCTTGTTGGGGTGAGGTGGTATCTCATTGTCGTTTTGATTTGAATTTCTTTAATAATTAATGATCGTGAACATGTCTGCATGTGTTTTTTGACTGCCTGGATCTCCTCTTTAGAGAAGTGTCTGTCCATCTCCTTTGCCCATTGCTTAATTGGAGGATTTGTCTCTTACTTATTGATATTTTGTAGAACCTTATAGATTATGGAGATCAGGTGTCGGTCTGACACAGAGTTGTCAAATATTTTTTCCCATTCTGTAGGTGGTCTTTTAATTCTTTTTTTTTTCTTTTTTATTTACCATGACTGAGTGAAGCAACTCATTTATATAATGCAATCCCAATACAAGTCCCAGCAGCATTTTTTAATGAGATGGAGAAACAAATTACCAATTTTGTTTGGAAAGGGAAGAAGCCCCAGATAAGTAAGGTACATCAAATTCTTTTGATGAAGTCTTTGGATGAGCAGAAGTATTTGATTCTTATTAATTCCCATTTATCTATTTTCTCTTCTAATGAATGTGTTTTGTTTGTCAGATTTTGAAGTCTGTCTATATTGCACATTAAAACGTCCATTGTTGACCCTATCTTATCTTGGATGAGCTTTATCATTTTAGCTTTTATATTTAGGTCTTTTATCCAATTTGAGTTGATTTTTGTATAAGGTTGAGATATGGGTCTTGTTTCAATTTTTTGCAGATGGATATCAAGTTATGCCAGCACCATTTGTTAAAGAGACTGTTCTTACCCCAGTTCAAAATCTTAGGACCTTTGTCTAATATCAGCTGTTCATAAGAGGATGGTGGCTTCCCTGGGGTCTCTACTTTGTTCCATTAGTCTATATGTCTCTTTTTGTACCAATACCACGCTGTTTTGACTACTGTGGAAGTGTAATAGGTTTTAAAGTCAGGTAGTGAGAGGCCTCCCAGCATGTTCTTCTTTTTCAGTAGTGCTTTACTTATTGGGGGTTTCTTCCCTTTCCAAATAAAGCTGATAATTTGTTTATCCATCTCATTAATATTAGATTAGTATTGCCACCCCTGCTCTTCTTTGTATATTGTTAGCTTGGTATATATTATTCCATCTTTTAATTTTCAGTTTTTTCATATCTTTCATTCTAACTTGCGTTTCTTGTAGGCAACATATAGATAGGTCATGTCTCTTGATCCAAGATGTCACTCATCTTTTTATTGGAGCGTTGAGTGCATTTACATTCAGTGTAATTATTGATAGATATGTATTTACCACTGTCATTTTCACGTATTTATTTTTGTGTGGTGTTTTCTATGCTCTTAATATTTTGTTCTGGGTTATTCTTTGTGTGTTGACTTTTAATCTTTTTGTGTGTTGGTTTTGTATTTGTTGAGACTCCTGTCTTAGGTTTCTTGTTTTGATATATTGCACTGTTATTGTACTTTGTGGCTACCCCTATCATCTTGCTCAATATTCTAAATTTAAACCCAATTTTAACTTCTGCATATCTTTTTAACTTTCCATCTGAAAGGACTATAACTACTGTAGTATATCACTCTTTTTAGTGTGATGGTTTCATAGTTTTTGTGATATAATCACTGGTTCCATTCTTTTAATATTGTAGCTTTGATTGAGTTTTGTGACTTTTCTAACTGAATGGGTTTCTGGATGCTGTGTCCTGCATTGCCTCCTTAAATTTTCACTGAACGGTTTTGTTTTTCTAAGCAAAGACTTTCAGTATGTCTTGTAGTTTTAGTTCAGTTTTTACAAAGTTTCTAAGCTTCTATTTATCTGTGAATATCTTAATTTCATCTTCATATTTGAGAGACAATTTTGCAGGATATATAATTCTTGGTTGGAAGTTTTTCTCCTTCAAAGCTTTAAATGTGTCATCCCACTGCCTCCATGCAACATTGTTTTTGCAGGTAAGTCAGATGAAAGCCTACAGGGTTTGCCTCTGAATGTTAGCTTTGCTTTGAGCCTCATTGCCTTTAAGAGAATCTGTTCATGTTTCATTTTATTAAGCTTAATTATACTATGTCATGGGGTCCTTCTTTTGGAACTTAGTTTTTGTGGCATTTGATACACATATTAGATATCTATGTTCTCTTCTTTCATAATTTCATGGAAGTTTTTTGTCAGCAACTCAACAATACTCTCTGTGTTTTCAGCTATCCTTCCCTGTTCAGGAACTCCAGTTAATCGTAGATTAGTCCTCTTGATAGAGTCCCACATGTTTCTTGATGCTTCTTCATTTTTCTTATTTTTTTTCTCTGATTTCTCTTTGTGAATGCTGGTGTCAACTGCTCTGTCTTCAATGTTACTAAGTCTAATTTTCATCTACTCAACTCTGTTCTTTTGGCTTTGGATTGAATTGTCTAATTCTGTAATTTTTTTATTGATCTGTTGGATTTCAGATTGTAGATGTTCCATCAGTTCAAATATCTTCCTTAATTTTTCATTTTGCTCTGCTGCATTTTGTATAATGTCTAGGAGGGTTCTATACATAATTCTTTTGTAGTTGACCTGAAAGAGTTTCATAAAGCCTTCTTCATCTGGGAAGCTTTTTGATTATTTATTTTGGGAGTTTTCCAGAGCCATGGTGGGCTGTTTCTGTAAGTGGTTAGAGATGATTTGTTGCCTTCAGGCCTTCTAGAGGCTATTTAATTTCTTTAATGTTAGCTCAACAAGAGCCGAAGCATAGTTCTGAAAAGATAGTTGGTCACCAGCCACCTCTGTATACCCTAGTAACTGGTGCCAGTGAACTCTGGGGTGGCAGTCTCTCCCTCCTATTTAGCAAAGACAGCGCACTACTTATGGGGTCACTGGGGGCCATCAACTGACCCTGTGCTGTGGGTCAGTAAAGGATGGAAGAGACACTGCCAGGCAGCTCAGCAGTTATTTCTCCACGCAATCTTATTTTTAAAATTTAGGAGCTATCTGACAGCTGCCAAAATCAGTCAGGCCATCAGGTATGGCAGGCCCTGCCTTCCAGCTGACAATGGAAGCACTTCTTTGGCCATCCCCAAATGCTATGACATAGTTCAAGGTAGGGAGGGATTATGGCCTTGCTGCCATTCTCAGCTGGGTCCTATCTGTAAGGTAACACTGTGCTAAACACAGCCCTCCTGCTGAAAAAGCACTCTCTAGACTGACACTGCTTCTCAGCTTGGAAATTAGCTCCTCCTGAGGCCTCCAGGTGGGTGACTCTGCCTCCCAGCCCACCAGATGAGTTGCGCTTCCCACTGTGAAACAGAGGAGTCTATAGCAAAGCTCAGAAAAGAGAGGGTGAGTGACACTGTTGGCCTCAGTCAGGAACTGAGCTCTCAAAATGCAGTCATCCCACACATAGTCTCTCTGCTGCACTGTATGCTGATTACTTTAGCACTGCAGTTCAGTGTATTTCTGGCTCATGCCATACCCTGCCTTCTAGATCACAGAAAAAAAGAAGAAGAAAAAAGTATCAGTACCTGCAGTCTGTGCAAGCAGTGAGTGAGCAGGAGCAGGGGCTCAGCATGCACTGGCTTGTGCCAGAGAAAGGAAGTTTCCCATGTAGTGGCATGTAGTCCAATCTGACAACCCTATGCCATATTCTAGGGCTCTCTGGGTGTCCATATTGTTCCATTCAGTTATCAATCCAGCCCTCAGTTTTCAGAGGAAATTGAGGATATGTGTATCTAGTGTGCCATCTTGAGTCTGCCCCCAAGAAAATATGTTCTTTAAAGTGTACATTCGAAGCTGAAAGCAAGCCTTTCTTAAGTAATTCCTTGTGTAGGCAGTGGTCTACTTGATATCGTGTAGATTACTGTGCTAATTTTACCCTAAAGATTTTCTTCAATGCAGCCTTCATCTCCTTGTTTCGTAAACTATAAATCAGAGGATTTAAGAAGGGAGTGACCACAGAATAGAACAAAGTAATAATCTTCTGAAGTTCAGCTGAATTTTCAGTTGTAGGGTTGACATACATTGCCAAGAGGGCACCAAAGAATAAACACACCACAGTCAGATGTGATCCACAGGTAGAAAAGGCCTTTTGCCGTCCAGCTGCTGAAGGGACTTTTAACACAGCTATCAGCAAAAGGGTGTAAGAGCCCAGGATGTATAGAAGAGTGAGGATGATAATGAGGGAGTTCAGGATATAGAAGACAATCTCAGTGATAGGAGCTGGGGCACAGGACAGAGACATCAGTGGGTCTATGTCACACAAAAAGTGATCAATGATGTTGGGCCCACAGAAAGACAATTGGGAGAGTTGCACTGTGGAGACTGAGTAACTAAGGAACCCAAATACCCAACAAAGAAGCACCAAGGTATAGCAGAGTTGTAGGGTCATAATGGTTGGGTAGTGCAGTGGGCGGCAGATGGCCAGGTATCGATCATAAGCCATGATGCAGAGGAAGTATGTTTCAGTTGTAGCAAGGGAAGTAAAAAAGTAGAACTGGAGGAAACAGCCAACAAAGGAAATAGCTTTTGTCTCTGAGAGGAAATTGGCCAGCATACTGGGCACAGTGGAGGTAACATACCAGATTTCAAGAAAAGCAAAATTTCCCAGGAGAACATACATGGGGTTGTGGAGTCTTTGGTCCCACCTCACAGCACAGACAATGGTGCCATTTCCCATCACGGTAAATACATAAATCCCAAAGAACAGGGAAAAGAAGAAAATTTGCATGTCCTGGCCACCAGGGAAGCCTAGGAGGACAAACTCAGTCACGGCATTTGTCACTGAGTTGTTCATGAATCCCTGGGCTGCAGAGAAGACAGAGAATACCATTACACACATTTCTTTACTTCTTGAGAACCCTGCATGAAATCTATGCAACACACACCTGTTGGCTACTTGACAGTTACTTTGGAATAATCCAGTCATTGACTCCTAACTCTTCCTTAAAAGCCACCAGTCATGGAACTTAGAGATTATAACTTTCAATAAATTGTGGTTCACAGCAATAGAAGCTTTATGTTTCATGGATTCTCTTCATAGAGAGCTTGTTTTATTTAATTCCGTCTCCCCTTTGAAATTTTGAAAACTCAAAACTTTGCATCTCTCACCTCTGTGAAGGCAGCAAAGTGACTTTCAATTTCTTTCTTTTGCATACCCATATTTACTTACTTTGATAGAACCACATTTATCTAAGTTATTTTTCAAGTCAAAAATTAGAAGTAATGACTACATTTTTTGACACTTGTCACCCAGTGGAAAGTAGATGAACACTTCTCGGATGACCTAGAGCTGTGAATGTACATTATATACTTGTTTCTTTGTATTGTTGACATCAGAATAATTTTCTCTTGCAATACATTAGTGAATTATAAGTCTTGACACAAACCAAAAGGAAAATCACAGTGATAAATTTTCTAGAGAGTAGAGATACTTCATGCTTTTATTTTAAACACCTCTAATTTATCAGCAATTCATTGTGACCCTATAAGACAGTGAAGAAATGCCCCATAAAATTTCCAAGGAGCACCCAATGGATTCCAACTGCCATGGTTAGCAGCCATAGCACTTGGCTGTTGCACCACCAGGGTGCCAAACTTGTGGTTAGCATCAGAAGCACTTAGCCACTAGACATCCAGGGTTTCCTATGAATCAGAATAAATCAGAATCCAGTCAGTGGCAGTAGGTTTTAATTTATCAGCTGAATCTCTACTACTCCAAACAAATCCAATGTTAGAAATAATTTTACCATAAATATCATTAAAAAGAAATCATTTAATTCAAAATATATGGTGTGGCTACTTACAAGTAATCATTCTTGTGTTCTTCAGATACTGCATGTGATAGGTTTCCACATTTCTGACTGTAAACCCATCTGCAGGAAATTCAGGATCTTAATAAACTCATGAATCGAACAAATAAACAAACAAAGCATGCCACTAAATGTTGCTATAGATCATTTCTTCTTGCTGAGCACACATATATTCTCTCAGTTTGGTGACACACAAATTCATGTGTAAAAAATATTCATCAAGCCTTTTCCAAATTCAAGGATGAAAATTCAAAATATATAATGTTATTATGCCTTGTCATTTTAGTTAATTTACACCTCAGTATTTAAATTTTGCTTTTCTAAGAGAAGTCTCTCTTTTTAATACTTAAGTATGTAACAAAGTACAGAAACACACAAAGATGAGAAATTATCTTACTTCCCAGAGAAAGCAATTTTAACTCTTCAGAGTACTGTGTTCTTTTCTTCTTTAAAAAAACTAAAATTAAATTTTCAAATTATGTTGATTTATAACCTTTTTTTAACTTAATACATTTAGTCATTGTGCCATGTAAAAAATATATGGCTCTGTATCATTAATTCAAATGCTGTGTTTTCTTCTATTCTATAGATTTAATCAATCACTAGTTATAGATTTATGCTTAATCTATAAAATGAACTTATTATTAGAAAACTTAATTATTAAATTAGTCAGTGCAGACTGCCCTAGTTTTTGATGATGAATGTTAGACATGTTTTCTACACTCATTACATACCGAGCCGGTCAGACAAAGCACTACTACATACCAGATGAATGCCCTGTGAAATGTTTCCATGTCATTGTTGCTAGATGCTGTCAAGTCAGTTCCAACTCATAGACAGCATGTAGGATAGAGTATAACTACTCCACAGGGTTTCCAAGGATCAGCTGGTAGATTTCAACTGCTGACCTTTGTGATTGCAGTTGAGCTCTTAACCACTAACGTATTGTGGTGGAGTTGATTCTGATTCATACCAACCCTGTAGGAGTAAAGTAGAACCATCTCATAGAGTTTCCAAGTTGCCACTAGATTCGAACTGCCACACTTTTGGTTTTCAGCGATAGCATTTAACCACTACATCACCAAGGTTTCCTCTTAACCACTAAAAGAAACCCCAAACTAAACCCTTTGCCATCAACTCCAACTCATAGTAGACTTATAGGACCAGATTAGAATTGCCCCAACTTTTGGCTGCCTGCTGGATTTGAAAAGCTGACCTTTTGGTTAGCAGACATAACTCTTAAACACTGTCCTGCTGGGGTTTCCACTATGCCACCAGGACTCCTAAAAAGCAGTTGTTTGAAAGGTGGAACTGAACCACTCTGTCACCAGACAGCTACAGGTTTGAAGCCTGTACCCTATACCACTAAGGATCATCCAGGCAACATTTTCATAGCATGTGGTAGTATACCCACTTCAGCATGTGACATAATGATTAAATTGTGTGCTTATGTTTTTCAGTCTACACTAAAAGCTCCTATAATTCATGAGTGATATTATGTTCTGATTTACATTTTCAGTTGATTCAGCTTCTGGTGCAGAGTAGACACTTGTTGAACGAACTAGTGGGTAAATAAATTTCGGATTGCCATCCTGTCATCAAAATCTAAGCTGAGTTTCTGAACATCACCATTACTGTGCTTCCATCTGAATTTCGTCACATGACTCTAACCAAACTTGTCAGCATGGCCACATTTAGACCTTGTGGCTCACTAATCCAATCTTGTCATCCTTTTGGGTCAACTTTTATGGTTCAATCTAAACATAAGCCTCTCCAGTCATTTATTCTGTTATATATTTTCAACTCAAAAATTGATATTTTACTCAGCACTTCTCCTTATTCCATCTTTTTCTTCCTAAGTGCTCCCCTTCTGTACTTGCTTCTAATGAATGGCTCTTCTCTCCATTCATCAATCAATTTAGTATTTGCTAAAGGCAGAAACTTGACAGTGATTCAAGTCACCTTCTAATTCTGTCACCTTTCATACACAATTAATTACCAAATCCTGTTGATTTTCCCTCCCAAATGTTTCTCAAATCTATTTTGAGTACACAGGATATTATTGTAAGTGTACTCTCCTTGTTTGCATGGTTTAGTAGTGGAGTACATCAGTCAAACATGTAAACTAAAAAGGAAAATGGGCTGTTTGGGGGGAAGGAAGAAGAGTAAAATTTTAGGCAAACAGCATACCATTTGCTGAGAAAGAAAGAATAAATAACACTGGCAATCTATGGGGTGACATACCAACACCGAGATATGTTTACTGCTGATTGTTCAATCAAAACTAAAAACCCAGTGCCATTGAGCCAATTCAAAATCACAGCAACTCTATAGGACTGAGGAGAACTGCCCTAGAGAGCTTCCAAAGAGCGTCTGTTGGCTTCAAACTGCCAAACTTTTGGTTAGCAGCTGAGCTCTTAACCACAGCACCAGCATTGCTCCATATCCGATTCAATCCAGGACAGTTAGTGGTCCTAGTTTGTCATGTACTCAAAGAAAAATAAGTGATAGATTCAGATTGATTTGGCTTTGAATACTGTATGACTTAATGGTCAAAACTGGGCAGGTTAACACCTATCTCGCAGAACTTTTGTGAAAACAGAATTGAACTTACGTGTGGCACAGTGCTTGGAGTATAAGAGGGCCTAAAGAAAAATGTAACTGTTAACATTAGTAATACTGCAGCTAACAAACATGATTACAAAGTAGTTTGAATAACAATGTGTAACACAATCACTTAGTTTATAAGTCACTTAAAAACCTAAATAACAAATAATGAATTGAAGTGAATTGAACACAGTGACCTAAGTAATTACCCCATTCCAATGTATCACCTAATAAAGCTACAGGCAGCTCTTTAGGCTGCTTAGACGTGTTCTACTAATCTTCTTGTATATTCTGGCACTCAGAAACATACAACTTTATGTAAGGAAGAAGATATGAAAACATGTTAGTGTTCACAGTTCAACATGCAGAAAATAAGTGATTAGTGGAGGACCGTTACATTAGCTCGGGTGTGCATAAGATTAAATAAGGATAAGTTGTTTTCACTGGGGACAATGTAAAAGGTGAGTTATGCACCACACTGAGTAGTATTCTGATATGAAATCTATCAGTTTTCTGTATGATGAGTCATTCCTTTGTGAATCATGAAGCAAGATAGTTTAAGGGAGTGTTAAGCTGAGGAATATCTGAGTAACTGATTCTTCAGTCAGCAGTTCATTATAACTGATTATTCTATTACTAGAGATCCAGTTTACTATGGATAAAATCACATATCTGGAAATATAAAACTGACAGGAGTCTGCAAAACTATATTAATAGTGAAAGAGGATTCTACTGGAGCTAGTGTCCACATGTAGATGTCTTAGGAAAAATCCAGTGAAGCCTGGACAGGGAGAAATGTTACTTACCCTTCATGACAGGACTATGTGTGGACAGACACGGGAGCAAATACTGTGTCTGGATACCCTCATCGATACCCTTACATGGGATCAAAGCCTAGAGGTCTGAGCACTGACAGTTCTCCAGATCACCAGTGCACACATCAGTGGTATTCCAAATCTAGGAAACACAGAGTAAACCATTCCTTTCTGGCTCCCTTACTGACGAGCTCAAAAGACAAAGTTATAGCAACAAGGTACTTCAGCTGAGCAATAGTGATAGTCAATGGAAAGAAGCACAACTCTATAATCAATCCTTGAGGTATGCCAGTTTGATATTTTCACCAAGACCTCAGTCAACCAAAGGGACCCGGATCTTTTTCCTGTCTGGTCCAGCAGAGAAAGTTCATCAGATGATTTTTATATCTTAGTTACTTTTACTACAGAGTTGATGGAAACACTTGGATATGAAGTCATGAGGCAGTTTCAAAAAGAGGTGCAGGTGAAAGAAGGGGAAGAGAGTGGTGTTGAGCATCTCAAAGGATCCAATTAAAACTGGGTCTTAAAAATTACGGTCAGGTCTTCCATCTCCCCTTGGGATACTTTGTATTCAGAGTCCCTGGTGGAGCATCCTTCTTCCTCTCATAATCTTCAATAATTTATGGTAAATTGGCCCCTAGAGTGAAGGCAAGAAAAATATCTTAAAATGACAATGGTGAGATCTCTTATGGATTTACATATAACTTTTTTTTGTTTTCAGGAAACGTCTTTTTCACTGTAAAGTTTAGAGATTATTAAAAATGCTGATATTCTCTGTGGTTTCTTCAGACAATAGGCATCTTTCAATTTTTCTTCTAGACTTTAATTATTGAGGTGCTTTTTCTATTTGTCCTATCTCTTCTTTGTTCCTTTATTCCTTTTCCTTGCTTGACATTACTCATATAATTTTATTATTTTATTTTCCTTTATTAGCTTTTTCGTGTATACATACTTTTATTTTTTCAGTCAGATGAGTTTTCTTTCCAATGTTTTTTTAATTATACACTCTTGAATAATTATTCTAGTGGTTAAATTATTCTTCCTTGATTTACTACTGCTTATACTGTACACTGAAAATCCTAGTCACCTAGTGATTAAGTGTTTCAGCTGCTAACCAGATGATCAGAAATTTGAGTCCACCAGTTGCTCCTTGGAAACTCTATGGGGCAGTTCTACTCTGTCTATAGGGTCACTATGAGTCAAAAGTGATTCAGTGGCAGTGGGTTTCATTTTGGTTTTTATACCTTAATTTGTAGGCTTGATAGTGCAGTGGTTGAGTGTTAAGGCTGCTAACTGAAAGACTGACAATTAGAATATACCAGCCACTTTCTGGAAACCCTATGGATAGCTCTCTGTCCTATAGGGTTGCTATAAATCAGAATTAACTTGACGGCAATGGGTTTTGGTTTGGTTCAGGGATTAACAAGAACTCACTGCAATCTAGTTGATTCCAACTGATAGTGACCCTGCAGGACATAGTAGAACTGCTCCATGGAGTTTTCAAGGAGTGCTTGGATTCAAACTGCTGACTTTTTAGTTAGGCGATGTATCATTTAACCACTAGACCACCGAGGTTTTGGTACACATTCCCTCCTACACACACACCCACTGCCGTCAAGTCGATTCTGACTCATAGTGACCCTATAGGTCAGAGTAGAAATGTCCCACAGAGTTTCCAAGGAACGGATGGCAGATTTGAACTGCTGACCTTTTGGTTAGTAGACATAGCACTTAACCACTATGCTGTCAGGGTTTCCCTTAAATTAATATTTTTACCACTTGCTAAACAATTCAAGATTGTAACAATGGTTTAAATTCATTTACTGATATACTGTATTTGTGCATATGTCATAAATCACATAAGATATTATAATGTATAGTTAGTTGTTTTATATTTACTCACACATTGTTTCTTTCTTAAAGTCCTCATTTCCTTTTGCACTTCCAGCCTTCTCTTTCTCACTGCACTGAAATGTCACTTTTGTCATTAATCAAGTGACTTTATATGTGTTGATCTTTTATTGAACTTGGAAGTTGGTTCTGTTGGCTTGATTACATTTCTCCTCATATCACAGTGTCACTACCACCACCTTTGAGTCAATTCTGACTCATAGCAATCCTATAGGGCAGAGTAGAACTGCCCTATAGAGTTTCCAAGGACAGTCTGGAGGGTTTGAATTGCTGGTCTTTTGGTTAGCAGCCATGGTGTTTAACCACTATGCTGCAAAGATAATGCAAAATATCAACAAGAAAAAGACAAGTAACCCAATTAAACAATGGGTGAAAGGATATTCAGGCAGCCAAAAGACACATGAAGAAATGCTCATGGTCATTAGCCATTAGAGAAATCTAAATCAAAACTGCAGTGAGATAGCATCTCACCCTAACAAAGCTGGCATTAACCAAAAAAAAAAGCAGAAAATAACAAATGTCAGAGAGGATGTGGAGAGATTGGAACTCTTCTATACTTCTGGTCGGAGTGTAAAATGGTACAACCTCTCTCAAAATAAATTTGATGCTTTCTTAAAAAGCTGGAAATAAATGTACCACTTGATCCTGTAATTCCACTGCTTAGAATTTATCCTTCAGAAACAAAGGTTGTCACACAAACAGACACATGTACACAAAGGTTTGTTGCAGCATAGTCCTCAATAGCAAAAAGCTGAAATCAACCTCGATGCCCATCAACAGGTGAATGGATAAGCAAACTGTGGTACATCTACTCAGTGGAACACTATGCCATGATAAAAAACAATGACAATTTTAGAAAACATCTTATAACATGGTCTCATTTGGAAGAGATCATGCTGAGTGAAATCAGTGTCAAAAGGAGAAATTTTGTATAAGACCCCTGTTAAAAGGACTTAACAAGAGAATTATTCACAGAAGAAAACGACTGTGTTGGCTACATGGGTGGGTGGAGGCCTGAGGGTTTATCATAGATGAGATAATTGATAGATGTTAGAAATTTTATTCTTTTACTATAATTAATAAAAAATAAAAAAGTTGAAAAAAAAGAAAAGCCTTATGCATAGAAGAAAATATTCTTTGATGGATACAGGAGTAGGGATAGAGAGAGAGGGTTATTCATAGATTGGATAGTCAACACGAATTCCATTAGGTGAAGGGAGTAACACCACACAGTAGAAGACAGGTCATCATAACTGAACACCATAATTTAAATGTTTTTTTAAAATTTGACCCAAGATTTCAAAAGACAGAGTAGCAGGGACAGGGTTCTGGGCACTACAGTTTCAGGGGATATTAAAGTCAATTGACACAACTAGTCTTTTCCTAAAAGATTGTTCTCCATCCCATATTAGTGAGTGGCATCTGGGGTCTTAAAAGACAGCAAGCTGTCATCTAAACAACATCAATGGTTCCAACCAACCTGCCACAGATGAAAACCAATAACATTAAAGACATGAAGAAAATATGAGTCCAGGAGACAGAATGCTCCATATGATTGAGAGACTACATCATTACGAGACAAGAAGTAGATGGTGCTCAGCCACCACTAAAGATTGCCCTAAAAGGGAACACAATGTAGAATCCCTGATGTAATAAAGGGAGTTCAGATCTAGAACTCTATTAAAAGACCAGAATTGAGGGTCTGACAACCCGGAAGTTGCCCTAAGAACAGTGCTTCTGGACTTGCTTCTAACCTAGAGCTGAAACCAGTACTGAAGTCAACAATTCGTACAAGGGATGGACTGGACATAGACTGATACAGGTGGTATGTGTACTTTATGGTATAAGATATATATGAGGAGGAGTGGCACCAAGATGCTGGCCTAGACACACATCTCTTCATTTCCCTCTGAGAACTAAGGCCTGGAATGATAACTGAAAGGAGCACTCTGAACATCCAGGGTGCCTTAGGATATGGCATAGGGTTGTCAGGTTGGACTACACACCACTAAATGGGGTACTACCTCTTTCTAACACAAGGCAGTAAACACTGAATCCTGCTTCAGCTGATTCACTGTTTGGGAGGACTGCAGGTAATGACCCTTCTTTGTTATCTGGGAGTTGGGGGCTGGGCACAAGCCAACAAATACACTGAACTACTGCAGTGCTCAAGTAAAGACTGTATGGCACAGAAGAGAGACTGTGCTTAGAACAGCCACATTTTGAGAGCCTGGCTGTTGACTGAGGGCACCATTGCACCTCCATCCTCTCTTTTCTGAGTTGAACTATAGTTTCAGCAGTTTCCCAGCAGGAAGAGCAGCTCAGGTGAGACACTATGTTAGTCAAATGGCAGAGTTACCCAAATGGAGGTCTCAGCAGGGGTTAATTCCCTAGCTAAGATGCAGTGCCAGTCTGAAAAGCACTTTTTCAGCACAAAGTCTGTGTTTAGGACAGTGTTACCTTACAGGTGGGGACCAGTTGAGGACGGCAGCAAGGCCATAAGCCCTCCTTACTTTGAACTACATCATAGCATCTGGAGATGGCCAAAGAGGTGCTTCCATTGTCAGCCAGAAGACAGAACTTGCCACACCTGATGGCCTCACTGACTTCAGCAGCTGCTGGACAGATCCCAGCTTAGCAGTAAAGTACCTTCTTAAAAAACACTGCCTGGAGAACTAACTGCTGAGCAGCCCAGCAGCATCTCCTCCACCCTTCACTGACTCACATCATACAGTCAGCTGACAGCTCCCCAGTGACTCCATAAGCAGGGTGCCATCCTTGCCAGCCAGGAGGCAGAGTCTACCACCCCAGAGAGTCCACTGGGGTCAGCCACTAGAGTACATAGAGGCAGCTGGTGATCAGCTCCCCTCTTAGAACTATGCCTCAGCTTCTGTTGAGGTAACACCAGAAAAGCTGAACAGCCTCTAAATGGTACAAAGGCAACAAACCATTGCTAACCACCTAAAAGAACAGGTGACCATGGCTCTGGAAAACTCCCAAAATAAAAAATAAAAAAACTTCCCAGATGAAGAAGCCTTTCTGAAGTTGTTGGAGGTTGACCTCAAAAGACTTATGTGTAGATCCCTTCTAGAGATTAAATAAAATGCAGCAAAACAAAATTAAAAATTAAGCAAGGCATTTGAACTGATGGGACATCAATGATCTGAAATCCAGCAGATCAATAATAAAATTACAGAATTAGACAATTCAGTCCAAATCCAAAAGAACATAATTGAGAAGATGTAAGTCAGATTTAGTGAAATTGAAGAGAGAGCAACTGACATCAGGAATTATGAGGAGAAATTAGAGAAAAGAAAAATGAAGAAGCATTAAGAAACACGTGGAACTCTGTAAGAGAAATAATCTATAAATAATTGGAGTTTCTGAACAGGGAGGAATAGCTGTAAACACAGAGAGTATTGCTGCTGAGTTGTTGACAGAAAACTTCTCTGAAAGTATGAAAGAAGAGACCATAGGGTTCTAAGATGCATATTAAACACCACAAAAAAATGGACCCTAAAAAAAGACACCAATACATTATAATCAATCATAATAAAATGAAACAGAAACAGAACTCTTAAAGGCAGTGAGGCTCAAAGCAAAGCTAACATTCAGAGAAAACCCTATAGACTTTCATCTAAATTTTTGACAGAAACAATGTTGGCAAGGAGGCAGTGGGAGGACACATTCAAAACCTTGAAGGAGAAAAACTTCCAAGACTTATGCATTGTGCAAAATTGTCTGTCAAATATGAAAATGAAGTTAAGACATTCACAGATAAACAGAACCTTAGAGAATTTGTTAAATCAAATGAAAACTACAGGAAATACTGAAAGAAGCTCTTTGCTTCATGCTAAAAACTCTCAGCAAAACTAGGGATAGAAGGAAAATTCCACAGTGCAATAAGGGGCATCTGTGCAAAACCAACTGCCTACATCATCCTGAATGGGACTGAAAGAATCCCCCTTGAGAGTGGGAACTAGACAAGGATGCCCACTCTCACAACTTCTATTCAACATTCTGCTAAAGGTTCTAGCCAGAGGAATTATGCAAGACAAAGAAATAAGGGACATCTGTATCAGCAAAGAAGAAATACACATCTCCCTATCTGCAGCTGATATGATTGTATATGCAAGGATTGCTGAAGAATCCATAAGTAAACTATTGGAACTCATAGAGGAGTTCAGCAAAGTGTCAGGATATAAAATAAACATAAGTAAATCAGTAGGACCCCTTTAGATCAATAAAGAGATAACCAAAGAAGAAACCATCAAATCAATACCATTTATTATACCCTCGAAGAAGATAAAATACCTAGGAATAAATCCAACTAAAGAAATAAGAGACCTATACAGAGAGAACTACAAGACCTTACTGCAAGAAACCAAAGGAGACTTACATAAATGAGAAATCTACTCTGCTCATGGATAGGAAGACTTAACAATGTGAAAATGTCTATTTTATCCAAAGTGATCTACATATACAAAGCAATCCCACTACAAATTCCTATGTCATTTTTTAATGAGATTAAGAAACAAATCACTAACTTCGTTTCTAAGGGTAAGAAACCCCGGATATGTAAAGCACTACTGAAATAAAGGAACACTGTGTGAGGCCTCACACTACCCAACCTTAGGACCTATTACACTGCCAAAGTAGTCAAAACATCTTGGTACTGGAACAAAAAGAGGGATACAGGCCAATGGAACAGAGTTGAAACTCTGAAGATGCCATTATCCTCTTATGAACAGTTGATATTTTAAAAAGACCCTAAGATTCCAAACTGAGGTAAAAACAATCTCTTCAGCAAATGGTGTAGGCAAAATTGGATATCCATCTTCCAAAAACTGAAAAAAGATCTGTATCTCACACATCACACAAAAACTAATTCAAATTGGATTAAAAAAAAAAAAAAAAAAAACCCTAAACATAAAACCTAAAAAGATAAAGAAAAAATAGGGCCCAAAATGGAAGCTTTAATACACAGCTTAGACAGACTTCAAAATCTGACAAAGCACGATCAACAGAAGACAAAATAGATAAACAGAACTACCAAGAATCAAACACTTTAGCTCATCCAAAGGCTTTATCAAAAGAGTTTAATGACCACCTACAGAATGGGAAAAAATATTTGGTAACTACATGTCAGACCAGTATCTGATCTCCATAATCTACAAGGTACTGAAAAATATCATCAACAAAAAGGTAAATAACCCAGCTAAGCGATGGGCAAAGGAGATGGACAGATACTTCACTGAAGAGGACAGCTAGGCAGCCAAAAGACACATGGGGAAATGCTTATGATCATCAGCTATTAAAGAAATCCAAATCAAAACTACAATGAGATACCATCTCACTTCAACAAGGTTGCCCATAATCCCCAAAACACAAAACAACAAATGCTGGAGAAGCTGTGGAGAGATTGGGACTCTCCTACACTGCTGGTGGGATTGTAAAATGGTACAACCTCTTTGGAAAGTAATTTGGCTGTTCCTTAAAAAGCTGGAAATATACTTTTGATCCACTAATCTCACTGCTCAGAATTTATACTACAGAAACAAAGGCTGTCACACAAAATGTTCATGAAGATGAATGTCTGTTGCTGTACAGTCCACAATAGCAAAAAGATGGAATCAACTCAGATGCCCATCAACAGATGAATGGATAAACGATGATACATATACACAGTGGAACATCATGCAGTATAAAGAACAGTGATAATTTTAGGAAGCATCTCATAACCTGATTTCAACTGGAAGACATTATGCTGAGTGTAATCAGTCAGCGGAAAAGGACAAATACTGTATGAGACACTTGCTATAAGAACATAAAAACAGGCTTATTTACAGAAGCAAAGGCTCTTTGACAGCTGCAAGTGTAGGGAGGGAGGGAGAGGGCTGATCATAGTTTAGGTAGTTGACAGAAATTTAGTTGAGTGAAAGTAGAGACAGCACATGGTAGAAAATAGATCAACTTAACTGGACTTCAGTATAAACTGAAACCTCTTCTAATCTTAACCCAATATTGTGGGGATAGAGTAACAGGGGCCGAGGTCTGGGCACCATGTTCTAAAGGAACATCGAAGCCAATTGACATAACTAGCCTATTGCTAAGAGAGGCTTCTGCACCCCTTTTTAGTAAATGAAGTCTGGGATCTTAAAAGCCAGCAAGCTGCTATCTGAGGTACACCAAATGGTCCCAACTCTTCTGGAACAGATGATCAAGAACAACAAAGACACAACAGAAAAAGAGCCCAGGAGACAAAAGGACCCATGTGAATGAGAGACTGTATCAACATGTGACCAGAAGAACCAGAGGGTGCCCTGCCACTACCAAAGACAGCTATGATGGGACATACAATGTTGAGTCCCTGTGGTAACATGAAAAAAGGGGGGGTGCACCTCAAGAATTCCATTAAAAGACCTCAATTGATGGTTCAGCAACTGGGAGGTTCCCCCAGGAGCATAGCCCCCACTTCTGCTGCCACCCCTGACCAGAAAACATTACTGAGATCAACTCTTCAGACAGGAATGGGCTGGACTCAGAGACACAGTGTGACCATATGGTGTGTGTACTTTATGGTTCTACGTATTTATAGGATGCTGTCCTACTGGCCTCTTACGAGAAGAGAGAAAAGAGGGTGGAGAGGAATGGACAGGAGATTGTTAAGTGGCTACAACATACATAGAACAAAAAGGAGGAATGTGCAGTTGATCACTGAGCGAGGAGTGCAGAAGGAGCTGCCAATAGGTGGGTATACAAATCAAATTTGGACTGTACGCTTTCACTTAATCACAATAAAAAATAAAAAAGATATATATGAGGCTGTCCAACTGGTTTCTTTCTACAGGGGAGAAGGGAGAGGTGCGAGGAAAGGGTGGAGAGGAGGGAACAAATGTTAGTTGAGAGTATGTTGGAAATAAAGAGTAGCATGAGAGAGTGCTGTTCCAGTGTGATGAGAGTAGATAGAATTGCATGGAGGCAGGTGCTCAGTTTTTTATATGGCAAATTGACTTGGATTGTAAGCTTTCACTTAATCGCAATAAAAAATAGAAATATTTCCAGTATCCCTGAAGCCTCTCCAACAATTGTAGTTTTTTGTTTGTTTCAATACATGCTTGTAATGCCAGGATGAGTGGGTATCTCATTGTCGTTCTGATTTTCATTTCTCTAGTGGCTGGTGATCGAAAGCATTTCCTCATATGTCAGCTGCTTGAATGTCTTTTTGGTAAAATGTCTCTTCATTTCTTTGCCTCCTTTTTAATTGAATTGTTTGTCTTTTGGTGAAGTCTTTTGATGAGCTTACGTGTTTAATGGGTAGAAGATGCTTGTTATCTAGCTAGTCTTCTGTAGTTTGTGTGTTGTTAGATATAATTTGTATCCTGTTAATGGTATGTATTAGGGCTGCTAGCTAGCATTGAGTCTGTTTTTTCTTCTATAATCTTTTTATTTTTTGGTATAAATTTAGGTCTTTGATCCTTTTTGAATTAGATTTGTGTATGGTATTTTGCAGGTGTAAACATCCAGTTTTGCCAGCATTATTTGTTAAAAACACTGTCTTTTCCCATATGATGGACTTTGGGCCCTTGTGGAAGATCTTGTGACTTGGGTGGATGGATTTACATCTCAGTTCTTAATCCTGTTCTATTGTTCAATGTAAATTTATCTGTCCCTGTGCCACTACCAGGCTGTTTTGCTTACCACAGCTGTATAAAAGATTCTGAGGTCAGATAGTGCAAATCCTCCTGCTAGATTCTTCTTCGGTAGTGTTTTACTTATCCAAGGATTCTTTTCTTTCCATATAAAGTTAACAATTTGCTTTTCCATTACTTTAAAGAACGTTGTTAGTATCTTATCACTATTGCCTTATATTTGTAAATTGCTTTGTGTAGAATTGTCCTTTTCACGATGTTATAAGCATATTCATGTGTGTGATATGTTTTTCCATTTATGTAGATCTCTTTTGGTTTCATGCAGGAATGTTTTGTACTTTTCCTTGTATAGGTCTTTTACAGACCTGGTTAAATTTATTCCCAAGTATTTATTTTTTTTAGTGGTGATTATCAATGGTATTATTTTCCTGGTTTTCTTTTCACTTTTTCTTTACTTGTGTGTAGGAATCATACTGATTTTTGTAGGTTTATCTTATACCCTACTCTTTTTAATCTTTTTATTAGTTCTAGTAGTTTTCTCATGGATTCTTCTGAATTTTTTATGTATAGGTTCATATCACTCACAAATAGGAACAGTTTTACATCATTACCACTTTGGATCCCCCCCCCTTTTTTTTCTTGCCACATTGCTTTATTTAGGAAATCCAGTACAATGTTAAATAGCCTCTCTCCATTATGAATGATGTTGGCTGTTGGTTTTGCATATATGCCCTTTATCAATTTTGAGGAATTTCTCGTCTCAATATGTATATTGAGTTTCGTCTCAGGACTTTATCAAATGCCTTTTCTATGTCACTTGAGGTGATCATGTGATTCTTTCATTTGTGTGGCAGATTACATTGAACGAGTTCATAACATTGAATCTTCCTTGTATACCAGGTATGAATCATACTTGGTCATGGTATATTATGTTTTTGATATGTTGCTGAATTCTCTTGGCTGGAATTCTGTTGAGTATTTTTGCATCTGTGCTCATGAGAGATACTGGTCTGTAGTTTTCTTCTTTTATGGGGTCTTCAGCTGGTTTTGGTATCAGAGTTATGCTGGCTTCATAGAATAAATTTGAAAGTATTGCTTTCTCTTCTATGTTCTGAAATACTTTGAGTACTACCAGTGTAATCTCTTCTCTGATTGTTTGGTAGAATTTTTCAGTGAAGCCATCTAGACTAGGGCTTTTTTTGTTTGCAGTATTTTTGTTTGTTTGTTTACCTTTTTGATCTATTATTTTGTGTCTGTTCAGATTTTCTATATCATCTTGTGTTAGTTTGTGTAAGTAGTGTATTTCTGGAAATGTTTCACTTCCCCTGTGTTTTCATGGAGTATAGTTTTTCATGATAATCTATTATGTTCTTTTTTATTTCATGTGGATCTGTTGTAATGCCTCCACTTAATTTCTTATTGAGGTTATTTGTATTCTCCCCTGTTTTTCTTTTGTCAGTTAGGTATGTGGTTTGTTGATTTTGTTGATCCTCTCAAAGATTCAACATTTGCTTTTGTTGATTTTTTTCTATTGTTTTCTTATCCTCTATTTCATCTATTTCTGCTCTGATCTTCATTATTCCCTTTCTTATAGTAGTTGTGGGCTTTTTTGCTGTTCTTTTTCTATTTGTTGAAATTGTGTAGCTAATGCTTCGATTTTGTGATGTTTTTCCTTTTTTGATGTGGCATCTATTGCTGTAAATTGACCTCTGAGCACTGCTTTTGTTGTGCCCTAAAGGTTTTGATAACAGTGTTTTTTTTCATTCTCTTTTAGTTGCAGGAACCTTTTTTTATTCTTCTCTGATTTCTTCTATTACCCAGTGGTCAGTTTCCACATAATTGATTTTTATTTTCCTTGTTCTTCCCATTGTTAATCTCCACGTTGATGGCATTGTGATCAGAGAAGATACTTGGTGTTATTTCAATGTCTTGGATTTTGTTGAGGGTTGCTCTGCAGCCTAAGCTGTGGTCTGTTTTGGAGAACATTCCATGTGCATAGAAAAGAATGTGTACTTTGTAGCTGTTGGATGGAGTGTCCTGTATCTGTGTACAAGGTCAAGTTGGCTGATTGTATACTTTTGGTCTGATGCAACTTTGCTGAGTTCCTTTCTAGATGTTCTGTCCTCTACCAAAACTGATATAATGATGTTTCCTAATGTTGCTATGAAATTATTAGTTTCTTTTATGTATTTTGGAGCCCTGGCATTGGGTATATAATTATTTATTATGGTTATGTCATCGTACATCATCCCTTTAATCATTACGTAGTGCCCTCCTTTCTCTTTCATGGTAGATTTTCTTATAAAGTCTATTTTATCTGAGATTAGTATTGCTAGTCTGATTCTTTTTGGTAGCTGTTTGCTTCATGTATAGTTTTTCCATTCTTTGATATTTAATAAATTTAAGTCAATTTTCTAAGATGAGGCTCTTGTAAACAGCATTTTTACATATGCTGACTTTTTATCCATTCTGCCATTGTCTGTCTGTTTATAGATATATCTAGGCCATTTTCATTCAGCATAATTATTGAAAGATAGGTATGAGTTTATTGTTACACTGTATAGTGCTTTTTTTTCTTTTTATGGCACAGACATTTTCATTGTTGCTCTTACTCTGTGCTAAATTCCTTGTTTGTAGATTTTTTTTCATTTCTTTTGTTTCTGTATGTTTTGTGTTTACTAAGACTTTACATTTTTCTTCTTTATCTCGATGAGTAAGTTTGCTAACTTTCTTTTAGGTTATCTTTCTTCCTAGGTTTCAACCAGTCTATTATTACTTGGTATTCTCTTGCCTTCCTTTCAATTGGAAAGTTCTGTGTCTACACTATTTATTCCCTCTTTTATTGCTCTGATGTTGTCATTATCAGATTAACTTCTCTGTTTCTCCCTTGTAAATGTTTTGATTTTGAAAAAACCTTCAGAGTTAATTTTCTAGGTTGGTAGCTGGCTAGTCCAATCTTGTGTCTTCAATTCAGCCTGTGGTCTGATATTGTTTGTTCTCAAGCCAAAGGACTCCCTCTAATAATTCTTGTAAGTTTGGTTTGGTTTTTACATATTCTTTTAATTTCTATTTTATCTGGAAATGTCTTTCATCATCAAAGCTGAATGACAGTTTTGCAAAACATAATATTCTTGGCTGATAGTTTTTTTTTTCTTTCAAGATTTTATATATGTCATCCCATTGCCTTCTTGCCTATATGGTTTCTGCCAAGTAATCAGATCTTAGTCTTATTGTTTCCTCTTTAGATAACTAAATTTTCCTCAAGCTGCTCTCAAGATTCTTTCTTTGTGTTTAGTGTGAGTGAGTGTGATTGTATAATGACAATGATTTTCCCTTGGAGTCTATTCTACATGGAGTTCATTAAGCTTCTTGGATGGTCAGCTTTTCATCTTTCATGATACTTGGGAAGTTATTTGTCAGCAATCCTTCAGTGATCCTCTCTATGTTTTCTGTTTTCTTTCCCTGTTCTGGAACTCTGATTACTTGCAGATTTTTACTTTTTGTCATAACCCACATCATTCTCAGAGTTTCTTCATTTGTCTTTATTCTTTTTTTGCCTTTCCCTCAATGTTGTGTTTAAGTGTTAGTCTTCAGTTTTGCTGATCCTGTTACATTTGCTTCTAACCTCCCCCTCAGATCTTCAATCACTTTGTCTACTTCAGAAATCTTGCTATTTATCTTTTGGATTGCTAGTTATTGTTTCTGTATGATTTCTAGTTGTTAATTTCTTGTGAATTCTTTTTCTTATGTTATTTTCCTGAAATTTTCCATTGTTTTGTCTGTATTTTCCATTACTTTGTCTGACTTTCCATGAGCTTATCTATTTTTTCCTCATTTTTATCTACTTTTTGCTTCAACTCTTGGATAGCTCTAAGTATTAGACATTTTAATTCCCTATCAAGAGGTTTATTTTTTCTTCTACTGAAAGTTATCCAGTGTTTTATTTTGGATGTCTACTGGAACCATCCTGCCCTGTGTTTTTCAATATGTTTTTAACATTGTCTGCTATCTTCAGGATATTCTATAGTTATTTTCTTCATTTATTGATTGTGGATTTGTTTGTTTTCACCTGATTTTTTGTTTTATTTGGTTATGTCTAAGCCACATTGTGTGTTCTTTGTTGTTTGCTTGTCTGTGGGCAAAATACTTTCACTTCCTTGTTCAATGGACTGGGCCAGTCATTCAGCTTTGGTGCATCAAGGCAAGTCCAAGTGATGAAGGGGGTTGTTGTTGTATGTGCTTGGGCCAGTAGTGCAGGCTAGGGGTCTGTGCAGGGTGGGTACCAGTAGGCCATGCCTGTGCTGCTCAGAGGTATGATGTTCAGTTCACAGTGCAGGTAGGTAGGAGAAAAGAGGAGGTTGTGGTATGTGCAGCTAAGAGGGATATGGGAAAAGAGAGAGAGAATCAAGAGCCAAACAAACAAAAAGTGTTGAAAGAAACAGAGAAGTTAATCTACTAATGACAACTTCAGAGCAAAAAAAGAGGGAATAAATAGTGTAGATACAGAACTCCGATGGAAAGGAAGGCAAGAGGATACCAAGTAATAATAGACTGGTTGAAACCTAGGAAGAAAGATAACCTAAAAGAAAGTTAGCAAACCTACTCATCAAGATAAAGAAGAAAAATGTGAATCTTAGTAAACACAGAAACAAGTCTTGACTTGATCAGAGATGAGAAACTAAAAAAGGAAGGAAAAAGAGAAAAGGAAATAAAAAGATACAAGTAAACAAATAATTTTGAAAATGTTACCAGGATTGCCAGTACAGGAACCTCATGTCCAAAGTACAAGCTCTGCTCCTGGCACTGTGTTCTTGGTGGTATGAGGTCCCTATGTCTCTTTGCTTGTTTTTCTCTTTCATATATCAAGCAGACTGGCTTAAGACAAAATATAATTTTCATATCTCATCAATATAACCATCACCAATCCATCTCCTTTCATCATAGTGATAGGATTTCCAGCACATAGGGAAATCACATAAAATGTGGACAATCACAAAATACTGGGGCTCACTGTCAACTGCTAAGTTGACAGATACCTGGGTGGACAGAGTTCAATCCATGACAGTTACTACACCCAATGTTTTCAGAATTTTTAAAACATAATGCCCTACATTAAAAAAATTGAGGCATGCTAAGAAACAGAACTAAACAATGAAAATCCAAGAGAAAAAACAGACAATAGAAATAGACTCAGGTGGCTGAGGTTTAGACTGATACTAAAATGAATAATTATATGCATGACATCACTTTTTTTAATCTGAAAAATGGCTTAAATATCAGTTTAATATTGATCAAGGATCATTTGAGTAACACTGTCTTTTATATTCCCAGAAATTTCTTCAGGGCTATTTTCATATCTTTGTTCCTTAGACTGTATATCACAGGATTAAGGAGAGGGGTCACAACAGAATAAAACAGGGTCACAATTTTCTGCATTCCAGCTTCATGGTCAGATGTTGGACTCCCATACATGACCAATACTGAACCGTAGAAAAGTGAAACCACAGCTAAATGAGATCCACATGTGGAGAAAGCTCTTCTTTTTCCAGCTGCTGAAGGAACCCTTAGGACAGCTCTTACAACCAAAGTGTAGGACCCCATGATAAAAATAAAAGGAATAATGAGGGGCAAAGGACTTAAGGTGGAGAAGACAAGCTCTATCACATGAGCTCTTTCACAAGTGAGTGCTAGAAGAGGACCTGGGTCACATAGGAAGTGGTCAATATTCCTGGATCCACAAAAGGACATCTGGGAAATGATAACAATAGGAATCAAGAACCAGAGGAAACCAAATACCCAACAACTGACTACAAGATTGGTGCAGAGATGTTCAGTCATAATGGTTGGATAGTGTAGAGGCCGGCAGATTGCCAGGTATCGATCAAATGCCATAACTGCCAAGAAAAAGCATTCAGTAGAACCCAGGGAGAAAAAGAAATAGAACTGCAGAAAGCACCCATAGAAGGAGATGACTTTGGTCTCAGAGAGGAAGTTGGCCAGCATGTTGGGGACAGTGGAGGTGACATAGCAAATCTCTAGGAAAGAGAAGTTGGCAAGTAGGATGTACATAGAGGTGTGGAGTCTCTGATCCCAGTGAACAGCACAGATGATGGAACTGTTCCCCAGGAGGGTCAGGAGGTAGACAATAGAGAAAAGCACAAAAAGGAGGATCTGACCCTCCCTGGGGCAAGGGAAGCCTAAAAGGATAAAGCCAGCGATGGTGTTGGAGTTGTTGCGGGTATTGAAGATTTTCATGTCTCTGAGCTGTAAAAGACAAACAAATACTGAATTACAGTGTAAAGACAGATGAGGTCTCAGATTTATATTTTAAAAGAAACATCCTTTAAAAGAAAATAAAAGACTTAAGTATCAATTGCTACACTTTTTCTTTAATCCTGAACTATCTCTCTGGCTTGCTGTTTTGCTGTCTTTCCTATTTTCACTGTGGGCTCAAGTACGCTTTTATTCAGAATTGAATAAGATCTTGAAGCAGAGTGTTCTACAGTTCTTTATATTAGAACGTACAACTAGGAGAATACATATATATGTATGCAATTAATAATCCTTCACTTGACTTAGTTAAGACTTGTGGATGTTCTCTTGTTTATTTATAGCAAGCTCATACATAGATCCCCCAAATTCACGTTTTTGCCTCATAAGTACTTAACTGAGCTAATGAATTGCTTATTCCCACTTATCAATCAGGAATGAAATGCTTGTTAACAGAATTTTGCCTAAGTTTCTCCCATCTCCACCCTAGTTCAAGTCACCTTTCCTCCCATGAACAACTGTGGTGGTAACGTAACTGGCTTCCAACATCCATTCTTGCCTCACACGTGTCACAGCCAGAGTGATCTGTTAAACAGAAAATCATGCCCTTCTCTTGCACATAGACTTTAGTTAGCTTCCCAGTTCACCTGGGGGGAAATAATATCTCTAAACTGTGGTCTTTGATTTGTTCTTTCTAAACATCTCCACAGTAAGTTCATAATAAATATCTCTGCAACAAATTATGGATAATATTGCAAAGAACTGGAATTCCAGAACCCTTAATTGTGCTTCTGCAGACCCTGTACATAGACCAAGAGGCAGTTGGTTGAATAGAACTAGGAGGTACTGCATGGTTTAAAGTGAAGAAAAGCGTGTGTCAGACATTTTGTCATTATACTTAGTCAAGATGTATGTTGAGGAGATCATTTCAGAAACTGGGTTATGTGAAGAAGTACATAGCATCAGGATTAGAGGAAGACTCCCTAACAGACTTCAATATGCAGATAATACAAACTTGATTCTTGAAAGTAAAGAGGATTTGATGCATTTACGGATTACAGCCTTCAGTGTGGATTATATCACAACATAAGAGAAACAAAAATCCTCACAACTGAACCATTAAGCAGCATCAAGATAAATGAAGAAAAGACTGAAGTTGTAAAGAATTTCATTTTACTTGGATCCATAACCAATGCCCACGGAAACAGCAGTAAAGAAATCAAATGATGAACTGCTTTAGACAAATCTGCAAAAAAACTCTTAAAAGTGTTAAAAACAAAGATGTCACCTGAAGGACTAAGGTGGATTTGACACCAAACCGTGGACTTTCCAATCACTTCCATATGCATGTGAAAAGTGGACAATGAATAAGGAAGACTGAAGAAGAATTGATGCTTTTGAATTATGGCGTTGAGTAAGAATATTGAATATGCCATGGACTGCCAGAAGAATGAACAAATCTGTCTTGGGAGAAGTACAGCCAGAATGCAACTTAGAAGTGAGGATGGTGAGGCTTCATCTGATTTACTTCGGACATGTTATCAGGAGGGGTCAGTCTCTGAAGAAAGTCACCATGCTTGGTAAATTGGAGGGTCAGTAAAAAAGAGCAAGACTGTTGATGAGATGGATTCACACAGTGGCTGCAACAATGGGCTCAAACACAGCAAGGACTATGAGATTGATGCAGGCCAGAACAGAGTTTTGTTCTGTTCTGCATGGGTCAGCTACAAGCAGAATCAACTTTGATGTTACCTTACAACAACAACAATCATTTCTAACTTATGGTTCTATCAATCAAAAGGTTTCTCATTTTCTCCCTCTCATACATGCTGTTGTGTAAATGTGGTATACACACATACTCTACTAATATAAACTCTTTGCATACAAAATAGCATTCACTGGATAAAAACTAAGAGGCTGAAGTCACAGGGGGCCCACCTTTCTCTGAGCTCTCATGAGCCCACTGAGAGGTGTGCATGTACAAGGTGTGCTTACCAAGGTTACATTTCACTAGATGCCTCCGCATTATGTGTAATGCCCAACGCCACAGGTGGGCAAATTTTTTCTTAAATATTTTAGGCATGTGGGCCATATAGTCTTTGGCATAACAAGTCAACTCTGTTTTGTAGTGCAAAAGTAGCCATATGTAATACCTAAGTGAGTAAATAGAACTGTATTCTAATAAAGTTTTATTTATGTCCAATGAAATTGGAATTTCATATAAGTAACACCAAAAATGTCAAATGTTTTATAGGATGTTATTCTATGGATTTTTCCAACCATTTAAAATGTAGAGAGCATTCTTAGCCTGCTAGTAACATAAAAACAGGCAGCAAGCCAGGTATGATCCACAAACCATGATTTGCTGACTCCTGCTCTACATATTCACGGGAACAGGAAAACAAAGACCATCAGTTTGACACAGAACAATGGAAGTTCCTTGACTGAACAAGTGACCTAGCTAGGAAACCAAGACTCTACAGGCCAGTAGCTAGAATCAGCCTGTTCTTCTACTGAGTTAATTCGGACCTGCTGAGCCAGCCTTCCACTAAGTTACTGAAATGTGTGTCCAAAGTCACCCAGATTTGCCGGTACACACACACACACACTGACATAGTCATAGACTCATACCCTTCCCGAACGTGACACTTCAGTTATTTAACTTTGGCCTTTCTGTCTGTTTCCATAAACAACCAAGCTCATTCCAGACTCAGTTTGCTCTTATTGCCCATCATGTTCACCTTCTATGCCTATGTGTAGCACAGCCTGAAGAAGAGTATAGATTTTATGTGAATATTTGCTAAAGAGAATTGCCTACACAGTTGCAAATGTGGAGAATATATATATGTGTGCATATATGTGCACACACACACATATATTCTTTACATGTATCTATCTGTAATAAATATACACATTATATATGTATATACACGCACACATACACAGCAGAGAAGGGTAGATAAATATTTACCAACTACATCATCTGAACTTAAAAAAAAACCTGTAAGATGAAATTTGAGGAGATGGCATAGACAAGAAAGATTTCATATGGCTTGCAGCTACTAAAGAACTCACCAAGACTCCAGGGGAATTCCACTTAAAGGCAATGATGAGAGATAGAACATTCTGGGTGATAGAACATGTTCCAACCTAGATGATTTCCCTTTCTGCTACTAAAGCTAATTAGGACCCCACAGTCCTGGTGGTAGAAGTAGGAGATGGGGTGGGATGGAGATTCTAGGTTTAACAATACAATTCTAGGTTTAACCTTTACAAAGTATAAGAGAGTTGAATTTTATGACTCTTCACCATTTTTCAATATAAAATGCTTATTTTTAATCCAAGTATATGGGAACTACACTTTATCTATCTAGATGTTTTAGTCACACTTATCTTACTTGTAACTGAAGCAGAAAGATCCAGGCCGGCTCCTTCTCAGGGCAGTTCTCTAACTCTGAGATTCTCACGGAACTGACCTAGAAGACAAGACAGTGTGAAAAATGATTCTCTGTGTACCCACACACTTTAAGGTTTGACTTAATTAAATTAACAGTGGGTCAAAAAGCTATTTCAAATGAAACTATTGTTACTCATCTTTTGTTATTTAGCTCCTGAGCACAGAGAACATTTATGGTGTTTACCTGAAACGAGTCTAAACTGGAGGTGTCACAAGAGGTAGCCAAAGATTGCTGAACTGGTGACAGAAGATATTGTGCAGAGGGAGTGAGAACATAGATACAAAGTGGTGTTAAAGCTGTGTTTATGTGCATTGACTGCTCAGAAGGAGTTTACCAGCAAAGCCAAACAAAACAAACTTCTTCCCTCTGCTGCATTATATCTCAGCAAGGTTAGGGTGGATCAGATCAGAGTGAGACAGAGCCGGTGCTATACATGAGACAAAGACAGTTCTCTGTTTTTATTTTTTCCCTCGGGTTGGTCCAAGCATTATTGTTGTGCCCTCTCTCACAGCAGCATACCCATCTGTTTCATTTCATCTGGACATTTGGTCACATCCATCTCAGTTTTGCAAGTAAAGAATCTAGGGTTTGAATTACAACTTATGCTTTACCAACTTTGAGAACTTTACAAGTCAATAATGTTAACTCTTACCCCACTTCTCCCACTGTAAAATGAACCAGTAACTGTTGTATCAAAGGGCTGAGAACTCTGAATAAGATAGCATTTGTTAAATTCCCTTCTCTGGGATCTGACAACCACTAATGCTTAGGAATTGTTAGGTGTGAAATGTATAGCTGAAGCACAGTAAGCAGATCCTTCTTTCAAGAGCAGGAGATTTTCTAGCACTATTACAGTTTTCATGTCCTCTGGGTATTACCTAATCTCTTTTTATGGATAACAAAGAAATGAATCCAATCCTGAAGTCTCTCTGTTTCACAACTTCCTGGCATGGAAATGTGGTCTCCTCTACAATAACCATCAAAGAAAGAAGGAGTAGAAATAAGTTTGGGTGTTTGTTGGAGGATGGTGTTTGTTGGAGGATGGACAGATTATAAGACAAACCCCCATGGAATCCTCTTTCCCAGCTCTGTGAGGATCAATTTTACCACCTTGAGAAGAACAGTGTCTGGAGACTGTTTCTTGCCAATTCTTCCCTTCCACTGGGTCTGTGTTCTCTGGAGACCTTGATGCTTTCATCCTTTATTTTCTTTTCCAAAAGAAATTACCTTTTCCAGCCCTAAGCTTTTGAGGATTGGCATAGAAGTAGGCAGTCAGGGCTAACTCCGTCTCTCTACCTGTTTTTCTTAAAATTCCTGACTTCCTAGTACTACCTGGCCAAGGAATTCACACATTAACTTGTAAGAGCCACTCAGATAAAATCTTTGAAGTCTTTACAGCTTTTTCTTACAATCAACAAACAAATGGAGGCACCAGTTCCACAACCACCTGCTCAGGTGACAATAGAGAGATGGAACCCCACTTCCAGATGCGTATTTTCTCTGGATCACAATTCCTGATGTATATCTCCTCACTCTTTGGACCTCAGTTCCTGATGCATATCTTATCACCAGATGCCCCCCCTAATTGCCCATTCTTCTTCCTTCACATCTAATGTTTACCATTACCTACATAAACCCTGAGCTTGCCTGAGGAATTCAGACAGACTCTGAGCACTGGAATTCTCCCTGTCCCTTTCATGCAAGCCTGTAATAAACCTCTTGGACATTTACTTTACCCCATCTCCATACTGGCTTTTGGGACAGGTGGCCTAAATAAAGCTGTGTTTTATAGTAACAATTTGGGGGCTCATCTGGTATTCCAGCCACTTGAGACTTGATGGCCCTGTGGTACAGTGTGAGATTGATTGATGAAGCAGCCATAGGAGGCCCATTTGCCTCCAAAAGAACATCAGTCTATAACACTTCCATGTGGCACCACCAGTCCCCAAAACTACACTTTCTTTCCAAAAGTAGGTGACCCAAGACTGTGTGTTGAAAAAAAAAAATCCTCTGAGGTTTGTTTTGAGTTCACACCTCCTCCTCTGTTATGCAGGGAGTGTGGCCCAACTGGAGCCCTGGGCCGGGCCCGAAGTGTTAGCCTGCTTTCCCTGAAAGGTTCCAGGGGCCCCGTGCTCCAAGGTTTTCCCAGGGTTAGTCTTTTTGCCTGGATGGTTCCTGGACCCAGTGCTTTCAAATATTCCCTGGATTAGTCTCTTCCCTGGATGGTTTTTGGGGCTGTTGCCTTCAAGTTTTCCCAGGGTTAACCTTGGGCACTAAGTTCATGAGTAGGAGGTACCTGAAAGGATTCCCCAGATCCTAGGATCTGGGTGGGTGAAAGCACTTGCTGAGTGAGTGCACTTGGTGAGTAACAGGGCCAGCCATATGTTTAAAGCAAGTATGCAAGAATGTCTTTGTTTGAGGTGAATACTGAGAGTATGTCTTTGCCCTTGCATTGGCATTTGCATCCATGCTTGCACCCCCAAAACTTCCTAGACAGGAGGCAGAGCTGGCTTGGTGGTGACTATTCCACCACTCTGGCAATCCATACCTACATCAGACTCCCCACCAGGTCCTGGTACATTTCTGGCAACAGTTTTATTGATATGAAACTTAGTGGCAGAGGTTATGGGACAACTCAAAAGTTGTCCGGAAGATCATCCTAAGGAAAAGTGAGGGCTGAGGGTAAAAACTGGGAGCGTTCATTGAGCTCACTTTAATTAAGAAAGGAACAGGCCACATGTGTGTGTTTGAAAAAGTCAGGGTGTGTGTGTGTGCATGTTTTGAAAAAGCAAGGTATCCTGGGTATGTGTATTTGGTAAGAAAAATGCATTTATAATGTGGGTTTGTATTTGTCTTTGTGAGATTTTGAAAATATCTTTTTCATTATTGTACTAATTCATATTTGCACAAGATGTTTGTGGGTACCCCAGGTTTGTAATTTTCTGTGGAGAGTGTTGAAGAAATTGTGTTATTCTTATAAACTGTCATGTGGCCTCAGGCTACACATTTGGCCAATTCAGCCTCGGAACTGTTTTGCCCCAGTGTTGTCTTATTTACCATTTCTGTTTTTGTAAAACAATGTTTACCTGTGTTTCTTCTGAATCTGTGTCTTATATGTCTTGTCTGAATGTCCCTGCCTCATCATTGGCAATATAGACTCTACCTAGGCCAGACCTCTGACCCACTCTAGTTTTAAAATACTTCTGTTTAAGTTCCTTGGGAAAGACAATTTGTTTTTAAAGGTAAAAGCTCCAGAACAATAGAAGGAGAATTAGTTATCATTTGCTCTTTAAGAATTCCTGAGTCAACTTGAACATATGTAATTACCTCCCCTGAGTTAAAAGAATGGGGGTTGGGGCAGGGCCAGATTGTTGAGAATTGTATGACTGATTAAATCTCAAGCAACCTGGTTTGGTTGGGGAGATCAGGCTGGCAGGTTGGTCTCCTCACAGCAGAATGAGTCCCCCGTTTTCCCTAAGGCCCAAGGACTCGACCATTCTGGTAACAAGTGGTTCTTACTAGGAAAGTTTTGTTAATAGAACTTTCCAGAGAGGGAACAGGTCAGTGGAGAGGGATCCTGGGCATATTTTGGGGGACCTTTATATATTGACCAGGGAGATAAGCTGGAAGCAGGAGCTGGGTCACTGCTGGATCATCCTTTTGTACATGTCATCTTGCCCGAGACAGTGAGAAAATTAAAGTGTCTGTATCACAACTGTCAGGAGGAAACCATCTTGTCCATGATTGTCCCTCCCAGGTGGTGGCTAGGTTCCCTAGTTAGCCTTGTGAAGATCAGGCCTCCTTGTTTCCACAGCTTTCAAGATCATAGCACTCCATGAAATCTTTTGATCTTTACAACTGAATAGAGACCTTTTAAGACAGAAAACAGATAAGAATTGCTACTTTAATTACCAGATGTTGGATAGATCCAAACTTTAAACAAATTCTCTCTCTGAGACACATCTGAAATGGCCTCAAAGTTGTTCCAACCCTAACAAGAGATTTAAACTTATATCTATATTAATAATTGATGAGTGGAACAGAGACTTTGTGATTTGTAAACCCAGTTGACAAAAACTTCATGATTTAATATTAGATGGGAAAAAATATGAGACATAGTGAAAAAAATATGAGACATATTAAAAAATTGAATGAAAACCTGAAATGTTCAAAGAAACTTTATTTTCAATTACAGCCTTGAAATAATTGCCAAGATCTTCTGAGTAACTTTTGATGTTAGATTTAGTTCATGGGTATCTGTTATAATTTAAACATATACTTTTTTGCTAAAGAACACACATATTACATATCTTAATGAGTGAGTTCATTTTTTGCTATTGAAAGGATATACTATAAAGATTTATTTAAAAATATTTATTAAGTATGATCAAAGGTTTTGTGTGTCTAGCATTTTAATGGTTTGATTCATGAGACTTTTAAGAACATTAACTTTGGAAAAAATGTGAGATTTTTCACAGTTAAGTAACAAAATTTTCTATGATTTTTGGGTAAACAGTTAATTTATTCTTTGTATAATCTCTCTTAAAACCAAAAATTTTATCTCTTAGTAAAATAAGATTTCTGAGTCAAAAACCAAGCCACAGGACTTGGAAAAGGGAGAAGTTAAGGCTTTTTTTATTTTTAAAATTTTTGATAAATAACCTTAGTATTGTTTCTTGTTAACCTGTAGTAAACTCTAGAACTCCATGGAAAGCCATGAACATTGTTTTCTAAAAGGAAAGGGCTAAAAGGTTTGGGCACAGGTTGGAATTGAAAAAGTGTCCAATACTCATTGGGTTAAAAATTTATGTTAGTTATTAATTCTTAATATTATCTAACAAATGCGTAATGCATAGTAGTAAGTCATAATTTTATTATTTTTTTTTAATTGCTAACTGGAGAAACCTTACTGGCATAATGGTTGGATTCTACAACTGCTAACCAGATGATCAGTAGTGCAAGTCTTCCAGGTGCTTTTTGGAAACTATGGGGCAATTTTACTCTATCTATAGGGTCACCGTAGATCAAAATCAACTCCACAACAGTGGGTTTGGTTTGATCTTAATTGCTAACTTGACTACCTTACTCTATTTTATCTAACATCATCAAAGCCAATGCCTTGACTGGGCTATTCAAATTATTTGCCTAGAAATTTATTTTTACACTATGTAGGTATTTAGAGAAATAATGATTTGGGTATATCCTGACTATATGATATTGTGCCTCAAGATTGCTATATATGGTGTCTGAAGTTCTTTAAAAATATGGGTGATGATTGTTTTTGAAAATACTATTATCCAAAGTTTTTCCAACAGATTGAGTTTTATTTAGCCTTTATATCCTATTTGCAGTTGATTTCTATCACTATTAAGAGTATTTGTTTTTATTAAGCATGGTCATAGTAAGTTTTTGTCATCTACAACTTTTGCTAATTTCCTGAAAGCAATTAACCAGAATTTCTCAATGAAGATTTTAGACTTATGAAAAGGACTGTAAATTGAGATACCCAAAAGTCTTATGCAAAACTGATGAACTTGCAGACCACAGCTGATCCAGAATTGGTGAAACACACAGTTTCACAAGGCTGAGCAAATGAAAGAATACTATGTGTTTTATGTGAAAATATTGCAGATGTTTTAAAGTCCTACTTTCTAGATATAAGAAATCATTTTTCTTTCTCCTAAATTATTTAACTAATGGGTTTAGATATTGTGATTTTCCAATTAGAAATTCCCATGGATAAACTTAGCAAAGTTACAAATATCATAACTAGGGAAGTGTCTGAAATTTTAACTATGATTTTACAAATTAAAATAACATTAGATTTCCTGTTCTATCAAGAAACAGTTTGAGTCTTAATAGATACATGTAGCTGTATTTATATTAGCATGAAATCTGAGGTCTTGCAGAATACAGTTGCTGCTGAGGTACATAAAAAGTTACTAACGTTGATTATATATTGATGTTTCATGTTTGTTTCCTCTTTCAAAGATCTTAGAGTCATAGTTTCATTGGTTATTTCATATGGTTTGCCTAATATTGTTAATGTTTCTATTCTACTTCCTGGTTTCTATGGTGCCTGAGATCTTAAAAACGTGATGATGTTCAATTACCATTTACTGAATGTTTTTGATCAAAGATTCTGTAGTAAGATCATGATCCAAAAGAGAGAACCATGAAAAGTATACGCAGTTCTAAGGTCTAAATTTCTGATTCATAGAGATTGAAGTAACCCACACAGAATACTGCTTTTAGAGACCCTTTTTCAACTGTGATCTTATGGTTTTGTAGAAGAAATGGAGGAAAATCCCCTATGTATACTTTTAAGGCCTTCTATCAGGGCCCAGACCTAAAAGCCAAAGGTCTTACTAACATCAGAAAAGAGTAAAGACTCATTCTTGAGCTCCTTTTAGCTAGGAAACTGAAGAAAACCCAGATGTCTTGCTCTCCCTAGGCACTAAATCCTTTAAAATATATCAGTACCCATTCTAAAAAGAAAAAGAAAAAACCACTATGGCCATACATGTTATATTCTGGTCCATGTCAGACATAAGACAAAAAAAATTACAAAACCTCTAGGCAAAACCTCAGAGGAGACCTTTAAGATATTTAATAATAGAGATCTGGCAGCAGAGAAAAAAGACGAAAAAGAAGGCCAGTTGTTGGCTGCAGCTCTCCCAGCTCCACCTCAAGATAACCTACTTGACCTCTGGAGATCAAGTCTTAGATCAACCCGTTGGCCAGTGAGTGTGGACCCTGATTAATACAGCCAAAGCCAAGATTAATACAGGTACTGTCAAAAATGAGGCCACTGAAAGGTGGAGTACCCTGAGCACTCTAAAACAGGATGCCCAGTTGACTTCCCCCAAAGGCCTAGATGGACAGGCCCTTCTGGACTGTGTCACAGAGGAGTCTAAAGAGACCAACCACTGATGGGGTTCCCTGAGGCCCTCTATCTTCTAGTGACACCATCAACATCTCCATGGGAGAGCTAAGAGTTATACTAGACATAGACCTGGAAAGTAAGGAACTTAAACTTGCCTTAGATAATACAGTCACCTTCTCTACATTAAATTATCCAAGGAGCCCACTTTCCAAACAGGACTGTGTGAAGTTTGCTCTTGTGTCTCACAAAGATTACTCCAATGTCTGATGACATCTGAAGGAGTCACAGTTAAGAAACACTCCTTCCTGTGTATCCCTAAATGTCCTACTGAGTTTCTGGGACAAAAATTACTAATTGGAATACAAATACAATCAGAACTGGACAAAACATAGAAATGAAGACTTAAAGTTGGTTGTATTTTTGGTTTGATGATACATGCCAAATAAATAATCTTGGGAAAAGTTTCAGACATTACCATACCAAATACCAAAAAGGACTGTGCTACTTAAACCAGAACATCTTTCATACATGTACAGCTCTGTCACTGAGTCACATTTTAAAATCCTGTAAGTAACTGGCTCCACACAACCCTTTTAAGGTTCTCTAAAGATTCAATCCTGCCCTATCACTCTACAGTCTTTCTTGGCAGCCTCATCTACAGTAAATTTGAAAAAATTAAAATTCACGTCTCCCAAGTTACAACAGTTCTAAGTTCTAGGATTTTCCATAAGTTCTAACCAATTCAGCCAATAATGATCATCCTGGTCCTTATAGATCTTTAACACAGTGAGCACAGTATTTTCTGCTCTTGATAGACAGGACCAAATTCCTTTCAGCATGAAGCAGATACAGAAGAGACCTCTATCCATGTTCCCATAAAAATTATATGAGTACAAAATCTCTCAAAAGAAAGTTGAGGTAGACAAAATAGTCTGTAGGAAAACATATAATGGAAACCCTATGGAAAATACAGTACTTCTTTTGAGTTAACAGTTGGGAGTAAGACTGTTAACAGAAACAAACATCCAGAGTCCAGTTTTCCATAATTGTGACAGTTACATGGAAAAAGGGACTAACTCTACCTGTTTACCTCTTTTTCTTAAAATTCCTGGCTTCCTAGCACTACCTGGCCTGGGAGCCACTGAGATAAAATCTTCACAGTCTTTACAGTCTTTTTCTTGGAATCATCAAACAAGTGGAGGCACCAGTTCCATGACCCCCTGCTCAGATGACAACAGAGAGATGGAGCCCCACTTCCAAATGCGTATCTTCTCAGGACCACATTTCCTAATGCATATCTTCTCACCGTCTGGACCCCAGTTCTTCAGTTTCTGATGCATATCTCATCACCAGATGCTCCCCTAATTACCCATTCTTTCTTCCTTCACATCTAATATTTACCCTTACCTACATAAACCCTGAGCTTGCCTGAAGAATTCAGACAGCTCTGAGGACCCAAAGTCTCCCTGTCCCTTACATGCTGGCATGTAGTAAATCTCTTTACCCCCGTCTCAGTACTGGCTTTTGTGGCAGGTAGCCTAAACCTGTGTTTTACGGTAACAGCCTGAAATGTAATCAATCAATCTTCAGGCCCACTCAGACTCCCTATCAGATGTCTAAGGCCAAAATCTATCAAATACAGGTTGAGATATTTGAGATACAGGAAGTTATTCACTACAACTCTAGTGAGCGACTTGGGAACAGGAAACCCTCTGATTTTCCCGAAAGGAGAGAGTGTTGGAGGTGTGATTTTTAGCCTTTCATTTTGAAACAATTTCAAACTTATGAAAACATGGAAGAGCAGTACAAAGAATTCACGTATGCCTTTCACTGAAACTCTCATATGTTAACATCTTAAATAGCCACAATAGAAATATCAAAATCAGGAAATTAACATTGACAGCATACTATTAACTAATCTAGAGATTTTTTTCAACTACTATCCCACTTTTCTTTTTAATATACATATAAAAACAAAGCAAAACAATAAAATAAACAAAGAAAAATGAGAAAAAACCATTCAGGAAATCAGTTTAGCCATAAAAACATGAAATCCAGAGACCTTTTCTGGGCTCCAAATCTCCTGGCCCTGTGTATAACCTTCCTGGACATGAAGTAACTTCTTATTCACATCTACTACCTATCTTTCACTGTCATATATTTTGAGTAACCATGTGTGGGTAAAACAAGCATATTCCAAACCACAAGATTGCATAAAGCTGAAATTAACATTAACGTTTTAGGAGGTAATTTTATTATTTTATGAAACAATAAATAAGTTTTTAAAATCTCATAAAATTTTTATGAATTATTTGTTAAGACTATATTTGCTGTCCTAGGAGTCTCAGTTATTTAGTGCACTATAACAGAAATATGGTTTTAACAATCAAAGATTTATTCTCTCGTAGTCTAGGAGGCCAGAAGTCCGAATTCAGAGTTACAGCTCCAGGGGAAGAGCTTCTTTGTCTATCAGCTCTGGAGGAAACTCCTTATCATCAATCACCACCTGGCCTAGCTGCTTCTCAGAAAGGATACACATACTCCTGACTCTTGGTGGCACAAGTTCCTCTTGTCTCTCTACTTGCATCTTTTGTATCTCAAAAGACTGACTCAAGACGCAACCTAATCTAAAAGACTGAGCCCTGGCTTGTTGGAATAACTACCTTTAATTTTGCATCATTAACTTCACAGAAATACAATTTGCAAAGCATAAGAAAGCTATTGTCAGATTACAAAATGGTGAGCAGTCTCATAATGCTGATAATCATGGCCTAGCTAAGTTGACACACGTTTTTGGAGGACACAATTCAATCCATAACACAGTCATTATGGTTTAGCAAGATAAATCAATATAAAAATATATACTTTAAAGAAATTTGCTCTATAGGGGAATACATTTACTGAGAACTATGAAGCATATATTACTGCTAGCAGAAATCCCCTTCTGACAAATCCTTGAATCTAATCTTTGCTTCTTCCTTCATTCTCTCCTTTGTTTTTCTATTTCTGTTGTTCTTCTTCAAAGACAGACATTTATGTAGCACAGTAAGACACAAGGATAAATAAGGATTCACATCTGAAGTATGAGTGAAGGTTTTGCAGAAACAATGAACTCATCAGATGCTTCAGTAATTCTTTCCCTTAACAGAGAATCACCAATAAACTTTCTTGTAGACAGGGAAGTGTCAGCAGATGATATGCCTTGTGAGGACACTGCTCATTTGACAGTCCCCACTGGTGAACAGCATACTGCTATAAATTCTCTTAGAAGCAAAACCACAAAGATTGCTCTGCTATTCATATTTTCTACTACCACACAGTGGCAGTCGTGTCTCAAATACAAAAACATTTTCTAGCAGAAAATGTGCAGGAGACAGTAGTTGAGTTTTGCTATCAATTTCTGTGGCCAAGTGATTTCAGCTAAGCTCCCCAGTTGGCCTCCTAAAGATGCTCTTCTTAGAATGTCTGTAACAATAGCTGAGGACTATCGACATATGCAGTATGATAAACACCTGTTTTGTTTCATTTTGTTTCAATATTCTATCCAGGTATCCAGCTTGCCAATCTTGTTTTCTGCTTTGGAAATCATTGTTGCTTTGACTGAGTATTCTTCCTTCCTCCTTCCATATTTGAATGTGTGTGTGTATGTGTCTGTGTGTTCTGTTTCCCTCTTTCTTTGTTTCCTTCCCTCCTATTCCTGGTATCATTTTTATTTCTTTTCCTTCCCTCCCTCCTTCTTTTCCTCCTTCCTTTGCTCTTCTTTTCCTGGCTGCCTTTTGCCTTTTCATTCTTCTTAGAATATTTTCTTGTACTTTTGGAAAAAATGAAATCACATATGAAACTTGTTGAGCATTCTCATCATTAGTCAGTTAAGGCTGAGTCTGTACTAAAATTTTATTTTGAATATTATCAGAATGTCTACATTACCCTACTGTCATGACTGAGTGGCTCAGTCATGTCCCTGTGATCACTCATTGGAGTCCTTATACTCTTAGCATATTCTTCTTTTTCTAATATGATTGATGACTTTTTGTGTGGCATGGACTAGTGATAGCTTTCTCCTGAACCATCATACCCATTACAAATATCTATGAGTCCCACATCTGAGAGTGTAATTAAAAGGCAGGCACCCACAGTCTTATCACTGGGATATCCTCTATGGTGATGCCTATCTCAAACCCTCTTTTCTATACCCCACTTAGCAAGCATCTGAATTTTGCTCTCAGCTATGTCTTTCATTGAATGACAATTAAGCAAACCTTATGTATTGTCTTTTAACACACCAGTGTTTCCAACTGTTCCTGTTTTGGTGAAGAGGTACAGGGAAGTACAATCATTTAGTGACAATCCAGTTTCATTTATCTTTGTTCTTTATTAATTTCTAGTATTTAGTATGAAAAAAATTCTGTGTGTGTAATCAAATTTTCATAATCAAGAGGCAAGGCCAAATGGCAGACTAGTCACTCTTCTGCTCACTTTCCTCTGAGAACTGAGGCCTCGGAAAACAACTGACCATAGCAGAGTGGACTTTCTAGGAGTCCCAAGATCAGGCATAGGGTTATGAGATCTGAGTGGGCAACAGGAAGGGAAAACATACTTTTGTTGGAGATAAGACAGCAGCACAGAGAGTCCTGCTTCTGCTGGTGCAGCAGCTAAGAGGCTTACAGATACAGATGCCATCTTTGTTAACCAGAAGCCTGGGACTGGGACTGGGACTGGCAAGCTTGAGAGTCTGTCAGGGGCTGTGAGCTGCAGTGCCCAAGTAAATAGCATCTTTCACAGCAGAGAAGCTGTGCTTATGACAGTCATGTCTGGAACCTAGCAGTGGCTGGTGAATGACAGTACCAGTGCCCCTCCCCCCTCTTCTCTGAGCTGCACCATAGATACTGCTGGCTCAGCCCAAGAGGGGGGGCTCAGGCAGGACACCATCTCAGTCAGCTGAGAGGCAGTCAGCCACACCTGAGGGCCCACCTGGGGCTGGCTACCATGCTGAACAACAGTGCCTGAATGGACAGTGCCTCTCCCAGTGGAAAAGCTGTTTTCAAGACAGTCATACCCAGCAAACACAGGGGTAGCTGATGGCAGAGTGTGGGAATGCCCTTACCCATCCCTTCTTTGAGTCATGTCATAGCATCTGTGGATGCAGCCCCTGAGAGACTCCACAAGTACATCACCATTTTTGTCAGCTACAAAGCAAGGCCTTCTACCCCTGATGACCCAGCTGGTACTGGCTGCTTCCAGACAGCACATCTCTCAGCAGAAAAGCAGTTCTCAAGAAAATTTCATCTCGAGAACACAGTAGCGGCTGGCAGCCAAGTGTGGCGGTGCCATTTATCCTTCCCTTCACTGAGCAATACTACAGCATCTGCTGACAGGGCCCTGAGAGACTCTATAAGTAGGCACCATCTTTGTTAGCCAGGAGGTGGAGCCTGCCACCCCTGAAGGCCCAGCAGCTACAGGCTGGCACTGGACGGTGCCTCTCTCAGCAGAAAGCAGTTTTTAAGATAAGCACATCTAGAGAACACAGCTGTGGCTGGTGGCCAAGTGTGGTGGCACTCTTCTCTCCTCCCTTCTCTGGGCTATGGCATAGTGTCTGCTGGCATGACACCAGAAAGTCTAGCAGTGCCATTACACATTCCCTTCTTAGAGCTATGCCACAGTTCCTGTTGGTACAACACCAGAAAAGCTGAACAGCTTTTTGATGGCATGAAGACAACAATCAATACCTAACCATTTGAAGAAAGAGACCACCATGGCTCCATAAAACTTCCAAAATAAAGAACCAAAAAATTTCGCAAACGAAGAAGTCTTCCTAAAATTATTGGAGATACAATACAAAAGAATTATATAGAGAGCACTTATGGGATTAAACAGGGTGCAGCAGAACAAAGTGGAGAATTAAGGAAGCTATATGAACTGCTAGAACATCAATGATCAATTCAGCAGATCAATAAGAAAACTACAGAGTAAGACAGCACATTGGAAAGCCAAAAATGCAGCATGGATGAAAAGGAAAATAAAATAAGCAAGACTGAAGATAAAGCAACTGATGCCACCATTTATGAAGAGAAAGCAGATAAAAGAATCAAGAAAAAGGAAGAAGCATTAAGAAGCATGTGAGACTCTATCAAGAGGAATAATCTACAAATAATTGCAGTTATTGAACAGAGAGGAATAGCAGAAAACAGAGAGAATTGATGAAGTGTTGCTGATAGAAAACTTCCCTGATATCATGAAAGAAGAGAACATAGCTATTTAAGATGCTTATTGAACTCCACAAAAGGTAGACCCTAAAAGAAAGACACAAAGGCATATTATAAGCAAGCTTAATAAAATGAAACATAAAGAGAGGCCCTTAAAGGCAGCTAGCCTTAAATCAAACTAATGTACAAAGGGAACCCTGGTAGGCTTTCATCTAACTTCTTGGCAGAAATCACATTGGCAAGGGGGTGGTAGGTGACACGTACAACGTACAAAGCTTTAAAGGAGAAAAATTTCCAACCAAGAATTATATACTCTTTAAAATTATCTCACAAATATGATGGTGAAATTGAGACATTCTCAGATAAACAGAAACTTAGAGACTTCACAAAAACCAAATCAAAATTAAAAGAAATACTGAAAGAAGCTCTTTGATTAGAAAATCAATAACATCAGATGTTTGCTCATGGATACAATGTAGGACACAGCATACAAGATCTGACACAGTTAGGGAAGTCAGAAGGTCAATCAAAGCTAAGATATTAAAATTAGGGAGAGATCTTATCACATAAATTATGACATCATCACACTACAAAGAGAGGTATATTACAGTATTTATCACCCTTTCAGATGGAAATGGAGTTAAGGAGATACACAGAATATTAGTATAAACACAGAACATTAAGGGGGAACAAAGGGTGGCCACAAAGCATACTAACAATACTATATATCACAGTAAGAAACACTGGAGTCTCACCACACACACAAAAAAAAAAAAAAAAAAATTGAAAAGGATGAAAAGAAAACCTGTAAAGAAAAACTACCCAGAGCAGAATATTAACTGGAACAAAGAAAATGTCTACAACACAAAAATAAAGGCACCAAAATGACAGTGCTGATACATATCTATCAATAATACACAGGATGTAAATGGATTAAATGCACCAACAAGGAGACAGAGAGCAACAGGTTGGATCAAAAAACATGATCCATCTATATGCTACTTACAAGAAACGCACCTTAGTCTCAAAGATATGAACAAACTGAAAGTTAAAGAATGGAAAAACATATGCCAAGCTAACAATATGCAAAGAAGAGCAGGAGTGGAAACACTAATCTCAGATAAAATAGATTTTAAAGTAAAATCCACCATTGTAGAAAAGGATGGTCACTATTGCTGAAAGGTTCAATACATAAGGAGGATATGACAATACTAAATATTTATTCACCCAATACCACAGCATTTAAATACATCAAACAAATGTTGACAACAATGATCCTGATACTTTGCTGAACACTTCTATTAGTTCCAGTAGTTTATTTATGGATTCTTTAGGTTTCTCTGTGTATACAATCATATTATCTGCAAATAGGGATATTGTTACTTCTTCTTTGCTGATGTGGATGCCCTTTATTTCTTCGTCTTATCTGTTTGCTCTGGCAAGAATCTCTAGCACAATGTTGAATACAAGTGGTGACAGTGGGCATCCTTGTCTAGTTCCTGCTCTCAGGGGGAATTCTTTCAGTCTCCATTCAGGATGATGTAGGTGGTTGGCTTTGCATAGATGCTACTTATTGCACTGAGGAATTTCCTTTCAATTCGTGTTTTGCTGAGAGTTTTTTAACATGAATGGATGTTGGACTTTGTCAAATGTCTTTTCTGCATGAGTTGAAAAACCAGATGATTCTTATCCTTCGTGTTATTTATGTGACTGATCATGTTACTTGTTTTTCTGATATTGAACCAACCCTGTATCCCTGGTATAAATCAAACTTGGTCCTGATAAATTATTTTTTGATATGTTGTTTAATTCTATTGGCTAAGATTTTGTTAAAGATTTTTGCATCTAGGTTCATGAGTGATATTGGTCTGTAATTTTTGTGTGTGTATGTGTGGAATCTTTCACTGTCTTTGATATCGGGGTTATGCTGGCTTCATAGAATGAATTTGGGGGTATTCCATCCTTTTCTATGCTGTGAAATAGCTTCAGTAGTATTGGAGTTAATTCTTCTCTAAAAGTTTGGTAGAATTCTTCAGTGAAGCCATCTGGGCCAGGACTTTTTTTGGTTGGTAGTTTTTTGACCACTTTTTCAATCTCTTCTTTTGTGATGGGATTATTAAGTTGTTCCATTTCTCCCTGAAATAATTTTGTAACGTGACATGAATCTGAATATTTGTCCATTTCCTCTAGGTTTTCAAATCTGCTAGAGTACAATTTTTTTTGTAGTATTCTGTTATGATACTTTTAATTCTGGTTGGGTCTGTTGGAACAGCACCTGTCTCATTTCTTATTCAGGTTATTTGTTCCACTCCTGTTCTCCTTTTGTAAGTTTAGCCAATGGTTTACCAATTTTGCAGGTCTTTTCAAAAATCAAGCTTTTGGTTTTGTTAATTCTTTCAATTGCTTTTATCTTCTTTGATTTTTTTTATTTCTGCTCTAATTTTTATTACCTGTTTTTACTGGTACTTGAGGGGTTCTTTTGTTGTTCTCTTTCTACTTGTTCAAGTTGTAGGGGTGATTCTTTGACTTGCGCCCTTTCTTCATTTTGGATGTGTGCATAATAGAGATAAATTGACCTCTGAGCACTGCATTTGTTGTATCCCATAGGTTTGGGTAGGATGAGTTTCATTCTCTTTTGATTCTATTAATGTCTTTATTGCACCTTTGATTTCTTCTACAACCCACAAATTTTAGGGCAAGGTGTTTTTCAATTTCCATGAGTTTGAATTTCTACCCATGATTTTTTTGCAATTGGTTTCAACTTTTATGGCTTTATGGTCCGAGAAAAGGCTTTGCAATTGTAATAATTCAATGGTTTGTATTTTGTTGTGACTTGCTGCATGGCCTAATAATATGTGGTCTATTTTAGAGAATTTTCCATGTGCACTGGAAAAGGAGGTGTGCTTATCTGTTGTTGGGTAGAAAGTTCCGTATGTGTCAGTGAGGTTGAATTGGTCGATTGCCACAATAAGATCTGTCTCTTTACAGAGCTTTTTTTCTGGATGATCTACCCATTACTGAAAGTGGAGCGTTGAATTCTCCTACCCTTATTGTGGAGTGATCCATCTCATTTTTCATTGTTGTCAACATTTGTTTGATGTATTTAAATGCTGTGGTATTGGGTGTATAAATATTTAGTATTGTCATATCCTCCTTATGTATTGAACCTTTCAGCAATAGTGACCATCCTTTTCTACAATGGTGGATTTTACTTTAAAATCTATTTTATCTGAGATTAGTGTTCTTTGCATATTGTTAGCTTGGCATATGTTTTTCCATTCTTTAACTTTCAGTTTGTTCATATCTTTGAGTCTAAGGTGCGTTTCTTGTAAGTAGCATATAGATGGATCATGTTTTTTGATCCAACCTGTTGCTCTCTGTCTCCTTGTTGGTGCATTTAATCCATTTACATTCTGTGTACTATTGATAGATATGTATCAGCACTGTCATTTTGGTGCCTTTATTTTTGTGTTGTAGACATTTTCTTTGTTCCCAGTCTGTAGGTAGTCTTTTCACTCTTTTGGTGAAGTCTTTGGATAAACTTAAGTGTTTGGTTTTTAGGAGTTCCCAGTTACATATTTTCTCTTCTGGCGTTTGTGTATTGTTAATAATGTTTTATAGTCTGTTTGTGTCACGTAGTGGGTACCCCAGAGTTGTTGCTATTTTTTCTTCCATGATCTTTATTATATTAGATTTTATAGCTAGGTCTTCAATGCATTTTCAGTTGGTTTTTGTGCATGGTGTGGGATATGGGTCTTATTTCAGTTTTTTGCAGATGGATATCCAGTTATGCCAACACCATTCATTAAAGAGACTTTCTTTTCCCCAGTTGATGGATTTTTGACCTTTGTCAAATATCAGCTGCTCATAGGTGGATAATGGTACAACTGTCCCATTAATCTATGTATCTGTAGCAGCACTAGGCTGTCTTAGCTACCGTGGCAGTGTAATGAGTTCTAAAGTCAGGTACAGTGAAGCCTCACACTTTGTTCTTCTTTTCAGTAATGTTTTATTTACCAGGTCTTCTTGCTATTCCATATAAAGTTGATGATTTTTTTCTCTCCAACTCATTGAAAATGGCATTGGAATTTGTATTGGTATTGCATTCTATCTGTAGATTGCTTTGGGCATAGACATTCTCATGAGGTTAAGTCTTTCTGTCCACGCGAGATTGCTTTTGAATGATCTGTAGTAAAATTTTACTTGCCTGTGATATCAGTGATATTGTTTAGTAATTTCTGCATGTGATTGGATCACCTTTCTTGACACTAGACATAAATAAGGATCTCTTTCATTTGGTTGGCCAGGTAGCTGTCTTCCAAATTTCTTGGCATAGATCAATGCCCACTACCAAGATTTTATGTTTGTTGAAACATCTCAGTTGATATTCCTTCAATTCCTAGATATTTGGCCTTCACAAAAGCCTGCAATGCAGCTTTGACTTCTTCCTTCAGTATCATTGATTCCTGACCATATGCTACATCTAGAAATATTTGAACATTGACCAGTTCTTTTTTGTATAATGACTGCTTGGATTTTTCCCATCATCTTTTGATGCTTCCTGGGTTGTTTACTATCTTCCCTGTAGAATCTTTCACTATTGCAACTTGATGCTTGAATTTTTTCTTCATTTCTTTCACCTTAAGAAATACAGACATCAAAAAGTCTTTTCTTCTATGCATGAGTCTGATTTTAAGTCCTTATAGTAGGGGTCTCATACCATATTTGTCCTTCTGTTGCTGACTACTTTCACTCAACATAGTGTCCTCCATTTGAAACCAGGTTATGAGATGTTTCCTGAAATCATCACTGTTCTTTATCATTGCATAATGTTCCATTGAGTGTATACACCATAGTTTACCTATCCATTCCTCTGTTGTTGGGCATCTGAGTTAATTCCATCTTTTAGCTATTATGGGCTGTGCTGCAATAAACATTAGTGTGGAGGGCAGGAGGGCAAGGGGGGGAGGGTTTAGATTAGATAATTGTTAGAAATTTGGTTGGGTGAGGTCAGTGACAGCACACATCAGTAAGAAGATCAATGTTAACTGGACTTCAACACAACTTGAGTACTCTTCCCATATTAACCCAATATTGCAAGGACAGAGTAGTTGGGGTGGGGGGCTGGGGACCATGCTCTCAGAGGAAATCGAGGCCAATTGGCACAACTAGCATTTTGCTAATGAGGACTCTCTGCACCCCACATTGGTCAGTGGCGTCTGGGATCTTGAAAGCTGCCGAGCTGCCATCAGAGGGTACAGCAAATGGTCCCGACTCAGCAGGAGCGGATGATCACTAAGGTCCACAATGACATGGGGGAAAGAGAACCCAGAAGACAAAGAGACCCATCTGAATGAGTGTCTACATTGACTTGTGACCGGAAGAACCAGATGGTGCCTGGCCACCACCAGTGATAGCCACAATGGAGCTCACAAATTTGAGTCTCACCAGCAACACAAGAATAAAAAGGGGTGCACCCTGAGATCTCCACTAAAAGACCACAATTGATGGTCCAGGGGCTTTGGGGTTACACTGGGTGCATGGCCCCTGGCACTGATACTGCCCCTGTCCATAAATCATAATGAAGGTCAACTCTTTGGACTGCAATGGATTGGACTTGGCAACGCAGAGTGACCATATTTTGTGGACACTTTATGGTTCCATGCATCTATAGGATGTTGTCCTGCTGACCTCATACTGGAGGAAGGGGAGTGGGTGGAGAGGAGGAGATAGGAGACTGTTGAGAGGATAGGATATGTATGGAGCAGAGAGGAAGAGTTTGCTGTCACTGGGCAGGGAGAGCAGTGGAAGCTGCATATAGGTGAGCACGCAAATTTATATGGGAATGTACATTTTCATTCAATCATAATAAAAATAAATTAAAAAAAGAAATGCAGAGTGTTTTTCTGTGTTGGTTTTCTATCTCCAGCTCTTTGCATATGCCATTAGAATATTTCACTTGTCTTCTTGAGCCACTCTGTGAAATTTTCAATTCTTTTACTTCATCATTTCTTCCATTTGCTTTAGCTATTTGATGTTCAAGAGCAAGTTTCAGAGTCTCTTCTGACATCCAGTTTATTTGATTTTGTCTTTCCTGTCTTTTTAATGATCTTTTGCTTTCATCATGAATGATGTCTTTGATGGCATTCCACAACTCATCTGATCTTTGGTCATTAGTGTTCAATGCATCAAAGTTGCTCTTGAGGTTGTTTCTAAACTCAGGTGGGATATACTCAAGGTTATAATGTTTCTCTCTTAGACTTGTTCTAATTTTCTCCAGTTTCAGTTTAATTTTGCATATGAACAGTTGATGGTCAGTGCCACAGTCAGCACCTGGTCTTGCTCTGACTGATAATACTGAGCTTTTCCCTCATCTCTTCATAGTGTGTTTGCTTCCTGTATATTCAATTTAATGATGTCCATGTGTATAGTCACCATTCATTGTTTGGTGAAAAAAGATATTTGCAGTGAAGAAGTTGTGGGTCTTTAAAAATGCTATCATGTGACCTGTGGCATAGTCCAGGGGCTTTGAGTTTCCCCTGGGAGCATGCTCTAATTCATTTAGTTCTGCTCTAATCTTTATAATCTGTTTTCTTCTGGTGCTTGAGGGGTTTCTTTGTTGCTCTCTTTTTACTTGTTCAAGCTGTGAGGGTAATTCTATAAATTCTATAATTCTTCTTTCCAGAAGTGTGCATTTATAGAGATAAGTGGACCTCTGAGCACTGCTTGCTGTATCTCATAAATTCTGGTAGGATGTGTTTCCGTTCTCATTTGAATCCTTGAAATTCTTTAATGTGTCTTTAATTTCTTTTATAACCCAAGGCTTTATGAGTAAACTGTTGTTCAGTTTCCACAAGTAGGAATTTTTACCTATGACTTTTCTGTTACTGATTTCAACTTTTATAGCTCTGTGGTCCGAGAAGATACTTTGCAATAAATCAATGTTTTGGATTTTATGGAGAATTGTTTTATGACCTAACGTATGGTCTATTCTGGAGAATGTTCCATGTGCTTTGGAGAAAAAGGTGTATTTATCTGTTGATGGATGGAAAGATCTGTATCTGTTGATAAGGTCAAGTAGGTTGATTGTTGTAATAAGATCTTCTGTATCTTTACTGAGCTTTTTTCTGGATGATCTATCCTTAACTGAAAGGGGAGTGTTAAAGTCCCCAACTATTATTGTGAAATGATCAATCTCATTTTTCAATGTTGTCAGTATTTGTTCAATGTATTTAGGTGCTTTGGTATTGGGTGCATAAATATTTAATATTGTTAAGTCTTGCTTGAGTATTGAACCTTTCAGCAATAAATAGTGACCATCCTCATCCACAATAGTGGATTTTACATTAAAATCTATTTTATCTGAGATTAATATTGCCACACCTGCTCTTTTTTGTGTATTATTAGCTTGATATGTATTATTCCAAACTTTAATTCTCAACCTGTTCTTATCTTTAAGTTTAAAATGTATTTCTTGTAAGCAACATATAGATGGGTCATGTCTTTTGATCCATGATATCACTCACTGTCTCTTTACTGGAGCATTCAGTCCATTTACATTCAATGTGATTATTGATATGTATATGTTTAGTGGTGTCATTGCAATATGTTTATTTTCATGCTGATGTTTTCTCTGTTGTTCTTATTAGTCTGTTCTGGGACATTCTTCTTTATGGATGGTGTGAGTTTTGATTTTATATTTGTTGAGACTCCTGTATTGCGATTTTTAATTTCAAGTGATATATTGTTAATCTATTCTGTGGCTACATACCTAATCCCCCCAACATATAATTATTGAAATCAATTTTAACTATTTTATAAGTCAGAAACTGTCACTGCATCAAAACTAACTGTAACTATTGTAGTGTATCCCTCTTTTAATGTGATGATATTATAATTGTCATGATATGATCATTGATTACCTTATTATAATACAGTAGCTTTTGGCTTGGTTTGGTGAAGTTTTGTGCCTTCCTTAACTGATTAGAAATTTGGATGAAGTGCCTTAAATTATCACCTAAAACATATATTTAGGGAAGAGCTTCTTTCAATATTTCATGTAATTTTGGTTTTAGTTTTTATGAAGTGTTTAAATTTCTCTTTATTTTCAAAAGTCTTAATTTCACCATTATATTTGATAGACAATTTTGCAGGATAAATTATTCTGGGATGGAAGTTTTTCTTATTCAGGGCTTTTAATGTGTCTGCCCATTGTTTTCTAGCCAGCATTGTTTCAACAGAAAAGTCAGATGAACGTCTACAGGGTTTCCCTTGGAAACCTGTTTTGATTTAAGCCTTGCTGTCTTCAGAAGTATCTCTTTGTGTTTTAGCTTATTAAGCTTCATTATAATATGCCTTGGCTTGGCACAATATGCCTTGGCGTTCTTCTTTTTGGATCTAACTTTTGTGGTGTTCGATAAACATCCTGGATATCTATGTTCTCTTTGTTCATAACCTCAGGAAAGTTTCTGTCAGCATCTCTACAGCAATACTCTCTATGTTGTCATTAATCTTTCCTTGTTCAGGAATTCCAATTAAACGCAAATTATTCCTCTTCAAGGAGTTTCATATGTTTCTTAATGTTTCCTCATTTTTCTTATTTCTTTTCTCTGATTTTGCCTCATAACTGTTGGCATTAGTTACTTTGTCTTCTAGGTCACTGATTCTAACTTCCATCTGTTCAATCCTACTCTTTTGGCTTTGAATAGAATTATTCAATTCTGTAATTTTGTTATTAATCTGATGTATTTCAGATTGTTGATGTTCTAGCATATCAAATAGTTTACTAAATTTTTCATTTCATTCTATTGCATGTTGTTTAATCTCTAGGAAGGTTTTATATATAACTTTTTTGTATTCAACTTCTGTTAGATTCAGAAAGGCTTCTTCATCTGGTAAATTTCTTGAATTTTTTGAATCTTTAGGGAATTTTCTGGAGCATTTGAAGACTGTTTCTTTAAATAATTAATTATGATCTGTTGCCTGTCTGCCATCCAGACGCTATTTGATTTCTCTGATAATGGATCTAAGAGAATTGTTGGTCACCGGCTGACTATAATACTGTAGTGATTTGCCCCAGGTGGCCTCTCAAGGGTGGAAGACTTTGCTTATTGAGTAGCAAAAAGGCTGCTCTGTTTATGGAGAAACTTGGAGCTGTCAGTCAATCTTATAGTGAGAGGAAAGCGGTTTTTCAATAGAGACATTTTCAGAGAGAAAATACAAGCCCCTCAGCCTTAAAAAAGTAAACCTTAAAAGTAAAAGTAAACTGCACTTCTATGCAGGGAGCTGTCCAGGTGCTGAATTGGGAGCTCAAAGCTGTGTAACAGGCTGGCCTGAACAGGCAGTGGGGAACAGCAGACTTCACCTGCCAGTTTATAATGAAATTATGTTACCATTACTGGCCATTTGCAGAAGCTGCAGTCCTCTGTTACAAAGTAGCAGCGGTCAAACAGTTGCTGGATTGTTTTCCAGAGGAGAAGATTAGTCTCATACTGTTGCTCTGTCAAATATGTTAGGTCCCAAGGCTTCTCAAGCATTCAATGCTCCATAAAAAATATCATCCAGGCCTTAGTTCTCAGAGGGAAATGAAGAGACGTCTGTTTACTCTGCCACCTTGTAACGGAATCTGCTCCATTTTTATCATTTGATTTCTCCTGCTGCCCTGACGGTTATTTTGTTGCTCTTTTTCTACTTGTTCAAGTTGTAGGGTCAGTGCTTTTATTGGGCCCTTTCTTTCTTTTGGATGTGTACATTTATTGAGATAAATTGACCTCTGAACATTCCTTTTGTTGTTTCCATAGATTCTGGTACAGTATGTTTTCCTTCTCTTTTGAGTCTATGGTTTAGTCAGCTAGGGCTGCTCTAACAGAAATACCACAGAGTGGATGGCTTTAACAAAGAAAGATTTATTCTTACACAGTCCAGTACGTTGCAAGTCCATATTCAGGGTGTCCACTCCAGGGGAAGGCTTTCCCCTTGTCGGCTCTGGAGGAAAGTCCAGTATTGCATCAGTCTTTGTCCAGGGAGCGTCCTGACGCAAAAACCTCTGGTCTGAAAGACGTTCTCTGCTCCCGGTGCTGCTTGCTTGATGGTAGCGAGGTTCTCAAATTGTCCTTTGTCTCTTTTTCCTTTTATTCCTTTCAAGCTAAAAGCATTAAGGGTGGGGCAAGCCGTACTCCAGGGACACTCCCCCTACAGCAGGAATTTATAGCCCCACCCTAATCCTTTAACATACAGGTTAGCAAAACCACACAATGGAGGACAGTCCCAAGATACTGGGAACCATATCCCAGCCACGTGGCTGCACACATTTTGGGGGGGACACAATTCCAACCATGACAGTCTATAAATTTCTTTATTCCATCCTTGATATCTTCTATAACCCAATTGTATTTGAACAGGGTGTTGTGCAGTTTCCATGTGTTTGATTGTTAGTACTGTCTTTTTGATGTCTTTTTGTGTGTGTTGAAGACACTTCCCTTGTTGAATTTAATTTTCTGTGCTGAGTCCTTTTTCTTTATGAGTGTGTATGTTTTTTTCTTGTTTGTTTCCCATATTTTTCAATGCTGATGTTTTTTTATTTGCCAATACACTTGGTGTTTCTTTTGTTTTATATTTTGATGCATAGGATTGATATTTCCTTTTTCATTATCTTAATATTTACCCCTATTTTTCTAAATTTAAAACAGTCTTTAATTTGTTTATATTACTTGACTTCCTCTCCATATGAAAGATCCTATGACTACATTTTCTTTTGAGCCCCTCTTTCTTGTTACAGTGTTTATTTAATGACATCTCTGTTTCCATATTTTCAATATTTTGACTATGATTTGTTTTTGTAATTTCCCTACTTCAGTTGATATTCAGTTGCTCTGTTCTGTGTTCTGGTAGATCCCAAAAGAAAGACACCAAGGCATATTACAGTCAAACTTGACAAAACTACTTTTAAAAGTTGTTTACTGGTGTTACTGGTTTTCTAACCAAGGGACTATCTTTAGTATTTCTTGTAATTTTGTTTTGGTTTTTGCAATTTCCCTAAATTTCTGTTTATCTGGAAATGTCCTAAGTTCATCATCATATCTGAGAGACAATTTTGCTGCATATATAATTCTTGGCTGCCAATTATTTTTTTCAGAACCCAATGTATATGTATCCCTTTGTCTTCTTGCCTGCATGATTTCAGCTGAGTAATCCAAGCTTAGTCGTAATAGATTTTCGTTTCTAAGTTATTTTTTGTTTATACCTAGCCACTTTCAAAAGTGTGCCCTTATCTTTAGTTCTGTCAAGTTTGATTATAATATGCCTTGCTGTCTTTCTCTTGGGATCTACCTTGTATGGATTCAATGAACATCTTGGATAGGTGTCTTCTCATCTTTCATGATAATCAGGGAAGTTTTCTGTCAGCAAACTTTTGGCAATTCTATCTGTATTTTCTGTTATCCCCCTATTCTGAAACCTTAGCACATTATTTCTTCTCATAGAGTCTCACATAATTCTTTGTCTTTCTTGATTTTTTGACTCATTTATCTGATTTTTTTTCTCAAATATGTTGATGTCAGAAACCCTGGTAGCATATTTGCTAACCAAAAAATCAGCAGTTCATATTCACCAGGCCTTCCTTGGAAACTGTATAGGACAGTTCAACTCTGATGTACAGGGTTGCTATGAGTCAGAATCAATTTGAAGGCAGTGGGTTTGCTCAGTAGGTTATGCTGATGTCATGCGATTCATCTTCCTAATTCAGGCTTCTGTTGCCTCATTTCTACTCTTTTGACTTTCTATTGAGTTGTCTAATTCTGTAACTTTATTATGAACTTTATGAATTTCTTATTCTTGCCACTCAATCCTTTCTTGCAGCTTGTTTGGTTTGTCATGATGCTGTGCTGCATTTTGTCTCATTTCCCTCCTCATCCCTTGAAGAGTTCTAAATATTAATCTTTTGTATTCTACCTCTGATAATTCCAGGAATTTCTCTTCCTCTAGAAAATCTGATTCTTTGTTTTGGGAGCTTTCCAAGGAGATCATGGTCTGCCCCTTTAAGTGCTTTGACATGGATTGTTGTCTCTGAGCCATCAGTAAATTGTACTTATTTTATGTTTGCCTACTGTATTCTAGTTCTTGTTTTAAAATGTAGTTTCCTTTTCTTATATGGATTCAGCTCATGTGTCTAGGCAGTCAGTCACCAAGTGTGTGGTACAGGTTCTCACTTACTGTTCTAGATGGGCAAGGTGATTGGAACAGGCACAGGTGTCTGGCTACAGCTGCAGAAAGGGACATGGTGCTAACAGCCATCACTCAGTGTCTGTTAGGATGACGTCTCCTCTTATGTCTGAATCTACATGAAAGAATAAATTTTTGCCCTGATTTTCTGGTTTACAGAAGTCAGCAGAATTCCCCCCACCTTTTCCCTGAATTTATTAAATTGTTCTGTTCCTCTTCTGAGTCTTCAGAAATGGCTTGAGGCAGATGTAAAGATTCCTACTTCCGGCTCAGTTAATGGCATAAGACTCCAAAGCCAGTCACAGTGCAGAGAAAGGAAGGGGAGATTGGCTCAGGGCATGCTTGAGGAGTCCTACTTCCAGTTCAGTTAATGGGATCAGACTTTAGTGCTGGGCACAGTGTAGAAAATGGAGAGGGAGGCACCAGGAGAAGGAAGATAGGCCCATCTCATAGTAATGATTCACATCCACTCACTGCAGGTTACATGCAAAGACTTGACTTTTGACAATCTGATGCTGTGTCTCGCCTGTTCTGGTGGCACAAGTGGACTTTATGGACGATTACTCCCACTAAGGAGGGTGCCCACCAACCTCCAGTCTCAGCCCACCACGTGGTGGCTGTGAACATTTCCTGGAAGGTGAAGTCTGTGGAATCCTGTGTGTGTATGGTGCTATTCTCCTTTCCTCATTATTTACTCCAATTTCTCAACTTTCCTTTTGATGACCAGGTCTCCTAGGATGTCATATGTACTGGGTTCATTTGTTTATTTTATTTTATTATTTATTTAGTTTGAGTCTTTATTGTTAGAAGGGTCACAAGAAGTGTCTGTTTACTATACTGTCTTGGCACCCTTCTACCTTAAAGAGCAACTTTTATGTCTCAATCATGAAGTAATTTGCTTTTATTTTCACACAATATTTTCTCTTTTAAATGCATTCTGGGTTTGAATTCTTATTGTATTTTTGAACCAGACTTCTTTTACCCACAAAACAAAACAAAACAAAAATAGTTGACTCATGGCAACTCCATGTATGTCAGAATACAGCATACCGCGTAGTGATTTTAATGGTTGTGATCACTCAGAAGTAGATTGCCAAGACTATTTTCCAAGGCATCTCCAGGTGGATTTGTATTCTCTGGCAGCATCTTTTGTCAGTTGAAGTAATAAATTATAAAACATTAGGGAGGCTTTCTTGAATTGATTCATAGACCCTTTCTAGGGACTTTTCTGGTCTTTAAACTGAAGTAAATATGTACCATGAGCTATAATGAACTGTGCCAAAATATTTCATTTTCCTGTTCTCTCACGCTTCATCTCTCCATACTTTGCACACAACTTCTCCCTTTTGGTCATAACATATACCACAAATTTAATTTTTTTCTCAGCTTAGACTGTGGCTTATTCATTTTATCTGATTCATTTTCTAGTTCAGCATTTGACACATTGAAGGTGTTCATTAAATATCTTTTAATGAATAGAGTAGATAAAAATAACAATTCTGAAAACAGAGCACTTATAACTTTACCATAGCTGATTTCTTCTCACATGTCCTAAGAGGACAAAGTCATTTCCACGTTCTCTGAAACCCACAAGTCTGAGTAAAATGTTAGTGAGTTCTCCGGTGCTGACTCCCTTGTTTTTCCATTGGATTACGTTCTTGATTCCTCCAAGGACCAGGAACTGTAGCAATTCCCTTTGTTCTAGTTCCCAGAAAATTTACCAGTAGATACATCATGCTTTTTCTTCTTCTTCCTTATAGAATTTTGCATGTGGTTCAAAATTGAAAAGGTACCAAAGGGTAAACAGTGAAAATAAGTCTTTTTCGTTACCTTGTATCCAAGACATCCTCACTTCCCAGATGCAACCACTGTTGTTTGGGGCCCTCATTTAAAAGATAGTGTCTTTTTTTTTTTTTTTTAACAGACACAAGCTTATATGTTTTATACATAAATAATAGCTTGGGCACGAAACCATAAAAAAAAAAAAAAACCCATTGCTTCGACTTAACTCCAACTGATAGTCACCCGATATTACAAAAGTAGAACTGCTCCATAAAGTTTCCAAGGAGCACCTGGTGGATTTGAAATATGAACATTTTGGCTAACAGTTGGAGCTTGTAACAAATAACCCTCAAGGTTTACTGGTTTACACACTCAAACCAAAACCAAACCCACTGCCGTTGAGTTGATTACAACTCATAGTGACCCTGTGAGTTGGAATTGCTCCACAGAGTTTCCAAGGAGCATCTGGCAGATGTGAACTGTCAGCTTTTTGGCTAGCAGTCATAGCACTTAACCACTATGCCACCAAGTTTTCTGTTTACATACTAGTGATCATTTATTCACTTGATGGTATAAATTGGAGATGATACCAAGGTTTTAACTTTTATGTTCCAAGAAATTTATGCAGGGCATATTTCATATCTTTGTTCCTCAGACTATAGATTACAGGATTAATGAGTGGGGTTCCTGCAGAATAAAACAGAGTCACAATCTTCTGCATTCCAGATTCATGCTTGGATGTTGGGCTCAAATACATGACCATCACTGAACCATAGAATAGTGAAACCACAGCCAAATGGGATCCGCAGGTGGAGAAGGCCTTTATTCGCCCAGCTGCTGAAGGGACTCTCAATACAGCTCTCAGGACCAGAGCATAGGACCCCATGATACACAGAAAAGGAATAAATAAAAGTAGAGAACTTAAAATCATCCAGAAGAATTCCATCAGTGGGGATCTGGAACAAGTGAGTGCTAATAGAGGCCCTGGGTCACATAAGAAATGATCTATAATCCTAGATCCACAGAATGACATCTGAGAGATGATGATGATGGGGACTGGGAACCAGAGGAAACCAAGTGTCCAGCAGCTGACCACAAGATTGGTGCAGAAACGCCCAGTCATAACAGCGGAATAATGCAATGGCTGGCAGATAGCAAGGAATCGATCAAATGCCATAACTGCTAAGAAAAAGCATTCTGTAGAGCCCAGGGAGAAAAAGAAATAGAACTGCAGAAAACACCCAGAGAAGGAGATGACTTTTGTCTCAGAGAGGAAGTTGGCCAACATGTTGGGGACAGTGGAGGTGACATACCAGATCTCCAAGAAGGAGAAGTTGGCAAGTAGGATATACATTGGGGTGTGGAGTCTCTGATCCCAGTACACAGCACAGATGATGGAACCATTCCCCATGAGAGTCAGGAGGTAGACAACAGAGAAAAACACAAAGAGAAGGATCTCTTCCTCCTTGGCGCAAGGGAAGCCCAAGAGGATGAAGCCAGTGATGTTGTTCGAGTTATTGGGGGTGTTGAAGATTTTCATGTGTCGTGAGCTGTAACAAACCAACAAATGCTGAATTACACTGTAAAGATAGATGGAGTCCCAGATTTGTACTTAAACATGTTGGAAAAGAAAATAAAGACTTATGTATCAACTGTTACCTTTTAATACAGAAGCATTATCCTAGGTTGCTTTTTCATTCTCATCCATATTTCCATTGCTGCTCGATTAAAATTTTGGTTGGAATTGATAAGCTTTTGAAGGAGAGTGTTTTTGAGGTACTTGAAAATTTCATTAGGCTTTACACTTAGTAGAGTATCTGTCTATGTATACAGAGATAGATAGACATAAGTGTGTGTGTTCCCCTAAATAAAGTATGTACGCGTATAGAGAGCTGTATTGTTGTATGCCATCCAGTTGATTTTTGACACATTTGTGTATGTTTTCTCCTAAGTATGATATATATGTATAAAAAGATGTAAATGTGTACACCTATTTCATAATTTACACATATATATAAATTTTTGTAATTTTCTGTAGTATATATATATATAATATAGATACAGATATAAAACAGAAATCCTGGTGATGTAGTGGTTAAGTGCTACAGTTGCTAGCCAAAAGATTAGCAGTTCAAATCCATCAGATTCTCCTTGAAAACCCAATGGGACAGTCCTACTCTGTTCTATGAGTTCACTATGAGTCACAAAAGACTTGATAGAAAAGAGTTTGGTTTGGGTTTATATATATTTTAATTTCAACATCTATATCAGAGCTGACTCTTGCTAATGACAACTCCATTTGTTTCACTGTTGAACTGTACTCCATAGGGTTTTCAGTGGCTGAGTTTTTTGAAGTAGATTGCCAGCCCTTTCTTCCTAGGTACCTCTGGATATAGTCCTCACTAAATCAGGGTATTAAAGGAAAATGAAGATTATCCATTTGCCCTAACCTTGTATATAAAATCTAAGAGGTAAGACTTTTGAAGTGTGATTTAGGACACTAAGGACTCTCTCTTAGGGCTAACTCCCTGACAGTAATCTTCTAGTTTTATGACATCCCTCAGGTAAAAGAGTAAAAAGTTGCAGCAGCAAGTAGTCTTATAAGCAACTAGGTATATAAGGGTCTCTCCAGATATCCTCCTTTCAAGTAAGCATTTGGATGACTACAGAGTCATGTTGGGAGAGGAAATAAATTACTTAGAGGGAACGGCGAGAGCGATAATTTTGAAGCTCAAATCATTCACGAAAGTTTCATTTCTTCGGGTCAAACTTGTTGAGGAATTTATTTGGTTTCCACAGCAAGGGAAACTCATGTAGCCAATATCTTCCAAGGTTCTAACCATCTCACCTTTCTTTCTATGACCCTAGGGATTTTTTTTACCTCAGTTGCGGGAGGAGGAGAAGATGGCCACAGATGAACTCCATCTTCTGTACACTTTCTCTGGACCTTTAAATACATCTGTCTAGGGGACCATAGTCAGTTTTAAACAACTGTATATTTATGAAGGATGGCTGAAAGTAGATTTCAGATACATGAAAAACTGTCTTATTTTCACAATGACTCTGTACTATCCCCATTTAGGATCAAGAATATTCAGAACATTCTGAAGCAGTTTACCATCTTACCCAACCCCTGTATACAGCAACTGATACATGATCTAGTGGAACTTGATATAACTGAGATGACTCAAGTTATGTAGTCTCAAAAGTTACAACAAAACAAAAATTTTATCAAGACTCTGTAATACTAGTTTTGAGAGTTAATATTATCTTAGAGTATAGGACCAGGCATTGTTTCATTGCATTTTACACAGGATCGCTGGGAGGAGGAACTGATTTAATGGCACTTAACAGCAACAGCAATACAATTCAGTGCTAATGGTCAGTTCAACGAATCTGTTGCTAATAGTGGTTGTGTGTGTGTGTGTTTCTCCCAGAGAGTTTTGTGGATTTTGCTCAAATGTAAATTTATAGACATCACCTATTTCACCATCTTACTAGAAGTGTGGGTGATTGAAGTCTTTTCTTCTTTTCATTTGCTTTTTTAATGCCACATCTCCTCCCTTTCCATTATTCCTCATGCTCAATTCTGCCAAGGGTCCCATCAACTCTATTTGTAAAATATGTCTTGGTGCATTTGTTTCTCTCTATCTTCTCTGCCACCCCCATGTTCAAGCTACTATTATTGTTTCCCTGGATCACTACAAAGACGCCCTGAAGAACTTTCTATACACCCCCTTTTCTATGCAGCAGCAAAGACTTTGAATAGTGTAAATCAGGTTATGTCATTGCTTTTTCATAAAAATATTCCCAGACTTTGAATAAATGTAAATCAGATCATGTCATTGCTTTTTTGCATAAAAATATTCAGTAACATTCTCAACATTAACAACAAATAAAATTTGGGGAAAAAAATACTCAGTAATTTCTCTTTAAGTCTAGAATAACATAAAACTAAAGCTCTATTTCATGGCTCATGGGCCTCTGAATGATACAGCCTCTGCCTACTTCACCAGTTTTAGCCCAACCTGTCCCACTTCTCCAGTTACAGAGGCCTTCTTTTAGTTCTGATGCATGGGTGGTGAAAGCAGTTGAAAATTAGCCTGAAAACCTGAAAATTAGACATTCAATCCATCCAGAGATACATCAGAAGAAAGTCCCGGTAATCATCTGAAAAATCAGCCATTGAAACCCCTGTGGAGCGCAGTGCTACTCTGACACACATGGGGTCACCATGAATTGGAGTGGACTCTACAACAACTGGTTTTTCTTTTTAGAATAACCCATGTCCTACTTTGACCAAGTTCATTGTTCTAGGTATTTTCTTTGCCTGGGACTCTCTTTTGGAGGCTGCTTCTTCTTGCTCTTGCTCTTGCTCTTGCTCTTGCTCTTGCTCTTGCTCTTGCTCTTGCTCTTGCTCTTGCTCTTGCCCTTCCTCTTCCTCTTCTTTTTCCTCTTCCTCCTCTTCCTCCTCCTCCTCCTTCTCCTTCTTCTTTCTTTTTCAGTTTTTAACCTAAGCATTATTTCCATAGAGATGCCTTCCTTGCACACTGTATGTAATATGGAATCTCTTCTGCCATTCTCTATCTGTAACTTTTTCTTTATTTTCTTCCTGATGTTATTATCTTTAGGCACCACTGAATCAATTTTTCCTCACAGTGACCCCCTGTGACAGAATAGATGTGCCTCATAGGGTTTTCTGGGCTGTAATATTTATGGGAGCAGATTGCCAGTTCTCTGGCAGAACTGCTGGGTGGGTTTGAACTGCCAACCTTTGGACTAGCAGCTGAGCCCTTAATCACTGCATCATCAGGGCTCATTATTTTCTTCCCAGTCTTAATCAAAATCTGAAATTATTTTGTTTCTCTGCTTGGTGTCTGTCTTCCAACTGAATGAGGGCAATGGCCTTATCTGTTGCTTTCACTGTGCTATCGTAGAATGTGGCACAAAATAGGTGTTCAGTAAATATTGTTGTATAAACCAGTTAGCTCTGCTCACTTTTTATAATTTTTCTAATTATAAAATAAATTCATCGTAAAATTTTAGGAAACTACCCGAATTATACTAAAGAAAATAAAAGTTTATTTCCATCTATAAAGAAGTGATATTTTGAAATAATTATGTTCCAAAGCTTATAGCAATATTATATATGTGAAAGTGATTTTTACACCACAGGGACCTGAGAAAACATGTGAGCAAAGTGTGTGGGAATGTAATATCTAACAAATGCTCTGTATTACCTGAAAACACTAGATTGTTGATACAGATTTCAGAGAATTCATTGGAAAGAAGGTTATATGAGACAGAATGTTCTTGGCCATAGAAGCTACTCTTTTTCTAGCTGGTCACCTCTCCAGCTGCTGGTACTAATTATAGTTCCATCCTTAGCGTGGTATAAGAGATGTGAGGCAGGCTGAGAGAGTGGGAATAACAAGGTTTAGATTCTGCTATTTTTCAGGTTTTGTTTTTTTTTTAACTAACTTGTTTTAGGGCTTGTTACTGTTGTGGGCCATCAAGTCGATACCAATTCATAGTGCTCCTGAAGAAGTACCCCACGGGGATTCTTAGGCTGTGCTGTTTATGGGAGCAGATCACCACGTCTTTTCTCCACAGAGTAGCTGGTGAGTTCCAACTGCTGACCTTCCAGTTAGCAGTGAAGTGTTTAACCACTGCACCACCAGGACGCTTGAGGTCCTGAGTTTCGTTTTCTTAAATTTAACATAGCAGTTGGAGTACATAATTGTTCATTCTGTTCTCCTCTGAGATCTTCACTGCTCTTCCAGGACTTCCCAAACCAGACATTACAACTTGAATTGCAAATCCAGATATGATAGATTTGTATTATATAACTCTGAGATAAAAACCCTTGCTGGATATTGCATTAATTGCGTATCAAGGTTCAAGAGTCAAGAAAGTTCTATTTCAGGACAATTCTCCACTTATGAGCCTGACTGGGCTGGAAAATAGGAAATATGTAAAAACGTTTTATACAAAATCTAATAAATTAAAGTGTGCTTAAAAGTAAAGTTGTTTCTCCCAGGCAGTTTTAGTAGTCTGTTCCTTATGACATTTTGTTCTGCTTAATTGTTAGTATTTTGATGGTATGTGTTTTCAGTATTGTAAGGTATGCTTATGAACTGAGTATATAAATTTGGAGTCCGTGATATTCAGAAGTATTATCTGGTAATACAGACCACCAACAAGGCAAATGGCACTGTGATATCACTGAATCTGTAGAATGATAATATACTAATGAGAACTATATAAATAATGTGTTGTGGGCAACTGTCCATTAGGTTACATGGGTGATCTCTAGTTTTCCAAATGCGACACAGAAAAAAGGATTCTCTATCACCAAAAAAAGAAACCAAAACTCATTGCTGTTGACCTTATTCTTACTCATTGAGACCTTATAGGACAGACTAGAACTGCCCCATAGAGTTTCCAAGGGGCACCTCTTGGATTCTAACTACCAACCTTTTGGATAGCAGCCACAGAACTTAACCACTACACCACCAGGGTTTCCTGCTCTAGCAAAGGGAGATCATAATTATGCTTGCAAGCCTCATTTATAGAAACAAAGAAAAAAGACAAAAGTTCACAAAGCTAATACATCCATGAAGCATCACCTAATAAAATATTCATTCAGCCTACAAAACAATGAGGCTCAAACACAGGTTTGCTGAACTTTACATGTTTAGAAAGGGACCCACCTTGGTGCTAAATACATTCAGAACTGAAACAACACCTTAACTCTGAGGTCCGGGGCGTAAAAGTGGTTGGTATATTGTTAACCCACTTTGGGCGTTTTGAGACTTAACTGAGCACTGTTGGTAAAGCGCCTGGCCACCCATAAGTGACATGTAGCTCCCCGTAGTATAAACTCTTTTTTGAAAGTCATTGCAAGTAAGTATACAAATCCATTTCTGGTAAGTGGTAGCTATGGGTATTGGAAGAAACACTTTATTTAAAGACAGGAGTCCATGGTTTGAGTTCTACCACTTAATGCTACCAGTCGTGGGAAATTCTACAAGCCAATTATTTCTTTTCTCTTTTTAACCCATTATTTCTTCTCTTTTAGTTCCTCAGATGTAAAGTGGAAATGACAATGCATTTCTCAAAGAGTTGGGATGCAGACTGCTGAGTAAAAAACATATGGAGGCACCTTGTCAACATCTGATGAATAAATATTAGGTATTTGTATTTGTAAAACCACAGCAAAGCTAATAGGAACCTTTTCCAGAAGTACACATCCTCAGCTGTATTTTAATACTTTTTCTCTCCCAATCACTGTATCACCTTGTTTCCTGAAGCAGCAAAGGAAAATCCAGTTGAAGCTTCGCAGTCAGTTTCCTGCAGGCTTTTCTGAGAGCAGAGTAGCCGTCTTTGTATTGACCACCTCTGAGAGCTGTATTTGCTGGCAGACCCATAGATTTTAAAAAGACGCAGCGCTTTGCTCCTTGAGGACTCATTTACTGCCTCTAGGAGAATAGGGCCAGGAGACAGCTCTGTGCTAGCTATTCCTTTGTTTACTCCATCTTCTCTGGAGACCCTTGTGCCTTTGTGTCTGCCTTTATTCCCCCAGTGGTGGAGGAATAATACTTTTTGCTGGGTCTAAATCAAAAGATGCATCTTGACCAGAGAGGTAATCAATATAATTGTTAGTTGATCTTCAAAACGTTTCATAATATCCATACACTCTGCGGAAATTCTATCAAATATAACTCAGTATAAGGGTTGGTATCAGTCAGAATCTGCTCAAAGGCAATGGGTATTTAAAGTATCTATATTGCAGAAGTTTATTTGGGGGACTTCTGATAAATCCTAAAATAAAACCCACTGCCGTCGAGTAGGGTCTGACTCATAGCAACTCTATAGGTCAGAATAGAACTGCCCCATAGAGTTTCCAGAGAGTGCATGGTGGATTTGAGCTCCCGACCTTTTGCAGTGGTAGCACTTAACCACTAGGCCAACAGGGTTTCCACAGCTTCTGATAAGTGACATCAGTTGTGGAATCTGAGGAAAGATCACCTTCTTTCCGCCAGAACGAGGAGATTGGTTGGAAACTCAGCCAAGGGGGTTGGGTAGGTTTAGCAAAAATCACTGTCTCTCCAGGGCTATGATGAGCCTCTTCAGGGATCTTTTCCCTTCTCACTGGGTTAGAACCACTGGAGTCACAACAATGCCCCTGAAGAAACTGCTTCCATAGGACACTTACCAAGCCTGAAAGTAACCTTGGCCAATGGGGTCATAGCAGGTTCATTCTGCAGCAGTGTTCAGAGAAGCATCATCTGAGGGTTGGTCTTTGAGGTTCATCCCACCCATCTCCACTTCCTTCACCCTCACTGAACGACTTCTCATCTTAAGCAGCCACTTTCTGTTTAAGCATCTTTGATGTTTTACCTGCCTGCAACATAAGACTCAAAGTCCTTAGCTTAGTCAGACCGCTGTAATGCAGCTTAATGAACCTTTCAAATCCTGCCCCTGGGAGTTTCCCAGGCCTCTCCTCACCCATGTGGCAGACATATTTACCTATGTACAGACAAAATTTCAGACATGTATTTGTTGAATGAGTCATGCCTTTTTAAGGCATGAGAGAATACCCCGACTCTGCTGAAAGCAGTGACCTCTATCTCATCTGAATTCATATATTCTGGTTTAGCAGATCTACAAGTTATGGCTTGCAAAAATAGTTATGTGAGGAAACAGTTTGTAAACCCTGGTGGCACGATGGCTAAGTGCTATGGCTGCCAGCCAAAAGGTCAGCAGTTCAAATCCTCTAGATGCTCCTCGGAAATCCTGTGGAGCAGTTTTGACCTAGAGGGTGACTATGAGTAGAATCAACTCCACAGCAGTGGGTTTGGTTTTGGTTCGGTGTAGCAGATCTACAAGGTACTTGCACGCAAAAATAGTTATGTGCACTATGCCCGTTTTACTTCCTTTTTTATTTGCCTTTCTACCCTTCCTGACTCTTGTCATTAAATCTTGGATATTAATATTGTGAGCAAGTTCATTACAGGTTAAATAGGATTTCATGTGTTGACTTAGGTGCTTAATCACCATTTACAGTGTTTCAATGGGCAAAACATGTTTCAAAGTTCAATTAATTTTCAGTGAACTTCTGACTTAATTTGTATTTCCAGAAATGATTACTTTTAAAGTACACATTTCATAAGGAAAGTGGTTATAAAAAGAGATGCAAAACAAAAGCTATATTTTCAGATTGATTGATAGTGTTTTATCTGCACACCATTGTTTCGTTCTCTTCATATTTCTTGAAAACTGTTTTTAAGGGTAAAATGAAAAATATTTGTGCAGCGTAATATACTGTCAGTAATAGTAAGCAAAGACTGTGTTGTAGCTAACTTTTCTGTTTCCATTTTTCTTAATTATGAATTTATACAAACTAGAAGCTCAATTTCATAGTCAGCATGAACTCAGATCAACACTGAGAATAATTTGCTGCTTCATTCCCTGTAGAAACAAGATACTTAAATATCTAGTGTAGGCTCTAATAACCATTCTGCTCTTTCTACATAAAGAATGATTTTGTGTTTAGAAATCCACTTGCATTCTGATCTTTCCGTAGAAGAATGATTTTAATTTTAGAAATTTGCTTCAGAACATTTAAGTCTTTTGTCAGTTTATCACTATTTATTTCAAAAACTGTTTAAACTCCTCAAACAGAAACTCAGTAAGCAATAAGTCTCAACTCACTATTTGTCCCAGCAACATATAAAGTGTGCATTTCAGTGGCACTTGGTACGTTCATCACCTATGTCTAGTTCCAAAACAGTCTCAGCATCCCAAAATGAAATTCTTCACCCATTCAAAGTTACTCCTTATTCTCCCCTCCAGCTCCTGGAAGCTCCCAATGTGCTTTCTGTCTCTAAGCACTTTTCTACTCTGGATATTATACAGGTGGAATCATGCAATATGTGACTGTGTCTGGCTTGTTTCACTTAGCATATTTTTTATGGTTAACACATGTTGTAGCGTGTATTGCTGAGTAATATTCCATTTCATGCATGTAGCACATTTTGTTTATGCATTCATCTGTTAGTGGATATTTAAGTTGTTTCCAGCTTACGGCTATTGTGAATCATGCCGCCTATGCACGTTCCTGTACAAGTATTCCTTTGAGTACCTATTTTCATTTCCTTTGGGTATATAACAAGGAGTGCAACTGTTGGATCATATTGTGATTCTGGGGATAACTTTTTGAGGAATTGCTAAACTATTAGATCTGTTTTCCACAGCAGTTTCACCATTTTACATTCCACAGCAATACTCAAGGGTTCTAATTCCTCAAGATCCTCATCAAGGCTTGTGGTTTTGATTTCCATTTTCCCTAGTGACTTATTAATAGTCCCTCAGAGGTTCAAACAGTCAAAACACTCAACAGCTGACCAAAAGATTGGAGGTTTGATGTACCTCAGAACAAAGGCTGGCTATCTACAGCTGACATATCAGCCATGGAAACCCTATAGAGCACAGTTCTGATTCACGTGGAATCATTATGATTCAGATTAGATTTGACAGTAACTGGTAACCAGCAACTATTTACACTGTTGAGCATACTTTCAAGCAATTATTAGGCATTTGCTAATCTTCTTTGAAGAAATGTCAGTAAATGTGGCTAATTGTAAATCATGATGCCTTATGGCCACTAACTCTACGAACACTTCTATCCAGTATAGTGTGGTATACTTTAAATAGATAATGAACTCTAAATGGTTATACACAGGCATTTTTCATAACTTGCCATATTTTTCACCCCTTAATCTAGCTATTGTCTGTGCTCTTCCCCCACTACTTTCATAGAAATTATAATTATCATTCCCTATATAACACATCCCATTCACTCCATTTACCACTGGTTTGTGAGCCTCCAAGGAAGTAAATTGTGTCTTGTTCAGTTTTGCACATAATTCAGCTCTTAGCTCAATGCCTAGCATAATGAAGATATTTAACATTTTTAATGAATAAGTCTGCATGGAGGAAGATGATAAAACAATTATTAAAAGTAGCCTGTTTCAATTTATCATAATTTATATATTCTAACAGGCTCCCAGAAGAGGAAGGCATTTTCCACTTCATTGTGCAGTATTCTATTCAATGGAATACAATAATTTAATCAGTCTTTAATTAACAGGAATTTAGATCATTCTAATCCTTTGAGAGAAACCCTGGTGGCATAGTGCTTAAGTGCTACAACTGCTAACCAAGAAACTGGTGGTTCAAATCTGCCAGGAACTCCTTGGAAACTCTATGGGGCAGTTCTGCTCTGTCTATAGGGTTGCTATGAGTTGGACTTGAATAGATGGCAATGCAGATTTTCTTTTTAATCTTTTGATGTTAGAAACAGAACCCAGTGAATGTTCTTGTACATATGCCAACAGAACCAGAGTTTGATGAAATGACTCCGATGGGCTGTCAGGCTCCTTCTTCATTTTCTACCAACAATCAGCCCTCTTTCTAGTTTCCCAAAGAGTCAAGAAATTAGGAACACAGGTTTCCATGGATATAAATGCTTAGTGAAATAGTCTTTTAATTTTACTTCTGAAAATCTGGGGGGGGGGTGGGGTTTAAGCAGTGTGTGTACATGGAAAGATATTTTAGAAATATAAAGGTTTATACAGTCAAGGTAAGTCTCCTTCTCTCCATACTCCCAGATTCCCAATTCTCCTTCCTAGAAAAATTGCTTTTACCCATTCCTTCTTTCTTCAAGAAATACACCATGTATTCATAAATATAAATATGTACATATCTATGTGAGCTTTCTTTACATGAAAGATAGTTGAAGATACAGCTATCCTCTGTCATGCTTTTCATGTAACAATATACTATGAAAATAGTTCTGTTATAATTGGCATATATACCAAAGAAAGCAAACTCATTACCACTGAGTTGATTCCAAATCACAGCGACCCTATACTACAGAGTAGAACTGCACCATAGGGTTTCCAGAGAGTGACTGGTAAATTTGAACTGCCAACCTCTTGGTTAGTAACCAAATGCTTAACCACTGAGCCATAAGGGCCCCAATAGGCATGCATAGCCTCTTCATTTTTAAAAGCTTTATAGTATTCCATTTGATGGAATGCAATAATTTAACCAGTCTTTAATGAATGGGAATTTAGATTATTCCAACCTTTTGCTGTTAGAAACAGGGCACAGCATATATGTCATTTTCTCATGTGTGTTTATATCAGGAAAATAAATATCTAGGAGTGGACTTGCTAGGCCTAAAGCTTTTAAATTTTCATAGTTACTGGAAAAATGTCCTTCATAGAAGTTGTACCAATTTATTCTCCATTAGAATGTTATTTTTTTTCAACATCATTTTTAAGCTTTTCAATTTGAGAGGAAAAAGAGGTATATTTACTATAGTTTTACTTGTATTTCTCCAGCAGAATGTCTTTTCGTAGCTTAAAAGCTTTGGCTGCTAACATTTTTTCATATAAAATGTCTTGTCTTCCAATAAATCTATATACCACTGAACACGAATAAAACAAGTTGTGCAAATGATACCATTTTCAGTATTTTCTTCTTCTGAAGTATATTTGATGACATTGTGTGTGGAAAAGAACTTTGGGTAAATGACCACCACAGCACCTTCAGTATCTTTAGCTGTTGATAGACACAACCTCTCCTTATTCATCGTGGAAAAAGTAAGGGCCAGTGATTCCACCAGACCAAAATTCACACCAAATGGTAACCTTGGGGTGATGAAGTGGACATTCTTGAATCTCCATTGGATTCTTGTTGCCTCCAGATGTGACAATTTTATTTGTTAACAAAACCATTCATCCAAAAATGGGCCTCGTCACTAAAGATGACTTTTTGGCCCCAAACTGGCTCATCTTCCAGTTGCTCCAGATCCTAGTCAACAAGTGGATGGCACAATCTATGGTCATTGGACTCCAGTTCATGAGTTAAAACAATTTTATAAAAGTGAAGCTTCAAGTCCAGATACAAAGTCCACCAAATTGTGGTCAACGGAAGGCCCACTTCTTGTGCTGGGGAGAAATTGATTGGGGTGGATTCTCGCACACACTCTAACAAACAGTGGCGATGTTTTCATTGCAACACGTGGTTCACTGATGCACAGGCATTGCCTGATTGGGAAGAGACCCAGCTGTGTCAAATTTTTTGATTAAACATTGAATTGTCCTCTCAGTGGGATGATCATGCCCAACCTTGGTAGCATAGTGTTTAAGCACTGTGACTGCTAACCAAAAGGTTGGCTATTCAAATCCACCAGGTGCTCCTTGGAAACTCTATGGGCAATTCTACTCTGTCTGTAGGTTTGCTGTGAGTCGGAATAGACTCAACAGCAGTGGCTTTTTTTTTTATTTCACATAAGGCACAAAAAGTTTGAACAGTGGAACATCCATTTTGATAATAAACTTTAATCATTTCTATGTGTTGTAGAACTGTGCAACTTTTCATGGATATTTGTCAAGATTAATCAAAAAAAAGATAAATATGGCCACTAAGGCTTCATAAATATGGCTGTTCTGAGCAGTCAAAAATAGGACATCCTTGTTGGAAGACCCTTTATTTGCTGTTTTTCTGTAGCGTTAATGGTATTTATTGATCTCAAGATAGTTCTATTTATCAAATACATTAACCTCAATCCCAGCTTAACAGCAGTGGATTTTGTTTATGTTAGCTGATTAAAACATCAGAGATGTTCTGGAAGACAAATATAAGCTTAACGAAAAAAGTAAAGGTAATTTGTTGTTGACCAAAGACAAAAAAGTTTGTAATAAAAAAAATTTTGGTTTTACCATATGGTTATGACTGTGTATAACTTACCAAATTTTCTAATCCGTATACGTATCATTTGCAAAATCAGGTAGTTGGAGTACATCTTTGAGATACCTTGTAGCCCTAAAAATTCTAGGAAATATAAAAAATACCATGGTATGTAACATTCAAAAACAATACGAATAATTTTCTGAATGACAGTAGTAAATTTTCTTTTTAGTCAAGAATATTGACAACAAATTCTCTGTCCCAGTATCTTTTTAACTAAAACTCTCTTTTTTATATTCCCAGAAGTTTTTTCATTGCACATTTCATATCTTTGTTCCTTAAACTGTATATGACAGGGTTAATGAGTGGAGTCACAACAGAGTAAAACAAGGTCACAATCTTCTGCATTTCACCTTCATGTTCAGATGTTGGGCTCACATACATGACCATCACTGAGCCATAAAAAAGGGAAACCACAGCCAGATGGGATCCACACGTGGAAAAAGCCTTTCTTTGTCCAGCCGCTGACGGGACTCTCAGCACAGCTCTCAGGACCAGCATGTAGGATCCCATGATGAAGAGAAAGGGCATAAATAAAAGGAGAGAACTTAAGGCAGAGCTAGTCACCTTTATCAAAGGGGCTCTGGTACAAGTCAGGGCTAACAGAGGACCTGGGTCACACAGAAAGTGGTCAATGATCCTAGATCCACAGAAGGACATCTTAGAGATGATGATGATAGGAATCAGGAACCAGAGGAAACCAAGTACCCAGCAGCTGACCACAAGGTTGGTGCAGAGATGCCCAGTCATTACAGTGGGATAATGTAGAGGCCAACAGATTGCGAGGTATCGATCAAATGCCATAACTGCCAAGAAAAAGCATTCAGTAGAACCCAGGGAGAAAAAGAAATAGAACTGCAGAAAGCACCCAGAGAAGGAGATGACTTTGGTTTCAGAGAGGAGATTGACCAACATGTTGGGAACAGTGGAGGTGACATACCAGATCTCCAGGAAGGAGAAATTGGCAAATAGGATATACGCAGGAATGTGGAGTCTCTGATCCCAGCACACAGCACAGATGATGGAACCATTCCCCATGACGGTTAGAAAGTAGACAACAGAGAAGAGCACAAAGAGGAGGATTTGACCCTCCCTGGTACAAGGGAAGCCCAAGAGGATGAAACCAGTGATGGAATTGTTGACGGTGTTGAAGATTTTCATGTGTCTGTGAGCTAGCTGTAAAAAGACCAACAAACACTGAATGATAGTGTAGACAGAAACAAAAATATGTATTTAAGCCATCCTGAGAAATGCAACAAACATTGTCATTCAATAATCAACTACGTTCCTTCTCAAAATACAGTCATACATCTTATATGCCCATTGTCCCATAAGGTTATAATAGAGTTCAGCTGGAGAATAGGATGTAGTGGGCGTAATCAATGTAGCGAATGCAGCAGCTGCACATATGCAACAGGCCTAACTCGTGTCTCTTCTATACAAAACAGTTGTGCTGCCAAGCATATGAAGTCTGACAATTAAGTATGCAAACTTAATTGTTCTAGTGCTACATACTCATTGCTGACTAACACTACAGTCTTCTTCAAAGCACTCCCTGTGGAAAGCTATGCACTGATGCCAGCACCTAATCCACTCTTCAAAGCAATTTTGGAACTCTTTCTGGAATGGCCAATGAGAAAGAGCATATACATATATAACCTGTAATATCTGTAACAAATGCTTATGTTACAGGCTTATGTATGTACTATACTGTACTTTCTATCTTTATCTTAATGTGAACTTTCCCTACGTACAAGTAACAATCTACCATGTAACAGTGTATGCTTTGAGTCATAGGCATCACTATCCACTCCTACGTTCACACAAGGTCCAAATCACATAATGTCCTATTTCACAGAATATATTGTGGGTGCTAAACAATACATGGCTGTACTATTCTCAGTTAGTTATTAATATGAAAAATATCAGACATTACCATATAATGATGGCAGACAGAGAACGTTTTCTTATTGCAAAATGTATGAAAAGATACATATGTATGTATGTGTCTCTGTGTGTGTATATGTATATAACTTAATAAATCATGATACATAAAAGTCTACTGTTAACTGCCAGTATGGCCAATAAATATCAGTTGTGCCTAGAAGCTCCCTTCATTGTCCACCCCAGTAGCCATCTTCTGCCTCTCTGACCCTCCAATTTTAACTCTCTCCTTTCCATTACTGTAGTCACTTGCTTGCATTCATTTATAATTTAACAGCCTAAGCACACATAAAAATGGCATGAGTGCATTGTTGACCTCCTGTAAATTCACAAAGGGGGAGAAGAATCAAGATCAACTGCCAAAGGCTGATCCTTTGAGTCAGAATTCAGGCATGCCTCCTCTCTCTGCCATCTTTACCAATTCTGACACCAAAGAGCCTTCCTGTGGCACTCTCTGTTTCTCTGAAGGATCCACTAATTCATCGCAATGACCACACAGAAATCACAGACAATACTTACAATTATGGGGTTTATTAGGGAAGTAACAGCTTATCACTCAGGTTCGAAAAACACTCAGGATACAGTTCTTCCATCAGGACAGCTTCTTCTCAACCATTCTTACAGGCACATCTGTCTCTAGCCCTTGACTTCTGCCCGTAATCAGGCAAGTACTGCAAAGCTCTTTTAGCTGTGCTGTTAAGTGTCAAGAGGCACCGCACTCAGCTAGTAAGCCTTGACTCACAGACAAGCTCTAGCTCTGTGGGTAGGCAAACCCAGCTCCCCCAATCGCCAGAGGCACTCTATTCCACAAGTAAAACTTGTGTCTAAAGACACTCAGCTCTAACTCAGTGGGTTGGGAAGTCCACCACATCATTTCCTTCATCTCCTGCCTGTGTCTCTTGTTGCTATTTGTCTGTCACCACTTCTCACCATCTTCAATGCTACAGCTTGCTCTTTCTCTCTCTCTCTCGTGGTTCCAGGAGCTTCTAAGTAGAAGGATCCTGGGTCCAAAGGTTTTACACTGCTCTTGCCTCTTTTTCCTTGGTGATAATGGGATCATTTCCTTCCTACTTCTGGGATGGCTCATTTCAAGCCCAGTGGAAAGCTAAAACTGCCCAGTCCCCCTGGTGGGCCACAGTACCCTATTCGTGCAGTCACCGAGGTGGAAGTTACAAGGCCATGACAAGAAAGGTCTCACAGAAGAAATCCCTTGCACCACAGTAAGCATTTCTAAACAGTGGTATTTACTTTTACCTTTTCTCATACTTCATATAAATGAAACCATATTTTTTGTAGTATTTTGTGGATAGATTTTGTTTGTTAAACCTTAAGTTTGTTACATGTAGCTATAGTTTATGTATCTTTATTACTCTACAATAGTACAATGTGTGAATAAACCACTACTTATTTCCCTAGCCTACTATAGATGAATATTTTGATTATTCCCAGTTTGGGCTACTAGCAGTAATACTTTCGTGAATATACAGTTTATTTTGCCTACTCCACAAGTGTATGCTTTTCTGTAGACTGGCGTATAGAGTATGTTTATCTTCAACTTGAGTAGATTAAGCCAAGCCATTTTCCATAAGCATTATACTGTCTTTTCACTCCCACTTATGTGAGATCTCTGGTTGTCCATATCCTTCCCTGATTTACCAGACCCTGCAGAATGATGTATGCATTTCATATTTTCTCTCTTTTTATTTCTTCTGTAAAATAATATCTTCTTGGAAGTAATTGTTTTCAGAATACCATTTTTCACTCGAGAGATAGTATCCTTGAATTAAGAATGAAAATTATCCGGTACTTTACTGCGTGATAATTTACAGCCACTTCTGGGAAATTTGTTATCTATCTAGATGAGCTTTGAGTCTTGTGACCAGGTTTATGCTTAACACTAGGCATTTTTTTCTTTTTACCAAAAGATAAATCTTCACAGTGGCTCACTCACAAGCCTTTCCCTGGACAGCAAATTTCAGACTTTATCATGGCTTGACATCAATCTGAGAAGCTGAGTTTAACAGAGGTTATTAGGGACTAACATAATGCTTTCACTTAGAAAAATTTTAATAAATATTTATAAAATCATTAAATAAATAATTGTCTAGGTTTCCTCAAAGAGATCATACAAACACAGTTGCTTTTGGTCAATGTCATCTACTGGGTAACTGTGGAACAGAGATTCTGCAGTGTTATTGGGATCACTCTTTTTTTTTTTTTCTTTTTTCTTTTTGAGACCATTGAAAAACTCGTTAATCCATGCACATACCATTTTTGTGAGTAAAACATTCTAATTGCTTATAGGAAACAGTTGCAGCTCATTTGCATTAAAAGTTACCCATTCCGGGTCAATGCCGTCAAAGGGAACAATCAGCATTAACATCACCTTCTTGACACAGCTGCTTGCTTGTCTGGGTCAGAAACACAAGTCTGCAAATCAATCGGCCCTTATTCCAGTTATATAAACTGTGGGACCTGGTATTATTGACCTAATGTTAAGATAGGTTTGCAAGAAACTTGAAAAAAAAACAGAAAACTTTCTCTTTTTTTCATTTATGTCTCAACCACTGCTTGAAACTTAAAGGTAGAATGGATAATTTACATCTGTGTATTGGTCTGCCTGTCTTCTGAGTTATTTAAGAAAGAAAGAAAGAAAGAAAAGAAAACTCCCTTCTCTGTTACCTAACATGACCCCGTACTCAGACATTGACCTTCACGACTATAACCCTTTGCAATGATGAGTGCACTCAGGGCAACAACTGTTGTAATGATGAGCTCCAACCTAACAACGATTGGTGCAGGACTGGGGAGGATCTCATTCTGCTGTACAGAAGGTTCTGTCTTAGTCACCCAGTGCTGTTATAACAAAAATACCACAGGTGGATGGCTTTAACAACGAGAAATGTATTCTCTCGCAGTCTAAGAAGCTAGAAGTATGTATTCAGGGTCTCGGCTCCAAGGAAAGGCTTTGTCTCTCTGTTGGCTCTGGAAGAAGGTCTCTGTCATCAGTTTTCTCCTGTTCAGGAAGATTCTCTGACCAGAAATTCTGGGTCCAAAGGATGTTATGTGCTCCAGCACTGCCTGCTTGGTGTTATAAGGCCCATGTGTCTTTCTGCTTGCTTCTCTCTTTTCTATCTCAAAGGAAATTGGCTAAATACACAGTCTAATCTTGTAGATTGAGTTCCGCTTTATTAAGATAATTGTCACTAATCCCATCTCATTAACATCATAGACATAGGATTTACAACACATAGGAAAATCACATCTGGTGACAAAATGGTGGACAGTCACACAATACTGGGAATCATGGCTTAGCCAAATAGATACCCATATTTTGGGGGAATACAACTCAATCTATGACGTGTAGTGATGCATTAGAACTGACTTGATGACGCTTAACAACGTAATCATAAGAGCATGCATAAAGATCACGCCAAAAAATGTCCCTGCATAGAATATAGTATAATGTACTAACTAAAATATATAATTAATTAGTTTTAGAGTTGGCATACTTATTCCAAAGAATACATTAATGATCTACTTGGAATACACAAAACTAGTAAGACCTCTCAATAAATGGCAGAAGGTATCAAGAGACAGGTAGTTGATTACAGTGTTTTGTTGGGAGAGGGAAAAAGTTAATGAAAGGGATTAGCAAAGTTATTAATAGTTTTGAACTTAAAAATGTGTACAAAAACTTCCTTCTCTGAGTCAGATTGGCTTCTGGATTTTATTTTATTTTTGTGAGAGATAACTTAGGTGACCAATAATACTTCCAATATTCTGCTAGTCTATGTCCTAACTGAAATCATCTCAGGGCTCCCTGGTCCTTGTACCATAAACATCCATTTTCTAAATTCCCTTTCCTCTCCTTCTTCTCTGCTTTTAAAGACCTGTGGCTAGGGGCTGAGGTTAAGTTTCAGATACTAAAATATTCATTACTTTTGAAAGTGAACTGAAGCCAGACAGAAAAATATCTGATATAGTTTTTCATCATTTTAACTACTCTTACTCGAGATGAGACCATTCAAAATTGTAGTTTTCAAAAGAAACCATTTCCTCAGATGCCCTGGTCTTTGAAAGGAATGTGTTAGCTAACACTGGGGCCATGAGAATATGTCTATTAAATAACTAGAAGGACTGACTTAAAGTTTGTTAAAACATATGAAGGTGACTTATAGACTTGAAATTCCAGAATTTAAAAAAAAATCTATTTTTTAGGCTTTACAAATTTAGTGACAGTGAAGATAAGAACCACTTGGTTTTCCTCAAGTCACAAGAATTTATTACTAACTGTGATCAGAGCATTTTTAATCCAGGTGTTTTTCAGGGAAAGATAATCCCTATGTCCATCATTTCAGAATATTTTCAGCTTCTTGAAGAAGGAGCAGTGACTATAGGTATAATGACGTTAAAGCTGCATTTATGTGCTTAGGCTGCTTGCACCAAGTTGGTTAACAACAACAGCAACAACTGCAATCACCTTTTTTGTTTGCTTACTTGCTAAATTACTCAATCCCAGAAAGGTTAGGACAGGATAGACTATCTGGACTTGCCAGGTCCTATACTATAGACAATAGAAAAGGAAGACATGTTCCCTTTCTGCTTTCATTTGTTGGTCCAGTACAAAGACATAACTCAAATCCCTACTTTAGCTAGTCTGTACAGTTTCAGTAAGAAGGATGCCAAGTCCATTCCACTGAGTAATCTGTTTGTGGAAATTGTCTACAAGTAAGGGTGATTTTCCAGACTAGGGCAGCGGTGGGCAACTGGGGGACAAAAGGAAAAGTGCTGGATTTAGAGGCAAGAGTTTTCCTTACCAGTCATAGGAAATTAATAAATGCTAGCTTTCTTAGCTAAAAAATGGGCATGATTGTGCCTTCTTCAAAAAGTTGTTATGAAGATTACTGAAATAATAATCCCATAGAAATACCTTGACAGGAGTCTGACCAGTAAGAGCAAGGGAAATATTAGTTATATGTGTATGGTTATGGCAAACTCAAAGACAGCTGTAGGTAGATGCTAGTAGATGTTGCAACTATATCATAATCTATCTTCTAAACACCATACCATCTTATTACCTGGACCAAGAAATGGAATCCCAAACCAAAAGTTCCCTGATAATTTTCCTATTTATCTTCTTGGCAATAACCAGAGAGGAGCAAAGAGGCGGCAGCAGTTGTGATGAAGATGCTCGATTATGTTTGCTGGAGGATGAAGGGGTTATAAGCAAAGACTGCTAGGGACTAGGCTCTGTTGTTCCTGATCCTTGAGGATCCATTTACTGCGTCGCAAAGAGAGCAGTGTCAAGAGACAGGTCCTGGCTTGTTATTCACCTCCCTTGGGGTCTACCTTCCTTTTTTTTTTCTTTAGAAGTTGAAACAATGTATTTTCTTAGCTTCAAATATCTCATAAGTGGCATGAAATATTACAAATCAGTTTATTACTTTTTTAAATTAATTTATTAACTAATAATACAGTCTTTCAGTATCCTCATAGTGTCTACCATATACCAAAACAAAAATGAAATCCACTGCCACTGAGCAGATTCTGACTCATGGTGACTCCATAGATCAGGGTAAAACTACCCCACAGTTTCCAAGAAGTGGTCTGGCAGATTTGAACTGCAAACCTTTTGGTGAGCAGACATACAACTTAACCCACTATGCCCCCAGAGTTTCCACCTACCACATAGCCAGTGAAAAATCTTAACATCACGAAGCAGGAAAAAAACAAAAGCAGTCACTGACTCAGGAACTGGTCTGAAATTCACAGCCAGATCTTAATGTTATTACATGTTGATCTGAACACAGCTAGGGCGTGTTATTCCTCTGTTGCATATAAACAATCTCACAGAGTATCTACCTCAATCAACATTAAACTGAGACCATGATAAAATCAAACCAAATAAGGCACTTCATAATTTAGTCTAAGCATAGGGGTAAAAAAAAAAAAGATTACAGTGCCACCCATAAAATACCAAACATCTTTTTATCCTGGCTAAAATGAGTGACTGCTACTATTTTGTTGTTGTTGTTTAAAAAATTACAGCTTTGTTAAGATCTGTTGAGATAGTCATAGCATTGCCCTTTTTATGACAACATCAAGTCTGGAACAAGCCTCTGCTTCCTTAGTTGCTGTTGAGTCAATTCCAAGTCATGGCAACCCTGTGTGTATAGAGTAGAACTTTTCCATAGGGTTTTCAAGGTTGTGACCTTTTGGATGTAGATTACTAGACCTGTCATCTCAGGCACCACTGGGTGGGTTCAAACTGCCATCCTTGCACACTATTATTTGTGCCAACCAAGGACACAGGACTTCCTTAGACCCATTCTCTAAGTCATCTAACCAAACCCAATCCTATAAAAGGTTCTTGCTATAGCTCCCTCACCTCATATGTGCTCTTCCTCGTTACTGTGACTAGTAAACCAATTCATTCATCTACAGGTATTTATGTGGTCTTTGGCTGAAAGGCAAAGGTAACTGGGACACCTAAATTTTTCCTATAAAATTTCACATAGACATCTCCAAGAAGGCAGTGGCTTCTAGGGAAATCCTTCTGGGCCCAAAGATGCTCCTGGCTAAGGTTGTAACCTGACCCTATGAAAGCCGTAAGTTTTCATTAGATCTTAAGCCAAATTTGGCTCATGCTACATGCACAGAAGGGCCAACAGCATCAGCTAATCGACCTCAAGAGAGAATAAAGCAAAGGATAGACAAAATCAGAAGGAAAAATGATCACCCAGACCCTATCCTGAAGTGAGAGGTCCAAAAAGAATCAAGTCACCTCCTGTTTCTTAGCCACTTTCCAGAATTTTCCCTTTGAAAACCAAAGGAAAATGGATAAATTTCTAGAAACACACCACCTACCTGAACTAACACAAACAGAACAACTAAATAAATTGATAACAAAAGAAGAGATTGAAAGGTAATTTAAAAGCTTCCCCCAAAAAGTCCAGGCCCTGAGAATTCTACCAAATTTTCAGAGTTAATACCACTACTCCAAAAAGTATTTCAGAGCATAGAAAGGATCTGATGAAGATACCACAAAAAAGGAAAGTTACAGACCAGTATCTCTCATTAACTTACAAACAAATATCCTCAACAAAATTCTAGCCAATAGAATTTCAACAATATATCAAAAAAATTACTCATCATGATGAAGTGAAATTCATAGCATGGATGCAGGGATAGTTCAACATCAGAAAAACAATCAGTATAATCAATCACACAAATAAAACAAAAGACAAGAACCACATGATTGTATCAACTGATGCAGAAAAGGCATTTGACAAATTCTAACACCCATTCATGTTTAAAAGTCTTAGCAAAATAGGCAAGGGGAATTCCTTAGCATAAAAAAGGGCATTTACACAAAACCAGGAAACTCTGGTGCCAAAAGGTTGGCAGTTCAAATTCACCAGCCACTCCTTGGAAACTCTATACAGTAGTTCTACTCTATCCTATAGGATTGCTATAAGTCAGAACTGACTCAGTGGAAATAGGGTTGGCTTTGGGATTTGTATAAAATGAAAAGCCAACAATATCCTAAATGGAGAAAGTCTGAAACATGAAAATGGGAACAAGATAAGGATGTCCTTTATCACTGTTTTTATTGTGCTGAAGGCTGTAGCCAGAGCAGTCAGGCTAGAAAAAGAAAGGACATCCAAACTGGTAAAGAAGAGGTAAAAGTTTCTCAGTTTGCAGATGATATATATATATACAGAAAACCCAAAACATAAACACACACACAGAGAGAAAGAGAGACAAACAAAGTACTGGAACTAACAGAAGAATTCAGCAAAGCATCAGGGTCACAAGATAAACATTATAAAAATCAGTTGGATGCCTCTACACCAACAAAGAGAACATCAAAGACGAAATCACCGAATCAAAACCATTTACAATAGCCACCAGAAGATAAAATACTTAGGAATAAATCTAACCAGAGATGTAAATAACCTATACAAAGAAAACTACAAGACATACTGCAATAAACAAAACCCAAACCCACTGCCATCAAGTCAGTTCCAACTCGTAGCGACCCTGTAGGCCAGAGCAGAATTGCCATGTAGAGTTTTCCAAGGAGAGCCTGATGGATTTGAACTGCCAACCTTTTGATTAGCAGTGGAGCATTTAAACACTAAGGTACCAATGTTTCAAATAAACAAAAAGAGACCTACACAAGTAGAGAAAGCTACTTTGCTCACAGATAAGAAGACTCAGTATTGTAAAAATATCTATTCTACCCAAAGCAGTCTACAGATATAATGCAATCCAAATTCCAATAGTATTTTTTCATGAGATGAAGAAACAAATCACCAACTTCATATGGAAAGGGAAGTAGCCTGGAATAAGTAAAGCATTACTGAAGAAGAACAAAGTGGGAAGACCCACACTATCTGATTTTAGAACCTATAAAACTGCCACAGTAGTCAAATAGCCTGGTACTGGTACAACAAAAGATGCATACAGCAATGAAACAGAATTGGAAATCTAGACATGAAATCACTCACCTATGAGCAGCTGATATTTGACAAAGATTCAAAGTCCATTAACCGGGGAAAAGACAGTCTATTTAACAAATGGCACAAGCACAACTGGATATCCATTTGCAAAAAAAATAAAAATAAAACAAGGTCCATTCTCACACAGTGCATAAAAACTACTCAAAATGGATCAGAGGCCTAAATATGAAACCTAAAACAATAAATATTATGAAAGAAAAAGTAATGACAATGCTAGAAAACCCTAAAACAGGGCATAAACAGAATACAAAACATCACTAATCACACACAAACACCAGAAGAGAAACTAGATAACTGGGAGCTCCTAAGAATCAAATACTTAAGACTTCACTGAAAGAGTAAAAATAACCTAGTGACTAAGGGGGAAAAAAGAGGCTATGATAGATGCAATCATTCTCTAGTCTAAAATCTACCAAAAAAAAAAAAAAAAACCTGTAAATTTCAGCAACAAAAAGACAAATAACCCAATTAAAAAATAGACAAAGGGTACAAGAAGGCACTTCACCCAAGAAGACAAGCAGGCAGCTAACAAATATATGAGGAAATACTCAAGATCATTAGCCATTAAAGAAATACAAATTAAAGATAGGAGATACCACCTCACCCCAACAAGGCTACTATTAATCAAAAAAAAAAAAAAACACACACACGCACACAAAATAATAAACGTTGGAGAGGTTGTGGAGAGACTGGAACACTTACACATTGTTAGTGGGAAAGTAAACTGGTACAAATCCATTTAGCACTTCCTTAAAAAGCTAGAAATAGAACTACCACAGGATCCAGCATTCCCACATCTTGGAATATATCCTAGAAAAATAAGATAAGCTCACACAAATAGATATATGTACACCCAAGTTCACTGCAACACTGTTAACAGCAGCAAAAAGACTACATAAAAAGCAACCCAACCCACTGCTGTTGAGTTGATGCCAACTCATAACCACCCTAGAGGACAGAGTAGAACTGTCCCATGGGGTTTTGAGGGAGCACCAGTGGATTCAAATTGCCAACCTTTTGATTAGCAGCCATAGCTCTTAACCACCATGACACCAGGGTTTTCACTAACTAGATAGTATAGGCAAGCATTATCTTAGGTGATGGTAAGGACAACACACAATACAGGGTAAGTCAGCACAAATGGACTAAATCAAAGCTAAGAAGGTTCCTGAAATGAATCAAACACTGTGAAGGACCGAGTAGCAGGGGCAGGGGTCTTTGGAAAATGGTTTCAGGTAACACTTAGGTCAACCAGTGTAACAAAGTTTATTAAGAAAGTATTCTGCATCCCACTCTGGTGTGTCATGTCTGAATTCTTAAAACTGTGTAGGCAACCATCTAAGATGAATTAATTGGTCCCAACCCAACTGGAGCAAAGAGGAATGAAGAATATCAAAGACACAAGAAAAACATTAATCCAAGAGACAGAAAGGGCCACATGAACCCAAGACTCCATCAGCCTGAGACCAGAAGAACTAGATGGTGCAACCAAAGACTGCCTTGAGAGGGAATGCAATCGGCCGTTCCTGATGGAGCAAGAGAAAAGTCGGATGCAGATCTCAAATTCTACCAGACCAAACTCAGTGCTCTGACTGAGACTACAGGAACCCTAGAAGGCATGGCCCTCAAATTCTCTGCCAGTCCCAAACTAAAACCATTCCTGAAGCCAACTTTTCAAAGATTAGACTGGATGCTAAGACATAAAATGGTACTTGTGAAGAGTATGCTTCTTAGCACAAGCAGATACTGGAGATTAACTGCCCTATTCAGAGACAAAATGAGAAGGCTGAAGAGAACAGGAGTTGATGGAAAGCTCATAGGAAACACAGGGTGGAAAGAAGGAGTGTGCTGTCAAATTAAAGGGAGAGCAACTAAGGTCACATTACAATGTGTGTATATATTTTTGCATGAGAAATTAACTTGAATTATAAACTTCCACTTGAAGCATACACACGAAAAGATGCTGGTAAGTTCAGCTCAATTCTTTGTTTTGATACTATTATGGATTGAACTGTGTCACCCAAAATTGTGTCTCCACTTGGCTGGGCCACAATTTCCAGTGTTACGTGATCATCCACCATTTTGTCATCTGATGTGATTTTCCTGTCTGTTGTAAATCTTGCTTCTCTGATATTTAATGAGGCAGTTACATTAGTGAAGCAGAACTCAAAGCCATGGGATTGGGTTGTATCTTAATCTCTCTTGAAATAAAAAACAGAGAAGTGAGCAGAGAGACATGGAGACCTCATTATCCCCAAGCAAGAAGAGTACAGAAGACAGCACATCCTTTGGACCTGGGATTCTGTGGTGAAAAGCTCCTAGATCAGGGGAAGATCTATTACAAGGACCTTTCCCCAGGCCAATAAAGACAGAAAGCATTCTCCTGGAGCTAGCACCATGAACCCAAGCTTCTAGCCTCCAAAAATATAAAGGAATAAACTTCTGTTTGTTAAAGCCACCCACTTCTGGTATTTCTGTTACAGCAGCAGTAGATCACTAGAAGACAGGAACCATTTATGTTTCTGTCTATGATGTAAAACTCAAAGTTCTGGGCCTGACAAATGAGGTTCCCTGCAATGCAGCCACAGTCACTTTACTGTCCCACTATCCAAGAATTTCTTAGAGATATCTCCTTGTCTAAATGACACCAAAATCCTTACATACACCATGGTAACTCAAAAAATACATACTGAAGGAGTAATTTAATTCACTGGAAAATGTAAAAAACAGCTAGTGTGAATGGCTTACAGTGAGAAGTCAATCCATGTGGAGAAAGTGACCCGCAAAAGCACATGTCAAAGGTTGACAGATTGATACTGTTCAGAAGTATCTGCAGTGCTCTTTGCCTTTCCTTCTTTCCTTTTGTACTCTTTCCCCACCTCTGAGATTAAGCTGAGAAATGCATTTTACTTTCAAAACAGGTTCATGGAAATGTAATTGACATATGATAAACCATACACACTGTAAGTGTGCATTTTGGTAAATTGTCACATACATACATACCCTGCCTGTCTGTCAGTTTCCTGTACCTTGGGGGCTTCCGTGCTGCTGTGATGCTGGAAGTTATGCCACTGCTATTCCAATACCAGCAGGCTCACCCATGGTAGACAGGCGTCAGCTAAACTTCCAGACTTAGACAGACTGGGAAAAAGGAACCAACAGTCTAATTCTGAAAAGAATTAGCCAGTGAAAACCTTATGAATAACAACAGGGCATTGCCAGATATAGTGCCAGAAAATGACACCCCCCCCAGGTTGGAAGACATTCAGAAGACAATTGAGGAAGAGCCGCTTCCTCCAAGTGGAGTCAACCTTTACTTGCTGATGCAGCACAACTCAAAATTGGATAAAATAGCTGCAAATATCCATTAATAATCAGAATATGGAATGTATGAAGCATGAATTTAGGAAAATTGGAGATCATCAAAAATGAAATGGAATGCACAAACATCGATATCTCGCGCATTAGTAAGTTGAAATGAACCAGTATTGGCCATGTTGACTCTGACAGTCACGCGGTCTACTAGGCCGAGAATGAAGACTTAAAGGCAAATGCGGTACGTTCATCATCAAAAAGAACATTTCAAGATCTGTCCTGAAGTACAGTGCTGTCAGCAATATGATAATATCCACACACCTACAAGGAAGGCCAGTTCATACTACTATCATTCAAATTTATGCACCAACCACTAAGGCCAAAGATGAAAAACTTGAGGAATTTTTTACAAGCTTCTGCAGTCTGAAATTGAGCAAACATGAAATCAAGATGTGTTGGCAATTACTGGTGATTGGAATGCAAAAGCTGGAAACAAAGAAGTATCAGTATTTAGAAAATACAGCCCTGGTGATAGAAATGATGTCAAAGACCCACAAGATAGAATTTTGTGAGACCAGTGACTTCTTGCGGGCATGGCACAAGACCGGGCAGTGTTTCGTTCTGTTGTGCGTGAGGTCACTGTGAGTCAGAGCTAGCTTGATGGCACCTAACAGCACAAACCTGTGAGACCATCACCAAACGATCAAGAGAGTGAACACAACTATTTATACTCTATTTTTATAACTCCCTCATCCCCAACTGTTCCCATTTCCCAGAAAGCCGCTGATCTCACTTTCAATCTATTTTGTATAGTTTTATTTAAATGAAATTGTGTGGCATGTACTTGTTTTTTTATCTGGCTTCTTTCACACAGTATAGTTATTTAGAAATTTGAGCAAGTTGTTGCAGGTAGTATTCCTTATGTGAATATTTTTATGACTATCAAATTTTAATATTCACTTGTATAGATACACCAGAATGTGTTTACATTCACTTGTTAATGGACATTTGGGTTGTTTTCAGTCTTAGATTATTATAAATTAAACTTCCATGAACATTTGTGTTCCAGTTTTTGTACAGTATACATTTTTTTCCCCTTGATTTAGTACCAAGGAACCAACTGGCTGTAGCATGTTATAGGTACATCACTAAATTTTTAGGAAACTGCCAAATTCTGCTCCAAGTGCTTTTACTGTTTTACATTCCCGCTGTCAGTGTGTATCAGTTCTTTTATAACATCTCCAGCACTTGGTATGGTCAGTCTTGTTAATTTTAGCCATTCTGGTATATGCGTAGTGCTATCTTGTGTTTTAAATTTGTATTTCCCCAATGGTTAACAATGTTAAATTTCTTTTTTGTAATTATTATCCTTAAGTTAATGTGTCATTCAGACTTGGTACACATATTATTTTCTGACATTAGTTAGGATGCCCACAGTAGGACAGCACTCTCCCCTCCCTTTCCACTCCACTTTCCCCAAGTCAATTTGTCCCGTTTTCCTGTCCCTTCCTGCCTTCTTGTCTTGCTTTTGGGCAGGAGTTGCTCATTTGGTCTCATACATTTGATTGAACTAAAAAGTAGCTTCCTCCTGTGTGCTATCGTTTGTTTTGTAGGCATGTCTAACCTTTGTCTGCAAAGCATGCTTAGAGAGTGGCTTCAATTCTGAGTTAGCAGCATGTCTAGAGCCATAGTTTCGGGGATTCCTCCAGTCTCTGTCAGACAAGTAGGTCTAGGTTTTTTTTCAAGGATTTGAATTTTGCTCTACATTCTTCTCCCTCTCTGTCTAACTTTCTGTTGTAATCCCTGTTAGAGCAGCTGGTAGCAGTAGCCAGGCACCATCTAGTTCTTCTGGGCTCATAAAAGTGGAAGTGTGGTTCATGAAGCCCATTAGTCCTTTGGACTAATATTTTCCTTGTGTCTTTAGTTTCCTTCATTTACCTTTACCTTGGGTGAAATGAGACCAATGGGTATCCTAGACAGCTGCCCACAAGCTTTAAGACCAAAGTTGGATATAGAACATTTTCTTTGCTAACTATGTCGTGCCAGTTGACCTAGATGTCTCTCAAGACTCTGGTTCCCAGCCCTTAGCCCCAGTAACTTGATCTTCCAAGTTGTGTGACTGTCTCTGGGAAACTTATGTGGCTTTGCCTTGGTGAAGTTGTGCTGAATTTGCCTACATTGTGTGTTATCATTCCCTTCACCAAAGTGAACAATTGTCTATTATCTAGTTAATGATTTCCACTCTCCAACCCTCCTCACTAGCATAACATCAAAGAATATATTTTTTCTTTGTGTAAATGGTTTCTTGAATTCTTATAGTAGTGGTCTCATACAATATTTGTCCTTTTTCGACTTACTTATTTCACTCAGCATAATACCCTTCAGATTCACCCATGTTGTGAGATGTTTCATGGATTTATCACTGTTCTTTACCGTTGTGTAGTAAATGTGTTTTAATTTGCTTATTTTCCATCTGTTTGTTTTCAGGTCAAATGTCTGTTCTTTTACTCATTTTACGTGCAGGAGAGACCCAAATTTGATTCTTACCAATTCACTGCAAGCAGCAACTACCCATCTTCAGTGGAGGCTTACTGAGATGCTGAATAGCACCTTTCAATGAGGCTTCCAGGCTAAGAAGTGTCAGGAAGAAAGGTCTGGTGGTCTACTTTCAAAAATCAGCCAATGAGAACCCTGTGGGGTACAAGGGTCCAGTCTGCAACCAGCATGGGAACGGTACAGAACTGAGCAGTGTTTGGTTCCGTTGTGCAGGGGGGCTAACTTAATGGCAGCTAACAATAAGGAACCATAAACATTTTACTTCCCCTGAGAAAGTCATTCGTTATCTTTTCACAAATAATGAAAACCGTATACACATCATGTTTCCCCTTTGCCTCATTTTGCCTAAAAGGGAGCTTGGAACAAATTTAGGATCTTGACTTTAATAACAACACAAAATCCTATAGTTCAGAAATCTTTATTCTATTTTTTCTTTCTAAATTCATATATTTGCCTTCTCTCTCTCTGTCTGCATTTTTCTTGTTACATCAAATATTTTATAGAAGAAAGTGGAATATAGTAAAATGAACAGATATGTAAAAATAAACATGTAAATAAATAAATATTTCCAAGTTAAAAATAATACATGAAAGTGGTGTTTTTATTGACTTCACTTTTATATATTGTATTGAACAGCTTCCTCAAAAGTTGAGATCAAATCCTATTTACTGCTGCCAAGAGCATCTAGATGATCTGATCCTGCCTACTTCTCCAGACTCATACACCGTTTTCCTCATGTGTAGCCAAAATTGACTTTTCCTAGTCTTTAAAAACCTCAGATGTATTCTTCCTTGGAACTTGCTTCCTCTACGTCTTTGTCTTTCATGCTCCCTCCCCTTGAAACAGCACTTCCTGAGAAAGCCATTCCTTGACCACACTACCTGTAATTATCCCTCATTCTACCCTAATGTTTTCTGAATTTATACTCTTTTATTTTTAATAACTCTTTTGACTACTGAATTATAGATCTACATGTATAGTTGCTTATTAAATGTCTTCCTTACTAGAATGTAAGCTTCATAATTGCAAGGAATTGGGCTTGTCAATAAATGTTCATTGAATTAATAAAATACATGAATTCCAGATGCCAACAGACAAATTTGTATTTGACCAAATAGACCAAATCCCTCTGGAACTCTGCTATCAAATTCTTCAGGATCTATTCTTTTCCACCCTTATTATCTTAGAATCACTCTGACTTTTACTCCCTACTTTTATCTGTTTGATGCTGTGTGTTCATCTTAAGCTTCTTTCCTTGAAACTAACCCCAAGGTGCAATGCAAGCTAATCTTTAAAAATGCAACCCTATTCCAGGTACCTTAACTATCATTCACAGACAGGGAAAGGTAAGAAGGATGTGACTGACTTCTTATTTTGTAAGTGGAGGTCTTGAAAGTTGAATCAGTAAAAGAAAAAAAAAAGAACTTCTACGGTTGTGTTTTAATCATAGCATTCACTGTAAGCTTTCCCTGAAAGAAGTAGAATCATTTAAGATTTTTATATCTCTGCCTATGTCACATACTTGTTTTAAGAAGTGTCCTAAAAGACTAGCCTGTAGGCTGGCGCTGATCTAGGTGCATCAGAATCACCTAGTTGCATTCAAATAAAGATTTTAAGGGTTCACCTAAAATTCTGTTTTACAAGATTTAAAGAAAGGCCTGGAAATCTGTTATTTTAAAAAGTTTCCCAAGTAACCGTGAAACAGGCTTAGGAGCCAGTACTTTAGATCGTTAATAGTGATTTAGATGCCAATTTAATTAAAATTTTAACTCAGTTATGATTTGAGCGGCACTGCTTTTCTTTTTTCTGAGTCACAATAATATGAATACTTTATTCCCCTGCTAGGAGTACAATAGAGACACTAGACTGGAAAATCTCAAGTGTAAGAATAAAATCTGCACTTACCCAGTGGTAAAAACAAAACAAAAACAAAAAGCCAAGTACTAGGTAAGTAATCACATATAGAAAGGGAGCCTTGGTGGCATAGCTCAGCAGCTAAACAAAAGACTAGATGTTCAAATCCACCACCCACTCCTTGGAAACCATATGGGACCATTCTACTGCGTCTAGGTCTACTCTGTCCTATCAGGTTGCTATGAGTCAGAACCGGCTCAGTGGTGTCTCAAAATTGTAAAAGAGGAAGAAATTATTGGAGAAAAGTCTAAATTTCAAATATCCAGTTCATTTAGAAATGTTCAAGCTATAAGCTACAAGTTCTGATTTGCAGACAAGATCTGGTATAAATGGAATGCTCTTATTCATTCATAGACTAGGCAGAAATTCATGAATTTCGGTCTGGGTCTGTAGGTGCAGTTAGACAGAAACTTAGCTTTTATTTGGGGCTAGAAACAGAGGAAAAACAGTCTGATCCTGTTATGATCATTTACTCCATTCATTTCGGCCAATTTTCAAGTACTCTTGAATTTTTCTCCAGCCAGCTTTCATATCCTTGTTCCGGAGACTATAGATTAGAGGGTTTACCAGAGGGGTCACTGATGAGTAGATCAACGTTACAATCTTCTGTGTTCCAGCTGGATTTCCAGAGTTCGGGCTAATGTACATCATCATAACTGTCCCATAGAATAGAGACACCACAACTAGATGAGAACTACAAGTGGAGAAAGCCTTACGCCTGCCAGCTGCTGAAGGGACCTGTAATACTGCTCTGAGAACCAGAGTATATGACCCAATGATAAAGAAGAAGGTGATAAAAATAATAAGAGAACTCAATATAGAACAAGAAAGCTCAATTCTAGGGGCAGGGATGCAGGACAGGGCCAGAAGGGGACCAGGATCACAGACAAAATGGTCAATGGTATGGGGGCCACAAAAAGGGAGTTGTGTAATAAAATAGATAGGCACTGGGTAGCAGAGGAAGGCTGTCACCCAGCAGATGGCCACCAAGTTCACGCAGAGATGATTGGTCATGATGGTCGGATAGTGGAGAGGCCTGCAGACGGCCAGGTACCGATCAAAAGCCATAAGTGGCAGTAAGAAGGTCTCAGTGATGCCCATGGAGAAGAAGAAGTAGAACTGGAGGAAGCAGGCAGTGAAAGAGAGGGTTTTAGTCTCAGATAGGAAGTTACCTAACATATTAGGAACAGTAGTGTTGATGTAACAGATCTCTAGGAAGGAGAAGTTGGCCAGCAGGATGTACATGGGGATGTGGAGCCTATGATCCAATGTCACTGCACAGACGATGGCCCCATTGCCCATCAGTGTCAGGATGTAGGTCACAGAGAAGAGAATGAAGAGGAGGACTTGAACTTCTCTGGAGCAGGGGAAACCCAGGAGTATGAACTCAGTGACTGTGTTGACTCCTGATATATTCATGCCTTCCTAAGTGGAGAGGAAAAGAGTGACAATAACTCAAATGACTTCTTTACTTAATTCTCAGGTATATTTGTTTGTTTTTTAAGAAATTTCTATGTTCTTCAGGTTTTATTATTTTATTAAATAAATATTAATTTTACACTACTGCTGAGGATGTTGAACTTCAACAGTGTTTGATATGATTTGACACTGTGAATCCTTGAAATCTTCCTCATTCCTCTTTCTGAATTTTCTTGAAGTAATAGATGGGATTCTACGCAATAAGCATCTGTGAGTAGGTTAATAACAGTACTTACATATATGAATAAGGAAATAGGAAAATCATGTATAGGATAAGATACAAAAGACTTTTAATATTGGACACATAAAAATTTCACTTACTTGAATCTTTGGAACCAATACAAATACTACACATCAAAGGAGGAGAAACAGAATTGTAACAAATAAAGTCTTCATGAATTTCATTTTCAATCTGGATCATAGAGTAGTAATACTATAACTAATTTTAAGGTAACCTTATATCCCATTTAAAACAATGTCAAATGTGCTATCTGTTCTTTAGTGTTCAGCAAGCCTATTAATGTAGGAAATCTTTGAACATTCAAAAACAGTTGCAAATGACTAGATTCTGATTCATAGAGATCCCATGTGATGTGATGCGGGGTGGAGCTGTTCTATCAGGCTTTCAAGGCTGTGAACTTTTGGAGTCAGATCACTAGAACTTTCTTCCAAGCTGGTTACTTTCAACCAATAGCCAAGAATTTAACCATTTGCACCACTCAAGGAGTCATTTTGAACATCTAGCCATCTACATAATGGCTTTCTATTTTGTTCCATTTTCTACCAGCTAAATTAAATAACACTTTTAAACCATGGCTTATATCACCCTTCTCCTTACAGATAAAAAAAGTGAACAACAGATTTGGTATCCTATTTTAAGATTTTTGCCCAAGCTGTCAAGATTTCTAGAAAGCTTCCTACTCATCTGGTTTACAGCTGGATGCCAAAGATTACAAATGACAAGTACACCCAAGCAGAAACTTCTGGGACAAATGTCAGAGCCATAAACTATTTCTCCAGATCAGGATTTCGTGTCCTAATTCAAATATCCCATATTATGGGGTGTGGCAAGTTGGAGTTGTTTTGAGAAGTGTAAGGAGAATTGGAAAGTCATTGCAATTTTGGAGTATAAAAAAATCTTCATGAAAACTTCCATCTCAGGCTTCAACTTTATCTGGAACATTGTCTGGCTTCCACTGTGCCGCAGGGGTCAATGAAACTTCCTAAGATTTGATAGTCAGTAGTTTAATCTACTTTTTGGATCCCTTCAGGTGATGAGGGACAGTTCTTAATTGGGCCTAAATGATCCCAGGTAACATGATTGAGTGCTGATGTTTATTGAGAAAACAAAAACCCAGAATACAACTCCAGACACTTCTTAAAAGTATTTGAGCCAAAAAATATATATATCAATATACCAATGTATTATTTTCCACATAACATAATATCGTACCTTGAGGGATGATCTTGATTATTGCAATTGGAGACACAATGGGATAGGACAGATTCAGAATTTTCCACATCAAACAAGGCTCCTGTTAAATCTATAGATTGTTGTATGACAAAGTTGTATGTCCTCTGTAGCAGGAATTCAGAGTACCCCAGAAACTAAAGAAACCACAAGGAAAGAATAAGAAAAGCAGGCACAATATTTGGTAATTGATGTGTATGGGAATTCCAATGGCTTTGCTAACCCAGCAGAAATGAATTTAGCAATCCGGCATATTTTATCAACTTGTTACTCTCCCATCTTTCAGTGGCTATCATCTGATCTGGAGCTGAGCAAAACACAGCTAACAGGCAGAGAGAACTGAAGTTTCTTTCAGCCCTGTTCTTCATCACCTTTCTCAGATAACACTCTGCCAATGTCTCTGTTCTCTAAAAAGTTGGTTCTGATTAGCTAATATAGTTTTTATGTACTTTTGAGGTTTCCTCCTTGCCTTAATCTCTTATTTTCCTGAGTTTCCCTAATCCCTCTAGTTTTAAGGATGAGTCTCCTTACATTCATTCATGTAACTGGAGATTCTATTGTTTCTACAGTCACACAATAGAAGGTGTAGCTAAACAGTGAGTGTAAAAGCTGTCTTACATTTGTATATCTTCTGCACTCATCTCCACATAGAACTGGCAGGTCTGTTTTCACTACAACAAATGGTAGGCACCATGGAAAGCTGCGCACCCTTTGCAGCCAGCACTCAAAAAGGGGACTTGTCGCCATGAGTCAGCTCCGACTCGACAACACTTGGCTTGGCATTGCTGGACACCCAGTACTGATCTGTGGGAAAAGCTGCATATTTGCTATACGATGGAGACTTACCCATGTTACTCTGAAATGCACATCTTATGCATCCTAAGAGATACAGTCTCCTACTGATTCTGAACTTGTGACTTTATACAGGAAAATTGTCAGTCATATCCCAAAGGATCCCACAGGTTGTCTTCCCTCAGAAGCCCATTAATTGACTTTGGGGATTTAGTTTTTCCACTGATGATCACATCATCTCATATTATTTCAGAATAGATGTTTATTTTGGTTCAGTTGAGATGATGCTGTTTTGATGTTGCAAACATCAGCGACACTGTATTAGTTGGAACACTAGGCTTAAGTTGTTATTCCTATTTCTCACATTCAATTTTATTCCTTTTTTAGTCTGTCTGTAAGTTTTGGACTCTCTTATTTGTTAATATCAGAGTTGACATAGAGTTATAATTTTCTTTCCTATGGACTCTCTCAACAGCTTGCGAAGAGCTACTTCCTTTACTTTGGTGAAAGGTTTTTCCTTTCAAGTCAGTTCTGTGCTTCTAGAATGATACCGATAGTAAGTAATCAGCAAGAGAACTGAAGCAAGAGTAGAAGTAAAGCATAACTTTGTCCTCAACAATCTCATGATATAAACTATAAACTCATAGGTTTGCTATGAGTCAGAATTGACTCAACAGCAGTGCCTTTTTGGTTTTGGTAAAGGAAATGGAGGTAAGATAGGGAAAGTTATAATCTTGCTCCAAATTATATGGCTGCCTCAAGAGTATGTGTAAATTTATGATTCTCTTGCCATTGTTTGGCAAATATTCTGCTTTGGCAGCAATATTGTGGCACTGAAGTCAATGATATGTTTTCTGTGTGTAGTTCTATCAGTGGACCAGAACTCACTGAACTAACAGGAATAAAAACACAAAAGACCAAACTTCTCTTCAAATGGAGTGTGACTTTTTAGAGGTAAAAATATTTTTCTTCCTATCACTGAATCAAGAATCTCTTGGAGAGTCTAATTCCCTGAAATACCTGCATTATACTCGGCAGTCATGATGTTGGCAAAATGCCATCTTTGTAATTTCTCTGACTTCAGATTAATGATAATGAAATACTTACAATTTATTTAATACTTACAATGTGCTTTGCAGGTCTTATCTCATTAAATCCACACAATACCCCGGCATAAATGGAATATAATATGCCTTGTTGCAATATACTATTTAATCAATTTTGGCTAATTGAAGGTGGCTTCTGAAAAGAAAAGGAACGTAAGCGTGGTGTCATTCAGTGTTATTGCAGTAGAGACTGGAAATTCCTAAATGTGAATGCAGTGTTTTCCAATTTATTTTTTTTTAATAGCTATACCTAGGTCACACCCCTAATTTTGAATTAACTGAGTTAGAAGCACTACTCAGGTAGAGCCAAGCCAAGTGCCGCCGAGTCGGATCCGACTCGTGGCAGAGGGAGATGTCAATATAAAGTCAAAGTGATCATGATTACTGTAACTGTCCCTGCATGAACTTGTAACATAAAATTTGCTTCCAAAAATGGAAGGCACCAAAAGACAAAAGAGAGAGGAGGGTAACTCCAAGGTGGCAGCAAAGAGTTTATTAAAGTTTATTAAAATAACTACGTGTAAGACAGGTCCTGGGCAGTAGCAAGACCAAAGCAATCTCCCTGCCGCACAGTGGGAGGGCAGAGATGATGGTGGTGAACAACAGTAGCTGTATACTAGGGATGCCTTATACTTACAGAAGGCCACTTCAGCAAGACTTACGTAAGAGTGACTTAACAGGCTAAATTCTGGTGCACCACCAGAGTGGAAGTGGGGCATTTTACTTGTATGTCCTGAGCTTTTGTCCCACACTTGAGATGGAAACAAAGGACAGGGTAAAAGAAAAGTTCCACCAGCTTCTCTGCACTGCAAAGGAAACCAAATTTATATATATGTTAGATTGCAGTGATCTAACAAATGAATCAAAACAGTTTCCTGATGGCTCAGAGACAACAGTCAATTTCTAAACATTTAAAGAAGCAGAACGCCATGACTCCAGAAAACTCCCAAAATAAAGAAGCAAAAAAAAAAAAATCCCAGATAAAGAAGTCTTCCTGCAATTATCAGTGGTAGAATACAGAAGGGTTACATAGTCATAGAAGAACCATTCAAGAAATTAGGATGGAGACTAGACCAAGTGCCACAGAACAAAACAAAAAACAAAGCAAGCTACAAGAATTGCTACAGCAACAAAAATCTAAAACTCAGTATATAAACAATAAAACCCCAGAGTTAGATAATTCAACAGAAAGTCAAAAAGGAGACTGAGGCAATGGAACTCAAAATTAGTGAAATGTAAGATAAAGCAACTGATACCAACATTTAAGATGAAGAAACAGCTAAAAGACTAAAAATGAAAAATCATTTCACAGAACAGGGAAGAACAGCATAAAATGCAGAGAGAACTGACATCATGCAAGAAGAGAAGACACTATCCAAGATGCTCATCAACCTCCACAACAGGTGTATCCCAAAAGAAAAACACCAAAACATAATCAGACTTAACAAAATGAAAGATAAGGAGATGCTCTTAAAGGCTGCTAGGTTCAAATAAAAAAATTGACTTACAAAGGAGAGTCCTTTACTGAGATCCGGTTATTCAGCAGAAACCATGCTGGCAAGAAGGCAATGGGATGACATGTCTGTGGAATTCACCTGGAGCTCTGTAGATGCAGTGTTCAGCAGCTCAGAGGAGTCAGTGGAGGTTTTTTTCCTACCTTTCCCTTTAATTCCACCACTGAGTCCAGGAGAAAAGCCCAGGGCACACATGTACAATCCCAGTTCTTGCCCAGGTAAACCCCCAAACTAAACCCACTGCTGTTAAGTTGATCATAACTCATAGTGACCCTATAAATCAGATTAGAACTTCCTCATAGAGTTTCCAAGGAGTACGTGGTGAGTTTGAACTGGCAACTTTTTGGTTAGTTGACATAGCACTTACCACTACATCACGAGAGTTTCTGGCTAAGACAGTACACCAGAAATTACCCTCAGGTATAGCTCATAGAAGGGAAGGGGAAGGGACGGTTTACTCAGCTGCCAGCCACTGATGTGTTCCCCAGGTGTGGCTGTCCTAAGCCCAGCTTCTCAGATGACAGAGACACTCTCCACTCATGCACAGCTGTTGAGAATGACAGCCAACTCCATTTGTGCTGTCAGGTCTAGCATTCCTAGTCCTAGCCTCCCAGTTGGCAAAGATGGTCTCTGCACATTCACTGCCTCTCTGTTATTGTGCCAGCAGAAATGGGACCCTTTGCACTGCTGTTTCACTTCTGATAAAGATGATTGTTCCCTTTCCTGTCACTCAGTCCAATTTCACAACTTCCCACCCGATCTTGGGGCATCTTGGTTGTCCTTTTTGTTTCATTCAGTTGTTTTTCAAGGTCTTAATTGCTAGAGGGATCAGAGGAGGTACCCTACTAATCCACCATCATGGACAAGGATGGACACTACTTACTGTTGAAAGGTTCAGTGCACAAGCAGGACTTAACAATATTAAAAATTTATGCACCCATTCCTAGAGCATCTAAACACAGCGAAGAAAGACTGACTATATTCAGAAAGGAGACAGATCACTCCACAATAATAGTGGGAGACTTCAACACTCCACCTTCAGTATTAGACAGATCTTCTATAAAAAAGCTCAGTAAAGACACAGATCTTATTGTGACAATTAACCAACTAGACCTTGTTGACATATACAAAACTTTCTATCCAACAGCAGATAACTACACCTTCTTGTCAAGTGCACCTGGAACATTTTCCAGAATAGACCATGTTTTAGGACATAAAGCAATTCTCAACAAAATCCATACCATTGAATTATTGCAAAGCATCTTCTCAGACCATAAAGCCATAAAAGTCTAAATCAATAGCAGAAAAAACATAGATAGAAACTGGAACTCATAGAAACTGAACAACAGCTTGCTCAAAAAGCCACACGTCATAGAAGAAATCAAGGATGAAATAAAGAAATGTCTGGATTCAAATGAGAATGAAAATACTTCCTATAAGAACCTATGGGATACAGCCAAAGCAGTGCTCAAAGGCCAGTTCATCTCTGTAAATGCACCCGTCTGGAAGGAGGAAAGAACCCAAACCAAAGAACTAAACCAACAGCTTGAACAAGTAGAAAGAGAGCAACAGAGGAACCCCTGAGTCACCAGAAGGAAACAGATCATAAAGATTAGAGCAGAACTAAATAAATTAGAGAATAGAAGAACTATTGAAAAAACTGACAAGACCAAAAGCTGGTTTTTTTTTTAAAAGATCAACAAAATTGACAAACCATTGGCTAAACTTGCCAAGGAAAACAAGAAAGGAAACAAACAACCTGAATAGAAATGAGATGAGAGATGTCACAACCAATCCAACAGAAATCAAAAATAGCATAACAGATTATTACAAAAGAATGTACTCTAACAGATTTAAAAACCTAGAGGAGATAGACAAATGCCTAGATTCATATCACCTACCAAAATTATCATGAGGTAAGCAGAACAACTTAATAAACCCATCATCAAGGAAGAGATTGAAAAAGTTATCCAGAAAGTACCAATCAAAAAAGCTCTGGTCCAGAATACTTCATGTAGAATTCTACCAAACTTTTAGAGAAGAGTTAACTCCAGTACTACTGAGACTACTTAACAGCACAGAAAGGGACAGAATGCTCAAAAATTTATTCTATGAAGCCAGCATAACCCTGATACCAAAGCCAGGGAAAGGTTCCATAAAAAAGGAAAACTACAGACCAGTATCACTCGTGAACCTAGGTGCAAAAATCTTCAACAAAATCTTTGCTAACAGAATTCAACAACGTATCAAAAAAAGTATTCCTCACAATCGAGTTGGATTCACACCATGCATGCAATGCTGGTTCAACTTCAGAAAAACAATTGTTATCAACCACATAAATAACACAAAAAAATCACCTGATTTTGTCAACTGAGGCAGAAAAGGCCTTTGATAAAGTCCAGCACCCATTCATGCTAAAAACTGAGCAAAATAAGAAGAGATGGCAAATTACTCAATGCAGTAAGGACCATTTGTGCAAATCCAAACACCTACATCATCCTGAATTGAGAGAGACTGAAAGAATTTCCCTTGAGAACGGGAACTAGACAAGGATGCCTACTCTCACCTCTCCTATTCAACATTTTACTAGAAGTTCTAGCCAGAGCAATTAGACAAGACAAAGAAATAAAAGGCATCTGCATCAGCAGAGAAGAAGTAAAAATCTCCCTATTTGCAGATGATATGATAATACACGCAGAGAATCCTCAAACTAATAGAAGAGTTCAGGAAAGTAGCAAGATACAAGATAAACATAAGTAAATCAGTAGGATTCCTTTATACCAACAACGAGATTATTAAAGAAGAAATCACCAAATCAATACCGTTTACTATAGTCCCTAACAAGGTAAAATACCTAGGAATAATTCAAATAGAGAAATAAGAGACCTTTACAAAGAGAACTACAAGACCTTACTACAAGAAACTAAGAGAGACTTACATAAATGAAGAAACCTACTCTGCTCATGGATAGCAAGACTTAACATTGTGAAAATGTCTATTTTACCCAAAACAATCTACATATATAATGCAATGCCAATACCAATTTCTGTGACTTTTTAATGAGATGGAGAAACAAATCACCAGCTTTGTTTGGAATGGGAAGAAACTGCAGATAAGTAAAGCACTACTGAAGAAGAACACACTGGAGCCTCTCATTACCCAATTTTAAAACCTATTACACTGCCACAGTTGTCAAAACAGCCTGGTACCTGTACAAAAAGAGACATATAGACCAGTGGAACAGAGTTAAGACCCCAGAGATGCCACCATCCTCCTATGAACATCTGATATTCAACAAAGGCCCTAAGATTGTAAACTAGGGTAAAAACAATCTCCTCAACAAATGGTGCTGGCAAAATTGGATAGCCATCTGCAAAAAACTGAAACAAGACCCATATCTCACACTTTATACAAAACCTAACTCAAATTGGGTAAAGGGCTTTAATATCAAATCTAAAACAATAAAGTTCATCCAAGAAAAAATAGGATCAGCAATGGACGTTTTACTACCCTATGTAGATAGAATTCAAAATCTGACAAACAAAGCATGATCAACAGAAGAGAAAACAGATGAATGTGAACTACTAAGAACTAAACACTTTTGCTCTTCCAAAGACTATATCAAAAGAATTAAAACACCACCTACACGATGGAAAAAAAAATTTGGCAACTATATGTCAGACCAGTGTCTGATCTCCATAATCTATAAAGTAATACAAAATATCAATAAGAAAAGGATAAATAATCCAATCAAGCAATAGGCAAAAGAGACGGAAGGACACTTCTCTAAAGAGGATATCCAAGCAGCCAAAAGACACATGCAGAATTGCTCATGCTCATTAGCTATTAAAGAAATTCAAATCAAAACTATGATGAGATATCACCTCACCCCAATGAGACTGGCTATGATCCAAAAGACACAAAACAACAAATGCTGGAGAGTCTGTGGAGAAATTGGAACTCTCCTACACTGTTGGTGGGATTGCAAAATGGGACAACCTCTCTGGAAAACTATCTAGTGCTTCCTTAAAAAGCTGGAAATAGATACATATTTGATTCGGTAATCCCACTGCTTGGAATATATCCTACTGAAGCATGAGCATTCACATGAACAGATACACGCACACAAATGTTTATTGCAGCACAGTCCACAACAGCAAAAAGATGGAATCAACCCAGATGCCCAGCAACAGAGGAATGGATAGGTAAACTATGGTATATATACTCAGTGGAACACTATGCAATAACAAAGAATGATGATTTTAGGAACCATCTCATAACTTGGTTTCAATTGGAAGACATTATGCTGAGTGAAATTAGTCAGCAACACAAGGACAAATATTGTATGAGACCCCTACTATAAGGACTTAAGAGCAGACTCATGTACAGAAGAAAAGACTTTAATGGCCGCAAGGGAGGGGTGGGAGACGGGGGGAGGGCTCATTATAGAAGTCTTTAACAAGACTTCAACATAACCTGAATACTCTTCTAATCTTAACCCAATATTGCAAGGACAGAGCAGAGAATCAGGGGTAGGGTTGGGCTTCTAGAGACCATGCTTTCAGGGGACATCAAAGCCAACTGGCATAATTAGTGTACTGCTAAGAGAGTCTTCTGCACTTCATATTGGTAAGTGGTTTCTGGGGTCTTACAAGCCAGCAAGCTGCCATCTGAAGTACACCAAGTGATCTCAGCTCAGCTGGAACAGATGATTAGCAAGGACCAAAACAACAGACAGGAAGACCCATGTGAACAGGTGACTGCATCAACCAGATTGTGAGAGCCACCACCAGTGACAGCCTTGATTGGGCCCACAGAATTAAGTCTCAGTGACAACACAAGAATAAAAGGGGATGTACCCTGAGAACTCCACTAAAAGACCACAACTGATGGTCCAAATCCCTCGGGGTTCCCCTGGGAGCATGGCCCCTAGTCCTGATGCTGCCCCTGTCCGTAAATCTTACTGACGTCAACTCCTTGGACAGGAATAGATTGGACTCAGTGACACAGCGTGATCATATTATGTGTGCAATTTATGGTTCTAGGCACCTGTAGAATATCATCCTACTTGCCTCTTACTAGAGGGGAGTGGAGAGGGTGGAGAAGAGGGGACAGGAGATTCTTCAGAGGATATGGCATATACAGAACAGAAAGGAGGAGTGTGCTGTCACCAGGCAAGGAGAGCAGTGGGAGCTGTATGTAGGTGGGCATGCAACTTTAAACTGGATTGTACATTTTCACTCCATCATAATATGTAAATAAATTTTAAAAAAAAAAAAAAAAAAAAAGAATGACTTAGCAAATGATGGTGAACTAGTAAAAAGCATTAGGAGGGCGATATTTGCCTTGCAAAACATGTTTCCCTTCAGTATACCTCTTGAGGTTGGCTCTTACAAACTATGGTATTCCCTCTTTTCTATGAAGTCCCTGAAGGTTCTAAAATGAGGTGCTACTCCTTTGCAGGTAGGAACAGTGTTGTTGGAGTTGGAGGCTCAGAACATACCAGCAACATAGATGAACACTATACCCAGGAAAAGACCAAGACCCTACAAAAAAATCTCACCAGCCAGTGACAAAAGACAAAGATGGCAGGGCGGCAGTAGACCAGCCATCAGATGAGTCCAAGGCCTATATCTGTTGTACCCCAATTAGTTAAAGAACGTTTAATATCTCATTCCATGTTTCCCACAGCTGTCCAGTTGGTTCCAGTCAGAGGTTCCACCCTCTAAGGCATTCCTTTGGTGGTTCAGAAGAGGAGTTGCCCACAGACCCAGCAGCTGTTTTTGTTGTGGACCACCGTGAAGCTGTGATCACACTTTAGTAAGATGTTGGCAGCCCCAAAAGAAAGAAAGCAGAGTAGACCATACCTATAATCAGAAAAACAGGTTTTTAGTAGTTTACTAAGAAAAGGTAAATCTTCTATCAGGATCATACAAATGGCTTCCCTTCAGTCCTACCCTGGCCCCTAGCGTCTCCATGAGTCAGATCCGACTCAACAGCACTTGACTGGCTTGGCTCAGGTGATAAGAACAGTGACTGACATAAGCATCTTTTCCTGGCTGAGTGTACCATGTGTGATCCCCTGGGGAGGTTACACAAGGGACTGTCTGTGAAATCACTTGTTTTCTGTATGCCAGAAAAGAAGATCCATTTCTGCCCTCATGATATAGCCACATTTATTTCCATCTAAAGTATGACTCTCAAGGCCCTGTTGGCAGTAGGTCTGTTGGCTCCCATATTAGGTCAGTCATTACCTCCACCTCCGGAGCATGAATAACCCACAGAGTTGACCCAAGAAGGGTGACCCATGACAGGTGGCAATAAATGGTTCCACTTTTTGGCACCAGGTCCTGAAGTGTCCAGAGGAACATGTTTGTTTTACTCTATGAACAGTCTTGATGGATATGCTTCTGGAGCCTATGATGTCATTCGTATTGTTGGAGGGTCATTTGGGGAGCTTAGCCTGGCACATGATGCTAAAGCCCTAGTTGTTGCCCAATTTGTCAACCGCAAAGCCTGAGACAGCACTTGAATCACTCTGCCAGGGAATCCCTGCCTTTAAGGGTTTGTATTTGTTATTTTAGGACACTGTTCTTCCTTTCCACCCAACTTACACCCTGGGAGTTACAGGGTAGGTGGTAATGCCCCTGTATTTGTTCTTAGCCACCTGCACCCATTGTGACCTATAAAGTATGTACCCTTGTCCCTATCAGTACTTTGTGGCATTCTGTACATTGCGGCCAATTTTTTGTAATCCTTTTATTGTAGAGTCGCCATGAGTCGGATCCCACTAAACCACTTGGCTTGGCTGGCTTTATTGTAGAAGTCTGGTTTGCTCATTTACACTTGTAAACGCTCATTTACACTTGTATTAAATTGGAAAATGATCCGATCCTTGAGGGTATATAAACCCTTTGTATTGTACGCTCCATGCAAACAGTAGAAACAGTGGTGTAGGGCAGGATGGTTGGTTTATCATTCATTTTCTTCTACCTTGGCTCTATTTAAATAGACACTGTCCCCCCAGTGTCCCACAGACATAATAACCAAACTTCGGTTGTTTCCTTTCCTCTGCTGGCATTTCCCACCCACTTCAGTCAACTCGGTAAGTGTGTATTCTTGCATTGTCATAGAACTAGAAGACAGGATTTCTGGTCTAGCATGATCTAGCTCTTGGGGAACTTTCCTTTTATAAGTTAGCAGCTCTGCCCAGATGGGACATTCTGCAAAGTCAGGCTCCTCCTCTACTATAATCTCCACATCTGTGAGTCCCTGGACTCACTCTCCCAAGGACTCTATGTGTTCTTGTCTCAGTCACATTACATCAACACTGCTCTTGTTGCAGGAAAAAGACAAGTCCGGCCTGCAGAGCAGTAAACACCTCAAACACCGTTTTGCCCCTAAGAGGAAGGGGATTTATTGCCCGCAGTGCTGCGGTCAGGCTCAAGTCCGAAAAATAGCCGCACACCGCATTCCGTTATCAAACATACCTATTTATACGTTTCCTCAAAGAAGAAAACAAAGGAATTTCATATATTTTTCCAATCGGCAACTTCAGGTTTGTAGATTTTCATATTGTAATTTCACTGGCATAACAGTTTTATAAATTATCATTTTACCTTCTAACTGGTGTTAACATGATTACAAAGATAAAGATAAGCAAATTTTTAAGTTGAGAGGAGGGTCTCTCCTTTCTCTGGGGTCAAACTGCTCACAGGAAGCATTTGTTTGGGGGGTTCTTTTGTGCCAGACTTCCAGGCTCCTGGTGTTTTTAAGAAGGCTATTAACTCTCCAGGTTTGAAGCCCTCAGGCTCCTGGTACTTGAAAGGCTGTAATTCTTTAGGCTTTCCTCTCTCACTCTGGCTTTCACCTTTGGAACTTTCTTTCCCCTTATCTTTTAAACCTGCAGGAGATTTCTGGTTGCTCATTCTGTTCACAGACACAGTTGCTGAATACATCAGTTATGGCCATGTACAACTACTGCTCTTCCCTTTCTACCTCTAACTTTTCCCACAAAGCTCTTGCATATCCTTCAGCAGCTAGCTTGGCATTGGTGGCCAGCTGAATGGCCCAGAGCAGTAACCTCCCTACAGCTAGTACTGATTTCCTAACTTCCTTTCACACTTATGAAGACATGCATCTTCCCACAGCTCTGCTATGCTGCCTGGCATTTTGGAGGCATCCCCATATCACGAAACATTCCATATGCATCAAGAGTATGGGCCAAACTTCGTAACATGGAAATTGCTGGCTAACTCAAGATTTCCCATAGTGAGGCCTCACTCCCACTTACCATTTCCTCCATCTCCTGGCTGGTTTATCAACTGTCCCAGCGTGAACTTGTAAATTGCCTCCCCAAATGGAGAGCACCAAGAGACTGAAGATGCGGGAGACTCCAGGGTGGCAGCAAAGGAGTTTGTTAAGGAGACCTACATGTGAGATGACTCCTGGGTAACAGCAGGTTCAAACAGATCTTTATGCCCTGCAGTGGGAGGGCAGAAATTTTTAAAGTGGCATAGAACAATATTGGCTACACACCAGGAATGTCTCTAGACTTAACTAACGCTGCATCAGCTAGAATTACGTAGGAATGACTTAGCAAGCAGCAGTGAACTAGCAGAAAGTATGAGGGCAATGATGTTCTACCTCCCAAAGCCTCCTTCCTCTTTGGTAATGCTTTTCAGATATTCTGTTGTATATCAATGCTTCTCAAAGTGCATATGAATCCCTAGAGGACTTTATCAAAGCACAGATTCAAATTCAACAGATTTGTGAGGCAGCCCTGAGATTCTGCCTTCTAAAAAGCCCTCTTTCCCATTACCCAGTGATGCCCATGCACTTAATCGTTCTAAGTGTTACAGACCTCATCCCTGAATATCACTATGGTCACCGATGAAGTACTCCCCTCAGGAAGCTATGCACCAATGCCAGCGTCTAGTCCACCCTTCAAAGCAATTTTGGAACTCTTTCTGAAATGGCAATTGTACACAGTGACTTGGTGAGTTAGCAATTAATTTTGCAAACTTAACTGTATAGTTGTCTGTGAGGGAGTCTTTAGCCAGTAGACAAATAACTGTATTGGAACACCCTCCCTACTCACCTGATCTGGCCCCCAATGACTTTTTTCTTTATCTGAAGAGAAAAGAAATATTGAAATGAAGACATTTTGATGACATTCAGGACATCAAAGACAATATGACAACAGCTCTGATGGCCATTCCAGAACAAAGAGTTCCAAAATTACTTTGAAGAGTGGACTAGGTGCTGGCGTTAGTGCATAGCTCCCAAGGGGAGTACTTCGAAGGTGACCACAGTGATATTCAGCAATGAGATATGTAGCACTTTTTCTGGGATAAGTCTGCAAACTCAACTGGTAGTCCTCATATATTTTTAGGCATGTAGGAGAGGAAATATGCAGAGTTGAGAATGTATATCAGTTCTTGGCACACTGAGGAAGGATATAATAAAAAGGTGGAGGCAATAAGCGTATTGCATTCTTTTCAACAGTTTGGTAACAAAAACAAGATTATGATAAAATATCTCCATAATAAGAGTAGCCTAAGGAAGAACCTTTTAAAGATAGAGGCAAGTGATACACATCTTGATAATGAAGGAAAAAACTGGTAAAAGATGGATGATATAAAAGGGATCAATGGATAATTGAAGTAGAACAGATAGGAATGATGAGATGCTTAGGTGGGACTAAAAATAAAAGAGACAACATGAACAGAAGAAAAGACACAAGAGGAAGAGAAATTGGTATTGTCCATATTTTTGAAGTGGCAAGAATGATGAATTTTTAGGAGACAAGATTGAGGAAGGACATCCTGGTGTTAGAGGAGGAAGTGTAGTATTACTCAAGTGTGGGAGATATAAAGGTAACCAGAGTTAAGAGCTGAAGGCATTATGACACCAGGAATGGATATACTATTTAACAGAATCTTGGTCTCTTCTATGTACTGTTTATTGATTACAAGTCAAATCACAGAAATTCTGAGGCGAGGCCTGAGGGATTTAAAGTCTACAGTTCAGGTCCCTAGGTGTTACAAACAGTTAAGTGCTTGGCTACAAACCAGAAGGTTGGTGATTGTGATCTCCCCAGAGTCACTTTGGAAGGAAGGCCTCAATCTACTCCGGAAGACGACAACTATTGAAAGCTTTCTGGAGTACAGCTCTTTTCTGACTCACATGGGCTTGCCACTAGTCAGAATCAACTCGAAAGCAAGTGGTTTGATTATTTTATGTTCTGCCTACTTCCCCATGTTCATACCACTCTCCAGATACTCAATTCTTGACTGATAGGAGAGTCATAGTTAGCAGTCAGTGGGAGTGGCTCGCTAACCTCATAAACCTTGCTTACGAGCCCCCTATCATTTTCTTCAAGGCAGCCTTCATCTCTTTATTCCGGAGGCTGTAGATTATGGGATTGAAAAATGGGGTTAAAACCGAGTAGAACAAAGTAGTAAACTTCTGCATGCCCTCTGCTTGTCCTGACCCAGGGCTCACATATGTTATCATGACAGATCCATAGAACAGAAACACCACAGCCAGATGTGAGGAGCAGGTGGAGAAGGCCTTCTTCCGGCCAGCAGCTGAGGGGACCTGCATCACAGCCCTGAGCACCAGAGTGTAGGAGCCAGTAATGTAGAAAAAGGTAGCAAAGATGAGAAGCGAGCTCATGGTGCCACATGTGAGAACTGTCCCTGGGACTGGCACACAGGCTGAAGCCAGATCCAAAAGGGGACCCAGGTCACACAGAAAGTCATCAATCACATTTGGGCCACAAAATGACAGCTGAGTAACAATTATCACTGGGATCAGGAACCAGAGAAAACCATATACCCAGCAAAAGATGACCAGGCTGCGACAAAACTTAGTGGTCATGATTGTGAGGTAGTGCAGGGAGCAGCAGATGGCCAGGTACCGGTCATAGGCCATGATAGAGAGAAACAGGCATTCAGTTGTGCCCAGTGAGAAGAAGAAGTACAACTGCAGGAAGCAGCGAGTGAGAGAGATGGCTTTGGTCTTGGAGAGGAAGTTGGCCAGCATGTTGGGCACATCAGAGTTGACATAGCATATCTCCAGGAAAGAGAAGTTGGCCAGCAGGATGTACATGGGAGTGTGGAGCCGGTGATCCCAGCGCACTGCACACACAATGGCCATGTTTCCAAGGAGAGTCAGGATGTACGTTACCAAGAATATGGAAAAGAGGAGGAGCTGTATTTCCCAGCGGCAAGGGAAGCCCAAGAGGATAAATTCACTCACAGCATGGGAGAAATTTCTGGTTTCTGAGGTCATTTTTTTTTGTCCTGTGAGGATAGCCACAGAAATTACATACTAAAAATAAAGTTATATCACCGACATGATCACACTTTTCTGATGATAAGGAGAAAGTATAGACCAGTGGTTTCCTTTTTGTTTTTTCAGCTGGACACCTAACAATACAGTGGTTGCACATATTCCTTTATAAATGACTATGTACACTATATATAAAGCACTGCAAATAAATATAGTAAACATTGGTAAAGGTTTTTGAAAAATGTTTCTTAGAAGAAAAATATAAACCCAAATGCTTGCGTTCTGCCATAAGCGTAAATACAAACTGAAACAGAAAATTTGAAAATCCTACAACAAGGAAACAAACTCTCTTCTTGCTTTTCTTAGGTTATTCACTTTAGAGACCTTGAAACTGTGAATTTTTTGTCTGCCTCTTTTGAATATATACAAATCTTCATAAAAGGCTAATTATGCTTCTTGCTAGTTTTGTAAATAAGGACTGTTTCCTCATGAATCTGAGACTCACCTCTTTGAAATGTGTTCAAGGAAGATGACTCCCCTGTCTCTCAATTTCTGGGCAGGATAACTTGCTCCACGTTGCAAAACTATCTCCCATAATAAAGAGATGGGAAGGTTATTTTTCTTTTAGGTTAGCACAATTACCAAGCACAGGTTGCCATTCCAATATCAGGTGGATATAAGATGAACTATATGTGATAAATAGCACCTTCATGTCCTTTTACTTTATAACTAGTTATTGTTTATCTTGAGAACATGTAAAAAATGAGTTGCATCCACTTCACCATAAAGGGTCAGATTTCTGTCTTCGTAATCTCCTTAGAGAATTGCCTCTGTAAAATTGGCATGGTGGAAGTGCCAGATCTCTTTATCTAACTTCACGAGTGGAAGAGGATAAAATCACTATCAGCATTAACAGTTCAAGGCTAATTCCTAAGAGGTGGAGGTCCAAAGTACACACTCTTTTCTCATCTCTTCTTCTTGGTTGCAGTGTGGTCAACCCTCTGTTCTAGGACTGGCTCTCTTTTGTGTTAGCAGATGGCAAAATTAACCAATCCCCTCCGTAGGGCTCCATACATCTTATTTCCGTGATCCCACCCACAAGACTACATACAATCTATTTGCATTACTAGCAAGCTGTCCAGTCCCCTTGGTGAGTCATAATCTCCTTATTTGCATACACCCACCTATTCATTTGGTGACTGATAAGACCATAATTAAAAAGGTCTTAGAAAAGACAGCCTTGGAACCAAAAGCAACCTGTGATAAACATCTCATTCCGGCTTAATTCTAATTCAAAACTACAACTATATTCTTTCTTTTATACCCTTGTGGAGACTTTTTGGGGGTTGGCATGAGATTTTGTTTAATTACATTTCTCCAGCACTGAATCCCTGAATGAGTTGCAAGGTGTACCCCACTTTTGAGGGCATTGGGTTCCCTTTACCTTTTCTTCATCAGTTCTCTGGGAAAAAGAAGAAATTCCAATAAACATATGCAATGAATTTAACCCCCAACCTCTGTAGGGGATAACAGTATTTGAAACAATTTTCCATGTTATCACGTGTACAATGCTGTGTGGCCAGATAGTACACACACTGACTCTAATGGGGCAGGGTTTACTGAAGAAAGCTTATGAATCTAGGATTAGTTACAGGTAAGTCCCCTTTGCTCATTATAAGCAGAGCAACACAGATCACTCTAAGACATCATATTCCAAAAGGGGTGCTTCAACCTTTGCGCTGTGGGCTTTTTAGCTACATTATTAGAGAAGGCTGACCCTTCATCTGATGTGGTTAGAGTCCTGGATATGATGTAAAAATGATGGTGAAAATTTCGATCCAGTCCTACTTCAAGAATTAGAGTTTGTAGCTGGTGGAGAGGGGCACTTAGCTCTTCTCACATGATTGGGGTCTGAATTTCTAGCCATGTGCTGTAGTCCATTGCCCTGTTGAGCTAACAGTAAGATTCTCTACATCAGCCAGTATGATAGAGATGGTGATTGCCCTTAAGCACTGTACAATAGCTGGTTTCATTTCTGTGGAGTTTTGCAGCAGGGCAACTTCTTTGTGAAGGCAGCTTGACAGGGATTAGTTTAAGATAAACTAATCCTTGTGTCTGAAGTACCTTATCTTTTTTTTCCCCCCTCAATTACTTTTTAAGGGAGATGTAGCAAAGATACTACTTTTATGTCATGTACGACAGTATAAAAGCTCAAAGCTATTAAATGCCTGAGGCCTCAAATGAAAAAGTAACAAAGTTAGGACAAGAGTTCATGCTTTATGATATCTAGCTTACTATTTTCTCACTGTAGAGGAGTTTTAGTGTAAATGTGTCCAATAGGTCACCCCTCCCAGGGAAAAAGTGCATCAAACTGCTAACATAAATGACTGTTGATTCTGAAGTTGTGGTTGTTGTTAGGTGCCGTCAAGTCAGTGCAGACTCATAGTGACCCTATAGGTCAGACCAGAACTGCCCCAGAGAGTTTCCAAGGAGTGCCTGGAGGATTTGAACTGTTGCACTCTTGATTTGCAGCCATAACGCTTCACCACTGTGCCGTCAGGATTTCCAGAGGTGACCAAATTATCTGAAGGGAAGGAGGTGGTATCTTCAACTACCCCTCAAATCATGCCACTTAGGTGGAATTATAGTTTTTTCCCCTTTTGTTATTCATTCTCATGTGGCTGTCTTATTTTGGTGATAGGAAAAGTTCAACATCATGAAAATATCACAGTTTAGTTCAGATTCAAGAGTTATGCCTAATCCATCCTTAGTGTGATCACAGGATCTCATCAACTGGCCATAGAAAATGAGATCCCTTACCAGTGTTCTTTCAAGCAATAGTTCAAAAAGAAGTGTTCCCTCTCAAATTAACTTACTTGAGAAGGGCACAGTAGGCAACTATTTTGTCCTAGCTGACTTGTTCGATATGCAACATTCAACTTCTCTGTAATCATCTATAACCTGAGATAGATCACCAATTACCCACTCATACAAAACCAAGAGACATGACCAAGACAATCTTGGGGATAGGGGAGGAAAAAAGAAGATCCATAAAAGCAACATGATAGATATTGAGAAAGCATGTATGGAGAATACAGGTAATTGTTTTTTTGTTTTCTTCAGTGTTATATAATCTATATCTGTGTAACTCCATTTGTTGGAGTCTTTTAGTTACCACAAATTTTTCATTGTTTTAATTTTTTCTGTCTAATTAGACATGTTATCTTCTTTTCTCCCATTGTCTGTCTTAGTTCCTATTCTTCACTTATTTATATAGTGCAAAGGGCACTTGTTTCAATATGCTATGTCCTAGAAACCCACTGTAGAGAATAGCTAACCTCTGTCCCTTGTCACTCTTCTACTCTGCAGAAAACAAAAACCAGTTCACAGTAGCCTTCTCTTTCTTAGAATAATGTATTGCTCATATATGCTAACCTCAAAGAAACCACTAATTAGAATATGACTTTGAAGGTCACACATTCTTCTTAATTTGAACTTAATGACTTCTGAAACAAGACGATACTTTATGGGTTCTCTAGCTCGTCCTCAGAAACTGTGGTAATATAGTAGTTAAGTGCTATGGCTGCTAACCTTTCAGTTAGCAGCTAAACCTACCAGGTGCTCTTTGGAAACCCTGTGGGGGAATTCTACTCTGTCCCATAAGATTGCTGTGAGTCAGAATTGACTTCATTTCAGTGGGTTTGGTTTTAACCTGTCCTTGGAAACTCTTAACGTTTCAACAATGATACAAGGCTTTAGTCGGCACAGACTCACAAAAGTACTCAGTGGCATCACTGGGCAAGATTGTGTGCCATCAGTTATGCCATACTTCTGTTCAGGATAAGTTTACAAAACAGCCCTTGAATATATTTTAGGAAAGTACTCGTAGCCACTCTCAAATCTTTTCTATTTAGACTTAACACTCTTGGTTTCTCCAACTGAATACAACATAATTTCTAGAGTATTTATCATCCTGATTGACTTCCTTCTATCGCTCATGTCCTTCTGAAAGTGTGAGGTAGCTACCTGAACGTCATGCCCTGGGTGATCAGTAAGGAGCAGAGGGCGCGCTAAACTGTCTTGCTTTAGAAATTCATGGGAACTGCAGTTAAGATTAACTTCTGGGGGGCAGAAATTTTGCACTTCTGAATTTATTGAGTTGTGTTTTACCAAAGTCCTTAGAGGTTGTTCACAAGTACTTCATTAGGATGAGATTTCCCTCCTCTGATGCTTGGGCAATTGAGTTTTTAAAGCATGGAATGTTAAATATTAATTTTCATCAAATGTTTTAATTCATTAAGATCTTTTAGGCTTTGGATTCATTTTCAAAGTACTAGCTATCTTCCCATTTTTATTGCCTATAAGTTTGACAAGTATTTCTTGGGTGTGTGTCCACCATTTTTCTTTTACTGAACTACCAGGTAGAACATAATAAAATGTTTTGTCGTATCACTTAAGCTTTCTTCTGGGTTAACACATTACTCTCAGCAATTGTAGATAGATAGCTATACTTAAAGACAGATAAACTGTTATAAAAAAAGTGAAAACACGTTGTAGCTGTGGCAAACATTCTAACATACGTTATTAAACAGAAGGCTATATTTGCTCTATTTCAGATTCTAAAAAAAGTTTTTTTTATTCTCCAGAATTTAGCAGTTTACTCAGTACCAATTGTATTCTCACACACTTTTCAATGCAATGGGTGTTTCAAAACATTTTTGTATACCTGCAGGGTCAAATATTTTCAAAATCAGAAACTTTATTGTTTTCATAAATTAGGGGGCATTTTTAGGAGTGAATACAAATTCAGTATGCATTCTGAAAGTTACATCTATAATCTCCATGTTTTTATATGGTTTGTTCATTTAAATATGAAAATTGTAATTTTCTTTTGATGTTCAAATTAGCAAAGGTGAAAAATCATGACGAAGGTGCAATGAAATGACACTCAAAAAAATTGTTGGAGGGAAAGTAAATGTGTAAATTTGGGGACAAGGGAGGGAAAAGCAATTTAGAAATACCCAGAGTCTTTAAAACGTTTATGTCCCTTATATATAAATTAAAATGGTGAGTGGAAAAGTAAAATGTTCATTATAACAGTGCATAAGAATCTCTTGGGCATCGTATTAAAATGTATGTTCTCGTTCAAAACAAATGGGTGGTGCATATAATTCTAAATTTCTAATAAGCGGGTGAGATAATGCTGATTCATTGAATAACAAAGATTTATATTTTTTTACAGTTTATAGAATTCTTTACCTAGGAAGATTTTATAGAGTTTTTTTATATGCATTTCTGAAGACAAATTAAATGCATATACTGGAATAGGAAAAAAGAAAAGTCCTGGAAAGAAACAAAACTGAAAATTAATAGTAGTTAGTATTGTGTGGTTAGATTACACGTTACGTAAATTTCTTTATACATGTCTGTATTTATCAGAATTTCTATTAATAACATACATTTTATAATCTGAAAAAATCATTATAAAATATTAGTTTTGAAGGCACTTACTCTCACAGGTCCTCTGCCTTCCCCAAGAATTTTTTTGTGGTCTTTGCATGTACAAGAATGTTTCAAGTCTCTAGGAGGCCCCCCATTTGTGCCATGTTTGACTTCCCATATAGAAGATCATCTCTCCTTTACTTGCTGCTTAAATTTGGAATCAATGAAACCAGCCTCTGTTCCACAGTTCATGGGAAACAGAAAATTCACAGAGTGCATTCTGAAGGGCTATATTTCATTTTCAGATGACCAACATCACTTCATAAACCCAGGACTGGAATTAAAAGCGAAGTTCAAAAAATTGAATGAAATCTTCTGAGGATCTTCAGCTTCTGTAGTGGATTTGCTTTGTCACTCTTTTTGTTTGTAAGGAGTTATAATGTATCCTCAGTCTGGTTTTCTTTTCTAAAACAAAAATAAAGGAAGGTGACATTAGTTTGAATTTGGGAGTTTGCTTTTCTTCAGTGTATATTATTTTAAGGTAATTGCTGCAGCTTAGAGTTAATAGTCACATATATTATGGCAATGAGTGAGAAGGATTGTACAGAATCAGTATACTTCTTGTTCTTCTAATATTTCTTCTGCCCTTCAAAATGACAAAATTTGTAATTGATACTGTCTTTTCCAGCTAGAACCTGTAAGGTACAAGAGTGATTTCTTAAACTCACTTTTGCAAGCTGAAAATGTACACACACTTTTCCAAGTCCCATGCTCATGAGACAGGGACGTCTGCTCTTTGAGACAGGAGTTGAGTCCAGCACTGACTGGGAGAAGGGAACCTTGAGGGCAGATAGGAACCTTGAGGGCAGATAATCTGAGTTCTGTCCCTGGTGCTTTTGCTTTGAGTACATTTGGGAATTTTTTTGGCAAGACAGGAGAAAGAGTAGATTTATTTATTTTGTACTCAGCAGCGATAATAATGAAAGTTTGGGTTCTTCATTTATCCCACTGAAACTACTGCTAGGTCAGAGCCAGCTTCCCAGTCTCCTGAGGGATGAGTCACTGAGTCTCACTCAAGTGGATGGATGTTACTCCAAGGACAAATTGTTTGATTTCGTTCACTTTAAGAATCTGATACACTTCTTCTCACATGGCATTCTTTCTCTTATTAAAAGAATATCTATTTGTTTACTTATGTTTTGAATTTATTACATGGATCTAAAAAGGCTTATAGCTGATATTTGCTGTACAAGTATTAGACACTAATATTTAAAGTTTATTATGTTTAGGCACTGAGCTGAGTAAAATTCTTATGATTAATCTCATTTAATTTACACAATCCAATGATTTATACATTATTACCATTTTTATTGTTGAGATCACTAAGTCAAAGCCAAGTGCCGTCGAGTCGGATCCGACTCATGGCGACCCTAGGGGCCAGGGTAGAACTGACCCCCAGAGTATTTAAGGAGCACCTGGTGGATTTGAACTGCCGAGCTTGTGGCGATCACTAAAGCTTAGAGAAATTCATTGTTTCACCTTCTCACAACTAGTAAATGAGAATGCCAATACGTGAGTTCAGGTTTCTCTGAAAGCAGAGCCTGAGTGCTTCAGTATTAAACTATCCTGTCTCTTGACTTAACAGGGAAAGAAGCTGGTACTCACTGATAACGTATCTCATGCCAGGCACACAGACACATTCTTAAATATAAATAATCTTAATTATTCTTTACAACATCCTATGTGCCAGATATTACCTCTGAAATGAAAAAAACTATCAGTTGTTTCCTCACTACCAAAGTAATGTGTTCACTACAAAAAGTTTGTAAGATTCAGAAAAGTTAAGACCAAAAATTTTACCAAGCAAACTTAATTCAACCAAAATAAATTTAAACACTTGTTTTTTATTCTAATCATTTTTCTTTCCATATTTGAGAACATACGACATTTTAGATTTACTGTTCTCCTTCCATAAACATATTTTCAGACAATTAAAACACTATTTTTAAAGCCGCATCTGGTTAATCTCATTTTTATGACATTCTTCTTATACATTTAAGCTATTTTCAAAATTTCAGTCTTAAAGTCATGCAACAAACATCTTGTGTTTGATATTTGTTTAACTCTAGAAAAATTCATTAGATTGCTTGAAAGAAAAGTCTAGAGTCAAAGGAATAGGATGGTCCTTGATGGGTGAAATACACTTAAAAAAAAAAAGACCACTATCTTAAAGAGAAAAATATGAATACATTTGAGAGAGAGAGAGAGAGGTATTCTAGTTAGCACAGTAGTGACTGAGCACATAGGCTCTGAATCTGTCTAGGGAAAGATGTTTGACCTCTCTATCCCTCGATTTCCTGATTTGTGTAATGGGAAAAATAATTCCTTCCTCACAGAGTAGTTTTAAAGATTTAATAAATTTATGCATATGAAGTTACAGTGGTTGCTGGCTTATAGCAAGTACCTAACAATTATTAGTTTTTGCGATGATGATCACTATTAGTTTCATAAACAGAGCCAGAGCATCGTAGTAGTCTAGTCATATTTTAATGACTCTCGTAAGCATTAAGCAAGAGAGGGTTGGGAGTCCTCTCTGGTTTCCATCAGTAACCTTCTCCACCCAGGCCCATTTAATGATTCCTCTAAAGTGGTAGAGACTTTGTTGTTGGCTTGCGATCAGGGAGACACTGGTATGAGTTGAGTTTCTGTGATTTGTCGCAGAGAGTCCTGACTAATGTACTAATGAAGAATTAAGCAACTTTATTAAAAACAAGTAGGCAAAGGGTAGAATAAAACCTGAGATTACATAAGGATAAAGAAAATATTGGAGGTATCATAAATCATAAGAAAATCAGGAAGGAGCACGAGATTCAATAAATGGAACTTTTTTTCATTATGCAAGCGTGTGAGATTGGATAGATTACTGGAAAACACAGTACACTGAGGTTTGAGGACTATAGGGAGGTTTACAGAGTGAACTTCCTTAGACAGTAGGCTTCTTTTTCTGTGAGACAGTGTCAGGTTCTTTTTTAATTTCTCTCAAGGCATAACCTTGTTTGGTATTTGTTTCCCAATCCACTTCTGATCACTGAGAGAAATGGGACATAAGACTTCTATTTAGAAGAATGATGTAAATTTCAAGAAGGCACATTTCCCTACTATTCTCAAGGACTCGTTATCAACCCTAGGGTATACTGTGATGCAGTTGCAGGAGAAAAAGTATCTTTTCAATGGGATAAAAAGAGTACCAACACACAAACTGTGCAATGGTACAGAAACAAGAGGCTATACCATGCCCATCTGAGTTAATTTCAGAAGGAAGGAATGGGAAGGAATTCCTCATTGGGAAGGAATGATCAAGATGTGATCCCCAAAAGTAATTTCCATAATTAGTGAGATTCACATAGCCAATCACATGATTTGACAATTAGTGCTTACTTCCTGAGGTTTTAAAGTGGCCACTGATTGAAAATTCATCTAAAAAATCTGATATGGCTTGCACACAAGGCATTTTTCTATATTTTAGCTTATTTCATTTACTTAAAAATTCTAAGACATGAACATTATTAACACCTCTCCCCTTTTGAGAAACTTTATAACAATTTTATTATTAAAAATTCACTTCCATGACTGTCATGAGATGTGCAATTAAACTAGAAATACAAGAATAATGTCAGATTGTGAAGGCTTCAATATCTGAAGGTAATTCTGTAGGACACAGAGAATTATTTTATGGTGGTTTTGTACAATGGTGAGATCTAATTTATGGTTAGAAAGTAAATCCTAGTAAGAATATACGAAATCATTAGAAATAGGGAAAATCAGGCTTTGAATAACTCCAGGTGTTACAGAATACAAGTCTGAATTAAGGCCTTGGTGACATAGCAACAGAAAACAGGTTAAATACGAAGTTTCAAGAGATGAAATTTGTTACACTTCATGTTCAGATGAATAAAGAGGTAAAGAAAAAGGAGAATTCTAGCTTTACCTTCATAATATACTGAAGCAAGTTTCTATTACCTGTGATAAGAGATAGCAAGGATAGCTTTTCCACAATTTTTTAACTATTTTTTATAAGCCCAAGTCTTCTGGTTTATTGTTGTCATCTTGTCTAAGTTTTATTTTACAGTTACTTGACTTTTTTAAAAAAGAAAGTGTATTTATCAGGGAATTTTCTATGTATTTTTTATTTGAAAGATTTTTTTAAATCAGTTGTATTCTTTTCATATTTTTAAATTATTTAATTGCATATTATGTATTTTTTTCCTTATTTTTAACCTGCACTGGCTCATAGTTTTTAACTTTTACTTTCATGTCTTATTAAAAGCTCCATGAACTTATTTTTGCTATTTTTATCATTCCATCATAAAAATATTTCATGTTTTCTTGAAAACATATTTAAAAAGTACTAGATATTGCAAGAAAGATGAAGATATTTCAGGTGCTAAACAAACTGTTCATAAAACAATTTCTTGAAAAACATATTTTGCTTCAAATACTATCTAGCTTCCTTGTGATTCACAGAACATATAAGCATTTTAAAGACTCCAAGATCTTCAGAAAGGAAATCTGCTTCATTTAATAATAGCACATCACTTAGAACAGTTTCAATGTTTTTCTTATTTCACAATGTTGATTATTATTCCACGAAAATGTTTTTTAGAAATATGCTTTAATAAATTATGTATTTTAGATTTCTGACAAAATCTGTCTGTCAATATGCAGCATACTCAATCTTACTTTTTATGTTTCTTTTTGATGAAGATAACACTAGAAGAATAATGAGGGACATGAAGTCGCTTCTATGACAGCAGTCAAGGTCAGTTACAGCCCTGAGATTTGGGCTTGTTTAGACTTGTCTTAAAGATTTTATGGTAACTATGTCAGTTGAGGACATCTGGTTCTAATCAATGTTCAGGAATTCTTTTTGTCTCTCCTTTTTCCTTGGGCTGATGTGAAAAATTAGGCAGACTGTGAACCAGACAATTCTGGGTGGAAAGCCATTTCTATAGATATTATTTGACTGGTGCTCCCTGGAGTTATTCAGTGCACAACCTTTATGCCCACATACAGAGGCCCCGGGGTCCCACTTGAGGGATGGAAAAGAGGAAAGGCTGGATTTTCTGAATTGGCTGTCTTTCTTGGGCATGAAGAAGGGCATACTCATTCTCTAGGTTCATTCATTGTTATCAATCCTAAGGACTGAAACAACAGAAACAGCCACAGTGCCATTAGGTTTATTTCATGCCCCTCAAATCAACAATCAGATGACCACCACTAAAAAGAAAATAAAACTGGAAAAGGAAAGGAGAAGGAATACCAATGTCAGTTATGGAACATATGATTATCCTTTCCATTGTCCAAGTCTTTGTAACTTATCAATGTCTTTACAATTTATCAATTCTGATAACAATAGAAAGGAAGTTTGAAATCTGTGATTCTAGGGTGAAAATTGAACTGGCATAATCGTATGCATCTCATCTGAAACAGCGGTCTTCAAAGAAACTTCCAGTCAGAATATTCCTCAGTAAATCTAAGATGGCCACAGACACACACTTCCAGGAAGCCAGAGGTGCATCCTATTTGCCTTCTTCTCAAGAATAACCTACAAATTGTTTTTTTAAAAAACTACATGCTTTAGAGGGCAATCTGAACCTGTCCGATGCTCTTGCTGTGTAGCTCTCCAGGAGAAAATGAAAGCATTGAAGGGAAAGGTACTGACTAAGGCAAAGGAGATACATTTCTCTTAAATAATAATCTCTTCTAAGTCAGAAGTAGTCGCTTGCTAGAAATTTACTCTGTTCTGCAGACAGGAGATTGAACTAGCTCATCCAGGGTAAGGCTGAGTCGATTTCCTCTCTTAGATTGTCTTCTGCACAATTGATGACTAATGTATATGTATCTGATGAATGATCAGATGTCTTGAAGAAGTTGTTTAATGTGTTGAATATTTTACTCTCCATGCTGTATCATCTGTTTAAGGTGCCCGGTTGGAAACAAACTATGACTTTGCTCTTTGATAAAATTAAAAGATATATATTTCGAAAATTCCTGATGTACAAGAAACTCATCTTGCAAGATGCTCCACAATATCTCCAACTTCAACTCTTATTCTCTCCCTGAAATTTACATACTAGTTTTAGTTGTTTGCAGTATGAAAAACTCAGCCGTTATTGACAGATCTCCTGATTTTAACGTCTCCTCTATTACTGTCTGATTATCCTCCTACTAACAAAGCTTCCATATGGTGACCTTCTGTGCTAACGTTTCCTTTCTGTGTTGTTGTTGTGTGTGGTTGAGTTAATTCAGACCCAGAAACCCTGTATGACAGAGCCGAATTGCCCCACAGGGTTTCCCAGAATGCAATCTTTATGGCAGCAAATCGCCAGGTCTTGCATCCTACTGAGTGGCCGGTGGGTTCGAACTGCCTTTCTCTTGGTCAGCAGCTTAACGAATGCACCACCAAACCAAACAAAACCCATTGCCATAAAGTTGACTCTAATTCATTACAACCCTACAGGATAGCTTAGAGCTGCCCTCCAGGATTCAAAATTGTCAACATTTTGGTTAGCAGCCATTTAATCACTATGCTGCCAGGGCTCCAAATTACTTACCTTCTCTCCAATTCACTTTGTTATCTTTACTGGTAATAACATCTAAGTCGCACACAATCACTTCAGTGATCCAGGCTTCATATACTGTAGTACCGTGTCTTTTTTATTGTCAACTTTTAAGTGTGTTACTCTAGGTACATGCTAAAAAGGGTGTTAAGGTTGGGGAGGAGTTCCATGTTACCAGCACCTATTCTTCTCAAGTTAGGAAAGGGATGGATTTGGGACTTTGGAATTCTGTAGAACTGGGTTCAAATCTCATGAACGTGGGAAACCATCAGGTATGTCTAAATCCTAACACATCCCAACAGTTCATGTGAAGTTTTTCTCTTCAACTCAGACTACATGTACAGTTCAATGGTACTGATTATATTCTTCAAGGTGTGAATGATTCTCATCTTCCTTTTCTGAAACATTTCTCCACCATTAACAGAAATTCACTGCCCCCTAAGGCCAGTGTTGAGTTGCTTTTGTCTGTTTATCCCATACAGCTACTTCTTCAAACAGCATAGTGCTCAAGGCAGACTTTTTTTTACTAGTTAAACTAAGCTATTGTTTGATTTTAAAATTATTTCAGGGCATATTTTTGGCTTAAGGTTTAAAGATTATCTCAGGGCAATAGTTTCAGGGGTTCATCCAGCCTCCATGGCTCCAGAAAGTCTGGAGTGTGTAAGAACTTAAAATACTGCTCTGCATTTTCTCCTTTAGATCAGAATTTTTATACAGGTTCTTTGATCAAAATGTTCATTAATGGTAACTGGACATTATCCAGTTCTTCTGGTCTCACAGCAAAGTACTTAATATGAGACAACCATTAAAGTACATTAAATGCTTATTATTTACTAGATGGAATATGCAGATTTAAGAATGTGTCTGGAAGCTGGATGTTTTCCTCTAGGTTCAAACAAATTCTGTCAGGAGCAAACTGTCTCATATTTTGTATGTTGTGATGTTGCTGAAACTAGCCTGTACTCACTAAACATCTACTGTGTGCTGGGAATGATGCTAGGTGCTTTATAAGCACAATCCTATTTAATGCTCCCTTAACCGTATAAAGTAGCTGTTACTGTTACTCTAACTTTGCAGATGAAGACACTGAAACTCAGAGAGAGGCTGTCACTTGCCCTAAGATGCAAAGTTGATATTTAACACAGCTAAAATTTCACTTTAGCATTTTCTGAATTCTGATCCTTCATTCTTAAAAAGCCCCTTCTACTTTTTGTTTAGAAAGATGGAGATGATAACTCCTTTGTATTTTCGCTACAGTCTATACTTTAAAAATTGAGAAAAATAATGCAAAATACTTAAGAAAGGAGAATACAAAAATCAAAACCAACCCACTGCCAACAAGTCCACTCTGACTCATAATGAGCCTATAGGTCAAAGTAGAACTGCTCCATAGACTTTCCAAGAACACCTGGTGGTCTTGAACTGCTGACTTTTGGTTAACAGATGTAGCACTTAGCCACTATGCCACCAGAGTTTCCAGAAGAAAGAATGGATGAGTATAAAACAAAAAATCTATTCTAACTTTAAAAAGTAAATTATGTGATGTCTGTTTTTTTTAAAGTAAACCACAAATTTGGCAAGTGGGCTGAAAATCTGTAGCAAATGCAAATGAAGACTTCACAGAGGATAATTTGAATCTAATCTAACAGCAATTGATTCAAATATCTCTCAAGTAAATGGTACATTTCTTAAGTTAGTCTGGGAGTTAATGAATTTCTCCTATGCAAGTTGAAGTCAAAGCTGAAGAAAATTAAAACAAGATCATGAGAGCAAAAATATGACTTTTTGAATATATTACACTTGAATTTAGAGGCCATTTCAGGAGTAGATTTGACTCAATGAACATCGAGAATTGAAGACCAGGTGAGTTGTAGGATGACATCAAGGATATCACACGTTAAGAACAAGATCACAGAAACACAAGAAAGAAAGAAAAGACCAAAACAGACGTCAGAAAAGAAGCTAACACTTGCTCTTTAACATAGAGCAGCTAAAGCAAAGGGAAGAAATCATGAAGTAAAAGAACTGAGCAGAAGACTTAAAAGAGCAGCTTAAGAAGACAAAGTAAAGTATTATAATGAAATGTGCAAAGACCAGGAGTCGGAAAATAAAGATGGAAGAACATGCTTGATGCTTCTGAATCTGAAAAAAAAAAAATCTAGTCTTGAAGACCCTCAATGAGTTGGAATGACACAGTGGCTGCAACGATGGGCTCAAGCCTAACAACCACTGTGATGATGGTGCAGAATGGAGCCGTGTTTAATTCTGTCATATATGAGGTCACGATGAGTCGGAACTGGCTAGATGATACCTAACAACCGCTTTTAATTAATTGCTGCCCATTTACGTATGTACTGTCTTTCATTTTACAGATTTGTGATTCTAATCCATTAGGGTGGTATACTTATTTAATTTCTAGTAATCCATATCTTCTGAAGCAATTTTCTTAGAGTACAGGATTCTCTGTCAATACTACGTAATAGTAGTTCTCAAAGGCCAGTTTTATCTTTCTTGCATGAGAATCATCTGGAGGTGTGAATTTTTAATGCAAATTAATTAGGTAATTTAATAAGTTTATGATTGATATTGTGACCTACCAAGATTCTATAGGGTTCCCGTTGGGAGGCAGGAAGAGAAAGGAAAAAGTACAGAAGCTGGCTGGATGAGGCGGAAAGGGTGACTGTGTTGTCACATTATAAGGATTACAACCAGTGTCACATAACAATATGTCCATAAATTTTTCTATCTGAAATTAACCTGAGCACAATTTAAAAAAAGAAAGCATACTAGATTCCAAATTCCTATTTTCATAGGAATGTTCCTTAAAATAGGATGGTAGCATACATTTGATTCCTATCTCAAATAAGGATGTCACCTATTGAAAATTTGTTGAAGTACATATTTGCATTTTTTTGGTTTGAGTATGCCAATGTTTTTAATAAAAAGGAGTAATTAAAATTTCAATTAGATGGTATCATTAATGGATCTAGTCAATAGACATCACTGAGAATTAATTTGATGAGAGTTATACCATCTTCCCAGACACATGCTTCTTTATACACAATATTTTTGTTGCCACTTCTGAGAATACACGAGCTCCTTGAAGTCATGAACCCTTTAGAGACTTGCAAATTAGTTATCAAAATATTCTAGATATATTAAAATATTGAAAGGTTAAAAGCACAAAGTAGACTTTGAAGGGAAGAATTTCCTCAATTTAAAGATGGTATTAGTAATCACTAAGGGAGATCAATAGATACATCACCATTATAATGAAAAACAAAATGTTCATAATAAAAAAGCATGCTTTATAAATTGTGAAAACATGTGCTGTTGGTAGGACTTACAGAGAGTGAGCAACTAGTTGTCATGGGTTTCAATGATAATAAAAAGAAATCCCAGTGAACAGGGCTTGCTACACGCAATAGGTCACCAAGTGCCATGTGGTCTGACTCTGGCACTGTGACTCAGTGATAGCATCCAGCAGCCATACATTGTTTGCTTTGCTACTCTGCCATCTTCGTCAACAACTCTTGCATTTCCAAGCATCATACACGTAAGAGAAAGGAAGAAGATGCAGCACCAAGAGGCTTCCGCCCACACCTCACTGACGTGAATTGCATCACGTGGCCATCCTTAACTATGAGAGAGAATCTGAGAAGATAGATTTTGGTTTTCTCGTTTCTTTCATACAGAAATGAGAAGAGTATTATAGTGGATGTTGAATAATCCCACATAAAATATCAGCCACATTAAAAACTTTAGTCAATCTAAAAAAATAATTTTTCTACGTATGAATTGATAGAAGACTAGTGTCATCAACTGACAAAAGAAAAACTATAGCTTGTTAAGCATTAAGGATATCCTCAACAGTAATCAAAGCACTGGAATTTAAAGCCAGAATAAGACATTTTTGTCAATCAAATTATTAAAAATACCCTTGTCACACAAGCGTGTGCGCAAACACATCACATATATTGCTGGTGAGAGAATAAATTGCAATAACCACTTTAAATGCAATGGTATTATGTATCAGAAAGAAACCTTCATACATTTTACCCTTTGACATGGTAATTTTACTTCAGAAAGTTTGTACATAGAGAATAGTATAAAATAAGGCTTTATAGAAAATTCTGATAATTAGTGAATTGTCTGTTTCATGTATGGGGTTAATGATACGTATCAGGAAAAGGCTAAGGGAATTAAGTGCTCAAAAAAGGCAAAAGTGTCTGTCTAACTCAAAGGATGTCTTAATAAATAAAAAGGAAATATTTAGCTTCTTAAACTCCCATCACATGTATACATGTGGATAAGTTATGATCCACATTCCCACGGAAATCTTTGCTTATGGAGGTGTAAATATGGTAACAACTGTAATTCAAAAGAGTGTTACGAGAGAGGAATACTTCAGTTGTCATAGCAAACCAGAGGAGTGTTAGACTAAGAGTCTAAGTTGGGCCTGTGTAAGTGGGAAATATCAGAGAAGGACTGACAAACAGGGTGACGTGGATTTACATTCAGCTGAGCCTTGAAAGATGAGCTGAAGTTTTCTACCTAGAAGGCTGGAGCACGGTGGAGGATGAAGTTACAGAGGAGTAACACGCAGAACTGTTTTAAGTACAACTTCACGTAAGGTGACTTTGGGTCTCCTGAAAGGAGACAAGCTCAGAAATGTGGGAAGGGTCTAGACAGGCTTAAGAAGTTGAACTTGACTCTAAAAGGGAGAGAGAAATATTTAGAGACTGAAAACAAAGAAATGATATGATCAGATCAGAATGTTTGATGTCTGAACATCTTTACGTTGAATTCCGTATTGTTTAATGCTACAGTTTAGTTACTTCTTTCGTCAAATGTGTTGTGATACAATTAGTTTTAAGAAGATGGTTTCAAATTGATGGCATTGTCATAATCTTTTGGCAATTTCACAATTTCACTTGGAAATACTGCTGACATCTCAGAGTCTAACAAAGTCAAGACAGAAAATCTCTACAGTACTGTTGTCAAAATTTAAGGTTGATTAATCATCTGCTGTTTCCATTAGATGTGTGTTCATTTAAAAGCATATTTTATTTCTAATTGTATGTGTCAAAAATGAAACTCTGGGCCTTATATACACCTGAGAACCCAAACAGTAGAACATCCCTGGGGCCTCCATGACTTTTTGGCATCTGAGCACAATTTAGAAGTCCTGTTTTTACAACATGTTTCTGTAGAGGTTTTTTTTTTGTCTTTGCATATAGAATGTATGACAAAATCTGTGTTAAGTGTCAAAAAGCTCTTACAAGCCAGAAAAAGTCTGTAGTTAAGTTTAAAAAAAAAGTGCTAGAATATAGAGTCTATCATGAGTAATTTCAATATAAAAATTCCCCACAAGATGTGTGCTCTGTAAGTAGTGAGGAAAGTTCTAAGAATAGTAGCCTGACTAGACGTTGGGCACCTCTGTTGAAAAGAGACATGTACCCTTTTCTGTTGGTTGGCACAGGCTTATATCACCGTAATGGAGCAATGAAACAGTGCTTCAGTAGTCACTTGTGAGACCCACTTTGAAGAACTAGATCAGCAGTGCAACGTGAAAAGCTAGGTCTAGATTAGGATAGAGAGAAAACAGGAGCAATTAAGAAATGAAAACACAAAAACCTCTTTGGATAGAAAGGTAGCCACTTTGACCATACTTTAAAATACACATACTCTGTGACTCAGCATTTTCACTTCTCATAACATACCCTTCAGATATTGTTGTATATTTTATTATCCAACTCGGTGGCACTTGGCATTTTATGTACACTAATAGGAAACCCTGTTGGCATGATGGTTAAGTTCTATGACTGCTAACCAAAAGGCACTCCTTGGAAACTCTATCGTGCAGTTCTCCTCTGTCCTACACTGTCCCTGTGAGTTGGAATCAAGTGAATGGCAGAGGGTTTGGTGTTTGGGTGTGTAAACTAATAGACTTCAATCATTTTTTGTGATATTCAATCGTGAAAACATGCTACCTAGTAGATGACTGATTTACTGTCATGATATATTCACAGAATGAAAAACTATACAGCCATTAAGAAGGATTAAGATACATATTTACATTCTCATATGGAAACAGCTCCAAGATGATGTAAGTAAGGTACAGAGATGTGTAATTATGGTGATATTCATTTAAAAATATGTGTACATACATATACTTGTAAATACATAGGTACATGTAATCTAATGACAGTCATTCTCAGGAGAAGTCATAGTCTCGAGTGAAAGAGTTGTTTTTATTGAATAGTCTAATATTTGATATTTTATTTGTTGATTTTTTTCCTTTGCAAATGTATTACTTAAATAATAGAACACTTTGGAGGCAAGTTAGTGCACTGTGTGTTTGGCTTTAGGAATCACAGGTAATGTAGTTATTAATGGTTGGAACACACTATGGTAAGAAGATTTGTATTCATATCATTTTGTTCTTTCCTGTAACACAAAAAGAGGTTTTTCTCCTTTTATTCAAATTAAAACTCTCCATTCATTTGGATCCACAGCTACTGTAGTTTCACTTACTGTCTTTCTTTTCCTTTTCAGAAAAAGGATTCTTGACATATGCCTTCAGCTTCCACACTTCCTTCTCCTTCAGAGTCAAACCCCTCGTCTGCACTCGTTTTCTGTTTCTCAGTCTCCCTTCAGTCACCAGCCTACAGCATCTGGCTTCCTTCTCCACAACATCATTGGCATTTTCCCAGTGATGTCAGCAAATTCCATGTCACTAAATCAGTCTCTTAATACTTACGTTCTTTTACTTTTTAGCAGTGTTGAATCAAACTAATCATGCTCTTAAAAATAATTCCATGGTCTTTGTTTTCATGATCCTTTGTTGCATTTTTTCCCAATCTAAATCTTTACTTACTTCGCCCTCAACTTTCTCTTTTGGTTTCTATATCTCTCCCTGTCTCCTATATGTTCATCTATGTATACTATGACATTTCCAAGGGCTTCACCCTAGACTCGTTTGTCTTTTCTGTCACATCCAATCCTAAAACAGTCTAACAGACTTTATATTCAAATACCCTTTCTATGCTAACAACTGCTAAATGTATCTAAAACCCTCTCCTGAGCTTCAGACTCATATCCAGCTGCTGACTGGTCACGTCTACTTGAACGGCTAAGTGTAAACATAATTTAGCACTCACAGCTGAAGTTATCTGGATACCTCAAATCCTCTCATTTCTATGGTTTGCTGTCTCAGTAAGTAAACTACTTTTGGAAGAGAGCTTTTTTGTGTTACTTGCTAATGTCAAGTCAAATCCAACTCAGTGTTGCTCACTATTATGTCGCCAGTGAATGGAAGTGTCTGGTGAATAGAAGTTGCTATAGTTAATATTTATTAATATTTATTGATCAAATGAATTAATGACTATCTGTGGTAAATACTATTAAGTGGCTAATATAGGGCATTTTGAAGAGTATGCAGGGAGACCTTGAAAGTCACTGCAGATGATCCTGATGTAGTAACATTAGGCTAAGCCTTCAAGTGTTTGAGATTGACAGCTAAGCAAAAGCAGTTTGGACCCACTCAGTGGCTCCAAGGAAACTAGATTTGGAGAACTGCTTCTGTCAAGATTATAGCCAAGAAAACTGTATGGAGCAGTTCTACTCTGCAACATATGGGTAGCCATGAGTCAGCACTGACCCAATGGCAGCTAGCAACAGTATAAGTTAACAAATAAAAAGGTTGGTCAGATGCTGAATTCCTTGTATTAAATCTCTTCCTGCTTAAAACATCTGGAGTTGTTTTTGTTTCCTTTACTGAACGCAGTTTGTAAAGCAACACATCAGTGAAAAGCTATGATTCAAAGGTAGAAGCATTACTTTAAAAAGGGGAAGGGATCAAAATTTGACAAAGCAGTAGACAAGGCCAAGATGGTGGAGTAGCCACATGCCTCTTCCGATTGTTCTAACAATTAAGACCTTGAAAAACAACTGAATGGAACAAAAAGGACATTCTAGGATCCCCAAGATCAGGCTGAAAGTTTTGAGATCAGACTGGGTGACAGAAATGGGACAACAACTACCTTTGTCAGAGGTGAATTGGCAGCAAAAATGGTCTTTCTTCTGCTGATGTGGTGGAAAGGCAGCTTAGGTGTAGAAGCCATCTTTGTCAGCTGGCAAGCTAGGACTGGAACTGCTACCCTTGGAAGCATGGCTGGGGCTGGATGCCACACTGAGCAGAAGTGCCTGACTGGAGAGCATCTCTTTCAACCAAGAGGCTGAGCTTAGGACGGCCACACTTTGTTGGCGTGGTGGTGGATGGCAGCGGAGTGCAATGGCACCCTTCCCCCCTCCCTTCTCTGGGCTACACTGGAGGTTAAATTCTGGTGCACTACATGGACTGAAAGTGGGATTCTACATGTGTGACCTGAGCTTTTCTCCCAGTTGTGGATAGGGAAACAAAGGAAAGTGCAGAAGAAAACCTCCCCTTACTCCTCTTAGCTGCACTCCAGAACACCAAGTGAATTTCAGCAATCATCTCAAGCTAAGTATTTGTGAGCTCTTGGGGCTTGAGCCTTTCCTGCATACTGATTTACCTCCCTAGCCCTAGCCTTTCCACCTACCTTCTCTGTTCTCCACCACAGGCTAATTCTGGTGTGCTACCCGGGAGAAAGCAGGACATTTTTCTCGTGTGCCTTGAACTTTTCTTCTGGACTCAGAGAAGGAAATAAAGGGAGGGGTAGAAGACAAGTTCCACTGGCTCCCCTGAGCCACAGATTGCTCCACCTACAGACCACAGAAAAAGTTCAACTTTTGTGACTCTAACTTTTCCTACCCACTGATTACACTCCCTATACCCAGCGTTTTCCCCCTTCATTCTCCACTCTGCACCTGACTCTTAATTCTAGAGCACTACCTTGGTTAGTAGTGGGATATTTTACAGACGTACCCAGAGATTTTCCACTGGACCTGGATATGGAAACAAAGGAAGGGCTGGAAGACAAGTTCTACTGCACTCTCTGATCCAGAAATTCCTACTACATTTCTCGGTGCAGTCATCATTACAACTATTGAGTGAAAAGACATCAGAATTATTAAGGCTCCAATAACCACTCTAGCCCAAAGCACTAGACTACTTGGACAGTCCAAATTTGTATACATATGTGTGTGTGTATTTATATATACATATATGTGTGTTAGATTGCAATAACCTAACCACTAAATCACAGCAGTACTATGATGGCTTAGAGATAACAATCTCTAATCATTTAAAGAAGCAGACAACCATGGCTCCAGAAAACTCCCAAAATAAAGAATCAAAAGATTTCCCAGATACAGAAGCTTTCCTGAAATTATCAGAGGTACAATACAAAAAAAGTATGTATAAATCTCATCTAGAACATACGATGGAGATTAAACAAACTTCGGCAAAACAAAATGAAAAATTAAAAAGGCTGCAAGAATTGCTAGAACAGCAATCTGAAATTCAGCAGATTAATAATAAATTCACAGAGTTAGACAATTCAATTGAAAGTCAGAAGCGAAGGATAGAGGAAATGGAATGCAGAATTACTGAGACTGAAGACAAAGCAACTGACACCAGCATTTATGAGGAGAAATCAGATAAAAGAATCAAGAAAAATTAATAATCCTTAAGAGTTATGTGGGACTCTATCAAGAGGAATAATTTACAAATAATTGGAGTACCAGAACAGAGAAGAACAGCAGAAAATACAGAGAGAATTGTTGAAGGGTTCCTGACAGACTTCTCTGACATTGACATTGTGAAAGAAAAGAAGGTAGGCATTCAAGATGCTTATCAAAATCCACAAAAGTAGATCCCAAAAGAAAAACACCGGAACACATTATAGTCAAGTTTAACAAAATGAAACATAAGGAGTGGCTCTTCAAGGCAGCTAGGCTTAAACCAAAACTGACTTATAAAGGAGAGTCCATTAGACTGAGTTCCAACTATTCAATCAAAACGATGTTGGTGCAGAGGCAAAGGGATGACACATACAAAGCCCTGAAGGAAGAAAACTTCCAACCAAGAACTATATATCCTGCAAAACTGTCTTTCAAATATGATGGTAAAATTAAGACATTCCCAGGTAAACATAAAGTTTTAGTCAGCTAGGGCTGCTCTAACAGAAATACCACAGAGTGGATGACTTTAACAAAGGAAAGTTTATTCTTACAAAGTCCGGTAGGCTGCAAGTCCATATTCAGGGTGTCTGCTCCAGGGAAAGGCTTTCCCCTTGTGTGCTCTGGAGAGAAGTCCATTATTGCATCAATCTTTGTCCAGGGATCTTCTTGGCACAGGAACCTCAAGTCTGAAGGACATGCTCTTCTCTCAGTGCTGCTTGCTTGATGGTACGAGGTTCCCAATTCTCTGCCTGCTCCTCTGTCCTTTTATCTCTCGTAGGATGAACAAATTAAGGGTGGGGCAAGCCATCCTCCAGGGAAACTCCCTTTACAGTGGAGCAGGGAGGTAACCCTACAAAGAGATTTATGGCCCCACCCTAATCCTTTAACATACAGTTTAAGAAAACTACAAAATGGAGGACAGTCACAAGATACTGGAAATCATGTCCCAGCCACATGGCTACACATATTTTGGGGGGGACACAATTCGACCCATGACACATAGATTTACAGAATTTGCGAAAACCAAACCAAAATTAGAAGAAATACTGAAGGAAATTCTTCCACTAAAAACTCAGTAACATCAAATATATACTCAAGGATGCAATGCAGGACACAGCATCCAGAGACCTATTTGGTTAGGCAATTCACAAAACTCAACTAAAGCTAAAATATTAAAGTTCGGAAAACAGAGACCTCAGTATATAAATTATGACAATATTATACCAAACAAGGGATATACAAGGTCTGTCAATTAAGTTCATGCACTCATCCTAGAAGAAGGGCTACATACCTCATTGCTGAATATCACTATGGCCACCCTTGAAGTACTGTCTTTTGGAAGCTATGCACCAATGCCAGCATCTAGTCCACCTTTCAAATCAATTTTGAAACTCTTTTTCTAGAATGGCCATCAGAGCTGTCACTGTATTACACTTGATGTCCTGAATGTCATCAAAACGTCTTCCTTTCAATATTTCCTTTATCTTGGGGTAAAGAAAAAAAACATTGGGAGCCAGATCAGGTGAGTAGGGAGGGTGTTTCAATACAGTTATTTGTTTACTGGCTAAAAGCTCCCTCACAGACAGTGCCATGTGGGCTGGTGCATTGCAATGATACAAGAGCTATGAGTTGTCAGCAAGAAGTTCAGTTTGCTTTGTCTGTCTCACACAGCCTTTCCAGCACTTCCAAATAGTAAACTTGGTTAGCTGTTTGTCCAGTTGGTACAAATTCATAATGAAGAATCCTTCTGATATCAAAGAAAGATTAGCAACATAATTTTGACTCTTGATTTTGACTGATGGAACTTTTTTTGGTTGTGGGAAATTGGCTGACTTCTGTGTACTTTGATGCTTTGTTTCAGGATAGTATTGGTACACCTGTGTTTCATCATCAATGATAACATGGCCCAAAACATCATCTTGCCCCTCCAAAATGTACTGGCAAACTTCAACTCTCCTTTGTTTTTGTTCATAAGTGAGGTCCTTAGGGACCATTTTTGCACACACTTTTTTCATGTCAAAATTTTCAGTTAAGATTTTCCTGTTTCTCTATTGATGTTTACTTGGTCTACTATGCTTATAACAGTCAGCAAACGATTATGACACACAATTCAATGAATATTTGCAATGTTTTCATCAGTTCTACTCCTTACTGGCCATCCTGACTTCTCTACATCAGTGGTGCTTTCTGTCCCCTCAGAAAAATGTTTAATCCGTTTGTACCCTGCCATTTTCTTCAATGGAATTATCCTGATAAACTTGGACTAACATGTCCCTGATTTCACTTCCACTCTTGCCAAGTTTAACAAGAAATTTAATATTTTTTTCTTTACTGTAATTCAAGCTCTGACATTCTCCCAACAGCACACAAAAATATGCAACAACAATGATGATCGCCACTCAGCAAAACATGCCACACATTGACACAAACACAAACGTTATAAAACATTACTGAGTTTCTTGTGCAGTGCTGCAAATGCAAGTGCATGGTGGCAAGTTCACAAACTTAATTGTCAGACCGTGTGCAGTAGATACTGGGTAAGACATTGTTTCACTTCCAGAAGAGTTATGCACATGGTTGGGAGATCTGGCACCCAGGGGAAGTCTTTGATTTCATGTTTTTGTGGTTGAGTACCTGAATGGTTTCCCATTTTTCTTTCTTTTCCTTTTATTGTTTTGTTTTCTTTTGTCATGTTTTGTTGTTTTTTATGTCTATATTAGAAAGAAAAGTGAGAAGGTAACAAAGATTGGAAAAAAGTCTCTAGATTGCTTAATGACATGCCTTAAATGTTAGTTTCTAATTTGTATAAATATATTGTGGCTATCCAAAATGATAACATTTAGGAAGTCTCAGTGAAACACACATATGTAAATTTTTGGTAATACTTTTTCCATGTTTTTTTAAGTTTGAAATTATTGCAAAATGAAAAGTTAAAAATTACAATCCGTAGCCCATCTCTTCTTGCTGGAAATGAGAGGATGTTGTATTCTCAAAACCATTCATTAGCGTTCCAGTGAACAGCTTCCTGCATATCAGCCCTCTCAACATGTGTCACTTGGATAGACTTCTCCCTTAAACATTTGCTAAGCACTCTGAGTGGGCTGGCTGATTGACTGATTAAATTTCATGCCAACCAGGAAAAGCCTGGGCCTGGAAAAATTGCTTTCTTCAGGAACAGAAAACAAAGACTGAAGGCATCATGGTCTCTGGAGAAGGCAGGTCCCAGAGGTTGGAAAGTATTAGCAAGAAATAATCTCCTGACACTCTTCTTTTAGAGTGATAAAGTGATCCTCACAGAGCAGGAAAACAGGACTCACTCCCTGGGGGCTTTCACTATAAATCCTTCCATTCTCCAGCAAACACCAGAGATCTTCACCCCAAATCTATTTCTACTGCTGTGTTCTTTGATGGTTATTGCAGAGGAGACCACCTCCATTTCAGGAAGATGTGAAACAGCCAGGGAAAATTCAGGTCTGGATTAGTTTCCCTTTTTCCCATAAGGGATATTCTATAATACTCGGAAGACAAGATAACTGTAATAGAGCTATAAAAACTACTGCTCTCTGAAACAGCACCTGCTTATTTGTTTCAGCTACTCTTTATACATCTCACAACTCCTAAACATTAGTATTTGTCAGACCCTAGAGAAGAGATTTCCACATGTATTATCCCATTCAGAGTCCTCAGTCCTTTGATGAAAAGGTTACTGGTTATCTTAGTCATCTAGTGCTGCTATAACTGAAATACCACAAGTAGATGGCTTTAAAAAGAGCAAATTTATTCTGTCACAGTCCAGTAGGCTAAAAGTCCAAATCCCGGGGAAGGCTTTCTCTGCTGGCTCTGGGGAGGGAGGTTTCTTGTCATCAGTCTTGCCCTGGACTGAGGGCTGTTGAGACTCAGGGGCCTCAGAGTCCTTTCCAAAAGATGTGCTCTGCTCCCAACATAGCTTCTTGGAAGAGGTCCCCAAGTCTCTGCTTGTTTCTCTTTCGTTTATATCACAAGAGATTTCCTGAAGGCACAGTACAATCTTACATATCAAGTCATACCTCACTAATACAACCACCCTTTCCACCCCATTAGAATCACAGAGGCTGGGTTCACAGCATATAGGAACTTCACGACACACCAGGAATCATGGCCTAGCCAAATGGCTATACACATTTTGGGGAAGACATAATTCAATCCATAACACTGGTCCACTTTACAGTGGGAGAAGTAGGGTAATATTTAATAAAATTGACTTGGCAAAGTTCCTACGACTGGGAAAACATGACTTATAATTCAAACCCTAGACTCCTTACCTCACGTCCATTGCTTCTCTACTATATCTTAGATGCATATCACTTGCAGAAATAGGAGAATAGTAGCTAATTTCAAGAGCTTTGCAAAACTGTGATGGATGTGAGGAAATGACCAGATGAAATGAAACACGTGGGTATGCTGCTCTGAGAGAGAGCATGGCAATAACATTCCCAGTTATCATGACTTCTTGGACCAGCCTAAAGGAAAAAGAAAAATCAGAGCAACATCTTTCTGTCAAGTATAGAACAGGATGTGCCTCTCTCCAATCTGAGCTACCCCAACTTTCCTGAAATATAATAAGGGAAGGAAGCAGTTTTTTTGTTGGTTGGTTTTGCTCATAAACACACGCTGAGCAGGCTATGCATGTAAACACAGCTTTAACACCACTTTGAACCCATATTCTCACTCCCTCTGCACAGCATCTCCTGTGATCAGTTCAGGGAACTTTGGCTGCCTCTGGTGACAGCTCTAATTTAGACTGGTTCCAGATAAACTCACTGCTGCTCTCTGGACAGAGAAGACAAGTATAAAAGGTGAGTGACAATAGCCTTGTTATAAATAGTTTTCTGACCCACTGTTAATTGAGTCAGGTCAAACGTAAAAGAGTGTGGGTCCCCAAGAATCATTTTCACACCTTCTTGTTTTCTAGGGCAGCTTTTTGAGACCCTCGCAGTTGCCCCAGGTGGGATACAGCCTAGATATTTCAGCTTCCATTTTAAGTGACAAACTCTCCAAACAATGTTTATGTCTGAAAGATAAATGTAGCTAAAACATCTAGATACATAAAGCACTGATACCATGTGTAGTTATTGCATATGTGGAATATGAATAAGCATTTTATATTGAAGAAAGATTAAGAATCATGTAACCCAACTCTCTTCTACTTTACAAAATTTAAAAGATTCCACTGGAGTGACTAAGCATCTCTGTTGGAATGCTAAACCTGGAGTCCCCATCCCACCCTCTTTCCTGCTCCTACCTCTAGGACTGTAGCAGGAGGGGAAGTCATCCAACGTGGGACATGTTGTGCTACCCAGAACTTTCTATTCTATCTCCCACTACTGCTCTTAAATGCAATTCCCCTAAGTCTGGGTGAATTGTCTAGTAGCCTGAAATCATTTGGAATCTTTCTTGTATAGGACAATTCTTCAAACTTCATCTTATTGGTTTTCTAAAGTGCAAATGAAGCAATTGGTAGAAGCCTCTACTCTATGTAGGTCTACATATTGTGTAGATATTTATTTTATATATAGATGCACATATTTACACAATGTGTACATTCATTCTGCATGTTTGTGACAGTGTAGACAATCGTCTTTAATGTATATTTACATAATACCTACTCTAAGACTCTGCTGAGCGTGGCATAAACAGCGAACAAGAAGGACAATGAGAGCAAAGGTAGTCAGTCCGGAAAGAACATGGCTGCTTTTACAAACAGAAAGAAAAGCCAAAGTTACATTGCTGAAATGTTCTGTTGTGAATGGCTATGAGAGTGTGAGTATGTCACTGGGTGTGGGGGCGTGTACAGGAAACTCCCGGTGGCTTTGGAAACACATCAGTAAACTAGAAGGCCCAGCTAACTCTCCCGAGTTAGCTCAGTAGAGGAACAAGCTGGTTACAGCTGCTGGCCAGTAGAGGCCCTAGCTTTCTAGCAAGATCACTTGCTCCACCGCCGTACTTCCGTTGTTCCATAGCGGAATCAACAGTCCTTGCTTTAGGTCCTATGAATATGCAGAGCAGAAGTCACCAAACAGTGTTTCATGGGTCAAATCAGGCCTGCTGTCTGTTTTCATACTACCGGCAAGCCAAGAACATCTTTTACATTTTCAAATGGTTGGAAAAATGAATAAGACAGGAACATTTCATAAAACATTTGACATTTGTAATGTAGATTTCAATGGGCATAAATAAAACTTTATTAGAATACAGCTATGTTCATTCATTTCGGTATTAGGTATGGTTACTATTGCACTACAAAAATGGAGTGAAGTTGTTATGACAGAACCTATAGAACCCACAAGCTAAAACTATTTAAGCAATATTTGCCCACCACTGGCATGCGGCATTACGGGAATGGGGAAGTCCTTCTCTACTCTAAGGCAGACCTTCATGAGTCCACACCAAATATGCTCAGCCCTCATAGGATCGTGAGAGTTCAGGGGAAAACGGGTCCTCTGTGACTTTGCAGCTTGTCAGTTTTTCTCCAGTGAACCCTATTTCATATGTGCAGAGCTTGTATTAGTGTAGTTTATATGCACACCCCATTTATACAACAGCGTGTGTGTAAAAAAGAAAGAAACAACTTGATTGACTAAACTGTGAGATGAGTGAGATGAACTTGGAGATACTTGTTCATGTTGTTGTCAGGCACCATCATGTTGATTCCACTCGTAACAACCCCATGCACAACAGAACAAAACACTGCCTGGTCCTTCGTCATCCTCACGAGCCTTGCTACGCGTGAGCCAATTGTAGCAGACAATGAGTCAGTCCATCTTGCTGAGGGTCTTGCTCCTCTCCACTACCCTCTAGTTTTCCAAGCATCAGTCTTCCTTCAGAGACTGTTTGCTGCTGAGAATGTATCCCAAGTAGAGGAGACAAAGGCTAGCCGTGCTTGTTTCTATGGTACTTCCTGGCTGCGCTCCTTTCAAGACAGATTTGTTCCTTAAATTGGCAGTGCATGTTCTATATTCCTCATCAACACTGTAATTCAAAAGCGTCTATTCTTTTTATGTCTTCCTTACTCATTGTCCAGATATCATATACATATGAGGCAACTGAAAATACCATGGCTTGGTGTGAGATGCACTTTAATCTTCAAGGCAACATGTTGGCTTTTTAACACTTTAAAGAGGTCTTTTGCAGTATATTTGCCCAATCTAATATGTCATCTGTTTCGTGACTGCTACTACCATGTGAGTTGATTATGGATCCAAGTAAAATGAAATCTTTTGCAACTTAAATATTTCTTCCACTTATAATAGTGTTGTTTATTGGTCCAGTTGTGAGAATTTTTTATTTCTTTATATTGAAGTGTAATTCCTACTAAAGTCTTTAGTCTTTGATCTTCATCTTCATGTTCTCTTCATTTTCAGCAATCAAGGTTGTCTAGTCTGCATATCTCAGGTTGTTATTGAGACTTCCTCTAATGCTGATGCCATGCTCTTCGTCATACAGTCTAGTTTATCAAATTATCTGCTTAGTACACAGATTGAATAAATATGGTGAAAACATGCAACCCTGAAGCACACCTTTCTTGACTGTAAACCACACACTATCAACTTCTTCAATTCTTACAACCGCTGCTTGGTCTATCTGCAAGTTTTGCACAAGCACAGTCAAACATCCTGAATTCTCATTCTTTGCAATGTCATCGTAATTTGTTATGAAGATGTTTATAGCTGAATTCTTGTGAAAATGTTTAGGTGGATCAAACAAAGACCACAGTATAGACATGTTATATATTCTAAGTGAATGGAAAAGCTAACTAAGGTATATGTACAAGCAAAAGGCATGATCTGATTTTCTTTCTTTCAAGAGTCTCCCTGGCTGTGACATGGAGAGCAGTCTCTAGTGAGCCAAGAATGGAAACAGTAAGCCAGTTAGAAAACCATCACAGTGTCCCACGAGTAAAAACATGGCTTATCAGGGTGGAGGCAGTGGAGATGTGAAAAGCTGAACTAAAATGTTGCTAACAAGGATTTCATTTTGGATTGATCCATAGGAACAAGCAGATCATAAGTTCAGGTAACTCCTTACGAGGCAAATACATGAACTTCAAGGATCTGTGTCTGAACTTGTCATAGACACACGAGGGAGCATCCATGAGTCCTAGTTAAGTCATGAGGAGAAGGGTTGTTGTTTGCAGTGAGCCATTTTCCAGAACACAAAGGGCAAAGGGATTTCTTTAACCACGGTGGTTTCCAGAATCACAGGGTTCAGGTAAAATTCAACATTATTAGTTGATATAGATTATACGTACTCTACTAAGTTTACATCTAGTATAAATACCTCTACAATGCTGTGCTTCAATTGCTTATCAGTTCTGATCAAAAGTGTACTTGAGTCCATGGTGAAAAAGTGAATGTGAACAAAACAGCAAGCCAGGACAATACTCACTATTTCATGATCAAAGAAAATGAGTAGTACTTAACATGTAAGCCTTCATTCTCTTTCTGAAGTTGTTTCAAATATAAATTTGGGTCCCCATCTGTCTTTACACTGTTACCCAGTCTTTATTGGTCTCTTGCAGCTCACAGACACATGAAGGTCTTCAACGCCCCCAACAACTCCAACACCATCACCGGCTTCATCCTCCTGGGTTTCCCTTGCCCCAGGGAGGGTCAAATCCTCCTTTTTGTGCTTTTCTCTATTGCCTACATCCTGACGCTCCTGGGGAACAGTTCCATCATCTGTGCCGTTCACTGGGAACAGAGACTCCACACCCCCATGTACATTCTACTCGCCAACTTCTCTTTCCTAGAGATCTGCTATGTCACCTCCACTGTCCCCAATATGCTGGCCAACTTCATCTCTGAGGACAAAGTCATCTCTTTCTCTGGCTGCTTTCTACAATTCTATGCTTTCTTCTCCCTAGGTGCTACAGAAGGCTTTTTCTTGGGGATTATGGCATTTGATCGATACCTTGCAATCTGCCAGCCTCTACACTATCCAACCATTATGACTGGACGTCTCTGCACCAATCTTGTGGTCAGTTGCTGGATATTGGGTTTCCTCTGGTTCTTGATTCCTATCATCATCATTTCCCAGATGTCCTTCTGTGGAACCAGGATTATTGACCACTTCCTATGTGACCCAGGTCCTCTTCTAGCACTCACTTGTGAAAAAGCATCAGCGATGGAGCTTGTCTTTTCCATCTTAAGTCCTCTGCCCCTTGTTATTCTCTTTCTCTTCATCATGGGGTCCTACACTCTGCTACTAAGAGCTGTATTAAGAGTTCCTTCAGCAGCTGGACGAAGAAAAGCCTTTTCTACCTGTGGGTCTCACCTGGTTGTGGTTTCACTTTTCTATGGGTCAGTACTGGTCATGTACGTGAGCCTATCATATGAACATAAAGCAGGATTACAGAAAATTGTGACCCTGTTTTACTCTGTTGTGACGCCTCTCCTTAACCCTGTGATATACAGTCTGAAGAACAAAGACATGAAAAGAGCCCTGCAAAAATTTCTAGGAATGTCAACAAGAGTGTTACTCAGAAAGACCCTTAAGCAATATTAAACTCATATTTAATCTCTTTGTTCTGATTAAATAGTAATAATATTCATAGAATTGGTCATCCTAAGTGACAGCACTTGGCTTGGCTGGCAATATTGATCCAAAAGCCTCAATCATCTGTAAGTCTGTTTCTATAGCCTACTTCTTCTCTTGGTTTGTTTTGTAATTTAGTCTTGTTTCTTAGAAGATCGTTTTAATCAAATGTGCAAGTTTCATTTTTATGTATTTTAAAGATGGTCTATGTCAGTTTTGATCTTACTCAGGGATGTGACCCTTACTCAGGAACACGGCCTTCTTCAGATCTCAACTAAAGCCTGGACTGTTTACCAGAGACTCTCCTGTTTAGTGTGCCCTGTACACCTTGCACCCTGTGGCTTCTAAAATCTCTGCTCATCTCTTTAGACTATCAAATTCTGTATTATGTTAGATATCTTGAAGTCTCATCTTGCATACAAACAGCTCAAAAAAAGATTTAAAAAACTACCCAAGCCCAAATCCCCTGAGTTGACTCCAACTCATAGCTACCCCATAAGACAGAGTATAACTGCCAGTAGTATTTCCAAGAAGCAGCTGGTGGATTCGAACTGCCAACTTTTTGGTTAGCAGCTAAGCTCTTAACCACTAGGCCACCAAAATGCCATGAACAATTTTTTAAAAAATTGCCATAGAGTCAGTTCCAACTCTCAGGTACCCCATAGAAATACAAAAAATGCCTTAAGGGAAGATTTTGTCAAATTTTGGCTGTCACTTTTCTGTGGTCCACCTCTCTCAAGATTTGTTCTTCAAACACCTGCTGCTTAGGCAGCTGTGGACTCCAAATCTTGTGTCTCCTTGGTCCAGCAAAACCAAATAAGGTAATGACTTTAGTCCTCCATCCTCCAACACCTGGTCTCCCCAACATTACTCCACATCTTCTTATTTCCTCCACCTAGTGAATTGTCAGAGCCATTCAACTGGTAAGAGCTCTGCTTGCTACCCAATAGTTTGGCTGTTTGAATCCACCAGCTGCTCCTTGGAAACTTCATGGGGCACTTCTACTCTGTCCTATAGGGTTGCTTTGAGTTGGAATCCACTCTACAGCAATGGGGTTTGGTTTGGTATTTCTAAGGACTTGACAAATACAAAGGGGAGGCAGAGCAGTGGAAGAATCTCAAATCTACTTCTTTGTTTTCGCCTTCTCCGCAGAATTGTAATCCCTGAAGTTTTACATGTGCAGATTGTTCTAAATGATATTCAAATTGTTTCTTGTATTTTGTCCTTATTTTCAAATTACTTTTCCCGGAAGCCTTAGTTGATAAGCTGTTAAATCATGACTGTAACCAAGAAAAATGTGTTTTTAAAAAAGAGTCAAGACCCTATAGGTCAGAACAGAGCTGCACCATAGCGTTTTCAAGGAGCACCTGGTGGATTTGACCTGCCAACATCTTGGTTAGCAGCCATAGCATTTCACTATGTCACTAGATAAAAGGAAGAGGAAGAGAAAAGAAACAGAAATAAGAAAGAAAAATATAGATAGGTGGAAGACATATTTCTAGACATCAAAACTTATTACAAAGGTAAAGACATTGTGATGTTAGGGCAAAGTTAAGCAAATGAACCAGTGGAACAAAGTAACAAGTCCAATAAAAGACCCACACATATGAAGTTACTCAGTTTATGACAAAAGTGACACTGCAGTGCAGTTAAAAAGGTGTGGCTTTAAAGGAATGAACTCTAGAAAGGGTAAATGTAAAACAACCATAATTATAAAATCCTACAGAATTTACAGCATGTAGAAATAAAAACATGAATAAATGGGTTTTTAAGCCACTGTTACAATCTTAAATTGTTCAGGAAGTGATTGCTATGACTCTTGGGTACCACCGAGTCAGTAGCGATTCACGGCAATAGAATGAAACATTGCTCAGTCCCACACCATCCCACAATCATTGCTATATTTTAGCCCATTGTTGCAAACACTGTGTCAGTCCATCTGGTTGAAGGTCTTCTTTTTCACGGACTCTGTATCAAATACGGTGTCCCTCTCCAGGGACTGATCCCTCCTGACAACATGAACCAACTATGTGAGAAGTAGTCTTACTATCCTTATTTCCAAGGAGTGCTCTGGTCGTACTTCTTCCAAGACAGATTTCTTTGTTCTTTTGGCAGTCCATGGTACATTCAGTACTTTTCACAAACACCACAATTCAAAGCTGTCAATTCTTCTTTGGTCTTTATTCATCATCCAACTTTCACATACACAGGAAAAGGTTGGAAACACCATGTCTTCAGTTAAATGCACCCTAGTCTTCAAGGTGACATGTTTGCTTTTGAAGACTTTACTGGGTCCTTTTTGCAGCAGACTTGCCCATTGCAATGCTTCTTTCAGTTTCTTTACTGCTGCTCCCATGAGTGTCAATTGTGGATCCCAGTAGAATGAAATTTTTGACAACTTCACTCTTTTCCCCATTTATCATGATGTTACTTATTGGTCCAGTTGTGAAGATTTTTGTTTTCTTTGAGTTGTAATCCATACCGAAGGCTGTGATCTTTGATCTTCATCTGCAAGTGCTCTAAGTCTCTTTAGTTTCAGCAAGCAAACTCTAAGCCACTGCTGTTGAATCTATTCCAGTTCATGGTGACCCTATAGCACAGTGTAGAACTGCCCTCAAAGAATTTCCAAGGAGCACCTGGTGGATTCGAATTGCCAGTCTCTTCGTTAGCAACCTAACCACTTAACAACTACACCACCAAGGTTTCCTATCTGAAAAAGAAGATTGTTTTGAATCTTCCTCCAATCTTGATGGCCAATTCTCTTTCACATAGGCCATCTTCTCAGATTATTTGCTTAGCATACAGATTGAATAAGTATGATGAAAACATACAACCCAGAATCACACATTTCCTGACTTAAAACTACAAAGAATCTACTTGTTCTGTTTGAATAATTGCTTCTTGATCTAAGTACAGATTCCTCACTAGCACAGTTAAGTGTTCTGGAGTTCTCATTCTCCACAACATTATCTATAATTTGTTATGATCCACACAGTTGAACGGCTTTGTGTAATCCACATCTTTCTGATTATTTTTCACTTTCAGCCAGGATCCATCTAACATCAGCAGTAATATCCTTTGACCCATGTCCTCTTCTGAATCCAGCTAGAATTTTTGCCAGTTTCCTGTTGATATATTTCTGCAGCTGCTTTTGAATGCTCTTCAAAATTTTACTTGTTTGTGATATTAATGATATGGTTTGATAATTTCTGCATTTGGTAAGAGTTCCTTTCTTGGGAACAGGTATAAATATAGATCTCTTCCAGTAAGTTTGCCTGCTAACTGTCTTCCAAATTTCTTAGCATTGAAAAATGAGTACTTCCAGTTCTGAATCTGTTAGTTGAAACATCTCGATTGGTATTCTGTTAATGACAGGAGCCTTGTTTTTCAACAGTGCCTTCATCACAGCTTGGACTTCTTTCAGTATCATTAGTTGTTGTTTATATGGTGCCAACTGAAATGGTTGAATGCCACAAATTCTTTTTGATATAGTGACATTGTGTACTCTTTCCATCTTCTTTTGATCCTTTATGAGTTGTGCAATATTTTCCCCATACAATTCTTAAATATTGCAACTTGAATTTTTGCTTCAGCTATTTCAGCTTGAAAATGCCAAGCATGTTCTTTGCTTTTAGTTTCCCATCTTCAGGTCTTTCAACATGTCACTACAATGTTTTACTTTGTCTTCTTGAGCTGCCATTTGAAATCTTCCGTTCAATTATTTTACTGTATTGTTTCTTCATTTCACTTTAGCTCCTTGATGTTCAAGAGCAATTTTCAAAGACTCTTCTGACATCTATTTTGGTCTTTTCTCTCCTTTTTTTTAATGACCTCTTGCTTTCTTCATGTATGATGTCTTTGATGTCATGACAACACATTTAGTCATCTGTCATTAGTCTTCAGTGCATCCAGTCTATTCTTGAGATGGTCTCTAAATTTAAGTGAGATATAGGCAAAGTTGTACTTTTGCTCTTGTGGACTTGCTCTATGTCAACAAAGAAATTGTAAAAGTACTAATGTATACCCAAACCTCACCAAAGTCATTGCCATCCAGTCAACTTCAATACATAGTGACCCTACAGAACAGAAAACGACATCCTTATGTGTTTTGCAAGGATCACCTAGTGGATTTGAATGGCCAATTTTTTGGTTAGCAACCTTAATATCTAACCAGTATACCACATGGACTCCAATTTAATGTATAAAAAAGAAATTCGCTGCCTTTGAGTTGTGGCTGACTCATAGCAACCCTAGAAATCAGAGTAGAACTTCCACATAAAGTTTCCAGGGAGCACCTGGAGGATTTGAACTTCCAGCCTTTTGGTTAGCAGGTGAAGCACTGAATGCATTATGCCACCGGGGTTTCAACTTAATCTATAGGCTATTAAAAATCAAGGATACTGTCTTACTCGTCTAGTGCTCCTATAACAGAAATAGCACAAGTGGATGGCTTTAAAATCTTTTAATTTATTCTCTCACTGAAAATTAGGCTATGTGCCTATCATGGATTTAATTTTGTCCCCCAAAAAATATGTATAGAAATTTGGCTGTGTCATGATTAGCAGTATTGTGTGATTGCCATCCATTTTGTGATTTTCCTATGCTGAACATTAAAGAGGATTAGGGTGAGACTGTAAATCCCTCCCTAAGTTTGCCTCCCTGGTCCACTGTAAAGGGAGTTTCCTGGAGTGTGGCTTGCACCACCTCTTATCCTTTTATGCTGCAAGGGATAAAAGGAAAGGGAAGCAAGCAGAGACTTACAAACCTCATACTAACAAGAAAGCAGCACTAGAAGTAGAGCACGTCCTTCAGACCTGAGGTTCCTGCACCAAGATTCTCCCTGACCAAAGACTCCTGCAACATAAGGACCTTTCTCCAGAATCGACAGAAGGCGAGTCAACAGAGAGAAAGTCGACAGATGCTGCTGCAGTGGACATCCTGAATTTGGACTTGTAGCTTACTGGACTGTGTGAGAATAAACTTTTCTTTGTTAAATCTACCCACTTGTGGTACTTCAGTTAGAGCAATACCAGATAACTAAAACAGTGTCCAAATCTTGGGTGTAAGTTCCAGGGAAAGGCTTTCTCTGTTGGCTCTGGAGGAAGGTGCTTTTCACCAGTCTTCCTATGAAGTGTGAGTTTCTTAGGCACACAGACCCCACATTCTGCTGCTGGTGCTTCTTTCCTGGTGATATGAGGTCCTCAACTCTCTGCCTGCTACTACCCTTTCCTTTATATCCCAAAAGACTGCCTCAAAGGCAAAATACAATCTTATAGACAGTCCTGCTGCACCATCACACCTGCTGCCCATCCTCCGTCATTAACATTATACAGACAGGATTTACAACAGACAAGAAAATCACACAATACCAGGAATCATGGTCCACCTAAACTGATATGTTGTTGCTATACTTTCTCTTTCAAGCTCCTCTGGAAGGGAGGAAAGAGACATTCAGTGGTTAGCCTTATATTCCTGGGATCTGGAATACCATCAAGTATGCACTACTTACTGATCAGGAGGACTCTCAACATTCAGATCTTTGGGGTCTGATTTCCTGTAACAGACTGAAAACTATGAATGAGGGTGTGCTTTCTCCCAGCTCTTTCCAGGCTCGGTCCTAACATGAAGGATAACTTTTCTCCCTGACTACACTTCCCTGGGTTTTTCCTTAGACATCCACAAATGGACACTAGCTTAAGTGAATTCCCCTTTCACTATAAATGTAGTTTTGCAAACTTTCACAGGTTTTGCATTTCTGGATATGTGATTTCATCCACAGTAAACCATATCTCTAGTACTAGAATAACCAGTTATGTTATAATGAACTGCTGACTGAGGCCTCAGTTACTCAGATGTTCCTTAGCTTAAACTTTCTTGCCTGTGGTCCACAAAGGAATGTCTCATTATTCAGAAAATAGGTTAATTTCATATAAGAAAATTGTTCAGGGTGGTGCATAACTCAACACTGGCAATGCTCCTGGTTAAATAAACTATTCCTATTTACTTTTACATACACCCCAGCTAATGCAATGTGCTTCCCTTAATCACTTATTTTCTGCATATTGAATTTTGAATGCTAGTGTGTTTTCATATCCTCTTCCTTATGTCATATCAAGCTGAATGCTTCTGAATGCCAGAATATGCAATAGGTTTAGCCCCAGTAAAAAATATTATTCCTACACCACTGGGAGAATAAAGGCAGAAATGAAAGCACCAGGTCCCCGGAGAAGATGGAGTGAACAAGGGAATAATTGGCACAGAGCTGTCTCCCGGCCCTCATTCTCCTTCTAGAGGCAGTAAACGAGTCCTCAAGGAGCAAAGGGCTGACCGTTCTCATAATCCTGGGTCAGCCAGCAGATACAGCTCTCAGAGGTAGTCATTACAAGCACAGCTGCTCTGCTCCCAGGAAAGCCTACAGGAAACCAACTGTGAAGCTTCCGTTGGAATTTCCTTTGCCAGGTGCTCCTTGGAAACTTTATGAGTCAGTTCTACTCTGACCTCTAGAGTCGGGATGAGTCGGACTCAAGTTGATATTTCAGGAAATAATATGATGTACTACTTGGGGAGAAAACATACTAAAATATAGCTGAAAATCTAGATCACTTAAGAAACGGTTCCTCTTACCTCTGCAATAGTTTTACACAAAACATCTAATATTTATATGTCAGATGTTGGCACTGTACTTCTATATACTTCTCATTCAGTAGTCTACATCACAACCCTTTGAGAAAGGCATTTTCATTTCCACTTTACATTTCAGGAAGTAAGAGGTGAAAAAATAATTGATGTTAAAAAAAAAGATAAAAAAGAAAAAAAATAACTGGCTTGTAGAATTTCTTACAGCTTGCAACGTAAGTGCTAGAAATCAAACTGTGGACTCCAATTTCAATAAACCTTGGATTCCCAGTTTCAAATAAACATGGGCTTCTCAATTTCAAATATAGTGCTTCTTCCAATATACTACAGCTACTGCTTACCGGCGATGAATAAGAATACTTACTTCCAAAGACTTTCAAAAAAATGTTTAAGCTATGGGACAGAGGGTTACATGTCACTTACTAGTGAGCAGACAGTTTACAAATATTGTTAAATTAACTCTCAAAATACCCAGTGTAGTCAGTACTTTTATCATCTCCATTTTACAGTAGAGGAAAATGAGCATAGAGAGGTCAATAATGTATCCAATATTCCACAGCTAGGAAGTGGTAGAGGATTCACACCCAGGTGATCCAGCTCTGGAAGCAGTGCTCCTCCACAGAGCAGCCCATGAGGCAGAGGGTTATGCTGACAGGGAAATGGTCTGCACTGGCCCCTGAGAGACACACACTAGTGAGGATGCCAAGACTTTCACTCCACTGTGGCATCTGGACCCAACTTCAGGGAAAAAGAAGTACCAAGGAAGTGTCCTCTTCTCATCTTGCATATAACACATAGAGCATATGCAACTTCCTGACTTATGAGAGCTAATTTAAAAAGTTAAAAAGTGAAACTTATTTGCTGAGTTTTGTTCATTTCATCATTCCAAACAGCCAGTGTTCACAGGCACAGCACTGAGGTCCCTGTGCTCATGTACCCACTGTCTAGACCACAGCTCCTTCCGCTGCCAATGCAGGGGAACTGCCAACTTTGAGTGACCTCCCAACATCATGGTTACTTTCTATGCACAACAGCTAACGGAGAAGAGCTAAGGAGCCCTTTAAAAAAAAAAAATTGGATTAACAGTAAACCAGACACTTCTTATGTCCCGGACCTCAGAAATAAGGCATTATTTCAGTTCCTACTGCATTCAGTATCAAGGTAGTTCTCTTAAAATGTGTGAGGCTCAGCAGACCTTAGTTGGAGCTTCATTGTTATGTAGGTTGAGCATTCTATTGGGTGATTCTCCCTAGATGAGTTAGTTTTGTGAACTTTTTTTCTTTTTCTGTTTTTTCCGTGACATAAGTTTGCAAAGCATAGTCATAGCTTAACTTTGTGACAGTTAGAGCACCCAGCAGGTTTGTTTTGATTTTTTTATGCTGTATTTGAAAACTGGAAGTTCCTCATGTAAAAAAATAGAAAGACACCCCCAATAATTACTTTACGAAGCTCTCATTTGGCACAGTATATTGCCATACCACAGACTGGAGGGTGTCACAGTGCCGCTCATCTTATTAATGGCCTAAATTATTAAATAACGTTTCTCCATATTACCAACCAAAAATTTACAGACATTCAATTAGTAAACCCAATACTGAAAACATATGCCATCAAAAAACTGAGGTGAAAAAAGGTAGTAACAGATCAGTGGAAATATTTCTACCTTTACCCATACTTAATTTTACTAAATTTAGTATAGAGTATTTTTATGTACTTCCTATTTTCAAGGACAGTCAGGCTTATAAGTGGAGAAGTATCCTAAAAGATTATTTTGTTCTACAAACAACAACCATGGAAGCAGCAGTCAAGAAATAAAAAGACACACTGTATTGGGAATATCTGCTGCTAAAGTCATTTTTGCAGTACTAAAAAGTAAAGATGTCACCTTGAAGACTAAGGTGCACCTTAGGTGTGAAACCTGGACAATGAATAAATAAGACAGAAGAAGAATTGATGCCTTTTGATTGTAGCACAGGAGGAGAATAGATAATGTACCACACACTGCCAAAAGAACAACACATCTGCTCTTGAAGAAGTACAACTAGAATGTACCTTGGAAGCAAAGAAGGTGAGACTAGGTCTTAAATATTTTGGGCATGCTATCAAGAGGAATCAATCCTTGGAAAGACATCAGGCTTGGTAAAGTAGAGGGTCAGCAAAAAAGAGGAAAACCCTCAATAAGATGGATTGACACAGTGGCCACAATAATGGGCTTAAGCATAAAAACAATAGTGGACATGGTTCAGGACTAGGCAGTGATTCGTTCTGTTGTGCACAGTGTATCTATAAGTTGGAAACAACTCAACAGCACCTAACAACAACAATATCCTAAAAGACAAGTGTCCTGAATCCTGAACCTTAATATATAATTAATGTAAAATCCAGCGAAGGATTTCCTTCCAGGGTTACACGATGCAAATCTATCATATCTGGATTTGCAAGTCCAGCTATCATGTGCAATTTGGACAAGCAATAAACATCTTAGAGGTGAACAGAAATAAGAATTATGTACTCCATCTCCTGTGCTACAGTTGAGAAAATAAAACTTAGGACCTCAGGAGCCCTGGTGGTACAGTGGTTAACCAAAAGGTCAGCAGTTCAAATTCACCAGCCACTCCACAGGGAAAAAAGACTCAGTGACCAGCCCTCATAAAAATTACAGCCTGAAAAACCATATGATGCAGTTCTACTCTATGTTATAGGGTTGCTGTCAGTCAGAACAGACTTGATGGCCCACAACAAGAAGAAACCATAAAACAAGTTTATTTAAGAAAAGAAAAGAGGTAGCTTTTAGACTCTGGTTTTCCCATTCTCTCAGCCTGCCTCACACCCCTTATACATTGTTACACATGCAGCTATAATTAGCTTTATCACCTGGAGAGGTAGTCAGCTAGAAAAAGAGTAGCTTTTATTGCCAAGAACATTCAGTCTCACAAAACCATTTTTAAATAAATTCTCTGAAACCTGTATCAACACTCTAGCACTTTCAGGTAACACAGAGCATTTGTTAGATATTACATTCCCTCAAGCTTTGCATATGTGTTTTTTCACATCCATGTGGTATAAAAATCACTTTCATATAAATGAAATTGCTTTACAATTTGGGACGCATTTATTCCAAAATATTTCCTCTGTAGGTGGCAACATATTTTTATTTTCTTCATTATAATTCATGAAATTTCTAAGGTTTGTACACTATACATATGTTATAATTAGAAAAAAAATTTTTAAAAAAAGAATAGAATAATCCAGTTTGGGGATCCAGCAGTACCAAAAAAAAAAAACCAATATCTGCTGAACACTTACCTTGGGCCACATTTCATGCAATAGATAAGTCAACTGTCCTCATTCACCTGGCAGACAGACACTAAGTAGAGAAACAAAACAATTTCAGATTTTGATGAGGACTAGGAAGAAAATAAAGAGCCCTGATGTTGCAATAATTAAGGGCTCAGCTGCTAAGCAAATGGCTGGCAGTTTAAACCCACTCAGCAGCTCCACAGGAAAAAGACCTGGCAGTCTCCTCCCATAAAGATTACAGCCAAGGAGGGTGAGGTCAGGATGGCAGATGAGTCACATGTCTCCTTGACTCCCTCTAAGAACTAAGGGCTACATAAATAACCGAATAGAACACAGTGGACATTTTGGGAGCCCCAAAATCAGTCAGAAAGTTGTGAGATAAGACTGGGCAATGGAAAGGGAAAAACTGCCTTTGCTAGAGGTGAGATGGCAGTAGAAAGGGTCCTGCTTCTGCTGGTGAGGTGGTGGAGAGGCTTACAAATGTGGATGCCATTGTTGTCAGCTGGGAGATTGGGACTGGGGTTGCTGTACCTGAGAGCCTGGCTGGGGCCAGCTGCCATGCTGTGCAGCAATGCCTGACTAGACAGCACCTCTCGCAGCAGAGAATCTGTTTTTAAGATAACCACAACTAGAGAACACAGTGGTGGCTGATGGCTGAGTGTGGTAGTGCCCTTTCTCCTTCTCTTCTCTGAGCTACATCACCGTGTCTTCTGGCAGAGCTCTGGAGAGACTTCACAATAGGTCACCGTCTTTGTCAGCTGTGAGATAGAGTCTGCTATGGCTGACGGCTTGGCTAGGGTGAGCTGCCACACTGAGCCATGGAGCCTGACTGGACTGTGTCTCTCTCAGCAGAGAAGCTGTACTTAAGACAGCCACACCTAGACAATGTGGCAGTGGCTGATGGCTGAGTGTGGCAGTGCCCTTCTCTGAACTACACCACAGCTTCTACTGGTGCAAAGATGTGAAACATCTTTCTGGTGGCTCAAAGACAACAAACAATTTCTAACCATTTAAAGAAGGAGACAACCATGGCTCCAGAATACTCCCAAAATAAAGAATCAAAAATTTCCCAGATACAAAAGGCTTCTTGAAATTATCAGAGGTAGAATACAAAAGGATTTTGTATAGATCCCTTCTAAATCTTAGAGTGGAGATTAGACAAAGTGCAGAAGAACAAAATGAAAAATTAAACAATGTATATGAATTGTGTGAACAACAACAATCTGAAATTCAGCAGATCAATAATAAGATTACAGAGTTAGCCAATTCAATTGAAAGCCAAAGGAGAATGATTGAAGAGAGGGACTGCATAATTAGCAAGACTGAAGATAAAGCAACTGACACCAGCATTTATAAGGAGAAATCAGATAAAAGAATCAAGAAAAATGAATAATAATTGTGTGAGACTCTATCAAGATGAATAATTTATGAATAATTAGTTCCAGAACAGGGAGAGATAGCAGAAAATATGGAGAGAATTGTTGAAGAGTTGCTGACAGAAAACTTCCCTGACATTATGAAAGAAGGTAGCCATTCAAGACACTCATCAAACTCGGTAAAATGTAGATCCCAAAAGAAAGACACTGAGACATACTACAATCAAGCTTAATAAAATGAAATATAAGGAGTGGCCCTTAAGGCAGCTAGGCTTAAACCAAAACTGATTTATAAAGGAGGGTCCATTAGACCGAGTTTGGACTATTTAGCCAAAACCATGTTGGCATAAAGACAGTGGGATGACATACACAAAGCCCTGAAGGAAGAAAATATCTAACCAAGAACTATATATCCCACAAAACTGTCTCTCAAATGTGATGGCTAAATTAACACATACCCAGGTAAGCAGAAATTTAGAGAATTTGCAAAAACCAAACCAAAATTAGAAGAAATACTGAAGGAAATTCTTCAATTAGAAAATCAGTAACATCAAGTATACATTCAAGGACACAGGCAGGATGCAGAATCCGGAATCTTACTTACTTAAGGAAATCACAAAGCTTAATCAAAGCTAAAACATTAAAATTAGAGAAATGGCAATCTCAACATATAAACCATGACAACATTACACTATAAAGAGGAATATATTTTTGTGTTCATAGACCTTTCAGATGCAGAGGAAGTTACGGAGATATAAAGAGGTTAAAAACTGGTTTAAACGTAGAACATTATGGGGGATCAGTGGCATAGTGGCAAAGCAAACTAACAATGCTACACATCAAAACAAGAAACACAACACAGAAGTCTCAACAGACACAAAACCAACAATGAAAACACAACCCATTAGGAAAAATAACCCAGAACATAATATTAAGTGGAACAAGAAAAATCAACAACACAAAATAAAGGCACCAGAATGATAGCACTAAATACATACCTATTAATAATTACACTGAGTGTAAATGGATTGAATGCTCCAGTAAAGAGATAGAGAATAACAAGTTGAATCAAAGATTACAGCCTAGAAAACCCTGTGAGGCATTTATACTCTATCACAGAGGGTCACTATGAGTCAAAACTGAGTTAACAGCACCTAATAACAGCAATAACATCAGGAAGAAAATAAACAAAAAGTTACAGATAGAGAATGGCAGCAGAGATCACGTATAGCATGCAAGGAAGCCATCCCTGAGAAAATAATGCTTGGGGTGGAAATTGAAAGAAATAAATAGAATATAATAAAATTAAATCCAAAAGAGATTTCCAGGCAAAGAGAACACCTAGAGCAAAGAACTTGGTCAAAGAAAGACTCTCCTTATTCTCTTTAAGAGGAAAACCAGTTGTCACAGAGCCATCTCCAACTCACAGCAACCTCTTGTGTGTCAGAGTATAACTGTGCTCCATATGGTTTTCAGTGGCTAGTTTTTCAGAAACTCATCAAGATCTTTCTTTCAAAGTGTATCTGAGTGGACTTGAATCTCTTACCTTTTGGTTTTCAGACAAGTATATTAACCACCAGAGACCTGGTGGGAAGTGTGGAGAAAAAGGACCTTGTGACTGGAGCAGTGGGAAGAGGTGTCCAAAACAGGTGGACTAAGCAGACTCCATATCAGTCATGGGCCCATGAGCCATAAAATGGAATTTGGTTTTATGTTATTCCCACACCTAAAGAGAAATCATTGCACATGTTTTCCAAATTCTATTTATTTTGTTATTTCTGTGAATGTTAATGAAAATTTTTGTGAAATTTAATGAAATGATACGATGCATGTGATTCAAAGACTTGGCTGCTACATAGAGAAGGAGCTGTATAGCAAGTCCTTTGTAGTGATCCAGTGAAACAGTAACGATGGCTTGAACAAGGAGGTAATAGAGAAGAGGAAGACAGAAACAAACGTACAAAGACATATTTAAAAAAAAATAGAGCCAATGGGAGCTAAAGCTTCAGTACGACAGATTAGGGAAGCGGGGAGATAGGACATTAAAACAAATAGAAAGGAGAAAGAAAAGTCTCAGCAATCCACACTTCCAGTGAAGTGGTTGAATAAGTGATTGCCTATCAATTCACATTTCGGCAAGATCCACAAAACTTCCTGAAGCAAAAAAAAAAAAAGATTTCTGAATTGATCATTAAAACTGTGACACTAATACTTCATAACGTATTTTCTTCTTTTCAAAATAGGACATAGAGATCTTGATACAACTAATGCCACAGTAGTACTGCAAGTATTAGAAAACCAAAAGAGAAGAACATGCTCTGTGTTTCTCAAGCTGAAAGAACTGAAGAAAAAATTCAAGCCTAGAGTAAAGGATTCTACAGGGAAAATATTTGACAGCAAAGGAAACCTTGAAATAAAATGGAAAGAGGTCCAATCTTCATTGAAAGCACTGGCACAAAACAAAGCTCCAGGTTTTCATGGAATATCAAATCCGATATTTCAACAAATAGATGCAGCTCACTCATCTATAACAAGAAATTTGGAAGACAGCTACTCAGCCAAATGACTGGAAAATATCTAGATTTGTGTCTATTCCCAAGAAAGGTGATCCAATCAATCCATTGTGTAAATTACCAAATAATATCACTGATACCACACACATAGAAAATTTTGATAAGATTATTCAAAAGTGACTACAACAGTATATTAATAGGCAACTGCCAGAAATTCAAGCCCAACTGAGAAGAGAATGTGGAACCAGGGATATCATTGCTGATGTCAGATGGATCTTGGCTGAAAGCAGAGAATACCAGAAAGATGTTTACCTCTGCGTTATTGACTATGCAACAGCATTCAACTGTACAGATCATCACAAATTATAGATAACTTTACAGAGAATGGGAATACCAGAACACTTCATTGTGCTCATGAGGAATCTACATGAATCAAGAGGCAGTTGTCAGAACAGAACAAGGGGATACTGCATGGTTTAAAGTCACAAAACGTACATGTCAGAGTTGTATTCTTTCGCTGTAACTTTTCAATCTGTATACTGAGCAAATATTCAGAGAAGGAATGAGGCATCAAGATTGAAGGAAGAATCACTAACAGCCTGCATTATGCAGATGACACAAACCTTGCTTGCTGAAATTGAAGAGGATTTGTATAAGGTCTAGAAGGGCTCTGTATATAATCAATTTGTATTCACTTCCTGATGCTTTCATAAAAGTTTCTTTATCTGGAAAACTCCTTGGTTGCTTTATTTGGGAGCCTTCTGAAGCCATGAGTGATTGCTTGTGTGCCACAATTGTCTGTTGCTTTTTGGGTCCCATGTGAGTATATAGAGGCTGGAAGAGGTACTGTGAGGGTGGACTGCAGATGTTTCTCTAGGCTGTCTTCAAATGTAAAGCAAAAGGTATCTGACCGGTTCACAAGTCAGTTAAGTTTTCAGGTGTAGAGGTCCCTCTTCCCATCTGACAAAGTAAGCGCCACTGTATCCAACCCCAGATGATAACAAACTAGTTCAGAATACAGCACTGCTACTGCCCTGTTGGCCTCTGCTGACAGGGCCTGGCCTTAGCCAACACTGCGTCGAGTACTGGTTTTGTGATAGGAAAGCGCTCTCCTGTGGGCAGGCTCTGGCTCCCAAGCTAAGAATTAGGTCCAGCTGCAGCCACCGTATCCAAGATGGCGTCCTCCACACAGGCAGCAGACAGAGGGGCTAAAGGTGCCCAGAGGCAGCGATTCCTCTGCTTCTGTTGCAGGGCCCCCAACGTAGGCAGCACTGTGCAAAATCACTACTTTTTTGACGGAGAAGCGCTGTCCCGTTTGCAGGCGCTGGCTCCCAGGCTAAGAACGAGGTCCCGCTAAAATCTCGGTACCAACATGGCGTCCTGCACCCTGACCGCGGAGCTCCGCACAAACCCCACTGAGGCAGCTACAAAATGAAAGGCTCAAAGTGTCTAAATTAACAGAGTCCCGAGCCTGGCTCTCAGAATATGGGAATTTCGCCTGCCTATCCCCCCAGCAGCTCGTCTGAGTCCAGCCGCCGGGCAAGGCCCAGCTCCGCCCGCCAGCCGAGACCGAGGAAAAAAAAAGTCAAAATGGTGCGTTTACCTTCCGTCCGTGAGAGCCGGGGCTAGCCAGGAGCGGGAGTCAGCGAAAGAGAGGAGGTTTTTCACTGAGTTGTATGAAGTCCCAATTAACAGCTCTGTGCCGTGTCCTGAGGCTGATTAGGTGCTCAGAAGGCTCCGTTTGATTGTCAATTCAGGTCTTGGTTTCCAGAGGGATATGAGGAGACGTGGGCTTAGTCGGCCATCTTGACTCCGCCCCCCTGAAATTGAAGAGGATTTGAAACACTTACCAATAAAAATCAAAAACCACAGCCCTCAGTATGGGTTGTATCCCAATATCAAGGGAAAACACAGCTTCACAACTGGACAAGTAAGAAATGTCATGATAAATGGAGAAATGATTTAGGTTGTCAATGATTTCATTTTACTTGGTTCCATAATCAATGTCCATGGAAATAGCAGTCAAGAAATCATATCACACCTTGAAATGGGAAAATCTACTACAAAAGACCTCTTTAAAGTATTGGGAGGATGTCACCTTGAAGACTAGGTGCACCTGTCCCAAGTCTGGTATTTTCAATTACTTCATGCACATGTGAATGCTGGCCAATGAATAAGGAAGTCAGAAGAAGAAGTAACACCTTTGAACTTTGGTGTTGGAGAGGAATATTGAATGTACCATGGACAGCCAAAAGGACAAACAGATCTGCTCTAGAAGCAGCACAACAAGAGTGTTTCTGGAATGCATGGATGGTGAGACCACTTCTTACGTACTTTGGACATGCTGTCAGGAGGGATCAGTCCCTGGAGAAGCGCATCATGCTTGGTGAAGTAGAGAGTCAGTGAAAAAGAGGAAGACCTCAAGGAGAGGGATTGACACAGTGACGGCAACAACGGGCTTAAGCATAAAAAACATAATGGGCAAGGCACAGGGTTGGGTATTTTTTCATTCCGTTGTTCATAGGGTCACTATGAGTCAGAAACTACTTGATGGCACCTAGCAACAACAACAAATGCTCTAAGTAACCTGTAAGTTTTTGCTTTCCTTGACATTTTGTGCATTCTCACTTTCAATGTCTGCTTTTATTATACAGCTACACTGGTCTGTCTTCAGTTAATGTGGAGCCTTCACTGATCTTGCAGTCTTGGTCTCCTTCCTCTTCTTTGTTCTCCTGGGGGAAGACCTACAGCCTGCAAGGAGCAGCTAGGAAGACTACTTGGTGGCTTAGGTCTCTAACTTTCTTCTTGCTTCTCATCTCATTTGAGTAAAGTTGGCAGCCAATTCCACTAGCCAAGTTCTGATGTCCAGCATGTACACTTTTAGTCTGATAGTTTCTTGCAGTTGTCCTGTGATGTATACTCATCCCACTGCCTGTGCTCTATGTGACTGAAGACACTGTGTAACCCTTGCAAAATGATACACAAGCTTTGATGTAGAAACAGCTTTCAGGGACTCCACAGAAACAGCCTGCATTGCTGCCAGACTTCCCGCTGGTGTCACCTCCTAGTAAATTTCCTTTCTCTCTCTGACTTGGAGTGCATTTCATTAGCTCACCTGCTCCAGAGCATGGACCCCAATCAGGTAACAACACTGAATTATATTGCTGTTGTTGCTGTTAGATGCCATCAAGTCGGCTCTGACTCACAGCAGTTTCATGTACAAGAGAACAGAACGCTGCCGGGTCTTGCACTGTAAGATAAAATTAACTCTCAAAACGAATATGCAAACTTTGATTTTTGGCGGAATTTTTGTTTGCTGTGACTTGTGAGACTAGATTACTTGAGTTTGTCAGGTCTCACTTTCCACTTTGTGTCACTTCTGTCACTTATGAGTCAGTGCACCACATAAATTAATGACTGCAACATTAGTATAAAAAAGTCTACAAAGAGTCAAGGGCAAGGTAAATACAGACTTATATATCAGTTGCTACATATGGCAAGTGGGAGTGGAGGGAAATAGCTTCAGAGAAACTCTGAATATTCTTGATCCTAAATGAGGACAGTACGGCAGCGTTTTGAAAATAAGAGCTTGCTTGTGAAACTTGCTTCAAGCCGTCCTTCATAAATACACAGTTCTTTAAAATCTAATGTAATTCCCTAGACAGATGTATTTAAAGGCCAAGCAAAACCACATAGAAGATGGAGATCTGCTTCTAAGAGAAGTGGGAGCAGTGTTCTGCTCACCAGTGGACAGTGTCAACGAAGCTGTGTCCTCAAAAGTCATATCATCTTCTGATGCTGCTCTCCCTACAAGAAAGCTTACTGCTGATACCCAGTTAGGGAAAAGAATCAGTGATGTAGCTGAGGAACCCATTGTTCCTATAAAATCTTCACACATACTCCAGATGTGATTCTTTATCCTGATGTGTCATGGTACTGCATAGACTTCTGTCTTTGAGAAAGAAAAAAAAAAAGAGAGAGCACAGAAATAAAGGAAGGCAAGAACAATGACCAAATCTAGTGACATTTCAGGAAGAGATTGCTATTATCAGTAATATCTTCTTCCTGTTGGAATAAATGAATTTCTAAAAATTTGGTTATAAAGCAAACTGCTTTAACTTACATTTCTTAAATTGATTTATCTTTCTAAATAAAAATAAACTCCTAGAATAGCAACTAGGATCTTAACAAAGAATTCAGAAGAAGTCCATTTTATGAAATAATAGTAAAATTCTGCTCTCAAATATTAATGTTAATTTTACCTCTGTAAATTCCTGTGGCTTGGGAATATACTTGTTTGTAATGCTCTGTTTTACCCACACACATTTATTCAAAATGTTGAACAGTGTAAAAAATTCAGTAGATATTGCATAACAGGTTGCTTCACTTCTGGGAAAGTCACGGCCACAGCCATGAGATCAGCAGCCCAGACGAGTTCTCCTGTTTTCCCCATTGTGGGGACATTGGTTCTCTGAGAGATTTTCCATTTTCCTTTCCTTCTTTCTTCCTTTTTGTGTGTGCATATTATAAAGAGAAGTGGGGCAACTGGCAATAGCAGAAAAACGTCCTCAGATTAGGGAATGCTAGTAACGTCAGTTTCTGATGTTGGCCATTACATTGTGATGAGTTACGATGTTAACAGCTGGCGAGTCTCAGTGGAAACACGTGGATTCTCTATACTGCTTTTGCCATGTTTTTGTTTGAAATTATTTCAAAATAAAAGATTAAAAATCACACCTTCAGCCAGTCTCTTCTTTCTGCAAAATCAGAGAGATCCTGTTCCCAAAACCACTCATTAGCTCCACTGAGTAGCTTCCTGCATCTCAGCCATCTCACCCTGTGTCACTTCAATAGACTTTGCCCTTAGACGTCTGCTAGACACACAGAGTGGGCTTGGAGATTCACTGATTACATTTCATGCAAAGCCTGAAAAGTTTGGGACTAGAAGAGATCATTTCTTTTGGATGGGAAAACAGAGGCTGAAGGCATTAGAGTCTCTAGGGAAGGCAGACCTCAGAGGAAGGGACAAATTAGCAAGAAACAATCTCTGGACACTCTTCTCCTTCTAGAGCAGTAAAGTGATTCTCATGGAGCAGGAAAATAGGACTCAGTCCCTGGGTGCTTGCCTTATGGGCCTTCCATCCTCCAGCAAACACCAGAGACTTTAACCCCAAACCTATTTCTATACCTTTGCTCTTTAATACTTGTTGTAAAGGAGACCACATCTCCATTCCAGCAAGATCACAAACTGTTGGAGGAATTTCAGGTTTGCATTAACTTCCCTCTTAACCCCACCCCCAACAAAGATTAAATACTACTTACAGGACAAGAAAACTGTCATATACCTAGGAAATGTATTCTCTAAAAGGCAGCTGCTTATTTGCTTCAGCTATAGACTATATTAAAAAAAAAAATCCATTGCCATGAAGTTACCAACTCATAACAACCCTATATGTAGTACAGAGTACAACAGTCCCCACAGAGTTTCCAGGGAATGTCTGGTGGATTTGAACTGCTGACCTTTTGGACAGCTGCCATAGTACTTCACCACCACACCGCCAGGGTTTCCAGCTAACAGTTGCTAAGCGTTGCTATGTGTCAGACCCTAGAGAAGGTACTCCCACGTATGTTATCTCGTTCAGTCTTCAGCCTCTTATTGATCCTCTGTGCAGTAGGAGAAATGGCTTATAATTGACAAAGTCCCCACAGATGATAAAACAGGAGCTGAATTCAAGTGCTAGACTCCTTACTGTAAATTCATTACTTCTTTGCTGTATCTAACGGTGCTTACCACTTAGCAAAACTGGAAAAATTGGTATTCATTTTGAAGGTTTTACAAAAACGGGATAAATGTGACCAAGCATCCAGGTAAACTAAAACATGTGGGTATGTGGCTGTGAGAGAGAAAACAGCAATAATGTTTCCAGTTATTGTGCCTCCTTTGACCAGACTGAGGAAAAAAGTAACAATCAGAGAAATGTCTTTCTCTCAAGAATAGCACTTGCTCTGCCTCACTCTGATGTGATCTACCCCAACTTTCCCCAGATATGAGAGGAGAGGGAAGAAGTTCTTTGTTGTGTTGTGTTATGCTTTGCTTTGCTTTGCTCAGCCCATAAACTCATTCTGAATAGCCAATGCACATAAATGCAGCTTTAATACCACTTCGTACCTACATTCTCCCTCCCTCTGCACAGCAAATTCTGTGACCAGTCTGGAGAACTTAGGCTACCTCTTGTGACAGCTCCATTTTAGACTTGTTCCAGGTGAACTCCACTCTGCTCTCTGCCCGGATGAGCTAAGTAATAAAAGGTGAGTAACAACAGTCTTGTTAGAAATAGCTTTCTGACCCACTGTTAATTTAGTTACACAGAACGTAAAAAGGTGTGAGTATACAATTTGTACATCCTCTTATTTTCTAGGGCAGCTTGGTGAGATTCTCACAGCTGGAAAGTTGCTCTGCTAGGGAGCCGGCCTAAATCTTTCAGCTACGATTATTATAAGTGGCAAACTGTCCAATCATTTTTGTGTCTGAGGTAAATGTACTAAAACTTCTAGATTTATAAGGTCTTGATATTGTATTTAGTTATCATATACTTGAAATGAAAATCAGCATTTTATATTGAAAAAGGGTTAAGAATCATATAACCCAACTCTCTTATGCTTTATAAGGGTTAAAAGATTCCACCAAGTGACTAAGCATCTCTGTTGCAATGCTAAACCTAGAGTCTCCGTTCCACACTCTCTCCTGCTTCTACCTCCAGGACTGTGGGGTCCTAACTTGCTTTAGTAATAGGAGATAAAATCATCTAGGGTGGAAATTGTCCTGCCACCCAGAACATTCTGTCTCCCATTACTGCCTTTAAATGGAATTTTCTCAAAGTCTGGATGAATTCTGCAGTAGCCTCCAGTCATTTGGAAGTCTTCTTGTGTATGTTAATTCCTCAAATTTCATCTCACAAGTTTTTTTAACTTCAAATGAAGTAATTGGTAAAAATCTATTTATCTATATATATCTTTCCTCTTTATACATGTCATATATGTATATATACTGTATGTTGTATTTATTACACATATAAATATGCATATGGAGACTGTTTATATACATTCTCCATGTTTGTAACAGTGTAGACAATCATCTTTGACAAGTATTTACATAAAGCTACTATCTTCCTCAGACTCTGCTGGTCATGGACATAAACAATGAAAGTGAAGGACAATAAAAGCAAAGACCCTCATACAGGTAAGAATTGGACTACTTTTACGAACAGAAAGAAAGGTCAAAGTTATAACACTGAAATTTCCTGTTTGGAAAGGCCTTGAGAGTATAAAGATGTTATTGTGTGTATAGGCATGTAGAGGAAAATTCTGATGGCTTTCAAAACTCGTTTCAGTAAATCTGCTGAGCCAGCTGATTCCAGCTGCAGACCTCTAGAAGTCCTCTGCTTCTAATAAGGTCTCTTGCTCAACCAGGGAACTTCCATTGTTTTATAGCTCAGTTGAGGGTACTTGCTTTCTGTCCCTATGTATATGTAGAGCAGGAGAAAGCAAACAATCTTTCGTAAGTCAAATTGGGCATTCTGTCTGTTTTCCTATTACCAGAAAGCTAAGAATGTTTTTTTACATCTTTAAATGGTTGTAAAAATCAATAGGAGAGTAACGTTTCATAAAATACTTGACATTTGTGATGTTAATTTTATGAAATTCAATTTTCAGGGGGTACAAATGAAGTTTTATTAGAATACTATGTTCACTCATTTAGGTACTGTGGATGGCCACTTTTGTACTACAAAAAAGTAGTCGAATTGTTTTGACAGAGACTATATGGTCCACAGCCCTACAATATTTCAAAAAACATTGGCATACCCCTAGTATAGGGCATTGCAGCACATCAAGAGTCCTTCTCTACTTAAAAGCAGATCTTTGTCGGTACACTCCATATATGGCCCCTGTTACTCTTCAGCTTGACGGTTTTTCTCCAGTGGACCCTACTTGATATGTACAGAGCTTATATTAATAGACTATTATACATATTCTATTTGCACAACAGTATCTGTGTAACAGAGGGAGAAAATGAGAGAGTTTGATTGATAGAACCAGGAGATGAGGAGATGCTGTTGCTGTTGCTGTTGCTGTTGTTCGGCACCATTGAGTGTATTTTCCTCATAACATCCCTATGTACAACAGAAGAAAATACTGCCTGTTCATAAACTATTCTGTTGATCATTGCTATGTTTGAGCCCATTGTTGCAGCCACTGTGTTAATCCATTTAGTTGAAGACCTTCCTCCTTTTCACTGACCTGCTAATTTGCTTAGCATGATGTCTTTCTCCAGGGATTGGGACCTCCTGAAACATGAAATGAAGTCTAGGCATCCTTGCCTGTAAGACATATTCTGGCAATACTTCTTCCAGGACTTCTACCAATATTCTATTGGTAACGGAAAAAAAAGCAAAACAAAACTCACTGCTGTCAAGTCAGTTCTAATTCATCGCAACCCTATAGAACACAGTAGAACTGCTCCATCGATTTTCCAGGAGCACCTGGCAAATCTGAACCGCTGACCTTTTGGCTAGCAGACATAGCGTTTAAACACTATGCCACCATGATAGCTCGTGGTTTATTCAATATTCTTTATCAACAGCATAATTTAAAAAGCATCAATTCTTCAGGCTCTCTCACTCACTGTCTAATTTTCACATGAAAATGAGGTAATTCAAAACACCACAGATTGGTGTCAGATGCACCTTAGTACTCCAGGTGATGCCTTCATTTTTTAACTCTTTAAAGAGATCTTTTGCAGCAGATTTACCCAGTGCAACATATCTCATCTGATTTCATGACTGTTGCTTCCATGGGTGTTGATGGTAGATCTAAGTAAAATGAAATGCTTGACAACTTTAATATGTTTTCCATTTATTGTGTTGTCTATTGGTCCAATTATGAAAATTTTTGTTTTCTTTATATCGAGGTACAATATGTATAAAAAGCTGTAGTCTGTGATCTTCATCCACAAGTGCTTCAAGTCCTCATCTTTACTGCTATGTTTCATAGTATTAATGAGTCTACCTCTAGTCATGATGCCACATTTCTCTCAAATTATCTGTTCATTGAATTATTGTGCTGAAAAGTTACAACCCTGACACCATTTGGGATATTAAACCATGCAGATCCCCTTCTTCTGTTCAAACAACTGCCTCTTGATCTACGTACAGGTTCTCTAGGAGCACAGTAACGTGTCCTGTAATGCCCATTCTTTATAATGCCATCCATAATTAGTTATGGAGATGTTTATTATAGACTTTGTATAGAGATATTCAGAGTGGCCAAATCAAAGACCACAGTTTAGAGACTGTATTTTATTCTCAGTGAACTGGGAACCTAACTAAAGTCTATGTATAAGAGAAAGGAATGATGTGATTTTCCTTGTATAAAGAGTCACTTTGGTTATAACACGAAGAGCAGCCTGTTGAGAGGTAAGATTGGAAGCATAAAGCCAATTAAAATAGCATCATGGTGGTCCATGGGAACAGAGATGTCTTTAACTAGGATGGAGACAGTGGAAATGGGAGAAGCATAACCAAAGTTTTGTTAACAATCATTTCATTCCTGACTTATCAATGGGAAGAAGTAATTCATAAGCACAGTTAAGTAATTATGAGGCAAAGATGTCCATTTGGAGTATCTGTGTCTGAACTTGTCATAGATAAACAAGGGAGCATCCATGAGTCATATGTAAGTCTAGATTGTTGTTTACACTGAACCATTCCCCTGAACACAAAAGGAAAAGGAATTTTATGGTTACATGGCTGTTCTTCAGGATCACAGGGTTCATGTAAAACTCAACATCATTGGGTGATATTTATGTATATGCATATGTATATATTCTACTAAGAGTAAGTTGAATATAAATGCCTCTAGAACACTGTGATTCAAGAACTTACCAGTTCTGACCAAAAGTGTACTTGAGCCCACAGTGAAAATGTGAATTAGAGCAAAAAGCAAGCCAGGGCAATGTTCAGTATTTCAGAATTAAAGAAAAAGAGTACCACTTGATAGTTACCTATTTTCTTTCTGAGCTTGCTTCAGATTTAAACCTACATCCCCATCTATCATTGCACTGTTACTCAGTCTTTGTTGGTCTTTTGCAGCTCACAGACACATGAAAGTCTTCAATGCCCCCAACAACTCAAACACCATCACTGGCTTCATCCTGTTGGGCTTCCCTTGCCACAAGGAGGGTCAGATCCTCCTCTTTGTGCTCTTCTCTGTTGTCTACCTCCTGACCCTCGTGGGGAACGGTTCTATCATTGGTGCTGTACACTGGGATCAGAGACTCCAGACCCCCATGTACATCTTACTTGCCAACTTCTCTTTCCTAGAGATCTGCTATGTCACCTCTACTGTCCCCAACATGCTGGCCAACTTGATATCTAAGAACAAAGTCATGTCTTTCTCTGGCTGCTTTCTACAATTCTACTTTTTCTTCTCCCTGGGTTGTGCAGAATGCATTTTCTTGGCAGTTATGGCATTTGATCGATACCTTGCAATCTGCTGTCCTTTACGCTATCCAGCCATTATGACTGGAAGTCTCTGCACCAATCTTGTGGTCAGTTGCTGGGTGATTAGTTTCTTCTGGTTCTTGATTCCTATTGTCATCATTGCCCAGGTGTCTTTCTGTGGAACCAGGATTATTGACCACTTCCTATGTGACCCAGGTCCCCTTTTAGCACTCACTTGCAAAAGAGCCCCAGTGATGGAACTTGTCTTCTCAACTTTAATTTCTCTGCCCATCATTATTCTCTTTCTTTTCATTATGGTGTCCTACACTCTAGTCCTAAGAGCCGTACTAAGGGTCCCTTCAGCCGCTGGACGAAGAAAAGCTTTCTCCACATGTGGGTCTCATCTGGTTGTGGTTTCACTTTTCTATGGGTCAGTACTGGTCGTGTATGGAAGTCTATCATCAGAGCATGAAGCTGGATTGCAGAAAATTGTGACCCTGTTTTATTCTGTTGTGACCCCTCTCCTTAACCCTGTGATATACAGTTTGAGGAACAAAGATATGAAAAGAGCCCTGAAAAAATTCTTGAGAATATAAAAAAGAATGTTGCTCAGAGACCCTTAAGGAATATTAAACTTACATTTAATCTCCTCTTTCCATATTAAAAAGAAAAAATTGTGTCAGTCTTACAATTGTTCATCCTAGTGTTGATCCAAAACCTTAACCAACTGTGAGTCTGTTTCTATTGTCTACTTCTTCTCTTGCTTTTTGCCCATTTAATCCTGTTTCTTAGCTTGCCTTAACTTTTTTGTTTTTTTCTTTTTAGTACAGGATATTGTGTTTCAAAAATTCTGAAGATGCTGGATGTAGGAACCCAACCAACACAAAGTTTTCTTTTATCAGGTAGATAGAATAGAAGAAGATATGTATCAAACCTGTAAGTCGTTTTCACATATATGAAAGGTCTGTGTCAGTTTTGATCTTACTGCTGGGACATGGTGCTTACTGAAGAACATAGCCTTCATGAGATCCCAGATGAAGCCTGGACTGTTTACCAGGAATCGTCCTGCACAGTGTACTTGTACTCATATTTCTGTATACCTTGTACTCAATGGCTCCTGGTGGTGAATTTGCTCATTTCTTTGTCTCATTTTTCTCTTGAAAAGCCAAAAGAAAATCCATACAGCTGATTCCAACTCAGCATCCCATAGGACGCAGTAGAACTGCCACATAGAATTTCTAAGGAGCATCTGGTAGATTTGAACTGCAGACCTTTTGGTTAGCAGCTAAACTCTTAACCACTAGGCCACTAAGGCTCTACAGACAGTTAAAAACCAAAAACAAACCCATTGCCATAGAGCCCACTCCAGATCTCAGGGACACAAAGCGAAAATGCCTGGAGGGAGGTTGTTGTCAAATTTTGGCTGTCACTTTTCTGTGCTCTGCCTCTCTCAAGATTCGTTCCTGAAACATCTGCTGCTTAGGCAGCTGCAAATTCCAAATCTTCTATCTCGTTGGTTCAGTAATACCAAGGTTTCCTACTTAGACTTTATTCTGCTATCCACCAATCTCTCGTCTCTTCCCTACGCCACCACATCTTCATATTTCCCCCTATCTAGTGAATTCTCTGAACCCTGGTGGCATAATGGTTAAGTGCTACAGCTGCTGACCAAAAGGTTGGCAGTTCAAATCCACCAGGTGCTCCTTGGAAACTCTATGGGGCAATTCTGCTCTGTCCATAGGGTCAATAAGAGTCTCAATTGACTCAGCAGCAGTGGGTTTGGTTTGATGGATTAATTACTAAGAGCTCTGTTCACTAACCAAAAGTTTAGAAGTTTGAATCCACCAACTCCTTGGAAAAATTATGGGGCAGTTCCACTGTGTCCTGTAGGGTTGCTGAGTCAAAATGCACTCTGTGGCAACGGGTTTGTTTTGGTATTTTCAGTCAATTGTCAAACACCCTACGGGGAAAGGGGGCAGTGAATGAACATAGAATCCACTTCTTCCTTGCTTTTGACTTCTTCCTGGAATTGTAATCCCTGAAGTTTTACATATATAGGTTGCTATCCAGTGCATTCAATTTGTTCCTTACATTTTGTCCAGGCTTCCTACTTTTCTCAGAGGCTTTAGTTGGTTAGCTGCTCAACCATGACCATAACCAAGAAGTATGTTTTTAATAAGGCAAGATCCAATTGAATTTATACCTGAAAACTTCATTTTTGATTTTACATTAGAAAATCAATCTATGTAATTCATCACATTAAACAAAATAAAGATATATAGACATTGTACTTTATCAAAACATACAACAAAACATGTATTAGAATTCAGTAACCCACATTTTATTATAAGGCTTTTATTTTTAAAAAAGGATAAAAAGAATTACTTCTTTAGTGATGAACATGTTTCATTTTTTAAAAATCTACACTAAATGTATTTAATGTTTTAATTTGAAAATTTTTCTCTTTAAAATTGAAAAGGAGTTGAGGACATTATAAACAATTGTGTTTAACATCTATCCAGTGTAATTAGGCAGGAAAAATCAAATCACAAAGAATAGGAGACAGGGCCAAGAAGGCAGACTAGGCACATATCTCCTCAGTTCCCTCTGGGAACTAAGGCCTAGAAAAATAATTGAACAGAGCAGCATGGACATTCCAGAAGACCCAAGATCTGGCATAGGGCTGTAAGATTGGACTGGGTGACAGGAAGGGGAAGCCTACCTCTGTCAGAGGTGGCACAATGGTGCACACTGAGTCTTGCTTCTGCTGACACATCATTTCAGAGGATTACAGGTACCGATGCCTTCTTTGTTAACCAGGAGGGTGGGACCGGTATTGCCAAGCCTACGAGCCTGGCATGAGCTGGTTTCTACACTGAACAGCAGTGCTAAAGTCAACAGCAGATCCTGCAGCAGAGAGACTGTGTTTGGGACAGCCACATCTAGAGAACCCATTCGAAGATAGTGACCAAGGGAGCCAGTGAGCCTCCCCACTGTCTTCTCTAAGCTGCACCATAGATACTGCTGACTCTTATCAGGAAAGGTGGCTCAGGAGAAACACAGTCTTGGTCAGCTCAGAGGGCAGTTAGCCATGCCTGACACCTTGCCTGGGTCTGATTTCCACGAGAAACAACAATGCCTTCCTAGATAGTGCTTCTTCAAGCAGAAAAGCTGTTTTTAAGACAATCTAACTAGAGAATATAGAGGGGACTGGTGGCTGAGTCCAGAAGTGCCCTAACTCCTCCCTTCCTTGAGCCACATCATACCATCTGGGAATGGCCTGTGTGGTACCAGGAGGCAGAGCCTGCCACCCCCGAGGGCCTGGCTACTTTAAGCTGCATCTAGTCAATGCCTCTTTCAACAGAAAAGCAGGTTTTATGATAACAGCAACTAGGGAATGCAGCGATGACTGGTGCCTGAGTGCGGTGGCGTCCTTTCCATCAGCCGTCACTGAGCCACATCATAGAATCGACTGACATCCCCTCAGAGACTCCATAAGTAGAGAACCATCTTTGCCAGCCAGGAAGTGGAGACGTCCACCCTTGAAAGTGCTGCTACTTTTGGCAACTGCTGGACAGCACCCCTCTCAACAGAAAAGCAATTTTTAAGACAAACACATCTAGAGAATACAGCAATCCCTGGCAGCTGAGTGTGGTGGCCTCCTTCTCTCCTCCCTTCCCTGAGCTACACCACAGTCTCAACCAGGGTGACAGTGGTCAATCGGCACAAGTAGCTCACCACCTTAGCAGCAAGGAGGTCAGACCTGCTGCCCCCAAGGGCCCAGCTGGGGCCAGCCACCAAGCCAAGCTTGACAGGGATTGACAGAATCAATATTGCCTGAGAAGCTATACATAAATCAGTTGCACTTAGAGAATACAGGAGCAGCTAGCCACCAAACCTAACAGTGCCCTTGCTCACTCCAGTCTTAGAACTATGCCCCAGCCCCTGTTGGTGCAATACCAGAGAAACTGAACAACTTCTAGATGGTTGGAGGACAACAATCAATATCTAACCATTTAAAGAAGCAGACTACCATGGCTCCAGAAAACTCCCAAAGTGAATCAAAAAACTTCCCAGATGAAGAAGCCTTCCTAAAATTATCACAGGTAGAATACAGAAGAATTATGAACAAAGCCCTTCTAGAGATTACACAAAATGCAGTAGAGCAAAATGGAAACTTAAGTGAGCTATATGAACTGCTAGAACATCTGTGATCTGAAATCTAGCAGATTATAATAAAATTACAGAATTAGGCAATTCAGTGCAAAGCCAAAAGAGCAGGATGGAGGAAATGGAAAACAGAATTAGTGAGCTTAAACATATGGTGACTGGTATCAGCATTTATGAGGAGAAATCAGATAAAAGAAACAAGAAAAATGAAAAAGCATTAAGAAGCAAGTGGGGCTCTATCAAAAGAAATATCTACCAATAATAGGAGTTCCTGAACAGAGAATGATACCAGAAAATACGGAGAGAATTGTTGAAGGGTTGCTGACAGAAAACTTCCCTGAACTCATGAAAGAACAGAACATAGACATTCAAGATCCTTATTGAACACCACAAAAACTAGACCTCCAAAGAAAGACACTAAGATATAATCAAGCTTCATAAAATGAAATGTAAAGAGAAGCTCTTAAATGCAGCAAGACTTAAAGCAAAACTAACATACAAAGGGGAGCCCTGTAGGCTTTCATCTGACTTCTCTGTAGAAACCATGTTGACAAGAAGACAGTGGGATGACACATACAAAGCCTCGGAGGAGAAAAACACCCAACCAAGAATTATATATCCTGCAAAATTGTCCCTCATATATGAAGGTGAAATTAAGACATTCACAGATAAACAGTATCTTAAAGACTTTGCAGAAACCAAATCAAAACTACAGGAAATACTGAAAGACGCTCTTTGTTTAGAAAAATAATAACATCAAATATATACTTAAGGATGCAACGCAAGACACAGCATCCAGAGTCCTACTCAGTTAGGGAAGTCAAAGCTAAATATTAAAAGTGGAGAACCAGTGATCTTAACATGAAAACTATGACATCATCACACTATAAAAGAAGATATTTCATAGTAGATATAACCCTTTCAGATGGAGAGAAAATTAAGAAGATATACAGAAAGCACAAAACCAACACTGAAAAACAAGTGAAAAGTAAACCCATAAAGAAAACTAACCCAAAACAATATTAACAGAAAAAAAATCAACAACACAGAAAAAAAGACACCAAAATGATAGCACTAAACAGATACCTATCAATAATTACACTGAATGTAAATGGATTGAATGCTCTGTTAAAAAGGCAGAGAGTAACAGCTTGGATCATAAAATGTGATCTGCCTACATGTTGCTTATAAAAAACATACTTTAGACTCAAAGACATGAACAAACTGAAAATCAAAGGCTGGAAAAATATATACCAAGTGTCTCAGTCACCTGGTACTGCTCTAACAGAAAATACAACGAGTGGAAGATTTCATGAGGAGAAGCTTTTATTGTCATAGTCCAGTAAGCCACAAATCCATTCATCAGCTACAAGTCCATTCAATATGAAAAATCATCACAGTCCAGTAGGCTGAATCCAAATCCAGTGAGAGCATCTTGGCACAGGAACCTCAGGTCCAAAGGACGTGCTCTGCTCTCAGTGCTTCTCTCTTGGTGTTATGAGGTTCCCAACTTCCTCAGCTCACTTCTCCCCCTTATATTCCACAAACTTGTAGCTTGGGTCCTGCCTCACTGTAACACAACTGCAAACCATTCTCCATCATCAGTATCACAGAGGAAGGATTCACAACACATGGGAGGAAGGGCACCATATTGGAACTCCTAACCAAGTCAAATCAACACATACATTTTAGGGCGGACACAATGCAATCCATGACACCAAGCTAACAACATGCAAAAAAGAGCACAAGTAGCAATGCTAATGTCAAATAAAATAGATTTGATGTAAAATATATCACTGTGGACAAGGATGGTCACTATTTATCTCTGAAAGGTCCAGTAAGCAAGACTTAACAATATTAAATATTTCTGCACCCCATACTAGAGCATCTAAATGCATCGAACAAATGCTGACAATGTTGAAAAATGAAATAGATCATTCCACAATAATAGTAGGAGATTTCAACACTCCACTTTCAGTAATGGACAGATCCTCCAGAAAAATGCTTAGCAAGGATACAGAAGATCTTATTGTGACAGTCAACCAACTAGATCTCATTGGCATTTACAGAAGTTTTTATCCAACAACATGTAAGTACACCTTCTTTTCCAATGCTCATGGAAGATTCTCCAGAATAGACCACCTGTTAGGTCATACAGCAAGTCTCAACAAAACCCAAACTACTGAATTATTGAAAATCATCTTCTCAGGCCAGCCAAGCCAGGCCATGAAGCCATAAGAGGTGAAATTAACAGCAGAAAAAACATAGGTAGAAATTTGAACTCATTGAAACTGAACAACACCTTTTTCAAAAATCCATGGTTTATAGAAGAAATCAAGGGTAAAATGTAGAATCAAATGAGAATGAAAACATTTCCTACCAGAAAGTATAAGCCAAGCAAAGTGCCGTCGAGTCAGACCCAACTAATGACAGCAAAAGCAGTGCTCAGAGGTCAGTTTATCTCTATAAATGCATGCATCCAGCATGAAGAAAGGACCCAAATCAAAGAATTATCCCTACAACTTAAACATACAGAAAGACAGTAACAAAAGAGCTCTTTGGGCACCAGGAGAAAACAGACAATAAAGATTAGAGCAGAACTAAATGAATTAGAGAATAGAAAAACAATTGAAAGAATTTACAAAACAAATAGCTGATTTTTTTAAAAGACAGAGAAAATTGGTAAACCATTGTCTAAAATTACAAAAGAAAGATGGGAGAGGAAACAAATAACCCAAATAAGAAATGAGATGGGAGATTTAGGTTGGGTCACAACAGACCGAAGCTAAATCAAAAGTATCATAAAAGAATGCTATGAAAAACTGTACTCTAACATTTGAAAACCTAGAGGAAATGGACAAATTTCTAGATTTACATCACCTACCAAAATTATCGCAAGGAGAAGAGGAACAACTTAATCAACTATCACGAAAGAAGAGTTTGAAAAAGTTATCAAAAAGCTACCAACCAAAAAAAGGCCTGGACCAGATTGCTTCACCAGAGAACTTTACCAAACTTTTAGAAAGGAGATAGTTTTAATACTATTGAGACTATTTCATAACATGAAAAAGGACGGAATACTCCAGAGCACATTCTAAGAAGCGAGCATAACCCTGATATAAAAACCAGGGAAAGATTCCACAAAAAAAAAGAAAATTACAGACCAGTATCACTCATTAACATAGATGCAAAAATCTTCAACAAAATCCTAGCCAATAGAATTCAACAATATATCAAAAAAATAATGCATCATGATCAAGTTGGATTCATACTGGGGATATAAGTCTCGTTCACTATCAAAAGAACAATACAATCAACCACATAAACAGGGCAAAGGATAAGAATCACCTGATTTTATCAATTGATGCAGAAAAGGCATTAGACAAAGAACAACACCCATTCGTGCTAAAAACTCTCAGCAAGGTAGAAATAGATGGCAAATTCCTCTACACAGTAAGGGGCACCTAAGCAAAGCCAGCCATCTACATCATCCTGAATGGAGAGAGATTGAAAGAATTCCCCTTGAGAAAGAGAACTAGACAGGGATGCCCACTCTCACCACTTCTATTCAACATTCTTCTAGAGATTCTAGCCAGAGCAATTAGACAACATAAGGAAATAAAGGGCATCCTCATCAGCAAAGAAGAAGTAAAGATATCCATTTGCAGATGGTATGATTCTATGTGCAGAGAATCCTAAAGAACTCATAAGTAAACTACTGGAACTAATAGAAGAGTTCAGCAAAGTATCAGGACATAAGATAAAAATAAGCAAATCAGTAGGATTTCTTTACACTGACAAAGAAATCATCGAAGCAGAAATCACCAAACCAATACCATTTGCTGTAGCTCCCAAGAAGATAAAATACCTAGGAATGAATCAAACCAGAGAAATAGAAGACCTATACAAAGAACTACAAGACCTTACTGCAAGAAACCAAAAGAGACTTACTTTAAGTGGAGAAACCTACCCTGCTCATGGATAGGAAGACTTAACATTGTGAAAATGTCTGTTTTACCCAAAGCAATCTATTTATGTAATGCAATCCCAATATAAGTTCCAGCAACATTTTTTAATGAGATGGAGAAACATGTCACCAATTTTGTTTGGAAAGGGAAGAAGCCCCAGTTAAGCAAGGTACTACTAAAGAAGAAGAACACACTGGAAGGCCTCTCATTACCCAACTTTGGAACATATTACACTGCCACAGTGGTCTAAACAGCCTGGTACTGGTATAAGAACAGACAGATCGATCAGTGGGACAGAACTGAGACCCCAGAGATGACACCATCTGCCTATGAACAAGTGATATTCGACGAAGGCCCTAAGACATTAAACTGGGGTAAAAACAGTATCTTCAACAAATGGTGCTGACAAAATTGGATATCCATCTGCAAGAAACTGAAACAAGATCCGTATCTTACACCTTATACAAAAACCAACTCTAACTGGATAAAAGACCTAAATATCAAATCTGAGACGATACAGGTCATCCAAGAAAAGGTAGGAACAACAATGGAAGTTTTAATACACAATGTGGACAGACTCCAAAATCTGTCCAACAAACCACAATCAACAGAAGAGAAAATAGATAAATGCAGACTATTAAGAATCAAACACTTTTGCTCATCCAAAGACTTTATTAATAGAATTAAAAGAACACCTACAGAATGGGAAAAAATATTTGACAACTCTATGTCAGACCAATGCCTGATCTCCATAATCTATAAGATACTACAAAATATCAACAAGAAGAAGACAAATCATCCAATTAAGCGATGGGCAAAGGAGATGGACAGACATTTCACTAAAAAAGAGACCCAGGCAGCCAAAAAACACATGCGGACGTGTTCGCGATCTTTAGTTATTAAAGAAATTCAAATCAAGACGACAATGAGATACCGTCTCACCCCAACAAGGTTGGCCATGATCCAAAAAACACAAAACAACAAATACTGGAGAGGCTGTGTAGAAAGTGGAACGCTCCTACACTGTTGGTGGGGTTGCAAAATGGTCCAGCCTCTTTGGAAAGCAATCTGGCACTTCCTTAAAAAAGTGGATGTTGATATAGCATTTGACCCAGTAATTCCACTACTTGGAATATATCCTACAGATTCAAGGCCTTTCACACCAACGGACACATGCACCAGAATGTTTATCACAGCACAGTCCACGATAGCAAAAAGATGGAATCAACCCAGATGCCCAACAACAGAAGAATGGATAGGTAAACTATGGTATATATACTCAATGGAGCACTACACAATGATAAAGATCAACGATGATTCCAGGAAACATCTCATGACCTGGTTTCAACTGGAAGACATTATGTTGAGTGAAAGCAGTCAGCGACAAAAGGACATATATTGTATGAGACCTCTATGACAAGATCTCAAAAACAGACTTGTGTATAGAAGAAAAGACTGTTTGACAGCTGCAAGTGGGGGAGGGCTTAGATTAGATAGTTGCTAGGTATCTGGTTGGGTGAAATCCATGACAGCACACATTAGAAACAAGAACAATATTAAATGGACTTAAATATAACATGAGTACTCCTTCCATCTTAACCCAATATTGCAAGGATAGAGTAGCAAGGACGTGGGACAGGGACCATGCTCTTAGGCAAAAGTGAGGCCAATTGGCACAACTAGCATTTTGCTACCAAGGCTCTCTGCACCCCACGTTGGTGAGTGGCATCTGGGATCTTAAAAGCTGCCAAGCTGCCATCCGAGGGCACAGAAAATGGTCCCAACTCAGCAGGAACGGATCCTCACTGAGGACCAAAATGACATGGGGAAAAGACAACCCAGAAAACAAAGAGACCCACAGCAGTGGGTGCCTACATCGACTTGGGACCGGCAGAACCAGATGGTGCCCGGCCACCACCAGTGATAGCCACGATGGAGCTCACTGAGTTGAGTCTCACTGGCAACACAAGAATAAAATGGGGTACACCCTGAGATCCCCACTAAAAGACCTCAATTGATGGTCCAGTGGTTTTGGGGTTCCCCTGGGAGCATGGCCCCTTGCCCTGATGCTGCCCTTGACCATAAATCATAACAAAGGTGCACTCTTCGGACAGGAATGGATTGGACTTGGCGATGCAGAGTGACCATATATTGGATGCACTTTATGGTTCTATACATCTATAGGATGTCATCCTGCTGACCTCCGGCTGGAGGAAGGAGAGTGGGTGAAGAGGAGAGAAAAAAGAGACTGTTGGGAGAATGAGACATATATGGAGCAGAGAGGAATAGTGTGCTGTCACCAGGCAGGGAGAGCAGTGGAAGCTGCATATAGGTGGGTATGTAAATTTATACGGGAATGTACATTTTCACTCAGTTATATTAAATAAAAAATTTGTATTCGGATTGCATTATATAAGCAGATGGCTTTGGATAAAACAGACATTTTCACAATACTAAGTCTTCTTATCTATGAGCAGGGTAGGTTTCTCCATTTGTGTAAGTCTCTCTTAGTTTCTTGTAGTAAGGACTTGTAATTCTCTTCATAAAAATCTGTTATTTCTTTGATTAGATTTATTCCTAGGTACTTTATCTTCTTAGGAGCTATAGTAAATAGTATTGACTTGATGATTTCTTCATTAATAATCTTGTTGTTGGTATAAAGGAATAGTACTGATTTACTTATGTTTCTCTTGTATCCTGAGACCTTGCTGAGCTCTTCTATCAGTTTGAGTAGTTTGCTTTTGTATGTAGTTTGCTTATGTATTCCTTAGGATTCTCTGCATATCCAATCACATCATCTGCAAATAGGGATATTTTTACTTCTTTGCTGATACAAATGCCCTTTATTTTCAAGATGTCTTTTGAAATCTTCTGTTCAATGCTTTTACCTCATCATTTCTTCCTCTTGCATTAGCTTCTCCACTTTCAAGAGTAAGTTTCAGTCTCTGTGACATCTGGTTTGGTCTTTCCTTTGTATCTATTTAATGACCTCTTGTTTTCTTCATGTATGTTGTCCTTGATTTCATCCACAATTCATCTAGTCTTCTGTCATCAGTGTTCAATGCATCGAATCTATTCTTTAGGTGGTTTCTAAATTCAGGTGGAATATACACCAAGTTGCATTTTGGCTCTTGTCAATTTGTTCTAAGTCAACAAGTAGTGGTAGAAGTGTTAAGGTATACCAAAATTACACCAAAACCATTGCCATCCATTTAATTGCAATTCATATTGACCCAGCAGGACACAGTAGGAATGCCTCATTCAGTTTCCAAGGAGCAGCTGATGAATGTGAACTAATGATCTTTTGGTTACCAGACTTAATGCTTAATGACTGCACAATTTAGGCTCCACTTTAAGGTATAGTCTATAATAAATCTAGAGTGCTTAGTCATCCAGTGCTGCTGTAACAAAAATGCCATAAGTAGATGGCTTTAAAAATAGGAATTTATTCTGTCCTACAAAAATAGGCTAGAGATTCAAATTCTGGATGTCAGCACCAGGGGAAGTCTTTCTCTGTTGGCTCAGGAGGAAAGTACTTGTTACTAATCTTTCCCTGGACTGGGAGCTTCTCAGGCATATGACCATACCAAAGGATTGCCTCAAGGCAAAATACAATCTTACAGACTGAGTCCTGCCTCACTAGCACATCTGCCACCCATCTTCCCTCGTTAACATCCTACACGCAGGATTTATAGCACACAGGAAAATCACATGATACCAGGAATCATGGCCCAGACAAGTTGATATACATATTTTCAGGAGACATAAGACTTTTCACGACAAATGCATATTGCAATAGCTAGAAAAATTATTTAACAATGTATAACTAAAAAGCTAATAGAGGAAAACGAAATAACAAAATTACTTGAATAATCCAAAACAAGAAAGAAGGAACAAAGAACAAATATGACAAACAGACAAGAAATACTATCAGTAATTTAAGACTGGAAGCAAAAATTCAAACTTTTCAATCATGTGAAGAACACACACCCTCAGAGAGTGTAAACAATGTACACTTTTAACATTCTCTAAACTTCACAAAAGTGAAAAAGGCTTTTCCTAAAATCAGAAAGTTCTCAGTACAGACATCTCACCTTTGCCTTTTTAAGAGTTTCCTCCTGCTACTAACAAATATGATTACAAAGGTATGCCATCTTCATTCCAGGGGCCAATTTACCCTAACTGTATGGAGACTACAGATGTAAGAAAAGATGCTAACCCAAGGGCTCTTGGGCACGAACCACCCCAAGGGGAGACTGGAGATCTCACAGTAATTGCTAAGATACAACTTTAATTGTGCCCCTGGAGACTGTCAACAGCATTCTCTTCCAATGTCCTTCACCTGCACCCAGTTTTTGAAATTACCTCATGAATTCACACCCTTGTGTTTCCATCAACTCTACAGTAAAAATAAATCAGATATAAAAATCATCCAATGAACTTTCTCTGCTGGAGCAGACAGCAGAAAGGTCTGGATGCCCATGGTTGACTGAGGTCTTGATGAAAACACCAGACTGGCAGTTAAGACCCAAACCTCAAGGACTGGGTATAGAATTATATGCTTCTTTCCACTGGTTATCACTATTGCCCAACAGAAGTACTTTTTGCTATAAATTTCTCTTTTGATCTCCTTAGGCAGGGGGGAAAGAGACATTCAGTGGTTAACGCTGAATTTCCTAGGATTGGAAATACCATCAAGTGTGCACAAGTGATAAGGAAAACTCTCAAGGCTCAGACCCTGGGGTTTGATTACGTGTAAGGAACTGAAAACCATCACTGAGGGTTTCCAGACACAGTGTTTGCTCCCAGCTCTGTCCATACTTGTTCCTACCATGAGGGGTAAGTAACTTTTCTCCCTGTCTAGGCTTCACCAGATTTATCTTAAGACATCCACAAGTGGACAGTAGCTCCAGTGGAGTCCTCTTTAACTATTAATATGGTTTTGCAAATTTTTATGGGTTTTATATTTCTGAATATGTAATTTCATACACAGTAAACTATATCTCTACTAGTAGAATAATGGGCTGCTGACTGAAGACAAAATGTTCCTCAGCTTAAACTTTTGTGCCTATAATTCACAAAATAATGCCTCATTATTAAAAAAATTAATAAATTTCACAGAAGAAGACTGTTCACGGTGGTGCACATCTCACTTCGGCCCCAATTAAACAACTTCTTACACACACCTCAGCTAATGTACTATGCTTCTCTTAATCATTTATTTTCTGCATAGTGAATTGTGAACACTAGCTTGTTTTCATATCCTTTCCCTTATGTTGTATCAAGCTCTATGTTTCATAATGCCAGAATATACCACGTTAGTGAAAATAAGTCTCAGCAACCTAGAGAGTTGTCTGTAGCTTTCTTAAGTGATGTATTGGAACAGGGTAACATCTTAACCCAGGCTAATAAATTCACTTAAATTTATTGACTGTCATTTGGATTTTTAAGTGATGTTTAAACTAACTGCTTATGTTAAACGTTTTATCTCAATTACTTTGTAATCGTGTTTGTTAGTAGCAGGGGAAAAAAAGTCATTTCTGTTAAATTGATTCTGACTCATAGGAACCGGAGGCACAAAGTAGAAGAACCCCACAGGGTTTCCAAGAAGTGGCTGCTGGATTCAAACTGTCAGCTTTTTCTGACTAGCCCCTGTGACTCTTAACTACTGTTAAGACTCTTAACTACCAACAGGGCTCCTGTTGGTAGTAATAATATTAACAATAACAGCTACCTTTTTTTTTCCTACCTCCTCAAGTATTCCAAACACTGTGCTAGGCATATATGTTCCATAATAGTTTTATAAGAATTCTGCAAGATAGGTGTTAACTTGCCCAAAGTCACACAACAGGTCATACAGTACTTGAAGCCAAATCAATTTGATTCTATCATTTATTGTCCTTCAAGTATACGACATAACAGGACTGCTGAGTTACGTGCTACTGGATCAAGTCATTCATTTGTTAACATGTCTCTGCTGTGGTCTGTAACTCTACAGATTCCCAGAGTGGACTTTTTTCTTCCTTTTTCACCAAACCACGTGCTGGTCTTCTTAAAACAACATCCTTCATTCCTCCCGAAACAGCAGCCCATTTTTCTCTCTAGGTTGCATGTGTTGCTGCTGCTTTGCACTACTAACCATCCAAACAAGGAAAGCACACGAACATGGATCTCCCAAACAGATTTGAGAAGCATTTGGGAGGAAAAATCAGCAGGAATGGGACCTTAAATGTCAAGTTTCAAGCTTTAGTAAATGCTAAATGGATTGATGAACGGACAGAAGAGCTGTTCACAAGAAGCAAGTACAAAGGGGGAGCTCTTGGGAGGGAAACAATAGAATAAGGAGAAATACTGAGCAAAGTGTCAATTACAGGATTGAAAAAGAGAAAACAGAGCAAATGACTAGAAAGGCTCAGTTTGTTTTTGTTTTTTTTTTCCTTTTTAAGTTTATATTTAAAGCAGACCCAAAGGATGACAGGGATAACCCTAAAGGAAGAAAAGATGGGATTGGTGGGTCACAAAGTCTAAATGTGGCGCTGATAAAAATTTTAGTCACAGTCACTCAAGATTCTGCCCAATCATGTTCAGATGGAAACTTAGTAATGGTGATGTTCAGAAACTCAGTTTTTTAGTGACAATCTGAAATTCATTTATTCATTAATTCATCCAACGAATGTCTATCATGCACCAGAAACTCTGCCAACTGAGAACACCAAGGTGAATCCAACATCATCTGTAAATTACAGAAGCTTTCAATCTAGAGTGGAAATCATAAATGTATAATTTAGTCATTATGTCATTACAGATACAACATGTATAGAAATACACATGGAATTCATCTTACATGTAATTGGGCTTTGGCTTGCTTTGGTGTTCGATGGGTTTCAAGGGCGTATCAAACATTCATTGTCAAAAACTAAGACACTCTACATTCACCAACCTAATCACTGAATATTCTAATCATCTGAAATTCATTTTATAGGTCAAGCTTAAATCCATCACTACAGGTTAGTTAAATTTGTCTGGGAGACAATGCTGTGACTGAATTAATGATGTAGAGCCGTATGTTTTTACATGAAAAGAAGACTAAATTGTATTAAGGGGAAAAAAACTTATAAAACAATTATTTTGAAAATCTTCTTTTAATTTTTTTGAAGAAGACAGAAACATCATACCCCAGAAGAGTTATTTTGTATTCTCTTAGATATGAAATGATCTCTAATTTTTCTTTGACTGTTTCCACATTTTTTTGTATTCTTAATTACTAAAAAGAGGGATTTCTATTTTAGGAAAATAAAACAAGACCTGTTGCCGTCTAGTTTATTCCTACTCATAGCGACCTTATAAGAGAAAGTAGAACTGCGCCAGAGTTTCCAAGGAGTGCCTGGCAGATTTGAACTGCTGACCTTTTGGTTAGCAGCTGTAGCTCTTAACCATTATGCAATAAATTCTAAAATATTGCGGCATTAATACACTAAAATAACAAAGTGTAAGCACTTTGGATTATTTGAAATTTGTACCAAGTAATACTAATAAATATGCTTGCATTTGGATAACACTTGTTGAATATTTTTACATGTATGTTTTGTGTATCATCAATATGAAAGAAAAGAAAATGTCATGTGTGCTAAGGCAAGAAGAAATGATCCATGTCAACACTAGAGGTGTGCTGGCTTGTTTACTTGAATTTTGAGAAATGATCTTTCAGAAGTCATTAAGATTCTGAGTTTCCTGTAGGAAACTCTATGGGGCATTTCTGATTACAGTCAGAAATGTGGAAACCTGTCACGTGCAATATCTGGATGGCAGAAGAATGATTATCTGTAAGTAACCAAACCATATATTTTGAAGCAGATCATTTTTTTAATGAGATTTCTGGTAAAAAATTATTTAAAGCACTGTATTTGCTTAGAGTAACAAACAGAGACTCAGCTGATGAATTAGGCATGTTTAAAATGAAAGCTTAAGGTAAATTCAAGGAATGTTCTCAGGTAACTGTTAGCTACCTACTCTCCAAATAAACATTACTATGACCTTTCCTTTTGGCTTTGTGTTAAGACTTAAAAGTCACTAATATTGTACAAGAGAAAATTATTTTGATGTGAACAAAACAAAGAAACAAGTGTATAACGGACATGCGCAATTCCTAGTTATCTGAGAAGTCTGTCAAGCACTTTCTATTGAGTGAGCAATATCAAGAAGGAAAGTAATCATTCCACTCCTAATAAAAAGAGTGGTTGTAACAAAATAAATAGCTATGAGGGCAAAAATGAAACACAAATTGATAGTCACTTTGCTTCTTTTCATACAGGTAAGAGAGGGTGATGTTGCTGAGTTTTCAAAATTTCAAAGAGAAGAAAGAATTTTTTTTAATCTAACTCATCGATACAAATCCATGAAACATAAAATTTCCATTGCTATGAAACCAATTTTACTGAAATTTCAAATCTGAGTCCCTGGAAACCCTGGTTGCATAGTGGATAAGTGCTATGTCTGCTAATCAAAAGGTTGGCAGTTCAGGTCCGCAAGGTGCTCCTTGGAAACTCTATGGGGCAGTTCTCCTCTGCTATATAGGGTTGCTATGAGTCAGAGCTGACTTGTTAGCAGTAGGCTTGGACTTGGGACAAGTACACTGATTGGTGGCTTTTAAGGGAGAGTTTGGAGTCACTGGACAGATTATTCCAAACAAATTGTCAAATGCCCAACATGCATGTCATGCATAGGTTTCTGACAGAAACAAAACAATTTGTGTAATGGTGTCCTCTGTCTTCTCTGCAGCCCTGGGATTCATGAACAATTCAGTAACAAGCACTATGACAGAGTTTGTCCTCCTTGGCTTCCCTGGTGGCCAGGACATGCAAATTTTCTTCTTCTCACTGTTCTTTGGGATCTATACACTTACCATGATGGGAAATGGTACCATCGTCTGTGCTGTGAGATGGGACCAAAGACTCCATACCCCCATGTATGTTCTCCTGGCGAATTTTGCTTTCCTTGAGATCTGGTACATTACCTCCACTGTGCCCAGCATGCTGGCCAATTTCCTGTCAAAGACAAAAACAATCTCCTTTGTTGACTGTTTTCTCCAATTCTACTTTTTTACTTCTCTTGGTACAACTGAAACATACCTCCTCTGCATCATGGCATATGATCGATACCTTGCCATCTGCCGCCCATTGCACTACCCAACCATTATGACCCTACAACTCTGCTATTTCTTGGTGTTTCTTTGCTGGGTTTTGGGGTTCCTTACTTACACAGTCTCCACAGTGCAACTCTCCCAATTGTCTTTCTGTGGGTCCAACATCATTGATCACTTTTTGTGTGACATAGACCCACTGATATCTCTGTCCTGTGCCCCAGCTCCTATCACTGAGATTGTCTTCTACACCCTGAGCTCCCTCATTATCATCCTTACTCTTCTATACATCCTTGGGTCTTATACTCTTTTACTGACAGCTGTGTTAAAAGTCCCTTCATCAGCTGGCCGGAAAAAGGCCTTTTCTACCTGTGGATCACATCTGACAATGGTGTGTTTGTTCTTTGGGGCCCTCTTGGCAATGTATTTGAGCCCCACATCTGATAACCCTGCTGAACTTCAAAGATTATTACTTTGTTCTATTCTGTGGTCACTCCTTTCTTAAATCCTCTGATTTACAGCTTACGAAACAGGGAGATGAAGGCTGCACTGAAGAAAGTCTTGAGCATAGAATGAGCATAAAGTAATCCTCATGAGACAAAGCAAACCACTGTCCGTACATAATGGATCAGTTAAGAAAAATTTGACTTTCAGCTTCCAATACACATTTTAAAGGAGATATCTTCTCAGTGGGAGCCCTTCATCGATTTATTCATTAACTAATGTGGAAGAGCTATATTAAAACTGACTCAAGTGTAACAACTTTATTTTCAACATAGGTGATCCCAGTAGATACGAAGGCATTCTATATGTGGTATTGCTCAATATTTTAGCTTTGATTACTAGAGGAATAGGTATAGAAAGTAGATCAGCTAGCCCGGGTGGGTCATCACTGGTGTACTCAAGGCATTTCTTAACACAGTCTAATATTTTAAAAACTAAATAAGAATTAACCTCTAATACCTAGTGACTAGAGACCTAAATGATTTAATAATAGAACAGTTTTCTAATTGCCTTGGATCTGGATGGTTGGGAGCCTTCTAAACTAGAGAAAAACTGAAACTTTCATGCGTACTCATTCTTTTATTGAACAAATACTGTTGAGCACCTACTATGTTCCAGACACTCTAATAAACTTATGGAGGAAAAAGTATGCTAATAATTGTGATTTGAAAGAGTGTTAAGAGAGAGGAAACACTTAAGATATCATAGGAAAATAGAAGAATGTTGGACTAAAACCATAAGTGGGGGATGTGTGCGTGGGAATACTTAAGGAACAATTCACAGAGAAGCTGACATGAATTCATGTTCAGCTGAGTCTTGAATGACGAACTAAAGTTTTCTACATAGAGGGCTGGAAGGTGGTGGAGATGGAAGTTACAGGAAAAGAAGTAACACACAGAACAGTTCTTAAGTACAACTTCATGTAAGGTAACTTTGTGGTTCCTGAAAGGAGATGAACTTAGAAATGCAAGGAGGGTCTAGATGGGTTAAAGAGACTGAACTTAGTTATACAGATGAGAGGGAAGTATTTAAAGACTGAACACAGGTCAGAGCCGAGATGGCAGAGTAGCAACACGTCCCTGCTAAACCCTTGAACAACAAAGAACCTCAGAATTAATGAAATCCATCAAATACAGCAATCTAGAAGGACAATCTGTTCTTAGAGAACCCTAAGGACAAAGGAAGTGAAAAGAAGATCTTAGGAGCCCTGAACCACCTGGGACAAAACAAGGCAAAGCGGGTGGAGATTCTCCCCCCTTGAAGGCAACCAGGGGTGGAGGGAGAAAACCTGCCTCCGGTGAATCTTAACAACCAAGCAGAGCCACAAAATGAGTCAGAGCAACCTTGAACTTGACCAAAGAGACCTGCCCCAGCCTAAGCAATGCAGCCACAGCCTGCAGCCCAGACCTAATCATGCAGGTTAGAACACTCTGGTCGGAAGCTGGCTGTGGTCAGTGCCCCACAAGACCCACTGGCCAGGCAGCCAGGCACTGACTCACAGAGACAAAGGGCTGCGAGGCCTCAGATGGAAGAGCAGGGAGATGGCAGGAAGCTTGGGGACAGGAGGCCTGGGCTTCTAGCTTCACAGGGTGATATGGCAGGAGTAGGAAGAGCTGGTAGGACAACTCAAGTGTGCTGCATGCATCAGACCTTCGTCCTGTGTGGGACTGGAAGGCCCAGATTCAGGTGCCCCAGGGCTATGGAGCAGGAGATCATGGGACCTGGGCAGGCAAAGTGAACAGTCCTGCTGCTGGCAGACCTGGGACCAGCCTTGGAGATAGTGGGCCAGGAAGCTCTGGGCTCCCACGGCCTGGGGGTGGATGGTAGAGAGAGTGCACCCACAGCCTGGAAAGGATTGGAACCATGTGGGCCCATGGGGCTGGGGCTCAGGCAACTGGGCAGGTCTGGTGTGATCCCATTAGCAGCTGAGCAGCCATTCAAGGGGTGCCTGCCAGAGAGATCTGGGCTCAACTGTCGCTGGCGGAAGGGCAATGAGTGCCAGTGGCTAGGCAGCCCTTAGTGCTGCATGCCCAGTGAACGCTTCGGCTCACATGAACTGGGAAGAGGGAAGAGATTACCCCAGCACCTAGGCAGCCACTGGAGCCAAGTGCACCAGGGTGGTCTGGGCTCAGGTGACCCTGGAGGAGTGCAGCGATCACCCTAGAGGCTAGGCAGCCATTAGAGCCAAGTGCACCAGGGAGGTTTGAGCTCAAGTGACCTGGGAAGAGTGAACTTATCACCCTAGCAGGTATGCAGCCACTGGAGCCCCACACTCTAGGGAGATCTGGGCTCAGGTGACTGTGGGGAAGGGTAGTGAGAACCAGCAGCTAGACAGCCATTAGTGGTGTATGCACCAGGGAAGCTTGGGCTCAGGTGAACCTGGAGTAGAGGAAACCAGTGGCTAAATAGCCATCGGTGCCTTGTGCTCCAGGGAGAACTGGGGTCAGGTGACCCACAGAAAGGGGAGTGATTGTCCAAGCAGCTAGGGAGCCATTGGAACCACATGTGCCTGCACTGAGCTCAAGTGACCCTAGAGGAGTTAGTCAATCACTCCAGTGATTGTGCAGCCACTGGAGGGAAGTATATCTGGAGGCTTGGACTCAGTGACCCCAGGGCAGTGGTTAGGTACCCATTGGAGCTCCAACTTGGGGAAGAGGGCACAAGTGAGTGACCATTCCCTCTCCCTACACCTGAATCCTGGGCTGAGGCTCCATGAGGGATCTGCTCAAACCAGAGGCAGCTGCAGCAGCAGCACTTGAGTCCTGCCCACCTTGGAGTGGCACTGACAGCATAGTGCCTGTGCAAGCAACAGCCCCCTCAGCACCTCAGAGGCAGAAGCAGTGGTGGTGCTGCTGTAAGTGGTACAACTCCCCCACCCAGGACTTGCACTGGCAGCAGAAACAGACCAGTGCAGGGGAATAACAGCAAGTAACAGAAAATAATCACATTGTACACAGAATCTTTGGCCCAGCCCCAACAGAGAGATACTGGTCAGGCCAACTGAACTCCTAAGTCTCCTTCACTGCAACAACTTCCACACAGCTCAGAGACAACAATCAATCTTTAAACACCTGAAGAAATGTAGCACCATGGCTTCTAAATAATGCATCAATGGATTTCCCAGATGAAGAAGAGTTCCTACAACTATCAGACAGTATACAAAAGATTGATGTACAGAGCTGTGCAAGATATCAGGAGAGAGATCAGGCAAGATGCAGCACAGCACACTGAGAAAGTAAATAAGCTGCAAGAAATGCTTGAGTGGTGATGATATTAATCAATGATAAAATCTGTGAGCTTGACAACCCAATAGAAAGTCAAAGGAGCAGGACTGGGACATGGAAGGCAGAATTAAGGAGCATGAAGACAAAGTAAATGACACCATCATACATGAAGGAAAATTAAATGAAAGACTCAACGAGAGTGAAGAATCACTAAGGGTGAAATGGGATTCTACTAAGAGAAATAACACTCGTATGATCAGAGTGCTAGAACAAGGTGGGACTGCTGAAAATACAGAATGAATCGTTGAAGACCTGCTAGGAAACTTCCCTGATATCATGAAAGATGTGAAGATCTCCATTCAGGATGTTCATCAAACCCCACTCAAGATAGATCTCAAAAGAAATACACCATGACATATCATAATCAAGCTCAATGAAACTAGAGACAAGGAAAGACTACCGAGGGCATCCAGAAACAAGCAAAAATAACCTATAAAGGAAAATTATTAAGATTAAGCTCAGGCTACTCAGCTAAAACAATGCTGGCCAGAAGACAGTGGAATAATATATACAAAGCACTGAAGGAACAGAACTATCAACTGTGAATAGTGTATCCTGCAAAATTGTCGACATTAAGACTTTCATAGATAAACAGAAATTTAGAGAATTAGTAAGAACCAAGCCAAAATTACAAGAAATAGTAAAGGAAGTTTAGATTAGAAAATCGATAGCACTAGATACATATTTAAATATCCAGCACTCAACAGAACATCTAGTTAACATCGGGAAAGGAAATCCAAACATGATAACCAAAATGAAATCTCAAAAAATAGAAATTCAGAGATCTAAGGATATAATTGACAACTACATTACATGAAAAGCGGGGTCTAAGAAAGGTACACATAGACCTTCCAGATACAGAGGAAGACAAAGAGATACACAGACACTGAAGTTTGGACCACTTTTAGATTAATAAAATAGACTGAGGGAGTAACTGCAAAAGAAACCTGTAATTGTGCACATCAAAAAGCAACATACAAAATCACAATTTCAAGAAAACAAAAACTGAAAGTCACTAAAAGAAAATATGTAAAGAAAAAAGACTCAGCACAGAAAATGGAATGCAACAGTGGAACTGTCCACAACACCCCAAAAAAGAATCAAAATGACAAAGCTAATATCACACTTATCAATAATCACACTGAATGCAAGTGGACCAGATGCACCAATTAAGAGAAAGAGAATAGTAGATTGGATTTAAAAAAGTGACCCATCTATATGCTGCTTACAGGAGACACATAGACTCAAAGGCACAAACAAACTACAACTCAGAAGTTGCAAATATATATCAGGCTAATAACACTCTGAAAAGAGCAAAAGGGGCAATACTAATCTCTGAAAGAAATAGATTTTAAAGTTAAATCCACCATACAAGATAAAGAGGGTCACTATCTAATGGTCAAAGGCTCAATTCAACAGGAGGACATGACCACACTAAACATCCACACACCCAATGACAAGGCTCCAAAATATGTAAAACAAACACTGTTTGCACTGAAAACAGAAATAGACAGTCCACAATAATAGTAGGAGACCTCAATACAGCACTCTCAGTAAAAGAACATCCTGAAAAAAGCTTAGTAAATACACAGAGGATCTAAATGCTGCAATCAAACAACTCGACCTTACAAATATATTCAGAATACTTCATCCAAGTGAAGCCAAGTTTACTTTCTTTTTCACCATATATTAGGTCACAGAGTGATACTTAACAAAATTCAAAATATTGACATAATACAAAGCTTCTTGTCTAACCACAAAGCCCTAGAAATCAATAACAGAAAAAAGATGAAATTCAATCAAAAACACGGAGACTGAGTAACATTTTGCTCAAGAACTACTGGGTAATAGAAGAAGTCAAGGATGCAATAAAGAATTTTATAGAATCAAGTGAGAATGAAGACATGTCCTACCAAAATCTATGGGACACAGTAAAGGCAGTGCTCAGAGGTCAGGTCATCTCAATAAACATAGACATCCAAAAAGAAGAAAAGGCACAAATCAAAAACTTAACTCATCAACTTGTACAACTAGAAAAATCTCAACAAAAGAACCCATCAGGCTCCAGAAGAAAGCAAATTATTAAAATTAGAGCAGCAAAAAATGAAAAACGACTTACAGAAGTGGAGAAACCTTTCTTGCTCCTGGATAGGAAGACTTAACAATATGAAAATGTCTATACTACCCAAGGCAATCTGATTGTACAATGCAATCCCAATTCAACTTCCAATGACATTTTTTTAACAAGATGGAGAAACAAATCACCAACTTCATATGGAAAGGAAGAAAGCCACAGGTGAGTAAATTATTACTAAAGAGAGCAAAGTGAAAATCCTCACCCTTCCTTATCTTAAAACCTACTACACTGCCACGGTAGTCAAGACAGACTGACACTGGCACAAAAACAGATGCATAGACCAATGGAACAGAATCAAAAAGTCAAGTATATCTTCATCCACTTATGAACAGCTGATATTTGATAAAGTCCCAAAGACAGTGAATTGGAGTGAAGACAGTCTCTTCAACAAATGGTGTTGACATAATTGGATATCCACCTGCAAAAAATGAAACAAGACTCTTAAAGTCACATCAAGCACAAAAATTCATTTAAAATGGATCCAAAACCTAAATATAAAAGCTAAAACAACAAAATTTTTGGAAGGGAAAATTTGGAAGACAATGGAAGTGCTAATCCATGGCATCAACAGTCTACTAAAAACCAACAACAACCTTCAATCATCAGAAACAAAAATAGATAATTGTGAACTCTTAAAAATTAAACACTTATACTCAGCCAATACCTTCATCGAAGAATTAAAAGACTAATTACAGAGTGGGAACAAATACTTGGCCACTACACTTCTGACTGCCATCTGATCTCTCTAATCTACAAGGTACTGCAAGACCTCAACAAGAAAAAGACAAACAATCCAGTTAAAAAATGGGCAAATGACATGAATAAGCACTTCACCAAAGAAGACATACAAGTTGCCAACAGATGCATGAGGACATGTTCACGATCATTAGCCATCAGAGAAATCCAAATCAAAGCCACAATGAGATACCATTTCACCCCAGCAGAGATAGCAATAATCCAAAAACACAGAATAATAAATGCTGGAGAGGATGTGGAGAGATTGGAACTCTCCTACAGTGTTGGTGGAACTGTAAAGTGGTTGAACCACTATGGAAATCACTATAGTACTTCTTAAAAAAACTAGAAATAGAAATACCATATGATCCAGCAACCCTACTCCTTGGAATATATCCCCCCAAAATAATGAATACCATTCAAACAGACAATTGCACGCAAGTGTTTATTGCAGCAAAAAGTTGGAAACAACGTAGATGCCCATCAACAGATGAATGGTTAAACAAACTGTGATATATTCATGCAATAGAATACTATCCAATGATAAGAAACAACGATGGCTTACAGCAATACCTGTCAACTTGGGACCATCTAGAGGAAATTATGCTAAGCGAAATTAGCTAGACACAAAATGACAAATTTTGTATTAGACCATTTTAATAAGGACACAACTAACCACTTAAGCATAGTAGAAATCAACATTCAATGGTTATAAGGGGGGTGGGCAGAGAGGGAGAGGGAGTTTTTACAAATTGGATAGTGATTAGGATTAAGGATGGCTATAGGATGTGACAGCACACAATAGAAGTGGGCTAACCACAACTACTCAACTTCAAAACCAAATTGTGCCCCTTAATGCAGACCACCTCTTTGGAAGAACAGAGAAATAGGGTCTGGGATCAGGGGTGGGAGGAGCATGCTCTCAGGGGACATTTAGAAAAACGTTGGCATGTCCAAGGTTTTTTTCTCTCTCTCTCTCAAGATATCATTCCGCATACCACATGAGTGAGTGGCAACTGGGGTCTTAAATGCTAGCAAGCTGCCATCTAAACAGCACCACTAGTCGCAATCCACCTGGTCCTGGGCAAGTAGACACAGAGGACAGGAGAAAAATGAGCCTACAAATGGAAGGGGCCATGTGAGCCATAGCCTGTTTCAGCATGGGACCAGAAGAACTAGATGGTGCTCAATGACCACCAGTGACAGCCCAAACGGGGTACGTGGAACAGAGCTCCGAATAAAGTAGGTGATGGAGCAGAGGACAGAGCTAGAATGCTACCAAAAGACCATAATTGGTGGTCCTTCTGAAAAGAGGGCCCCCTGGAAGTATGGCACTTAGACTCTCTAACCCCAAACTGCATCCAGCACCAGGGCTAGCTCCCAGAAAAAGACTGACCTGGACCACACAAAACAGAGTGGTACTGGAGGTGAGGCGAGCAAACCTTCAAAAATCTTCTGACAGACACTTTACTGGAGTGGAGTTGATTGGGTGAGAAGGGCCAGATTTTAATACAAGTCACAGAAGTTCTGAACAAAAGGTGAAGAGTGCTGTCATGTGGACAGGAGGGTGGACTGGGGGTGGAGGTGGACAGCTAGAATAGAACAGAGGTGAAAGTTCTGGGTGTTACATGGCAACATGACTTAGTCTGTAAAATTGTTCTTAGTTCACAGTAAAACAAAAAAAAACATATAGATAACAAAAAGACTGAATACAAAGAAGTGATATGATCAGATCAGAATGTTTGAAAACTCAGCATCTCTGCATTGCAATTCTGTATTGTTTAATGCCATAACGTAGCTTCTCCTTTTGTCAAACATGTTCTGATACAATCAGCTTTAACAAGACAATTTCAAACTGATTGCATTGCCAGAATTTTTTTACAATTTCACAATTTCTCTTGAACATACGTTTCAGAGTCTCACAAAGTCAGCAGAGACAATCTCTACTTTCCCATAATGTTGTCCGAATTTAAGGTTGATTAATGGCCTGCTGTTTCCATTAGGTGTGCATTCATTTAAAACCATATTTTATTTCCAGTTGTATGTGCCAAAAATGAAACTCTGGGCCTTTTACACACCTGAAAACCCAAGCAGTGGAATGACCCTGTGTCCCACATGACTATCTGGCATCTAAACACAATTTAAAAGACCTGTATTTATAGCATGTTTTCATGGAGGCTTTTCGTGTGTGTGTGTCTTTGCACAGAATGTGCGACAAAATCTATGTTAAGCATCAAAAAGCTCTTATGAGCCAGAGAACGTTACACTGTGTAGTTAAGAAGTCAAATAAATAAATGTGCTAGAATATAGAGTCCATCTTAAGCAATCTCAGTATAAAAATTCTCCACAACATGTGTAATTTTTAAGGAGTAGGGAGAGTTGTAAGGATAGTGACCAGGCTTTGTAATCTATACAGAGAGACTGAAGGGTCGTGTATCCATCATCTCTCCTCATATGGAAACAGAGAGAGCTAGGTTGCTTGTGTAATGGCTTGTGGGTAGTTAGGGTAGCACTCCAGGTCGTTACTCAACGTGGTCTTCAGCTTCCAGTTCTTGAGAGTGTGGATACAAGTTTAAAGAATAGACATTGGGCACCTCTACAGAAAACAGATAATGTACCATTTTTTCTCAGCTGAGTGAGACATATATCACTGTAATGGAGCGGTGAAACAATGCTTCAATAATCATTCATGAGACTCAACTTGAAGAACTAGACAAGCAATACAGTGTGAAAAGCTAGGTCTAGATTCAGATAGAGAAAACAGTAGCACTGAAGAGAACACGGAAACCTCTTTAGACAGAAAGGTAGACATTTTGACCATAATTTAAAATACACACACTTCGTGACTCAGTGTTTTCACTTCTTGTAATATGTCTTTGAGATACTGTTGTATATTTTGCATGTTTTATGCACTTTAATAGGAAATTCTGGTGGACTAGTGATTAAATGTTACAGCTACTGACGGAAAGGTTGGCAGTTCAAATCCACCAGGCACTCTTTGGAAACTCTATAGTACAGTTTTACTCAGTTCTATAGGGTCACTATGAGTCTCAATCAACTCTATGGCAGGTTTGGTGTTTTGGCATGCACACTAACAATACTCAATCTTCTTTGTCTTAGCTAAAGTCTAGAAAGAAATGCTCACTAGTAGATGACTGATTTGCTAAATTATGGTATATCTACAGAATGGAAGACTTTATAACATCAAGAAGGATTAAAATATATATTTGTATCCTCATATTGAAACATCTCCAAGTACTTAGTAAGTAAGGTACAGAGATGTCTAATTAGTATGCTGTTCACAAAAGTGTGTATAAACCAAAAAAAACCCACTGCCTTCAAGTCAATTCTGACTCATAGTGACCCTACAAGACAGAGAATAACTGCCCCCTAGAGTTTCCGAGGAGTGCCTTGTAGATTTGAACTGCTGACTTTTGGTTAGCAGATGTAGCACATAATCACGACACCATCAAGGTTTCCGAAAGTATGTTTACATATGTATAATTATAAATGTGTATGTATACATAATCTAATAACAGTCATTCTCTCTCAGGAGAAGTCACAGTCCTGGGTGGAAGATAGAGTTATTTTTATTGTACAGTCTTAAATACTATTTGATATTTTATTGACTGATTTTAGTTTTTTCTTTTGAAAATGGATTACTTAAATAACAGAAGGCTTTGAAGGCAGAGTTAGTGTATTGCGTGTGTGACTTTAGGACGTCACTGGTAGTGGGTCATAGGTAAGGTAGTTTTTAGTAGTTCTAACATAGTAGAGTAAAAAGATCTGTATTCACATTCTTTTCACTTTCTCCTGTAACCCTAAAGAGTTGTTGGTGGTGGTGTTCCCCCCCATCCACATTGAAATTCTCTGTTCATTTTGGATCCTTCTGTCTACCACAGCTACTGTAGTTTTGCTTACAGCCTTTCTCTTCTTTTTCAGACTCTTTGGTGACTGCTAATGCCCTTTTTATCCTACAAAAGTAAAATAAAACTCTTCTTTTGACATAATTCTTTCAGGTTCCACCTTTCCTTCCCTCTCCTCCAGAGCCAAACCCCTTGTCTAAAGCCCTTTTCTACTTCTCGCTGTCCCTTCATTCATCAACCTGCTGCATGTGGCTTCTTTCTCCACTACTCCATTGGCATTTTCCCAGTGGTAGCAAGTGAATTTCATGTAGCTAAATCAGTCTCTTCTAAGTACTTATGTTCTTTTATGTTTTAGCTGTATCAAATCAGACTAACCATGCTCTCCAAGAAAATTCCATGGTCTTTGTTTTCATGGTCCTTCACTGTTTTCTTTTTTTTTTGTTTTGTTTGTTTTCTCCTAAATTTGTACTTACTTATTCCTTAGCTTTCTTGTTTGGTTTCTACTTCTCTACCTATTTCCTGTATACCCATCCATGTGAACTATGACATTTCTGATGGTTTCACATTAGACTCATTTCTCTTTTCTTTCATATCTATTGCTTCGACAGTCTAACAGACTTTATGTTCAAATACCCTTTCTGTGCTAACAACTGCTGAATAGATCTAGAACCCTCTCCTGAGCTTGAGACTCATACCCACTGCTGACTGGTCACCTCAGTGTAAACGTAATTCAGGACCTTTGTAACTGAACACATCTGATTAACTCAAATTCACTTGTTTCTGTAGTTTCCTGTCTCAGTGAGTCAATTACTTTTGGGAGAGAGCTTTTTATGTTACCTGCTGCTGTCAGGTCAATTCCAGCTCATAGCGTTATTTACTACTCTATCATCGGTAAATGGAATGTCCGGTGAACAGTAGTTCACAAAAATTTTTTCACTGAATGAATGAACTAGTGGCCCCATCTGAGATGAATATTATCGAGTGCTTATACAGGACATTTTGAAGAGCGTGAAATGGGACCTTGGAAGTCAGTGTAGATGATCCTAATATGGTAACATCAAGCTAATCTTCAAAGATGAGTATCTGAGATTGGCTGCTAACACAAAGCAATTTGCATCCACTCAACAGCTTCAAGGAATTAGGCTTGAAGAACTGCTTCTGCCGAGATTATAGCCAAGGAAAAGCTATGGAGCAGTTCTACTCTATAACACCTGGGGTAGCCATGAGTTGGGGCCTAACAACAGCCTGAGTTAACAAGGCAAAACAGTTAGTCAAGCTCTTAATTCCCTGCCTTAAATCTCTCCCTGCTTAAAATATCTGGAGTTGTTTTCCTCTACTCAACACCAGTAGGTGTAATAACACATCTGTGAAATGCTGTGATTCAAAGATAGAAGTACTACTTAAAAAATAAAAGTAGAAGGGAAGAATAAAAATTTGACACAGTAGCTAATAAACAGTTCTGAGCAAGTTGTCAAAACTTTGGCAATGATCTTTATAATGGATGACCTATCTCCAGAAAGAATTCTGGAGGGGATTGCGTGTGGTCATTACCTTCATTCAATGCATTTTTGATGAAGGAAAATTTATTCACTTTCCATTCATTAGATGCAAAGCGAGAATCCATGACACCAACGGCTTTCTAAAGTAAAAAAAGACAAAACAAAAAGATGTTTGCATCGAAGAACTTAAAGTATTATAGTCTATAAACACATGGAGTTGTTCCACATTCTTCAAAGAAAGATTTCAGTGCCTAATCAAAGAGTAAGGGGATTTGAAGGAAGATTGAAAATTGTGGTTGTCATTAATCTGTTCACTAGTGTTTTTGGTTTTGCTCTTCAACCAGTGACAGAATTGAATCTCCCTGAGCCCTGGCAGTGCAGTGATTAACAGCTTGGCCACTGACCAGAAGATCAGTTGTTTGAATCCACCAGCTACTGCTTGGAATCCAACAAGCAGTTCTGCTCTGTCCTGTAGGGTTGCTATGAGTAGGGATTGACTCAATGGCTATGGCGTTTTTTGTTTGTTTTCATTTGTTTGATTTGGTTTTTTAGAAATCTTGACATCAGGTATGGTCAAAGACTTGCTGTGCCCAACTACATGTTGGTAGATGGGATGTTTGTAATTTCCAGATGGCTATTGTCAGAGTTAGAATGTTATTTGCCCAAGATGGTAAAATTTCCTTAACAAAGACAGAAAGCAGGGCATTATGGGCAGAAAAAAAACAAGCAAAAGCTATGAAGATAGGAATTGATTTTATACAGATAGTAATACCTGAAAAAGAGAAATAGAAGATAAAACTCAGTTTATTAGGCTTTTCAAAGACAAATTTTCTTTAAGTACATCTAATTTAATTCAATTTAACATCAGAGAAAATGATATACCACTCAAAGAAGTCTTAAACACTTGTGGAAAACTTCAATGCATTTAGAATTAAACTTTAATTATAATTTTGTTTTGCCTGGCTGATTTTAAAGAATATTTTACTCCACGTAAGCTTTCTGGATTTGAAAACTTCTGAATCTGGCCTGTACTGAACTTGCTGCCAGCTTTGTTTTCTTTTCTAATGGCTTCTAATTAAGTGCTACTCCTATACATTGATCTCGCTAAAGATTTTTTGTCTGTAGTGACGTCCATTTAATTCAACAACGTTATATCTTTGTTGAACTTTACATTAAAATAAATCTTAAGAAATAAACTTCAGAAGGCCTTCAAAATGCTAAGGTTTTTCTTATTTTCTGCCCTGCAGGTTTTGGCTCAAGCTAGAGGAAGAATCACTATGCTTACTATGAATGTAGATATGTAAATACCACAGTGTTTAAGCAAATCCTGTCTAAATAAAACCTAATGGTGATTGACTGATAAATTTATTTACTGGCATTTATTTTCTAAAGAGTCGGATCCGACTCAACGGTACTTGGCTTTGGCTTGTAGATGCTCGGTCTTCATAAAAATGACTTCTTGAATTTCTTCTTGCTATCTTAAAATCATATATTTCAAGACACCAAGCCCCTAAACATACAAATTTTGATATAATCACCCACAGATTGTTTTCTTCATACATTTTTCAAGACGTAAATATTTGTTTCAATTGGTCATGTTATCCTTCTTGAAGCAAAATATGTTTTTTTTTTTTTTTGGTGGATCAAAAGTCAGAGAAGTTTACTTACTGCTTATTTAAAATCCAAGTAGGTACCCCTGGTCAGCAGGTATGGTGCTTCAAGTGGTGATTCTGGAACCCAGTTTCTTTCCATCGCTGCCTTTATACATTCAACATGTGACATTCATGGTCACATGCTCAGCTTTATCAGAGATCATGCAAGACTGTGGGGGGGTCAGACCAGAACTGTTGCACATCCATTTTCATTATATTCTACTGGCTATAACTCAGTACTATGACCATACCCCACTTCAAGGGAGGCTTAGAAATGTAGTTTAGGCTTCAGGAAGAGGAAATGGGCTTGTCTCTATCACACAATTCATTCCCTGACTTCTTGGATGACGAGCACCTACCCTGAGTTTGATTTATATATGGGAATCAGAGCTTGGATGTCTGGGAATAGGATCATTCTGGGTATAGTGGACAAGGTTTTTAAGCTGCCACTTGGACAACAGGAATGGGAGACTCTGGATCTAGGATGTCAAACTTAACAAAGCTGGACAGTAATGATGTATCTCATATGGAAAAGCTTTGTTAGCTAAACAATAATTGGTTAAAGTCAGAAGTAACTCTGGAGGAAATGCTACTCTGTTAACAGCCTACAGTGTGTGTGTGGGTGTGTGGGTGTGTACATACACGCACATACGCATGTCCATGCAGTTGCATCTCCAACATGATAATTACTGAAGAGGAAATAAGCTTAGGCTTTGCAATATGTGTTAATTACCCTCATTGCTTTGGGGGTTTGATCTTCAGAGACAGGACCTCATAATCTGAAAATCTAAGTAATGGGAAATGGAGAGATGCTCGGCACGTTGTACTCCCTGAGTAAAATCACAAAGAGACATCTGTAGGAAAGGAACCAAACAGTAAATTTACCAAAGAGCTCATAAATATCTCCGATCTTGGGCTGCACTTAGGCTACATGGGTGCCTGGAGGAGTAACTTCTCACTTATGACTCAGAGTCCATTTTTGGTTCATATGTTGATAGGAAAAAGCAATACACAACTTTGTGAATATTCCATTATGAAAGCTGCATTAGGCATGGGATTAAGAAAACTTTTTCTATCAAATTTTCACTTTGTCTGTGTAGATCATTATCCGAAGATTTATATTCCCAGAAGATGGGAAAATGGTATTTTTCTTTCATGACTTGGTGATAGTTGAGCGGACTAGCTGTATTGTTTACTGTTCTCTCTCACACAGATGACAGCCCAGCCTATCTCCTCCAACTGTGTGTGACTTACAGGAGAGGAGAACTTTGTAAGTAGGAGTTACCTTATCTCATCAAATATAATATTTTAAATTAAGTTGATTCAAAAGAAAATAAGGGCTGGGGGACCAACTGTTCTGACTCACGGCTATCTCATGTGTGTCAAAATGAAACTATGCTCCAGAGGGTCTTCAATGGTTGACTTTATGGAAGTAGATCATCAGGCCTCTCTTGCAAGACACTTCGAGATGGACTTGAATCTCCAGCCTTTTGGTGAGCAGTTAGACCTGGCAACCATTTGAACCATCTAGGGAATCCTGTCTTATTTTATTACCCTGTACCAGATCACCACCACCACTGCCATCGAGTCGGGTCCAACTCAGAGTGGCCCCAGAGTCTGTACCAAACAGTCTTGCAAAATGCTAGATAAAGCTCTGATTCTCTTTCTTTTCTAGATCATCTCCTGTTTTCCACTGACAAGCTAAGACTAAATAGTCAGACAGGTAAGGCATTTTCTGACACATCACCCCATCTTTGCCCCTTATAATTCACCAAAGTTAAAATACTTTCATTCCTTTAGACTCTTCCTTGAATATCAATCTCTTGTATGCAAAGACTCTTTTTTCTATATTTTACCTTGGAAAATTCTGTCCTTTGCTCCCAAAGTCCATCTTCCACTTGAAAAACTTTCCTAACTCTTTCCAACTGAATACAATGTCATGTCTCCAAAAGGCAACAGAAAATTTTGCTTTGTCACTTACTGCTGTTACTGTGCCAGTGGAAGCACCATGAAGCAGGTGGAGAAACGCTACACAGTCTCTAGCAGCTCCCGAAGAAGTTGACACAAATAAACATAAGAAACATTTTCCTTTTATCGAAAGGAGATGTCAATGTGGATGTCCTAACATTTCTTCCAATCAGATTGAAGCCCCTAAACCCCTATATATACACCTAAAGTGCAACAGAATTAAAAAAAGAAAACTTCTGTAAGGAAATGCTACACTGACCTTGTAACTGCTTAAAGCAGCTTTGAATAAACGGTATTTGATAATGAGCTCCATAACAGCAGGGTCTTAGCTTGTTTTATTTATTTTTCTTTCTATATCTACCAGGACAGTGCCTGAAAATATTATATATTCAATCAAAGTTAATTGAATATATAAGGATGGAAGGGAGATTAAGAGGAAAGAAAAAAAACTTCTAAACAACTCACGAACTCAGACTAAGGAAAAGAAACACCTATTTACTGGGAAGAAGGAAAAGATAGTGTGACTATTTCTGCGGTTCTTACTACCCATGTTCCCTTCACAAGTCAGACCAATGAGGATCCTGAAGACCGGTAACATCTCTGAGTCTGTGAGTGAGTTCACCTTCCCCGGCTTCCCCTGCCACAGAGAGCTCCAGAGCCTCCCCTCTGTGCTCTTCTCTCTTGTCTACCTCCTGACTCCCGTGGGAAACTTCTGCATCTGTGTGGTCTAGCAGGAAACTCCACACCCCCATGTAGATCCTTCTGGCCAACTTCTCCTTCATGGAGATCTGCTACGTCAGCTCTGATGTGCCCAAGTTGTTGGCCAACATCGTCTCCCAGACCCAGGGCGTCTCCTGTGCTGGCTGCCTGTTCCAGCTCTACTTCTTCTCCTCCATGTGTGCTGCTGAATGTTATTTCTGTCAGTGATGGCTTCTGATCAGTTTCTTGCTGTTTGTAGACCTTTGCACTATCCCACCATAATGACCCGTCACCTATATGCCCAGTTAGTGGTTTTCAGCTGAGCAGGTGGCTTTCTCTGTTTACTGACCTCTTCAACCCTATTTACTCCGGTGCCCTTTTGTGGTCCCAATACCATTGACTACTTCCTCTGTGATCTGTCACCTTTGCAGACATTGTCCTGTGCTCAAGTACCTAGAACTAGTCTGGTCTATGTATTATTTGCTTTCCTGTAATCAACTTTCCCCACTTGTCCTTCTTCCCTTGCTGTGGTGTCCTTGTTCTACAGCTCAGTCATGGTGACGTACATTAGCCCAGGTCCTGGGGATCATCCTGGGATGCAGAAATTTGTGAACTTGCTCTGTGCTTTGGTGACTGCATTGTTTAATCCTGTGACTTATTACTTCCAGAACAGAGATATGAAAAAGGCATTACAGAATGCGCTGTATGTGTTTTTGTGGGAGTTTTCTATGGGACTTATGAGTTGAGTATAATATAATACCTCACTATATTTTAGGAAGGTGAAAGATCATGAGAAAAATGAGATGATGTTTTTCTCTTCCATTTTAATTTATTTTCATTCATTAGTACAGTAGTTTGGAAGAATCCCTTAGGCTTATGATTTAGTTGTAGGAAATTGCTACTATTATGTGCCAGGAATATCTGGAATTAGAATTCTTTATTGAAAGTCAATTTAGTAAGATTTTCATATGTTTCTTTATAACTGAGCTTCTATCTATTCTTTTGATTTCTGTTATATACTGCCTTATGTATTTCAATGTCCTAAATTTCTGTACTCATCAAAGCAAATTGTTCTTTTTCAGATCACAGCAACTAGTGAATGTATCACAAATACTGAAATAGTTTATCAATAATCTGAAAGAATTATCATGGTACCAATAATCCTCAACATGATTATTTTTAGCACTATTTACCTCTCATAATTCCAACAGCAGTTTTGACTACAAACAAGCTTCTTCCATAATGTTCTGCTGACTTGATTAACTTTCCACATTTTGACATGCCATCACTTTCCTAAACAAGCAAACCCATTATAGTTGGTTCAACTCAGAATGATCCCATGTGTTACAAAGAACAACTGTACCACAGCATTTTCTTCACTTAATCTTTAGGGAACCCAATTACCAGGTCTTTCTTCTGTGGTGCTGCTGGGTGAATTTGAATCGGCAGCCTTTAGGTGAGTAATGCAGCGCAAACTACCTGCACCACTAGGAGACTATTTGTTACTTTATTAACCTGTTATCACTCAATCAGTTCTGGCTAATAGAGACCCCATAGGACAGACCAAGATTGCCCCATCGGGTTTCCAAGGAGCTGCTAATGGATTCAAAGTGTAGGCCTTTTGGTTAGCAGCCAAATGCTTCACCAGTAATCCACCAGGGCCTCATCACTTTATTAAGTATGTCCAAATCTGTATGTAATGATACTCTGTATATTGTAAGCTACAGAGCCCTAGAATGCGTAAGATCACCGCCAGCCAGGCCTTAGAGATACTTGTCTTCAGTAGGTCTGGATAATTGTCCCTCAGAAGTAGTTTCTCTTCCCTTGTCTCTTGTTTTCTGGCAGATTGATTTAAGTTACAGCGTCAACTTTCACGAGAAAGTCTTGAGCTAATGCTTGAGTTAGGCTAACCCCAGCATTAGCTTTACTTCCCGACTCTAGTCACATATCCACAGCATCCCACTGTATACTTTTACATGAATATCTACTTCAAATCCAAGTGCCTAAACCTAGATATGTTCATCTTTTAAATCATTTTTTGCAATTAGTATTCTCCAAGAGCTCTACTGGTTTATATAAGATTTGAACTCCTAACATTTAGAATTCCTTATCTTCTCACCCCATTTTGAGCCTCTCATTAATATCTGCTCTGCAATCCTTTCCTATTCTCATCATTTCTAACCAGGTTCTAGCATTGCAACCTGTGATGGTGTAATAACAGCTTAAATGGTCTCTCTGTCTATGACATAAACTGTCTTATATTCCAGAATCATCCTCTAAAATATCCTTTCTATAGTCCCCACATTTATGCACAGGATAAATACCAAATCCCTTTGGTTCTTCTCAACCTGTCCTCAAACTTTATTTTTACCTTGCTGTGTTCTAACACTTCCTTTGACTATTCCCAGTTAATGCATTACTAGTTTCACTTTACAACCTGGTTTTGAAATTGTTGTCTGCATTCCTTCCCCATTTTTAGTCAATATTGATATTCTCTGCAATGAGAATGTATACCTAACATTTAAATTAGCTAATAAACATCCAAAAGAAGATTGAATAAGGAATTGAATAGGCAAGTCTGCAGGTAAGAGATGAGGCTGAAAGTGGAGATAAAAACCTAAAAACCATCAACATATCAAAAAGCTGTTGGACTCTTTGAGATCAGTCTAATCAGTGCTGTCTGACTGAAATATAATGTGAACCACATCTGTTATTTTAAACTTCATAGCAGGCATGCTAATCAAGGCATAAAAGAAACAGGTGAAATTATTTTAATATTTTATATAACCAATTTATTCAAAATATTGTTTCAATATCATTCAATATAAAATTACAGAGATTTCTTTTATACTGTCTCCAACATTTGTAGATATTTTATACTTAGAGCACATGTGTATTAGGATTAGTCACATTTCAAGTGCTCAGTAGCCACATGTGGCTTCAGACTTTGTATTTGACAGTTTAGCCCAACATTGAAAAGACACATAGATTAACTACAGGGTTCAAACAATCTTCAAAGGTTAAGCAAACGGGGGAATTGTCTTTATTTTCCAGAATACAGTTTCTTTGCCTATAGAAAACAAGTATCCTCTTATTTCATGGGTTTTCCTGGTTTAAATCCTGTTGGGAAGGTAAAGGTCTCACTGCCTGTGCCACGTGGTGGGGCTAATAAGCTCATCCATGAGCCACTTCTTGGGAAAAAGTCTGTCCTGAAGAATTCTGTCTGCTGCTTCTACCTCCTTATTTTTCACAAAATGACAGTCAGAAGTCCCTCAAAATGCTCAATAAAATGTCCCTCACACTTTGCTTTTTAGTAGAGAGTAGAGAGGTGGGAGCTTCAGCCAGTTACAGAAAAATACGTAGAATCCAATTTATACACCCCTTCCCGCTCACAATTTATATTTTTATGTGTAAATGCAGAGTTGTTACTGTGAAATATGAGTTTAAGCCACCTGACACAAAGCCAATACTGAGACAGGGGTAAAGTAAATGACCAAGAGGTTTATTTTGCATACAAGTATACAAGGAACAGGAGGCATTTGGGTCCTCAGAGTCTGTCCACCTTCTTCAGTCAGGCTGGGTTTTTGTTTTTGTTTTTTTTTTAGGTAGGTGAGGGTAAACATCAGGTGGAGGGATGGAAGGATGTGGGAAATTCAGGTGGAAGGTCCATTAGGAGGTAAGCATCTGGAAATATGCATCTGGAGCTTGGTAGGTCAGTCCAGGGACTCTCAGTGGTGATCATCTGGGCAGGAGGTTGGCAACTGGTGCCTCCAGTTGTATTGATGATTATAAGAAAACACTACTGCAAAGACTGTAAAGATTTTATTTAGGTGTCTCCTGCAAGTTAATGTGTGATTTCCAGAGCTAAGTAGTGTTAGGAAGCGAGGACTTTTAAGAAAAACAGGTATACATTAAAAGAAATGGAATTAACCCTGACAACCTACTTCAATTCCCCCTTTTCATGTAGTTTTCATAATCATGGGAAATAGTACTCTGTCTGGCTGTTTCTTATTGATAGTTTTGGATCACACTTTATAGAGGTCCTCAAGATCCTTGTTTTATTTCCAATTGTTGACTCAAAAGAAGTACTGTATTTTCCACAGGGCTTCCAATGTGTGGTTTCCCACAGACCATTTTGCCTTTCTCAATTTTCTCTTGAGAGATTTCACACTCATAATTTTTACAGGAATGTGGATAGAGGTCTCTTCTTCTGTATCTCCTTCGTGCTGAAAGGAACGTAGGCCTGCCTATCAGAGTGGAAATTTCTTGCTTGCTGTGCTGATGATCTACAAGGGCCAGGAGGACCATTCCTGGGTACTGGTTAGAACCGAGCCACCTAGGGAACATCGATTAATTTACTTAGAACTGTTGTAACTTGGAAGATACGAATCTTAATCTTTTGCAAACTTACTGTAGATGAGGTTACCGAGAAAGACTGTGTAGAGTGATTGGAGATGATCGAGTTTTTAGAGGGTAGTGTAAAGTAGGTTATTTATAGGATCTTAAACCTGACTCAGTAACAGAGTTGCATATGTACAAAGGATCATTCTGGTTTAAATAGCACAGCCCTTTTGGTATTTGGTATGGTAGTGTGCCAAGCTTCTGATATAACCAGACCATTTCAGTGTCTTTTTGGCTCTTCAGTTTTTAATATATTAACCAACAATATAAGCAATTTTGAGTCATCATTTTTATTTTCTTGAGTTTTCAAAGGTGCTTGTGTTCCAGTTAGTCATTTTTGCCCCAGCAACTCAACAAGGTATTCATGGACACATAGAAGGGACTGCCTTTTTAATTGTGACTCCATCAGACATCAGTAGACTTCACACAGTCTCACTTGGAGACTGGGCCCGTTAGGTAATTTAAGGTAGAGAAGTTGACTCACCTGTCTATGACAAATTCAATCTCCTTATCTTTGGAGTCTATATCAGGTGTAATTCTTAGGTCTCCCATGGAGACGTTGATGGTGTGGCCACGAGTTAGACGGGCCTCAGGGGACCCTGTCAGTGCTTAGTCTATTTAGACTCCTCTTCTGAGACAGTCAAGGAGAGTCTGTCCATCCAGTCCTTTGGGGAAGTCAGCTGGACATCCTGTTTTGGGGTGCTCAGGACATTCCACCTCCCGGTAGCTTCATTTTTGACAGCACCTGTATTAATCAGGGTCTATATTCACTAGCAGGAAACCCTGGTGGCATAGTGGGATAAGTGTTATGTCTGCTAACCAAAAGGTTGGCAGTTCAAATCTGCCAGGTGCTCCTTGGAAACTCTGTGGGGCAGTTCTACTCGGACTTCTAGGGTCTCTGTGAGTCAGACATGACTCAATGGCAGTGAGTCTGGTTTCGTTCTTTGGCATACTCGCCAGCTGGTGAGGTGATCCTTTACCTGATCCCTGGGGGCCAACTGGATTACCTTGAGATGGATCTTGGGGACATGCAGCTGACAATTGTTCCTTTTTCATCTTCCTTCTTCTGCTGCTAGATCTCTGTTATTAAATACCTTAAAGGTCTCCCCTGCCAATCAAGAGAGTGAGTCTGAGGTTTTTTTGAAATTTCGTCGTTTTTGTCTCATGTCTGATGTGGACTGGGGTTTAAAACACATGGCCACAATAGCTTTCCCTTTTCTATTTTCAGGATTGATACTGATGTATATTTTACAAAGGATTTAGTGAGTCTGCTGAGAAAGACAGCTGGATCTCTAGCTAAAAAGTGAGTTTGAGAGTATCCTTTGTTCTGATGTTAATAAGATGCTTGACTTTTAGGACTGAATCCTGATAGATGGCCATAAAAGTCTGTATGTACATGATTTTCCTCCATTTGCCCTTAAAAAACAGAATGCCCAGAGCAAAACAGCCAGGTTGGTTTATCTGGACCGTTATTTGACTCAAGGTAGCTTGAGGAACTAGTCTTTTATTTGTTTACTTTTTTAAGCTCATATTTTAAAAGAATATATAAAAACAGTATCCTTTTTGGGTTATCTCAAAGCCCATGAGAGTCAGAAACTTAGATCTTAGAAGAACTACATGTATCTTTTATGATTTTACCTTTTGGATTATAAGCTTACTATGGAAGCTCCAATCAAAAATGGGGATGGCTCATCCAAGAAAAAGTAGGAAAAACAGTGGAAGGTTTAATACACAACATAGAGAGACTTCAAAATCTGTCAAACAGACCACAATCAACAGAAGAGAAAATAGACAAATGGAAACTATTAAAAATCAAACACTTTTGCTCATCCAAAGATTTTATTAATAGAATTAAAAGGCCACCTACAGAATGGGAAAAAATATTTGGCAACTATATGTCAGACCAATGCCTGATCCCCATAATCTATAAGGTACTACAAAATATCAATAAGAAGAAGATAAATCATCCAATTAAGCAATGGGCAAAGAAGATGGACAGACATTTCTCTAAAGAGGAGATCCAGGCAGCCTAAAAACACATGTGGGCATATTCACAATCTCTAATTATTAAAGAAATTCAAATCAAAACTACAATGAGATACCATCTTACCCCAACAAGGTTGGCCATGATCCAAAAAACCGGAAACAGCAAATGCTGGAGAGGCTGTGGAGAAAGAGAAACTCTCCTGCACCGCCGTTGGGGTTGCAAAATGGTCCAGCCTCTTTGGAAAGCAATCTGGCACTTCCTTAAAAAAATGGATATTGATATACCATTTGACCCAGTAATTCCACTATTTGGAATATATCCTACAGAATCAAGGCCATTCACACCAACAGATACGTGCACAAGAATGTTTAACACAGCACAGTCCACGATAGCAAAAAGATGGAATCAACCCAGATGCCCAACAACAGAAGAATGGATAGGTAAACTATGGTATATATACTCAATGGAACACTATTCAATGATAGAGAACAATGATGATTCCAGGAAACATCTCATAACTTGGTTTCAACTGGAAGACATTATGTTGAGTGAAAGTAGTCAGTGACAAAACAACAAATATTGTATAAGACCCCTAAGATAAGAACTGAAAAACAGACTAATGCATAGAAGTAAAGACTCTTTGATGGCTGCAAGAGAGGCGAGGGAGGGAGAGGAGCGGGGGTAGGGTTTAGATTAGATAGTTGATAGAAATTTGGTTGGGTGAAGTCGGTGACAGTGCATTAGAAACAAGAACAACATTAAGTGGAATTCAACATAACTTGAGTACTCCTTCCATCTTAACCCAATATTGCAAGGACAGAGTGGCTGGGGCAGGGGCAGGGCACAATGCTTTTAGGTGAAATCGAGGCCAATTGGCACAACTAGTGTTTTGCTACCAGGGCTCTCTGTCTGGGGTCTTAAAATCTGCCAAGCTGCCAAGCTGCCATCCGAGGGCACAGCAAATGGTCCCAACTCAGCAGGAACAGGTGCTCACCAAGAACCAAAACAACATGGGGGAAAGACAACCCAGAAGACAGAGAGACCCACACGAGTGGGTACCTACGTCGACTTGGGACTGGAAGAACCAGATGGTGCCCTGTCACCACCAGTGATAGCTGCGATGGAGCTTACTGAGTTGAGTCTCACTGGCAACACAAGAATAAAAAGGGGTGCACCCTGAGATCTCCACTGAAAGACCACAATTGATGATCCAGTGGCTTTGGGGTTCCCCTGAGAGCACGGCCCCAGACTCTGATGCTGCCCTTGTCCATAAATCATAATGAAGGTCCACTCTTTGGACATGAATGGATTGGACTTGGTGATGCAGAGTGGGCATATATTGGATGCACTTAATGGTTTTATGCATCTATAGGACATCATCCTGCTGACCTCTAGCTGGAGGAAGGGGAGTGGGTGGAGAGGAGGGGAAAGGAGTCTGTTTGGAGGATGAGACATATATTTAGCAGAGAGGAATAGTGTGCTGTCACCAGGCAGGGAGAGCAGTGGAAGCTGCATATAGGTGGGCACATAAATTTATATGGGAATGCACATTTTCACTCAGTCATAATAAAAAAAATGGGGATGGGAGATTGTTAGGAGGATATGACATGCATAGAGTGGAGAGGAGGAGTGTGCTGTCACCAGACAGGGAGAGCATTGAGAGCTGCACATAGTCGGGTATGCAAATTTATACAGGATTGTACATTTTCGCTGAATCATAAAAAAATTTCTTTTTAGTGTCCAATAAATGGTAATTGAACACCATCAGGTTTTTTAGATCTCAAGTACCATACAGTGAACTAGGAAATAGAATAGAAGCACTAACGATATTAAGACAATTGTCTGAAATAACCAATGCAACTGTGACTCTACAGACTTTAAAGGAGGAAACAAACCTTAGGAGGTGTTTATGTATAAGTAGCATCAGTAACTTTATATGTGTCTCAGCAGCAACTGTATTCTGTAAACCATAGCAACATGTATCTGTTAAGACTCAGTTTCTTGATAGAATAGGAAATCTATTGTTATTCTAATTTGTAAAATTATAGCTAATACTTTAGACATTTCTCTAGTTATGATATTTACAACTTTGCTCTTTATCCATAGGAATTTCTAATTGGAAAATCACAATATCTCAACCCACTCATCAGTTACATAACTTAGGAGAAAGGAAATGATTTCTTATATCTAGAAAGTAGAGCTTTAAAACATTAGCAATATTTCCACATAAAACCCATAGATCCTTTCATTTACTCAGCCTTATGTAGTTGTTCTATGTTTCACCTGATTCTGAATCAGCTGCAGTCTACAAGCTATCATTTTTTGCATAAGAGGTTTTTCACAAGTCTAATGTCTTTGTTGAGATACTCTGGTTAATTGTTTTCAAAAAGTCAGCAAAAAAAAATCTGTAAATGATAGAACTTGGCCATGATTAATAACAACAAATACTCTTAATAGTGATATAAGTTAATTATAAGCAAAATGTCAAGGCCAAATCAAATCACTTCAGACAACAATATTTTAAAATATAATCTTTAATCACAATTTTAAAGAACTTCACATACCATACATCTTGAGGCATGATACTTCATATGCCAAGATTACACATACACCAAGATTATTAAGTCTTTAGTAGTAATAAAGTTATAGTCAAGTTAGCAGTTAGAACCATATCAAACCTACTGCTATGTAGGTGATTGCTATCAACAGCAACCCTACAGACAAGAGTAGAACTGCTCCATAGAATCTTCAGAGAGCACCTGGTAGATCTAAACTGTCCACCTCTTGGTTATAAAATATGGCATTTAACCACTATGCCACCAGGGTTTTCCAGTAATTAAGAAATAATAAAACCTCCATTGTTGATCCATTTTATCTTGGATGAGCTTTATTGTTTTAGATTTTATATTTAGGTCTTTTATCCAGTTTGAGCTGGGTTTTGTATAAGGTGTGAGATATGGATCTTGTTTCAATTTTTTGCAGATGGATATCCAGTTTTGCCAGTATCATTTATTAAGGAGATTGTTTTCACCCCAATTTAAAATCTTGGGGCCTTTGTCAAGTATCAACTGTTCATAGGAGGATGGTGGCATCTCTGGTGTCTCTACTCTGTTCCACTGGTCTATATGTCTTTTTTTTGTACCAATACCAGGCTGTTTTGACTATTGTGGCAGTGTAATAGGTTCTAAAGTCACGTAGTGAGAGGCCTCCCAGTGTGTTCTTCTTCTTCAGTAGTGCTTCACTTATCCAATGTTTCTTCCCTTTCCAAAGTTGATGATTTGTTACTCCATCTCATTAAAAAATGTTACTGGAGTTTGTATTGGGATTGCATAATATAAGTAGATTGCTTTGAGCAAAATAGACATTTTCATAATGTTGAGTCTTCCTATCCATGAGCAGGATAGATTACTCCATTTATGTAAGTCTCTCTTAGTTTCTTGTAACAAGGTCTTGTAGTTGTCTTTGTAAAAATCTCTAGTCAGATTTATTCCTAGGTATTTTATCTTCTTGGGGGCTACAGTAAATGGAATTGATTTGGTGATTTCTTCTTTAATAATCTCACTGTTGGTATAAAGGAATCCTACTGATTTACTTATGTGTATCGTGTGCTTTGTTGAACTCCTTTATTAATTCCAATAGTTTACTTACAGATTCCTTTGGATTCTCTGTAGAAACAATCATATCATCTGCAAAGAGGGAGATTTTTACTTCTTTGTTGCTGATACAGATGCCCTTTATTTCTTTGTCTTCTCTAATTGCTCTGGCTAGAACTTCTAGCAAAATGTTGAATAGAAGTGGTGAGAGTGGGCATCCTTGTCTAGTTCTTGTGCTCAAAGGGAATTCTTTCAGTCTTTCACCACTCAGAATGATGAAGGCAGTTGGCTTTGCATAGAAGCTACTGATTGCATTGAGGAATTTCACTTCTATTCCTATTTTTCTGAGAGTTTTAAGCATGAATAGGTGTTGAACTTAGATGCATTTTCTGCATCAATTGGTAAATACAGGTGATTCTTATCTTTCGTGCTATTAATGTGGTTGATTACATTAACTGTAACAATAAAGCTCATCCAAGATAATACAGGATCAACAATGGAAGTTTTAATACACGATGTAGACAGACTTCAAAATCTAACAAAGCATATTCAACAGAAGAGAAAACAGACAAATGGGAGTTAGTAAGAATCAAAATCTTTGCTCATCCAAAGACTTCATGAAAAGAATTAAAAGACCACTTACAGAATGGGAAAAAATATTTCACAACTCTATATCAGACTGATTTCAGATCTCCATAATCTATAAGGTATTACAAAATATCAACAAGAAAAGGATAAAAGTACAAATAAGCAATGGGTGAAGGAGATGGACAGACATTTCTCTAAAGAGGATATCCAGGAAGCCGAACAACACATGCAGAATTACTCACAATCATTAGCAATTAAAGAAATTCAAATCAATACTACAACAAGATACCATCTCACCCCAACAAGGTTGGCCATGATCCAAAAAATACAAAACAGCAAATACTGGAGAGGCTGTGGAGAAATTGGAACTCTCCTGCACTGCTCGTTAGATTATAAAATGGTACAACCTGTTTGGAAAACAGTCTGGGGCTTCCTTAAAAAGCTGGAGATAGATATACTATTTGATCCTGTAATTCCATTGCTCAGAATTTATCCATCAGGAGCAAAGATTGTCACACAAACAGACACATATACATGAATGTGAGTTGCAGCACAGTCCAGCCAGCCAAGTGCCGTCAAGTCGGATCCGACTCATGGTGACCCTAGCACAGTCCACAATAGCAAAAAGTTGGAATCAACCCCAACGCCCGTCAACAGATGAATGGATAAGCAAACTATAGTACATATACTCAATGAAACACTATGCTATGATAAAAAAACAATGATAATTTTAGAAAATATCTCATAACATGGTCTCATTTGGAAGAGATCATGCTGAGTGAAATCAATCAGTGTCAAAAGGACAAATTTTGTGTGAGACCCTGTTATAAGGACTTAATGAGAAAATTATCCACAAAAGAAAATGACTGTGTCGGCTACATGGGTGGGTAGGGCCTGAGGGCTTATCATAGATGAGATCATTGACAGATGTTAGAAATTTTATTCTTTTACTGTAATTAATAAAAAATTAAAAAGTTAAAAAAAGAAATAATAAAATTATGACTTAATGTTATCCATTTGTTAGATAAAATTAGGTCAAAACATAAGAGGCAATAGCTAATATCAAGTTTAATCCAGTAAGAATCAGGCACTTTTCTTGATTTTAACCTGTGCCATATGATTTATTAAATAAAACTTTTAGCCCTTTTCCTTTAGCAAAGATATTCATAGCTTTCCATGAAGTTTCAGAGTTGTCAGGAAGAGTTCACTCCAGGTGCATAAGAAAAAGTACTAGAGTTATTTAACTGAAGATCTTAAAATAAAGCCTTAGCTTTCTCTCCTTCTTTTCCAAGTCCTGTGGCATGGTGTTTGACTCAGGAACTTTATCCTAATGAGAGGTCAAATCTTTAACATTAAGATAAATTACACAAGGAATAAATTAACTGTTTACTCAGAAATCAGAAAGAAAAAGTTATTTAACAGTGAAAATTCTAATTTTTCCTAACATTAATGTTCTTAAAATCTCATAAATTAAACCATTAAATTTTTGTTATACAAACAAAACCTTTGACCACTTATTTGGCACTAAATGTTTTTAATAAACCTTTATAGTGTATCCCTTTAAACAGAAAAAAAAGAACTTGTTAATGAAGACATATATATGGTTTTTCTTGGCTTGAAAAGCAGAAAGTATATAAATTTAAATTATAACAGATATTTATTAATTTAAAGTCAGTAAACTACCTAAAAGGTCCTGGAAATTATTTTAAGCTTATAACTGAAATAGAGTTTGTTTAAACATTCCATGTTTTTATTTCATTTTTACTATCTCTCATATTATTCCCAATCTAATTTTAACTCAAAGTCTTTATCAACTAGATTTGGAAGTCACAAAGTCTCTGTTCAACTGACCAATTACTGATAAGGATATAACTTTAAATCTTTTCTTAGGGTTGGAACAATATTCAGGCCGTTTCAGGTGTATGTCAGAGCTCACTTACAATAGCGAAAACTTGTTTATAGTGTTTTACATTTTGGATTTACCTAATTTCTGATCATTAAAGTAACAATTTTTACCTGTTTTCTGCCTTAAAAGGCCTCTGCCCAGTTGTAAAAGGTTTTTTAAAAAAGCCTCCTTGAAAGTTGGGGACACAGAAAGGCCTGATCTTACACTGCCACCTATTTCTCAGCTCATGGAAGGCCCTTACATATGTTGAAGTTGACCTAGGAATCTTGAAGGGCAAAGGATAATTAATTTCCCTTTTACTGTTCCAGAACTGTTGCTTTTACTTGAAGACAATAACTATCCTTTCTGATCTGCCAAACAAATAGTGTATCTCAAAGAATTTAAACAAAAAATATTTTTAAATTAGACCAGCTGAGAGGGTCTGATATAAGTAAAGCCTACACTGGCAATGACAAGACAAGAAAGTCTGGAGAAGACATACAAACTCACACTCCAAAGAAACACTTCAACAGACAAACATTGTTTTACAAAAACAGAAATCATGAATAAGATAACACAGGAAATAAGTAAATAAAACAGTCATAACGTTGCCATGAGTTGGATCTGACTCAGCAACACTTGGCAAGGTTAGATTGGCCAGATGTGTGGACCTAGGTCACACAACTAACAGTCTATTGGAATGACACAATTTCTCAAACACTCTCCACAGGTGGTTTGTGCAAGTATGGATTACCACAACAATGAAAAAGATGTTTCCAAAACCCCACAAATGCAAGTACAAAGCCATTCACCTTACCAAACACACACACACACACACAACTGACTTCTGACTTCTCTCTCTCTCTTTTCCAACTTCCTGCAGGGAATAAGAGCAGCCAGCCATTCACATGCCAAAATCCTAGGGTTACTAATGGAGTATTTTCCACGCAGTCCCATTCACAGAGTTGAATGTCCAAAGCCTACTCCAGGAGCATCTGAGGCACTAATTGCCCCAGGAGTCATCCAGAGTGCTGCTTACCTCAGGAACATCTAGAACATCGGTCTATTTAGGAACTATTCAAGGTGCAGCTTGGCTACAGATCTAGTGACTCTCCCAGGAGTATTCCAGTGGCCCTGAGTGCCACAGGGAGGGGCATGCACACTGATAACATATGTCAAAAGCTTTTTTCCAGACAGATGTCTTGGCTTACTTTGGAAAGAAAATACAGTTTGGGGACTGGTCGTGCTGCAGCAGGCAGAGAACAGATTGTAGTTCTCCTGGAGGCAAATGGAGCCTCCTGCAGCCACTTGCCGGGATAGATGTCAATCTGTTTCACATTGTACTGCAGGGTCATTGAGACTCAAGCAGCCACATCCCAGATGAGCTCCCAATTTGTTACCATAAAACATGGGTTTAAGCCAATTGCTGCAAAGCCACTACTGAAACAGGGGTAAAGTAAATGACCAAGAGCTTTATTTTGCATGCTGGTATGCAAGGGACAGAGGAATTTGGATCCTCAGAGCTTGTCTGCCTTCTTCAGTCGGGCTGGAGTTTTCGTTGGGTAGCTAAGGGTAAACATTAGGTTTAAGGGATAGAAGAATGTAGGCAGTTGGAGAGGGGTCATCAGGAGGCAGACATCAGGGATCCAGAGGAGACAGACATCTGTAACTGGGGAGGGTCTGTCTGGAGGTTCTCAGTGGTAGCCATCTGGGCAGAGTGTTAGTGACTGGCACCTCCACTTGTTTTGAAAATTCTAAGAGGACACTGCTGTAAAAGCTGCAGAGATTTTATCTAGGTAGCTCCTACAAGTTAATGTGTGATTTCTGGAGCTGGGTAATATTAGGCAGCCAGTACCTTTAAGAAAAATAGAAATACATGGAAAGAAATGGAATTAGTCCTTGGTACCTACTTCAGAGTGGTCTAGAAATATACTCACTAAACTGAATATGTTGATGAAGAGACAAGTAGGGTTGTAGACCTGTAGAGACAAGAAGATTCTTATTACTCTGCACAGTCTTGTTTTTTTTCAGTGAAAATTCACTCATTGTAAAACAAGTAAGTCAACCAACTTAAACAAAAAAGAAGAGTGCAAGGAAAATGGAAGATAGGTCAGCCAGTGCAGCCAAATTCTCGTTATTGAAAATTCTGTGTATACGACACTTGAAATCAAAAGAAAAATATTTTATTTTTAGATACTTTAGTTTTACATATAAACATCATTTTAAACACTCTAAAAGCCTACATATAAATGAGACTCTTTGTTATTTGGTTAATTATGGTCCAGTGAGAAGCTTTGATGTGACCTAATGATGAACTTGCCTTATGGGATATAAGGTGCAGTAACATAAGTAAATTAGAAGTGGGTGGGAGGACTCCCATAAGTTGTTGACCACTGCCTTTAAGGGATTACAACCCAAAGAGACACTACAGGGCAGAGTAGAACTGTCCCTTGGGAGTTTCCAAGGCTGTTAATCTTTACACAGAAGCAGGATGCCACATCTTTCTCCAGCATAGCAGCAGGTGGGGTCCAATCTCTGACCTTTGGGCTAGCAGCAAAGTGTTTAACCACAGCACCTCCAGGGCTTCCAGGGCCTCTGGAAGCGTGTGAGAGGCCATGCATGAAACTCTGGACTTTCTGCAAGCAAACGTTTTCAAGCACATAAAAATGCAATCTCATATACAAGTGGAGATCCATGGACTCCAAGGCTAAGAATTTTTTTACTTAAAGTAGAAGAATAACTGTTTTCAGAATCCACTCTTGACCAGTGCTAAAAAGATAAAAAGAACAGGTAACATTAAATTTCACTCCAGCTGTTAGACGTTTTTCCAAATGATGGATTTGTTTCCCTTTTCTTGACCTCAGAACTCCAAATAACGCCACAATGAACTATAAGCAGCACAGTGCTTTTTAACACCACTTACCAGGAATTAAAGCCCCAGTGGGACAGAAGTTAAAAGCTCAGCTGTTAACCAAAAGGTTGGCAGTTTACATCTACCAGCTTCTCCTTGGAAACTCTATGGGGCAGTTCTGCTCTGTTCAGTAGGGTCACTATGAGGCCAACTAGACAGCAACAGATTTTTTTTTTAATCAGAAAGTGCAGAAGTCCTTAACTATCCGTGGAGTCCTGTATTACATTTTCTACTCCCAGTTCTTTGCCATCCCACAGGTAGATCATTTAGCTCAGTCCTACTCTGTGTAACTGCTAGAGAGAACATAACCGAAGTATATTAAGGTGATAAGTTGTTAGAGTTGGTATTTTTCTTTCTTTTTGGGGGGGGGAACTAGGGGGGCTGCCTAGTATTCAATCCTCTTTTACATTTGAAGAAAGTGTTACTTGTCTTGGAACTTATCTTACTGCAATTGGAGTTTATATTACTAGATATTGGTTTTGCTATGATGCTTTGCAACTAAGGCATGGACATGTATTCTTGGCTCCACCAAAAGATTTCACAATGCTAGGCTTTTACTCAGGAGCCAGAGACCAAAAGAGAAGTCTCAACAAAGCTGAAACATTGGCGTTAAAAAAAATGACACTGGAGTGGGCTGCACATTTCTTGGAGGAAAGATGAAGTCTTAGCCCAGAAGTGGCAGTGTTTCAAACTGTAGCATTTCCTAGCCATGGCAACAGTTGTGACCACAGCAATGATAATTACCTCATTGTCCCAATTCTGCAGAAAGGGTTAGCCATTGATCTTGAGATCTTAGCTCTAATCTTATATGATATTACTGATATCTCATCAATAAAGCTTTTACTGTGTCCTGCCGAGTTAACCAGAGTCAGCTTCTGTAACATGCAAGTGAGAGCCCAGTAGAGTTAGATGATAGTAATCTCAGATATGTACCAGTAATCTTCATAATACAAGGAGACTCTGACCCTTTCAGGAGTGCAAACTGCTGTGAATTATCCCCTAGTTCACAGTTGAGGAAGCTTCATAGCTCAACTTTTCTGTGATAGAAAACAATGAAAGTGAAAACACTTCGAGAGAAGACTTGAAGAAATCTATTTTAGTAAGAAGTGCCCTTGGGTGCAGCAATTAAGTTCTTGACTGCTAGCCATAAGATTAGAGGTTTGAACCATCGAGCTGCTCCGTAGAAGAAAGGTGTGGGTACTGCTTCAGAGTTGCTGTTAGGTTATTAGGGGTTGTAGACTTAGGCTCTGTCTCATAGTGACCCCATGTATAAGAACAAAAGAACATCTGGTTTTGTGCCAGTGTCACAGCTGTTGATATGCTTAGCCCATTGTTGCAGCCGCTATGTCAGTCCATCTCCTTGAGGATTTTCCTCTCTCTTAATGACCCTCTACGAAGCATAATGTCCTTCTCGTGGGACTCGTCTCTCCTAATAAGACATATTGTGTAAGGCCAAGTCTTACCCTCCTAATCTGTAGGAAGAATTCTGAATGTACTTATTAAAAAACAAATTTATTTGTTCTGGAAGTCCATGATCTAGTCAATATGTAAATAATATTCTATTTCTTGACAATGGTGGTAGTAACAATGGACTTTTCTCTATAACAATTTATTAAGTTATATGTTTATACAATATGTATGTTTTCTTATATTTCATGCTAAGAAAACTTTCCTGTCTACCAGAATACTTAGTAATTTCTAGTCTCTTTAGACTAACAACTAACAAAGGATGTACAGTCATGCATCATTTAATGCTCACAACATGTTCTCTGAAGTAGGACATTATGTGATTTGGACATTGTATGAACACTAGATTGAGTGCTCCTAGCTATATCTCAAAGCATATACTGTTATTCAGTAAGTTTCCTATTTCTTAAATAGGGAAAATTCTCATTAAAATAAAAACAGAAAGTACAGTACAGTACATACATAAGCCAGTAACATAGTCATTAAAACATAGGTATTATCAGTGATACATGTATAAATAGTGCCATCATACAACTGGCATCGTGATCACTTTGTATAAAAGACTGTTTGCACGTGGGGAACTGTCACATTTGGTCTACTATATGCAATTTGACGTTTTCCAAATGGACATTGAGCGGCACATAATTATACTTGGAGACATGGTTAATTATTAAATGTAAGTGGATATTGCATTTCCCAGGATGGCATAAATACATATTTCGGTCTCTATCGGTCTACACTGTCATTCAGTATTTTCTGGTCACATGAAAATCTGGACACATGAAAATCTTCAGCAACCTCAATAAGTCTGTCACCATCACTAGCTCCATCCTCTTGGTCTTCCCCTGTACCAAATATATCTGATAAATCCATTATTCCTGCAAAACCTTCACACAAACTAGATATGAAAAATCATTTATCTGGTTGTGTTATAGTACTACATAAATTTATATCTTTGAGGGTGATGCAAAAAGAATGGAGAAACAAAAGAAGGAATAAAAGTCAAATCCAGGAATTTTTCAGGAGAATGCAGCTATCAGTAACATATACTTCATATTTCTGATAAGCATATTCCTAAAAATTTGACTATAAATCAAATCTCTTTAAATTATGTTTCTTTAAGTTAATTAGTCTTATTAAGTGAGAATAAGCTCTGTTATGAATTGAACTGCATCCCCAAAAATGTGTATCAACTTTGTTAAGCCCACGATTCTAGCAAACATTGTCCAACAATTTTGTCATTTGATGTGATTTTCGTATGTGTTGTAAATTCTGTATCTGTGTTATTTATGAGGCAAGACAAGAAGCAGTTATGTTAATAAGGTATGATTCAATCTACAAGAATATGTTGTATCCTCAGCCAATCTCTTTTGAAATATAAAAGAGAGAAGCAAGGAAAAATAGGGGACCACATGCCACCAAGCAAGAAGAGCCAGGAGTGTGTACGCCTTTTGGACCCAGGGTCCCTACAGTGAGAAGCTCCTAGACCAAGGGAAGATTAATAACAATGGCCTTCCCCTACAGCTGGCGGAGAGAGTCTTCCCCTAGAGTTGGCCCCCTGAATTTGGACTTCTAGCCTCCTACTTTGAGAGAATATATCTGTGTTAAAGCCATTCATTTGTGGTATCTGTTGTAGCCACACTAGTTAACTGAGATAGACTCCTAGTATAGCAAATATGGTCTTAATGAATAATTCAGAAAACATTTACTTTATGAAATAATAATAAAATTCCTTTCTAAAATAATAATACTAATTTCAACTCTGAAAATTTCTGTGGCTTAAGAATATGCTTGTTTGTACTGCTCTGTTTTATACACACACTTTTATTTGTAATGTACAACAGTGGAAGCTATGTAGTAAATTTTGAATAAGAAGTTGTTTCATTTGCAGCACAGTTATGCACTTGGCCAGGAGATGTGGAGCCCAGAGGAAGTCTTCAATTCCACATTGCTATGACTGAGTCCCTGGAAGGTTTTCCATTTTTCTTTCTTTTTTTGTTTGTTTGTTTGTTGATTTTCTTCTTTTTGTTTTTTTGTTTGTTTTTTCTTGTTGTTGTCTTTTCTTTTTTTGTCTATATTAGAAACAAAAGTGGGAAATTAGCAACAGTTGAAAAAAGTCTGTAGATTACTCAAGGACACACCTTCAATGTTAGTTTTCTGATTTTGATAACTATATTGTGACTATTCAAGCTGAAAATGTTTAGGGGGTCTCAGTGAAAACATATGTGTGAATTTTTGGTACTACTTCTTCCATGCTTTTGTAAGTTTTATATGGTTACAAAATAAAGGCTAAAAAGCACAGCCTCCAGACAATGTCTTTTTGCTGGAAAATGAAAGGATTACCTGTTCCCAAAACTACTTATTTACTGTTCTAGTGAGTAGCTTCCTGCGTATCAGCCCTCTCAACATGTGTCACTTGGATAGACTTTTCCCTTAGACATCTGCTAGGCACTCCGAGTGGGCTGGAAGATTGATTGATTGATTAAGTATCATGCCAACCAGGAAAAGCCTGGGCCCGGAAAAGGAGATTTCTTCAGGAAAGGAAAACAAAGGCTGAAAGCATCAGGTCTCCAGAGAAGGCAGGTCCCAGTGGAAGGGGTGAGAAAGTGAGACAGTAAATAGAGGTGGGAAGTTGGTTTTCATGGAGCATGAAAACAGGACTCGCTCCTTGTAGCACTGCCTTCCATCCTCCAGCAAACACCACAGAGCTTCATTCCAAGCCTTTTCTACTCCTTCACTCTTTGATGATTATTGTAGAGAGAGCATTCCAGGAAGATGTGAAACAGTCAGAGATACTTCAGGTTTGGACTCATTTCCCTGTTGCCTATAAAGGAGATTATGGACGAGATAACCATATAGAGCTAGAAACACTACCAGTCTGTGAAATGGCACCTGCTTACTGTGCTTCAGCTATTCATTAGGCAGCTAGAAATTCCTAAGCATTAGTATATCTCAGACTCTAGAGAAGCGACTTCCACATGGGTTCTCATTCAGAGGCCTCAGTCCTTTGATGAATGTGCTACTGCCTATCTTAGTAACAGCAATAGCACACAGCAGATGGCTTTAAAAAGAGAAATTTTGTTCTGTCGCAGTCCAGTAGGCTAAAAGTTCAAATTCAGGGTGCGGATCCAGCAGAAGGCTTCCTTTGTCAGCTCTGGAGGGAGGATCTTGTCATCAGCCTTACCCTGGACTGGGGGCTTCTGAGGTTCGGGGACCTCAGAAGGGTCCTTTCCAAAAGATGCGTTCTGCTCCCAACATAGCTTCTTGGTGTTATGAGATCCCCAAATCTCTGCTTGTTTCTCTTTCCTCTATATCACAAGAGATTGCCTCAAGGCACAACACAGCCTTACACACTGAGCACTGCCTCACTAAGACAACCACCACCCACTCTCTCATTAACATCACAGAGGCAGAGTTTAAAGCATATAGGAGCTGTCACACAATACCAGGAATCAAGGCCTAACAAAATGGCTACTCACATTTTGGTTGGGACACAATTCAGTCCATGACATTGTTCCATTTTACAGTGGAAAAAATAGGATAACAGCTAATAAAATTGTCTTGAATTCCACAGTTGGTAAGATCTGACTTGTAATTCAAGCTCTACACTCCTTACATTACATCCATTGCTTCTTTACTATATTTTAAATACATACCACTTTTTAAAAATAGGAAAATAGTTGCTAATTTCAAGAGCTTTGCAAAACTGGGACAAAGGTGACCAAATGCCCAGATCAAATGAAACAGATGGGTATGCTGCCGTGAGAGATGGCACAGCAATAATGCTCCTAGTTATCAGGCCTTCTTGGACCACCCTGAAGGAAAAAGTAAAAATCTGAGAAATGTCCTTCTGCCAAGTATAGCACAGGATGTATCTCATTCCCATCTGATCTATCCCAACTTTTCCTGAAATACAATGGGGAAGGAAGGAGATTTTATTGTTGTTATTGTTTATTGTTTGCATTGCTTTGGGCTTTGCTTTGCGCTGCTTTGCTTTGCTTTGCTTTGCTTTGCTTTGCTTTGCTTTGCTTTGCTTTTGCTTTGCTTTGCTTTGCTTTGCTTTGCTTTGCTTTGCTTTGCTTTGCTTTGCTTTGCTTTGCTTTGCTTTGCTTTGCTTTGCTTTGCTTTGCTTTGCTTTGCTTATAAACTCATGCTAAGCAGGCTATGCACATAAACACAGCTTTAATACCACTTTGTACCCATATTCTCACTCTCTGCACAGCATCTTCTGCGACCATTTCAGGGGACTTTGGCTGCCGCTTATGACAGCTCAAATTTAGACTGGTTCCAGGTAAACTCTACAGCTGCTCTCTGTACAGAGAAGACAAATGTAAAAGGTGAGTGACAATGGCCTTGTTATGAAGAGCTTTTTGACCCACTATTAACTCAGCCACGTCAAACATAAAAGGGTGTGGGTACACAGAGTCTTTCTCACACCCTCTTATTTTCTAGGGCAGATTTGTGAGAATCTCAGAACTGCTTTGAGAGAGACACAGCCTGGATCTTTCAGCTTCAATTATAGGCAACAAACTCTCCAACCAATGTTTATGTCTGAAAGATAAATGTAACTAAAACATATAAATATATAAAGCCTTGATATCATGCGTAGTTGCCATATATATGCGGAATAAGAATAAGCATTTTATACTGAAAAAAAGAATAAGAATCATGTAACCCAAGTCTCTTATACTTTATAAAGGTAAAAAGATTCCACTGAGTACCTAAGCATCTCTGTTGCAATGCCAAACCTAGAATCTCCATCCCACCTTCTCTCCTGTTTCTGCTTCTGGGATTGTGGGGTCCTAATTAGTTTTAGTAGCAGGAGGGTAACTCATCCAAGATGTAACATGTTCTGTCGTCCAGAACATTCTATCTCCGTTAACTGCCTTTAAAGTCTAGGGGAATTCTCTAGTAGCCTCAAGTCATTTGGAATCTTTCTTGCATATGACATTTCTTCAAATTTCATCTTACAGGTTTTGTAAAGCTCAGATGAAGTAATTGATAAAAATCTCTTCTCTACATATTGTGCATATATTTATTACACATAGATATCTATATTTAGGCAGTGTGTACAATGATTCTCCATGTTCATGACAGTGTAGACAATCATCTTTAATATATGTTTACATAATACCTACTCTCAGACTCTGCTGAGTATGGCACGAACAGTGAACAGGAAGGGCAACCAGAGCAAAGACCATCATTCAGGAAAGAACATGGCTGTTTTTACAATCAGAAAAAAAAAGCCAAAGTTATATTACTGAAATGGTCTGTCGGGAAAGGCTGTGAGAGTATGAGCATGTCATTGTGTGTAGGCGTGTGAAGGAAATTCCTGATGGCTTTGGAAATTTGTTTCAGTAAGTTTACTGGCCCAGCAGATCTGAGTTAACTCAGTGGAAGAACCAGCTGATTGCAGCTACTGGTCTATAGAAGCCCCTACATTCTAACAAGGTCATTTGTTCAACCAAGGAACTTCCATTGATCACAGTCAAATCAATGGTCCTTACTTTCTCTCCCTGTGAACATGTAGAGCAGAACTCAGCAAGCAATGGTTCATGTGTCAAAGTGGGCCTTCTGTCTGCTTTCACATTACCAGCAAGCTAAGAATGTCTTACATTTTTAAATGGTTGGAAAAATCAGTAAGACAGTAATATTTCATAAAATGTTTGACATTTGTGATGCTAATTATATGAAATTCAAATTTCAACAGGCATAAATAAAATTTTATTAGAATACAGCAATGTTCATTCATTTAGGTATTATGGATGGTTACTATTGCACTACAAAAGTGCAGGGACATTGTTATGACAGAACGTATATAGCCCAAAAGCTTAAACTATCTAAAAAATATTTGCCCACCCCTGGCATAGGACATTACAGGAATGGTGGAGTCCTCTACTGTAAAGCAGACTTTGATGAGTCCACACCAAATATGCTCACCTCTTAGTAGGATTGTGAAAGTTCAGGGGAAAATCAACCTGGGAGTTGATTACAGATCCAAGTAAAATGAAATCTTTTGCAATTTCAATATTTTCTCCACTTGTAATAGTATTGCTTACTATTGTGAGAATTTTTGTTTTCTTTATATTGAAGTATAATCCATACTGAAGGCTACAGCATTTGATCTTCATCTGAAAGTGTTTCACATCCTGTTCATTTTCAGCAATCAAGGTTGTCTTGTCTGCATATCTCTGATTGTTACTGAGCCTTCCTCTAATCTTGCTGCCATGTTCTTCATACAGTCTAGTTTCTCAAAGTATCCGCTAAGTATACACATTGAATAAGTATGGTAAAAAACATACAACCCTGAAGCACATCTTTCTTCATTGTAAACCACACAGTATCACCTTCTTCAACTGAAACAACTGCTCCTTGGTCTATGTGGAGGTTTTGCACGAGCACAATTAAGCATCCTGAATTCCCATTCTTTGCAATGTTGTACATAATTTACAGATGTTATGAAGACATTTATTGTTGAATTCTTGTGAAGATGTTTAGGGGAATCAAATCAAAGGCCACAGTTTAGAGATGTCATATATTCTAAGTTAATTGTAAAGCTAACTAAAGTATATGTACAAGAGAAAGGAATGATCTGATTTTCTTTCTATCAAGTCTCCCTGGCTGTGACATGGAGAGCAGCAGCCTGTAGTGGAGCAAGAATGGAAGCAGTAAGCCAGTCAAGACACCCTCATAGTGGCCTGTGCACAAAAACAGAGTGGAGGCAGTGAAGATGCGAAAAACTGAACCAAAGTCTTGTTAACAAAGATTTCATTTTGGATTGATCAGTGGGAACAAACAGATCATAAGTTCAAGTAAGTCTTTATGAGGTAAATATGTGAATTTGAAGGATCAGTGTCTGAACTTGTCATATATGCACAGGGAAGCATCCGTGAGTCCTAAGTGATGTGAAGAAGAATTGTTGTTTGCAGCAAGCCATTTTCCAGAGCAAAAAGGGCACAGAGATTTCTTTAACCATGACTGTTTCCCAGGATCATAGTTGATACAGACATTTATGTATTCTAAGTTTAAATACCTCCACAACACTGCGCTTCAAGAGCTTATCAGTCTGACCAAAAGTGTACTTAAGCCCATGATGAAAATGTGAATGAGAGTTTTAAAAAAATTATAAAAATAAAAAAGCCAGGACACTATTCAATATTTCATGATTAAGGAAAAAGAATAGGACTTGATACTTAAATTTCTACTTTCTGAAGTTGCTTCAGATATAAATCTGGGTCCACATCTGTCCTTACACTACTGCCCAGTATTTGTTGGTCTTTTACAGCTCATAGACTCATGAAAACCCCCAACAACTCCAACACTGTCACTGGCTTCATTCTCTTGGGCTTCCCTGGCCCCAGGGAGGGTCAAATCCTCCTGTTTATGCTTTTCTCCATTGTCTATCTCCTGACGCTCCTGGGGAACAGTTCCATCATCTGTGCCGTTCGCTGGGAACAGAGACTTCACACCCCCATGTACATTCTACTCGCCAACTTCTCTTTCCTAGAGATCTGCTATGTCACCTCCACCGTCCCCAATATGTTGGTCAACTTCCTCTCTGAGAGCAAAGTCATGTCTTTCTCTGGGTGCTTTCTACAATTCTACTTTTTCTTCTCCCTGGGTGCTACAGAATGCTTTTTCTTGGCAGTTATGGCATTTGATCGATACCTTGCAATCTGCCGGCCTCTGCGCTATCTGACCATTATGACTGGACGTCTCTGCACTAATCTTGTGGTCAGTTGCTGGATATTTGGTTTCCTCTGGTTCTTGATTCCTATCATCATCATTTCCCAGATGTCCTTCTGTGGATCCAGGATTATGGACCACTTCCTATGTGACCCAGGTCCTCTTCTAGCACTCACTTGCAAAAGAGCCCCAGTCATGGAGCTTGTCTTCTCCACCTTAAGTCCTGTGCCCGTCATTATTCTCTTTCTCTTCATCATGGGGTCCTACATGCTGCTACTAAGAGCTGTATTAAGAGTTCCTTCAGCAGCTGGACGAAGAAAAGCCTTTTCTACCTGTGGGTCTCATCTGGTTGTGGTTTCATTTTTCTACGGGTCAGTATTGGTCATGTATGGGAGTCTAGCATATGAGCACAAAGCTAGATTGCAGAAAATTGTGACCCTCTTTTATTCTGTTGTGACCCCACTCCTTAACCCTGTGATATACAGTCTAAGAAACAATGATATGAAAAGAGCCCTGCAGAAATTTCTGGGAATATGAAAAAGGGTGTTACTCAAAAAAGACCTTTAAGCCATCCAGAGTCATATTTAGTCTCTTTTTTTGATTAAAAAATAATAATAACAATGGTGTCATTCATACAATTGGTTATGCTAGTATTGATCCAAAACATTAATCATCTGTAAATCTGTTTCTATTGTCTACTTCTTCTCTCTTTTTTTTTTTGTTAAATTATTATGATTTAGTCCTCTTTCTTACCACGGCTTAATTTTTTTTTCAATGCAAGATATTGCATTTTAAAAATTCTGAAGATACTGAGAGTAACAGCACAAGCAAAACAAGGTTTGATTTTAGCAAGTAGATAAAGGCAGATAGTTTTAATCAACTGCATAACTTTATTTTTATGTATTTTAAAGATGGTCTACGTCAATTGCGATCTTACTCCTGGAATCTGACCCTCACTCAGGAACACGGCCTTCAGGAGATCTCAGCTAAAGCCTGGGCCATTTACCAGAGCCCCTCCTGCTTAATGTGGCCTGACTCTTATTCTTGTATACCTTGCACCCTTTGACTCCTAAAATCTCTGCTCATCTCTCCAGGCTCTCAATTTCTGTGTTATGCTAGGTTTCTTAAGGTGTCACTTTGCCTATGAACAGCTCAAGAAAATTTAAAAAATACCCAAACCCAAATCCACCAAGTGGATTCCAACTCATAGCAATCCCATAGGACAGAGTAAGACTGCCCCATAGGACTTCCAAGTAGCAGCTGGTGGATTCCAACTGCCAGCCTTTTTGTTAGTAACTAAACGCTTAACCACTAGGCTGCCAGAGCTCCATGAACAATAAAAAAATAAATAACTTGCTGCCACTGAGTCAACTCTGACTCACAGGGGCCCCACAAAAGACGAAAATGCCTCTAGGGAAGATTTTGTGAAATTTTGGCTGTCATTTTGCTGCGGCCCACCTCTCTCAAGATTTGTTCCTCAAATACCTGCTGCTTAGGCAGCTACAAACCCCAAATCTTCCATCTCCTTGGTTCAATCAAACCAAATAAGGTAATGACTTTATGCTTCCAATCTTCAATCCCTAGCCTCTTCCCCATTACTCTGCATCTTCTTATTTCCTCCACCTAGGGAGTCGTCAGATCCCCAGGGGCTCAGTTATTAAGAGTTCTGCTTGCTAACCGAAAGTTTGGCAGTTTCAATCCGCCTGCCGCTCCTTGGAAGTCTTATGGGGCACTTCTACTTTGTCCTACAGGGTTGCTGTGAGTCAGAATCCACTCCAGGGTAATGGTTTGGGTTGATATTTTTAGCAAATTGCCAAATACAGGGGTGGGAGGGGAGCAGTGAATGAGTGAGGAGTCCACTTCCTTGTTTTTGTCTTCTTCTTGGAATTGTCACCCCTAAAGTTTTACATATATAGCTTGTTCTGCAAGGCTTTTAAATTGTTCCTTATATTTTGCTCCAATTTTCTAATTATTTTTCTCAGAAATCTTAGTTGATAAGCCTGTTAAACCATGACCATAACAAAGAAAAATATCTTTCAAAAAAAGTCAAGATGCTATAGGTCAGAATAAAAGTGCCCCATAGAGTTTCCAAGGAGCATCTGGTGGATTTGAACTGCCGAGTTCTTGGTTAGCAGCCATAACATTTCACCACTGTGCCACCAGATAAACGGAAGGGATGAGAAAGAGAAATAAGAAAGAAAAATAAGGATAGGCAGAAGACTTATATTTCCAGACATCAAAACTTGTTACAAAGGTAAAGACATTGTGACATTGGGGCAAAGGTAAAAAAAACCACACATATAAAGTCACTTGGTTTACAACAAAGGTGATATTGAAGTGCAGTTACAAAGGCGTGGTCTTAAAGGAATGAACTCTAGAAAGGATAGGTATAAAAGAATTATAATAACTTACAGGATTTACAACATATGTAGAACGAAAAAGCATTATAAATGTGTTTTTAAGCCATTGTTACAATCTTAAATCGTTCAGGAAGTGGTTGCTGTTGTTGTTAGGTGCCATTGAGTCAGCTGTAACTCACAGCAACCCTATGTACAAGCTTGCCCAGTCCCACACCATCCTCACAATCATTGCTACTTTGAGCCCATTGTTGCCGCTCCTGTCTCAATCCATCTGATTGAGGGTCGTCTTTTCCACCAACCCTGTACTTTGCCAAGCATGATCTCCTTCTCCAGGGATTGATCCTTCTTGACAGCATAGCCTAATTATGTGAGAAGTAGTCTTACCATCCTTGTTTCTAAGGAGTATTCTGGCTATACTTCTTCCAAAACAGAGTTATTTGTTCTTTTGATAGTCCATGGTATAGTCAATATTTCTCTCCAACACCACAATTCTAAGCTGTGAATTCTTCTTTGGTCTTCTTTATTCATCATCCAACTTGCACATGCACAGGAAGTGCTTGAAAACACCGTATCTTCAGTTAGATGCACCCTAATCCTCAAGGTGAAACCTTTGCTTTCAGCACTTTACTGGATCCTTTTTGCAGCAGATTTGCCCAGTGTAATGTTTCTTTTGCTTTCTTGACTGCTGCCCCATGGGTGTTGATTGCAATCCATGTAGAATGGAATCTTTGACAACTTCAATCTTTTCCCCATTTATCATGGCATTACTTACTGGTCCAGTTGTGAGAATTTTTGTTTGTTTTATGTTGCGTTATAATCCATACTGAAGGCTGTGATCTTTGATCTTTGTCTGTGTTTCAAGTCTCTAATTTCAGTGAGCAAACCCAACTGCACTGCCATGGAGTCAGTTCTGACTCACAGTGATAATATAGCACAAAGTAGATCTGTCATAAACAGCTTCCAAGGAGCGCCTGGTGGATTCAAAATGCCAACCACTCAGTTAGCAGCCTTCGCACTTAACCACTACACCACCAACTTTTCCCATCTGCATAAAGCAGACTGTTATTGAATCTTTCTCCAATCCTGATGCTCAGTTCTCTTTTACATAGTCCATCTTCTCACATTATTTGTTTAGCATACAGACTAAATAGGTAAGGTAAAAAGATACAGCCTGGAATCACATCTTTCTTGAATTTAAACCTCACTGTATCCCCTTGTTCTGTTCAAACAATTGTCTCTTGATCTATGTACCATTTCTTCATGAGCACAATTAAGTGTTCCAGAATCCTCATTCTTCACAATGCTATCTATAATTTGTTACAATCCACACAGTCAAATGCCTTCGTGTAACCAACGAAACATAGATAAACATCTTTCTGGTATTCTCTGCTTTCAGCAGGATCCAACTGACATCAGCAATAATATCCCTTGACCAGTGCCCTCTTATGAATCCAGCTATAATTTTTGCCAGTTCCCTGTTGATATGTTGCTGCAGCCACTTTTAAATGACCTTAAACAAAATTTTACTTGTGTGTGATATTAATCATATTGTTTGATAACTTTTGCATATGGTAGGATCACCTTCCTTGTGAACAGGCATAAATATAGATCTCTTCCAGTAAATTGGCCTGGTAGCTGTCTTCCGGATTTCTTGGCATAGGCAAATGAATACTTCCAGTGCTATATCTGTTTGTTGAAACACCTCAGTTGGTATTCTGTCAATGACAGGGGCCTTGTTTTTCACCAATGCTTTCACCACAGCATGGACTTCTTTCAGACTTCTTTCAGTATCGTGAATTCCAGCTTACGTCGTGCCCAGTGAAATAGTCAAATGTTACCACTTCTTTTTGATATAGTGACTTGGTGTATTCTTTCCATCTTCTTTTGATGCTTCCTGAGTTGTGTAATATTTTCCCCCGTAGAATTCTTTGATACTGCAACTTGAATTTTTGCTTAGCTATTTCAGCTTGAGAAGCTCTGAGTGTGTTCCTTGCTTTTAGTTTTCCACATCCAGGTCTTTTATATCCAGGTCTTTTATAATAGTTTATTTTGTCTTCTTCAATTGCCTTTTGAAATTCTGCTCAACTCCTTTACTTTGTCATTTCTTCCTTTTGTTTTAGCAATCTAACATTCAAGAGCAAGTTTTAGAGACTTTTCTGACATCCATTTTGGTCTTTTCTCTCCTTCCCGCCTTTTAATGACCTCCTGCTTTCTTCATGTATGATGTCATTGATGTCATGACAACTCACTTAGTCTTCTGCCATTAGTGTTCAATGCATCCAATCTATTCTTGAGGTGGTCTGTAAATTCAGGTGGGAATTACACAAGGTCATACTTTGACTTTCGTTGACCTCACCAAACTCATCCAATCAGTTGCAACTCAGAGTGAACCTCTACGACAGAGCAAGACCTCATCATTATGTACTGCAAGGATCACCTGGTGCCTATTTTTTTGATTAGCAGCTTCAATGCTTAACCACTGCACCAGCTGGGCCCCAATGTAACGTATAGGCTGTTATAAATCAGGGACATTGCCTTAGTCAATCTAGTGCTGCTGTAACGGAAATAGCACAAATGAATGGCTTTAAGAAAGAGAAATTTATTCTTTCATAGAAATTAGGTTATGTGTCCAAGTTCTGGGTGTCAGCCCCAGAGAAAGGCTTTCTCTGTTGGCTTTGGAAAAATGTCCTTTTCACCAATCTTTCCACAAAGTTGGAGCTTCTCAGCTGCAGGGACCCCAAGTCGGAAGCACACTCTCTGTTCCTGGAGCTCATTTCCTGGTGGTATGCTGTCCCCAACTCTCTGACTGCTACACTGTGCATTATATCCCAAAAGACTCCTTCAAAGCAAATACAAGCTTATAGACCGAGTCCTGCTGCACCATCACACCTGCTGCCCATCCTCCGTTATTAACATCACAGGGGCGGGATTTACAACATGCAGGAAAAGCACACAACACCTGGAATCATGGCCCAGAGAAAAGGATGCATCCATTTCTGTGAGGACATAATTCAATCCACGACAGATGCATGTTGTAATCACTAGACTAATTATTCAAGCAGATATAACTAAAAAACAAATAGAGGAAAATGAAATAATAAAATTACTTGAACAATCCAAAACAAGAAGGAACCAAGAGCAAGTAGGACAAATAGAACCTATCAGTAATTAAAGCCTTGGAGCAAAAATTTAAACTCTTCAACTGTGTAAAGAAGTCACACCCTCAACAAATATAAACAATGCACAGTTTTAACATTCTCTAAAGTTCACAAAGGAAACCCTGGTGGTGTGGTACTTAACTGCTACAGCTGCCAACCGCAAGGTCTGCCATTCAAATCTCCCAGGCAATCTTTGGAAACTCTATGGGTCAGCTCTACTCTGTCTGAAGGGTTGCTATGAATTGGAACTGGCTCGATAGCAGTGTGTTTAGGTTTTGGAAACTTCACAGAGAAAAAGACTTCCTGAAAAAGAAAGAAGCTCTCTGTGAATCCATACAGACATCTCATCATTGCTTTTTAAGAAATTCTTTCTACCTTCACTGTGAGGGCCAATTTACCCTCAACTATTTGAAAACTAGGGAAACTCTGGTTGCATAATGGTTAAGTGCTGGGTCTGCTAACCAAAAGAACAGCAGTTCAAATCTGCCACACACTCCTCGAAAACTCTACAGGGCAGTTCCACTCTGACCTATGCCAAGCCAAGTGCCGTCGAGTCAGATCCGACTCTGACCTATAGGGTCATTATAAGTAGGAATCAACTCCATGGTGATGGATTTGTTCTTTTGAGGAGGAAGTATATGAAAATTGTAGTTGGAAGAAAGGATACTACACCAGACATTGAACACAAACCATTCCAAGGGGAGACTGGAGATTATGCAATAATGTCTAACACATTATTACACCCCTTGAAGAGTCTCAACAACACTCTCTTCCAACTTCCTTCATCTATACCCCTTTTTGAAATTGCCTCATGAGTTCATCCTCAATGTTTCCATCAACTCTGTAGCCAAAATAAGATATAATAATCATCTGATGGCCTTTGTCTGCTGGGCCAGACAGGAGAAAAGTCTGGGTGCCTGAAGTTGACTGAGGTCTTGATGAAAATACCAAACTGGCAGTTAAGGGCCATACCTCAAGGACTGAACATAAAGCTATGATTCTTTCCCTTGGTTATCATTATTGCCCAACAGAAGTACCTTGCTGCTGTAACATTCTCTTTGAATTTCTCAGAAAGGGAGGAAAGAGATATTCAGTCATTAGCCTTGTATTTCTGGGATCTGGGATTCTATCAGGTGTGCCCTACTGATCAGGAGACCTCTCAGTGCTCAGATCTTTGGGTTTTGACTCCATATAAGGGATTGAAAACCATGAATGAGGGTGTATTTGTTCACAGCTCTGTCTAGGCTTGGTCCTATTCATGAGAGATAGCTTTTTTCCCTGACTACACTTCACTGGATTTTTCCTAAGACATCCACAAATAGACACTAGCTTGAGTAAAGTGCCCTTTCACTATTAATGTAGTTTTGCAAACTTTCCTGGGTTTTATATTTCTGGACATGTGATTTATCCACAGTGAACCATATCTCTATTACTAGAATAGCCAATTATGTTCTAATGAGCTGGTGACTGAGGACTCAATCACTCAGATGTTCCTCAGCTTGAACTTTCTTGCCTATGATTCACAAGGGAATATCTCATTATTCACAAAATTGGTAAATTTCATAATTTCATATAAGAATGCTGCTCAGGGTGGTATATAACTCACCATTTATGATGTCCCCAGTTAAAGAATCTACCCCTGTTTACACTTAAGCACATCCTAGCTAATGTAATGTACTTTCCTTAATCATTTATTTTCTGCATGTTGAATTATGAACACTAGTGTATTTTCATATCCTCTTCCTTATTTCATATCAAGCTGTATGTTTCTGAGTGCCAAAATATACAAAACAATGAGTAAAATACGTCTGAGCAGCCTATTAAGTGTCTGTAGCTTATTAAGTGATACACGGGAGCAGGGTAGCTTCTTAATCCAGCCTGTTAAATTCACTTAAATTTATTGGCTGTCATTTGGATTTTTAAGTGATGTTTATACTAACTAATTATGCTAAATATTTTATCCCGGTTACTTTTAATCCTTTTTGTTAGTAATAAAAAAAAAAGAAGAAGAAGAAGAATTTCTGTCAGATTGATTCTGATTCATAGGAATGCTATAGGAAAAAGTAGAAGAACCCTGTAACAGTTCCAAGGAGTGGCTGGTGGCTTCTAACTATCAGCTTTTTGGTTAGCAACCATAACTCTTAACTACTGTACCACCACAGCTCCTGTTGGTAGTAACAGTATTAACAATAACAGCTACATTTTTTTAAGGTCCTCATATATTCCAAGCACTGTGCTAGGCATGTATTTAATGATATTTTCACAAGAATTCTTCTTCTTCAAGATAGGTGTTAACTTGCCCAAGCTCACATAATAGGTCATACAAGTACTTGAAGCCAAATCAATTTGATTTTATCATTCATTTTCGTTTAAGCACATGACATAACAGGACTGCTGAGTTAAGTATTACTGGATCAAGTCATGCACTTGTTAACTTGTCTCTGCTGTGGTATACCACCCTATAGATTGCCAGAGGGGATTTTCTTTCTTTTTCACCAAACTGTGTGCTTCTGCTTAAAACAGTACTCTTCATCCTTCCCAAAAAGCAGCCTATTTTTCTCTCTAGGTTACATATGTTGCTGCTGCTTTGCGCTACTGAACCTTCCAAACAAGAAGAGCATCTGAACATTGATCTCCTATGTGTTCAAGACAGATTTGAGAAGCATTTGGGAGGGAATATCAACAGGATTGGGTAATTAGTTGTATGTGGGAAGCAACAGAATTAGAAGGTGCCTTGAATGACTGTCAAGTTTCCAGCTTTAGTAAATGCTAGACGGATCAATGAATGGACAGAAGAGCCAATCACAAGAAGCAAGTACAAAGAGGAAGCAGTGGGAGGAAAATGATGGAATAAAAAGAAGTACTCAGCAGTGTCAGTTACAGGGCTGGGAAACAGAAAACAGGACTGGAGAGGCTTATATTTGAAGTGGACCCTCAAGGATGACAGAGATGACCCTAAAGAAAGATAAGATGGGATTAGTGGGTCACAGGGTCTAAATGTGGCCCTGATAAAAAGCTTAGTGACAGTCACCCAAGATTGTGCCCCATGATGTTCAGATGGAAACTCAGTAATGACGTTTAGAAATGCAGCTTAGCCTTTTGATGACAGAATGGTGAACTGAAATGCATTTATTCATTAGTTCACTCAACAAATGCCTATCATGCTCCAGAAACTGGGTCAACTGAGAATTCAAGGGTGAATTTAACATCACCTGTAAATTATGGTAGCCTTTGATCACAACCAGAAACATAAACATATATGGAAATATACAGGGAATTCATCTTACGTGTAATTCATTTTTGTCTGACTTGCTTCATTGCATGATAGGTAACAAAATTATATCAAACACATTCAGGATAAAAAACTAGAGTTCTCTACATTTACCAATCCAATCATTAAATATTCTCATCATCTGAAATTCATTTTATAGATCAAGCATCAATCTATCACTAGCCAAGGCCAAGCCAAGTGCCGTCGAGTCAGATCCGACTCACTAGGGGTTGATTAAATTTATAGACCAGAAGAGAATGCTGTGATTGAATTAATGATGTAGAGCCATATGTTTTTACATGGAAAGACTAAAATGTATTGTTTTTTAAAAGTTATAAAACAAGTATTCTGAAAATCTCATTTTAGTTTTTTTAAAGAAGGTATAAACAATATTCCAAAGAATTAAAATTGGTTTCTCCAAGAAATGAGATGATTTCTCATTTTTCTTAGACTGTTGCCATAGTTTTCATGTTCTTAATTATTAAAAAGAGGGGTTTCCATTTTACAAAACTAAATGTAAAATAATGTGGTGCTGCTAAACTAACATGACATTAGTACTTCAGAGTATTTTAAATTTTGTACCAAATAACATTAATAAACATCCTTGCATTTGGATAAAGCTTGTTGAATAATCTTTACATATATGTTTTGTATATCACCAAACTGTGAGAATATACTTGTGCTCAGCAAGAAGAAATAATCTATACCAACATTAGAGATATGTTGCCAGCTTGAACTTTGATAAATGATCTGAGTTTATTGAGATTCTAAGTTTCCTGTAGGTGGAATTACAGTCAGAAATGTGGAGACCTATCTTGTGGGATATCTGAATAGCATAATAATGATTACTTGTAAGTATCTAAACCACATAGTTTGGAGAAAATTATTTATTTTTAATGAGATTTGTGGTAAAATTATTTAAAGCGCTATGTTCAGCGTAGCAGAGATTCAGCTGATAAATTAGACATGTTTACAATGAAGTTTGAGGTAGACTCAAGGAATGTTCTAAGGTAACTATTAGCTCTCTACTCTCCAAACAAATATTACTATGACCTTTTCCTTTTAGCTTCTTTGTTAAGATCTAAAATTCACTAATATATTACAAGACAAAATTATTCTGATGTGAACAACACAAAGTAGCAAGTATATAATGGACATTTGTAATTCCTGGTTATCTGAGAAATCCACCAAGCACTTTCCACTAGATGATAGATATCGGAAAAAAAGTAGTCATTCTACTCCTAATAAAAAGTAACCTAGACTAATAGTGGTTGTATCGAAATAAGTAACTATGAGTACAAAAAAGAAACACAAATTGATATCCATTTTTCTTCTTTTCATAGGGGTGAGAGAGGGTGATGTTGCTGAGTTCTCACATTTTCAAAGGAGAGAGAGAACTAGTTTACTCTAACTCACTGATAAAAATTCATAAAACATAAAGCTTATATTGCTATGAACCCAATTTTACTGAAATTTAGAATCACTAGCTCATTGACTGGTAGCTTTTAAGAAGAGTTTCAAGTCGTTGGATGGATTATTCCAAACTAATTGTCAAATGCCCAACATATATGCCATGTATAGGTTTCCTACAGGTCTCTCAGGAAGAAAAACAACTTGTGTAATGGTGTTCTCTGTCTTCTCTGCAGCCCTGGGATTTGTGAACAATTCATTGACTAGCTCTGTGACTGAGTTTATCCTCTTAGGCTTCCCTGGTGGTCAGGACATGCAAATTTTCTTCTTCTCACTGTTCTTTGGGATCTATATATCTACCATGATGGGAAATGCCTCCATTGTCTATGCTGTGAGGTGGAACCGAAGACTCCACACCCCCATGTATGTTCTCCTGGCAAATTTTGCTCTCCTTGAAATCTGGTACATTACCTCCACTGTGCCCAGCATGCTGGCCAATTTCCTCTCCGAGACAAAAACCATTTCATTTTCCAGCCGTTTCCTCCAGTTCTACTTTTTTACTTCCCTTGGTACAACTGAAACATACTTCCTCTGCATCATGGCATATGACAGATACCTTGCCATCTGCCGCCCACTGCACTACCCAAACATCATGACCCTACAGCTCTGCTGTATCTTGGTGCTTCTTTGCTGGGTATTTGGGTTCCTTAGTTACGCAGTCTCCACAGTGCAGCTCTCCCAATTGTCTTTCTGTGGGCCCAATGTTATTGATCACTTTTTATGTGATGTAGACCCACCGATATCTCTGTCTTGTGCTCCAGATTCTATCACTGAGATTGTCTTTTGTATCCTAAACTCCTTCATTATCATCCTCTCTCTTCTCTACATCCTTGGGTCTTATACTCTTTTACTGATAACTGTATTAAAAGTACCTTCGGCAACTGGCCGACAAAAGGCCTTTTCCACCTGTGGATCACATCTGACAGTGGTATGTTTATTCTTTGGGGCCCTCTTGGCAATGTATTTGAGCCCCACATCTGATAATCCAGCTGAACTTCAGAAAATTATTACTTTGTTCTATTCTGTGGTCACTCCCTTCTTAAATCCTCTGATTTACAGCTTACGAAACAAGGAGATGAAGGCTGCTTTGAAGAAAGTTTTGAGGATACAATGAGCATAAAGTAATCTTCTTGAGACAAAGCAAACCACTGTCCATACATAGTGGATCACTTAAGAAAGACCTGACTTTCAGCTGTCAATACACACTTTAAAGAAGATGTCATCTCAGTGGGGATCCTCCATTGATTTACTCAGCCACTAAACAGGAAGAGCTATATTAAAATTGACTCAAAAATAACAACTTGATTTTCAACATAGGTGATCCTAGTAGATATAAAGACATTCTATATGTGGTATTTCTCAATGTTTTAGCTTTGAATTTTGGAGGGATAAGTACAGAAGACAGAAGAGCAGCTAGCTCAAGTGGGTCATCACTGGTGTGCTCAAGGCATTTCTTAACGCAGTTTAATATTTTAAAAAGTAAGTAACAATCAATTTCTAATGCTTAACAACTACAGATCTAAAGGATTTAGTAACAGAGCAACTTTCTAATTCCCTTGGGTCCTGATAGTTGAGAGTTTTCCAGACTAGGGACAAATGGAAACTTTCATGCTTACTTAAGCAATAAATGTTTTAACATTGGATAAAGTAGTAATCATTACTCCATTGGACAAATACTATTGAGCAGCTACCACGTTCCAAGCTCTCTTCTAGGCATTAGAGAGATGCTTTAACCAGAATGGTCAAAAACCACAACCCACATGGAGTTCACAATCTAGTTCGTGAGGGAGAAACAATAAATAAGTAAAATGCATAGGTAAATGCTATAGAGGAAGGGAAAAGGGGGCAGGAAACGTAAGACAGAAACCTGAAATTTTAAATGGGGTGGTTAGGAAAGGACACTCTGAGATGGAAAATAATAAGCAAAAACTTGAATGATGTGAGGGAATAAAACAAGGAACCAGCTGAAAGAAAAGTATTCCATGCAGAAGTAAGCTCTCTACCAAATCTTGGTGCAGGTTCAAGTAACACCAAAGAAGTTGGTTTCCAAATAGACAGAATAAGGGAAGAATGTTGAAGACAAAGTCAGAGAGTGAAAAGGGAGGCATACTGTCCAGGACCTTATAGAAAATTTTGTTGCTGCTGGCGGTGGCAGTGCTGATGCTGCTGGTGCTGCTGGTGCTGCTGGTGTTAGGTGCCATCAAGTGGGTTGTAACTGATACTAACCCTATATACAACAAAATAAAACTCTGTCTGTGCCATGCCCACAATCTCTGCTATGCTAGAGCCCATTGTTACAGCCACTGTGTCAATCCATCCAGTTGAGGATCTTCCTCTTTTTCACTGACGCTCTGTTCTACCAAGTGGATGTCCTCCTCCAAACACTGATCCCTCCTGACAACATGTCCAAAGTATGCAAGACATAGTCCCATCATCCTTGCTTCTAAAAAACATTCTGGTTGTAGTTCATCCAGGACAGATCTCTTTGTTCTTTTGGCAGCCCATGGCATATGTGATATTCATCTCCAACACTACAATTCAAAGTCTTCTTCTGTCTTCCTTATTCATTGTCCAGCTTTCGCAAGCGTATGATGCAAATGAAAACACCATGGCTTGGGTCAGCCACCTCCTAGTCTTCAAGGTGACATCTTTGCTTTTTAACAATTTAATGAGATCTTTTGCAACAGGTTTGCCCAATGCAATGTGCATTTTGATTTCTTAACTGCTGCTTCCATGAGTGTTGATTGTGGATCTAAGTAAAATGAAATCCTTCACAACCTCAGTCTTTCCTCCATTTACCATAATGTTGCTTATTGGTCCACTTGTGAAGATTTTTGTTCTCTTGATGTGGAAATGTAGTTCATACTGAAGACTGTAGTCTGCTATTCATCAATAAGCTCTTCAAGTCTCTTCACTTTCAGCAAGCCAGGGTGTGTTTTCTGAGTAATCCAGGTTGTTAGTGAGTCTTCCTCTAATCCTGATGCCCCCTTCTTCTTCATACAGTCCAGCTTCTCAGATTATTTATGCAACATACAAGTTGAATAGGTATGGTGAAAGGATATAACCTTGACACACACCTCTCCTGGCTTTAAACCATGCAGTATCCCCTTGTTCTCCTCAAATGACTACATCTGGATCCATGTAAAGATCCCTCATGAGCACAGTTAAGCAGTCTGGAATTCCCCTTTTTCAAAATTTTATGCATAATTTGCTATGATCTACACAGTCAAATGCCCTTGCATAGTCCATAAAACAAAGGAAAACATCTTTCTAATATTCTCTGCTTTCAGCCAAGATTTTTCTGACATCAGCAATGATATCCCTGGTGCCACATCTTTGGCGCCATGTCCTGTTGTGAATCTGGCCTAAATTTCTGGAAACTTCCTGTCACTATTCTGCTGCAGCCATTTTTGAATAACCTTTGGGAAAATTTTACTTGTGTGTGATATTAATGGTATTGTTTGATAATGGCAGCATTAGGATACATCATTGTTCTTGGGAACAGGCATGACTGTGGATCTCTTCCAAGCTTTTGGCCAAGTAGCTGTCCTCCAAATTTCTTGGCATAAACAAGTAAGTGCTTCCAGTGCTTAAAATAGATCATTTTAAGAGTTCTAACGTCTGGAAAGTTTTGAACAAGGAATAACATGATCATATTTATATTACAAATAATCAACTTCTCAGCTGGTTTGTTGGTAATAGTCTGTGGGAAGGAGGTTACTGTAAGACTGAACCTGAGGTAAACCCACAAAGAGTCTTAAGTACATCATTTTGCTATTATTTCTACTGTTTAAAAAAGAGTAACTTTCATGGAATACTGACATAATGTAATAATTTTACAATTAAAATCTATTCTAGTTTGAGTTCACTAAAATTTCCTCATAAAAATGATGCTATTATGAAGGATTATGAAGGAAAAATTGGTATTAACAAAGCTTTCATGTATATAATGCTCATATTCTACCCCTTCATACTAAGCAGTAGATAGGATTATTTGTATTACACTGTGTGCCCCATATTCCATGGTATTGAAACATCCTGGGTGACTCTAACCCATAACTCTTTGCTGTTGAGTCAGTCCAACTAATGGCACCCTCAGGTGTTACATAGTAGAAATACTCTGTAGGGTTTTCTTGGTTATAATCCATAGATAACCAGAATGCCAGACCTTTCATTCATGGTGCTGTTGGGTGAGTCTGAACCATCAACCTTTAGCTTAGTAGCCAATCACAAACAGCTAATATCACCCAGGGATCCAGGACTCTGACCCAGACATTAGATAATTCTTCCTAAATGCTATGCCTACTGTTCAAGAAACTGCCATCTAATGGAGTGTGAATTCAGGCAGAGAACTTAGGCTAAATCATTGCCCCAAACATAAAAGTGAGCTATAAATTTATAATACAGTTGATTTTGCTTTTATCTAGAAAAATAAATAAACTTCCTATCAGTAGTTTGAATAACATTTAAACAGCATAGCAGTATGTGAAGAAGTTCTACCCTTTGGTGGTACATATCCTGCATCGATAATGACAAAAGAGGGAAAAGAGCAGATTCTGCAAAATTGTGGTGCTTTGGAAAAGTTTCTTTTAGTATATCCAGCATCTCCACCGCATTGTATTCTCTCTCTCTTTTTTAATACTTTATTATAGTAAATAAGTGGAAAATACAGAATACTTTATTCTAAGTCACTTTGATTCCTCCCCTACCCTCACTGTACCATATAAGTAGTCCTGTGGTTGCACAAATGGTTAACATACTTGTTTGCTAACCAAGAAGTTGAAGGACAACCACTGTGGAAGAAGACATGGCACTTCCTAAAAAGGCTAGAAAAACAAATACTGTACTATTCAATTATCCCACTTTCAGGAATATATCCAAGAGAAATGAAATCTATCACATAAACAGATGCACACTTATGTTCACTGCCACACTAGTGACAACAGAAAAGAGATGGAAGTAACTTAAGCACCTATCAACAAACAAATGGATAAATAAATTGCAATACTAACACACAATGAAATACAACACAACAGTAAAGAACAATTATGAACCCTAGAAATACGTCACAACATAGATGGATATGAAGGGCAGAACAAGGGAAGGAATAGTTGTGAAGGGAAAGTACTAACTAGGTAGTAGACAAAGTGTTAACTTTGATGAAAAGAAAGACAGTAAACAATATAGGAGAAGTCAACACAACCCAACAAAGGTAAAGTCACAGAAACTTCCTGACATATCCAAATGGAGTTAAGGGTTGGGGACCAGGGATGCCAGGGACATCTAGGTCAATTAGTATAACATAGTCCATAAAGCACATGTTCTACATTCAACTTTGGTGAATAGCACGAAGGTCTTAAAATCTTGCGAGGTAAATAAATGTACATATACCCATGCAAAAAGATGGAAACAACCTAGGTTCCCATCAATGGATAAATGGATAAACAATTATGCTATACTCACACAATGCAAGACTGCACAACAGCAATGAACCTGTGAAGCATCTCATAACATGGAAGTGACTATGTCAGTGAACTTAGTCAACTGCACAAGGACAAATATTGTATCAGACCCCTATTATAAGAACTGAAGAAAGGGTTGAAACACAGAGTTAGTTTCTGTGCCTTGTCCTTTTCTTGTTTTCTTACCTTACTCTCCAGCTTCTGTGTCTCTGAATCCCTCACTAATACTGAATTTTCAGGAGGAAATTTCTGTCATCATTTATAAGTTTTCCTAGAAGTCTTTCATGCCATTGTCTCAGCTCCTCAGTCACCAAGATAAGCATACAGGTGATGCTGGAAGGCAGCATCATGGAGCTTGCAGCAGTAGAGAGAGCACCCAGAAACCAGTAATACATGATTTACCATTCTCTACTCTGATTTCCACTGGTATCTGGCAGGCCATGATCACTTGGCCGGAAAGGTGCTGGCCCACTGGACAGGTGGTGAGAAGTATCATGACCACAGATGAGCAAAAGCAAAGAACACCAAGCCCGCCTTCTCAGACATAATCAAACAACAACACAAAAAGCAGGATGAAAGAAACATACACTAAATAAATGAAGAAAATAACTACTGAATGTCACAAATACAGTAGTCAATACCAAAATGTATTTTAAAAAACAAACAAAAAAAGTACAGGATGGTTCCCATGCCAAGCCAGCCAAGTGCCGTCATAGGCATCCAAAATGAAACACCAGATAACCTTCCAGCAGAAGAAAAGACAATGGAACTCCCTGATAGCCAATTCTGATCTCTAATATTCAGAGCTGTCTAAGAGTCAAAGAAAAAAACAGGCAAAAATGAGGAAAAAAATAGATAAAATCACGGCAAAAGCGAACAAGGTCATGAAAAAAACAGACAAAATAATGGAAGAATTCAGGAAACTGTTACGGGAACAAAATGTCAAAATAAATTCACAACTAGAAATCACACAAAAATAGAGAGTAGAAATTCAAAAAAGTTAAACAACAGGGAGCGGGTTTGAAACAAGGCACGACAAGGAAAATTAAAGACAAGTACTTGAATACCACTTTGAGGAAAAATATGACAAAAAAGTGAAAAAAATTGAAGAAACCCTGAGAATGAAGTTAGAGATGATCAAAAGCAAAAATTTATGAGCAATTGCAGTTCCAGAACAGCAGGAGAAACTGGGAAACACAGAGAGGATCAGTAAGAAATTGCTGGGAGAGGATTTTCCTAATATCATGAAAGGTGTAAACTTGACCATCCAAAAAGCTCAATAAACCCCATATAGGATAGACCCAAAAAGGAAATTACTGAAGCATAATATAATCACATTCGTTAAAACCAAAGACAACAAAAGAGTCTCGAGAGCAGCTCAATAAAAACATTTCATATACAGAGTGGAAGCAATAAGACAAAGTTCTGATCGCTGAGCAGAAATCATACAGGCAAGAAAGCAACTGCATGACACACATAAAACCTTCAAAGAAAAAAATTGCCAACCAAGAATAACACATCCTGCAAAACTCTCGCTCAAACATGGTGGTGAAATTAGGGCATTTCTAGATAAGCAGAAACTAAGGGAATAGATAAAAACCAAACCAAACTTACAAGGATTATTAAAGAGAGTCTTCAGTTTGAGAACTAACAACATCAGATGAATCTAGAACTCAAGGTCACATCAGCCAGATAGAAACCAAAGTAATGAACTCTAAAGGATTAATCAAAACTAAAAGATTTACAGTGGGGAATAAGAGAGGTTAATATGTAAATGACAGTGAAGTCAGAACTATAAAAGAGAGAATAAACGATGTAGGTATCAGATTTTCAAATGTAGAGGAAGGCAAGGTAATACTAGTAACAAAACTAGTTTAGACTTACAAAGATAAAGATAGATCTCAAGGTAACCAAAAAAAAAGTTAACAAGACTACTTAACAAAATAAAGAAGTAAAACCCCAAGAGTATCGTCCCCAGACACCCTTGTTATAGCTCAATACTGAAGTTACTCCTGAGGTTCACCTGGAGCCAAATATTAGAAAGACCCATAAAACAAAACAAGACTAAAGGGGCACACCAGCCCAGGAGCAAGGACTAGAAGGCAAGAGGAGACAGGAAAGCTGGTAATAAGTTACCCATGGTAGAGAAGGGAAAGTGTAGACATGTTGTGGTGTTATTAACCAACGTCATAAAATATTATGTGCACTAGCTGTTTAATGAGAAACAACATGTTCTGAAAACCTTCATCTAAAGTACAGCATAAATAAAGCCTGTTATTACTGAGTTGATTCTGACTCATGGCAACTCTATAGGACAGAGTAGAACTGCCCCAGTAGAGTTTCCAAGAAGCACCTGGTAGACTTGAACTGCTGGCTTATTTGTTAGCATCTGTAGCACTTAACCACTACATTGCCAGGGTTTCCAAATAAATAAGATCCAGAGTAACAATATTAATCTCAGATAAAGTAGACTTTAAAACAAAATCTGCCATAGAAGACAAAGAAGGGCATTATACAATGATTAAAGGGACAATCCATCACAAAGATATAACCATAATATCTGTGCATACAGGGTCCAATGCATAAATTCAGACACCAATGAAAAGAAAAATGGACAGTGCCACAATAATAGCAGGAAACTTCAATACACCATTCTAGAAAGAAACTCAACAAAGATATGGAAGATCTGAAATCCACAATTAGCCAGCTTAACCTCATAGACACATAGGGAAAATTCCATCCAACAGCTGAAAACTACACATTCTTTTCCAAAGCACATAGATTGTTCTCCAGCATAGACCACGTCTTAGGCTACAAAGGTTTGGCTTGGCTAGGCTACAAGGTAACCCTCAATGAAATCCAAAACATTAAGATAATACAAATATCTTCTCTGATCACAATGCTATCAAAGAAGAAATTGACAACAGGAAGAACAAGGGGGAAAAAAACCACATACTTGGAAACTAAATAACACCCTGCTTAAAAACAACTGGGTAATATAAGAAATTAAAGACAGAATTTTAAAATTCCTTGAATCAAATGAGAATGAAAACGCATCACACCAAAACTTTAAGCACTCTATAAAGATAGTGCTCAGAGGTCAATTTATGGCAGTAGATACACACATCAAAATAGAAGAAAGGGACAAAATCAAAACATTACCTACAAGACTCAGATAAATAGAAAGAGAACAGCAAAAGAAGCCCACGCTCCTGACAAAAGGAAATAACAAATATTCTAGCAGAAATAAATAAAATAGAGAATAAAAAAACAATAGAAAGAAACAAAAAAAACAGAAGTTATTTCTTTGAAAGGATCAACAAAACTGACAAACCACAGACCAAACTGACAGAATAAAAACAAAAGAGGATACAAACAATCCAAATAAAAAATAAGATGGGGGACATTACAACAGGCCCAACTGAAATAAAAAGGATCATAACAGAGTACTATGAAAAACTATGCTCCAATAAATATGAAAAACTAGAGGAAATGGACAAATTTCTAGAAACACACTACCTATTCAAACTAACAAAAATGATGCTGAAAATATGAACATACCCTTAACAAAAGAAGAGACTAGAGAGGTAGTTTAAAAACCCTAACCAAAAAATCCCTGGCCCAGATAGCTTCACTGGAGAATTATACTCAACATTCAGAAAAGAACTTAACACCAGTACTACTCAAACTATTTCAGAACAGAAAAAAGGAAGGGAGACTTCCAAAATCATGTTATGAAGCCAGCATAATCCTGATAGCAAAACCAAAGGTACCACAAAGAAAGAAAACTATAAGCCATTATCTTTCATGAAAATAAATGCAAAAATTCTCAACAGAACTCTAGCCAATAGAATTCAGCATCATATCAAAAAAAAAATACAGTGTACTATGACCAAGTAGAATTCACACCAGGAATGCAAGGATGTTTCAACATTAGAAAATCAATCAGTGTAATCTACCACATAAACAGAAGATGCTCATTGATCACCTCGGCTGACAGAGAAAAGGCATTTGACAATGCCCAAATTCCTCAAAAAAAAAAAAAAGGACATCTATATAAAACCAGTTGTCAACATTATTCTTAATGGAGAGAGGCTGAAAACATTGCTCTTGAGAACTGGAACAGCACAAGAATGCCCTTTTTATCACCACTCCTATTTAACATTGTGCAGGAAGTCTTACCTAGAGCAATAAACCCAAAACAGGAAAGAATAAACAGCATCCAAATTAGTACTAAAGAAGTAAAACTGTCCCTATTTGTGTACGATATAATAGTATAAGTAGAAAACCCAAAAGACTCCTCGAAAAAACTACTAGAACTAATAGAAAGATTCATCATAGCAGCAACACACAAAAATTCATTGGATTCCTATACACCAATACAGAGAATGATAAAAGGGAAATCAGAAATATAATACCATTTATAGTAGCCCTTAAAAAAATAAATACTTAGGAATAAGTCTAACCAGGGTATAAAAGACCTATACAAAGAAAACTGTAAAACATTGCTTCAGGAAATCAAAAGAGATCTACGTAAATGGAAAAACATACCATGCTCAGGGATTGGTAGACTCAACATTGTGACAATGACGATTCTACCAGAATCAATCTATAATACAATACATACAATGCAATCCAAATGTGAATACAAATAGCATTCTTTAAAGAGGTGGAAAAAATAATCATTCAGAATAAAGCGGTTCAAGTTCAATTCACTGAAGATATATTCAATAAAGCATTTTAAATATGCATAACTCACTGAGCAATTACATGGGCTTGTTATACATAACTTCAAGAAATAAATATTCTTAGAGAAAGTAGGTGAAGAAGCCTTAGGAAAGACGCTAGTGATGGACATCTGTCTTAATCCTCCAGTGATGCATTAACAGAAATACCACAAGTGGATAGCTTTAAAAAGAGAAATTTTATTCTATCAGAGTCCAGGAGGCTGAAAGTAAAAATTCAGGGCACTAGCTCCAGGGGATGCCTTTTCGTGTTGGCTCTGGAGGAAGGTTCTAGTAGTCCAATCTTCCCCTAGACTGCAAACCTGGGTCCTTTCCAAAGGAGGCACTCTGCTCCCAGCATTGCTTCTTTGGTGGTATAAAGTTTCCAACTCTGCTAACCTCTTTCCTTTATATCTCAAGAGATTGCCTCAATGCTGAGTACAATTTTACACACTGAGTCCTGCCCCACCAACACAACTGCCACCTAGCCTTCCTCATTAACATCATAGAGGAAGGACTTACAACATAGAGGAAGTTTACACAATACCAGAAATCACAGTATAGCCAAACTACTATACACATTGCTACACAAATTTGGGGGACAACACAATTCAATCCGTGACAACATCTTTCATCATCTGAGGTTATCTTTCATTGTTTGAGGTTACCTTTCACACTAAAACCAAATTATGCTTCTCATCTCCATAAATTACAAATGAGGTACAAACTCTTAATTTGCTATTCAAAGTCTGTTCAATAGACTGCTGCTAGATAAAGTCTTTTTGTCTTGCCAATCCACTGTACAACGCTGCATTTCAGGATGATCAGCCCCCTTGCTTCTCTTAAACACATTTATTCCCATATGAGCTCTAGTGGCATACTGGTTAAGAGCTTGGCTGCTAACTAAAACGTCAGCAGTCCTTGGAAATTTTGTCCTACATGGTTGCTATGCATCAGGATTGCTCAACAACATCTTCGGTTTGGGGTTTAGTTTGGAGTTTAGGCATTTTAACCATTTTAAGTACTGTTTATGAGTACTTGCCCCTGCCTATCTAATTAAGCAAATCTTAGTCAGTCTTTTCTCTTCTATGAGATGTTATCTGACATTTCCTTGAAACTTCCTTTCCCTGAAACTTACCTTTATCTGCAACTTGGCCATTTAATTGCATACTATTTCACAGGGATGCTTAGCTGTTCTTTCATAAGCAAGATTAAGCCTTAAATATCTTTTGCACCCCCTTCAGTGCCCGAGTCAGGGCCACGTACCTGAAGTTTTTCATGTAGAATCCTGAAGTTTTTCATGTAGAATACAGTCATATAAATAAATATTAATTTATTCTCCACATATACTTAATTGGAAACCCTGATGGCGTAGTGGTTAAGTGCTATGACTGCTAACTAAAAGGTTGGCACTTCAAATCCACAAGGTGCTCCTTGGAAATTCTATGGGGCAGTTCTACTCTGTCACATACGGTCACATGAGTCGGTGACTCCACAGCAGAGAGTTTTTGGGGGGGACAGTGGTTTGTTTATATAGTTAATTCGGTCATAACTATATTGGAATCTTTTTACATGGTCTTATATCACCTCCAGGAGAAAACTTGATAAGTCACACTAGAATGTGTCTAGGAAAGGAAACTCTAAAGCGGTTTTCAGGGCAGACTGTTCAGCACTAGAGAGAATACCACAAAATCTAGCACTCACTTAGACTAGACTCAATCTTACATTGCTTCCTGTTTTATGTAAATACACCTTGGATTATGAACTGTGCAAAGAGTATTATTCATGTCTTCTATCTCTATAATAGTCTCCTAATTGCTTGGCTCATACTAGTTCTTCAAAAGGAGCTTAATTACTAACATGATATGTGTAGCAAAATTCCACTGGACTGTTGGATTAACAATGACATTGCAGCAATCACTTTGACATTCCTTTGATAATAACCTGTGATATTAATTTTGTCAATCCACTCCATATGGACTGAAGGTAATTATAAATTGTAGACAAATACGAGGATCTATTTGGCGTATACCAGCTCAAACTAAGTTCTATATACCATGTATCTTGGAGATTAGAACAATATTTTATAATTACTATAATAGCATAAAATATTCATCAGCTTTCCAAATTTCCAAGCCCTGCCTATTCTAATTCTTGCAAGTTGTTGCTAACTAAATGCTGCAAATAAACTAAGATTGCCCCTATTTTCTCAGATACGTGCCAACCATTTTCTACCTGTTTGATGATATTCCACATTCGCATCAGGGAAACAGATGGTAAACTAAATTTGGTAGCAGGAGTTTTAAAGTGTGGCTGATGATGCGAACCTGCCGAAACTAGAAGCAAATCCTCAGACCACAATTACAGATGATAGGTGGCCACCCAGCAGACTCACAGTCCTCTTATGCAGATGGTTCTCCCCTAAATGTGCCAGGAAGTATGTAGAACTCATCCTTTCCCAAATCCACTATGGCAACTCTACTATCACTTCGAATATATACAGAAGACAACAATAACCTGAGTGTATTTCATTTATATGCAGCAGCTTACATGTCAACCACTGAGCAACGCATGCCTCTCAGAGGCCTACAGGGCAGTCTTAGACGAAAAAAAAGTGGGGGCACAGAAAAAACCAATGCCAAGAAATGTCATGTCTGTCACTAAACCCCATACTAAAGTAGGAAGACCATCTGCTGAGAGGCCAACCTACTTAAAACCGCCAGCATTTTGGTTATGGCCATCCTATTTCTTGTTACCATTGAGTTGATTCTGACTCATAGTGACCTTTGGTCATACAGGCGCTAAAAAGAGGTGTGTGAGGAGGATGGACCTTCTGGGCTCCAAACGAAGAATGCTCCAGCAAGGCGCGTCTCAACTTTCCGCCTAAGCAGGCGTGGCAGCAGCGGTCAAAGAACATAGGACGTGTGGGAACAGTAATCCTCCCAAAGTTTTATCTTAAAGATCACTACAAATTATACTTCCCAGGTGCTGTGGTTATATACTTGGTTGCTGATCAAAACGTCAGTGATTTGAATCTACCGGCCACTATAGGTAAGAAAGCTATGACAGCCTTCTTCCATAAAGATTACAGCCCGGGAAACATGGGCAGTTCTACTCTGTCCTGTAGAGTTGCTATGAGTCAGAATTAACTGCAAGGCAATGGGTGGGGGCTATTCCATAGTATAAAGACCTCTAGTGGTGCAGTGTTAAAAGTACTCAGCTGCTAACCAAAAGATTGGCAGTTCAAACCCACCAGCACCTCTGGAGGAGAAAGACGTGGCAATCTCTCTCCATAAAGATTACAGCCTTGGAAACCACACGGAGCAGTTCTACTCTCTCCCATAAGGTCACTATGAGTAGGAAATGACTTGAAACTAACAGGTTTATCCATAGTATACACATATTCTCTATAGTATCAAATTATTTTCTCTAAAATTTATCCTTCAGAAAAACATTTAAGTGGGGGCTTTTTGTATCTCGTGGTGCAAAATTACAGACCCTGTTTGAGAAATACAAGGAGGGACACTTAAGGAGACTCCAAGGGTTAAAATTTCACCTATTTTTAATAATCCCGATGGATCAATTTATCAAACAAATGAATAAAACCCCAAAGCAAGAAGTAAGAAAGTCCCTAGGGAAATCACGAAAGTTACAAAAGACCTGAGGATTCTCAAAAGCGGCCAGTAAATTAAGACTAGAATGCAGTTTCAGTACACTCTGTGGGAAATAGGCCACAAGAACCTCAGGGAGCAAGAGAAGTGAGATAAGCCAAGCGCAGGGCTTCCACACGAAAGCTTGTGAAGGAGAGAATCTTCATGACCTCCCCGTGGGCTCCCTTCAGGCTGACCTAGGAAAAGTCTAAGGTGTGTACTGGACATTTTTGCTATGACATACCACAGATGACCCTATCCACCTGTACCTTTGTTCACTCAATATAATCAACATTTCAAGTTCCAAACAATGTCCATTTCTCTTTCAGCACAATAAAATTTTTTAAAAGTCTCTGAAAGTATTTACATCACCCAGGGATTCACACTGACCAAATAAGTATGCTAAAAGGGGAGCTAAAGTTATCCTCAGGTGACCAGATATGGTCTGACCCTTCTGGGTACTTAAGCAAAATATTACTGAGTCAACTCTATTGACTGAGACCCGAAACCAAAAGAAAATTGGGATTTTTTTTTTTTTTTTCTGGTTTATTGCTTCTCTCCAGCTTTCCATTTTGTCCATTACAATACTCAATTGTACCTTCACATGAAGTGACAGAAAAAAATAAATTTAAAGTTACATCAAACCAGTCAGCCTGAAGAGAGTTCCCATAGAGTTTAATGGTGAATGTACTGGGAACTACTTCCTACAATTACATTTGAAATTATCTCGGAAATTCATTTGTAAGGTTTTCCCTGTGGCTGACTCATAGTTTCTGGAAGGTTGTTCATTTGCGTTGCTTGCTTGCTTGGCTGTATGGTTTGTGTGTATGTCAGATAGAGCAATTTATAACTCAGATACATGGAGTTCAGATGCTGCTCTGTTCTAGAGATAATATCCTTTGTATTACTGCTTCCTCAGTCTTGCTGAAAAGTTGTGTTTCTTGTTTAGAAAAATGATGATTATGTAGCATCCCTATAGCAAGGAACCATTTTTCATGATGCCTCACCACAGTGATCATTAGTGTGAGTTAGTTTAACTGCTTAAAAAAAACTCTAGTTTAAAAAAACATTTGAGCTAGGATTAATATATTTTATACACAAAAACTGCCAGTAAGATAAACTGATACAGCGGTTACAACAACGGGTTTAAAAACAGCAACCATTGTAGAATGGCATGGGACTCTGCAGTGCTTTCTTCTACTGTGTATTGGGTGGCTATGACTCAAAACTGACTCACCAGTATATAACAACAATGTGTGTGTGTGTGTGTATGTGTGTGTGTGTGTGTGTGTGTGTGTGTGTGTGTGTGTGTGTGTGTCTTTCAGTTCCCTTCTCTTCTGGGTTTCTTCTTCATTAGACTCAACCTGGTTTGACACAGCCAACCCGATAGGAAAGCTGTGGTTTCTTCCAGATACATACGTTCATAGTTTACTAACCATTATGCATCATGAATTTAGTGATCCTGTCTCGGCTTCATAATATATTGATCTTATGTTATATGAAACATTAAACAAAAGAGATTGTTTTCAATTTGATTATTTCAATGAATGCCATTATTTACATACTTGCACCTTTTGTTCAATACAGGAAACTAAGTCAACCTATTTACAAAATATATCACTTCCATGAAAATTATTTTTAAGATAAATTTCCTTCTTACCAATCAAAACAGTTAAAATTATATTGTTAAATTTTTCCTGGAGTTTCTAACATGTTAAAACTGTCACTGTGCTCTTTTCTCTAGTTATACTTTGTTCTTAAAAGAAACTTCCTTTGGCAACAGTGTTCTGAAGGGAGCTGGAGTGAATTTTGTAGTGTTGGTGGATAATATTTCTTTGGAGCACTATCTTTGATTCTCTTGTATTCTGTTGTTTGGGGGGATGTTTTTTAACTGGACTAAAATAAAATCTTCAAATAGTGAACTTTAAGCAAAACTGCTGGCAGCCATAGTAAGACGAGCTTTAGAAAACAATCTCTTTTGTGAGCGTAATTTTCTTCTCAATACACCTCATTTTGTTGTTGTTATGTCATTGTTGCTGTTGTTAGTTGTCGAGTCAGTTCAGACTTGTATGACCGAACGAAACACTGCCTGGTCCTGCACCATGCCCCAAATCATTGTTAGGCTTGAGCCCTTTGTTGCAGCCACTGTGTTGTTCCATCTCATTGAGGGCCCACCTCCTTTTCATTGATGCTCTGTTTTATCTAGCAGTTGTCCTTCTCCAGGGAATTGATGCCTTCTGACAACATGTCCAAAGTATGTAAGATATAGTCTAACCATCCTTGATTCTAAAGAGCACTCTGATTGTACTTCATCCAAGACAGATCTGTTCGTTCTTTTGGCAGTCCATGGTATATTGAATATCTATCATGGATTGAATTGTGTCCCCCCCAAAATAGGTGTAGCCCTGTGGCTGGGCCATGATTCTCTGTATTCTATGATTGTCCTCCATTTTGTGATTTTGTTGTTCTGTATGTTAAAGGATTAGGATGGGACTATAAATCCCTTCAGAAGATCACCTCCTTGCTCCACTGTAAAGGGAGTTTCCTGGGAGTGTGGCTTACACCACCATTAATCCTTTCATCCTGCAAGAGGTAAAAGGAAAGGGAAGTAGGAAGAGCATTGGGAACCTCACGCCATCAAGAAATCAGCACCAGGAGAAAAGCACACCCTTCAGACATGAGGTTCCCGCACCAAGATGCTTTCTGGACAAAGACTGATGTAATATCGGACTTTTCTCCAGAGCCAACAAGGTGAAAAGCCTTCTCCTGGAGCAGACATCCTGAATTTAGACTTGTAGCCTACCGGACTGTGTAAGAAGAAATTTTCCTTTGTTAAAGCCATTTACTCTGTGGCATTTCTGTTAGAGCAGCACTAGCTGACTAAAACAGTATCTTTCTCCAATTCAAAGGCCATCAATTCTTCTGTCTTTCTTATTCACTGTCCAGCTTTTACATGCATGTGATGCATGTTTCAATCATTTGGTACTGCTCTAACAGAAATATCACGAGTGGATGGCTTTATCAAAGAAAAGTTTCTTCTTACACTGTCCAGTAGTCCATAATGCCAAATTTATGTTGTCCACTCCATGGGAAGGCTTTCCTTCTGTTGGTTCTGGAGGAAAGTCCTTGTATTGCACCAGTCTTTGGTCAGGGAGACCTTGGTACAGGAATCTCAGGTACAAAGGACATGCTTTACTTCTGGTACTGCTTTCTTGATGGTACGAGGTTCCCTTTGCTTTATTTTTATCACTTGCAGGCTGAAAAGATAAAGGGTGGTGCAAGCCACACTCCAGGAAACTCTCTTAGCAATTGTGTGCACAGTTCCACCCTAATCCTCTTTTAACATATTCATCCCACCTATCAGTCACAGGCAGAGAATAGGATTTATAGCATAGGAAAATCACCAAAAAATTGGAATGATGACCCAGCCAAATTGCTATACAAATTTTGGAGGGGAACACAGTCCTATCTGTGATTTTCCACCCTTTGGCCCCCCTAAATCACATCTGAAAAACATGCAGCACATTTATCCCATCATAGCAAAAGTTATAACGAAAGCATTCTCATCCCAGAGTTTTAAATCAGTTTTAAATCAGTTACAAGTCCAAAATACAAAAACTCCTCTACATCTGTGAAATCAAGAATATACGTCATCTGGTTCCAAACTACAGTGGCAGAACAGGCAGGCACAAGTCAGACATTTCCATTAAAAATGGAGAAGTAAGGCAAAACAGGCAACAAGCAAGTCGGCAAAATGCATAACATTAGCCCTCAAAGCTTTGAAAATAATCCCCTGTTCTCTGAGACAGTTTACATATTAGCATTGCCCTCCAGACTCTAGGTGTTGACCATACTCTCTGGATTCCGAGGGGAAGCCCCCCAGCACTGTGCTACAGCTCTGCCTTCCAGGCCCACTGGGACAGCAATTCTGCTGTCTTGTTTTTAGGTACACCCTAAGACTGACTGACTGGCAATTCTAACCTTAGAAGCCATGTCTTTACCCTTTCAAACCCATGAAGTCATGGGCATAGCTTTCAAGAATGAAGCTGTTCAGCTTCTTGTGCTCCTGGTCCCATCAGCTTCTGCTTTGTATGGCCTCATGGCCTGGGCCTCAAGCCTGAGTTTTCCAAAATTCTGTACCTCCACCAATTTAAGTGCTGGGAGGCACCCCACTCTATCAGGAAGCCTCCTACACACAGGTGTTCAGCTTTCAGGTTCTGTGTGTTAGGAAGCCTAGCTCCACCAATTCAAGTGCCAGGAGGCATCCCACTCTGCCAGGAAACCTCTGTGCACAGCATTCAGCAATCTTGTTCTGTGGGTCGGTTCCAGTGCTGTCTTGTTCTGGTCTAGCTCTGCTGCTTCCTGTCACTGCTGCTGGTGGTCCTCTGCAGCTTGTTCCTCTCACCATCTGTGCATTTATTGGTATTAACAGTTCTCCTCAGCTCCTTCTGAGTTGTCTATCCATTCACTGTTTCAAAACCACTTCCAGATTATAGATATTTGTTACAGTAGTACCCCACTCTCTCAGTACCAAATTCTATCTCCATGATCCAGTACTGCTCCAACAGAAAATACCACAAATGGAAGGTTTCAGGAAGAGGAATTTTATAGTCACAGTTCAGTAAGCCATAAGTCAATTCAAAAGCTTCAACCCATTGAGTATGGGAAATTATCACAGTACAGGAGGTTAAGAGTCCATATTCAATGTGAGAGCATCCTGGGCAGGAAACTCAGGTCCAAAGGATGAGCTCTGCTCTCAGTGCTGCTCTCTTGGCGACATGAGGTTCCTGCACCAGGATGCTCTCACACTGAATATGGACTTTTAACCCATCAGACCATGATAATTTCCCATATTAAACAGACTGCAGCTTTCGAATGGACTTGTGGCTTACCCAACTGTGAAAATAAAATTCCTCTTCCTAAAACCTTCTACTTGTGGTATTTTTTGTTACAGCAGTCCGGATGACTGAGACAATGTGACTGAAAATACCATGGCTTGGGTCGGGGACACCTTAGTCTTCAAGGTGACAGCCTTGTTTTCAACACTTTAAGGAGATCTTTTGCAGCAAATTTGTCCAGTGCAATGAGTCTTTTGACTTCTTGACTGCTATTTCCACAGGTGTTGATTGCAGATCCAAGAAAAACAGAAACTTTGACAACCTTGATCTTTTCTCCATTTATCATGATGTTGCTTATTGATACAGCTGTGAGGATTTTTGTTTTCTTGATGTTGAGGTGCAATTCACACTGAAGGCTGTGGTCTTTGGTCTTCATTATCAAGTATTTTGATTCCTCTTTACTTTCAGTAAACAAGGTTGTGTCATTTGCATAACACAGATTGTTTATGAGTCTTCCTCCAATCCTGATGCCTCCTTCTTCTTCATATAGTCCAATTTCTCAGATTATTTGCTTGACATACAGATTGAAAGGTATCAGAAAGGATACAAACCTGATGCACACCTTTTCTGACTTGCAGGTTCCCCTTGTTCTGTTCAAACAACTACCTCTTGATCCATATACAGATTCCTCATGAGCACAATTAATTGTTCTGAAGTTCCTATTCTCCACAATGTTATTCATAATTTGTTATGACCTATGCAGTCAAATGCCATTTCACAATCAATAAAACACAGGTAAACATCTTTCTGGTATTCATCTTCATCTGGTCAGCCAAGATCCACCTGACATCAGCAATGACATCCTTGGTTCCATGTACTACTCTGAATCCAGACTGAATTTCTGCAGTTCTGTGTCAATACAATATACTGCTGCAGCCACTTTTGAATGATCTCCAGCAAAATTTTACTTCCATGTGATATTAACGATGTCATTTGATAATTTCCACATTATCAAACTGGAATAGGCATAAATATGAAACTCTTCACCAATCAGTTGGCCAGATTTTTTGTCATGTACAAGGTATGAAAATTAAGTTTACAGATTCATCCTAGAAAACGTTCTACATACTTCATTGCTGAATGTCACTACAGTCACCTTCAAAGTACTCCCCTTGGGAAGTTATACCTGACACCCATGTCTAGTCCACCCATCGAAGCAATTTTGGAACTTTTTTTCTGGAATGGCCATCAGAGCTGTCATCATATTACTCTTGATGTCCTAAATGTCATCAAAATGTCTTCCTTTCAATATGTCCTTAATCATCAGATAAAGAATAAAGTCACTGGGGCCCAGATCAGGTGAGGAGGTAGAATGTTCCATTATGGTTATCTGTTTACTGGCTAAAAACTCTCACAGCAGTGTCAGGTGAACTGGTGTATTGTTGTGATGCAAGAGCCATGAGTTGTTGGTGAAAAGCTCAGGTCGTTTTCATCTCATTCTTTCACATAGCATTTTCAGCACTTTCAAATAGTAAGCTTGGTTGTCTGTTTGTCAAGCTAGTACAAATTCATAACGAACAGTCCCTCCAATATCAAAAACTGTTAGTGACGTTGTTGTGGCTCTTGATTTGGACTGACGGAATTTTTTGGTCATGGAGAATTGGCAGGCTTTAAATGTGCACTTTTTGATGCTTTGTTTCAGGGTCATATTGGTCATGTTTCATCACCAGTGATAATATGGCCCAAAACATGATCTTGCTTCTCCAAAAGGTCTTGGCAAACTTCAACTCTCCTTTGCTTTTGCTCCTCTGGGACCATTTTTGTACACATCTTTCTCACGCCAATATTTCCACTGAAGAATTTCCTGTTTCTCTATCAATGTTTACTTGGTCTCCTGTGCTTCTCACAGCCAGCCAATGATTTTGACACACAATTCCACAAATTTTCACAATCTTTCCATCAGTTCTGCTTGTTACTGGCCGTCCTGAACTTTCTTCTCTACTGACACTTTCTCTCCCCTCAGAAAAAAACATTTAATAAATTTGTACACTGCTGTTTTCTTAATGGCATTATCCCCGTAAACTTAGACAAACGTGTGCCTGATTTCACTTCCACTCTTGCCAAGTTTAATGAGAAATTTAATGTTCATTTGTTGTTCTCATTCAAGCTCCAACATTCTCATGACAGCACACAAAACTTACAACAACAATAATCAACAGCACTCAGCAAAACACTACCACACATCAACATGAACACAGCTGTGAGACACTGATATATCAAAGTTATGAAACCTTATCTAGTTGTCTGTACAGTGCTGCCAGTGTAAGCACACAGTGGCAAGTTCATGAACTTATCAGGCCTCATGCCAGTGAGCACTTCCAGTGTTGCCTTAAATATCTCAAATGATATTCCATCAGTTCCTAGAACTTTGTTTTTCACCAATGCTTTCAATGTAGCTTCAACTTCCTCCTTGTGTATTATCAGTTCTTGATCATATGCTACCTCTTGCAATGGCTGAACATTGACAAATGACTGTGTATTCCTCCCATCTTATCTGATGCTTCCTGTATCATTTAATATTTCCCCTGTAGATTCCTTCACTACTCCAACTGAAGGCTTGAATTTTTCTTCAGTTCTTTCAGCTTGAGAAATGCAGGACATGTTCTTCCTTTTTGGTTTTCTATCTCCAGCTCTTCTATAATGCTCATGTCATTATAATACTTTATTTTGTTTTCTTGAGCCACCCTGTGAGATTTTCTCTTCAGCTCTTTCACTTCATCATTTCTTTCGTTTACTTTAACTACTTGACGTTCAAGTTTCAGAGTCTCTTCTGACATCCAACATGGTCTTTTCTTTCCTGTCTTTTTGAGGAACTCTTGCTTTCTTCATATATGATGTCTTTGATGTCATTTCATAATGTTCCTGGTCTTCTGCCATTAGTGTTTAATGCATCAAAGTTATTCTTGAGATGGTCTGTGAACTAAGATATGCTCACAGCTGTACTTTGGCTCTTGTGGACATTGTCTAATTCAGTTTCAGTTTGAACTTGCATATGAGCAGTTGATGGTCTGTGCTGCAGTCAGCAGTTGTTCCAACTGATGATATTGAGTTTTTCTGTGCTTTCTTTCCACAGATGCAGTCAATTTTATCCCCATGTATTCCATCTGATGAGGTCTGTGTGTTCAGTTGTGTTTATGTTGGTCTTCAGATATTTGCAATGAAGAAATAGTTGCTCTTGCAAAACTCTATCATGCTATTTGCAGCATCATTTCTATCACCAAAGCCATATTTTTGCAATTATCGATCCTTCTCCTTTGTTTCTAACTTTTGCATTCCAATCACCACTAATTACCAATGCATCCTGATTGCATGTTTAATCAATTTCATACTGCAGAAACTGGTAAAAATCTTTAATTTATTCATCTTAGTGGGTGATGTGTAAATTTGAATAATGTTGTATTAACTGGTCTTCCTTGCAGGCATATGGATGTTATCCAAACACTGACAGCATTATACTTCAGAACAGATCCTGAAATGCTCTTTTTGACAGTGGATGCAACACTATTCCTCTTCAATTTGTTATTCCTGGCAGAGAAGACCACGTGATTGTCTGATTCCATATGGCCAACGCCAGTCTATTTCAACTCACTAATGCCTAGGGTATCAATGTTTACGCATTCCATTTCAATTTTGATGATTTCCAGTTTTCCTAGGTTCGTACTTTGTACATTCCATATTCCAGTTATTAATGGATATTTACAGCTACTTCTTCTCATTTTGAGTTGTGCCACATCAGCAAATGAAGGTCCTAAAAGCTTGACTCTATTCACATCAAGGTTGACTCTGCTTTGATGAGGCAACTCTTCCCCAGTTGTCTTTTGAATAAATTCTAAAGGGGAGAGGGACTCGTTTCCCAGCAGTATATCAATGTTCTCTGCTATTCGGAAGGTTCTCTCTGGCTAATTATACTCAGAAGTAGACTGTCAAGTCCTTCTTCCTAATCTGTCTTAGTCTAGAAGCTCAGCTGAAACCTGTCTGCCATGAGTGGCCCTGTTGCTATCTGAATATCAATGGGATAGCTTCCACCATCACAGCAACACGCAAGACCCCACAGTACAACAAACTGACAGACACATGGAGGTACATCTCATACGTTATATTCATTTTTAATTATGTGTCTTTTTAAGTGTATGTGAAGGATGACGTCTTAATCATCTAGTTCTGCTGTAACAGAAATGCCACAAATGGATAGCTTTAGTGGAGAGAAATTTATTTTTTCATAGTCTAGTATGCCAAAAGTCCAATTTAGGATGTCAGCACCTGGGGAGACTTTCTCTGCCTGCTCTGGAGGAAAGTCCTTTTCATCACTCCTACCCTGAACCAGGAGCTCCTCCACGCAGGAACCCCAGGTACAAAGCAAGTACTCTGTTCAGGTGCTTCTTTCTTGGTGATACGAGATCCCCAACTCTCTGCTTGCTTACCTTTTCTTTTATCTCTTGTAAGATAAAAGATGGTGCGGGCCACATCACAGGGAATCTCTGTTTCCCTTGGATCAGGGATGTGACCTTAATAAGAGTGTTACAATCTCACCCTAATCTTCTTTAACATAAAATTACAATCACAAAATGGAGGACAACCACACAATACTCGGAATCATGGCCTAACCAAGTTGACAGATATTTTGAGGTGACACAATTCAGTCCATGGCAAATGAAAAATTAACAATCAGTCTTTGGGAAGTAACAATGACATTTTCATTGCTGAAAACAAAGGATTAAATGCCAAATTAGTTGGAATACAATTTAATGATATATACAAAGATCTGACAATTAAGTCCACAAACTTAGTTGTTCTAAGTGTTACATACTTCACTGCTGAATATCACCACAGTCACCTTCAAAGTACTCTCTTTGGGAAGCTATGCACTGAAGCCAGTGTGTCGTCCACCTTTCAGAGCAATTTTGGAACTCTTTCTAGAATGGCCATTGCTCATGGTGGCAAGTTTACAAACTTAATTGTATTGTTGTCTGTGAGGGAATTCTTAGCCAGTTAACAAATAACTGTATTGGAGTACCCTAGCTACTCACATTGTCCAACCTCCAATGACTTTTTTCTTTACCCAGAGATAAAGGAAATATTGAAAGGAAGATATTTTGAAGGCATAGTCGTTAAGTACTATGTATCCTAACCAAAAGTTCAGCAGTTCACATTTGCCAGGTGCTTCTTGGAAACACTATGGAGCAGTTCTACTCTGTCCTATAGGGTCGCTATGAGTCAGAATTGACTTGATGGCACTGGGTTTGGGTTTTATATATTTGTATAGATAGGTAGGTAGGTAGACAGACATATATATAATTTTATCATTTCAGTATTCTTATGGATTTTTTTATGGTATCCTTTTTAAAAAAGTCAAAAATAAATTCAGCTAATGGAAATGACTCCAAGAAAGAATCCAAAATAATACAATAATGTAAGTGCACAAGTCATTAGAAAATTTGGCAACGGTATACATATTGTCACATTTTGATGTTTGTAACAATAACAACAACCAGAAAAAAAAGAAAAAAAAAAAAAACCTCCTGCTGAGCTGACTCTGAGTCATAGTGATCCTGTAAGACACAGCAGAACTGCCCCATAGTTTCCAAAGAGCACTTGGTGGATTAGAACCACAAACCTTTGGTTAACAGCTGTGCTTCTTAACTACTATACTTAACTACTACTTAACTACTAGGATTTCTTCAATGTAAATAGCACAAAATGACTGCTATATATGAATAACTTTCTCTGGAAGATAAAATTAGGTAAAAGACAAACCATTTTGTCTCTAGTTCAAGATTTCTTGAATCAAAAGAAGATGAAGTTTAACCAATTTGTTCCACTGCCACAGAAATTTCAAGTAGCCGGGCAGTGTATATTTATGAAGAATCATGGCCAAAGAATTCATTCAGAACAGAATTTTTTCAAACTTTTTTTAGAATATCCATATGTTTATCTGTCTTCAAGCTGCCTCAGAAGCAAAATCAATTGGTGATATCTGTCCTGCCTTCTCTCCACAGTCTGGGGATCATGAATCAGTCAGGGATATCTACTGTAACACAATTTGTCCTGCTTGGCTTTCCTGGTTCCTGGAAAATGCAGGTGATCCTTTTCTCAACGATTTTGCTGGTCTACATCATGACTCTGACAGGGAACATGGCCATCATTTGTGCAGTGACATGGGACCCACGACTCCATACCCCTATGTACATGCTCCTGGCCAACTTCTCCTTCCTAGAGATATGGTATGTGTCCTGCACAGTTCCCAACATGCTGATCAATTTTCTTTCCAAAGCCAAGACCATTTCCTTCTCTGGCTGCTTCACTCAGTTCTACTTCTTCTTTTCTCTGGGTACAACCGAATGCTTCTTCCTCTGTGTCATGGCTTATGATCGGTACCTAGCCATCTGCTGCCCACTGCACTACCCCTCCATCATGACTGGGAGGTTCTGTGGCATTCTGGTATCTCTTTGTTGGCTCATTGGTTTCCTTGGATATATCATTCCCATTTTCTTTATTTCCCAACTACCCTTCTGTGGTCCCAATATCATTGACCACTTCCTGTGTGATGTGGACCCACTCCTGGCCCTGTCCTGTTCCCCTAAACCTATCATAGAGCATGTATTCTATTCTGTGAGCTCTCTTATTATCATTCTCACTATTTTCTACATCCTTGGGTCCTATTCCCTGGTGATCAGAGCCGTGCTTCAAGTCCCTTCTTCAACTGGTCGAAGAAAAGCCTTCTCTACCTGTGGATCCCACTTAGTGGTGGTATCTCTGTTCTATGGAACCATAATGGTGATGTATGTGACTCCCACATCAGGCAATTCAATTGCTATGCAGAAGATCATCACATTGATATACTCTGTAGTGACTCCAGTCTTAAATCCTGTCATCTACAGCCTACGCAACAAGGACATGAAGTATGCCCTTCGTCATGCACTTTGTGGAATGAGAAGTATCCAAAGCTCATGAATAGGCTTTGTATAACCCAACAAATCTACTAGCATAAGTAGGAGAATAATCCTCTTTATCCAATTCAAACTGACTTTATTAGTAGCAATCATGGATTGAATTGTGTCCCCCCAAAAATATCTGTCAACTTGGCTAGGTGATGATCCCCAGTGCTCTGTGATTATCTACCACTTACTTTGTCATCAGACTTGATTCCTCTATGTGTTGTAAATCCTATCACTATGATGTAATAAGACGGGTTAGTCGCAGTGATGTTGATGAGATCTACAGAATTACAGTGTCTAAAGCCAATCTCTTTGAGATATAAATGAGAAAAGTGAGCAGAGAGACATGGGGACCACATACAGCCAAGAAAGAAGTGCCAGAAGCAGAGCATATCCTTTGGACCTAACGTTCCTGAACTGAGAAGTTCCCGGACCAAGGGAAGACTTATGACAAGGATCTTCCTCCAGAACCAAGACATGAAGAAAGCCTTTCCCTGGAGCCAGCATCCTGAATTCAGATTTCTAGCCTACCTGACTGGGAGAGAATAAATATATCTTTGTTAAGGCCATCCCTTTGTGCTATGTGCGTTGTAATAGCACTAAATGACTGCAACAATAACCATCACAGATCTTTTGTGCGAAGTAAAATTTGCCATATATTGATCCGATGTTGATTCCCTTTTAGTTTCAGAAATGTGTTTCCGTGAGGAAAAAAGACAGCCCCCAACACATGATAAAATAACTCTTAAAAGTATTAGTATTTATCCAGGAAGGCTTTGAATTTTTTAACCTCTACACAACTTTTAGAAAGAGAAATGAATCAAATTATCTTCTTATGTGGTTTTCTATCACTTTTATTTAAAAAGGCATGTAGCAATATGTGTGTTGCCTTGTATTTTTGGCAGAAACTGCACACATCAATGTTGGACATACTAAGGGATCATAGATTGCTGTCTCACTATGCTTGTCTCATTATTCATCAACAGTATACAGTGGAGACTGGAAGCTTGATGGAGGTCATTAGTAAGAACATCTTTGGTGAGAGTTGTTAGTGTGCTACGTGATCATCCGAAGCAAAGTGAGTGCACATCAAGAAAACCATTTGAAAGGCTTGACCTTGTTCCTTAGCATTTCAGTGACACTAGAACTGTCCCTGGCTTCTATCTGGAAAAAAATATACATATAAAATCCATTGAGGAGCAGGGGTAGGTGGGCTATAGTTGGAACAAAATGAACTCCATCAGTAACAGGGCAAATATACAAAACCCACATTTGGCCCAAGTTGACCCCATGAAAGGTAACCAATCTGGGTCTTCTTGAAAGGGATCCACCCAGAAGTACTATCTGTTGAAGTGAGGTAATGCCAAAAGAGAGTCTGTATAGAGCAGGTCACCAGAACTCAGGGATGAGGAGGAAGGCATGTAGCCAGCCAGGGAACTGCATTTGGGCAGCCCTCCATCCCCCAAAAAAATCACTCAATGAGAAAAAACACTGGAATTTGAGCCACAGCTAGAAGCAAACCGTACCTGAGTCCAGATATCCCAGTCAAAGGAGAACTTTTCAGGCCTCACTTCCCCCCGACTCCAAATGTAAATAGCCAGCAGCAGCCTAGTGATTGACACAGGGCGGGGGAGGCAAATCAACCACAAGTCAGACCTGTATAGTGGAGTAGGCTTTAGTCTTGATAAACTTAAATTTTCATCTGGACTTTCCAATATCTGGATAAGGAAACCATAGACTAATACTGAGTCATCAGAAAAGCTATCATGTCTGCCGAAGAAACAGAAGCAGAAACAAATAAGATATCAGAAAATGTTTAAAGTAGACATGATGAGTAAAAATAAAAGTCCTTTCAGTTGGCACCCTGCCAATCCCAAATCACCCAACAATAAACAATTGCAGGTGTGAATGCTTAAACATGGATGTAGCCTAAGCAAGGAAGAAAATGCTCTCCTAGAGGGACCCAATGAGACCTTCTTGGCATTCGCTAGGCAACAGGAGAGCACTGCATTTCAGGGTGGCAAAGAGACCTAAAAACTAGTCATAAAATCTGCTCATGAAGGTACTAAAGACAAGCTTGAATTATCCATCACCGTTTTGCCTAAAGACAACCCTAATGATTCAGTCACTCACCTGAACTCATTAGCTAAAAGAAGGACAGGAAAGATTTTGTATGGAACTCAATACCTCAAATGTATCCTACTACTGCAACTGTCAGCAGTTCAAATTCACCAGGCGCTCCTTGGAAACTCTATAGGGGCAGAACTCTATGAGTCAGAATCAACTCAATGTCAGTGGCTTTTTTGGGGACTGAAACTTTTAGATGTTACATATATAGCTTTTCCTGTCTGACACCTATTCTTTCATTAACATTCAACTTAGGTATCAGTTTTAACCAAGAAATCTTGGTAGCACCCTAGGTCAGACTTGTGTCTCCCTTTAGTGTATCACAATACACCAAGTACGTATTTTAATGATTGCACGTATAGATTCCCTGAGGTGAGACTTTCCCTAGACTATAAGCCCCTTAAGGATGGGCATGATATCTTATTTTTAAAGAATTGGGTGCCTCCAGGCATTTGAATCTGTAGAGCTACAGAGCTTTGGGACACTTACCCCGACAGGGCAGATGTGGGCCTGAGGCCCAGGCCACACAGTCATAGGAAGCAGAGCTGAAGAGACAAACAGCTGAGAAGCTGAGCTGCCTCAGTCTCCAAATGTATGGCCATGACCTCAGCGGTTTGAAAGGGTGGAACCATGGCATCCTGTGTTTGTAAGGGTGGAATTGCCACTCAGTTGGGCTTAGGGTGCACCTAAAGCCGATGGGGCAGAGTTTCTGAACAAGTGGGCCTTAGAGACTGAGTTGTAGTACAGGGCTGGGGGTCTCCACTCAGAATCCAGACAGTGTGGCCAATACCTAGAGTCCAGAGGGCAGGGCCATTGTGTAAAATCTCTCAGAAAATGTAAGAGTATTTTCAAAGCTTTGAAAGCTAATGTAGTGTGTTCTGCTGACTTGCCTGTTGCCTGTTAATGCCTTCTTTCCCTGTGATTTCTCCCATTTGTAATAGAATGTCTGACCTGTGCCTGTTCCACCATTGTACCTTTGGAAACAGATGGCTTACATTCTAGGTTTCACAGATGTAAAGAAAGTTCTGTATTTTGGACTTGGAACTGATTTCAGACTTCTATCATACAGGATGAATGTGTTACACATTTCAAAGATGTGATTTTTGGGGTGCCAAAGGGTATGTCATGGATTGAATTGTGTGCCCCCAAAAATATGTGTAGCCATATGGCTGGGCCATGATTCCCTGTATTCTACAACTGTCCTCCATTTTGTGATTTTGCTGTTCTGTAGGTTAAAGGATTGGAGTGGAAGCACGAATCCCTTTATAAGATCACCTCTCTGCTCCTCTGTAAAGGGAGTTTCCTTGGAGTATAGCTTACCCCACCCTTAATCCTTTCGTCCTGCAAGAGATAAAAGGGAAGGGAAACAGGCAGAGAATTAGGAACCTCACACCATCAAGAGAGCAGCAGCTGGAGAAGAGCACATCCTTCAGACCTGAGGTTCCTGTACCAAGATGCTCCCTGTACAAAGACTGATGCAATACCAGACTTTCCTCCAGAGCTGACAAGGGGAAAAGCCTTCCTCTGGAGCAGACATCCTGAATTTGGACTTGTAGCCTACCGGACTATGTAAGAATAAACCTTCCTTTGTTAAAGCCACCCACTCTGTGGTATTTCTGCTTGAGCAGCACTAGCTAACTAAAACAGAAATGATATCTTATTTTTATCCCAAGCATCTAGAATAATGCCTGACTCATGATAAGCACAGAGAAAGGATCATTTGTAGAACTGGATGAATGAGCTGGTTCTTGAACTAGTCCTCACTAGAATTCAATATATTTTCATCAAAAAATCACTGACTGTTTATTTTAAATATTTAAGAAACTTAATCTATTTTCAAACCCACATAATATGTATCTTATTAAAAAAGTAGTACATGCTTTGTAATATTTACTATCTATATAAATAGAGGAATCCAAAGAATTTAACCTTGCCCCTGATCCCCAGGAGGTGACCTCTAAACCTTTAGATTCTCTTGGGTGATTGGAGTGTCACTACCTGAGTCATACCTGAGAATTTATGTTAGTGAGGTGGCTCATGTTGAGTGGGGGCTTGGCGTCCCAGAAATACCCACCTGTGATATCAGTCAGACGTCTGGGGTGAGGAGAGGAACTGATATTAAATTCAGTCATGTGCCCAGTGATTCGATCAATCATTCCCATAATCAGTCATCCCTGTAATAAACCCCAATAAAAACTCAAGTGAGCTTCCTGGTTGGTGATACATAGACACCAATGTACCACAAGGGAAAACACACCCTGAGGACACAGAAACTCTGTGCTGGGGACCCTCCTGGTCCTCATCCTAGGCATCTCTTCTTTGGTATCCTTTTAATAAAACTGTATGCCAAAAGAAAAGTAAATGTTTGTTACAAAATTTATAAATAATACAAAAGAGTATAAAGTTAAGCATAAAAGGTATCACTTTCCTTCTCCACAATCCTACTTCCTGCAAATAACAAGTTTAGTAGCAGTTAGGTTTCTATGCATACACAAATCAGCAAGTGCATACATATATAAAGGTTTCATTTTCTTTAACCTGTTTATTTTACACAGACTATTGCATAACTTCTTTTTATTCCCTTAACATTTTGTGAGTTTCTTTGCAGGCCAATACAAATAGATACAGCTTATTATTTCTCACAGTTCAATAATATTCTATTATATTAATTCACCCTAATTCATTTCATCATTTCCCTATTGCTAGACACGCATTGTTTTAAAGTACTTTCTTCTCACAGAGTCAAGCTGTTAAAAGAAAAATTTCTGGTAATCCACTCCCTTAAAGATTGCAGCCTAGGAAACTTATGGGGCAGTATTAATCTGTCCTATAGGATCACTATGAGTTGAAATCAATTTGAAGTCGCACAACACTACTGTGGTGGGAAGAGAGAGAAACCAGACAGAATCTGAATCTCCCAGTCCACCAGGATGAATAACCAGGAAGTTTTTTGTTTTGATTTTTTTACAGTGTGTATGCTACTTTTTTCTTTCTTTTCATTGTACTTTAGATGAAATGTTACAGAGTAAATCTGTTTCTTACTAAATAACTAATACACTTTTTTTGTGTGACATTGATTGCCAACCCCACAACATGTGGACATTCTTCCCTTCTTGACCTTAACCTTGGGTTCCCCATTACCAGCTTTCCTGTTCTTCCTTCTCACCCTTTCTTCTGAGCTGGTGTACCCATTTAGTCTCATCTTGTTTTACTGGCCTATCTAATCTTTGGCTGAATGGTGAACTGCAGAGTGACTTTTTTACTAAGTTAAAAAGTGTCCAGGAGTCATACTTTCAAGGTTTCTCCAGTCTTTATCAGATCAATAAATCTGGTCTCTCTGTCTGTCTGTCTCTCTCTCTCTCTCTCTCTCTCTCTCCCTCTCTTTGTCTGTCTGTTTTGTTCCACATTTTTCTCCAGCTCTGTCTGGGACCCTCTATCGTGATCCCCATCAGAGCAGTTGGTGGCAGTAGCTGGGTGCCACTTAGTTGTGCTAGACTCAGTTTGGCAGAGGCTGTGGTAGCTGTTGTGTTCCAGCAGTCCTTTGGACTCATCCTTCCCTTGTGTCTTGGGTTTTCTGCATTCTCCCTTTCTCCAGAAAGGGTGAGACCAGAGGATGATCTCAGAAAATGGCTTTCAAGCTTGTAACATGCCAGACGCTGCTCACCAAAGTGGAAATAGAACATTTTCTTTATGACCTATATTATGCCAAGTGAACTAGATGTTTAAGAACTGGGAAGTTTTTAAAAGAAAGTTAAGAGAGGTTGATCACTGGAAAGAGTGATTTATGAAGTTTGGGAGTAAGGCCATTTGGAAAGATATAGATACAGTTCATTACTTTTCATAGTCGAATAATAGCCAGTTATTTCAGTTTATCCTAATTTCATCATTCCCTATTGCTAGACACACATTATTTTCAAGTTCTTCTCACAGATTAGCCGTTTTCCTGATGTAAGACTGCCTGAATCCTGAGAGATCTAGAGGTAGTGAGAGGGAGATGAGAATCTTTCTACTACAAAAAAGGAAAAGAAAAAAATCATTGCCATCTAGTCAGTTCCAACTCATACAAACGCTACAGAACAGAGAAGAAGTGCCTCACAGAGTTTCAAGACTGTGATCTTTACGTACGCAGACAACAGCCAGTTATTTGGCTTGCAGCCAAACATTTAACCACCGCACCACCAAGGCACCTTCTTCTCTAGGTATCCATGGTTAATGAGTTGATCCCAATTCATAGCAACCCAATAAGACAGAGTAGAACTGCCCCATAGGGTTTCCAAGGAGCAGCTGGTAGATTCAAACTGCCAACCTATGGGTTAGCAGTTGGTCTCTTAACCACTGCACCACTAAGTCTCCTCTAGTTAGGTTCCTGGAGCAAACAAAAGTCAAAAGATAAAAACAGAAAGATGCTCATATTTGCACTGATTTCAAATTCCCTACTGTGGAGCCCTGGAGCCCTGGTTGCACAGTGATTAAGAGCTCTTAACTGAGCTACCGCTGAAAGGTCAGCAGTTTGAATTCACCAGTTGCTCCTTCCTCTGGGGCAGTTCTGCTCTGCCCTATTGGGTTGCTACAAGAGAGAACTGACTCAACAACAGGTTTGGGTTTTTGGCAAGTGAACTTAGAGAGAAACCTGATAATTTGACTATGTTAGTCAATTAAATGGCTTCTGTATACAGACAGTCTTGGAATTCCTTCCACATCTATTAAGTAGTTGTTCACTCAAGGTAGTTCCTACCTAATACCGATACCTGCTCATTACAGTGACCTAGTCAAGCAAACAGAACGAGTGGACTTAATTTTACAGTGACCTACAGAATACAGATTTCTTTTTCTGTGTGTCAACACATTCCATTTAAGTTGTTGTTGCTGTAGTTGTTGTTGCTGTTGCTGTTGTTAGGTGCCAGTAATTCAGTTCTGACTCACAGGAATACTATGTGCAACACAATGAAACACCGCCTGGTCCTGCACCATGCCCATGATCACTGTCATATCTGAGCCCATTGTCGCAGGCACTGTGCCAATCCAGCTCACTAGGGTCTTCCTCTTTCTCATTGACCCTCTACTTTACCAAGATGATGTCCTTCTCCAGGGACTGATTCCTCCTCCCATGTCAAAAGTATGTAAGAGGAGTCCCACCATCCTTGCTTCTAAGGAACACTCTGGATATATTTCTTCCTAGACAGGTCTGTTCATTCTTTTGGCAGTCCATGGTATAGTCTCTATTTAAGCTAGCGATGAAGAACTCATTCACAAACATCACTCTCTTTCAGAGTTAGATTCGTGAGAAAAAATTATTACTTAATTTCACTGCTGTCTACAGAGGTAATTCCTTAATAGAATGCAATCTCTTTGCAGTAGTACTCCAAACCAAACCCATTGTTGTTGACTTGATTGTGACTCATAGCAACCCTATAAGACAAAGTAGAACCTCCCCATAGGGTTCCCAAGGCTGTAATTTTTACAAAAGTAGACTATAAACTTCTCTCTTTAGCAGGATGTTTGGTAGATTCGAACTACTGATCCTTGAGAAAACAGCCAAGCACTTAACCACTGTAATACCAGGGGTCATTTTACAATAGAAAGCCTCCTGAAATTTTGCTGGTATATCCCTCATCTTCTCTGGTTCCAAGAGCCCTGGCTGCATAGTGGCTAAAGCACTCAGCTGCTAGCTAAAAGGTCAGCAGTTCAAACTCACCCAGCACTCTACAGGAAAAAGATTGGCAGCCTACCTCCATAAAGATTTACAGCCTTGGAAACCTTACAGGACAGTTCTGCCACACCCCACAGAGTCACTGTTGCTGTTGTCATTGTTGCTATTGTTAGGTGCCATCAAATTAGTTCTGACTCCTAGTGATCCTGTGTACAACAGACCAAAGTATTGCCTGTTCTTGCAGCATGGCCACAGTCATTTTTGTGCTTAAACCTGTCATTGCAGCCACTGTATCAGTCCATCTTGCTGAGGGTCTTCCTCATTTTCACTGATCCTCTGCCAAGCATGATGCTCTTCTCCAGGGATTGATCCCTCCTGACAACATATCCAAAATACATAAGACATAGTCTTGCCATCCTTGATTCTAAGGAGCACATCTAGTTGTACTTCTTGCAGAACAGATCTGTTTGTTCTTTTGGCAGTCCATGGTATATTCAATATTCTTCTCCAATACCATAATTCAAAGGCATCAATTCTTCTCCTGCCTTCCTTATTCATTGTCCAACTTTTGCATGCATATGATGCAATTGAAAATACCACAGCTTGGGTTAGGCACACGTTAGTCTTCAAGGTGACATGCTTGCTTTTCAACACTTTAAAGGGGTCTTTTGCAGCAGTTTTGCTCAATGCAATGTGTCTTTTGATTTCTTGACTGCTGCTTCCATGGATGTTGATTGTGGGACCAAGTAAAATGAAACCCTTGACAACCTCAATGTTTTCTCTGTTTATCATGATATTGTTTACCAGACAAATCATGAGTATTTTTGTTTTCTTGATATTGAGGTGGAGTCTATATGGAAGGCTGTGGTCTTTGATCTTCACCAGTTAAGTGCTTCAAATCCTCTTTACTTTGAGCAAACGAGGTTGTATCATCTGCATAACACAGATTGCTAACAAGTCTTCCTCCCATCCTGATGCTTCATTCTTCTTCATATAAGCCAGCTTCTTGATTATTTGCTCAGCATACAGATTGAATAGGCAAGGACACAACCATGACACACACTTGTCCTGACTTGAAATCATACAGTGTACCGTTGTTCTGTTTGCATGGCTGCCACTTGATCCATGTAAAGATTCCTCATGAGCACAATTAAGGTCACTATGAGTCACAGTTGACAATGGTGAGTTTAGGATTTAGTTCTCTGTTTCCCTAACTCTAGCGACAGCCTGGGAGCTACTCTACTGAAACCTGGGTAAACTCCAAGGGTTGAAAAGAGGATACACTCCAGGGGAAACTCGGAGGAGCCACAGAGACCACCTGGGGAGAGACACAGGGTTCCACAGTAATCCCTGAGAGGATACATAGATTTAAAATTGCTACCCCTTGTAAGCATCGCAGCAAACAAGACTGTGGAGTCACCAAAAGTGAAGAAATATATAATGCTTTCAGCTGGGGTTTTCCTTATGAGAGGCAGTGAGAAGGTGATGGTTGATGCTCAAGTTATGTTCAACTCTACGGTGCCTATCCCTCTCTCCAAGATGAGTCAGGAAAGCCAACATATGTAAAAGTAATGTTTTCCATACTACAGTCACTGCTGTGATAGAATACCAAAAGAAGAAAACCAAACTTGTTGCCATTGAATTTGGTTCCAACTCATGATGACTATGTGGTACAGAGCAGAATTGTTTTCTTGGCTGTAATCTTTACAGAAATAGCTCATCAAGCCCTTCTTCCGTGGCACTGCAAGGTGAGTTTGAACTGCCAACCACTGGTAGCCAAGAGCAAACCATGTATGCAAACCTTTGTAATAGGCTGCAGAGGACCTTGTACAATATAAATAAGATCATCACTGCTTCTCTGGAGAAATGTAAATGAAGCAATGTAACAGTTCAGTATGTGAATATAGGACACTTATATTCACTGGGTGACCTTAGAAAAGTTGTCTTCTTTCTGAGCTTCATTTGCAAAATGAATGACTGATCATCTTACCATTTCAATTCTGTGGTTTTTATGATTATTAGGATTTTTTTTTCTGAAAACTACTCCTTTTCTAGGAATAATCTAGAGGTAGGATTCTTCTCTCCAGCTACCTGAACAGACCAAGTATGTCAAGTGAGGGACATTTAAGGAGAGGCATTTATTGAAGATAAATTGATAAATTGATGATTGGTTGTTTTTTGTAGTGGAAAGGAGTCTACAAAAGAGCTAGCCATCTAGTTTGTAGATTATGATAGTGACTCTGAATCCAAAAGCATGAGAAACAGTATGTTTGTAGCATAAAATGGTATATACTCCATTCTAATAACCTAACTATACCCCTAGATAGCAATTTCAGAAGTCTTAGAGGAGACAGTTTATGCAGAATTTCAAGAATTCAGTTCATTTCATTGAAGTTAAGATTGAAAATTGACATCTTGGGTCTTCCTTTCAGCTCCCCTGACTTACTTCACTTTCCCTAAGGCTACAAGAAAAATTGTATTGTTAACACATCAGTAACAGAGTAAAGTATAGAAAAGATAAAGTTATCAGTACAGAAACGAGAGCATACCGAACTGTTGTTTACATTAGGCAAGCATGGTTCGTTTCTCAGAACAAAGAATGGGAAGCTCAGATCCATTATTCTGGTTCCTGGTTTAAATATATCACCGTGGACTTGATTTCCTACCTGTAGCAGGGAATTCTGCTTCCCAGATTGCCACAATTCTCAGATTGCCACAATCTGGGAATCATCTATTGAGTATCTTCTTCAGGGCAGTTGGAAAACAAATGTTTTGAATTTATTCTTGATTGGAAAATGAACAACTTGATAATTCCTTTTTGCTCCTTTTCGTATGCTTCCTTAAAAACAACCAACAGGGTGTGAAGGACATTGGAGTCCAGATCTTCATTTCAAAGAATCTTTCCTTATTCTTTGCCTTTCAAAGTTTTTCTCTTCCATTACTGACAAAGTTGTAACTGGTGACCTCCAAAATAGAAGGCAGGAGATTTGAACTTAACAAGAAAACTCAATATTGAAACTAACATTTTTGGGGGGTAAGACTGTTAATTCAGTGCTTTATAAATATTGCAATTACAAGATTAAGCTGTTGTTTAAACACCCATATTTGTGCGTTATTCTTGCTAATATCTTAAAATATACTGAAAAGTGCATACCAGTGGAAATATTTGGAAATGTCCTCACTTCCCTTTAAGAAAACAAAATAAAATCTACCAGATAAAATTGCTATCCAGTTTGTTTTTAGAGCCCTTTAGAAAATTTTTATTTGCTTAATCACCTAAAAAAAAAAAAAAAAAAAAAAAAAAAACTCACTAAATAAATTTTGTAGGAAAGACACCACTTTCTTTATTTCAACCAGGTAGTATCTGAATATGAAAAACAGGATAAATCCTGTCTATACAGTATATATTTTTAAAAATTTGAAAATAAACATTTTTAAAAGTTAGAAATATTTGAGAAATAATATTTTCACTTATCCTTATTTTAGAGCAGAGATATTTGTTACGCCACTGGGAGGTTGTTTGTTTGGAGGTGTCATTGAACTGGTTAGAGTCATAAAAGGAAAATCTTTAAAGGAAAATTGAAAAACAGTCTTGGGAGTATAATGTTTATGACAGTTAAATTAGACTATTTTGAAAAGCCAGTGTCCTGGCGTGGTTCTTATCACCATAAACCAGTCAACTAATTCTGATACCAAAGGCTTAATTTAACCTCACACTAGCTGTCCTCAAAACACATGTTCCTGTTTGTGGTTTTTTGTTTGTTTTGTTTTTAACAAGATGAGCTAGATAAGAGAAAGCAGATGGGCTTATGTATAAAGACCTATTACCTACACTGGAAAGACAAATCAAAAGCAGAGAAGATCTTATACATCAAAAAGAAAAATCTATCTGGTGATCACCATTACCACTGGTGTAGAAAATTCTAGCTGCATTGGATTCTGTCAAAATAATATTGAGATATAGAGCCATAATCAGCTCAGAATAAGGTAGAATTTGTTTCCAGTCTCAGAATACATCATGTGTTTTCCTATATAGGTCAAGCACCCCTCTCAATAAAGTCCATGAGAAACATAGGAAGCAAAGCAACATAGTTAAAGTCATTTGTTTTTTCTCATAGGTTTAAGATCCATGAACACATCAGCAACACACACTGTGACTGAGTTTGTTCTCCTGGGATTCCCTGGTTGTTGGGAAATACAAATTTTCCTCTTCTTGTTGCTTTTGGTGGTTTATGTCTTGACGCTGCTAGGGAATGGAGCCATCATCTGTGCAGTGAGATGGGAGCCACGACTTCACACCCCCATGTATTTTCTGCTGGGAAACTTTGCCTTCCTTGAGATCTGTTATGTGTCCTCCACGGTTCCCAGCATGCTAGCCAACATTCTCTCAAAGACCAAGGCCATCTCATTTTCTGGTTGCTTTCTCCAGTTCTATTTCTTCTTTTCTCTGGGCACTACTGAATGTCTCTTCCTGGCAGTAATGGCCTATGATCGATACCTGGCCATCTGCTGCCCACTGCACTACTCTTCGATCATGACCCGGAGGCTCCGTTACGTGCTGGTGTCCCTCTGCTGGCTCACTGGGTTTCTTGGCTACCCAGTTCCAATTTTCTTCATCTCCCAGCTTCCCTTCTGTGGTCCCAATATCATCGATCACTTTCTGTGTGACATGGACCCACTCATGGCTCTGACCTGTGCTCCAGCCCCTATTACTGAATTTATTTTCTATACTCAGAGCTCCCTCGTCCTCTTTTTCACTATTATGTATATTCTTCGATCCTATACTCTGCTGGTCAGGGTTGTTTTTCAGGTCCCCTCTGCAGCTGGCCGGATAAAGGCCTTCTCCACATGTGGCTCTCATTTAGCTGTGGTGTGTCTTTTCTATGGGACAGTCATGATAATGTATGTGAGTCCTACGTATGGCATTCCAACTCTGATGCAGAAGATCCTCACACTGGTATATTCCGTAATGACACCTCTCTTTAATCCCCTGGTCTATAGTCTTCGTAATAAAGAGATGAAATTTGCTGTGAGAAGCATTTTGTGTAGAGCAAGTCCAAGTTCGTGAGTTAAAGATATGTGATATTTCCACGTTCTAACAAAGAACAAGATAAAGATGTGTTCTTACTTCCATGGTCTTTTAGTCCTCACTCTGGGGAGTTATAGAGGCTAGATATTTTATCTGCTGTGTTCTACTTTAAATACACTTCCTGTACTGATCTACTTAAACCTTAACTCACTGGTAGTCAACACTGAGTAAAAATTTGTTAATATTTGTCCTTATTGGAATGATAAAATGCAATGGGCATCTAAGAGAAGATAGACTCTGGTATATCACCAGTTTTAGGGCAACCCTAGTCACTGTTACTGAACAATTAAGGTGCAATGACTTTTAACCAGCCATGGGACATTTCTAAACCTTTTAACAGACACCCTGAATAATATATCTATACACTTTATTCTTTCTATTAAAAGAAAGTGGGGGGCAGTGGGGGAGATCTATGACCAGAAGCTCTCTGAACAGATTTTCTTAGAGGTATACAAGGTCCAGCAATTAAGTCTGCACATACAATTGTTCTAAGTGCTACATAAATGCTGAGTATCACGACGGTCACCTTCGAAGTACTGTCCTTGGAAAATTGTGCACCAATGCCAGCGCCTAATCCAACCCTCACAGCAATTCTAAAACTCTTCCTGGAATGGCCATTGCACATGGTGGCACAATGGCAAGTTTGCAACTTAATTGTGTAGCTGTCTGTGAGGGAGTTTCTAGCTACTTGACAAATAACTGTACTGGAACACCCTACCTACTCACCTGATCTTGCCCCCAGTGACTTTTTTCTTTAGATAAAGGAAATATTGAAAAGAATTTTGATGGTGTTCATGACATCAAGGTAATACAATGGCAGCTCTGATGGCCATTCCAGAAAAAGAGTTCCAAAATTGCTGTGAAAGCTCACTAGGTGCAGGCACCAGCACATAGCTTACCAAGGGGAGTCCTTCAAAGGTAGTTGTACTGTTATTCAGCAGTGAGGTATGTAGCACTTTTTCTAGGATGGGTTCAGGAACTTAACTGTCAGACATCATAATTCACTTGTCATAAAGTTGAAATAAAACTTTGATATATACTAAACAGTAATTTGTTGAAGTAGCTTTAACACTTCTGTTATTATAGTACCGCATTATGATATAATTAATTTATTTCCATGTACTTCCCTTTGAGAGAAGCCTCAAGGACAAGACTTGCTTTTATCATTTCTGGATCCGCAAAACACAGTGAGAGAGATAAGTTGTCTTTGGTACCTAGGAAATGGCCTAACACTATCAGGTCCTGGTGTTGCAAGGAGCTGGCCTGCCACTCATAGTTAGCTTGTCGGAGTGTTCTCTGCTGAACATAAATAATTTCACAGAATACCAGTCACAGACAAAGCAGAGTCAAAATCAATAGCACTATCCAAACAGTAAAAAATGATCAAACATCCCCATTATCTGCCTAATATGAGTGACTACTTTTTCTTCACCAAGTATAGCTTTAACCTAATTTTACTGTTACTGCCTTACAGATAAAAATGAAGATGCCAAATCACAGAATTTTCCTCTATTTTCTACCCAGGGAAAAGACTCACTTCCTTCAACTATCCCAAAAAGTCACATAATGCAAGTGCAAGTCACATAGTAACTATTTCCTAACACCTGAGATGTACCGATATTTATCATAGCATAGGCTCTCCCTTGTTGCAACAAGCCAATAAAACCAATTTCAACTTTGTTCAACTACAGGTATGATATGGTAGTCTTTCATATGATAGAAACCAACAGGATTTCAAAATTCGGCATATAAGAGCTTAAATACGCTTATTGAATGTTTTCAATCTCAATTTTTTTACTGACAATTAAAGTAATGTAGATATCTATACAGATGGTGGCTTTCCCTTCTTTGCTCCCATTCCCACCAATCCTCTCTGCTCTTTGGAGTGAATATGTCTAAATTCCTCTCTCTGGTGTTCAATGTCTGTCATAATATGGCCCTAATAAACCTGTATAATTTGTTTCCTACTGCTTCCCAGCATGCACCCTCATGTCTAGTTGAGCTAGTCATCTGACTGTTCCACTCTCCACTATCTCTGCATCTTTGATCAGGCTGCTCTTTTAACCCACAGAGCTTTACCTCATCTTTTGCTATGCAGCTGGGGAAGACAGTTAACACTTATGATTCCTAGGGTTTTATTTTGTAAAACAGGTATAACTTGTATCTTGTAGGAATGTCATAGAGATTAAGCGAGACGATTGTCATAAGGGCGAAAGCACAGAAAGAAATAGAAGACTCTCAGCACATGTTCATCCCCTTCTCCTTCCTAACTTTTAAGCCTCAGATTAACCAAAACTTCCTCCTTGACTGATTTTGCATCTACAAGTGTCTGGACTAACTGGAGGTGACAGTTTGTGTTGTGAAGCATGGAAAACAAATAATATAGGCATAAAAATAAAAGCTGCTCTTCCAGTGAACTCTAACTTGTAGAAATGCCATATGTGTCAAAGTAGAGCAGTGTTTCATAGGTTTTTCAATGGTTGACTTTCAGGAAGTAAATCATCAGGTAATTGAGGTGTTTCCTGGTGTCCTCAAACCTTCCATACTTCTGGTTAGCAGTTGTCTTAGTCATTTAATGCTGCTGTAACAGAAATACCACAAGCACATGACTTCAACAAAAAGAAGGTTATTCTCTCACAAGTCCAAATTCAGGGCATCTGCTCCAGGTGAAGGCTTTCTCTGTCATTCTGGAGGAAGATCCTTGTCATCAGTCTTCTAATAGTCTGGGAGCACATTAGCACAGGAACCTCAGGTCTGAAGGATGCACTCTGCTCCTGGCACTGCTTTTTTGGTGGCATGAATTCCCCATGTCACTCTACTCAGTTCTCTCTATATCCCAAAAAAGACTGGCTCAAGATACTATCCAATCATGTAAACCTCATCAGTATAACTGCTGCCAAAAAATCATAGTGATAGTATTCACAACACTTAGGAAAATCCCATCAAATGACAAAATAATGGACAACCACACAACTCTGGGAGTCATGGACTAGCCAAATAGACACATTTTCGGGGATAGTACAAGCTTCTTGAATACTCTGGGGGTCAGTTCTACCCTGGCCCCTAGTGTCACCATGAGTGGGATCCGACTCGACGGCACTTGGCTGGCTTGGTTAGGAAAATCTCATCAAATGACAAAATAATGGACAACCACACAACTCTGGGAATCATGGACTAGCCAAATAAACACACTTTGGGGATGGTACAATTCAACCTAAGACAGCAGCCAAGCACATTAACCTTCTACACTATCCAGGCACTCTCAACATAGGGCTCTATTATGCAGGGCGATGACTATCAGACGAAAGAATTTAGATATGTTCACTCTGAAGAGCAGAGAGAAGGACTGCTAAATTAGAAGGAACAAAAGCCCAGGTAGCCTTCTTCAAGACCATAGGTAGCCATGACATCCAAATCTGCCACCTGTTATACTTCACAAAATTACGTCACCACTTCCTGCACACCTCCTCCCAAATGTTCCCAGAGAGAGGAGTAAGTAATAGGAAACTACTGCTGCTGAGTCTTTTGAGGGATGCCAAGCCAAGCTAAGTGCCGTAGAGTCGGATTTGAGGGATGAGCCTTTGGAAAAATAACTTTTCTTAGAATGGTCGTGAGTCCAGAGCCTACTCAACGGCCGCTAACAACATTTACAATGACTTTCTGAAGTACAAATCAGATACAGAACAATTTTTGAAGATGGAGAACTGTGCTGAAACATAAAACTCATATGATAAGAGTTTTCTTCATTCTCACCCATTTATCCGATCCCTTTCCCTATCATGTCTTCACTTTTGCTTTCTGAATTCTCTGAAATTTTAGCCCTACAAATCTTCCGTCACTGTAGGACGCAACATGGTCTTAACTAGCTGCCTTTACTCTGCTGCCCTCTTGTGGCCGCTAACCTCAATACACCCAAACGCAATGTGGGAAAGAATGTTATTTGCTAACTGACCCATTAGTTAATTGGCCAGAAAGTATTCAAATCTTTTCAAAGTATATTTGTCTTCTCTTGGGCCTGCTATACTGAAAATGCGTGGTAAAAATGGTTTAATGTGCTAGGCTGCCAACCAAAAGGTTAAAGTTTCGAGCTCACCCAGAAACACCTGGGAAAAAAGGCTACTTCCAAAAAACCAGCCACTGAAATCACATGGAGCACAGTTCTACTCTGACACCATAAGAAGAAATTGACTAGACAGTAAATGACACAAGAACTCAGGACATTTAATGTGGTAAGACGAGCAGTGAAAAAGCAGTCAGGTGATGAGGGTTCCAATCTCAGTTCTGCCACTAACTAGCAATGTGTATTATAAGTCACTTCACTTCACTGGCCTCACCTGCTTTATCTGTAAAATAAGCTTGAATTGAGAGATTCTAGGGTTCCCTGTATTCATTCATTTTTCCCTCAAAAAATTTGACCTATTTGCTATTTTTCATTGCCAACATATATTGTGATGGGCTAGAATAATATTTTGAGGTATGAACCAAAGTTCTCTGTACCCCTTCCCAAAACCGATGTTTTCTCACACTTTTACCCTCCATATTTTTAGAGCTAAAGTCATTGTCTGAGAAGAGGAATGGTGCCTTAGAAAAGTATAAAGATACTTTTAAATTTGAAAAAGCTACAGTCTTTAATTTGCAACAGCCCAGGTTTTAAAACTTTGAAAATTATAACAGGATTGAGGTCTACAACTTATCCCATGAAAAAAATTAGAAAGAAGAGATGAAAACCAATATCCATTGTTACACTAATTTCTGTAATGAATAAAGCCCAAATTTTCTGTGCTTTAACACAATAGGAGTTTGTTTCTCATTCACCTAAAGCAGTTTTCCTTCAACAATTTCCTAAACAAACTATGTGCTAGCTAAGAGTCTTGTATAAGTGAAATGATAAAACAATTCAAAGTATGTAAATTACACTTATTTTGAAGACTTATTAAAGTGATTAAGTTTTTAAATCTCTCAAAAGTCAATATTATGAAGAGACAATTGAAAACTGGGAAATACATGAACACTTCACAAAAGAAGATATACTAAAGGCAAATAAACAAATGAAAAGATGCACAGCATCATATGTCATTAAGGAAATGAAAATTAAAACCACAGTGAACTACCATTGCATATCTATTAAAATGGCTTTAAAAAAACAGACAATAGCAAATGCTGACAAGAACACATAACAGTAGAAATTCTCATTTGTTGCTGATTGGAATGCAAAATGTTACAGCCTCTTTGGGAGAGCATTTTCTTATAAAGCTAAATATAGGCTCATCATATGATCCATCAATCATACTTCTAAGCATTTACCCAAGCATTTGGGTCCACCAAAAAAAAAAATTCTGTTGTACACAAAAGTTTATTGCAGTTTTATTCATAGTCACTAAAAACTAGAAGCAACTGAGATGTCCTTCTACAGGGGGCTGGATAAACGAACTATGGTATATACATACAACAGAGTATCATTTGATGTTAGGTGCTATCGGTTGATACCTACTCATAGCAACCCTATGCCCAACAGAACAAAACACTGCTCTGCCTTGCGCCATGTCCACAATCATTATCATTTAGTGATAAAAATGAAAGAGCTACTGAATCATACAACATTGTTGATTTAAAAGGCATTTTAGAAAGTAAAAGAATATCCAAAAGACTAATACTGTATAATTCTATCTATATGAAATTTTGGAAAAGGTAAGACTATAGGGATGGAATACACATTAATGACTTCCAGAAGATGGGAAAGAGGGATGTTGTTAACAACTAAAAGGACGTACAAAGGAACTATCAGGGTGAAGAGACTGTGCGTGTGGTTCTGGAGTGCTAGTGCATACATGAATCCATTGGTGGTGGATACATTTGTCAAAGTCCATAGAACTGTACACCATGACAGGTGAACTTTAATGTGTGCCAACTTAAAGATAAACCAGGATGTAAGTGAGTTCCAGGATGGAAGACAGACTATGACAAACCTACCTATATTATAAATGTGTGACATAACTGCACAGAGAGGGTAGGGAGAAAAAAAGGAGGAGCTTATCTGTGTAACATTGGAAAATGGCATTTTGGCTAGAAACTGTAAGGCTAAAGGCAAAAGCACCTACACACAAACACTGTATTCTAGTTGGTAAATTTGTTTGTCACAGGAGTACAAGTTAACAATCCTGAAACTATTTTACATGTATACTGTGGCTGAAAAAATAAGTAAATCAATAGTAGATGGTGAGATCCAGGAGTCTTATCATTTCTATTAGCTACCTACGGCTATAACAAATTATACCACAAATTTAGTGGCTTAAAATAACATAAATTACCTTACTGCTCCAGAAGCCAGGAATTCAAAATTAGTCTCACTGGGCTAAAGTCAAGATGTCAGCACAGTTGATTCGTTCTGGAGGCTCTAGGGGAAAATCTGCTTTCCTGTGTTTGCCACTTTCTAGAGGCTGCCTGCATTCCTTAGATAGTGGCCCCTTCTTCCATCTTTCTTCAAATCTAGCAGCATTGTATCTTCCAATCTTGGCCTCTCTTCAGTTATCACATTCTCTTCTCTGTAGTTGATCTTCCTGTCTCCCTGTTACAAGGACCCTTCTGATTACATTGGTCCACTGAATATTCCAGTTTAACCTCCCCATCACAGTGTCCGTAGCTTAATCATTGCAAAGTCCCTTTACCATTTAAAGTAATTATAGATTCTGGGAATCAGGAAGTGGACATTTTTGGAGAGCCACTATTGAAATCTACCACATTGTCAAAGAGAGATTATAGCTAATCAAGAAAGGAAAGCAAGAATGAAATCTGTGGAACTGATTAGAGTAAGACACATCAGTACGAATTTGTGTTTAGCTTTACATATACATGTAGGTAGATACACACAGAAACAATCATACATGTGTGTGTACAAGATTTAGAGTGTATCCATATATTTGTAGCAATATTGACTGAAGAGGACTAGAAGTGATGATACCCCAGTAGCAACAAATGCTCCCAGCACCCAGAGAATCTCCATGTGCCCCCATCCAGTTTCCTCCATTATTACCATCTGTCATGGATTGAATTGTGTTTCCTCCAAAAATGTGTGTGACACTTTGGCAAGGCCATGATTCCTGGTATCATATGATGTCCCTCCGTGTTGTAAATCCTTCCTGTATGATGTTAATGAGAAAGGATGGACACAGTAGAGTCGGTGGGGCAGGACTCAGTGTGTAAGATTGTTTTGTGCCTTGAGACAGTCTCTTGAGATATACAAGCTAGCAGAGAGAGTTGGGGCCCTCGTAACACCAAGAAAGAAAGCAGTGCTGGTAGCTGAGCACATCCTTTGGAAAGGACCAGGGTCCCTGAGCCTCAAAAGCTTCCAGCCCAGGAGAAAGCTACCAGCAAGGACCTTCCTCCAGAGCCAGCAGAGAAAGCCTTCACCTGGAGTTGACACCCTAAATATGGACTTAGCTTACTGGACTGTGACAAATAAAATTTCTCTTTTTAAAGCCATCTACTTGTGGTATTTCTGTTAAAGTAATAGTAGATGACTAAGACACCTTCTTACATTTGCACTGTATGTTTGTTAAAACTAAGAAGTGACCCTGCCCAACTTCTTCCATTGTTTGTTCATTTAAACTAACTTTAAAATCAGTAAGATTAAAAGTAGTTCTTTAGTAATGCTTAAGTTTTATTAGTTGAATCCTGAGAACGATTAAGACCACAAAAGAAACATCAGTGCGTGTTTCAGGGAAATCTTATCAGTGTTTATAAACATTTGGGATGACAGTTAGATATTGGTTTCTAAATGTAAACATTCTTCAATAAACAGTACTATGGCTTCTTGGAGAAACAACTGATTTTAGGGCTGGGAAAGGAAAAACACAAGATGAGCCAGAGCATTTTGTAGTGCCAGAAAGTAAGAAATGCTAAAAAAAGAGAGAGAGAGAGAAGAAAAGAACAAGAATAGGAACATGTCAAAGGGATACAAAAGCCAACCTGAAAGAGGCCTCAATAGCCAAAGCTGAAACAACTTAAATTTAAAAAATTGGATTACAGCCGAAAGTATGAAATATACATCAATTAATGTAGATATAAGTAACTGAATAAATAGAGGGATAAGAAACAAAATTTCCTTACAGAACAAATCTAAACAATATATGTAGATAGTTCCCTCTCTAAGAGGCAGAGCTTAATCCCTTTCCTCTGAAGGTGGCCTAAACCACACGACACACCAAAGAATATACTAGAAAAAAGGAAGATTGTAACTTTACAGTGGAAAAACCTGGCAAACACTCCATCAATCAAATGGCAAAGATTAACACCACCCGTGATGTTCATGTGGATATCATATATCTCTGATATGATATGATAAGGATGTATCATTTTTGTGATATTCTTACCAAGAACCCAGAACCACAGTCTAATCATGAGGAGAAAAACATCAAATCCCAAATCAAAAGCAAGTTTACAAGCCACTTGGCCAGTATTCCTCAGGAATATAAAATCATGAAAAACAAGGTAAGACTTAGAATCTGTCATAGAGCCACAGGAGATTAGAGAGACGTGACATCTAAATGCCATATGGTATCCTAGAAAACATACAATAATGGAAGACCTAAGGAAATGCAAAACAAATCTGGGGTTCAGTTAGTAATAACATATCAATGTTGACATCTTAGTTTTAACAAATGTACAGTGGAAATGCAAGACAGTAAACGGAGGAAACTGGGCAGAGGCATGCAGAGACTCTCCAGACTATCTTTGAAATTTTTCCATAAATCTAAGATTACTCAAAAGTAAAAAAAAAAATAAAAAAAAAACATTATTTTTTAAAAATGGCTAACCTAATATTTCTGACCATCTAAATAAACTAGTTCAAAAACGCTGAGGCCCACATGAAAACCTATTATGCACTGACAACATGTATGGATTCAAAGAAAAGATTCACCTTCAAAAGAAGGTTAAAACTGCTTCACTAGTGGTGCTTAGTACGCTTTATTAGCTGAATCCTGAGAAAAATTTACTGAGGCTTGAACAGAAACATCAGTGCACGTTTGAGGAAAATCTTGTCTGCGTTTGATATAACAAAGTTCAATTTGATGTTAATGCAATGTTAAAAGTTTCCTCACAAGAATTGTTTTTTTTTTTTGTACTGTAGGTGGTTCACAGAGCAGACTGGCTTCTCATTAAACAATACACTTACTGTTTCATGACATCGGTTGGCAACATAGGCAGGAAGCAAATCAAGGAGGCTGTGAACACTAAGCTAAGGAATTCAAACTTTATCCCGAGAACTACCACGCACCAATAATGGATTTTAAGTAAGAAAGTAGTATAATTAGATTCGCATCATGAAAAGATTCCTTCGGCAGCCATGCCACCACACATTGGAGAAAAATCAGACAATCAGGGAGAGCTGTTTTGAAAAGTGATGTGAGGCTGAGTTTAAGGCTGAATTTGCAGAGACAAAAGTAGTTGCACTTGAGCTGACTCCGACTCAGATGACTAGCTTCTCATTAAACAATTAACACGCTTACTGTTTCATAACATCGGTTGGCAACCCCATGACATGTCAACACTCTCCCCTTCTTGACTTTGGGATCCCCATTACCAGCTTCCCTGTCCTCTCCTGCCTTCTTATCCTTGCCCTTAGGCTGGTGTGCCCATTTAGTCTTGCTTTGTTTCATGGGCCTGTCTAATCTTTGCCTGAAGGTAAACTTCAAAGTGACTTCATTAGTAAGTTAAAAACGTATTTAAGAATCATACTCTAGGGGGTTTTGCAGTCCCTGTCAGATCAGTAAGTCTGGTCATATGTGTATGTGTGTGTTCTGCATCTTTCTCCAGTGGGAGTGTGTGTGTGCGTGTGTGTGTGTGTGTGTGTGTGTGTGTGTATTGAAATTTTGTTCTATATTTTTCTCCAGCTCTGTCCAGACTCTCTATTAAGATCCCTGTCAAAGCAGCCAGTCATGATAACTGTCTATTTTATTCTGGGTTCTCTAGAGAAACAAATCCAGTAAAGTGTATAAATATATACACAGAGAGATTCATAAACATGAAATAAGCCACGTAACTGCAGAGGCTGAAACATCTGAAATCCTGGATCAGAACAGAAGCTACAGAAGCAGTAAACAAAATGTAAGCAGGTCAGAAAACAGGGTCCCCATTCACAGGCTGTGCAAGTTGGCAGATTCCAAGATAGCAGTGAGACTACAAGGTTTCTCCTGGTTCATGTACCTGCATGAGCTGGCAAACCCAGAATCAGCACATAAGGGAACAGTACTCCTACCGGCAGGCTGTGAAGACTGATGAATCCTAAGAGCTGCTAGCGCAAGTTCCCAAGACCGGACATCAGACAATAAGAACACAGAAGCTGCTGGATCCACCAGCCAAAACTTTGGCAAGGTGAGCAGGCAGGGGGGCAGTGAGTCACCACAGGACCTGCCCCTGCCAGTATCACAACACATTCCATCATGGAGGTGGCCATAATATATTGTACAACTGTCAAAACATTGAGAATCATGCCCCAACCAAGTTGACACACAATCTTAGCCATCATACCAGTAGAGGCTGTGGGACTTGTGGTCCATTAGTCCTTTGGATTAATCTTTCCCTTGTGTTTTTCCTTTGGTTTTCTTCATTCTCCCTTGCTCCAGACAGGGTGAGACCACTGCTGTATCTTAGATGGCCACTCGCAAGATTTTAAGACTCCAGACACTACTTACCAAAGTAGAATGTAGAACATTTTCTTTATAAAATATATTATGCAAATTGAGCTAGATGTACCCCAAGACCTTGATACTCACAGCCCTCCATCCAGTAATTTGGTTCCTCAGGGAGTTTGGATTTATCTGTGGAGTTTCTATGACCTTCCTCACAAGAACTTTTAATGCAACATTTGTCATTGACAGAAAAGAAACACCTGTGAGAGTTAACAGATGACCATACCCTTAGTTACTATGCAAAGAAATTGAAATATCTCACTGACACCCAGAAAGGAAAAAGCCAATATATACCTTCTGCCATTTGTTGCCATGTCCTTATGGAAAGAAAATTTCTCATCAATGGTGGTTATCTAGAATTTGAAAGTTATTCCAAGTTTTGATTAAGAATTTCATGAACTATACCAAGTTTAAAAACTAATGTTAAAATGCTATATATTAAAACATAAAACAAACCACAATCAACAGAAGAGAAAATAGATAAATGAGAACTATTAAGAATCAAACAAGGGGAAAGGAGACTGTTGGGAGGATGAGACATGTATGGAGCAGAGAGGAATAGTGTGCAGTCACCGGACAGGGAGAGCAGTGGAAGCTGCATATAGGCAGGCATGTAAATTTATATGTGAATGTACATTTTCACTCAGTTATGTTAAATAAAAATAAAAATTAAAAAAAAAAGAATCAAACACTTTTGCTCATCTAAAGACTTTATTAATAGAATTAAAAGGACACCTGCAAATGGGAAAAAATATTTGGCAATTCTATGTCAGACCAACGCCTGATCTCCATAATCTATAAGATACTACAAAACATCAATAAGAAGAAGATAAGTCATCCAATTAAGCTATGGGCAAAGGAGATGGACAGACATTTCTCTAAAGAGGAGATCCAGGCAGCCAAAAAACACATGCAGACATGTTCACGATCTTTAGTTATTAAAGAAATTCAAATCAAGACTACAATGAGATACCATCTCACCCCAACAAGGCTGGCCATGATCCAAAAAACACAAAACAACAAAAGCTGAAGAGGCTATGGAGAAAGTGGAACTGTCCTACACTGTTGGTGGGGTTGCAAAATGGTCCAGCCTCTTTGGAAAGCAATCTGGTGCTTCCTTAAAAAAATGGATATAGATACAGCATTTGACCCAGTAATTCCACTACTTGGAATATATCTTACAGAATCAAGGCCTTTCACACCAACGGACACATGCACAAGAATGTTTATCGCAGCACAGTCCATGACGGCAAAAGATGGAATCAACCCAGATGCCCAACAACAGACAAATGGATAGGTAAACTATGGTATATATACTCAATGGAGCACTATGCAATGATAAAGAATAATGATGATTCGAGGAAACATCTCATAACCTGGTTTCAACTGGAAGACATCACATTCAGTGAAAGTAGTCAGTGACAAAAGGACAAATATTGTATGAGACCTCTATGATAAGATCTCAAAACACAGACTTGTGTATAGAAGAAAAGACTCTTTGACAGCTGCAAGGGAGCAGAGGGAGGGAGGGCGAGCGAGGGAGGGTTTAGATTAGATAGTTGGTAAAAATCTGGTTGGGTGAAATCGGTGATAGCACACATTAGAAACAAGAACAATATTAAGTGGACTTCAGCGTAACTTCAATACTCCTTCCATCTTAACCCAATATTGCAAGGACAGAGTAGCTGGGGTAGAGGGCAGGGGATCATGCTTTTAGGTGAAATTGAGGCCAATTGGCACAACTAGAATTTTGCTAAGAGGGCTCTCTGCGCCCCACATTGGTGAGTGGCATCTGGGGTCTTAAAAGCTGCCAAGCTGCCATCTGAGGGTACAGCAAATGGTCCCGACTCAGCAGGAAAGGATGCTGACCGAGAACCAAAATGACATGGAGTAAAGACAACCCAGAAGACAGAGAGACCCACATGAGTGGGTGCCTACATAGACTTGGGACCAGAAGAACCAGATGGTGCCCCACCACCACTAGTGAAGTCTGTGATGGAGCTCACTAAGTTGAGTCTCACTGGCAACACAAGAATAAAAAGGGGTGCATTCTGAGATCTCCACTAAAAGACCTCAATTGATGGTCCAGCGGTTTCAGGGTTCCCCTGGGAGCACGGCCCCTGGCCCTGATGCTGCCCTTGCCCGTAAATCATAACGAAGGTCCACTCTTCAGACACGAATGGATTGGACTTGGCGATGCAGAGTGACCATATATTGGATGCACTTTATGGTTCTATGCATCTATAGGATATCATCCTGCTGACCTCTGGCTGGAGGAAGGAGAGTGGGTGGAGAGGAGGGGAAAGGAGACTGTTGGGAGGATGAGACATGTATGGAGCAGAGAGGAACAGTGTGCTGTCACCAGGCAGGGAGAGCAGTGGAAGCTGCATATAGGTGGGCATGTAAATTTATAAGGGAATGTACATTTTCACCCAGTCATATTAAATAATAAATAAATAAAAATAAAATAATAAAATACCTAACATAGCAAATAAATAAAACATAGCCACAGAAATAAGCCCAAAGTTTTCAATGACAATTTAGAAAATATTTTCTTTGGAAATTTTAATGAATCTAATATTCACCAACATCTAGTCAATTCTATCACATAGTGACCTAACAGAACAGAGTACAGCTGTTTATATTGTTTCCAAGGATGTAACTAACTCTTTACAGAAGCAGACTGATGCATCTCATCTCCTTTGGAGTCAACATTTTAGTGAGAAGCCAAGCACTTAACCACTGTACAATCAGGGCTGCTGGAATCTAACAGTTAATGTATTTAATTTTTAAATGTTATACATTTTAGTATAAGTTAGATAAGCACTATTTTTGTTATAATAATGTAAAGAAAATGTAACCAGTTCTCCACCAAAATCTATGGTAATGCCTCAGAATTCTTTCTAATTTATGCCACTATGCCAGAAAAACATTTTTTTGTCTTTTAAGTGAAAGGTTACAATTTGAGTAAACTACTCATACAAAAATTTACACACACATTGCTGTCTAACTCTAGCTGCTCTCCCCACGCTGTGTCAGCCCACTCCTCCTCTCCATATTTCCCATGTCCATTCAACCAGCTCCTGTCCTCTTCCACCTTCCCATCTTGCCTCCAGACAGGAGTCGCCCGGTTAGTCTCCTGTGTCTACTTAAGCCAAGAAGCATACTTTTCACCAATATCATTTCATGTCTTATGTACCATCTCAATCTTTGTCTCAGGACTTGGCTTCAGAAATGGTTTTAGTTCTGGGCTAACAGAGAGTCTGGGGGGCACGTCCAGGGATGCTCCAGTTTCTTGGGCCATCAACTATGATCTTTTTCACTAGAGTTCAAGTTCTGCACTTCACATTTCTCCAGATCAATCAGGGACACTATGCTGAGTTCCTTGTAAGGGCAGCATTGGTGGTAGTCAGGCACCATCTAGTTCTTCCAGTCTCATGCTGATGTAGTCTCTGGTAGTATGTGGCACTTTCTGTTTCTTGAGCTCATGTTTTACTTATGTCTGTAATGTTCTTCATTCTCCTTTGCTCCAGGTAAGTTGGGACAAACTGATGCTTCTTAGAGCTCCTTGCTAGCCTTTAAGATGCCAGATACCACTCCCCAAAGTGGGATGCAGAACATTTTCTTAAAAAACTGTTATGCCAATTGACCTTAATGTCACCTGAAACCATGGTCCCCAGACCCCAGCCTCTGCTATTCTGTCCCTCAAAGTGTTTGGTTGTATTTAGGAAACTTTTTAGCTTGTGGTTTAGTACAGTTATGCTGACTCCTCCTCTACTGTGTGTTGTCTCTCCCTTCACCAAAAGTAATTCTTGTGTGCTATCTAATTGGAAACCCTAGTGGTGCAGTGTTGAAATGCTATGGCTGCTAACTTGACTTCCAACCAAGAGGTCAGCAGTTCATATCTACCAGGCCTTTCTTGGAAACTTTATGGGGCAGTTCTTCTCTGACCTATAGAGTCACTATGAGTCAGAACCAACTTGACGGTTCCTAAAAGCAATAGCATCTAATTAGTGAATACTCTTCCCTTTCCCTCCCTACCCTCATAGCCATCAGAGACTGCATTATTCTGTGTTTAAGCCTTTTCCTGAGTCATTATAATAATGATCTCATGTAGTATTTGGCCATTTGCAACTAATTTCATTCAGTATAATGCCTTCTGGACTCCTTCATGTTATGACGTTTCCCAAATTTATTGTTGTTCATCATTGCATAATATTCCATGGTGTGAAAATACCATAGTGCACCTATTCATTCACTGATGGTACCTAAGTTGATTCTATCTTTTCGCTGTTGTGTACAGTGCTGCAATGAAAACTGGTATGTGTCTATTTGTGTTCTTTAGGATATATTCCAACAAGTACGACTGCTGGATCACGTGGTATTTTATTTCTAGCTTTTTAAGAAAGTACCAAATCGATTTTCAAAGTAGTTATACTACTTTACATTTTAACCATCTGTGTATAAATGCTCAGTCCCTCCACAGCCTCTCCAACACTTATTACTTTGTTTTTTGGATCAATGTCAGCCTTTTTGGGGTAAGATGGTATTTCATTGCAGTTTTGATATGCATTTATCTAATGGATAATAATATTGAGCATTTCTTCACATATTTGTTAGCCACCTGAATGTCTTCTCTGGTGAAGTTCAATCCTTTGAGAATTTTTTTTTCTTTTTTATTTAACATGACTGAGTCAAAATGTACATTCCTGTATAAATTTACATGCCCACCTATATGTAGCTTCCACTGCTCTCCCTGTCCGGTGACAGCACACTATTCCTCTCTGCTCCATACATACATGTCTCATCCTCCCAACAGTCTCCTTTCTGTTCCTCTCCACCCACTCTCCTTCGTCCAGCCAGAGGTCAGCAGGATGATATCCTATAGACGTATAGAACCATAAAGTGCATCCAATATATGGTCACTCTGCATTGCCAACTCCAATCCATTCCTGTCCAAAGAGTGGACCTTTGTTATAATTTATGGGTAAGGGCAGCATCAGGGCCAGAGGCAATGCTCTCAGGGGAACCCCGAAACTGCTGGACCATCAGTTGAGGTCTTTTAGTGGAGATCTCAGGATGCACCCCTTTTTATTCTTGTGTTGCCAGTGAGACTCAACCTAGTGAACTCCATCGTGGCTATCACTGGTGGTGGCTGGGCACCATCCGGTTCTTCTGGTCCCAAGTCGATAAAAGCACCCACTCTTGCGGGTCTCTCTGTCTTCTAGGTTGTCTTTACCGCGTGTCATTTTGGTCCTCGGGAGAATTTTTAATTGGGTTATATTTCTTTTTTTTGTTGAGATTTTACAGAATCTTCTAGATTTTAGACATTAGACACTGATGAGGTTTGTCGTATCCAAAAAAATTTTGAATTTGTCATACCCAAAACACAGTCCATAGGTTGTTTTCTGGCTCTTTCGCTGAAGTCTTTGGATGAGCAAAAATGTTTCATTTTTTAGGAGTTTCCAGTTAGGGTTTGCACATTGTCAGTAAGATTCTGTATTCTGTTTATGCCATGTATTAGGGTTCCCGGTGTTGTCTCCTTTTTTCTTCCATGATCTTTATCATTTTAGATTAGACACTTAGGTCTTTAACCCTTTGGGGGTTAGTTTTTGTACATGGTGTGAGATATGGGTCTTCTTTCATTTTTCTGCAGATGGATATCAACTTTTGCCAACCTCAATTGCTAAACAGACTGTCTTTTCCCCAGTTAACAACTTTAAGCCTTCCTCAAATATCAGCTCCTCACAGGTGGATGATTTTATGTCTAGATTCTCAAATCTGTCCCACTGGTCTATGTGTCTGTTGTTGTACCAGTATCAGGCTGCTTTCACTACTGTGGTAGTGTGATAGGTTCTAAAGCCATGTACTATGAGGCCTTCCACTTTGTTCTTTTTCTTTACTTACTTAGTCCTTCTTCTCTTTCCATATGAAGCTGGTGATTTGTTTCTCCATCATCTTAAAAAATACCATTGGAATCTGAATGGGAATTGCATGTTCAGGATAGGCATTTTCACAATGTTGAGTCTTCCTATCTGCGAACGACATATGTTTTTCCATTTATGTAAGTCTTTTTTGATTTCTTTCAGTAGTGTCTTGTAGTTTTCTTTGTATAGATCTTTTACACCTCTGGTTAGATTTATTCCTAAATATTTTATCATCTTGTAGGCTATTGTAAATGGTATTGGTTTGGTGATTTCCTCTTTGGTGTTTTCTTTGTTGGTATAAAGGAATCCAACTGATTTTTGAATGTTCATTTTGTATCCTGATGCTTTGATGAACTCTTCTATTAGATCGAGTAGCTTTTTTATGGATTCTTTAGGATTTTCGTATATAAGACCATATCATCTACAAATTGAGATACTTTTACTTCTTCTTTATCAATTTGGATGCACTTTCTTTTTCTGTCTAATCTGATTGGTCTGTCTGGAGCCTCCAGCACAATACTGAATAAAAGCCATGACAAAGGGCTTCCTTGTCTGGCTCCTATTCTCAAGGAGAATGCTTTCAGACTGTCTCCATTTATGATGATGTGGGCTGCTGGCTTTGATTTGGGCCCTTTCTTCATTTGAGTACTACGAATTCACCTCTGAGCACTGCTTTTGCTGTGTCCCAAAGGTTCAGGCAGGATGTGTTTTCATTTTCATTTTATTCTGTGAATGTCTTTATTCCATCTTTGATTTCTTCTATAATACACTAGTTTCTAAGCAAGGAGTTGTTCAATTTCCATGTGTTTGATTTGTTGTTGTTGTTATTGATTTCCGCCTGTATGGCTTTATGTTCTGAAAAGATGCTTTGCAATATTTTGATGCTTTGGGTTTTGTTAAGGTTTGCTTTATGTCCTAATATGTGGTCTATTCCGGAGAACATTCCAGGTGCATTGGAAAAGAAAGTATACTTGACTGATGTTGGGTGGAACATCCTGCATACGTCTATGAATTCAAGTTGATTGACTGTGGCATTTAGCTCTTCCATGTCTTTACTGAGCTTCTTTCTGGATGTTCTGTTGGTCACCAAAAGTGGTGTGTTGAAGTCTCCTACTATTATTGTGGAGCAGTCTATTTCTCTTCTCAATGCTGTTACAGTTTCTTTTATGTAGTGAGGAGCCCTGCTACTGGGTATTTAATATGGTTGTGTTCTCCTGGTACACTGACTCTATAATAATTATATAGTATCCTTCCTTATTCATTGTGGGTTTTACTTTAAAGTCTATTTTATCAGAAATTAATATTGCCACTCGTGCTCTTTTTAGTGTGCTGCTTGCTTGATGTATTTTTGCCTTCCTTCGAATTTTAATTTGTTTGTCTTTAAGGCTAAGTATGGCTCTTGTAAGCAGCATATAGAAGGATTGTGATTTTTCATCCATTCTGGCATTCTCTCTTTATTGGGACATTTAATCCATTCATATTCAGCATAGTTAGTGATAGGTGTGAATTTAGTGCTGTCATTTTGGTGTCTTTTTTGTAAGTTGTTGACAGTTTCTTTGTTCCATTTAATATTCTGTGCTGTGTCACTTTTCTTTTTGTGTTTTCATCTTTTTCACTGTTGTTGGTTTTGTATTTGCTGAGACTTCAGGAAAAACATAATTTTCTTAATGTCACATTTTCTGAACATCACCTTAAAGGACAGCATGGCTGTCCAGTCAATAATACCAGGAAGAATTAAGTTACTCTGATTCAGCTCCTCCTCCCAGAATTTCTTTTAAAGATGAAGATCTTTACAACTTTAACATTAGGCACATCTGAGAAGTTAATTCTGCATCAGTACAAGTTGTTAGTATTACTCCAATTCTTTTCTATCCTCAGGCCACAGTTCTCCAAACACACTATCCCTAGGCAGCTGTCTCTCTCCTTCATAATAGTACTCACTATAACAACTAACTCAATGCCTACCTCAATTTCATTAAGATTTTTCTCAAACTTTTTAGAATAGCATTTGCCATCACTTTGAGGTTTATGTATAGCTTAATTCTTCCTAGAGACTTGGATAATAATGCTAAGATAAACTATCACACTGGTTATGTCCTTGTGGCATTAACAACTAGCTATCTGTGATGGTTAAGGTTGTGTGTCAACTTAGTTGTGCCATGATTCTCAGTGCTTTGGCAGTTGCATAATGTCGTGATCACCCCCATGATGGAATCAGCTAGGTGTTACTGGCAGGGGCTGGATGCATGATGGCTCAGCGCTCTATCAGCCTTTATCTCTCCACTATCTACCCCCTACTTCCTTCCTGCTCACTTTGCCAGGGTTTTTGATGTGTTATGGATTCAGCAGCTGCCTCTCTTGTCTCTGATGCCCAGTCCTTGTAACTTGAGCTAGCAGCTTACCTGTCATCTTGGGCTTCATTGATCTTCTCAGCCCGTAAGCAACCCCAACCTCCTGATCCTGGGTTCACTAGCCCCTGCAGCTGTGTGAATGAGGAGAAACCTTGCAGTCTTGCCTTCACAACTTATGAGTGGGAACTCTGCTCACAAACATGCCAACTTTGGGTTGGCCAGCTTCCATAGCTGTAAGGCCTGTGTCCTGATCTAGGACTTGGGATATTTCAGGCTGCACAACTGCCTGAGCTGTTTCCTTGATATAAATCTCTCTGTATGTATACTTGGAAACCCTGGTGACATAGTGATTAAGAGCTACATCTTCTAACCAGAAGGCAAGCAGTTCAGATCTACCATTCTCTGTAAACTGGGTGGAGCAGTTCTACTCTGTCATATAGGGTTACTATGAGTCGGAGTCAACTCAACAGCAATGGGTTTGCTTTTATGTGTGTGTGTGTGTGTGTGTGTGTGTGTGTATGCATTTTACTGGTTTTGCTTCTCTAGAGAATCCAGCTGAGGACAACATCCAACATATGTGGTTTACTGTAAGGCTGGATTAGCAGTTTTATCCTTAATTAGACACACACACACACACACACACACACACACAGACACACGAGCACTGCCAACTAAGTTCATGAACTCATCCTAGAAAAGGCACTACATACCTGATTGCTGAATATCACTATGGTCACCTTCTAAGTATTCCCTTTGGGAAGCTATGCACCAACACCAACACCTAACCCACACTTCAAATCAATTTTGGAACTCTTTTCCTGGAATGGCCATCAGAGCTGTTATCAAACTACCCTTGATGTCCTGAATGTCATCAAAATGTCTTCCTTTCAATATTTCCTTCATCTATGGGTAAAGAAAAAAGTCACTGGGGGCCAGATCAGGTGAGTATGGAGGGTGCCAATACAGTTATTTATATACAGGCTAAAAACTCCCTCACAGGCAACTATATATTTAAGTTTGTAAATCTGCCACCATGCCACTGTGCCACCATGCACAATGGCCATTCCAGAAAGAGCTCCAAAATTGCTTTGAAGGGTGGACTAGGAGCTGACCTCAGTGTATAGCTTCCCAAGGGGAGTACTTCAAAGGTGATGGTAGTGATATTCAGCACTGAGGTATGTAGCACTTTTTCTAGGATGAGTTCACAAACTTAACTGGCAGTGCTCATAAAGAGATACACACATACACACCCGTGCACACACACACATATATGTATTGTATACTGACACAGTGGCTGCACCAGGGGGCTGAAGCATAATGACTGTGAGGATGGCACAGGACTGGACAGTGTTTCATCCCATTATACAGAGGGTCACTATGAGTCGGAAGCAACTCAATGGTACCTAACAACAAATATATTTTTCTACTAAACAGAAAAGTATAAACATTAAAGAATATATTAAAAACTGCCTTTAAAAATTAAATCTTAACAGAGAATTAGGCATGGTACTTACTAATCTTAACTCTTACAGACTGTAATCCCTCCTGTATTATCTTTTCATGGGTTTACATAAGAAACTGTAATTCTTTACGCTTTCTAACTTTGACATAATAATTCCGCAAAGCAGCCTGGTATAATGTAAGGAAAACACTAGACTTGGTGTCAGAAGACCAGATTCAGGTCTAAGTTTACAACTTACTACCTGTACAACCTTAATCCTCTTGAACCTCTCCTACTGCCGTATCCAATCCTACTGTAAGTACTATCTCAACATTTAGAAATCTAACTAGGAACTTATTCTAGAAGAATCAGTAAGGAAGTAAAAGAGGTCTCTTCATTTGCCCAGTTATGAAGTGTGCTACAACTATTATCTATTGATATCGTGGAACTCATTTTTCCTATCATCACTGGGCTCTTTCAGGAAACTAATCAGATATCTTTTCCTTGTTTTCTCTTTGCTAGCAGGAAAAAAACTAAAGTTTAGGCCAGGTATGGCAGTTGGCAAAGCCAAGAAAAGGATGGCACTATTCAAGCTGCCTGTGTGAAAGTAGTACTCACAGGATTCCTCTCCCCCCAGGCCTAATCTAAAGACAACATTGTTTTAAATGATTAAAAGGAAACTTGAAGAAACAAGAGACATAGCAGAAGAACCTGGGGTCCCCAGACACCATTTTGGGGCTCCCTGCACCAGTTCTGCCTGGGTTGATTAACAGGAGTTGGAGGCCCCCGAGAACCAATTAGACTAAGAAGTCAGAATAAGAGGGAGAAGCAAGTTCATCAACTACCAATTAAAAGTGAGTGGATCCCCACAGCACCCACCAGCTGTGACTGAAATTATTACGTCAGCCAAGTTCCAGCACCAATTCCCCAAGCTCTTTAGAATACAACACGAGGATGAGGGAGAGAAGCAGAGGTACCCCCACATGCTGGCACGCTTCCACTTACTATCCCGAGTGAACATACACCTGGCAATTAAGTGCAAGCAGCATCTCTTGATTAGCCAAATAGAAAATCCCAAAAGCACGCCATGAGAGATGACAACGGAGACTGGGATGCATATCCATTGGTTAGGCAGTGGTAGCTGACACAACAGCTCTGCTACCGAGTCAGAATTGTTCCACTTTGATCAGATCACATGTGAATCATTTGTCCTTTGTATAGAACAATACTATGTCTGCAAATGCTCTCACCTCCACCATTTACAAAATGCCTGATGGCTTTCAAAGCATGTTCACAAATACTGTTCCACTAATATTCACAAAACCCCTGTGGTTTTGTCAAGAATGTTTCAGCATTCTCTTTAAAAGAATTTGATTGAAGCTAAGGTTAATGTACAAGAGATTTGCCAATGATCACGAAGGCAGTATTCTTTGAATATTTTTAAGTGATACACCACTGTGCTTATGTACACAAAGAATAGCTCTGTAAACAAATATGAGAAACTCAAAACAGTGATTGTTCAACATAGGAGAACAAAGGATCAGGGGTGGTAGGAAAGCTTCCTTTTTTCTGTATCCTCTTTTACAGCTTTTAATTTTGTATTTTTTAAATAGAACTTTCTGAAAGTAAATCAAAACATCACAACTAGGAAACAGAAAACTACAATCGAACTCCCATCCCCACTGAACAAAGCTGCCTTTCACACGCAATTTTCTTTCTTCTCTTGCATCTTTTCACTGAAGCCTCATTCTTATCACTCCATCCACATATTTACCTGGACAACCTTCTGTGAGAACTTGTCCATGGTAGGTCGTTCTGTGCAAATCTGCAGGGAAGTAAGAGTATTCTGGAAATCAACCAGTGATTTGAAAAACAGACAGACAGACAGATAGACAGATACATAGACCACTGCCAGTAAGTCTGTTCCAACTCATAGCAACCCTATAGGAGAGAACAGAACTGCCCCAGTGGGTTTCCAATGAGCAGCTGATGGATTCAAACTGCTGACTTTCAGGCTAGCAGCCAAGCTCTTAATTACCACATCATCAGAACTCCAACCAGTGATAGGGAGACTGAAAATGTGATTCTGGCTTATAGGCAGAATGGTTCTAATACAGTTTATATTGGGGGGCGGGGGGGGAAAGAGCATCTCTGTTCAATCACTTAAAAAGAACAGAATGGTAACATCACAGAACAAATGTTGCAAAACCTGCAGTGCCAGACACTGTGTCTCCCCAATAAAATACTCACTAGGTTGATCGGTCACTGACAGAAGAGGAAGTCCCTTTTCTGGATATTCTCAAGGGAGATTCCCTAGACCGAGAAAAAGATGCTGGCTCCCACAAGAAGAAAAGTGAGAGTGTATAACACTATAGGAAATGCAGCTAGACACACCAAGAGAGAAAATAAAATTAATTTATACAAGTATTGGTAGAAACTGCCTCTCAGGTCACTTTCCATGCTGACACTGTGACTCTACAAGTTCAGACACATGCATACTAGATCAGTAAGGACAGAGAAAACTGTGAACTAAATCCAGACACTAAATCCAGTGTGGGCTAAAACAGGACACTACTGCTATGGAAACAGCATAAATGCTTTTTTAAGGTGTGATTATTGATTCCATGTAAATTTATTGAGCATCTGTGTCAGGTACTGAATTAAGAGCTATGACTTTAAACATGAGTACCTTCAAGAAAACTCACAGCCTACTGTAAACATGCAAATAATTAAAACACAAAAATACATGCTCTGAGAGCATACAAACACATCAAAATCTGCCCCAGGTATATTCAGGCAAGTCTTACAGAAGAGGTAATATTTGAGTTGAATCTTGAAGGACAGGGCTGGCTTGAAGGACAACTAGGAATTGTTCAGGAGTAAGGAAAACACATTTCAAGCAAAAGGAGCCACATTTGCAAAAGTTCTGGCATATGAAATTGCCTGAAATTTTCCAGGTATTAAAAGTGGTCTACAGACGACTTACATTAAAATTACAAAGAAAAGTAGACAGAAATAGAGCAGTACAGAAAGACAGACCAAAACATTAAGGTTCCAGGCCATGCTGAAGGAGTGCCCTACTGGTATCGTGGAACTGTGGTGGTCATTAAAGGTTTTTAAACAAAGAAATAATAAAAATCATATTTGAATTTTAAAAAAATGAAATTGTTGGCAGGATAACCTGCTTGTGAGACAAAAGAGCAGATTAGCATAATGGATAAACCTACAAACTCCACAGTTAAATCCTATCTTTCAAACTGAGTAATTAACAAAAATGGAGTGTTTTCTCTCTACTTGTCCTGTACCAGGTATTAGACATGTGTTTTCTCCTCTCATCCTCACAACAATCCTACAAAGGTGGCAGTAATATTATCCTCACTGAATTGGAGATCTAAGAAATTTGTCCACAGCCTTTGAAGCCAACTAACAGTAAAGATGGAACTATAATTCCCAGAATTCATATCCCTGTACAGTTCTAGTTGAGAGCTGGCCAAAAAGGGGAGAAGGGAGAACACAGATTTGCATCAGATGTGGAAGGCAGAAATGAATCAGTAGACATTACTCTCTGAGCGTTGCTGTGGTGTGGTATTGTTGTTAGGCACCACTGAGTTTGTTCCGACTCATGTATAATGGAACAAAACATTGCCCGTTCTGCATCATGCTCACAATTATTGCTATGCTTGAGCTCACTGTTGTAGCCACTGTGTCAGTTACCACTGTATCACTGCTGTGAGAGGTGATGAAAAACAGACATAGAGGTACCACCGATCTTCCTGGAACATAAGTTCTCAGTTCCTCTGACAATTGTATAAGTTCTCATTTATATAATAAATCCCTTATTGTATAACTCATGAGGGATCTCCTTAATTCTGACCACTAAGCCCATATTCTGATAAAGAATAGCCCAATTCCTATTGTCCCTCCGAAAGGCTTCAGACCATGTTCATCTACGAGAAGAGCAACAGCCAGAGCAGAAGCCGTTATGTAGGCTCTTCAAACCCACAGAATAAAGTTTCAAAATCATTATTACTCTGCGTTCAAAGTATCAGTATTCTCCATATATACTGTTCCCCAAACCTACCCTTAGGAAGCTAACATCTAAAATCAAGGCACCATCTCCATGGGAAAGCTTTCTCTTTTCTGTCAGCTCTTGTGGCAGGTCTTTGTAATCAATCTTCCCCTGATGTAGGAGCTTCTCAGCAGAGAGAACCTGGATCCAAAGACATACTCCCCTCCTGGTTCTTTATTCTTTGTGGCATGAATTCCCTCTGTCTCTGTCTGCCAGCCCACTTATTTCTTATATGTCTCAAAAGAGACTGACTCAAGATACAATCTAATTGTGTAGATTAAGTCCTAGGTCATTAACATAACTGTCTCTAAGCCCGGCTTATTAACATCATAGAGGTAGGATTTACAACACATAAGAAACTTCATACCAGATGACAAAATGCTTGACATCACACAATACTGGAAATCATTTCCTAGACAAGTAGGCATGCATTTGGGGGAAACATAATTCAACCTATAACAGATGCCATAGACTATAAGATGTACCATTATTTTTGTGCCTGTAAAAAAAGCAAAATTCTACAATTTAACTTATGACACAAGGCTTTCATGTTGCAAAAATTGTATGTTACAATGTAATTTCAAAAATGTTAAAATTTGGTGGGAGAAGGGGAATGGTTCTTCTTAGACTCAATAAAAAATAGCATTTGGTGTCACCCTTCCTAAATATTTTCCAGACAAAAGAGGCCATAAATTATATAGGTTATATGTAGGATTGCCTGGAAGAGGAATTGACATAATTAGTTTGAGATGTTAATCAGCTCTTAAATTATTCCCAAGATATTTTCTCCCCATTGCAGTAAACACAGGGCCATAGGAACCACAGAGCTGCTATCTATCCAAGACTTGACAGCTCCTTTTTGAGAGCTTTTTCCCATTACCCAATTTAATACATATTGGCACACAAATTCTAAATGTAAAGAGCTATCAGATCTAGGTGTTTATAATAAGGAATGCTGAAACAGAATAGGGATATCATTGGGGTTCTGCTTTACTACTAGAACAGGACTAGGCATGCAAACAAGCAGGGTCTCCTGTCAGAAAGAAATATCAAGCTATTTGCAGCCAAGAACAACCAATTTGAAGCTCTCCTCTCTTTCTTGTGAAAAGCTTTCAACTGGGATATTTTAAGTGTGCTGTTAAGATACTCAAAGCCTAATGACTTAGGAAGAAGTAATAACTGCCTGATATACAGAGAACCATAACTGATAGGATGCATTGGCCTGGAAAGTTTTTTACCCCAATTAGAAGGTCAACATTCAACCTACCATTCTATTCCTCACTGGTCTGATACACAAGTTATAACAGAGTTAAATAGAGATTAGTTCTTCTGAATCCTAAAATATTAGCATTGAAAGCAATCTTAAATCAACTACTTTGGTGAGCAGCATCTTGGGTCTTAAAAGCTTTTGAGCCAACTAAAATACAACTATCAATCTCTTTCTGTCTGTAGCAAAGGGAAGTAAAGAAAACCAAAGACTTAAGGAAACAATTAGTCTGAAGGATAAAGGACCACAGGAACCATAGTCTCCACTAGCCCGAGACCACAAAAACTAGACACTATCTGGCTATCACTCCCCCATCACTCTGACAGGGATCACAACAGAAGGTCCCAGTTAAAACAGGGTGGGGGAGTGCAACAAAATTCAAATTCATAAAAAAGAACAGATTTACTAATCCAAGAGAGATTGGAGGAACTCCTGTAACTACAGCCATTAGACACCTTTCTAGCTTGGGACAAAAGTCATTCCCAGAGATCACTTTTCAGCCAGATTATAAACAAGACTATAAAATTAAACAATAACACTTTGAAGGAAGTGCTTCTTAGAATAGTCACCTATACGAAACTGAAAGGATAATCACCCAAAAGCAAAGATGAGACGGCAGGAAGGTGCAGAAAAATAGAAATGGGGAACTCAGAGTGGTAACGAGGAGAGTGCTGACACACTGTGGGGAGTACAAACAATGTCACGAAACAATTTGTGTATAGACTACTGAATGGAAAACTGGTGTGCTCTGTAAACTACGATCTAAAGCACAGTAAAAGAAATGCCCTAGGCTTAGAAGATAAGCAACTACTAAACCTAGTTTTCACTCTGATGAAGAGAAAGGGAGAGTAGTGACGGAAAGGGGAAAAGAAGAGGAAGGATGAAAAAGAAACTTAAGGGGGGCAGAGGAAGTAAATCATCATAGCTATGCAAGTCATGAAGTTATGATCTGTACATAGAAAGCTAAAAGGAATCTACAGACAAATTATTAGAATTGGGAGAGTTCTAAGCACAGTTAGGAAATACAGTATTTTTAAAAGATACCATTTACAAATAGCATCATAAAATATAAAGTGGTTAGAAACAAATCTAGTAGAAGACCCATTAATACCTTCCTAGAGAGATAATGCAGCTATACTGAAAGATACTGAAGAAGATTTAAATAAATTGAAGGAAATCATGGATAAGAAGACTCAACACCATGAGAATATCTATTCCTCCGAAACTAAAGCATAAATTCTGTGCAATCCTAATCAAACTCCCAAATGAGTGTTTCATGAAAATTTATAAGTTGATTCTAAAATGTAAATAAATCACTTGTGAAGAACATGAAACAACTTGTCTTACTGGTTAATGACTTTTCATAAAAGTATGACAATGTGGTTGCTGTTGTTGTTGGGTGAAATCAAGTCAGTTCCGACTTATAACAACCCCATGCACAACAAAATGAAATGCAGCCTAGTTTTCTGCCACATCCACAATCATTTTTATGCTTAAGCTGATTGTTGTGGCCACTGTGTCAATCCATCTCATCAAGGGTCTTCCTTTTTTTACTGACCTTCCACTCTATGAAGCAGGATGGACTTCTCCAGGGTCTGACTCTTCCTAACAACATGCCCAAATTATGTAAGATGCAGTCTGGCCATCTTTGCTTCCAAGGAGCACTCTGGTCTTACTTCTTCCAGAACAGATCTGTTAGTTCTTTTGGCAGTCCATGGTACATTCAACATTCTTTTTTAACACCACAATTTCAAAGGCATCAATTCTTCTCTATCTTCTTTATTCATTGTCCAGCTTTTGCATGTATATGATGCAACTGAAAATACCATGGCTTCAGTCAGGCACACTTCAGTCTTCAAAGTGACATCTTTTCAGTACTTTAGAGAGGTCTCTGTTAGCAGATATCCCCAATGCGATGCATCTTTTGATTTCTTGACTGCTGCTTCCACGGGTGTTGATTGTGGACCCAAGTAAAATGAAATCCTTGACAACCTCAATCCTTTCTCCATTTATGATGATGTTGCTTACTGGTGCAGTTGTGAGGATTTTTGTTTTATAGATGTTGAGGTGTAATCCATACTGAAGGCTGTGGTTCCTGATCTTCATCAGTATTTCAGATCTTCTTCACTTCCAGCAAGTAAGGTGATGTTGTCTGCACAATGCAGGTTGCTAATGAGTTGTCCTCCAATCCTGATGTCTCCTTCTTCATATAACCAGCTTCTTGGATGATTTGCTCAGCATACAGATTGAAAAGGTATGGTGAAAGGATACAACTCTCATGCACACCTTTCCTAACTTTAAACCATGCAGTGTTCCCTTTTTCTGTTCACATGACTGCCTCTTGATCCATATACAGATTCCTTAAGAGCACAATTCAGTGTTTTGGAATTCCCATTTTATGCAATGTCAGTCATAATTTGTTATGATCCACACAGTTGAATGCCTTTGCATAGTCCATGAAACACAGGTAAACATCTTTCTGGTATCCTTGCTTTCAGCCAATAACCATTTGACTTCAGCAATAATATTCCTTGTTCCACGCCCTCTTCTGAATCCAGTTTTAATTTCTGGCAGTTCCTTGTCAATATATTGTTGCAGTCGCTTTTGGATGATCTTGAGCAAAATTTTACCTTTGTGTGACATTAATGATACTGTTTCATAATTGCCGCATTCAGTTGGATCACCTTTCTTTGGGATGGGCAAAAATGTGGTATTGACATAAAAACAGACAAAATATGCCCAAACAGACTATACAGCTCAGAAATATACACACACATATGTGAGAAGTTGGTTCACAACAGACTGGGCTTCACAGATTGGTTGGAAAAGGATACATTCTTTAATAAACTATGCTTCAATAATTAAGTACTAGGTAAAAATGGATACCTACATAACAATATAAAGAAAAGTCCATAAGACTATAACACAATAAACAAAAATGTCTTTATAACTTCAGGATAGGAAAGGACTACTTAAAATACAAAAAGCACTAAAAAGATTGATAAATTCAATGAAATGAAAATGAAAAACTGTTGTTCAGCAAAAGATTCAATAAACACAGTAAAAAGGCAAGCTAAAAACTATTAGAAGATGTTTGTAACACATACCCTGACAAAAGACTGTATAAGGCATATAGAAAAAAGTCCTACAAATCAATTCAAAATTCAACATAAAAGTGAGCAAAGACATGAAAAGGTATTTTTACTACAGAGAAAACATAAATGGCTCCTAAATACATAAAAAGGTACTCAGCCTCACTAAGAGTTAAAAATGCAAGTTAAGACCACAAGGATGTATCATTCATACCTCCTATATTTGCAACATTTAAGAAGTACAACAAATTCTTGGAAGATGGCAGTGTAAAGAGACTATTGTTCTGACCCTTCCCAACAAATACAACAAGGAAATAGTGCTCAGCACTGAAGAACTTTGAGTTGGGTAGCAGAGAAAAGCAGCAGCAAACTGCAGACAGGCGAGAATCACCACATCAACAAGTCACAGATGGTAGGAAAATCACTTCTCCCACTATCCTTATCCCTTCCCCCAGCTAGGACTGCTGGCTGTTGTGAACTGCAGAAGGCCCCAAAAATGAGCTTGCTTCCCTTACACCCACAGGTTATGGCTGTACTAACAGATAGGACACCAAGCTTCTGCTCTAAAATCACCAAGCCAGACCTCCCTAGAGGTCCATTTGGAATGTGCCAGCACCACTTCTACCTCTGGGAGTCCGTTTGGAGTGTGCTAGGATCTCCCCCACCTGGACACTGTCAGCTTCAAGACTGCTATTAATTGCTACAGAAGATCCATGCAGTAGAGTCTGCTCTCAAGTCATCGTTCTAACTCTCTTCCTGCACAGCCCATAGCTCTAAAACCAACAGTATAAACCTTGCTAGGGGTCAATAAGGGTTAGTCTGACCCTACTTCTGGTTGGCACTGAGGACTGCTGACCAAGGCTGCCGTGTGAAAGGAAATAGGAGCCTTTGAGTGGAGGCTACACTCACAGCCAATAATCTACCAACGTGACTTGGATAGCAGTGAGGCAGACCTGGCGCTGGGATCCAACCACAGCATGCCACTCCCTCCCAAATCGGGTAATTGCTGATTGCCAGGCTTTTGCAAACTGCTACAGAAGGCCCCCATGGTGGAATCTGCTTCCAGAAGCAGCACTCAACCTACCTCCCTGTATACTCCATAGACAAGCCTCTGAAATCAACAGGACATATCTCCCTGGGAATCAGTTTAGGTCTGTCTGCTCCCCTTCCAGTCAATGCTGAAGACCACTGGCTGAGGCTGCTGTGCTAGGAAGGAAATATTTTGAGTGGAGGCTATACCCACAACCAACATACTACAGGGTGGGATCTGATAATAAGGCAGACCACCCTGGTGGTCCATTTAGAGTCTGACACCCCTTCCCTAACTGCTGTCAGTTGCTGGACTACTGTGAACCCCTACAGAAGGCTCCCTACAACAGAGTCAGGAGGTGTGGGTCACCTAAGTGGAGACCACTGCCCCAACTACTGCAAGGCCACTAGGGCTCTGAAATCAACAAGACAGACCTCTCACAAGTCCTTCTGGAGAATGCCAGCCACATCTTTTTCTGAAACTTGCAGCAATAAATGCTAACATAAAGAAAGATTTCAAATCGATAACCTAACTCAACAACTCCAAGAACTAAAATGAGAAGAGCAAAGCCTAAAATTACCAGAAGAAAGAAAATAACAAAGATCAAGCAAGAATGAAATTGAAAACAGAAAAAGAATAAAAATAGAAGATAGTTCTTTGAAAAGATCAATAAAATTGACAACCTCTTACCTAGACTGGCAAAGAAAAGAAGAGAAAAGATGCAAATAATCAAAAACTGAAAGAGGGAACATTGCCGGGAGCCAGCCTTGGCAGGGTCTGGGATCACAGAGGGATGGGTGGCATTGGCGAAAGAAATGAGACTGAGACAACCAGGAATCTGGAGAACAGCAGCCCGTTAGGACCTGCCTTTCTTTATTTTTTATAATCAATGAAGTGATGCAATTTCACCTTGGTCTTTGGCCATGTAAGCTGTTGGCTAGTAAGAAACTGACACCTCATGGTCTTTTCATGTTACTTGTCAAGGCCTTCTAGATAATGGCCCAAGGCAAGTATATTGGGGTAATAATTAACAGTGAAAACAAAGTTATGCCTTGAGCCTAATCAGCTCTATTCATGTCTCGATGTCAAGGGTACAGAAAGAAGGGTAGACTCATCCAAACCCAGCTGTCTCTATGTGTTCCTCCTTTGTTCTTATTCTATCTCTTTCTGTGAGGATAGTAAGCGTCCACCGTCCCCCACCCTTAAGCTGTTCTAAGAAGGAAATTTGTTTAGTATTTACTCATTTGTCATACCAATTATAATAAACTTGGGAGCCTATCTATCTTCCTGATGTAGGGAGTGGGATGTCTATGTCTAAGGGCTGTGCAGAGGATTGTCCTTGGGAAGCTTCCCAGGGCCTTCCTGTAACTTGTGTTTTCACATGTGGAGGAGGAAGTGCAGTTGGGGGAAGCCAGCGGAGCCGGGCCAGCCTCAGTATTCCTGGGCTGGGCATGCTGTGTCAGAATTCATTAAGCCAAGGGGGTTGTAAAACCCTTCTTCTTTGATCCTTGTGCCAGGAGATGAGGGGGTATTTTTGAGGAAGATTTAGTAGGATGCAAAATATATCAGGGAGAGCACAGCCAAAAAAATATGTCAAGGGTGAGACGCGTCTGCTTGCCATCACATAAGCGTGTGGCCTTGCTTACAGAGGCTTCTGTGGGTGATGGGCCTCCGCAGAACATTACAACTGACCCGATAGAAATAAACAGAATCATGACAGAACATTGTGAACAACTGATCACAAACTGGGTAACTTAGGTGAAACAGACAAATTCTCAAGAAGAAATGATAAGTTTCAAAAGACTCTTAACAAGTGAAGAGATCAAATCAGTGATCAAAAACCTCCCAAGAACAAAAAAAAGAGTACTGGACTACATAGTTTCACTGGGGAATTTCACCAAACACTGGTAGAAGAATTGATGCCACTGCTGTCTAAACGCTTTCAAAGGGCAGAGAAGGAAGTAACACTCCGTAGTTCATTCTAAGAAGCAAACATAACCCTGGTACCAAAACCAGAAATAGGCACAGGAAAAGAAAACTACAGGCCAATATCTCCTATACATATAGATGCAAAAATCCCCAGCAAAATACTAGTAAAGAGAATCCAACAGCATATTGAGTTATTATCACAATCAAGTGGGATTTAGTCTAGGAATGCAGAGAGGATTCAATATTAACATCACATCAATAGAAAAAAACAGAAAAACTACATGATCATCTCTATGGATCCTGAAAAAGCATCTGATAAAATCCAATACTGTTCAACAATGAAGTATAAACTAGAATATAAAAGAAATTCCACAACATGATTCAGGGCATATATGAAAAGCCAACATTGCATTTAAAGGAGGAAGACTGGGAGCTTTTCTTATTAAAATGCAAACAAGGCAAGGGTACTCATTCTCACCACTTCTATTGTATATTTTATTAGCAGAGCAATAAGACAAGAAAAGGAAACAATAGGAATCTAGATCAGGAAAAAAAGAAGTAAAATTATCTCTACTCACAAACAATGTAATCCTATAAATAGGAAATCCCACAGGTCCACAAGATAACTTCTAGAGCTAATAGAGGACTTTAACAAGTTGCTGGGTACAAGGTTCAACAAACATCAGTCAGGTGTCTATTTGCCAACAGTGAGAAATCTGAAAGGGAAATTAGGGAAGCAACTCCACTTACAATAGCAGCAAGACAATAAAATACTTAGGAATAAATCTAACCAGGGACATGAAAACTTATACAATGAAAACTATAAAACATTGCTGAAAGACATTAAGAAGACTTAAATAGATAGACATGTTTACAGACTGGAAGACTTAATGTTGTTAAGAAGTCAATACTACCCAAAGCAATCTATAGATTCAACGCAATCCCAATCAAAATTCCAACAGCTTTCTTTACAAAAATAGAAAAACAAATGCTCAACTTCATATGGAAGAGCAAGGGGCTCCGAACAGCTAAAATAATGTTGAAAGAGAAGAACAATCAGAGGACTCACAAGTCCTGACTTTAAAATATACACCTACAGGAATCAAAACAGCCTGGTACAAGTATAACCACAGACATATAAACCAATAGAAACAGAATTGAGAGACTACAAATAAACCCACACATTTATGATCAACTGATTTTGATAAAAGGCTAAGTATATTCAATAGGGAAAGAAGAATTTCCTCAATAAATGGTGCTGGGAAAATTCGATTTCCACATGCAAAGAAAATGAAGTACGATCAATGCCTCACACTATACACAAAAACAAACTCAAAATGGACTAAGAACCTAAATGTGAAAATTAAAACAATAAAATTCTTCAAAGAAAAAGCTAAGGCTATGCTCACAGGTCTAACTTTTAACGATGGATTACCTAACACGGAAGTAGCAGTCAAAACCAAATGATATATTTTACTGAGCAAATCTGCTAAAAAAGACCTCTTTAAAGTTTTAAAACACAAAGAGATCACTTTGAGGGCTAAGATACACCTGATCCAAGGCATGGTATTTTCAGTTATCTCAAATGCATGAAAAAAACTGAAGAATTAATAAGGAAGACTGAAGAATTGACATAGCTGAATTATGGTTTTGTTGAAGAATATTAAATATACCATAGACTGCCAGAAGATCGAACAAACCTGTCTTGGATGAAGCATAGCTGGAATGCTGCTTAGAACTTAGGACAGCTCACTTCTGAGTAAGACTTCATCTTAACAAACTTTGGATATGTTATCAGGAGGGACCATACACTAGAGAAGGGCATCGCACTTGGTACTACATTAGTGAAAAAGAAGATTTTCACCAAGAGGGACTGACACAGTGGCTACAACAATGGGCTCAAGCACAGTAATGACTGTGAGGACGATGCAGGACTGGGTGGTGTTTCCTTCTACTGCACACAGAGTTGTTATGAGTCAGAACCAACTTAATGTCATCTAACAACAAAGGGTAAAGTTACACAGCCAATCACTGTAATTGCTGTCAATAGGTTGTACTCCTGTAAGAAACAGAATTGGCGAAAGTTGTGTGATAGATATACTTACACAATTTATTTTTAAAAAGAGTAGTTGCTGAGGCTGTTTATGTACAACCAAAATCTTCACAGGAGTTAGTTTCTTGGTGTAAAGGTTTAGGGTCAGTTTCATGGAACATCCCAGTTCATGGATCAAATAACTTGTTGAGTACTCCTGCTCTAACCCACAGGTTTGCTGTACTGTGCGTTAGTCCTTAAAAGCTTGCAAGCAGCCATCGAAGGCACAATAATTGATCGCTACTGGCCTATAACTGAAGAAGTATTAGGAATAGAAAGAGGATATGGAATGTGTAAGCTAATTCCCTCGGGGAACAATTGCTTCCTTTACCACGAGACCAGGCCTGGACAGTGTCCAGCTACCATTCACAACAATTTGATCAAAGATTTTATAGCACTACACTGATCAAAAGGTAGAAAATGCTGAATTTTGATGTCTCATGGCTTCTAAACTTTCTAGAGCCATGGAAGTTGGAGAAATCCTTGAAATTACTATCCTGGAATAATCTTTAAACCTTAAACCCAAAATATCCCCTGATGTCTTCTTGTAATCAAACAATAGCTTTGCTTAACCAGTTTAAAAAAAAAATCTGCCTTGAGCATTATGCTCTTTTAAGAACTATCCACAGAGGATCAAATTAACAACAGCATCATTATAGATAGGAATCTTATGGAGCATCAAATTTATTAACAGGGGAGGAACAACTCAGAGAAGGAGGGTGAGAATGGCTAATTCCAAGAACGTAATCAATGTCAATACATGGCACAAGTAGAAACTGCTGAATTAGTGTAAGTTTTGCTGTGTATATTCTCAACAACAAAATTGTTTGTTTTAGAAAAAGGATGCCATTAACAGACAAATTTAGAACAGAACACCAAATCCTCAAAAGGTTCAGATTTACTGGACCAACTGAGACTGCAGGAATCCTCGTAATGATTGCCCTGAGATACTCTTTAATCTTAAATCAAAGCTATCTCCTGAAATAACCTTTTAGCTAAATACCAAGTTGAGTACTATGCTCATTTAAAAAGTGAGACCTATGAGACTAAATGGCCAAGAATTACTCTAATGCATACATAAGAAGGTTGCAGGGATCAGTGATACTTGGTTACTGGAAACAGCACAACTGGAACAGAAATAACGAAAATGTTGATCCAGTGTGAAGAACATAACCAATGTCACTGAATAATTATGTATATAAATTATTGACTATGAATCTATTTTGTTGTGTACACTTTCACCATAAACAGCATCAAAAAAAAGTATGACAACACTAACCACAGAAGAGGATGAGAGCATTAGGAGAGACTTATCCACTGACAGACATAAATTGGTCCAGCCACTTTGAAAATGTTTGGCATATTTTCAAAAAGGTTGAGCATATATACACTCTTGAGTCAACTCTGAAGCAGTGATTTTCTAACTTCAGTGTGCACCAGAACCACACAGAGAGCTTCTGCTGAGATGAATTGCTGGGCTCCTCCTCCAGAGTTTCCGATTCAGTAAGTTTCGACTGGAGCCTAGGAATTTACATTTCTGTAAAACTCTAGGGGATGTGGATGCTACTGGAAACCCACTGTAATAAAAAATAAAAATAATTTTAAAAATCCTTATGCTTCTGCATCAGGGACATAAACAAGAATATTAATAATATACTACCTTGAAAACAAGGTCCTTGAGTGGCACAAATGGTTTGTGCTTGACTACTAACCTAAATGTTGGCAGCTCAAATGCTCAGTGGTGCTGTGGTCTGACCACTTGCTTTCACAAGGATTACAGCCAAGAAAAGTTTATGATTCAGCTCCACTCTTAGGGTCACCACGAGTCAGAATCAACTCAACAGCAAGGGGTTTGAGTTTGGGGTTATCCTGATAGCAGGGGAAGAAAAAAAAAACTGAAAATAACCCAAGTACTCTTTATCAGAAGGATAAATTGTGACATAATCATACGATGATATATGGCTGTGAAAATGAGATTATGGAAAGGCATATGGTGGCTCCTAAAGTGCTGGTGAGATACTAGGTTTTAAATCAGATGGATTCTTCATGGGTCTTGTGTGTATTCTTTAATACTTTATTGCATACATATGTTGTTGTTGTTAGGTGCCATCAAGTCAGTTCCGACTCACAGCAACTTTACGCACAACAGAACAAAACAGTGCCTGGTCTTGCACCATGTCCACAATCATTTTTATTCTTAAGCCCATTGCACATATATATTTCATAAGAAAATGTTTATGTTCTTTTTCTCTCTACTTTCTATCCACTGTTCATTTTTTTTGAAACCTTGATGCCACAGCGGTTAAGTGCTATGGCTGCTAACCAAAGGGTTGGTGGTTCAAATCAACCAGGCACTCCTTGGAAACTCTATGGGGTAGTTTCACTGTGTCCTATACAGTCACTGAGTTACAACTGACTCACTAGCAATGGGTCTTACAATGGGTTTGTCATTTTTATACTCTGTCCTGCATAAAATCTATCAAAACCTCTTAGAACCTGAATAAAAGGAGAAGAGTAATCAGGTCTTTTATTTCCCTATTATAAAATTCATATACCCCTCCCATCTTCTACAGTTGCTGGCAGCCACAAGATGTTTTTACACCCCCCTCAAACCCTTATCACTCTTCCATAAATATGGATTTTAAAATTTGACACCCAAACCTGAATGTTAGGGTCTACATATGGTCTGACAGACACCCTAAAAAAAAACCTCTCCCTCCAGCTACCAGGTTCATAGCTGCTACCTAAAAAGATATTCTGAGATTATTTCATACTTGTTATTCTTACCTGGATCTACTAAGACTCCTACCACATTTCATACATGATGCTGAATACAAAGAAATTTACCTTTCTAGGCCAAAAGAATTGACTTTAAAATTTTATCTTGTTAGACTCAGCCCTTATAGCTTCTTTAGATAGAGAGACCCTCATTCTATCACTCGTCCTCTGAGAAATCCTGAGTTTTACAACTTTAAATATTTCATCAGTTATCGATGACATTCAAATTATAGAACACCACCTCCTAAACATAACTGAAGCAAGGGCAAAGACCTAAGCTGTATTATTAGCAGTCTTCCAAATTAATCCATCATTACTGTATTCTCTGGTTACAGTCATTCAATTGTTTATTAATCCTTCATATTTCCTCAAGAATCTTGAAACTATTGTCAACCATATCATTAGGATCTAAAGAAAATGAATACTTAGCTCTCTCTGGTCTTGCCGTCTAGCAACACTATTACTGGTCTTCCCATCTTGGACCATGATGAAGGCCAGACCACCACTAGAGACAAAAGATGGATAAATGGAAGGAAACTGGTCCCTAGCAACTTTGTGGAGCTGCTCCTGGGTTGTCTACTGCCAAAATTATTTTAACTGAAAAAGAAATAAACTTTTGTATAAAGAAAAACGAAGGTAAGAGTCTAATAGATTGAAGTACTCCTAAAACCAAGAATCCAAGCCTGAAGAGAATGAAGCACACCAGGGTTTTTTTCCAAATGCATTTAATTCTGTTCCAGCCCCACAGTGGGGAAAGACCTAAATTTAAAAAATAAAAATAAAAATTGCTCAAATACCACATCATTAAAAAAATTAAATCCTCTCCCTTAGCAATAAATACTGAACTGATATACACACATGAGGCTCAGGAAGGAAGCAAGAAGAGAAACCTTGGGGACTCTGTCCCACAGCAAGATCCGAACATTTCTACTGCCTCATAGCTCTTTGCCTAAAACAGACAGAGCAGTGCAAGAGGCAGGAGACACATTTCAGGGGACTATGCAGCTTGGGAGGGAGCTCAAATATGATGACAGAGAGACAGAAGCGACAGAGTCTGTCTTAATGATGGAGGAAGAGAAAAATCTTCATCTAAAACATCCCCAACCCCACCCCAGCTGAGTCACTGAATGTGGCAGGTCCAGCCGCCAAGCCCCTTGAGCTTATCTCCTCGTCTTCACTCCCTCTTCAGCTCATGAGTCATGGAAGGTCATTCACACTGTGGCCGCGATGCTACTGTGGCAGCAGCCTGGCTGCTGGAGCCCTGAGGCTTCCCATTCACCACCAGCAGAAGGGGTGTCTCCACGCGAACACTGGGAAAGGAATAGTCCTAGAAAAGACAGACACACAGAGGTTCAATATGGATCCTAAAATGGAAGAAACAACAGCACAGGGATACACCACTTGCAATTTCCTCCCTCTCCCACCCAGTACATACACACTTACCCCCTCATCTCAAGGCTTTCAATCTTCAGAAGGAAAACTTGGGGTAGGAAGCGTACCAGGTATACCACAGAGAGAAGAGATTAATTCTCTGATTTAAAAAAAAAAAAGGTTCCTGACACTTAGCACTGTCTAACAAATGGATCCTTCTGGCTCTCACAGAATCTAGCTGACAATTAACTAGATACACAAAGCTGCCAGCCAGAGTAATGGAAATTCTTGGAAACTCAAAGTCCCAGTGTTTGTGAGGCCTTCAATTACCCTACTAAATGTAAGATGAAGTTACTTCTTCCTTTTATATCAACAGGAAAAAATGGAATGAGTGTTAAGACATTTTCCTAATTACAGAAAAGGTACAAAGGTCATTTTACCAGTATGAATTTATTTTCAGTTGCAAAGCACATTGCTAAAAGATATCCATCAAAAAAATCTGTTGTTCCACTGGGGTTGTGGAAAGGCTTTCTCAAATTAAAGTAAGGATGCAAATTTAAAAAGTTCATATAAATCTGTTAAAATATAATCCTAACAGGAATAGGGGCAAATGATAAAAAATGGCAATTTAAAAAAAAAAACAATTACAGTCAATAAACATGAAATAGTGTCACTTCACCAATCATCAGGAAATCAAATTAGCACTAATACTGTATTTTACATACAAAATTAAGAAGTAGTTTTTCAAAGCTTTCTACCCAGACTTGAAAACAGTACAAAGAAACAATTAGTCACATCCACTACTGGTAATAGTAACTAGCATAAACTTCCAGAGAATAATCTGTCAATATCTATCAAAAGACAAACCTCTGCGTATCTCTGGATCAAGGATTCTTCTTTAAAAATTCAATTATGGAAATAATCATGGTTGTAGGCAAAGACATAGAAACATTTACTACCCAACCAAAACCCACTGCTGTTGAGTCAGGTCCAACTCATAGTGACCCTAGAGGTCAGAGCAGAAGTGCCTCATAGAGTTTCCATCACTTTTTATAACAGGACAAAACTGGCAATAATCTAGATTTGGGGTCATCAAACATTTTCTCGAAAGGGCTAGACAGTAAATCTCAACAGCAATCTTTTAGGCTTCTTAGACCATACAGCCTCTGTCACAGAACTGTTCAGCTTCATCACTGTAGTACAAAACACTCACAGACATTAGTTTATAAGAGGTGACCATGTTCCAATAAAATTTACTTGTACACACTGAAATCTGAAATTCTTATAATTTTCACATGTCATGATACGTGATTCTTTCACTGATTTTTTTAAAGCTCACATGACACACCAAACAGGTGGTGTGCTAGACTTGACTGATGGACTATAGTTTCCTGACATCTGATCTAGATGGTGCCAAAGAGTTTAATGCCTACCTTTATAAGATTTTTGTGAGTATTATATGAGACAATGATGTAATAAAGGTCTTAGCACGGTGCCTAGCACTCAGTTACCGAAAACCAAACCGAAACCCACTGCCATCAAGTCAATTTTCTGACTCATAGCAACCCTTTTGGACAGAACAGAATCTCCCTACACGGTTTCCAGGGAGCAGCTGGTAGATTCAAACTGCCAGCTTCTTGGTTAGCAATCTGATCTCCTAACTGCACTGTTAGGGCTTCAGCACTCTATAACCACCACTAATATCATTACAAGTCAATTCAAACAGTGCTGTGGAGTATACCAAAGCACAGAGGAATGTTTACAAACATTTACATACAATATCCTATTTACAACCGAATATGTGCATATGTGCACAGGCTTATGAAGTGGAAGAAGGGGGCCGATGGGACAGGGAATACATGCATAAAATTGTTAACATCTGAGTAACAGTGCTTCCATCTGTTTACTTTCTTTTTCCCTTACCAGCAGCTTCCCTTTTCAGTAATAAATAAACAAAAGCACGCGCGCGCGCACACACACACACACACACACACACACGTATTAGCTTTATACTTGTATATTTAAAAAGTGATAAACAGTTCTATTTCCAGAGCCCTTGACAGGGAGAGAATCCTAGTCATCACTCACCTTTCCCTTGTGCTGAATGCTGTGAAGCCGAAGGCTGGGCTCAGGGATGGCCACAGAGTCCCCAATGAGTACTCCCCAGCTCTGAACCATGTTATACACCATTACTGCATAGCAGGGTCCATCTGAATCTACCAGGCCAAATGTACTGCCAGGTTAAGATGATTTAAGGGAAAAAAGAAAAAGTAGATAAAGGGAAGGAGAAAAGAGAAGAAACAGTAGTTTTAAAATATTAGCAAAATAAAGGAGTGACTTTTCAGTTACTTATTTAGAAAACCTATGACAGGCCACTTCCCCAACTGTGTACATCTGAGTCCTCATTTATTTTACATATTATATATACTTAGAGAACAAGCACAAGACTCATCAATGTTACTTTGCCAGAAACATGGGACAAACACACACTGATTTAATCAACAAATATTAACAGATGAAAACCAAAATACCAAACCTGTTGCCATCAAGTCAATTTTAACTCACAGTAACACTACAGGTCAGAGCAGAACTGCCCCACAGAATTTCTAAGAACTGCCTAGTAGATTTGAACTGCTGAGCTTTTAGTTAGTAGCCACCAGGGTTTCCACTAATGATAAACTAGTCTAAAATTCCTCAGCTGAAATATTATTCCTGGCCTATCAATTTAACTGTCATTCCCTTCACCAAACATTGTGTGACTGTCAATGTAATTTTAGAAACTTTTCTTGAACACTACTATGTGTTGAGCAGTAAGACATCAATCCCATTACGAGTGCGTGCACAGCCTAACAGAGAGTCAGACAGTTTCACTCACCATGCCATGTGATGGGTGCCATAACAACAGCATTATCCTTCTGCTGAATGCAGTGAAGCTAACGGTTGGGCTGTCAGAACCCAGAGGAGAAATCTCTAAATCAGAATTGGAAACAAAGGAAGATTTCCCTGAGAAGGTGACCCATAAACTGATTCTTAAAGGACCAAAAATTAGCTAGGTTAAAACAGGAAAACTAATCCTCAGTGGAAATTCAGAAAAGACCTTGGTGGGATGGAGACAGATACCGATGGGGAAGAGATAGCAGGAAACTTCCTGGAATGATACGAAACTGCTATGTGTTGGTAAGATTCAGATAACAAAGGAATATGCATTTGTCAAAACTCAATAAACACTTCATTATATGTAAATTGTGTATCAAAAGAAAAAAATGTGAACACATACTGAATGCTAGTTAATGCTTGCATGCTTACATATATTGATCTCTGCAATTTATTTTAAAATGCATCAAAAAAATAAGCTGAATTAATGGATAAATGGTGGTGCAGTGGTTAACAGCTTGACTGTTAACCAAGAGGTAGGCAGTTTAAATCCACCAGCTACTTCTTTGAAACTTTATAGGGCAATTCATTCTGTCCTATAGGTAACTATGAGTCAGAATCGACTCAGTGGCAACAGGTCTTTGGTTTTGTAATGGATGAACAGCAGGACAGACAGACAGGTAAGTGATTTAGTAGAATGTTAACAGTAAAATTATCAATGGTAATTACCACATGGGAGTTGACTATACAATTTTTCCATCTTTGCTGTATGTTTAAAATCTTTTATAATAAAATGCTGGGGAAGGGTTAACTACACCAGAAGTCAATAACTAAGAAGGAAGCAAAAAAGCACAAAGGAATGGAATTAGCTGTTCAGAAGCCATGGAACAAAAGACACATGTGGGAAAGTGACAGAAGACAATGCAAAGACATAGGCAGGAAGCAAATCAGGGACGCTGTGAACACTAAGCTAAGGAATTCAAACTTTATCCTGAGAACTACCACATACCAATAATGGATTTTAAGTAAGAAAGTAGTATGATTAGATTTGCATCATGAAAAGATTCCTTTGGCAGCAATGCCACACAGTGGAGAAAAATCAGACAATCAGGGAGAACTGTTTTGAGAAGTGATATGAGACTGAATTTAAGGCTTCAGAGACAAAAGTAGTTGCACTTGAGCTGACTCCAACTCAGGTGACTCCACAGGTGTGAGAATAGAACTGCGCTCCATAGTTTTCAGTGGCTAGTTTTTTGGAAGAAGGTCACCAGGTCTTCTGAAGTGTTTCTGGGTGGATGTGAACTTTCAACTCTTCAATTATCAACTGAGTACATTAGTCATTGACACTACCTAGGAATTTCAGAGACAGAGAAGTAGGGACTAAAGGTGAATCTACAGGATTTGTAGAATGTCTCGGGGCAGAAGAATGGAAAAGTTTACAATGACTTACAGAAGTCTTAATTAAGAGGCAGAGTACAGGCAGTGTCATTCACTGATATGAAACACAGGAGAGAGAGCAGATTTAGATGAAAACATGACAAGATCAATTTTGAACACACTGAGTTAGAGGCTTCTGGTTAGAGTACACAGACACTTGGATAGAGGAATCCAAAGCTTTGGAAGTGAGGGTTGGGGGGCAGGAGATAAACCTGTGAGTATCAGAAGACAGCCAAAGTTTGGGTATACATAACATAACAAGGGAGATAATCTACAAATGAGGCAGCAAAGAATCCACCACCTCAGGTGCATCATCTCAGGCACACTTGAATAATCAGCACAGCACACTACTGGTGAATCCCATCCAAGCTTCAGAATTCGTCTGCACATAGGATTCAAGCAACCACTGCAACTGACCAAAACTGGCATCAATTTGCCATCACACTGTAGGGAGAAAAGAAGACAAGGACAAAAACAAGAGAGTTCTGCAAACCTAATGTCATGGATTGAATTGTGTCCCAGCTAAAATAGGTGTAGCCATGTGACCATGATTCCCTGTGTTCTATGATTGTCCTCCATTTTATCATTTTACTGTGCTGTGTGTTAAAGGATTAGGGTGGGACTGTAAATCCCTTCAGAAGATTCCCTCTCTGCTCCACTGTAAAGGCAGTTTCTCTGGAGCGTGTCTTGCTCCACCCGTAACTCTTGCATCCTGCAAGAGATAAAAGGAAAGAGAAGCAAGCAGAGAATTGGGAACCTCACACCATCAAGAAAGCAGCACCGGGAGAAAAGCACGTCCTTCAGACCTGAGGTTCCTGTGCCAAGATGATCCCTGAACAAAGACTGATGCAATACTGGACTTTCCTCCAGAGCCAACAAAGTGGAAAGCCTTCCCCGGGAGCAGACATCCTGAATTTGGACTTACAGCCTACTGGACTATGTAAGACAAAACTTTCCTTTGTTAAAGCCATCCACTCTGTGGTATTTCTGTTAGAGCAGCCCTAGCTGACTAAAACACCTAACATTTAGAATCAGGAAAAAAAAGACAGAAACTAAGAAAATTACAAGATATCTTTTCTCAAAACCCATTGCCATTGAGTTGATTCCAATTTGTTCTCCTGGCCCCCTAAAATTTTCCATTCGATGGCAGCAGGTTTGGTTTTTGGTTTTTTACACTTTTTCATTCCTCTTAGCTCTAGTCTGCTTTAGTTAACAAAACCTTTTGGAAGGGCAAAGATGGGGGACTAGACACAAGTGTTCTCAATTCCCTCTGAGAACTATGGCCTGAATTAACAATTTATCAGGGCACTCTGGACACCCAGGAAGTCCTATGATATGGCATGAAGTTGTCAAATTGGACTACATATCACTAAATGGGAAACCTCTCTCTGAAGAGGCAGCATGCACTAAGCCCAACTCCTGCTGACTCCCCGCTTGGGCAGACAGCAGGTACTGATGCTATCTTTGTCATCCGGGAGGCTGAGAATGGGCCTGAGCCAACAAATAGACTAAAGTGCAGTGCTAAAGTAAACAGCGTATAGTGCAGTAGAGACAGTACATGAGATAGCCACATTTTGAGGGCCCAGGTGCTGACTGAGGGCAGCACTGACCCTCCACCCTCTCTTTTCTGAGCTGCACGACAGACTCTGCAGTTATGCAGCAGAAAGGGCACCTCAACTGGTTCACCATCTTGGTCAGCTGGGAGAGACAGTCACCCAACTAGAGGCCTCAGCAGGGTTTAATTCCCAAGGTGAGAAGTAGTGTCAGTCTGTAAAGTGCTTTTCCAGCAGAAAGGCTGTGTAGGACAGTGTTACCTTATGGGAGTAGCCCATCTGAGAATGGCAGCAAGGCTGTAAGCCCTCCCTACTTGAACTATGTCATACCATCTGGGGATGGCTGAAGAGGTGCTTCCATTGTCAGCCAGAAAGCACGGCCGACCACACCTGATGGCCTGACTGAATTCGGGAGCTGTCAGTCCAGCTCCCAGCTTCTTAAAATAAGACTGCCTGAAGAAATAATTGCTGAGCGGCCCAGCAGCAACTGTTCCAGCCTTTACTGACTCACATAATAGGGTCAGTTGATAGCCCCCAAGTAAAATTGTAAGTAGGGAGCCATCTTTGCCAGCCAGGAGACAGAGTTGCCACCCCAGGGAGTCCACTAGGACCAGTGACTGGAGAACACAGAGATGGCTGCTGACCAACTCCCTTCCCAGAACTACAGCTCAGCTCCTGGTGAGATAACACCACAGCCTCTAGATGGCCCAAAGGCAACAAAACATTCCAAACCACTTAAAGAAACAGTCCACCATGGCTCCAGAAAACTCCCAAAATAAAGAACCAAAATCTTCCAGATGAAAAAGCTTTTCTGAAACTATCAGAGGTTGAGTACAAAAGAATTATGTATATAACACTCCTAGATATTAAACAAAACGCAGCAGAGGGAAATGAAAAATTAAGCAAGCTATCTGAACTGATAGAACAACAATCTGAAATCCAGCAAATCAATAACAAAATTACAGAACTAGACAATTCAATCCAACACCAAAAGAGCAGAACAGAGGAGATGGAAGTCAGACTTGGTGACCTTGAGGACAGAGCAACTGACACGAGCATTTACAAGGAGAGATAAAAGAAAAGAAATAAGAAAAATGAAGAACTATTAAGAAACATGTAGGACTGTATTAAGAGAAATAATCTACAATTAATTAGAGTTCCTGAATAGCGAGGGACAGCTGAAAACACACACAATATTGCTGTTCAATTGCTGATAAGAAAACTTCCCTGAAATCATGAAAGAACATAGATATCCAAGATGTGTATCAAATGTCACACAAACTAGACCCCAAAGGAAAGACACGAAGACATATTATAATCAAGCTTAACAAAATGAAACATCAATAGATGCTCTTAAAGACACCGAGACTCAAAGCAAAGCTAACACTCAGAGGGAAGCCCGGTAGGCTTTTGTCTGACTTCTCGGCAGAAACGATGCTGGCGAGGAGGACACATTCAAAGCCCTGCAGGAGAAAAACTTCTAGCCAAGAATTATATATCCTGCAAAATTTTCTCTCAAATATGAAGATGAAATTAAGACATTCACAAATAAACAAGAGCTTACAGACTTTCTAAAAACCACGCCAAAACTACAACAAACACTGAAACAAGCTCTTTGCTTACAAAAACAAAAACACTGAGTGTATACTCAAGGAGGCAATGCAGGACACAGCATCCAGAATCTTAGTTAGGGAAGCCAAAAAATTCAATCAAACCTACAATATTAAAAGAAGGTAACCAGAGATCATATCATGAAAACTATGTGTATACTCAAGGAGGCAATGCAGGACACAGCATCCAGAATCTTAGTTAGGGAAGCCAAAAAATTCAATCAAACCTACAATATTAAAAGAAGGTAACCAGAGATCATATCATGAAAACTATGACACCATTATACTATAAAGAGGGATATACTACAGTAGCTATAGACCTTTCAGATGGAAAGGAAGCTAAAAAGATACACAGAAGTTAAACCTAGTTTAAATATTACGGAGGATCACGGGGTAACTGCCAAGCACAATAAAGATACAACATATCACAACAAGAAACATAATATAGGAGTGTGCACAAACAGAAAGCCTACACTGAAAAAGATAAGAGTCAACCCATAAAGATGAATGACCCAGAACAGAATATTAACAGCAACACAGAAATACCTCAAAATGACTGCACTACACACATACCTATCAATAACTACACTGAATGTAGATAGACTGAATGCTCCAATAAAAGACAACAAGTGATATCCTGGATCAAAAGACACAACTTGTACTTGGCAATGCAGAGTAACCATATATTGGATGCACTTTATGGTTCTGTGCATCTATAGGATATCATCCTGATGACCTCTGGCTGGAGGAAGGGGAGTGGGTAGAGAGGAGGGGAAAGGAGACTGTTGGGAGGATGAGACATGTGTGGAGCAGAGAGGAACAGTGTGCTGTCACTGGGCAGGGAGAGCAGTGGAAGCTGCATATAGGCGGACATGTAAATTTATATGGGAATGTACATTTTCACCCAGTCATAAGAAAAAAAGAGATCTAAAGGGAACATCAAGTTGTGATGGATGAAGACTAAGCTTTGAACTTGAAGACTAAGCTTTGAACTTAAAGACAAGCTGAGTAAAGAATCAGCTTTCCATTTTACTGGCAAATACCAACCAAAGTGTTTCTTGACTTTCTGTTTATTAGTAGTGCTTCATTAATTAGTCTTCAGGACAGCACTTATTCATCTGCTTCTGAAGTGGGTAGAATATAATCTGTTTGTTGTTACTTTTATGATAAAGTGGGTCTACACATTGGAAAAGTCTATCCGGGACTTGAAGCAATAATCCTCATTGCTATAAAGAAATGCTAGGGGGTAAAGTGTAGTGCATGGATAAGGAAGGAGATGTTGGAGTTTAACATTTAAATTCAAGAATACCAATAAAAATTGTATTTTATGATACTGGGGGAAAAAAAAGACACAACCCATCTATACGATGCTTACAAGAAACACATCTTAGACTCAAAGATATGAACAAACTGAAAATTAAAGGATGGAATAGTATATATACAGCTAACAACATATAAAGAAGAGCAGGTGTGGCAACATTAATCTTAGATAAAATAGATTTTAATGTAAAATCCACCATCACAGACAAGGATGGTAACTATCTATTGCTGAAAGGTTCAACACACAAACAGGACTTAACAATATTAAATATTTATGCACATAATACCAGAGCACATAAATACATCAAAAACTACTACACTTAAAAATGAGAGAGATCACTCCACAATAACAGCTGGAGACTTCAACACTCAACTTTCAGCAAGGGAGAGATTATCAAAAAAAAAGCTCAGTAAAGACACAGAAGATCTTATTGCAACAATTAACCAACCAGACCTCATCAACATAAACAGAACTTTTTATCCATCAACAAATAAATACACCTTCTTCTCCAATGCACATGGAACATTTTCCAGAATAGACCATGTGTTAGGACACAAAGCAAGTCTCAACAAAATCCAAACCACGGAATTACTGCAAAGCATCTTCTTGAACCATAAAGCCATAAAAATCAAAATCAACAGCAGAAAAAACAGATGGAAATTTGAAAGCATGGAAACTGAAAAACACATTGCTCAAAAAGTCATGGATTATAGAAGAAACCACAGGCAAAAATGAGAAATGCACAGAATCAATGAGAATCAAAACACATTCTACCAGAACCTATGAGATACAGCAAAAGCAGTGCTCAGAAGTCAGTTTATCTCTGTAAGTACACACATCTGGAGAAAGAAAGGATCCAAACCAAAGAATTAACTCTATAGCTTGAAGACGTAGAAAGAGAGCAACAGAGGAACCCCTAAGGCACCAGAAGAAAACAGATAATAAAGATTCGAACAGAGCTAAATGAATTAGAGAATAGAGAACAAGTGAAAAAATAAACAAAAGCAAAAACTGGTTTTTTGAAAAGATCAACAAAATTGACAAATCACTGGCTAAACTTACCAAAAAAAGGAGAGAAAACGTAACTCAAATAATAAATGACATGGGAGATGTCACAACAGACCCAGCTAAAATTAAAACTGGTGTAACAAAATACTACAAAAACACTGTGCTCTAGCAGATTTCAAAACCTACAGGAAATGGACAAATTCCTAGATTCACGTCACCTACCAAAGTCATCACAAGGAGAACAAGACCAACTTAATAAAACCATCACAGAAGAAGACATTGAAAAAGTTATCAAAAAACTACCAATCAATAAAATTCCTGACCCAGATGGCTTCACCAGAGAATTCTACAAAACTTTTAGAGAAGAGTTAACTCCAATACTACTGAGACTATTTCACAGTATAGAAAGAGATGGAAGACTCTCAAATTCATTCTATGAAGATAGCATAACCCTGATACTAAAGCCAGTGAAACATCCCACTAAAAAAAAATTACAGACTAATATCACTCATGAACCTAGATGCAAAAATCTTCAACAAACTCCTTGCCAGCAGAATTTAACAACACATCAAAAAAATAATTCATCAAGACCAAGTTGGATTCCTACCAGGGATGCAAGGCTGGTTCAACATCAGAAAAACAATTAAAATGATCAACCACATAAATAACACAAAAGATAAGAATCACCTGACTCTATCAATCGATACAGAAAAGGCATTAGACAAAGTCCAATATCCATTCATGCTAAAAACTCTGTAAAACAGGAATAGAAAGCAAAGTCCTCAATGCTATAAGGGGCATCTATGCAAAGCCAACCGCCTACACTATCCCGAATGGAGAAAGACTGAAAGAATTCCTCTTGAGAATGGGAATCAGACAAGGATGTCCACTTCCACCACTTCTATTCAACATTGCACTACAAGTTCTAGCCAGAGCAATTAGACAAGACAAAGAAATAAAGGGCATTCACATCAGCAAAGAAGAAAAAATATCCCTATTTGCAGCTGACATGATTGTATATGCAGAGAATCCATAAGTAAACTACTTGACCTACTACAAGAGTTCAGCAAAGTATCAGGATATAAGATAAACATGAGTAAATCAGTAGGATTCCTTTATACCAACAAAGAGACTATCAAAGAAGAAATTGCCAAATCAATACCATTTACTACAGACTCCAAGAAGATAAAATACTTAGGAATAAATCTAACTAGGGAAACAAGAGACCTATACAGAGTGAACTACAAGACCTTACTACAAGAAACCAAGAGAGATTTATATGAATGGAAAAACCTGCCCTGCTCATGGACAGCAAGACTTAACATTGTGAAAATGTCTATTTTATCCAAAGCGATCTACATATACAATACAGGGGGTAGAATCAAGACGGCGGACTAAGCACACGTCTCCTTATATCCCTCTGGAAACCAAGACCTGAATTGATAATCAAACAGAGCCTTCTGGTCACCCAGTGAGCCCCTAGGACACGGCACAGGGCTGTTAATTTGGACTTCATGCCCCTGAGTGAAAAACCTCCTCTCCATCACTGACTCCTGCTCCTGGCTAGCCCTGCCTCTCATGGATTGAAGGTAAACACACCATTTTGACTTTTTCTTTCTCTGTCTTGGCCGGCTGGCAGAGCTGGGTCTTACCTAGAGGCTAGACTCAGATGCACTGCTGGTGGGATAGGCAGGTGAAACTGCCATATTTTGAGAGCCAAGCATAGGACTCTGTTGATCTAGCCACTTTGGGCCTGTCTTTCCATCACTGACACAGTGTGGTTTGTATGGAATCGCAGTGCCAGTGTGGAATACTCTGAAAGACTGAGCTCTAACAAATTTGAAAACCTAGAGAAAATGGACAAATTCCTTGATTCATACCACCTACTCAACTTATCACAACGTGAAGCAGAACAACTTAATAAACTCATCACAAAGGAAGAGACTGAAAATGTCATCAAAACACTGCCAACCAAAAAAAAGCCTGGGCCCAGATGGCTTCACTGCAGAATTCTACCAAGCTTTTAGAGAAGAGTTATCTCCAGTACTAATGAGACTATTTCACAGTATAGAAAGGGATGCAGTACTCCCAAACTCATTCTATGAAGCCAGTATAACCCTGATACCAAAGCCAGGGAAAGACCCAACCAAAAAGGAGAACCTACAGACCGATATCACTTGTGAATCTAGATGCAAAAATCTTCAACAAAATTCTTGCCAATAGAATACAACAACATATCAAAAAAAAATCCCTCATGACCAAGTGGGATTCATACCAGGCATGCAAGGCTGGTTCAACATCAGAAAAACAATTAATGTGAATAACCACATAAATATCACAAAAGACAAGAATCACTTGATTTTGTCCATTGATGCAGAAAAGGCATTTGATAAAGTCCAACACCCATTCATGCTAAAAACTCTTAGAAAAATAGGCATAGACGGAAAATTCCTGAACGCAATGAGGGCCATTTATGCAAAGCCAACTGCCTACATCATCCTGAATGGAGAGCGATTGAAAGACTTTCCCTTGAGTACAGGAACTAGACAAAGATGCCCACTCTCACCTCTCCTATTCAACATTGTATTAGAAGTTCTAGCCAGAGCAATTAGACAAGACCAAGAAATAAAGGGCATCTGCATCGGCAAAGAAGTCAAAATCTCCCTGTTTGCAGATATGATTGTATACATAGAGAATCCCAAAGAATCTATAAGTAAACTACTCAAACTGATAGAAGAGTTCAGCAAAGTCTCAGGATACAAGATTGACATAAGTAAATCAATAGGATTCTTTTATACCAACAACAAGACTGTTGACAAAGAAATCATCAAATCAATACCATTTACTATAGCCCCTAAGAAGATAAAGTACCTAGGAACTAATCTAATCAGAGAAATAACTGACCTTTACAAAGAGAACTACAAGCCCTTACTACAAGAAACTAAGAGAGATGTAGATAAATGGAAAAACCTACCCTGCTCATGGATAGGAAGACTTAATATTGTGAAAATGTCTATTTTACCCAAAGCAATCTACTTACATAATACAATCCCAATACAAATTCCAGTGTCATTTTTTTATGAGATGCAGAAACAAATCACCAATTTTGTTCGGAAAGGGAAGAAGCCCTGGATAAGTAAGGTACTACTAAAGAAGAAGAACACACTGGGAGGCCTCACATTACCCAACCTTAGAACATACTACACTGCCACAGTGGTCAAAACAGCCTGGTACTACTACAAGAACAGACAGATCAATCAATGAAACAGAATTGAGACCCCAGAGGTGACATCATTTGCCTACGAACAGTTGATATTCGACAAAGGCCCTAAGACATTAAACCGAGGTAAAAACAGTATCTTCAACAAATGGTGCTGGCAAAATCAGATATCCAACTGCAATAAATTGAAACAAGATCCGTATCTTACACCTTATACAAAAATGAACTCCAACTGAATAAAAAACCTAAATATCAAACCTAAAACAATAAAGCTCATCCAAGAAAAGGTAGGAACAACAACAGAAGTTTTAATACACAGTGTAGACAGACTTCAAAATCTGTCAAACAAACCACAATCAACAGAAGAGAAAATAGGTAAATGGGAACTATTAAGAATCAAACACTTTTGCTCATCCAAAGACTTTATTAATAATATTAAAAGGCCACCTGCAGAATGGGAAAAATATTTGGCAACTCTATGTCAGACCAACGCCTGATCTCCATAATCTATAAGATACTACAAAACATCAATATGAACAAGATAAATCATCCAATTAAGCGATGGGCAAAGGAGCTGGACAGACATTTCTCTAAAGAGGAGATCCAGGCAGCCAAAAAACACATGTAGACATGTTCACGATCTTTAGTTATCAAAGAAATTCAAATCAAGACTACAATGAGATACCATCTCACCCCAACAAGGTTGGCCATGATCCAAAAAACACAAAACGACAAATGCTGGAGAGACTGTGGAGAAAGTGGAACTCTCCTACACTGTTGGTGGGGTTGCACAACGGTCCAGCCTCTTTGGAAAGCAATCTGGCACTTCCTTAAAAAAATGGATATAGATATAGCATTTGACTCAGTAATTCCACTACTTGGAATATATCCTACAGAATCAAGACCTTTCACACCAATGGACACATGCACCAGAATGTTTATCGCAGCACAGTCCATGATAGCAAAAAGATGGAATCAACCCAGATCCCCAACAACAGACAAATGGATAGGTAAACTATGGTACATATACTCAATGGAGCACTATGTAATGATAAAGAATAATGATGATTCCAGGAAACATCTCATAACCTGGTTTCAACTGGAAGACATTATGTTGAGTGAAAGTAGTCAGTGACAAAAGGACAAATATTGTATGAGACTCCTATGATAAGATCTCAAAAACAGACTTATGTATAGAAGAAAAGACTCTTTGACAGCTGCAAGGGAGGGGAGGGAGGGAGAGCAAGGGGGGGTAGGGCTTAGATTAGATAATTGGTAGAACTTTGGTTGGCTGAAATCAGTGATAGCACACATTAGAAAGACGAACAACATTAAGTGGACTTCAGCATAACTTGAATACTCCTTCTATCTCAACTCGATATTGCAAGGATAGAGTAGCTGGGGCAGGGGGCACAGGACCATGTTCTTAAGTGAAACTGAGACCAATTGGCACAACTAGCATTTTGCTAAGAGAGCTCTCTGCACCCCACATTGGTGAGTGGCTTCTGGGGTCTTAAAAGCTGCCACGCTGCCATCTGAGGACACTGCAAATGGTCCCGACTCAGCAGGAACAGATGCTCACCGAGGATCAAAATGACAAGGGGTAAAGACAACCCAGAAGACAGAGAGACCTGCATGAGTGAGTGCCTACAACAACTTGGGACCGAAGAACCAGATGGTGCCCAGCCACCACCAGTGATAGCCGCGATGGAGCTCACTAAGTTGAGTCTCACTGGCAACACAAGAATAAAAAGGAGTGCACACTGAGATCTCCACTAAAGGACCACAACTGATGGTGCAGCGGCTTCAGGGTTCCCCTGGGAGCATGGCCCCTGGCCCTGATGCTGCCCTTGCCCATAAATCATAATGAAGGTCCACTCTTTGGACACAAATGGATTGGACTTGGCGATGCAGAGGGACCATATACTGGATGCACTTTATGGTTCTATGCATCTATAGGATATCATCCTGATGACCTCTGGCTGGAGGAAGGGGAGTGAGTGGAGAGGAGGGGAAAGGAGACTGCTGGGAGGATGAGACATGTATGGAGCAGAGAGGAACACTGTGCTGTCACCGGGCAGGGAGGGCAGTGGAAGCTGCATATAGGTGGGCACATAAATTTATATGGGAATATACATTTCACTCAGTCATATTAAAAAAAAAGGAAATGTTCGACATCCTACTTCAGTGAATAGTGTCTGCAAGTGGCCATCTAAGATACATCTATTGGTCCCACCTCACCTGAAGCAAAGGAGAATGAAGAAAACCAGAGACACAAGGAAAATATTAACTCAAAGGAATAAAGGATTACATGAACCAGAGACTCCAACAGCCAGAACCTAGAGCTACTACATGTCCCGGCCACCATCATCAATGGCTGTAACAGAGTATTGGACTGAGCAGGAGAAACATGTACAACAAACTTTAAATTCACAAAAACACTAGACTTACTGGTCTGACAGAGGCCAGAGAAACTCCTCAAAACTATGGCCACTGAAAACTCAGACTAGGAACCACTCTCAGAGCACACTTTTCAGATAAAGCTTAGACAGGCCTAGACACAGTAACACACCTGATGACTGTGCATCTTGCCAGCCAAGTGCCGTCGAGTCAGATCCAACTCACGGCAATCCTACCATGAGTGTGCATCTTAGTTCAACCAAATATACAAGACCAAATGGGCAACTCCTGTCCAGAGGGAACAAGAAGGCAGGAAGGGACAAAAACTAGATAAACGGGCACAGAGAACCTGGAGTGGAAAAGGAAAGAGGGATACCACACTGCAACGGATGTCACAGAACAGTATATATAAATTTTTCAATGAGAAACTAATCTAAGCCATAAACTTTCATCGAAAGCACAATTTAAAAACACAGAAACAAAAAAGAATCAACTCAACAGCAACTGGTTCAACTGGGTAGACAATACCCGCTCATGGAACAACACTGAAGGGATGATGACGTCACTAATCTGTGGCCACTAACTATGTCCTGAGCTGACAGCAAGAGGCTAGGAAGTAAAGGCAATTAGTTCAGAAGGATATAAAAGGGCAAAGGCAAGAGACACTCACAAAGGGACTTTCTCCTCTGTGGTAAGGCTAAACACCACCTTTCCCAAGACCACAGCACCACTATTCACACCAGGCTGCAGCACACTCAGTGGCTTGAGCTCCAGGGTCACCTTCTGCCCAGAGGCTGACTGATAACGCCCATCACCACAAGGACCTAGGTGGGCTGGACGCAAGCTTCCCAGCATGCTCTGCAACTTTTTGGTCTTTACCTTTCCCTGCAAAAGAAACAGACAAGAAACCAGAAGTTAAGCCCCTCTCTTTGAGAATCTAGGCTTTCTCTTCCACCCACACTCCTCAATCAGATCACCATCACCTCAGCCTATTTAATTCTTATTTTACTGATGCCACCCAAAATGAAAAAAGTTGCATCCAGTCATTCACACATCTTTACCTTGCTCTCAAGAAGGCTGGTTAATCTATCCAGGAATTCCAGAAGCTGTTGCTCTCGTTGCCGGGGCTCTGGCCAGGCAGGGTCCAGCACTGCAGCCCGAGAGAAGCCCTCCAGGGCCTCCCCATAATTCTCTTCATATTTATGCAACTGTGTAAGAAATAACACAAAACATCCCAATTACAAGTATATTTGACACAACTATGGCAGGGGAGGAAGAGAACCGGGGCTAGAAATCTAAACAAATAAGCTGCTTTCCCTCCCAGTCCTACCATGAACAGTTTCGAAAGCTGGTACAGCCTTCCTTTCTGGACAAGATGATCACAATCCCAAAGCTAAAATCATCTCAAGGAAGCTAACTTCCAAACTCTAAAATAATTAAGTTGCATATACTGGGTCATTTTATTTTTTGTATCTATAATCAACATTTCAGAGAAGTCTTCTAAACTATCTCACCCTCCATGTATCCTCCCACCTCCTATGTACACCATACCCCTCCAGTAAGTCCACCAGACAAGAAGCCAAAGAGAGTAACTCTTCCTAGAAATAATATGGCTTTCTACTAGCAGTCTGTACTCCAACTTTGTCTCTATGTGTACTGCTGTCCTCAGAGGACCACTACCTCACAGCTCTTACCGTTGCCCTGTTCAGATGAAGGTCAGGATTGCTGGAAGCTCTCCTGTCAACCTTCTCCTACAGCGGAATAAAAAGATCATCAGTGGATCCTGTTTCAGTCTTAAGGAAAATGCTAGTTTCTTCCTTGCCAAAATGCGACCCATACTCACAGAGTTATACAGCCACTGCTTGTGTGGTACACAGTTTCCAACAAGTATAACACTAAACATCATCCAAAAAGGTTTACTTAGTCCCTGAAACTGCAGCATTGTATGGGGTTTTGTGTGTGTATCTGTGTGCACGAAACTTTAAAATATGATTATAATTTATCCATATAGTATTAAAATGACAGAAAAGAAGCATGTAAAAGCACTGTGACGGTAATTTTTTTAAAATAGTGAGATTCTGATATAATGTGGAAAGCCTACAAGAGAACTCATGTTAACTCTATGCATTTCCTTCAACCAGGAGTTTGACACCAGGTACATGCAGAATCAAGTTTCTAAGCTCCCTTAAAACACACACTGTCCTAGAGAAGCAAGGACAGTCACATGAACAGATACATGCACACAAATGTTTATTACAGCACAGTCTACAACAGTAAAAAGATAGAATCAACCCAGATGCCCAACAACAGATGAATGAACAAACAAACTATGGAATATATACTCAATGGAACAATATGCAATGATAAAGAACAATGATGATTTTAGGGAGCATCTCATAACCTAGTTACAATTGGAAGACATTACGCTGAGTGAAATCTGTCAGTAGCACAAGGACAAATATTACATGAGACCTCTACTATAAGGATTTGAAAACAGACTCATGTAGAGAAGTAAAGACTCCTTGATGGCTGCAAGGGAAGGGAGGCAGGAGGGAGAGGTTAGTTATAGATTAGATAGTTGATAGAAATTGGGTTGGGAGAAAGCAGTGACAGCACACATTAGAAAGACGATCAATTCAAACAGACTTCAACATAACCTGTAATCTCATCCAGTCTTAACCCAATATTGCAAGGACAGAGAAGCAGGGGCAGGAGTCTGGGGACCATGCTTTCAGGGGACATCACAGCCAACTGGTATAACTACTCTGTTGCTAAGACAATCTTACGCACCCCATATTGGTGAGTGGCATCTGGGGTCTTACAAGCTAACAAGCTGCCATCTGAGGTACACTAAATGGTCTCAACTCAGCAGGAACAGATGATCACCAACGACAACAATGACATAAGGGAAAAAGAACCCAGAAGATAGAAAGACAAACATGAATGAGTGACTTTATCAACATGTGACCAGAAGAACCAGACAGTGCCCAGCTACCACCAAAGACAGCCATGATGGGGCTTACCATGTTGAGTCCCAGTGGCAACGCAAGAAAAAAAAGGGGGATGCACCCTAAGCACTCCACTAAAAGACCACAATTGATGGTCCAAAGGCCTGGGGGTTCCCTTGGGAGCATGGTCCCTAGACCTGATGTTGCCTCCATTATTACTGAGGTCAACTCTTCAGACAGAAATGGACTGGACTCAGGGACACAGAATGACCATATTGTGTGTGCACTTTATGGTACTATGCATCTATAGGATGTCATCCTACTGGCCTCTTAACTAGAGAGGAATGGAGAGAGTGGAGAGGAGGGGACAGGAGATTGTTTCAAGGTTATGACATGTATAGAATGGAAAGGAGGAGGGTGCTGTCACCAGGCAAGGAGAGCAGAGGGAGATGCAAATAGGTGGGCATGCAAATTTCAATTGTATTGTATAGTTTCAAACTCAATCACAATTAAAAAAACACACGTTGGAAGTCAAATTTTGATTCTTTAATTATCATTATGGTCAAAAATCATAGGACAGGGCAGACAAATGTATTCTGAATAAACTGCTGGCTATCTTCATTTTTTTTTAATCCTATTCATTGCCTGGCCCATTGCCAAAGTGTAAACAACATGAATTAAAACTGTTTAAAATCTCTGTTTCAAATATGTTTAAAAACCCAGGTGTGCATGTGTTAGCTCATAATTGAAACTACTGCAGAAAAACAATTCCTAAGATAAAGACTGAACTAGTCTATAAGACATAAAACGATACTGAAGAGCATGCTTCTTGCCTTAGCAGATACAGGAGAATAACCGAGCAGTTCCTGTCTGCAGACAAGATGAGAAGAAAGAAAGGGACAGGAGCTGGTTGAACAGACATGGGAAATTCAGGATGGAGTGAAGGAGTGTGCTGTCACTTTCTGGGGAGAGCAGCTAGGGTCACATAACAAAGTGTGTATAAGTGTATGACAAACTGACTCAAATTGTAAACTGTCACTTTAAACACATTTATATTTATATATACACAAAACTTTTTAAAAATTGTACATGTGGATGAAGCATCATTAAAAACACCTACTTAACAGAACTCAAATGTAAAATCATAAAGTACATCACATTATTGGAAATGTAAACATTCATCAGATTAAGAAATTAGAGTACAATATAATTTCTCTGCCTAAAAGTTTAACTGAAAAAAGACCAGTCCCCAAACTGCACACATAAATATGCAGTAACTGTATTCTTTATACAGCCACAGAGAGCAAAGCAGTAATGGCAATAAAGGGAAATGAAGTCCAGATCCATGCTACAACATGGACGAACGTTGAAAACACTGTACGGGGTGAAATGAGTCAGTCAAAAAGGACAAATATTAAGTGATTCGATTTATATGAAGCATCTGACATGGGCAAGTATATACAGACCTATTCATCAGTAGCTACCAGGGGCAGGCAGGAAGGAGCATGAAAGGGACACTCACTGCTTAGGGAACACTGAGCTTCTATTGAGGGTAATGAAAAAATTTGAAATGGATAATGGTGATGACTACACATCATGAACACAATGTCACTGAACGGTACATGTGAAAAATGCTGAAATGGCAAATGTTTTGTCATTGTAAAAATACTTTCAGTTGTAAAACACATCTGAGGAGATGTAATGGCAAGGTAAAAAGCAATTCGACACATCAAAAGAAGCAAGAAAGCGAAAGAAAAATGAATATGAGGGTTAAATAAAAAGTGCTCAGACGACCAAAGTGAATCTCCTAATAATCAATAATTGAGTAGTCAAAGCCTGAAGAACATGCCCAGACATGTGGCTAACAACATGGAGAGGCCTAAAAGCAAAGCATGAGCTGCAGGGTACTAATTTCTAAGAAACGATGTAGAAGGGCCTACATGCTATTAATTCCTCGAGTCCAAGGGAAATCCAGAGTCACAATTTATCTATCAGTTAATTTGACGATCGCTCTTAGTTTCCATAGCCAATGCTCCTCAAGCATAGCCACCACGCATCAGAGGCAGAACAAGTTTCAGCAGAACTTTCAGACAAAGAAGGGCCTAGCAATCTACTATTTTTTTATTCAAATAGGGTGCACCTTCTACATTCATCTGCCAGCTGTGCTCTACAATTCCTCAAGCTTATTTTGATAAACAAGCTAATTTTTTTTTTCACAGAAACACATGGAAAAAAGGCATAGTGTGACTTACAAAAATACCTCACAGGGACAGGGCACAATTGTCAAACAAATACAGCATTATTTGCATAAAAATACAGTACCTCCAAAAATCAGCCAATAAAAAATGCTACAGATGACAATGGTCCAATTCTCCACCAACCAAGGGGATGGTGCAAGACTTGGCAGCATTTCATTCCGTTAGGCACAAGGTCACCAAGAGTCAGGGGCAACTGGATTACAGCTAAAAACAACTGCAACTGTCCTTTTTATTTAAAAACATACACCAATATGAATAAGTATTATTTTAACAGATTTTTTTTTCCATTAGAAATAATCTACTTGCTGAGGAGAGTTCTGCATTCTGGTTAAGCAGGCCTGTGAAAAATCTAGACTGCTCAACAAGCTACCCAGCACTAAGATCCAAAAAAATCAAGCCTGTTGACATCCAGTCAATTCCAACTCATAGTGACTCTACAGGTCAGAGTAGAACTGCTTCATAGGGTTTCCAAAGAATGACTACTGAATTCAAACTGCCAAGCCTCTGGTTAGCAGCTAAACTCTTAACTACTAGGCCACCAGGGCTGCAGTACTCAGATACGACACTGCAGATGGCTGCTAATATTCAAGCTTTAAGGAAAACTACGTTGTCCCAACAGACACAGCTTAGCACACTCACATATGCCAGATGCCAGCAAACACTGCCCAGGCTTCTGCTAAAGGACCAGAAGGAAGACAGAACGATGCTCTGGCTTCTGCTGCTGCCTCTATTCATCTGAGCTGAGCGAACACAAGTACTTACTGCTTGGGCATAGGCACTGAGGGCTTGCTGGGAGATCTTAGGACTCTGGCCAGTATTGAAGTAAAGAGAAAGGTATGCATTCCCCAGGATATCTGGAAGAGAAATTCAGACGTGAATCACCTGAGAGCCCAAATCCAAGATATGACCCGTTTTGGTCACCCTCAAAAGTCTACTTGAAAGGCTTCACACCTGATACAAACCAGGGATGATACCACATTTAGTATATCCAAAGTTGTACTGACACAGACAAACAGACTCCTCAAAGAAACCCTGAACACACCGTACAAAACTCTGCTTTGTTTATACGGAAACATAAATCTCCTCTCGGATTAAGAGATGTAAGAGTTCCCAGAACAGTCATTCATCAATGTACCCTTAGAGCTCCTTCAAAAAAAAAAAAAAACACACGCTAGCTTTACCCTAGAGTTATAATCAATAGGAGGGGTCCAGATGATTCTGGTATGTAGCCACAGTGGAGAACCACTGCTCTAGAACCACATGGAGATCTTTTGAGAGCACTCACACCAGGAGTGGCCATCATGGACATCCATCTGCACAGCCAACTTGGCCTGTCGGACACTATCCATGACACAGCGCGAATGTTCATCTCCAGCATCAGCCCGCAGCTGGCGAAGCACCATTGACAGATTTTGCAGGGAGACTTTATTCTTGCACTGCAAATAGAGATGTTTACTCAACATTCATAATTATACCTCCTCTTTCCAGATCTACTGTAACCTCAATCCTCTCCTAAATCCAATTATCTTAATTTTTGCTGCCACCTGAATCTGAGATCCCCACGTACAAGGACCATCTTGGCTGTTAACTTCTCTTCACTTCCCATCTACCCTGAACCTGATCTCATTACCTTCTTCTTTTCTCAATTCCCTGTCCCAACCTTCTTCATCCAGGTCTGCTTCCCAATTCTTCTTCCCTTCTGATAACTGTTTTCCTGGTTCCAACTCAGGTCTACTCTCATATTCATGCCCTAGGGCAATTCACAGACCAGAAGAATCCCATCCTTCTTATGTGCATTTTCTGAGGGGACAGCAGGCAGCTCACATGGGTGAGGGCTCCTGAGAAGCAGGTGTGGGCAGCTGCAACATCCCCTTTCTTCCAGTACACCTCACCCAGCTGGTTCCATGCTTCCACCAGCTCAGGCTCCAGCTTCACAGCCTTTGACAGAAGCTCCTCAGCCCTAAGGCTATAGTCAGGAGTCACATTCAGTGCCTTCCCAGTGAGCATCAGAACCCGGGCCTTTCCCTGGACAGAACCTAGCACGGACATAAAGGGAGAAAGGAAAGTGAGGAACCCACTCAGTCATTCAGATAAGACTAGGCACTACCTCTCAAGGTATAATCCCACACCAGATCTGGGAATTAAAAGAGTTGAAAAAAATCTTTATATACAAATATTTATTGAAAGCCAGTGATATGCAAAGTACTATGCTGAGTAATAGAGTAGCAAAGAAAGCACTCATACTACCCTTCCGAGGTTTACAATCTGGTGGAAAAGACAAAGCACACACATAAAAAAAGTTAAACAACAGCAGACAGGCACATATGATGCATGTTCAATCAGTCAATTTTAAAAAGTCAAGAGGAGAAAAGACAAAGAAAGTGATGAAAACAAAAATGCAGAGACAGAAATACAGGTGATGCATTTATGGGAGAATAGGACTCACTCGGAAGAAATTACTCTGTCAGTAAGTAGTTAAGAGATGAGGTCAGAAAAAAGGGGGATTTGAATACTGTACTAAGGGATTTATACAAATCTCTGAAGACACTTGAGCAAAACTAGCAGGAAGATGATAACATTAAATGAATGAAATCATGTTTACAAAGGTAACCATGGCCATGGTATTTATACAAGGTGATTTGGAAAAGACAGAAATTAGAGGTAAAAAAGTCAGTTAATAACATTACTGCAATGGTTAAAGCTACAAGTATGCTCTTTTATTTTATGGCATTTGCTCTAATTTTAGGAAAAGTAGTTTAGAGAACTTAAAGGTCACCACATGCACACGGGCCCTTAGAAGAAACAGTCTATCATCCTGTCACCATCGCGATAGGATCCCAAAGAGGCTACACACATAGAGTAAACCTCTGTAACATTTAGGTGAAGAGCAGGGAAGGGGCTGCACTCTTAGGAACTCACACCTGCTACTTCCTCCATCTGTCGCAGGGTCTTCTCCATCTCCTCTTGCACATCCTGTTGCTTCCTCCCAGCATCCTCCACACTATGTGTCTCAAAATAGCAGTCTCTAAATGAATAGAGCTGATCCACCAGTTCCTAGGAAGTATTAACGATGGTACCATTAGCAGAAAGAACACCGGACAAGGAAGTTTGAGACTGGCTAGCCATACCACCCCTTGGCCTGGAGATACTGATTCCCTATGAGTCACAATTGACTTGATGGCAATAGGTTGATTTTTGGTTCTAGTTCATCTTACCTACAGGAGCCCCAGTGGTACAGTGGTTAGTTAAAGAGCTCAGCTGCCAAGTGAAAGGTCTGTGGTTCAAACCCACAAGCCACTACACAGGACAAAGGCATGGTAGTCTGCCTGAATAAAGATTTACAGCCTTGGAAACACTATGGGACATTTCTACTCTGTTCTATAGGGTCACTATGAGTTGAAATCAACTCAACAGCAGTGGGTTTGGTTTAGGGTTTATCTCAGCTAGGAATGGAACAATAGGCAGTCAGTCAGGCCTATCAAAATCTTACAAATCATGCACAGAAGCAGCCAGTGCCCCAGCCCCACTCTCAAGTTGTCCCATTTTTGCATTCTCTGTGCCATGATGACAGTTCTCTCTCCCCCAGTCACAGCCAGACTTCCAGTACCATGAAGCACTTTACGTTCCACAGCCAGAAGGGGAGAAAACACTACATAACATGAAATAACCCCAAAATTAACAAGTTCATCCTATCTGGTCCTGGTCCCCAAAGAAACAAACCTTGAAATTTACTTTAATACAGAATGCCTAACAAAAACAATTTTATCCCCTATTTTTCCTTTGTTGATGTCTGAAAATACAACAGGACTTTGTGAATATTATAAACACATGAAGTAGGGAATGTTTTCCACTGTGAACAGACCAATTTGATGTACCACAGCATTTTTGCAGATTTAAAAAAAAAAAAAATGTGATTTTGTTGTTGTTTTGTTCAATTTGTGTGCTATCTTCTGGCCCTCTTGCGTTCTTAGCAAGTAAGCATTGCCTTTTCCCTTTTAAATCTTTTATAACTGAGTCTTCCTGTGTCACCAATCAAAGCTTGTCCTAAAACTGAATAGCAGCAGAAATATATAATCCAATCCCATCAAGTCTTATCACCTTCCTCCATAACACATCCAAATCCATTGACCTGTCTCCCTCCTGCTAGACTAAATCAGCATTGTTACTTGCCTACACTACTCTAGTAGCCTCCTAACTGGGCATCGTGCTTCTACTGTCTCACATTCTCACTGTAGGCACAGTGACCTTATAAAAGTGTGTATCACATCAGAAACCTTCCAATAGTTTTCCATTACAGTGAGAATAAAATACAATTCCTAAAATCCAGCTCCTTACCATGACATGGAAGATCCTGTATTATCGGATCTTCCACTATTTACCCTGCCACAAACTTCACTTCTTATCAGACTCTCAATCCTGCAATGTTCCAGTCACCCTGCTTCCTCAAATCCACCAGGCTCCACCCCACTTAGCATCTTTAGATGCACTCTGCAATCTGACTGGAACACTCTTCCCACATCTCTGTGTGGCTCACTGTTCATCAGCAGTTAGATCCCAGCTCAATTATCAACTTCTCAGAGAGCTTTTCCCTAACTAGCCAACCGAGAGTAGCTTCTTTCTCCTCTCCTCCACGGTTAAATCATGCTCTTCATGTCAACATTTTACTTATCATTTGAAATTATATCACCTATTGCCATGAGTCAGATCCAACTCAACAGCACTTGGCTTTGACTATTGCCTGTTGTCTGTCTCTACCACTAGAATGTAAGCTTCATAATGGAAAGACCTTGTCTGTTTTGTTTGTAACTATACCCAAGCACTAGAACAGAGCTTAGGACATGACAGGCTCTTATCAAACATACTGATTGAATGAATTCACTAATGAACCATCCCTGCCTCTAACAAATACGCTGTGCTTAGTTTAAAGGGTCACCTCAAATAAAGTGAGTGAATGGACTGTCACCCTCTGTGGTAGTGCTTTTCAAACATTATTATGTGGGGCATTTCCAGGCCCTAGCCTGCATTGGTACAGATTTTAGTAGAATTCCAAATTCTGCATTTTTAACAAGCACCCTAGAAGACTATAATGAAAAACGGTCTGTAAAACACTTTGAGAAACACCCTTTCACACATCCTTTCTTTCTTAAAATGTCTGTAACAATTAAATCAAAGCTTACCACCATTCCCATATAGTGTAACACCACTACCCCTTTTACTCTCATCTACCCTACTCTCTTACTCAGTTCCATGACCGAAAATACCCTAAGTATCTTCTACCAAGATGCTTAGGGCATCTACCACAAAGGTGCCCAGAAAGAAACAGTCCTCAGCAAAAATTATAAGCTACTGCCTTTTGTTCTAAAATCAGCATAGCTGCAACTTAGGAGTTTTAAAGAGTGTGTTATTGTTTGTCGGTTTGTTTGTTTTTTCTTAGTTGTTAAAGTAAGCATGCAAAGAATCATTTGGTTTTCAGATTTTGTTTTGTTTGTTTTGCTGGAGTAATTATTTTTAAAATTTTTTCTCATGGCAAAAATTAATGTAAATCAGTTGTTTAAAATCAAATAGGTACATACAAAAAATAGAAAGCAAAAAGTCCTCATAATTATCCCAAACAATGTCAAGAAAAACCATTGTTCGGTTCATCTCTTCAGGTTTTTTTTTCCTATACACATTAAAACATACACACACACTATTTCTTATGTGCAGCCAGGGTTGAGAACCTCTGATTTCAGCCAGCACATACCAGGAAACATAATGAAACCAGCTGCCGTCAAATCGATTCATAACCCTATAGGACAGAATAGAACTGCCTAAGAGTTCCTAGAAGCACCTGGTAGATTCAGACCACCAACGTTTTGTTTAGTAACCAAACTCAACCACTACACCACTGGGGATTCCAGGAAAGACCTGAAGTTAATTCAAGTCATTTGGAAGAACAATAAAGCCTACATTCTAAAAAGTGTTACTAGTCTGTTCAAGAAACAAATTTCATCGTTTAAATTTTTGCCTTTGAAGCTTTCAAGCAAGGTACAAGGTCTAACGTTCAAATTACAGGCTGTTAGTACACAAAGGACTGTACTTCGGAGGTTTAAAGGGAAAATCTTGGATCATTAAGAGTCAAGCAACCAGTTAGCTCCAACTTACCAAACATAATAAAACGAGTCCTAGTCTCAACCATTCAAAAGTGGGCTGGGTGGAGTCTGGACGACTCTGCATCGATCTCCAACTGGGATTACCCCTAACTGGAACTAGAGTGCGCAAAATGATTAAAACTGCTAAGTCCCAAAGACAAGTGCCAGGATTGCAGGGCTGGCCATTCTTACTATGACTGTTGCCAACTTCAAAGCAAAGAGTGTTGAAGAAATGGCCATTGTGGGGATCAAAACTGAATGCCACCATACAGACCAGCCACATACATATGTATACTGTTAAGGATGAACTGGAATAACGTAGTGGGGTTAAGAGCTACAGCTGCTAACCTAAAGGTGTTCGAATCCACCAGCGTTCCTTGGAAGTCCTATGGGGCAGTTCTACTCTGTCTAAAAGGTTGCTATGAGTCGGATTCTACAACAGTGAGTTTCAACGACGAATCGAGAAAACAACGTTCCTCTCTAAGAACGTACAGGAACGAAGTTTGATACAACAAATCGTCTTCCACACAGGACTGAAATTAAGCGAAGTCAGATCAGAAGCAAGAGGTCCCAGTACACTGGCTGCGCCTCTCCTATTGGCCTGGAAGGCTGCCCTCGCTGCTGCGGCTTACAGCCTTGGGAGTTGCAGTAACCGGAGAGAAATAGGCAGCGTTGTGTATGTGCCAACGAATTTTGAGGCACTATGTAAACTGAATTTCCTGCTTCTCCCCAAGTAACAAAAGACATACAGATTTTAATTTATGGCCCCACCTGCAATTTCTGCAAGATAGGCTTGACTTCTCCCTCTTCTTCAGCCATCGTTCCCCAGCCGCTCTCCGCTGCCCCGCCCCCAACTTCGTGACCACAGAGACGCGCACACACCCGCTTCCTGGGGGGGGCGGGGGTCCACAGCGACATCTAGTGGCTTGGAGGTTTACCTGCAACTGACCACAGGCTCTGATTTTTAAGAAAAGATACTCTCAACAAACTTAATTCAATGCCGGTAGCTAAAAACATGCTCTTTATGTATCACTTTGAAAATCCTGGGAACACAATGCTTAGGAACTACGACTGGTAGCCTTAAGACTGGCATCCCGAATCCACCAGGTGCTCCTTGGAAACTCTATGGAGCAGTTCTACTCTGTCCTGTAGAGTTGCTATGACGTCGTTAGTAACTCGAAGGCACTGGGTTACGAATCACTTTTATTAAATGTTCTTTCCCAAATCCAGGCAACAAGAAAATGTTATCGGGTTAATTAAACGTATGCTTTGTCTCATACCCACTACCAACTGCAGTCCAGTTGATTCCGACTCATAGAAACCCTATCAACAGAGTTGGCAGTTCAAATCTACCAGCTCCGTCTTGGGAACTACGGGACAGTTGTGCTCTGTCCCACAGAGTTGCTATGGGCCAGAATCAACCTAATGGCAAAGGATAACATATTGTCATGGATTGAATTGTGTCCTTCCAAAATAGGTGTCAACTTGCTTAAGCCTTGATTCCCATTTCAATTGATATAATTTTCCTGTGTTGTAAATCCTAATCTCTTCCTATGGCTAAGGAGGTAAGATTTGATTATATCAAAAAACATTAGGCTGGGAGCACCCTTGCTCATGTCACATCCCTGATTCAATGAAAAGGGAACTTCCCTGGGGCATGGCCTGCACCACCTTCTATCTTACAAGATATACAAGTGTAGCAAGCAGAGAGGGGGACCCCGTATCACCAAGAAAGCAGTGCCAGGAAAAGTATGTCCTTTGGACCCAAGGTTACTGTGTGCATAAGCTCATAGACCAAAGGGAGATTAATGACAAGGACATTTCTCCCAAACTGACAGAGAAAAAGCCTTCAGTTGGGGCTGGCATCCTGAATTCAATCTTCTAGTCTAAGAGACTACAAAAGAATAAACTTCTGTTTGTCAAAGCCATCCACTTGTGGTATTTCTGTCATATCAGCACTTGATAACTAAGACACACAGTACCTCTGGAAAGACACAATGAGGTAGCAATAGTATTTACTTACAGAGAGGGTTGTAGCGGTGGGAACATGGCTATGAAGACATTTTGCACCCTGCACCTCTTTTGTGCCTTTAAAATTTGTAACATGTCAATTATTAAAGTATTCAATACTTCCTAAGTGGCAGGTAATATTATTTTTTGTTTTCTATTTTTAATTGTAGCTAATTTGGCCTTCGTATTGATTCTGTGAACGTAAGAAAGGAAGATTGAAGGCAGAAGTCATGAATCAATGTAAAACAGTTTCCTAAGATGACTTTCTAACAAAATTTCACAGTCTACAGGGAAGGAAAATACTAACACGTAAAATGCATAAAACCTGTCTGATTAGCTACAAACTGGGAGAATGTTTTTAAAACTTTTGAGTTGAGCCAAAAATTTCCATTCTTTCTCTGACATCATCTTAACTTTAGGGTAAAAAAAATAAAAAGAAAAAAAGGAAAGAAAAATTTTGTATTCTATGCTCCCAGAGAAGTATATATATACTTACCGGCTCTTCAGTTACCTAAAGCAGGGATACACACTTGCCTTTCTACAATGACTAAAATATCCAGAGATAATTTTGGTGTGACTTTACTACCTAAAAAACAATGGGATCGGTATTTAAGGTGATTTCATTTTAACTGCCCCCATAAGAACCAAAGATTTTAAGACATAAAAAAGACTGGGTAAGCTAATCTAATTCAACCCCTCACTTTAGCCATAGAAACTAAAGCCCAGAAAATTTAAATTTAAACTCACACAATCAACACATTGAAAACACATAAATTAAAAAAAAAAAAAATGCTACTATATTGATTACCACTCACAGTGACCCAATAGGACAAAGCAGAACTGTCCCAAAGAGTTTCCAAGGAGTGCCTGGTAGATTTGAACTGCCAACCTTTTGGTTAGCAACCAATCACAGCACTTAACGATTATGCTACCAGAATGCCCTTGCTAGGTGCTGTCGAGTCAGTTCCAACTCATAGTAACTCCACACACAACAGAAGGAAGCATTGCCCAGTCCTGCACCATGCCCACAATCATTTCTAAACTTAAGCCCACTGTTGCAGCCACTGTCTCAATCCATCTTCTTGAGGGACTTCCTCTTTTTCCCCAAACCCCCACTTTACCAAGCATGATATCCTTCTCTGGGGATTGATGCCTCCTGACATGTCCAAAGTATGCAAGACGCAGTCTCACCAACCTTGCTTCAAAGAAACACTCTGGTTGTACTTTTTTAAGGACATATTTATTTGTTATTTTGGCGGTCCATAGTATACTCTATGTTCTTCTCCAATACCACAATTAAAAGGCACCAATTCTTCTTCTGTCTTCATTACTTGTTCTATAGTTTTCACATGCATATAATGTGATTGAAAATACCATGGCTTGGGTCAGCACACCTTAGTCTACAAGGTTACATCTTTACTTTTCAACACTTTTAAGAGGTCTTTTGCAGCAGATATGTCCAACACATCTTTTGATTTCTTGACTGCTGCTTCTACAGATATCGATTGTGGAAACAAATAAAATCTTTGACCTCAATCTTTTCTCCATTTATCACGATACTGCTCACTGACCCAGTTGTGAGGATTTTTGTTTTCTTAATACTGAGGTGCAATCCATACCAAAGGCTGTGGTCTTTGATCTTTATCATTAAACATGTCACATCTTCTTCACTTTCAGCAAGGTGATGTTCTATCACCTGCATAAACCAGGTTGTTAATGAGCTTTCCTCCAATCCTGATGCTTCGTTCGTCTTCATGTAGTCCAGCTTCTCAGATTATTTGCTTGGCATACAGATTGAATACGTTTGGTGAAAGGATACAACTTGATGCACACCCTTCCTGACTTTAAACTATGCAGTGTCCTCTTGTTCTGTTCCAAAGACTGCCTCTTGATCCAAGTAGATTCCTCACAGGTACAATTAAGGGCTCTGGAATTCCCATTCTCTGCAATGTTATCTATAATCTGTTATGATTCACACAGTCTAATGCCTTTGCATAGTCAATAAAACAGGTAATGTTTTATTCTGTGCACCTCCATATCAACATTAGGTAAACATCTTTCTGGTATTCTCTGCCTTCAGCCAAGATCCATTTGATGTCAGCAGTGATATCCGTGATTCCATGCCTTCTTCTGAATTCACTTTGAATTTCTGGTAGTTCCCTGACAATATATTGCTGCAGTCACTACTAGAATAGAACCCAGATATTCTGCCTCCCCCACCACCATACTTGCGAATCTTTCTCCTAGTGGCATATAAAAGTTACTGAGAGTGCTCTTCAAATTTCTTTCTTTGCTTTACATTCTCAATATGCAATCTGTGACAGTAGTCACAAATGCTTACTACTTAATAAAAGAGAACAAATCTTTAAAAATTATTTTAATTGGTATAATCTCAAGATCAATGACATATTAGTTTAAATTTTCTGCTTTAGAGGTGTATTACTAAATAAAGTTACAGTGATAAAATGATTTTAAAAAATTTTATTTTAAATAGAAATAGACATAGATGCATCAAACTGTACTCACATGAGTATACTGTAGAACAAGCTAATACCAAGCAAATACATAAACATATACTAAGGAAATTAAAAAATGTAAAAATAAGAAGCCAGACTCATTCTCATTTCCTAAGACCAAAATTTTCACAAAAAGAAAAATATAAATAATCACACTTACATGTATCTATGTGTGTACACATAAATACCAAAACCCAAAGTGACATACAGACATATAACATAGGTACTTATATTCACATGTATAAAAATGAAAAAGTAGCTCAGTCAGAAATGGCCCAGTCAGAAAGTGATCTATGAATGACTTTTTTGGATGACTTTTATCACTCAATAAGTCAATCTATGTCACGACAACTGGTGAAAATTCAACAGCACACAACAAAACGGAGATGATCAAAACCATGCTCATGCTTTAAATAATAAAAACCAACAAAAGAAGCCAGACCTCTAAAGCCATTCCCTACTACCAACGAGTTTCTTATGAGTTGAAACTATGAAGACAATTTTTAAGACTTAATAGTAGCACAGGGAGGTCGGCAACTTTGATCTACAATAAAGATTATTCACTAAATGAAGTCACGGAACATGAGCACAGAAACATTCAGTAAAGGGAGTTAAACTCTCTTTACTTTGAAAGCTCTACTGGAGACTTGCTGTTGCTCCAATTCACGACTTGGAGAGGCAAAACTGAAAAAGTTGTTGCTGGGTTCAGGTGCTGTGGGAGAACCCACAAAAAATGGTCTGAATTGAAAATCTCCATCTCCTCCACCCCGATTTCGAACTGGGGTACTGTCCAGAGGAAACTTGGAGTTGTTCCCTGGGGGAAAAAAATAAAAACAAGGTAAGAACTTACACATCTATTTCCCTACTGATCTTTAGGAGTGAAAACACAAAAGTTATTCAATGAACATTTTTAACATAACTCAATTCCTATGAAAGTTATATGTAAAATAAAGACCTAATGCTTTCTAAAAAAAAAAAAAAAAAACTATGACCATCCCCATCTTTACCCCCAAACACAGTATACACTATACCTTCCTCTGTGATGCAGCTCCAGTGACAGTTAAGGCCCTACTACCAAAAGTAATGAGACACTGAGCTGTTTCCAGTAGAGCTAGGAATTTATAGTAACAATTTTATTCATCTGTTAACTGTTTGATCTATCTCAAAGGAAGGGTCTTATATAGAGATAAACAGATACACAGAAGTGTGCATAAATATTACATACGTACATATATTTTTCATGTTGGCACTTGGCTATATAAAAGCTTTTTGTCCAGATTCTTTAAAAATATTTTTTTAAAAGGTTGTGATAAACACTCTAAAAAATACTTGACAGCTATGAAAAACTGACATATAGTCACGACTCAAGATAATTGATTAGATAAGTAATTCCACTGAACTTATCCTTTGTTTCTACAAGTTTTAAGGGGAACTAATAACCAAAAAAGATTGTTAACTATAGCTGCGTCAAGCTAACACTGGTAATAAGAGGCAAAAAAGCAGGTATGCATACATATAAAATATATATATATGGAATAAAAAAAGGACTGGTAAATGTGAGAGAAACCAAAATAAATGTGAGCATTGCCAAGAAAGAGACTATCTACAGTGTTCATCGACAATAACACTTTAAATTACAATATATGAGTAACTAAAAGTTAAGCAAAAATTTGTTGTTTGTTTTAATTGTAACATCTGATATTCCTTATCACTATCCTCCTCACTTCGCACCTTTTCTAGGACCCTATTCCATCAAGTTTGTTTTTCTTCCATATTCTTCTCCTCTCCCATTAAATCCTTTTCCTTGTCCTATAATAAATATTCAGTTAAATGAGTATTTAGGAAACTCTAGCACAAGAGCCAGCCAAGCCAAGTACCATCGAGTCAGATCTGACTCATGGTGACCCTAGCACAAGCAGCTTCACTTATTTTTGTCTACCAAAAGTGTTTTATATTAATATCATGGTAAAAACATATTGTATTCTGCTGAATGAAGTAGTAGCATAAAGGAGAGAACTCAGGATGATACAGAACATTCATCGTATCTGCCAAGGCAACTAACAGACAGAAAACGACCAGTAAGTATTATCTTAGATCTCTGAGGGCAGAAATCCTACCTGGATAAGCTTCATATTCTCATTAATTAAGAGTCCTAGCAGTCTGTCACATCAAACATGATTGATAAATATTTGATGAACAAATGAATGAAGAACAAAAAAACAAACCATCTTTACAACTGGCAATAACTTTAGAACTGTGTAGTCAGTATTGCTGTGCAAAAGAAATAAACACAATCTTCCAAGATAATAGCAAACAGTGTGGGCTTTATCACCTTGACCAAATTACTTAGCCTTTTCATGTCTTATTTTATCATCTTTAAAACAGGGATAATATTAATAAAATGCACCTCAGAGTTTTGAAAATTACATAACTATATGTAAAAAATACTCATAAGATAGTCATAACAATCCAAATCCAACCAAACCCATTGGCATCCAGTTAATTCTAACTCATAGTAACCAGAGGACAGAGCACAACAGGCCCATAGCGTTTGGAAACAGGAGCAGCTGGTGGATTCCAACTGCCAACTTTTTGGTTAGCAAAATGCCTGCCACGTGGTAAGCAATCAATAAACATCAGCTAACAGCACTTATCATCACTGCCCACTAAATACCTTTTAATTTAAAGTAGTAATTTCCAAAACTTTCATCTTACAGAGATTAACTCTTTGCTCAAATTAAAGGTTTAACTTAAATGAAAGCAAATAGAATACAAGCAAGGATGTTAAGGTTAAGACATGGATGAAAAATCCAGAGCCTACAACCATGTTTGGCCTTTGAAGGCTCCACTGATTGCTTGGAACTCTGCAGAACCCAGTGTAAAAATCAGTGATTTAAAGAATAGATACTGGACATCACATGTCCTTTTTTACCTAATGGAAAGCCAAAAATACCAGACTGTGCAATCATAGATGGCTCCAGGGTTCCTTCTTGGTTAGCAATTGTGATGTTTCGTAGCCTAAGGCTATCATAGAGGCCCTGGAGTTTTTGATATTGGCGATTGCGCTCCATAAGTTTCTCAGAGATGTCACTGAATTTTTTCTTGTATTCTTCCAGCACTTTCTTCATGGAGGTGACCTCTCCTTTCATGGAGGTCAATTCTACATCCTTGCTCTGTATTTGCTGAGTATAGATCTTCTCCATCTGTTTCAGATGACCCTCTGCCTTGCTGAAATTGTACTCCTGATAGAGATGTTCCTGATGTACCTATCCCAAAAAAATATTAAGGTAATAATTACAAAGTTACATACTATAAAAGTGTATACAATCATAAAAGAAAGATACTTACATTGGGGTGCTATTTAACATTTAGAACCAAGTTAAGAAGCATTTAGGAAGGTGAGTATTATAGAAAATAACAGTATGTCAGCAAAAGCATAGAAAAATTTCTGGAGGAATATTCTTAAACCACTATCATTACACTACCAAAAAAAAAATTTTTTTTAATTATTTAGTGCCTTACTTTAACAACTGACATGTATGTCAAAAGCTTTTAAGAAACATAATTCCATTTTTTAAGCAACCCACAGTACTCAGAACAGATTCTAAAGTAACACCCAATTATCCATGCCTCCTGTTACTCATATGCTTGTATAATTCTCTTACCCTTAGAGTAGAACCTGTGACTAGACTACAGTGAATGTGATGGGATGTCACGTTATCGTCATGTTGCATAAGACTGTAAGATCTGTCTCACAATAACACTATCTCTTGCTAGCCTTGAGAAAGAAAGAAGCCACTCTAAGAAGGCATGCACAGCAAGCAACCGAGAGCAGCCTCTGATTAATATAAATAAGAAACTAAAGCCCTCAGTTTGACACTTCACTGGGAAGTGAATGCTACCCACCACTACATGAGCTTGGAGTTGGATCCTTCCTCAGTGAGGCTTCAGATGAGACTCCTGTCCCAACCAACACCTTGACTAAAGCACTGTGGGATCTTGATCCAGCAAAGGACTCAGTTAAGCTACGTCTGGACATCTAACCAACAGAAACTATGACATAATAAAAGTGTGTTGTTTTAAGATATTAAATTTCACATTTAAAGGATTAAGTTTGTTGTACAGCAAGCCAAATCCACTGCCATCAAGTCAACACCAACTCACAGTGACCCCGTATATTACATAGTAGAATTGTTCCACAGGATTTTCTTGGATGTAATCTTAATTGAAAATTGCCAGGCCTTTCTTCTGGTACAAAGCAGTGGACACCTACTAGAGACAGAAATAAATCTGGCTTATCTTTAGGTTTACTCTCCTTTAAATACTGAGAGAAATGAAACCTGAGCAATCTTTTTTAAAAAAGCATTTTTAATTTGCCCATTCTATGGAGTTTGCTACAGCTCTACTGAGTCTAGGTTATTTGATCCTTCTGGCTGTTAATCTAAAGGTTAGTGGTTCAAACTCACCCATCAGCACCTCACAAAGAAAGTCCTGGTGATTCACTTCCCTAAGAAAATCCTATGAAGCAGTTCTACTCTGGAACACATAGGGTCGCCGTGAGTCAGAATCAACCTTCGTTGTTCTTTTGTTTTGGTATGTACTCCCACAGCACTCTGTTCTTCCTTTATGTTTGAAAATATTCAAAATGCATTATAAGTCCCTGGGTTTTCTTTTTTTAAAAATCTTCATCCCCGACTAAACTGTAGCCTCTTTGAGCCTCAGGTGTTTTATTCACTATTGTACACCCAATACCTAAGAAGTTTCATAAAATATGTTTGCTTGTATTCAAAAAATAAATGTTAATTAACTACATGGAGGATAAAAATGAGTAAAGAAAAATTCATTTCTAGCTAACTTTACAACTGATTCACTAATTTCCACCATACCTGAAAAGTAGAAAACAACACATGTATGTGTTCATTCACACTATCCCAAACAGGAATCTACTTTAAGATACACCTTCTACTTATTCAGTCAATAAAGATTTATTCAAACTTAAGAAGGAGCCCTGGTGGCACAATGGGTAAGCTCTCAACTGCTAAGCTAAAGGTCAGGGATTCAAAACCACCAGCCACTCTACAGGAGAAAAGACCTGGAAGTCTGCTCCTGTAAAGATTACAGCCTAGGAAACCCAATTCGGGCAATTTTGCTCTGCCCTATAAGGTTACTAAGAGTCATTGATTTGACAGCACACAACAACAAAGACTACTAACTATGAGGGTCATTGAGGGCCCAATGATATACAAGGATCAAAAACTGATCTTAAAGAACTTTCCTAACTTGAGATGAACAAGTATACAGGTAACTGCAATACTGTATAAATAAGCATAAGATATAGGAGCATATAAGAGAGGCACCCTATCCAGAAAAATATAATAAAAATGTCTCTTGGTGGATGACAAACACAACCATCAAAATGTATTACCAGTGTATATGCAAGCTGTCACAATATATTCTAACCACTGCCACTGAGTCAGGTCCGACTAAAGCAACCCTGTAAGACAGGTTAGAATTGTCCCACAGAGTTTCCAGGGAGTGCCTGGCAGAAGGTACAATTAAAGTTCCCCACAAGAAGATCTTTCTAAGAAGGCACCAAAAGCAGAAATCATAAATATAGATAAATCTGAATATATAAACATTTTAAAATTCTGTATGTCAGTAAGTCAATAAAGACTAATAAAAAGGTAAGTGAAAAATGAAGAAAATCTCTTGCAACATCTGAATTATTTATATAGAGAGCAAATTCCTACAATTATCAGGAAAATAATCACAGCAACCAAAAGAAGAGTGAAACAGACTATACATAACATACATAAAAATAAATATGTTCATTCTTACAAGTCATCAAACATGATAAAATTAAAGAACAATGAGATTCTGTTTTACTTGTACCTAACTGGTGAGCAAGGGTACAGAGAATCAAGCATTTTCATATGCTTTTTGAAGGAACTCTAATTGATACAGCCTTATTGGAAGCCGATTATGAAACACTATAATTTAAGAAATCTTTAAAATGTGTTTATTTACTTTTAGGAATTTAATCTTAGCAAATAATTAAGGATATAAATTTGACTATAAGAACATTCACCACAGCATTTTTTCCTAACTTGGAAACAAATTATGAGATAACGTAACCATTAAAACAATGATTACAGAATGCCAAGCCAGCCAAGTGCCGTGGAGTCGGATCCGACTCATGGCAACCCTAGGGGCCAGGGAAGAACTGACCCCCAGAGTACTCAAAGAACGCCTGGTGGATTTGAACTGCTGATCTTGTGGTTAGCAGTGGTAGCACTTAACCCACTATACCACCAGGGTTTCCCAATTACAGAATATTTAACCTAAAATTTTTAATACAATATTCATAATCCAGCCAAAGCCAAGTGCCATCGAGTCAGATCCGACTCATACATATATATTAACTTTAACTGGCCATGAAAATAATATGTGTGATATTATCTTATATTTGTACAGAAATATATATATACTTATGCACAAAAAATTCAAGCAATATACAAGCAAAAATATTAACATGGTTATCTCTAAGTGATGGAATTATGCTTGGTTTCTTAAATGTTTTTCCTTTTGGATTTTCAACAAGCAGCACAGCTTCTTGTTTTAAAAAATCATTAAGCAGAAAGTTTTTCATAAACCAATAAAGGAAGAACACTGGAAGCTCCCACATGTGCCTCAAGCCATACTTTCCAAAGAAACTAGCCTAAACACTAACCTGGTACGTCCAGAAGGCCAGTGCTCGGGAGCTAATGTCTAACACGATCTCCGGTCGCAGTCCTGCCAGCACCATGGCTTTATATTCCTCTGATGGACTGAGTTCAGTGCGGACAATATCCAGCTTTCCAGAAAGGGTACTGTTGCAGGCAGGGCAGATAGCTGGTGAACGACTAAACTCACCACTGCCATGCTGATCACAGAAGATGTGAGAGCAGGCAGTGACCCATGCATAACCAGAGAGTTTAAGGCGACACTTTCGATAATTACACAGCAGCATGTCTTCACATAAAGACATAATGGAAGGATAAGGCTTCTAGAAGCTAAAAATAATCCTAATGGGGATAAACAAAAAAGTTGAATAAGTCAAACTGCACTGAAAATAAAGCAAGTCTGAGAATTTTTTTAAATTAAACATACACCGTGAAGTTATTACATATTACTAGGTATTTGTATTTTATTATACTCCACATTGATTTCACTTACCCAGTAATATTCTGTTCCTTTTTTGTACAAACTATTGCAAAGGTCACAGAAAAAAGAATTTTAAATAAAGACAGGTGGTTTGTAATCTAATTGACTGAAGTCAAAAGTATGTACACGAAAAAAAAATCGCTTTGAACTTTTGTTGTAGATACAAACAAGTAATCAGTGATTTTTGCCCTTCCTCAGTACCCCGGAAACCCCGGTGGCAGAGTGGTTAAATGATACATCTGCTGACCAAGAGGTTGGCAGTTTGAAACCGCCAAGCACTTCTTGAAAACTCTGGCTCAGTTCCACTCTGTCCTACAGGGTGGCTTTGAGTCAGAATCAATTGGACAGCAGTGTTTTGTTTTGTTTTTTTCCTGTGTGTTTTTCAGTGCATCGGAATTGACTGAAGAGCACCCTGGTTGTGTAGTGGTTAAGTGTTACTTCTGCTAACCAAAGGGTCTGTGGTTTGAAACCAACCAGGTGCTCTAGGAAACCCCATGTGCCTAGTTCTATTCTGTCCCTACTGGGCGCTGTGAGTAGGAATCAACTCAAAAGCAATGGGTAGTTTTCAGCACTTAAAACAAAATCCATTATTTATTATCCACTCACAGCTTGCTAGATTGTTTTAGGAGCACATCTCTCATTTGGCAGATACTCTAGGGGCTGGTTTCACACATTCTTTAGTGCAAATTATCTTAAGCTACATTTTTAGGTTTTCCGTATTTGCTTCGATTTCTCAGATTCTTCCCTTGTGTTGCCTTGTTTACAAACAGTGGCAGCCTCCTAGTAGATGAAAACTAACCTAATTAATCAATGGTAATTGGCCACTATGAAGCCTGAAAAAGGGAGATTTCTCACCACAATGCACTGTTAATATGAACACTATTTAATATTGTGCTTCTACTTAAAGCATTTGTAAAGATAAATAAATAACACTTGTTAAGTTACTTTTCAACGTAGTGTCCACTCCCATTAGACTCATAATTACTAACCCAAACAGGCAGCTATATTCTAAACCTACCAAAACAAGTCTAATACTTCATACACTGTATAAAATAGTGACGTATCAATCATAAACAAAATGTTGTCACTTATCAGCTAACAAACTTAGTCAGTTGCCTCAAATATAGGGGTCAAAAAGGACAACCCGACATCTTTATCCCAAACGTCTTCTCAAGACAAGTCTCCACAGGTTATGGGGCACCTGGCGGCCGAAGTTATGCAGCTTATTTTACCTTCAGAGGAGTAACAGGCATAAGGGACGCACAAAAGCTAGGAACAGTTTTGAAGGTGAGTCCCTTTTGAGGCAGAACAAGATATGCAGCTAATCCCCAAATTTCCACAAAGTGGAGAAAGGACTACAAGTTACCAAGGGCCAAGTTTTGGGACCCACAGAAACGGCACTCTGGAATTCTCAGTCGGCCTCACCAATCTCAACAAAATAAATAATAACGATGATGACAGTAATAATAATAATACAAATAAAATACTTAACCTGAGGCGCCCAAGAAAAAGCGCGGGAAAACACCGTTGCCAACGCAACTCCACGAATAAGACTCCGCAGCGCGCGCAGACGCCGCCCTAGAGCGCATGCGCAGAGTCGCCCCAGGACCCCGGCCGCTCAGGATTCTGGGACCCACTGGGAGGTGGTACTAAAACCATAGCTGCGCTGGGAGCGACCCTTCTCCAGGCTGCGGGGTTTGCAGGTGCTCCGAGCCAGGAAATCCGGCTGCGCCTAGTCTAGATCTCCCACTTCAGTCGGCCAGATGTGCTCACCGAGTGCCGTTAACTGCCCTCGGCCAACAGAAGTGTAATACCCTCATTAACTTTTGAAATAAAAGCCTCTTGAGCAGAAAGCAAAGAGTCGAAAGAAAGTAGCTGGCCAGCTTGTGCCTCAGGTGCAGGGTTTATGCAGGTGTGTGCTGAGAAATTTTTTTAATTCCCAGCACAATTTTTCTGAGTTTTTTCAGGAAAACTCCTAGAAAAGATGTCATTTTACATCCATACAGAAATCCGTTTTGAAACAGAAATCTTTGCAGCTTGTATATATTCTCTAAGTGCCTCTTCTGGAGCTCTGGTAGGCAATGATTAAGCCCTCAGCTGCTAATGGAAAAATCAGATTCCAACCCACAAGAGGCTGCAAGATCTGGCAACCTACTTTGCTAAAGATTGCAGCCTGCGAACCCTGTCATGCAGTTGCACTGTGTCATATACGGTTGCTGATGAGACTAAACTGCAAATACATTTTACAAAATTAAACTTCAATTGCTGAGGCTGCTAGCCAAAATGCCAGCAGTTCAAATCCACCAGGCGCTGCTTGAAGATTCTGGGACAGTTCTACGTTGACCTATCGTGTCGCTAAGAGTGGAAAGTGACTCGATGGCAATAGGTTTGGCTTTTTGATTGAGTCTGCATTATGAACATTCATTACAACACAGTAGGTCCAGGTGTCACATCGTTTCTTCGTTCCCACTACTGAAACTGCTGTACTTTTTAAATGTTGGTACCTGATTCACCCAAATGATTTTTATGTGTCTTGTGCTTTCCCACAGCAAGTGTGTTATTTTCTACATAACCTACCTGGGCCTATTAGAATTTAGATTAGAAATGAAGCCAAGCAGAGGAGGGCTTAAGGGAGTTCTTAGGGGTCCATCAGTTCCCAAAGTCCATCTCACTCTGCTAACGGCCTTTAGGACTAACCCATGTATTGCCCAACATGTTTTACCAGGTTAAAAAGATAGGGGGGAGAGCTATGAAGTCTCAGTATGTCTGTGGAGTAGCCAATCCAATCCAACCTGCTTCGTAGTTGCATGTGTCCCATTCTCTCATGGCACAAACTCTTCACTGGATCCATTCTTGGTGGATCCCTCAGTATAAAAACCACTGAAATCAAACATGGGATTCACGGACCTCAGAAATGACCACACAGCTGCTAACTGAAAGTATAGTGGTTCAAACCTACCAGGAGAGAAAAGACTAGATCTGCTCCTGTAACCTAGGAAAACCTCTGAAGCAGCTCTATTCTGTCCTGTAGGGTTGCTGTGAGTCAGAATCAACTTAATAGGACACAAAGACATTACCTATATGAAACAAAACCTACCCCAAAGGCAAAACTACACAGAATAACAAAAGTATAGACATAAGGAAGTTTTCATTAGGACATTATTTACAAAAGCAGCATAGAAAATGAATGAAAAAAAGCACTGGGTATTAAGTAGTTGTGCTATGGTACTTAAACACACAAGTAACTTCATCACTGTTTAACACCTTGTTTTTATACTTGAAAACTGAGTTTCAACAGAACAGTCAACAACTTAAAGACCTATCGTATTTTTTGTTGTTTATGAAATTGCTTAACCCAGTTGTTTGCTGTTTTTACTCAAACTATCGGCAACTCATGAATATATTTCAAGTGCATTTAATGTTTTTTATAAATTCTGACAGAACAATCTGTGCTTACACATTATTCACATCATTTAACTAGATTACTCTCCCCTTTCAAAAATGGCATTTTACCATGAAGTTTGATTTGAAGCTAATATATTCATGTGTAGATACTTTAAGTACCTATCAGCTATGTTGTCATTGTTGCTGTTGAGTCGGTTCCAGCTCACAGTGACCCTGTGTATAACCGAACAAATCACTGCCCAATCCTACGCCATCCTAACAATTGTTTAGCACCCACATGAGTATTTACGTTCCACATTTCTCCAAGTTTCAGATGGTAACTTTCCCTCTTATTATCTCTAAATCTTAGACTTCTAGCACTATCTATTCTAAAACTCATTTGATTCAAGTACTTGTTTTAAAACAATCTTATTCTAAAGAATAGGTTTTATATTCTAGCTAACAGTTACTACAGTTGCATATCATTTTTATAATTCTGGTATAAGCATGAGTGAGTTTTAAGGTAATTCTGAAATGATAACAAAGTATACTTGTCATAGATTCAGTTGTGTCCCCCCAAAAATGTGTAGCCATGTGGCTGGGCCATGCTTCCCAGTATCTTGTGACTGTCCTCCATTTTGTGGTTTGTATGTTAAAGGATTAGGGTGGGACTATAAATCCCTTTATAAGGTCCCCTCCCTGTTCCACTGTAAAGGGAGTTTTGTTGGAGTATGGCTTGCCCCACCCTTAATCCTTTCATCCTGCAAGAGATAAAAGGAAAGGGAAGCAGGCAGAGAACTGGGAGCCTTGTATTATCAAGAAAGCAACACCTGGAGAAGAGCGTGTCCTTCAGACCTGGGGTTCCTGCCCCAAGACTGATGCAATACTGGACTTTACTCCAGAGCTGACAAGGGGAAAACCTTCCCCTGCAGTGGACACCTTGAATACGGACTTGTATTGTACCGGACTGTAAGAATAAACTTTCCTTTGTTAAAGCTATCCACTCCATGGTATTTCTGTTAGAGCAGCCCTAGCTGACTAAAACAATACTATACCAGAATTCTAGTATCTTGATATGTGTTTTCTATCCTTTGCATGTTAACATACTTCTACGGATGCAAACACAGCATACAGGCCAGGAAATTCCTCTAAAGTATAATTTAGCTAAAACAACTGAGAATATCCCAGCAATCAACATGCAGCTGAAATAACTATGCCTGAGTGGTATATGCAATTTAAATCAAGATTATCTAAGATTATGAATTAATTATAGTCTGGTTTCTTTGAGCTATCATTCTTCTTGGCCTCTTAGAAAGATGAAGCATCAAAACCAGACATTAAGAGTTTTAAGTAGACAAATGGGTACCTAGATAATGTGTGTGTGTATAACAGTGACATTTTAAGCCCCACTTATTACATCTAAATGTCTTATTGAAACATAAAAGTAGTTGCCATTTTCCAGGGATTAAAAAAAAATCAATAAGTGATTTCAATTATTATTTTAATATCTCTTCTTACAGGCACTATTTTAGGGAGAAGAAAGGTATCCTGCTCATGGAGCTTACAATCTAACAGAAAATCTAAATGTTAAAAAAAATATTTCACTCTCCTTTGCCGCCTCTAGCATGTCTTCAAGTTGATAGATTTCACAGGGCACATTTCTGATAAGAAAAGTCAGCTTCCATCTTTAATATGATGAATCATCTACACTCATGCTGCAAAGTGCTGCAAAGAGAAAGCTAGTTTTAAAACTTCCAGAAACATGTGAATAGCGATGTGGGGGTAGGGATAGAAAACTGAGTTAAACCATTTAAACATGAATGACTTCAGGGTATAATGTTTCAGTAAATACCAGAATCACTTTACTACTGTCCTTTCATTATAGTTGTAAGTCAAAGCAAATACTGTCAACCATCAAAGCATTTCATTAGCTATATTCCTGTATTTTAAAATTAACTTTTTTTTTAAATCACAGGTACATTCACCTAATCTAGAATCACTGCTTGTTTCATAATTGTTTGACTCCGCAAAAATCAGAAGGCACTAACCGACAGCCAACCCATCCCTTGGTGCCTTGAGTGAAGACAAGCCAGGTTTGATATATGATGGACTAAAATCCCACTGCCTAAAGCTCCAAGCAGTGAGAGGAACAGCCATCAATGTATATTTCCAACCACATTATTTTAAGTAACATTTAGTAAAAATAAAGACATCGATAAACTGTCAGCAAGATAAGAATCACAAACTTTAAAGAGATCAATTAAGAACTAGAAGAGACCATGAAGGGTCAACTGGTCATGCTACACAAAATAAGGAATAAAAATGACAAAAAAAAGTTAGTCACAAATCCAAGTTTAAACAACTTTTATTGGGGCAATTACAGTAAGTACAACTCTAGTTCTTATGATACCTTCCCTGAATCTAGAACAAAATTAGACTTTGAATGTTAAGTGTGAAGGTAATGAAAAGGAGACCAGTGGCAAACGACACACATAAGCAATAATGTTGCCAGCTGCCATCAAGTGGATGACCCCTGACTTCCTAGCTACCCCATTCACAAAGGAACAAATCGCATCATCCCCATGACTGATTACAGATCACACTGCTGTGATCCACGGGGTTTTCACTGGCTGATTTTCAGAATTACATCACCAGGCCTTTCTTCCTAATCTATGTTAGTCTGGAAGCTCCACTGAAATCTGTTCAGCTTCACAGCAACACAGAAACCTCCAGTGGCCAATAGGTGGTGGCTACGCATGAGGTGTAATAGCTGGGAATCAAACCTAGTTCCCTCACATGGAAATCAAGAATTCCACCACTGAACTGTCAATGTCCTTCCCCTGCCACATAAGCAATAAACACTTTAATTTTTGATAAGCTATTATATATATATCAAAAAGTGAGAGTTAGTGAATCAAGATCCATATCTTACACCTTATGCAAAAACCAACTCCAACTGGAAAAAAGACCTAAATATCAAACCTAAAACGATAAAGCTCATCCAAGAAAAAGTAGGAACAACAATGGAAGTTTTAATACACAATGTGGACAGAATCCAAAATCTGTCAAATAAACCACAATCAACAGAAGAGAAAATAGATAAATGGGAACTATTAAGAATCAAACACTTTTGCTCATCCAAAGACTTTATTAATAGAATTAAAAGAACACCTACAGAATGGGAAAAATATTTGGCAACTCTATGTCAGACCAATGCCTGATCTCCATAATCTATAAGATACTACAAAATATCAATAAGAAGATAAATCATCCAATTAAGCGATGGGCAAAGGAGTCGGATAGACAATTCACTAAAGACAAGATCCAGGCAGCCAAAAAACACATGCAGACATGTTCACGATCTTTAGTTATTAAAGAAATTCACATCAAGATGACAATGAGATACCATCTCACCTCAACAACGTTGGCCATGATCCAAAAAACACAAAACGACAAATGCTGGAGAGCCTGTGGAGAAAGTGGAAGCCTCCTACACTGTTGGTGGGGTTGCAGAATGGTCCAACCTCTTTGGAAAGCAGTCTGGCACTTCCTTAAAAAAATGGATGTTGATATACCATTTGACCCAGTAATTCCACTACTTGGAACATATCCTACAGAATCAAGGCCTTTCACACCAACGGACGCATGCACAAGAATGTCTATCACAGCACAGTCAACGATAGCAAAAAGATGGAATCAACCCAGATGCCCAAAAACAGAAGAATGGATAGGTAAACTATGGTACATATACTCAATGGAGCACTATGCAATGATAAAGAATAACGATGATTCCAGGAAACATCTCATAACCTGGTTTCAACTGGAAGACATTATGTTGAGTGAAAGTAGTCAGCGACAAAAGGACAAATATTGTATGAGACCTCTACAATAAGATCTCAAAAACAGACTTGTGTATAGAAGAAAAGACTCTTTGACAGGTGCAAAGGAGGGGAGGGAGGAAGGGCGAGGGGGGGAGGGTTTAGATTAGATAGTTGCTAGAAATCTGGTTGGGAGAAATCGGTGATAGCACACATTAGAAAGACGAACAACATTAAGTGGACTTCAGCATAACTTGAATACTCCTTCTATCTCAACTCGATATTGCAAGGATAGAGTAGCTGGGGCAGGGGGCACAGGACCATGTTCTTAAGTGAAATTGAGACCAATTGGCACAACTAGCCTTTTGCTAAGAGAGCTCTCTGCACCCCACATTGGTGAGTGGCTTCTGGGGTCTTAAAAGCTGCCAAGCTGCCATCCGAGGGCACAGCAAATGGTCCCAACTCAGCCGGAATGGATGCTCACCGAGGACCAAAATGACATGGGGTAAAGATAACCCAGAGGATAGAGAGACCCACATGAGTGGGTGCCTACATCAACTTGGGACCAAAGAACCGGATGGTGCCCAGCTACCACCAGTGATAGCCACGATGGAGCTCACTAAGTTGAGTCTCACTGGCAACACAAGAATAAAAAGGGGTGCATCCTGAGATCTCCACTAAAAGACCTCAACTGATGGTGCAGTGGCTTCGGGGTTCCCCTGGGAGCATGGCCCCTGGCCCTGATGCTGCCCTTGCCCATAAATCATAATGAAGATCCACTCTTTGGACACAAATGGATTGGACTTGGCAATGCAGAGTGACCATATATTGGTTGCACTTTATGGTTCTATACATCTATAGGATATCAGCCTGCTGACCTCTGGTTGGAGGAAGGGGAGTGAGTGGAGAGGATGGGAAAGGAGACTGTTCGGAGGATGAGACATGTATGGAGCAGAGAGGAATAGTTTGCAGTCACCGGACAGGGAGAGCAGTGGACGCTGCATATAGGTGGGCATGTAAATTTATACGGGAATTTACATTTTCACTCAGTCATATCAAGTAAAAAAAACAGTGAGAGTTAGTACAAAGTCTATGATATATATACACACACCCTAATGATAAACAGCTAACATCTATTAAATATTTACCAAATGTTCTCAGCACTGCTCATTTATTATTTTTCAAAGTAATCATGCTTTAAGTAAGGTACTAAAATCGAGTCAGGTATTAAAATCTCTTAAGAAAACGGATCAATGTCGTAAATATCAAATCTAAAACAATAAAGATCATGCAAGGTAAAACAGGGTCAACAATGGAAGTTGTAATACACAGCTGAGACTTCAAAATCTGGCAAACAAAGCACAATCAACAGAAGAAAAACACAGACAAATGGAAACTATTATTAATCAAACACTTCCGCTCATCCAGACTTTATCAAAACAGTCAAAAGACCACCCACAGAATGGGAAAAAATATTTGGGAAGTACATGTCAGATCAATGTCTGATCTCCATAATGTACAAGATATTGCAAAATATCAACAAGAAAAAGGTATATAACCCAATTAAGTGATGGAAAAAGGAGATGGACAGACACTTCACCAAAGAGGACAACCAGTCAGCCAAAAGACACATTAGAAAATGCTCACAATCATTAGCTATGGGAAAAATCACAAATCAAAACTACAATGAGATACAATCTCACCCCACCAAGGTTGGCCATAATCCAAAAAAACACAATACAACAAATGCTGTAGAGGCTATGGAGAGATCAGAACTCTCCTACACTGCTGGTGTGATTGCAAAATGGTATAACCTCTTTGGAAAGCAATCTGGTACTTCCTTAAAAAGCTGAAAATAGATATACCATTTGACCCAGTAATCCCACTGCTTGGAATATATCCTACAGATATAAAGGCTGTCACACAAACCTATACATGCACACGAATGTTTATTGCAGCACAGTCCACAATGGCAAAAAGATGGAATCAACCTAGACGCCCATCAACAGAAGAATGGATAAACAAACTATGGTACATACACTCAATGGAATATTATGCAATGCTAAAGAACAACGATGATTTTAGGAAGCATCTCATAACCTGGTTTTAATTGGAAGACATAATGCTGAGTACAATCAGTCAACTGCAAAAGGACAAATATTGTATGAGAGCCCTGCTATAAGGACTTAAAGAAAGACTTATGTACAAGGGTGGGGAGGGAGGGAGAAGGTTGGTCATAGATTAGATGGTTGATAGAAATTTGGTTAGGTGAAAGCAGTGACAGCACACAGTGGAAGTAGGTCAGTTTAGCTGGACTTCACCATAAACTGAAAGCTCTTCTAATCTCAACCCAGTATGCCAAGGACAGAGTGGCAGGGGCAGGGTCTGGGGACCATGCTCTCAGGGGTCATCAAGGCCAACTGGCATAACTAGCCTATTGCTAAGAGAGTCTTCTGCACCACATATTGGTTAGTGGCATCTAGGGTCTTAAAACCTAGCAAGCTGCCACCTGAAGTATACCAAATGGTCCCAACTCATCCAGAACACAGAAAAGATGATCACCGAGAACAACAAAGACACGAGTAAAAAAGAGCTCAGGAGACAGAAGGACCTGTGTGAATGGGAGACTGTATCAACATGTGACCAGAAGAAACAGATGGTGCCTGGCCACCACCAAAGAGAGCGATGATGGAGCACACAATGGTGAGTCCTTGTGGCAATACAGCAAAAAAAGGGGTACAGCTCAAGAACTCTACTGAAAGACTACAACTGACAGTCTGATGGCCTGGGGGATCCCCTGGGAGCACAGCTCTTAGACTTGCTGCTGCCCCTGACCAGAAAACACTACTGTGGCCAACTCTTTGGACAAAAATGGCCAGGACTCAGGGACACAAAATAACCATGTGGTATGTGTACTTTATGATTCTATGTATTTATAGGATGCTGTCCTATTGGTCTCTTTCTAGATCGAAGAGATGAGGGTGGAGAGGAGGGGACAGGAACTTGTTAAGACTATACGGCAAGTACAGAATGAAAAGGAGCAGTGCGCTGTCACTGGGCAAGGAGAGCAGAAGGAGCTGTAGATAGACAGGCATGCAAAATTAATTTGCATTGTATACTTTCACTTAATCACAATTAGGAAACAAAAACTCTTAAGAAATAAATTGGCCAAGGTCACCCAGTTTAAGTGACAGAGCAAGGGTCTGAACCCAGTTTGATTCCAGAATCCATGCATAACACTATGTTACATCACTACATCTTTAATTTTTTTTTTTAAATTAAAGTTTCTCAGCACGTTGGCAGCTAGCCATGAAGCCACAAAGCTAAAGATTCAAAGAGACATATGTCTTATGTCAAAGCTTCTCAGTTTCAACATAAGTCTTACCATAAAAGAAAAAAAACAGTCAGCATCTGCATATCCAGCATACACAGCTTTTCGGACTGGAAAAGAAGGAAGATTCAGATCTACTTTTGGTCTCCTGAAAATTCATTTCTGCAAAAGACAGGCAAAAGCTAAAATAAATTATTTCAAGAGCTAATGTTACTTTGAATTGTTTTTATTACCTGTAACAGTGCCATTTTGATTCATGATTGCCAAATTCTGTAAGTGATCCTCACACATACCCACATTTCTTGCTCAAATTGCAAGTGAAGGTTTAGCCAACAAGGCTATCCTGCCCAGGTTCCTTAAAATAAGTTTTTTTAATTACACATGTAAACCCAATTCCAGAGACAAAAACTTACAGTATTTGAGTGCATGTTTTCAGATGATTTCTCAAGTAAACATATCTTTTAAAAATATTTAAACAGAAGAATGACTATGCAAACTCTTCTACAACCTGTTCTAACATACCAAGAATAGCATTCCTTCCATTTCAAGAAACATAAACCTACATCCTTTTAAATGCCTGTATAGTAGTACATTATGCAGGCTTAACAAAACTGAATTAACCAAACTCTGGGGTTCTCTGAATCCCATATTAAAAAAATCCATTGTCACTGAGTCGATTCTGAGTCATAGTGACCCTACAAGACAGAGTAGAACTGCCTCCACACAGTTTCCAAGGAGCATCTGGTAGTTTCGAAAGTGCCGACCTCTTGGTTAGCAGCTGAAGCTTTTCATCACTATGTCATCAGTGTTTCCTATATAGAGGGTGACAAAATAACAATAAGCTAAAAACTGCCAAACTGAAATTATACCATCATCAGTACATTTTCTATTGTGTTTGAATTCTGGATTAAGGATTCCTGAACCCAGTTTTACTTATCTCAGAGATACTACAAAGGAAGAGAGAAAACATAATAAGGTGCTGGTTGTGGTATCAAATTAATCATTACAAAGATTTATGAACTACGTGGGATCACTAACTAGAATTCCGTAAGAATTTCAAGAAGCAGAATTCAATTCCAGGTGTTTGCCCCTAGTTGTAGTCTGCTCAGAGCATGTGTTTAATCAGAGTGATCAGCTGAAACACGGACTTAACATGCATTTCATCATGGCAAACTGTAAATGCTTGGTGAAGGGCAAACCACCACCAGCTCATAATACCTACAACACCAGGAAAGCCCTCTCAAGGTCGGGATTAACGCTTTGCACCTACCAAATTTCAGCCACTAATAACACTGAGCCCCAAACTCTTGCTAAAACCAAAAACCCATTGCCATCAATTTATTTTCAATTCACAGTAATCCTATAGGACAGATGTGAGCTGCCAACCTTTTCTTTAGCAGCCAATGTCTTAACCACTAAGTCACCAGGGCTCAATCTCTCGCTAGGTGATTCGAAATGCCAGTGAAGTCAAAATTAAGGGTTTTTTTTTTTTTGCTTCATAGACTTACCTCTGGTTATCAGATGAATCCAGCTTCTATCTAGGAATCATGTTGAACTACACGATTTATCAACTACCTAACATCATCTCTGGAAAATAAAAAATACACAAACATATAAAAGTTATGATTCTGTGACCTGAATACACACCAGCATGCTCCACACCAGGTGATATCCACACTGCCTCAAAGAAAATTAGAGTAACTGCCCATTTTCATTTGAATCTCCATTCAGTGAAATCAACTACTGACCCTTGGAGAATGTCATCAAATGCCCACATTCAATATCAAACTAAGGCAGGACCTCTGCAGTGACTCAGCTTGGCAAAAAGATTCGAAAATATTGCACAGTAAATCTAACTAACCTCTGAAAGGTTACAAAGCATAGGAGAACAGGTATACAAAAGAACCAAGTACTAAGATACAGATAAACAAGAAGATAATCCAAAATAGGCAGCTTCTTCTCAAAGCATGTTTCAATATCATTCAGCCAAAGCCAACTGAATTTAATTTTCTCTCTTGGGAGTCCTTTTCCACAGCAAATGAAGGAAAACCTCTTGACGGAAGAAAATTCAGGTAGTATGACTTGAAACCTAAATTGGCCACAAGATGGCAATATAAGAAAGCTTTGATTTTCTCTCCTAGAGTTTGAGTGTAAATTGAACCTTCAAATGAAAACACTGGGCAGGCTCCTAATCCCCACAATTATCGAGTATCTCCTGAAAAGGACTTTTACCTAATCACTAACTAGAAACTTATTCGTTTATAACAAATTTAAAGCTCTTCCTTGAAAAACAGAAATTTGCAAAAGGAATTACTACAATGATACTTTCATAATGTGCCTTTTCATGCAGCAATATGAAGATTTAAAAATCTTCCACTTTCAGATACAACCTGGCCAGAAAGAGGAGGCTCATGAAAATTAACAGTCATGGTAAGCAGCAACATGGTGAACTGGAGTAGCAGCAAGTAAGGTTAAGAATCACCATCAAGAAAAAAGGTGGACCTTCAGCTGGGGCTTAAAGTTGCATTGTTCAGTAGGGAGCCAGCCACTCACCACATGCTGCCGTTTTCAGTAATTAAAACTCAAAATTCAGTACCTCTATCCGACTCGAAGGCACTTGGCTATTACTTTAGTCACATTTTAATTATTCAACAGCCACATGTGCCTAATGACTACCATATGGGGCAGCACAAAGGTAGAACATTTGTGTCGCTGCAGAAAGTTCTACTGGATAGCACCGCCTTAAAGGATGGGTATGACTGAAACAAGGTTAACAGACAGGAAGCTGTGCCTGTCACTTTTAAAAACTCCTACTATCTCTTAAGTGCTGTAGGAACTGCTTCATTCAGCTTCACACAACAACCCCTTATTTATATTATCCTCATATACATTTAAAAAGTAAGGAAAAGTGAGGCTCAGAGAAATTTCCTAAAGTCACTTAATTAGTAAGCGAGCACACTTAAGATTTAAATCTGGTTCTATCAAAATTCCAATGTTTTAAGCAAGAGAAATACAATCGAAGTACATGTATGTGATTCTAGTCATGCTTCTACAAATGTCTTTCTACCACACAAAGGCCATTCCACATTTCCTGAGTATGCATGGAGCTGAAGTAAGTATTATTTTGCAAATACTCCATAAACATAACCACTCAGGTTACTGACTGTGAACAGCAAGTGCTTCAGTTAACAGTACTTAGGGCCAAAAGATACATTTCAAACATGTGACTGAATGCTTCACTAAGGCCTGATAGACTACAGATTTTTCACACTGAATCAGCCAATGCTTTCCATTTTAAGATTGTTACCATCCAGTTTTACCCAGATTCATCTCAATTTACTCAGTCTTTGTGACATATGTGTCTTTTCTATCTAAAAAAAAAAAAACCCTCTGATCTTTTTAGATAGAAAAGACATATACACATGTGTCAAAAAGAACCATTTAAGGCATCATATGTTAGAGTTCAAGTATTTGCCTTAGTAATCTTATCAGCCGTTAACCCTTCCGAATGAGAATGTCCAAGTACACTTGATATTTAGGGGGGACTACAACAGATGTTACAGAAGTTTTCACAAGGCCACTAATGTTCTGGCATACGGGCTGCTGAAGAACCAGGCTTTTTATTCTCAGTGGATTCCACCTTCAATCTGAAGGAAAAAAACATGAAAGGCCACTTGGCTTAGGTCTCCTTTAGAGAGTTCTAAGGCACTTCACCCTTTGGTAGCTCAGCTCGTAGATGACTGATGACAGGACACATGTGGACTTCCTTCCATTTCAGCTGAGAGGAAGTGCCTGAGATTCTGGAAACCTTGGTTAAATGCTATGGCTGCTGACCAAAAGGTACGTGGTTCAAACCCACCATGCACTCCTTAGAAACTCTATGAAGCAGTTCTGCTCTGTCTATAGAGTCTCTATGAGTCAGAATCAGCAACAGATTCTGTTTTTTTCGTTTGGGGTTTTATAAGGCGCTACTGTCAGAAAAATCTAAGTTTTATCTCCCACTCACTGTCAGCTATTTTAGTTATGAATTCTAATCATTTTAATCTGTAGAGTGCAGGAGGAGTCCATTCAGAATACTCACAACATAGAAGTGCTCAGGTCAGAAATACAGGATGGTTACAGGCAGAGCATCAGAACCCACCACCTCACCCAATCCCAGTCCCACTGCTAGATGAAAATACAGTTGCAGAGGAGCAGGCACAAAGAAAGAACTCGCAATCAGGATCTAAGGAACAGTAAAAATCTTCCCTACTGTATTAGCTTGTGATCTTACCTATTTCATAATAACCTACCAATCTTACAATGCACAAAGTATTTTCCATGCATTACTTAATTCTGCAATTATCATCTTCACCTAAGTGTCATCTTCATTTAACAGATGGACTAACAAGACTAAACGGCAGGCAATTTAGCATAGTGGTCAAAATAATGGTTTTAACATCAGACAGAAATAGACCTGACTCATGAGATCCTCGCTTATTCACTAGGTGACCCCAGTTGCCCTTCCATAAGATGAGGACATTACCACCTACCTCTTAGGATGCTCTAAGAATAAAATGAGGTAATAATGTAAAATGCTTTGCACAATAGCTGGCATGTATTCAATGTTTAATATGTGGTTTCTATTTTTAAGTGTCTAAGCTTAACCAACTAGTGAGTAGGTAAGGAGATATTCTGCCTACAAATTCCACACTTTTCACAATAACTCTGAAACCTGTAAAGTCACTCATATTCATAACAGCCTTTCCAACTCCCAGATACTCTGTCTTTTAAGAAAAAGAGAAATGCTTGCTCCCCATTTTCCTTCATTCTCTATGTAACAATGAGGAAAAACTCCAATATAAATTTTCTATATAAAGCTACTTAACAAAAGCATACTTTCACTGGGAATGATATTTCTCTCCTAACCAGCAAACCCTTTTAACTGGCCATTTCAAAAGAAATGAAATTAGCCTTTTACAGACTTTTCAAAGACACAGTTTTGGAGGAATTTCTAGAGGCTTCCTACTTTTATTTTATGTATTTACATCCTACATAACACTTCAGTTTTCCCCAACTTAATGCTAAAATAAGGTCACTGACTGAAAGTCTTAGGAAACTACTAAGCACACATTTGGCTAATATGGACAAGCCCCTGCCTGTGATTTCACTGCTGTCACTCCTTCCCATCCTTCATGTGATTTAAGAGATAAAACTGGAGCCATTATTCATTATTCAGTGAGTACAAAGAATGTGACCCAGGTGGAGCTGGACTCCCAAGGACACATCAAGTGGGCACTGCAGTACAAAAACAACAGCTAGGACAATGTTGGAAAACATCTTTCGGGAGACCTTTCATGTAAACAAATACTCGTAACACAAACTACTCTTATCTTTTTCTATTAGCATTTAGTAAGATTTGTTGAGCCAATGAAGACCTTCCTGTTATTACTGAAATTTGTACCAATGACTATTAAGAAAACTGAAAATGTAGAATCATGATGATTTAGCAGTTTTCAACCAATCTGTGAAAAGGTGAAGCCTTTAATGATTTTATCCATGTGTAATATTAATCTATACTGATGGTTCTGTAATGTTTCTTGGACTTAGACATAGCTCTGGCAGCATGTTTGTCCATGTGTGCTTATTCTGTAAGATTCCCTGGGCACAGGCCGACATGGCACAAGCAGCATGCCTGTCCGTTTCCCTTTTGCCTCTTTGAACATAGACTGAATAAAACCTTTCTTTTTGCTTTACTCTAAGTTTGTGGTAATTTTACCCTAGGATACATGTGCTCACCCTAAGACACAACTAAGCCCTTAATTAAAATGGGGTAGGCAAAGACACATTCACATAAAAGCCATCAGCCAGTTTTTCCTTTGGTGGAAAACCCTATCTTGCCCAATCAAGACGTTTAGGGTATTGTTTGGTTTTGAACCATTGTTATATATACAAAATATACATAAATAACAGATGCTGCATAATTAGATTGAGTCCTTATGAACAGAGAACTAATATGTCAAAACATAACTGAATGCCACAAGTTCCAACTGACTTTGGTACAAGGTTGGTTATTCATTACAGCATTTTGGGGAACAACAATTAAGATTGTTTATCCTCCTAAAAGTATATCAATAAATTTAAATAAATTGTTGTACAGCCATACTTTAGAATACTATGTAATCATAAAGAATGCGGAGGCTCTTTATTAGCTCCTGGAACTTTGAAGTGAGAAAATAAAGGCACATGGTAGAATAAGTGAACAGGGTAAGGATGAGGACACATATTTGCTTTCATCTACATAAAATGTCTCTGAAAGGATACACCAGAAACTGTTAATACAGTTAATGAGGGGGAAAACTGGATGGCTCAGTCTCAGGGATAGGAGACTGAGACTGTGATCTCTTCTGAATTTTGATCCATGTGAGTCTAACCAATTCAAAAAATAAACAATAAAGCTTGAGAATTATGATGGGAGACCTACAAATGGCTGTTTCTACGTTCCATCAGCTATGTCATTATTTGTCTTTTCCACTTCCTGCCTGTAAGGCTAACTAACACATACATTCACATTAACATATCAAAAAGAAAAATGGGAATGGAACAGATTATACTCAAGGTCACTAGGCAAATGTTTTTGAGAAAAAGAAAAACAGCCAAAATGAACTGATTCCTTACATCTAGAAGGTATTAATATTTATTATATGCTTGGTCTGTCTTTACATACTCTACTTCGTCTTCCGAAATTAAGCCTCAGAGTGGATAGCTATCTCGCCCAAGGTCAATGGGGCAAAGTGGGGCTCTGGAATTTGAATTTACGTTTGCACTAAGCTAAGGCCCCTGATCTTTTTCTAGTATATCTTTCCACCCTCACCGTAGTGGTAAAATTGAAATCAGGAGTTCCTCTTAATACTTACTACCATCACTGGACTTCGGTTGTTTGCTACCCAGTCTCACCAAGAAAGTAAACTGCTCTGAGCTAAGACATTTGCTGCAGCTCCCACTAATCCAGTAAGGACCTTGGCCCGGCAGACACCAGAGAAATACTGAACCTGTACAGGGCTGAACTCCCAAGATCTACACTCTCACCCAGAGAGATATAAATCAAAACAGCAATACCTCTCTCCAAGCAAAAAGAATCCAGGCATTTTCCAGGAACACAAGCACTCTGTACTTGAAGCTGAGTCTATTGTTTCTAGGTCACCAGGTCTAGGGAAAGGAACGCAGAACCAGTGCTGCAGAAACCCACGTGCAAACCAGCCAGGCGGAGCATTTCGCGTCCCTTTCCCAACCCCCGCGCAGCAGAAATAGTCGTCCTCCAACTCGCATACTCCAGAGCTGGCTTAAAATAAAGACCTGTCACGAGGGCCTATGGTTTAAATGGAGGAGAAATTGAAGACAGAGAGAGAGAGAAGTAAAGCGCACACTCACCAGCCCATCAAAACCCGGAGAGAAAGAGAGATAGCAGAGAGACAGGAAACGGCCTTAGGTAGTAGCTTCAGAGCCTGATTGGCTAACGAGTTAAAAGCGGGTTCCCTCCTCCTTTACCTTAAAACTAAAATTCAAAGCCACTGCCCAAGAGTAAATTCTGACTCAGAGACCCTATAGGACAGAGTGGAACTGCCCCATAGGATTACCTTAAAACATGGTAAAACTAACACAACCCCCCACCTTCACTCACCTACTTTTCCTTCATGGATTAGTAACTCTATTGCACAAGTTTTAGATTGAAATGTTTAAATCTAATTTCTTTTTGAGTTAATGTACTTAGCATTATAAGCAGATACACGCTAAGTTACTTATGCATTTTCCTGTTTATACGGGTCTACTGTTTTTCATCCCTTTGGATAACTTCCTGTCCTTTGTGACCCCAACATCAGTAATTCATGCAAGGTAACAGGATCTATTTTAAGCAGTCTAAATCTGCTCAAATTGTAACGTGCCTTCAGGGCAGTATTCGAGCTAACTGGCTTAGTGGATAAAACCTGGGTGGTTAAGACTTCGAAATAAAATGTAACTAATTATAAATCCAATCCCTGCTATTATGTGTTATTGTTAGTTGCTGTTGAGTCTGTTCTGATTCATAGTGACCTTATAGTTCACAGCAGAAAGTGGCTGGTGGATTCCAACTACCAGTCTTTAGGTTAGCAACTGAGCTCTTAATCACTATGCCAGTCAAAAATCTGTGGTGGTCCTATTAATAACAGAATGAAACACTATCTGTATCCTGTTCCATCTTCACAATTGTTGCTATATTGGAGCTCATTGTTGCAGACACTGTGTAAGTCCATCTTGTTGAAACTCTTCTTGTCTTACCATTGATTGACCCTCTACCAAGCATGATATCCTTCTCCTAAGACTGGTTCCTTCTGATAACATGTACAAAGTTAACAGACAAAGTCATTTACTTGCACAGATAAAAATCACAGCTTCTTCAGGTATAAAAAGAAAACACTCATGACATCTACCTCCTATGAAATCCAAACCATAAACCAAACCTGTTGGGCTGAGTCAATTCCAACTCATAGCAACCCTGTAGGACAAAGTAGAACTACCCCTAGGGTTTCCAAGGAGCAGCTGGTGGATTCGAACTGCTGACCTTCTACGTAGCAGCCATAGCTCTTAACATCTAGGGCTGCTATAATAGAAATATCACCGATGGTTTCAACGAAGAGAAATTTATCCTCTCAGAGTCCTGTAGGCTAGAAGACCAAATCCAGGGTGCCAGCTCCAGATGATGGCTTTCTCTTTCTGTTAGCTCTAAAGGAAGGTCCTTGTGGTATATCTTCCCTTGGTCTGTGAGCACCTCAGGTCCAAAAGACACACTATGCTCCTAGCACCGCTTTCTTGGTGGTATGAGGTCCCATTTGCTTGATTCCCTGTCCTTTCATCCCTTGTAAGACAAAAGGTGGAGCAGGCCACACACCAGGCAAATTCCTTTTACACTGGATCTGGAATGTAACTTTAGGAAGGGTGTTACAATCCCACCTTAATCTTCTTTAATTTTAAAATTAAAATTTCAAGCACAAAACGGAGGACATACTACACTGAGAAATTTGGCCTAACCAAGCTGATGTATATTTTGGGAGAACAAAACTCAATCCGTGTCACTCTATATATATTAATATTGAAAACGAACAGCTGCCCAATCCCTAAAATGAATTTCTGGAAAGCGTAATGAGGAAAAGACCTAGGTCCTAGATCCACTGCCTTACCCAAGTGTCATGGATTGAATTGTGTCCCCCCAAAAATATGTGTAGCCATGTGGCTGGGCCATGATTCCCAGTATCTTGTGACTCTCCTCCCTTTTGTGGTTTACGGATGCTGTATGTTAAAGAATTAGGGTGGGGCTGTAAATCCCTTCATAGGATTACCTCCCTGCTCCTCTGTAAAGGGAGTTTCCCTGGAGTATGGTTTGCCCACCCTTAATCCTTCCATCCTAGGAGAGATAAAAGGACAGAGAAGCAGGCAGAGAATTGGGAACCTGGTACCATCAAAAAATCTGCACCGGGAGAAGAGCGAGTCCTTCAGACCTGAGGTTCCTGCGCCAAGATGCTTCCTGGGCAAAGACTGATGCAATATGGGACTTTCCTCCTGAGCCGACAAGGGGAAAGCCTTCCCCTGGAGCAGACACCCTGAATATGGACTTGCAGCCTACCAGACTGTGTAAGAATAAACCTTCCTTTGTTAAAGCCATCCACTCTGTGGTATTTCTGTTAGAACAGCCCAGCTGACTAAAACACCAAGGTTGAATGCGTTGACTCTTTAATTCATATCAGGTGAACTTAAAAGTGTGCAACCCTGAGAGGGGTATTTTGGCCAGGGATGTTTTATCCCTAGCACCCAGCAAAGGTGTCCAGTAATCTGTCGAAGTAATGAATTTCCTAATTTTGAACTATCTTTCCATACTTCGGGCAAAATCTACATGTTTATGCATTGTTTTAATAAGCTGTTTGGCAGGCCAAAACGTCGGTTGTTTGAGCCCACCCAGAGACTCCCGGGAAGATGGACCTGGACCAGCTGGAAATCGGCTTCTGAAGGACACAGCCATGAAAATCTTGTGGACTGCAGTTCTACTCCCAAACATACACAATCACCATGAGTCACAGTCAACTCTACATTAACAATTTAAAGGTCTTGATTATATAAAGTTCTCCTTTCTTCTCTGTTTCTGAGACAGAGTTATCTCGTATGATTGTTATAAATACACAGTTGTGACCGCTCCTACCTCAGAGACTGATTCACAGGGTTTTGGATGGGGGTCCAAGAATGGCTTGTTAAGTGCATTGCCCCTATTTCCCATGATTTTTATGCAGCCAAACATTTCAGAACCCTTGAAAAAATCTCCCAGTACTCTCTGGGTTGAATGTCACCAAATACATTCCCGATAACCAACTTTCCCAGCTGTTCAGGAGTTTCCAATGGAGCAATAGTTCATCAGTGTCCTTCCGCCCAACTCGCTCATTTCTCTGCGGTTCTACATTCTATTCTAGCTTGTGACTGCCTCTCTAAAACGAAAGAGGACGGGGGAGAGTAGTCTGAATTGGGTTATGAGGCCCCCAAGGGGTGTGCCTCACCTCAGCCATTGAACTCACTTCGCTGGCCGTGAGTCTGTTCCAAGCTCCGGCGAAGGAGGCATCCGCCGGACCCCGCCCGAGAGTGGAGCCCACGGCTTCTCCTGCCCAGTCGCCCCGCGCGCGGAGCCCCGTTTTCTGGGAACTCACCTCCCCGAAACTCAAGGAGGGCCCTGTTAAGGCCGCCTCTGGCCCTAGTCTCAGACCTTCCCAAGGGACAAAGTCTAGAGTGACGAGTGCACTCAGTTCGTGGCCCCACCGATGAGCTTCCCTCCGCCCTATAGGGTAAATCGGCGCTGCTCAGCATTTAAAAGAATCCCAAATGTGTAGCCATTTTACGCTTAGGGTGATATCCCACAAGGCGCAGCGACATGCAAATATCATGCGTCTCTGAGAGGTGAGTTTCCCTGTCCACGAGGGCGTCCTCTCGCTGGGGCGCACGCGCGGTGTGTGTGCCCCCGTTGTGTGTTCCCGCTCTTTGATTCCAAAGAACTGGTTGATAACGTTAGACTTCCGGCTCCATGGCGGCTCGGCGTCAGCGAATGAACCGTGGCCGCGCGCGAGGTTCGGAGCTCGGTGCTGGGCAATGCAGTGCGGACCGGGCCGGGGGAGTCGGGAATAGGAAAAGAAATGGTGGGTTACTATTTTGGATCCCACCTCCTTCCAGCGTTCCCTGACCCGCGCTTCGTTGACTGCCAAATTAGTATTGGTGCTAAATTTAAAAACGTATTTTCGGGCTTCAGAGCTTTTCGGACTCCAGAAATGTAGTTAAGGTCTTGTGGGCCTTTAACAACTAACACCTAAGAGTGCCTGCTGTATGCCAACCACTATTGTCATGAATTTTAAAAAAAACATTAAGATACAAAAGAAGAAGACCACCGATGAGGTGGCCCTCTGCAACAATTGCGAGGATGGCGCAGGACCCGTCAGTGTTTCTCTGGGAGTCGGAACTGACTCCATGGCACATAACAACAAAAAGAAAGAAAAAGCGCTCTAACCTATGCTATAATTCACTGTAAATGTATCATGGATTGTAAGATGCTTACTTTTTCAGAGCTGTTATAATGTGACTCTTGGAATTGACAAGATGTAGTGCTCTTGGTGTATTATGCTCTTTAATAATATGTTCACCCTATAAATGAGGTACTACTGTACCTCAGAGCATCGTGGTGTAGTGGATAAGTGCTAACCGTAGAGTCAGCAGTTCAAATCTGCCAGGCACTCCTTGGAAACTAGGGAGCAATTCTGCTCTGTCCTATAGGATCACTGTGGGTCAGAATTGACTCAACACGGTGGGTTTGGGTTTTTATTGTTATCATCCTCAAGATTGTACGACTGGGGCAGCTGAGGCACAAAGGGATTAGATAACTTACTTGGAGTCCTACAGCCAGAAAAGGCACACCTGGCTCTAAGCCAGGCAGAAAACTGCAGTGCGGTTTTCATGTTACAACATACTGCTTCAGGTAGTGTGAGAACAACTATTTAGTTTTTATTGGAAACTCTGGTGGCATACTGGTTAAGAGCTATGGCTACTAACCGAAAGGTCAGCAATTCCAACTCACCAGATGCTCCCTGGAAATTCTATGGGGCAGTTTCTATTCTGACCAATTGGAATGGACAGCAGTGGGTTTTTTAGTTGTCACTGGGGCACAAGTATGTAGAAGAAATAAGCAGGCAGTGGTCAAAAATGAATCATGAGTTATGCTGACAGTGTAACACTGGATTGGCTCAAAGAGACAAGTCCAGAGCTGCCTTTTTTATTTTGCTTCATTTCTTAGGAAATGTTTATTCAGACTATTACCAAGAGCACGGTTGTGGCAGTTGTTATTTCTTCAGTAATTTTTGCAGTGCCCTCTTAAACCACTTCTTTAAAAGATTATGTTTTGTGAAAGTAGGATTATATTCAGTGTGTACTCATTGTTTCTTTTGCTTCTTTGCCCATTCTGCTTGTGCCTACCTTCTGTAGCATTAAGTGAAACTAGAAGGGCTAATGACAGCACAGCTACAGAAGACTCTCCTCCTGCCAAGAAAACTGGGAGATGCCAGAAGCAAGGAGTAAAAAAGCAACCTGTGGCTGGAGGGAAGGATAATTACAACAAGACAGAAGACAAGCAAGGTCAGCTTCACATGTAGGCCAGGGAGAACATGGACCACAAAGAAAGTCTTTAAGAGAGGAGACCATATGTTGTTCTTTTAACCCTTGTTTCTTTCTTCCTTGGGGATGTAATTTATTTCTCCAATTTTCATTTATTTGAAATCGTGGGATATCTAGGCAAAAGATCAGGATTGCTTGGGAAAGGTAAAGTTAATTGTGGCAGGTTTCCGTCTAACCAGGAGACTCTGGGTGGTGCAAATGGTTAACATGCCCAGTTGCTGACCTAAAGGCTAGAATAGCGGTTTGAATCCACCCAGAGGGCACCTCGGAAGGAAGACCTAGCAATCTGCTTCTGAAACATCAGCCATTGAAAACTCTGTGGAGAACAGTTACTCTGACAAGCATGGGTTTGGAATCAGCTCAGCAGTACCTATTTTTTTCCATATAACCGTGACAGCTATATTTGATTCCCATACAAGTAGCTATAGTACATATCTGTGTTTCCTCAGAATCTGTGAAGATGTTACTGTTAAAAGGCAAAGCTCCTGTTGACCCAGAGTGCACAGTCAAGGTGGGGAAGGTAAGAGACTCTAGAGGCTGGACCTCAGTCCTTTGATTTGTCAAAGAGATTTTCTTTTGTTACTGGAATTCCAACCTGGGATGTTGCTGATAATCGTTTTAGGAAACCCTCCTATACGAAATACTGCTTGTGGTTTATTTTCTCCAAGGTCTGGGGAATGAGAGCAGTAATAATCAGGGTGTTTTTAACATGGTTTACATGTTGGGTTGTCATCAGCCTTCCACACTTCATTTTCTTTCTTGCTCAGAAATTTGTATCATTATTAAGGAAGAATTGTTCTCTGTTGTAATGAGAGATTGTACTTTGGGATAGCATGTGTGACTGAGCAAAGGGAAAGTGATTTGAAGAATACGGAAGAAAGACTGCCTCTGGAGCACTCAGCTTCTTTTAACAGAGTTAGAATCATTTGTTTTTATGTAATTAGAAAAAGGCAGTGTATTTTCGTTAGCGTAGCAACAAGCTGTGCATCTAAGCATGTATGTTTGCATTTCCTTCTCTGGAGGATAGTATGTGGGTGGATATTGGTGGTTCTGGAGAATGACATCCTGAGGCATAAGAAAATTCAAAGCCTCGTTTAGGATCTGCTCAAGGCTGAGACTAGACTGATGCCATTTATTTCTCTCTGTAGGCCCATGTATATTGTGAAGGGAATGATGTCTATGATGTCATGCTAAATCAGGTAAGGAAAAGAGTCATTCTTTTTATGGAAATTGCTTTTTGATAAGTGTTGATGACAGAGTCCCAATGCCCAGATCTTTAATTCTGCAGTCATGAATATTAGCCACCAGTGGTTAGTACTCTTCTATACTCAGTCCTTGAACACTTAACCTGATAGTGGAGTCCTCTACGAGAAGCAGATTGTTTTGCAGTTTTCTTCTCTAAAACTCTATTCGTATCCTTTTGTTTGTCTAATAGGTTGTTGATCTTCTTGGTAATAGCTCTGAGGAACTTGATCTAATATGGAGAATAGCCCTTTGCTATATAGATTGCAAATGTGTTTTCCAAATTGGTGCTTTTTGCCCATGTTACAGTTTCAGATTTTTATGTAGTTAAATTTGCTCATTTATTTTAAGTAACTTTTTTCTCTTTATTTAATTTTGTTGCTTTGAAGAGATACTGCATTCACCATGCTAATGTATCTCCTGGATGCCTCTTCATATTTTAAGTTATTGATTCAACATATATAATTTTAACAATTTCCTAGCATCCCTTAATTACTGTTTCTTTGACTTAAAATATAGTAAGCAGAAATAAAAGGTCTTAAGGCCTTTTTTTGTTCTAAAAGCCTGTGGCTGCTATAGTGTGAGCAGGCAGAAGGTAGAAGTAGGTAATAGCAGCATATTTACCAAAGCAGTATGAATAACCATGGTTGTGTTTTATCCTGGACTTACCCCTCACTTTACTTTGAGTTCTGGTTATTTACGGGATGCAGCTTTTAAGACACTAGTCAAGTAAGGTCAGGTGAGATGTGAGATAGATGTGGCAGTGGTTCCAGCCTGACTTTCATCCCCTCCTGAGGTTGTCTTGCTCTCAGCTTATTGCTAAATTGCTACAGCTGATAAACCAGAGCTGTAAATAGAACTGTGAAAGAGTAAATCTTCTAAACAAAAAAGGATAATTATTCTTTGGAATATAGTAATTATTAAAACAGTAATTGTTTTCATTTGGGAAATGCTCATTGGGAGTGAATTGGGAACTAGAAAATACAGGTGGCATAGGCAATGTCTATGAAGGAAGCTGAGGCAGGAAAAAAAAGCAGGAGGAGCCAATATTGGATGTTTGAGGTTGGGTAGAGGGTTCTGGGAGGTTTCCAGGCTCCCATTTTAATTCTTAGAAATCTAATATATAAACTCTGTTCCTTAAGGAGCCCTGGTGGCACAGTGGTTAAGCACTCAGCTGATAACTGAACAGTTGTTAATTCAAACCTCGTAACTACTCCATGAAACAAAGATGTGGCAGACTGCTCCAGTAAAGAGTACAGCCTTCGAAACCATGTGGGGCAGTTCCGTTTTGACTAATAGGGTTGCCATGAGTCAGAATGACTCAGCTTCATTGAGTTTGGGTGTTTTGGTTTTGATTCCTTCCTTATATCCATATTCTTATAGGAAATCTAATTTTCTTGCTCATGCCGTCCTTTTCCTTATGGAAATTACTAGTACCAGTGACCAAGGAGGAACCATTCCTATGCTTGGCTTCATTTGTCTCCTTTGTATATGTAATTTATTTCTCACTCATCATAGACCAATCTTCAGTTCAACAACAACAAATACTATCTGATACAGCTGTTAGAAGATGATGCCCAGAGAAACTTCAGTGTTTGGATGAGATGGGGCCGAGGTAATTACTTTTATTATGGATTTTATGAGTTGTCTTTCAGAAAACCAAAAACAGCTTTGTGGATGGCCAGAGGATCCCCTGGGGTTTGAATTGGTTAAATAGAGATTCTAAAGTCTGCAAAAGACTTAGAAATCAAGTTGGGTTTCTAGAAACTAGAAAGTAATAGGCATTCTCATTAAGAAGTTTCTGTGGGAAAAACCAAGAGCAGCTCATGGAGACTGAGAACTGTCTTGAGATCAGTCTGTAAATCTGTTCAAATTCTATAATAGTTGGCGCTTACATCAATATTATTAGTTTCCTAAGCCTTTTCACTTTTCTTTTCTCCTTTTCCTGCCCATTTGTCAGATACCAGGCAGAAAGACCTTAACCAAAAACCTGTTGCCATCAAGTAGATTCCAACCCTTAGTGGCCCTATAGGACAGAGTAGAACTGCCCCATAGAGTTTCTAAGGAGTGCCTAGTGGTTTTGAACTGCCAACATTTTGGTTGGCAGCCTTAGCGCTTAACTACTACACCACCAAGATCTCCAGAAAGACCTTAAGAGAGTCTAAACTTTGCTTATTTAAGTAAAAAAGTCCTTAGTACAGCATAGTGATGCCTTAGATTCATAGGTGTACTGTGATATAGTGACAGATTTGTGGAAGGTGACATACTAACTTCAGAGGCTTGGTGAATTACAGAGACAGCTGCATTTTGTTGCAGAGAAAATTGACTTTACAGCAATCTGGACACTTAGCAATGGTCTAGGTATACAGTAGCACATATAAGGACTGACAACTAAGTCTGCAAATTCATCCTAGAAAAACTGCTGCATATCTCATTGCTGAATATCACTATGGTCACCTTCGTGACCCTTTGGGAAGCTGTGCACTGACACCAGAACCTAGTCCACCCTTTAAAGCAATTTTAGAGCTCGTTTTCTGGAATGGCCATCAGAGTTGTTGTCATATTACTCTTGATGTCCTGAATGTCATCAAAATGTCTTCCCTTCAGTATTTCCTTTATCTTCAGGTAATGGAAAAAGTCACTGGGGCCAGATCAGATGAGTAGGTAGAGTGTTCCAGTACACTTATTTGTTTACTGGCTAAAAACTCCCTTACAGCCAGCCATACAGTTAAGTGCGCAAACTTGCTACCTTGCTGCTGTGTGCAATGGCCATTCCAGAAGGAGTTTCAGAAGTTGGTTTGAAGGGTGGACTAGACACTGCTGTTGGTGCATAGCTTCCCAAGGGGACTACTTCAGAGGTGACCATAGTGATATTCAACAATGAGGTATGCAGCACTTAGAACAAGTAGGTTTGCAGACTTAAATGTTGGACCTCGTATATTAATGAGGAAAGGACAGCCAGCTTTAAAATCGTGATTCTCAGCTCCCTTGATTACAGAATTCTTTCAATATTTGCACATATAATATCTTAACTGTCAAATTAATGAAATGTCATTTTGATATTGGGAGAAGAGGGAATCTGAGAGTACTGTCTTGTTTCTATACGAGACGATTGAGGGACAGAGAGCCATCTCATGTGTGCATGTACTTTGCAGTTGGGAAAACGGGACAGCACAGCTTGGTGGCTTGTTCAGGGGATCTCAGCAAGGCCAAGGAAATCTTTCAAAAGAAGTAAGTGCTAAGTAATGAGTACAAGAAATACTCTTAAAATTAAAATTTTTCTAGTAAATATGATTTGGCCTAATGTTAGTGTCTTTCTGCTCTTTGACCAGAACGTCAAACTGTATTCTTAGATCAACCTAGAACCTTGAAGTTGACTAAGAACAGAAAACAGATACATTTAACACATGACCAGGAAATTTAGGGAAAATAGAGACCATTATGGGGTGAGGAATATCCAGTTAGAGTTGAAAAAACTCTATTGCCATGATATGGATGAAGAACTTTCAAGAGTCTATGGGAGCATGCTGCTTTCAGAGAAGGGGACTGGATAAGGATCTTTTGTCTTAAATCTCAATGATATTTATGATATTCTTGTACATTTAGGAACCTTATTCTTTTTTTTCGTTGTTTGTTCCCTTTGTCTCCAAAGATTTTTGTCATTTAGTGCCCGAATTTAGAATCCAGTATTTTTGAAAAGCTAATACATAAAGGAACTCTGTTGTGGGAAATAAAACTTGCTAAGGGATCCTATCCAACAAAACATAAGTTTTGAGCTCATCCCAGTATGAGTCCTTAATTTATAAGATTTTCTCACCACCTTGGACCCCACAGATTCCTTGACAAAACAAAAAATAATTGGGAGGATCGTGAAAAGTTTGAGAAGGTACCTGGAAAATATGATATGCTACAAATGGACTATGCTACCAGTACTCAGGTAAATCCTCTTATCTTTGGGGAAAAGCTATTTCCTCGTAACCAGAGTGTAGTCTAGCAGAATGACATACATAGGACAGGATCTGGAATGGGCCAGGATGCTCTGAGTCATTGATGTTTCTTACCTAAGAAATTCCTTCACGGGTAATTCACCTATCTTTGTAATTTTGAAGATACCATAAGAATGAGCATAAAATGTATCTTTTGAGTCTCTTGTTTACTGAGGTTCTCAGGAAATCTTAGGTCCTATTTCTAGAAGTTTAATGTTATGGAAAGAGAAAGGAAAAAAAAGGACCAAAAAAAAAAAAAAAGAGTTGCTGTCAAGTCAATTTTGGGTGGCCCCTTGTATATCAGAATAGAACCAGGCTCCCTGGATCAACCAAGAAGTAATAAATAGACTAATAAAACTGTATTTAAAGTGATTTCTTCATTTCTGGTTACATATCACAGCAAAAAGTTAATTTTGATGAACCAAGATGCAAACAAGGTGGTGTGAACTGTCTTAAAAACTGTCACGCATCTGAAAAAAATGGAGAAACTTTAGTTTTTTTCAGTTGAGAAGATCTGAAACACAATAGCTGTTTTTAAATACTTAACTATAATATTGACTAAGAGAGCGTTTGTATTTTCTTTTTTATTGTGTTTTAGATGAAGGGGCAGAACAAGGACTAAAAAGTGGAAATTACACTGAGTGACTCTAAGCATGTTAATACTAGATTGCTCCTATGTTCAAATTGAGGCTGAGTGATGATCATCTGCGAGGGGTATCATAAAGTTACTCCTTAGAAGGAACTAGAAATTGGTCTTTTCAGATTTTACAATTTTTTTTTTCTTTGTAATAGGGTGAAGAAGGAAAAAAAGAAGAATCTCTTAAAGAATCTTCCTTGAAACCAGAGTCAGAGCTAGATCTTCGGGTACAGGAGCTGATAAAGTTGATTTGTAATGTTCAGGCCATGGAAGAAATGATGGTAGAGATGAAATATGACACCAAGAAAGCCCCACTTGGTAGGACTTCAGATTCAGCCGTACCTTCTCTCGTCATATTTCCTAGTTCCTTTCATGGGATAATCCATCACTATTATGATTATACTGAATGAGGAAAAGGGATTTGGGGTAAAAGACTGTGGGGGAGGAGGCTCTGTTTTGAAAGTCTTGTTAAGCAGGGACATAAGTGCAGTTTACAGGATGGGACCCTATTTGTAAAGTCTGATCTCTGGCTGGGCCTGCAGGAAAGCTGACAGTAGCACAAATCAAGGCAGGTTACGAGTCTCTTAAGAAGATTGAGGACTGTATTCGGGCTGGCCGGCATGGGCGAGCTCTCACGGAAGCTTGCAATGAATTCTATACCAGGATCCCACATGACTTTGGGTAAGGCATGTGCCATTAAGTCACTTTGTTCTCCTATCCCTTTCTATCCACTAAATCCACTAGCAGCAACTATAATCTTTCAGATTTTTCATTCCTGTGGAATTTGTTGTTCTTGAATAGAGACAGAACCCAAATATTTTATGAATAGTGTATTTAAACAGCTAACAAATATGGATTGGGGGTAATCTCCTGGCCTGATTACAGGCATGTTCCCTGACCGAGTGGAAGTTACTGACTAAAGAGAAAATAAATCTAGTATCCACCCACCAAGTAAAATACCTTCAGGTGTATCAACTCCTTTTTTCTTTTCTTTAAGGGAGCTATAGCCATATTAACAGCATTTCTTTGAACTCGTGATACAGGCACGTGAAACACTATCTTTGTTGATACCATATGTTGGTTTTTATTTCTTTTTAAAACCTTATGACTTTGAGTGGTCTCAGGTCTACCTCTGCTTCTAGACAGGACAGTATCCAAATTGTTCCTTATTGAGGTCGATATGCTTTATTAAAAAGGGATCCAGTAAGAAAGAATTTCTCTTCTAGTCCCGGATGTAAAAATCTGTATAGTTTACATTATCTCCGTGTATACATAATAACCTTTTACATATTTGGTAGTTTCTTTACAGATCTTTCTTTCAAATGAAAACCCCAGTTTCTCATACCTATTGTCTAAAGGACCTGTTCTTAGTCTCTTTTTTTACTCGTATGCCCTTTAGACACACATCTAACAGCTCGTGGATTATCTCTCTGTCCTTAGACTCCGTATCCCTCCACTAATCCGAACAGAGAAAGAGCTGTCAGAAAAAGTGCAACTGCTAGAGGTGAGGTGTATGGATTGGGCAGTATTAAGCCTTTGTCCTGGGTTCTTCCCACGCTGAATTTGTATCTCATCACATCAGGCATTAGGAGACATTGAAATTGCCATGAAGCTGGTAAAAACAGAGCTGCAAAGTCCAGAACACCCCTTGGACCAGCACTACAGAAAGCTACACTGTGCCTTACACCCTCTCGACCATGCCAGTTATGAGTTCAAAGTAAGAAGAATGGTCATTTGGTCTTCTGCCTTTGGATCTACTCTCACTTATGCCTTTGGATCACCTCACTGTTCTCTGGCTACTTCTGGTGAAGAGCAACTGTCAAGTAGGATAGTTTTTATTTGCTAGAAAGTTCAGTACTAGAGCTTTTCCTAACTGCCTCATGAGACTAATTGGAAACAGAGAGCTCTGCCAAGTTGTACCAGAAGCCATGTTCTTCAGCTCAGCCTGGTCTCTTTCAGAGTCTATAGCAGCCATTCCTTTCTTTTTCACAGGTGATTTCCCAGTACCTGCAGTCTACACATGCTCCCACACACAGTGACTACACCATGACCCTGCTGGATGTTTTTGAAGTAGAGAAGGAGGGTGAGAAAGAAGCCTTCAGGGAGGACCTTCATAACAGGTCTGAGTCTGGCTCTGAGTTTGGAAACATTCCCTGTCTTCTCTCCTCTCTGGGCCTTGCCTCAAGTGTCACTGTAGGAATTGAGGAGGCGGGTGACAGAGGCAGCTGTTGGCTTTTATATGCTCATGCCCTTCATTTGCAGGACAGCAACCAAGAGTACAAGTTGACATAATGGCTTTTCCTTAGGATGCTGCTCTGGCATGGTTCCAGGCTGAGTAACTGGGTGGGAATCCTGAGCCATGGGCTTCGAATTGCCCCCGCCGAGGCTCCTATCACAGGTTACATGGTGAGTAGAAATTGAACCAGGGAAGGGGGCATAAGGAAAAGGCTCCAGTAAGTTCTATTTTTATCTCAGTTAGGATTAGGCAGTCTTCCTTGCCAAGAAGTTAACCACTCTACTAATAACCCTGCCATTTCTTACTGCATCTCTTTTTCTTTAATTTCCCTCTGTGCAACAGGATTTGGGGGTGGAATTGGTCTTTGAGAGAATGGAAACACAGGGTCAGTGGTATAATATAAGACTTCTTTCTAACACAGTAGGTTAAGCTGCTGATTTTGATGTTTGTCTAATTTAGTTTGGGAAAGGAATCTACTTTGCCGACATGTCTTCCAAAAGTGCCAATTACTGCTTTGCCTCTCGCCTAAAGAACACAGGACTGCTGCTTTTATCAGAGGTGAGGCAGGAACATATCTGTGTTGTCTAGTTTACTGCTAGTTTCTGTTTTCCCAAAGAGAAAATTTGGAGCCCAGAACCAAGAGGGGAGTACTCCATAGGGGAGCTAAGTACAGTTCCCACTGCCCTACGTCCCTCTGCTGGACCTGGAGAAGAGACTGCTGGTGGGCTTTCCTGTTGGCTTTAGAGCCATCTAATCCTCAGTAGAGCATGGGCTTTCAAAGGTCTTTTGCTTTGCAGGTAGCTCTAGGTCAGTGTAATGAACTGCTAGAGGCCAATCCTGAGGCAGAAGGATTACTTCAGGGCAAACACAGCACCAAGGGGCTGGGCAAGATGGCTCCGAGTCCTTCATGCTCCGTCACCCTGTAAGTACTCGGAGTCCGGAAGCCCAGATAACTCTTTGGGCCATATAAGGTTCTTTCCTTCCTCTATTTGAACTTCTGTATGAGAGGCTGTTGTTGACATACCTTTTTCCATTTGACAGAAATGGGAGTACAGTGCCCCTAGGACCAGCTGGTGACACAGGAGTTCTGAATCCGGAGGGTTATACTCTCAACTACAATGAATTCATTGTCTATAACCCCAACCAGGTCCGAATGCGATACTTGCTGAAGGTTCAATTTAATTTCCTGCAGCTCTGGTGAATGTTTATATCGAGTAAACCACAGATTGTATAGTCTTTAATCAAGAAACTAAGCCTCATTATACTTTTGAATTTTCTGAGATTTTATGTAATAAAACAGTACAAACCTACCACTGGCTTCTTTGGGCTTTGCTTCTCCAAGTGCTTATTTCTTCTATTAGTGTATCTTCATTTACAGGAGAGAAAGTACACATTGCTGTGTGTGTCCCACAGCTAGTTATTCCCAGTCCTGTTTCTTCACAGAAAAAGAGCCTCTGTATATTGAGGGCTACTGGTGGCATAGTAGTTAAGTGTTACATATGTTAACAAAAAGGTAGGCAGTTTGAATCCACGAGACGCTCCTTGGAGACTATGGGATAGCTCTGCTGTGTCCTGTAGGGTCGCCATGAGTTGGAATTGACTTGACCACAGTGGCAGCAATGGGGACTAATGCTTTCCCCCACTGTACCGAGTCTTTCTGCCAACTGGAAGTTTGCTTGGTTATTACTGCAAAAACAGTAGAGGCTCAAAGGCTGAATTATCCCTTTTTTCATCATCTGCTCTCACTTGGCTTTCCTCCCCGCTTACCAGGTCTCCCACAATTTAATATCCTAAGACATAGAAGACGTCCAAAACTTGAGGCAGCTCTGGAGGACTGTTAATAAACCTAAATGCATCTTGGGGATGAAAGCAGAGAGGTGGAATGAGTTTTTCCTATAATTGGCCCATCTAAAAAGCAACATAAATCCACACCAGATCCAGAGACTTCTTATTTTCAAACACACAGCATACTTCTTAACAAGGAAGGGTATTTACCTGAAAACAGTCACCTTTTTAGAGACTAGATTACCAGTCTGTCAAGCCTCTAAATGTACGTATCTTTGACCTGGAAATTACAGATGTGCATGTTTTTACAGATGTCACTGCAGCATTGTTATACAAAAAATGTCAGTAAAGAATTTACTAGATATGTCTACTCATTAAAGTACAATACTGCTATCAAAACTAGACTTCGCACACTTCTGAAAATACACACTTCCCAACTCATTGGAGGAGGACAGTATTGCCCTCACAGCAAACTCAAAGGTATCACAAAACTATCCAGTGTCCCTAACACACATACATGTAAAAATCCTCAACGAAGTATCAGAAAGCCTAACCTGTCAAGATAGTAAAAAAAATTACACTCTATGACCAAGTGGGATTTATCCCAGAAATCCAAAGTTGGTTCAACATATGAAAATAGATGTGCATAGGTAGAGATTTAGTGTATGAAAAACGTGCTTTTGTTGATGGATGGGAGAACAGATTGTTCAGATGTCCTATGGACATGCAATCCAGTGCCTATAACTCTGGAATTCATCCCAGCAGACACTGGGAAATACTGCAATCCTGTTTAAATGTAAGAGTCCCAATTGTTAGCAGGATATGACATGTATAGAACAGAAAGGAAGAGTGTGCTGTTAGCAGGCAAGGAGACCAGAGGGAACTGTAGATAGACAGGCGTGCAAATTTAACTCGGATTGTATCTACTTTCCCTCAATCACATAAAAAAAAAAAGAGAGCCTAAAGGATGTTTAACATAAAACTTAGTGGGCACATCTTTATACCTAGTGTCCATTTCTGTCTCTACTTGTAGCAGCTTAGAACCTTTTGTATATCTCCACTGTGAGAAAGACTGAGAAATAAACCTTTACATAGTGTACTGAGCAAATCATTCTTCACATAACTTTCACTATCCCATCCCTTTAGCCTCAGCTGGGATGTTCTTGTAGAATTTTCAGAGCACTAACAGTGGACAATTAGAGCTGCTTCCTACCCTTAGCCCAGGCTGTGAGGAGAGCAAGAGGAAAGACAAACTAGCAACTTTTACAATGATGCTGTACCATGATTCTCTACAAGATTTCTGGATAGAATTCTGAATCCCAAGTTTCAGCTTACCCCAGCTGAGGCTTCTACTTACAAGGCAGATGTGGAGGAGGTAGTGTAGAAGGTATAAATTGAGTCACTGTTAAAGAGGCACATAAGCATAACCTGCTTTGAGACTTATCAGCTGATGGCATTCTGTATGTCTTGACCCTTAGGCTGGGGAACTAGGACCCTGGGACAATGAGTAGCACTGAAGTCTGGTGATTTTTCCATGTAAAACCTAGAACTAGGGTGAAGTGAGAGCAAGACTCATTACCCTTAAGGTCCCCAAATTCTCAAATCTCACTTCTGTATCAGTATGATGGCATTTTCCTAACAAAACCCTACTAACCCAGACCAAAATCCTTGTAATAGTCATGGTTTTCTACCCAAGTCCTTGAATTTTTGTACATAGAAGACATTTCCCTCTCCAATCCTTAGGATGAAAGGGCCTCAGGAAACGTCCCCTCCCATAGAATGCAGGAAAATTAAATGATTCTAGAACTTTTGCTTTCAGAGGATAAAAGTCCGTGTTAAGTCACAGGTAGGATTATTACATTTTTCAAATCAAGCTTTAATCTTATGATATTCCACTTGAGAGAAATATACTTGTGTGACCTTTTTCAAGAATACCAATTACTAAACTGACTAATGCCTGCAAGTCAAGTGGCTACTGCTGCTGTTAGAGGGGAAGGCCAGAAGACTCATTTTATTGTTGAGTGCCCTGGCTCCTCACTTCACATATGAGGAGTCAGTTCCGGGAAGATGAGGCTGTTTCTGTAAGAGGTGATTAGATGTCCTAGTCCCAACCCAGTTTTTCAAAATGCCCTGAAGTACTCACTGCTGACTCACTCTTCCTTTCCTTTGTTTTATCTGGCCAAGAAGAGGCCCTCAGCACTCTTGTGCTGGCTAACATCACTGCCATTCATCCTCGTCATGGCATGAGTGGTATCCGAGGGCCCTGGAGCTAGCAAGTGATGTAGAACTTGAAAGCCTCTTTCAAAAAGTACCTATGGACTAATGGCCTAGTTCACTTTCTTGAAGTTCTGGTAAGGATTAACACTAAGTCAGAGCTGAAACATATTAGCACTGTCATATTCTTCCTTTTTGGTCTAAATCCACACATAAACACAGGCAGGACTGCACTTAAGATTTTCTGGCACCTTATAGACGAAAGTAGGTCCTTCTGTCTTTAAGCTTTGCATCTCTACAAAAGTGGTTTCTTTGCTCTGAGTTGTAACATCTTCATTCCCATGACAAGAAGTACACGTTGCCCTGTGCATCTCCCACGGCGAGCTGCAGGGTAGAATTAGGACCCCAGCAAGGTTCCAGGCAGTTTACTGCCCCTTCACAGCGGAACAGGCCCACCTATGATGGGAACAAAAGAAGAAGATGAAGACTGCAGACCTAGAGCCTCTCTACCAACTTTGCTCTCACACTAATGCCCTTTATTTAGAAGCAGACTAGTAGAGCATCACTACAAGAAACAATGATGCTGATCTTGCCCTTTCTTAGCCTTTGCTCTCTTATGACATCCTCCTTGCACCCACTTACCAGGTGCATACTGGGTCTCTCCCACAGCTTAACATCTCTGTCCCTTGAAGCTGTCACCAGCAATTCAGGCAGCACATGGAGGGCTGTGATGGAGCCCGAGTGAATCTCAGAGAAGAAAGGAAGAGATGTATGGCCCTCTCAGTGGGCACTCGTTAAAATCAAGGAAGCACCAAAATCTGCTGTGTCAGATCTAGGGCCTCCTCTGCCAAACTTAGCTTCCCTCAAACTTACCTTTCTACACTGACGTGTTATTAGGTCTGGGGTTGCTGGACAGACATCCATGCTGCCACTTAATTCTGAGCATGCAAATGAATCTGCCTCTGGATTCTGGGTTTCAGGATTCTGCCAGATGTTCCCTGTGATCCATTCTCCTTCAGGGGTGCGTCTGGCCATGTTCCATAACATGCCATCAGAACTGGCACATAAAAATGAGGACTCTGCCATTATAAGGACAGAATTAGAGCCAGGACAGGTTTCAGGTCTAGCAGTAGCCCCCATTCTCCCTGAGGCCATCCCCTTGCATCCTCCCATCACCACTTACCAGATTCCGGTTTGGCCTGAGTTACCCATATTAGAGTCCCACTAGGATTTTCTAGGTTCAGATTAAAGTTCAGGAACTCTTCAAATCCTCCTAGTTCCTTTTGCTTCTGTGAAAGGATAGACAACTTTGTTCAGCCTACTTATATCACTTACCCTACCCAGACAAAGGAATGGTTTTCTGCTCTCTGGCTAGTCATGGGATTTTTTTTCTTTTTCATTTCTTTTTGAACTACAACTTAGATTCAATAAAGTGTACAGATTTTCAGTGTATATCTCAATCAGTACACATATATAATCCATGCAATCAGCCCCTCACATCAAGATGTAGAAGTTTCCATCATTGCAGCAGGTTCTCCCTATACCTCTTCCCAGTCAATATCAGAGCACTTATCCCAAAGCTAAGCACTATTCTGACTTCTATCACCATACATTAGTTTTGCCAGTTCTAGAACTTCACTGAAGTAGAATCACAGAGTATGTACTCTTTGGATTCCTTCACCCAACATGTCTATGAGCTATGTCTACACCATCCTATTCATCCATATCACATCTTTTTTCCCCCCTTTGTTAGTTAACATTCCCTTGTATAAATGTACCACAGATTATTTATCACTATCCTGCTTATGAAGTCCTGGTGGTACAGTGGTTAAGAAATACAGCTGCTAACCAAAAGGTCGGCAGTTCAAATCCATCAGACACACCTTGGAAACCCTATGGGGCAATCCTACTCTGTCCTATATGGTCTCTATGAGTTGGAAGCGACTCAGCAGCAATGGGTTTGGCTTTTTGTTTAGATCCTGCTTACAGACATTTGAGTTGTTTTGGCAATTATGAATAAAGCTGCTATAAGCATTCTTGTTACTGTATTTTGGAAAATATATGCACTCATTTCTCTTGGGCAAGTAGGTAAGACTGGAATTTCAGAGTAAAGGTACACTCGAGTAAAAAAAAAAAAAACTTCAGCAGATAGGCAGGTTAGGATTTGCTAACCTTTTTAGGTACAAAGGGCACCTTTCCAGTTTCAGTTGCCATTGAGTCAATTCAGATGTGGTGACCCTGTATATGTCAAGAGTAGAATGGTGCTCCGTAAGGGTTTTCAATGGCTGATTTGTCTGAAAGTAGAAACTAGACCTTTCTTTCAAGGTGCCTTTGGGTGGATCTGAACCTCCAGTCTTAGCTTAACAACTGAGCTTATTAACCATTAGTAACACCCAGGGCCTCCAAAGGGCTCCTAAGAATCTGTGTTTGACAGGACTAGCCAATTGTGGCCACACCAAACCAACAAACACTGTAAATTTATATGGTAATGGATGGAAATAAGATGTAGTCCTTTCCCTTGAGTTGCTAGTATTCATGGCAGCATGGGAAGACATGAAAAAGTAATAATTAAGAAAATCTCTAGGTTTGTGTTTTCCTTCCCATAATTTTTTAAATAGTAGAATCCCTTTTTGTACTAATGAAATCTTACAGAGAACTTCAACACAAAAGTGTTTTAAGGAGTACCACCCCAGTTGAAGGAGAAGGGGATTTGGAGCCAACTGCTTTCCCTTCATGTTTTCCTCTGTGATGGGCAATGAGGTTTAAAAACACTGGTCCTAGACAAATGTTTGCTTTAACACACAGCCAAACAGGACTTACAAAGACACAAAGACCTTTAGGGTCCATTGGTTGCAGGACAAATACACCATACTCCTTGTGAGTGGACAACATTCTACTGTCATATTCCATACAGCACTCCCTAGTTCATAAGAAAGAAAGAAGGTGAGCTCAGGAACTCTTCTCTGTAAGACTCCAGTGTTTTATTCTAAGTTAAACTCAACACTGGGGTAACTGCTAGCCTACTTTTTCTTTTTCCAGCATGGGAGGAAGCAGCATTTTGGATCTTACCTGATTTCAGAGGGATCACTCCCTGGCACCATGTGCAACAGTCTGTCCAATTCTCCCTTGACCAGGATGAGGGATCGGCCATCAGGGGCCAGGCCCAGACCTGTCAGGACCCCTAGGTCTTCCTGCAGAACTTGGTTCAGATGAAGGCTATTGCACAAAATGAAGTAAATGGACACAGAAAGAGCCTACTTTAGTCCACCTCTCTCACACTCCTCAGCTCCTCTATGAGTTCCTCAGGAACAAAATATAAAACAAAATGCATTACCTTCCCTACAAATCCCAGTATTCTTTCTATTTTTCTTATATAAGTGTTCATCATCACCACCTCCTTATTTACTCAAACAAAGAATCTCAAGCATTCTTAACTTCAGCTGCCTTCCCTACCTTCAGCTAATCAGTAAGTCCTGTGGATTCTACCTGGAACATATGCCTGTATGTCTACTCGTCCCCACAGTCCAAGGAAGGACAGTCAGGTCTTTCCTGGACTTCAGCAACAGATGTAGAAGTGGTCGCCCTACCTGTGGTATCTCTTTCCTACCTCTCACCCTCCACATTTGCCACAGTTCTCCTAAAATTCAATTATTTTGAATTGTGTCAAAGTAAGAGCCAAGGTTGTTAGCACTGCATGCTCCACAGCCTAGGCCCAGTTTTATATTCTTAACCTAATTTCACCCCCGTCTCAGCATGCACTCAAATACTTGGCTGTACCTAGAATATACCACACACCTTCACGCTTCCATGCCTTTTGTTGAGGCCACTCTGTCTTCCTGAAACTCTTCCTCTCTCTTACTGGCCCAGAAAACTCCTAATCATTCTTTAAGCCCAACCTCAAATGTCGCCTCTTTCCCACAATTTCTCAAATTCTGCACCCCCAGGAATTTCATACATACCGTTCTCTATAGTACTAACCACTCTGGGTATTGCTGGCAGTTTATGTGTACGCACCTTCTTCCACTACAAGCATTAATGGAAGAATAAATTTCATTGTCTCTGGTTCATACTGCCCAGCCCAGTGGTGGGCATAAAGTAAGCACTTGACAGCTATTCATTTAAACTATTCCTTTAAATTTCCCAGGAAATTTTTTTTCTTTTAATAACATATCACTGCCCTAGTTTACAAGCAGAGGTGAAGTGATTTGAGTAAAATCCTAGGTATAAGACTTACTGTTCCTATAACATTACCCCAGCTGCCTCCTTTTACCTGAAATTTCTAGATGCTGAACTTCTCTGCAGTTCCACTTGCCACTCGCTGACTTTTCCATCAGCGCTCAGAACAAAGAAGGTGTGTGCTGAATACCAGATCAGGGCACTGACATGGCCTGGAACCTGGTATACACAAGTTGGAAGTAGTATTTCTGAGGACTCAAGACTGACCTTCTTGTCTCTCCCAGATATATATGCAACCTCTAACCCCAACACATACCATTAAATCGGTATCTGGGGCAGCAGTCACATACAGCAAAGACCCAAGGCTGCCCAACTCACCTGTGCTGTGGCCACAGCCCTCCCGTCCTGCCACAGGGTCAGTTCCCCGGCTTGATTCCCAGATACTGCCATGGAACCATCTGGGGCCCAGGCGACAGCAGTGACGGCTGTAGGATCCTTAGGAATGTATGCGTCATCTAGAGAGGAAAGAGCATTTCATCCGAAGCTGGGCCTCTGCTGGTACAGAAGAGGAAGTATCAGGCTATCTCAGGAGCACGGCCCTCTTTCGCCCTTCGCCTGTCTCCACACTTCACGTACCTGCTTCCTCAGGTACCTGCCAGAGCCGTACAGAGCCATCCTCGGAGGCCGTCAGCAGGAGGCCTGAGGCGTCTGAGACAGCAGCTGCACTGACCGGGCCACTGTGTTCCAGGAGGGTCTGTGTCTGAAACACCTAGGAGGAAAAGACGGAGACGGGCTGCAGAGGACTGACACACGGAAGGCTACCTCACAGACACTATCAGCCCCCACCCGGGTTCTTGCGGGGAGCTCACCAAGAGTGGATGCCACAACCTTGTGGTTCCATCCAGTCCCACAGTCACCACCAGAAGCTCTGACCTAGGCTGGCCAGCTGTTAAGACACAGCAGTCGAGTGAGAAGAAGGGAAGAAGCGGGGGAGAATGTGAAGGTGACGGGAGAGGGAAAGTGGCTATTGTTCCTTTACCTGCACATGGTTCCTGGACAGCTGCACAGTGGCTGATAGGTCCTGAGTGAGCAGGGATGCTTGTAAGCTCCACGCCCTGATGGTTCCACACTTTCAAGGTCCCGTCCCGGCCCACAGATATCACATGCTCCTCCTGCCCCCGGAGTACAGCATCAGAGCAGGGTTATACTGCCACAGAAGAATGACTCCCCCAGGAGAGGTGTGGGCTGGGCGTTAGCGGCTTAACCACAAAACCACCCATTGCCCTCAAGTCAGTTCCCACTCACGGTGACCTTATGTGTTACACAGAACTGTGCTCCACAGAGATTTCATGGCTATTATCCTCATGGGAGCCCCTTTTCCAATTAGGGGCTTCAGAGATGCCAGAAGATGAGGACAATTCAGGGACACTGGGGTTGGACAGCTCAAAGTTACAATCCTCCCACAGAGTCATGATACTAAGACGCTGTGTTGGCATGCTTCCCTTCACACCAACCTTCAGTGTCAGTGCCCTAATCCTGCCTTGATCCAGTCCCAACATCACATTCTTTATACTCCTTTCACCTTTCTAATTAGACACTCAATGCATCTAGTCTCCCAAAGACCCCTCAGCCCTCCCAGAGACCCCCAATAAGTTCTCCAGTCTTCTCACCACAGTTGCCACAGCGCTCACAGCACTCTGATGACCCAGGAACTGACCAAGCTGCTGTCCTGATTTGGGGTCCCACAGCGCCACTGAACCATCACTGGAGCAGGAGATCTAAAGAGTCAGATGGTGGAAGCATGGGATGCTTAGCATCCGTCTGGCATTTTTGTACATGTATTATGTACATGTACACGTACTGTGTAACTCAGAACATGGGCTCTCCTGGATTCAAATTCTAGCTCCACCATTCATTCTTCTGTGATCAGGGTCAGGTTTATCTCTGAGCTTTAGGCTTCTCATCAATTCATTGAGGATAGCAATAGGGTACATATCTGGTATGGTCACTGTGAGGCCAAATGTGTTTATATAAAGGACTCAGCATACTGTTTAGCACCTATGGAACATTTACTAAATACTAGCTGTTGGCCTTAACAAAATGTCAACCAACAAACCCAGAGATGGGTGGAAAGACTGTCAATGACAAGCAAAGTTCTACCTTCCTAGAAGCCAGGGGTAGGATAGAATATGACAAGTTTGTGCAACCAGTCACTTCTTCCTTGTCCCTTTTTGAGGACAAGAAGCTTTGGCATGGGGAAACTAGGCTTCACCGACCCTGAGTAAATATTTGAGACTCGCTTCTGCCTTAGAAATCACAGCAGTATCCTTCACATCTCAAGTCCCTGGGGAGACAGTACTGTGTTCTTATTATGAATATAGACTTTTTCTTACTTCTTTTTTGGCACTTTAAGTGAAAGTTAACAATTCAAGTCAGTTTGCCACACTAAAACATACACACACATTGTTACGTGATGCCAGCTGCTCTCCCTGCCACTTGACAGCACACTTCTCTCCAACCTGTATTTCTCGTGTCCATTCAAGCAGCCTGTCCTCTTCTGCTTTTTCATCTCACCGCCTAACAGGAGCTGCCCATCCAGTCCCATATCTACTTGAGCCAAGAAGCACATTCTTCACTGTATCATTTTCTATCTCATAGTGCAATCTAATCTTTTGTCTGAAGAGTTGGCTTCAGGAATGGTTTTAGTTCTCGGCTAACAGTCTGGCAGCGATGTCTTCCAGGGATCCTCCAGTCTGTCAGACCACCAAGTTTGGTCATTTTACTAGAGCTTCAGTGTAGCACTCTCCTTTTCTCCCATTCCTTCAGGAACTCTGTTGTGTCCCATGTCAGGACGGTTACTAGTGGTAGCCAGGCACCATCCAGTTCTTGCAATCTCAGTTTCTGGTTTATGTGGCCCTTTCTCTCTTTTGAGCTCATCTTCTCCTTGTGTTTTTGGTGTTCTTCAGTCTCCTGTGCAGTAGGTGGGCTGGAACCAATTGATGGTTTTTAGATGGCCACTTGCTAACTTTTAAGACCCCAGATGCCATGTAGCAAAGGGGAATAGAGAACATTTTCTTAACTTTGTTATGCCAATTAATCTAGATGTCCCTGAAAGCATGCTTCCTGACCCCTACCCCTAGCACTGTGTCCCTCGAAGTGTTCGGCTGTATTTAGGATTCTTCTTAGCTTATGATTTAGTTCAGTTGCACTGACTTCCCCTGTATTGTATGTTGCCCTTCCCTTCATGTAAAATAATAGCTAGATAATGAATAGCCTTCTGCCTCACTTCTCACCCTTGTAACCATCAAAGAATGTTTTCTTTTGTGTGCAAACCTTTTTCTGAATTCTTAAAATAGTGGTCTCATACAGTATTTGTTCTTTTGCAACTGATTAACTTCACTGAGCATAATGCCTTCCTCCACGTTATGAGCTGTTTCCCAAATTCATCATTGCCCTTTATCATTACACAGTATTCCATGGTGTCAATATATCATAATTTGTTTATCCATATATTCATTGATGGGCACTAAGTCGTTTCCATCTTTTTACTATTGTGGACCAGCTGCAATGAACATGGGTGTGTATATTATTTACTTGTGTGAAAGCTCTTATTCTCTAGAATATATTCCAAGGAGAAGGGTTGCTGAATTGTATAGTATTTCTATTGCTAGTTTCTTAAGGAAGTGCCAAATTCATTTCCAAAGTGGTTGTACCATTTTACACTCCCATTAGCAGTATATTAAGTATTTGAGTCTCTCCATAACCCTTTCAACATTTATTGTGCTTTTTGGATTAATGCAAGCCTTGTACTTTTGATTTGCATTTCTCTAATGGCTAATGGTCATGAGCAGTTCCTTGTGTATCTCTCACTTGCCTGAACGTCTGCGTTGGTGGAATGCCTACTTGTATCCTTTGCCCATTTTTTAGTTGGGTTGTCTTTTCGTTGCTAAAGTTTAGCAGAACCTTGTAGATTTTGGTGATTAAATGCTGATCAGCTTTGTCATATCCAAAATTTTTTTCCACTCTGTAGACTGTCTTTTTACTCGTTTGGTGATGTTTTTGGACAAGCATGAATGTTTGATTTTTAGGCGTTTCCAGTTGTCTATTTTGTCTTCTGGTGATTATGCACGTTAGTAATGTCTCATATTCTGTTTATGCCACGTATTAGGGCTCCAAGCATTGTCTCTATTTTTAATTCCATAATCTTCATTGTTTTATATTTTATATTTATGTCTTTGATCCACTTAGCATGGGTTTTCTTATCAGAAAGTTTCCTGGTTCAACTTCATTGCTGATATGACCTTGGACATGTACTTTAACCCACCTGACCTTAGTTTCCTTGTCAGTGAAATGGAGATAACAGTTGTATCAACTTTGCCAGGTTATTAAGTGAAATACCATGTGCAAAGAGATTAGTACAATGCCTGGCACATAGTAGGTGCTCAAGAGATGTTAGCTATTAGTATTATCATTATTTTGGGGGTTATTACTTTTATTGATAGGTGTTAGAACAAGGCTGAGTAGATGCAGGAGATGGGGAGTGTTGTCTTCCCCCCAGGAAACATGCTGAGCTTTGCACTATCCCTATCCCTTTACTCACCAGTAAGTTGTCACTGGTCCAGGCACATCCAGTGACCCAGTCACGGTGACAGGCAAAGAAAGAGTGAATCAGAGCAGGGGCATTGGGTGTCCTCACATCCCAGCACAGGAGATTCTGGATAGGTTCAAGGTGAGGAAGTAGTCAGGGCCATAGACAAAGGTGGGAACACCAGAACTATTTAAAAGAAATCGGGTGTCGAGGGAAGTTGGGTAGACAGATCCAGCATAGGGGGTACAGACTGGCAAAGAGCAGGAGGGAACAATAGGGAATGGGCTGTGAAGGACCCTAGTAACCAGAGAATCTGTGGAGCTCGGGGAGACTAAGGGCTTAGGGAAGGTCGGCCCAAGTTTGCATTTTTCTGTGGCTCACCCGATCCCTGCCCCCAGTGGCCAGGCTGCCACCATCAGGGCTGAAGCTGCAGCAGTTTACAGGGCCCTCATGTCCCCGAAGCTCAGTGCCACAAGGAAAGTCTTCTGCCTTTTGTGGCCGGGTCAGGAACTCCCTAGGCCACAGCCACACTGTGAAATCCTCTGTAGTAGGAATAGGGAAGACAGGAAAGTTCCCAGAAAAAGGAATTACGACAGGCCTGGGAGGCCAAAGACGAAAGTAATCAGCAGGACTGAGGTAACGTTTGGACACAGCTCCAAGGGAGGGACAAACGAGTCACAGTACTGTGAAAAGGCCCTGGGCAAGTCAGTCATCACATAAGGACACAGGACAGGCATGCCAGGCAATCCCGCTCCTGGTCTAACTCCCTGCTGCACTTCTCACGCAGCTGGTCCAGACCCCTCCTCTCCTCAGACACCTAGGATCACTCCCACCAGTGAGGACCGAGCCCCCCTAGAGGGCTAAGGCCATTCTGCATTTTCACCTCAATATCGTTTTCTCCTAAAGGTAACCCATTGCTTTACACAGCGAAGTCCTCCACTAGACAGGAACCCACAGGATTAGTGGGATTGCAAGGAGGTCCCAAGATCAGGGTTAGTGAAAGGGGAAGAAACAAAGTCTAGACTAATTATTCAATACAAATGCATTTAAAAGCATTTTGAAAGTTACAAAAATAAAAGTCACATGTGCATGTCTATGTACACAAATGTGTGTATATACACACACACGTAAGATATAAATTCATTTATAAATAAAAAACAAAACCTGTTGTTGAAAGAATCCCTGCTCATAGCGACCCTACAGAACAGAGTAGAACTGCCTCACAGGACAGTGAACTCAAACTGCTGACCTTCCAGTTGGCAGATGAGCTCCTAATCAGATACACATACATACACATACAAGGTGCCCTGGCAGTGTAGTGCCTAAGTGCGTGGCTGCTGATTCAAAGGTTAGCAGTTCTAACTCACCAGCCACTCTACAGGAAAGAGATGTGATGGTCTATTTTCTTCAAGATTACAGTCTTGCAAATTCTATGAGGCAGTTCTACTCTGTCCTATGAATCCACTAAGGGTCAGAATTAACTTTCCAGAAGTGAGTTTGGTTTTGGTCTTATATACACACACACAAGTAAATTCACATATGCATGTATATCTAAGGTATGTGTATATTTACAATAATTCAGCAACCCTGCCCTCAGCCCAGCAATACCTGAGGCAGAAGCCAAGAGTTCCTGGGAGGTGGCCAGTCCCAGCACAGGCTTCTGGTGGCTGGACAAGAGCCAGAGGGACTGGATGGAGCTTTTCCGGAAAGCCCAGCCCTGCAGAGACCCCTCTTCTGTACCACTCGCCAAAACCTCAGGGCTGAGCCAGGCCAGTGCAGACACTGCCGCATGTAGTGCTTGACACCAAACCTCCTGAGAACCTACAGAACGAGTGAAAACAAGAGAGCGAGACACTTGAAAAAGGGGTGAGGCTTAAGAGACACCTCTTTTCCCAAAGGCTCAAACACCCCATCCTTTTCTGTACAGTACCTGAAGAAACTGTGTAGACCCTAATGCCATCTGCTCGGTATCCAACCGCCACTTGATCACCATTCGGGCTGAGAGCCACAGAGAGGGCAGGAGACAGAGAAGGGGAACCCAGGCACCCACGGGGCCGACCCAGAGACCCTGACCACACCTGGACCTGGGGCCGAGAAAAGGACTTCAAGATACCTCACCCAGACAACCTGATTCTTCACCACCAGAGTTACACCAACTCAATAAAGTCTCCCCACAAGGGCTTCCCTCATGAGAGCTGCCCATACGCACCCTCAGCCATCCCCTGCAGCTCCCACCAGTCAAGCTTCCTCCCTAGTCTCCTCCGCAAATGAACCACCCTCACCCAACACTCCTTGACTCTGGGCCTCCCTCCCTGAAACCACCCACCCTTCCCACCAGGCCTCTACAACCTGACCTTGCCATCCTCTCCAGCTGTCAGTAACTGGCTCCCAGCACGCAGGAAAAGAGCACAAGCAACAAAGCCATGGTGGGCAGGGAAGGCAGCCAGCCGTACCCCCTCTTGCCAGGCCCACAGCTCCACCATCCTATCCAGTCGGCCTACAGCCACAACCCGCCCAGATGCATTGAAGGCCAAGGTACGGACAGAGGCTCCCGGGGCCCCCAGTTCCTACACAAGGAGTTAGAAATAGAAATGTCAGGGCCTGCTCTTAACATAAACCCAAAGTGACAGACTGCTGATGTCTGTCATTCCCTACCTCTCATCCTCCTATGTTCTCTTCCTAAGGTGACCAAAGACATTCTTACCTTAGTAACCGTGAGCTCATCCACCTGGAAGAAGCTGAAGCTGCCAGCCCAACTGCCTGTGGCTATCACTTGCCCCTCAGGGTGGAAGGCAACACAGTTGAGGGGCTTAGGACAGGTATGCTGAGAGGCTAGCTGCCCACGGACTGTGTCCCACAGCTGGAAAAGACAGAAGAGTCAGGGTGCTGAATACAGACTTCTGAGCTCCAGTCCCAGAACTTTAGGGGTCCTCTTATCCAGTCCCCTTCCCTGAGCAGGAGATTCCTCCTGAGACCAAGCCATCAGCAGCCTTTGCCAAGAATCTTGTCGCAGGCCAGCTCATGGTTCAGAGCCACCTAGCCCACCACAGCCTCCTAGCCATTACCTTGAGACGTCCTCCCAGGCACACGGTGGCTAGCAGCCGGCGGTCTGAACTTAGGTAACACCCAGTGATTTGGTGTTGGTGAGCCTTTGTCTGGAGCACCCTGTCCCAGGAAGTCAAAGTCAGGCGTTTGCAGTCCCCTGGCCATAGGCTCCCTTCTTATTTTCCTCCCCTGGGCTTCCAACAAATGGGTAAGGCCCCACAGCAGGGCATGGAGGAAGGGCACTATACCGACAACCATGCCGCAGGTCCCAGAGCTCCAGGAGCCCGTCAAAGCCGGTAAGGAAGACAGTTGAGTCCGAGAGGAACAAACAAGAAGAAATCCCATCGCAGCCACTCACCACAGACTTCTCCTCCTGGGAGAGCAAGAGGGGAAGCGTGGCTCAGGCCACCGCCTTCACCTCTCCATGTCCCTTCATTCTAGGCCCCAGCAGAAAGGGGGCCAAGGCAAGAAGGACTTGAGCCCTTGACTGTCCACATTCCTAAGCCATGCACCAGTTTAAGTGTGGCCACTTCGCCCTCAATCCAAGCCCTACGTATACCATTCCCCAAGTCACAGAGATGCTTTGGTGATCTACCTCTGAAAATCAGCCACCGAAAACTCTACGGAACACAGTTCTACTGTGACACCCAGGATTGTCATAAGTTGGAATCACTCCACAGCAACCGGTTGGTTTTGGTGTTCTGGAGGAGGGGATGGACTTATATGCTGTGCTTACATGTGTATATGTCCAGGTGCAGAAGGTGATACGGGTAGAAAGAGGAGGAGAGTAGCTGTTGGACCCCTCTCCAGCCTAATCCACTGCTGACTTCTCGTGGGCACCCTATGCATCTCTGTTCAGGCTCCTCACTCAACCTGGACTGGCTGCCCTTCTCCGTCCTATGTCCTCCTATCACTGTAAAACTCACTCTGTTCTTAACTACATCACACTGTTGCTTGGGTTCCTTGTTCGTTTGTTTACCTTATATGTCTTATCTCCCAACAAAACTGACTGCTTGGTAGGCAAAGACAATGTCACAAACCCTGTAAACGAAAACGTGCAGCAAACATTTGCTGTGACTGATTGTTTGGACACACTCTTTTCATTGCATGTGAGGGGAATGAAGCTGCTGAACCAACAAGAGTGACAGGAGGCTGGGTCTGGCTTGTCTAGGGCTTCAGGGGAGTCACTGAGGCTTTTCTTGAGGGTCCTACCTTCCAGGAGTTCACATCCAACAGGAAAACTGTCCCACTGGCAGTGCCCACGGCTGCTCTTTGCCCACTGGGGGAGAATGCCACAGCTGTGGGGGATGAGGAAACTAACAGAGACAGGCTGGCACTAGAGAAAGAACAGAAAGAAAGGGAATGAGGGAAAGAATGTGACCTGGAATTCATTTCTGTCTCTGTACCCAAATCTCCCTCTTCACAATGACCCTAGTCCTTTATTCTTGTTGCAGAATGGGTGTGTTTCTCTGGTGGGCCTTCCACAGTCTGGGGTTGAGCGTCTTGCCTTTGCTGACCCGCCAGGGTCTTGGGTTTATTAAGCCATCGCAGTGTGTGTGGGAGCTGCTGTCTCTGGTAGAGCTGGGGGGCCTGGTGACAAAGAGGCGAGTCCAAAGGCTGATTAGCTGCCTGCTGGTACAGCAGCAGTGGGTACTGTCTGAGGATTGGAGCCTGCTGCCTCAGAAAGGTGCGAAATACAGCAACGTCAGCATCAGGGAGACTTTCTTCCTCTTTGGGGACTGAAGAAGCTACAAAAGAGGTAGAGTGTCACTGGGTACCCATCCTAGGCCCCACTAACTTCAGCACCTAGAACTCACATGGGGAGTTTGAAATGAAAAGTCTCAACATCTGGCCATCTGATCACAGATCAGGAATGCCTGTTAAAAGTACAAAGCTTTTGGACCTACTCCTCACCTGAAAAAACTGAAACCAGTTGCCACAGAGTTGACTACAACTCACAGCAACTCCATGTAATGTCAGAGTAGAGCTGTGCTCTACAGGGTTTTCAATGGCTGGTGTTTCGGAAGTAGATCACCAGGCCTTTCTTCTGATGAACTTCTAGGTGGACTCGAACCTGCAACCTTTCAGCTCCCAGCCAAGCATGTTACCCATGTGTGCCATCCAGGGGCTCCCAATCCAGACCTAGGAAACTGTAATCTGAGAACCCAGGAAACTTTAATTTAAACAAGTTTCCTTCCCTATGTCCATTCAATTGTATGCCCATTAAATAAACCTTGGAAACTCTGCTCTAAGAGACCCAGGCAAAAGGTCTTCTGAGAATTGCTTGTTTACCCTCTTGGCTTTTCAACTCTGAATGGGAATCCAGCGCTTTTCTTTTCACCTCTTCCTGTGCAGGCCCCCATGAGCACATCCAAGAACCCCATGTCTCAGAGGAGAGACCACCTAGTAACCCCTCTCACCATAGAGGGCATGAGCCTCCAGGAGCGGAGAGATCAGGCCCAGGTCCAGGTGTGCTGCCACCACATGGAGGTTGGTGAGAAACTTTGCAAGAAGGCCTCGGTTTCCAGTCTGGAGCTAGAAAGAGTCAGAATGGATTTATTAGGGATGTAAAGAAGCTGGTGAAGAGGGATACTATCTTAGGTCCTGCCTGTGCAGTCAGAACTAGCCCAGGAGCTGGGACAAAGGATCTGAGGAAACAGAGCAGGAAACCAGAAACAGAGGCGCTGAAGTTTGGGAGGCGGCTAATGGCAACGGTGACCGTGGATGGTGATGGTGGTAATTGTTAGATGATGCCAGAATACCCAAAGCCTTGTTTGGGGGAAAGTGTCAGGGGGTCTGAGAACTAACCAGGTGGTACGGCAGGTCTCCCAGAGCCTCAGGAGGACAACTTCGGAAGGTACCTGAGGCATCAGGATCACATGTCTTCCAGAGCTGAGCTACAGGTGAGTCACAGAACAGACAATAGATGGGCTGGTGCCTGCAGCATCTCCTGGCTCACATCCCTCAGGCTTCAGCAAGAGTTACCCACCCACTGCAGTGGCAGAGGAGGGCTCTAGCCAGCGGGGAACACCAGTGAACTATCAAGCCCGAGCCCATCACGCAGGGCCCCAGCTGGTTCTGACTGCCATCACCTGCAATGAGGAGGTGTGCCGTGCTCGCCAGTCCTGGCCTCTTCCCATATCGACGTCTAGCTGCTGTTCTCAGGGGCCCATCTGGGAGGCAGAGCCTGGCACCAAGGCGCTCCAGAGGGCCCTCCCCTAGCAAACTGTCGTCATGTGAGGAAGGGAGAGAAGGAAGAGGAGGACAGGAAGGCCAGTCAGGAGCTTCCTGGCACAGATGCAGGCCCTTATTTGCACTCAAATAGTGATAACGTGAGCAGGCTGGGCCTGGGAGACAAGTTATCGGAGCTATATTTGAGCAAAGCATGGGAAGAAGAAAGGATCACCTAGGGCTCTAGCTCAAAGATGCGAAGGTACAATAAAGTCAGCAAGGCGTTCAGCTGGGGCACCTATACCTTCTCAGACTCTGGACGAGGTAGGCAAATGAGCCCATTGGGTAGGGGTCCCCACTGCTATCAGCAGCTACTGCCTCTTCCCAGGTGTTGCTCCCTTTGGGCAGGATCCTCCACGTACTCAGCACTCCGTGCAGCTGGTCCATGGTTAGGCCTGAAAACCTAAGGTCTATGAGGGCCCCACCCACCTCACAGCACTCCCATCCCCAAGGCACCTAGTCCTCTTGGCACCATTCATTGGGGCCCCAAATGAACCAAGGTCATCTGACCCCAATTCCTTAGACCCACAACCCACCCCAAGGACTGACCATTACGTGTGACCTCAAGGGTGACCAAAGCTTGGGGAAGGATGTCAGGGCCGTGTTCTTGCTCCAGAGTGTCCAGGATGGACTGCAGCAGCAGGGGAACGGTGGCAGGCAGTGTTCGGAGTCTCTCAGACACCTGGGAGAGAAAGGAGATGGGGCTTAGTCATGGGAGGGGGACAGCTTTGGCCAAAGCTTTGGTTATAGGGTAGGAGAAGGGGCAGCATGATAAACAGAAAGGAAGGATGAAAACGAAAAGAGAAACAAATGGACACAGAGGAGGGGTGAGGATGGAAGAATGGATGATCACGAGACGGTAAGGCGCGAGGCAGGCTAGCATACGGGATGACAGGATGAGGTAAGGAGACAAGCTGAATGGGGAACGGGAGGTGGGATTAGGACTTAGGAGGATGACGGGCATGAGGCTGTACCTGTAACTGACCTGCTCATACAGTGTGAAGAGCCGCAGGTGATCTGTGACCAGCCGCAGGTAGAGTGGAAGGGCTGACCCCCGTTTCACCAGCAGCAGCCGCATCTGGTGAGACTCACAGACTCAGTGTGGGGACCAGGGAGACACAGCAGCTTCCCAGAGGCCTGCCTTCCACCCTAACACCAAGCCCACTGCCAGGCAGCTGCTCCGCTGCTGAGAATCTCCAGCTCAGCTCAGGTCCAAGCCTCTCTCTCCCGACACTGCTCTGCCAGCCAGACTCTGCAGGGAAACTTTGGTAGCTCAGCGTGCCACTGCAGCCTTACGTTCCTTCCCTGAAGGCAGCAGCCACTGGAGAGGCCATGTGCCAGCGAGTAAAGAATGGGATACGGTACAAACAGGCACAGTTATCCCAGAAATAACCTCCCCTGGTCCACAGTTCCTGAGAAAACGAGGGAGCAGGTCTGTGGGGAGAATCAGCAGCCTCAGCACCCTGGAGTCCTCACAGCTCCTAGATTCACTTTCTCAACCAACCACCCACCCACCCACCCACCCACCCACCTGCCCTGGGCTAGATCCAACCTGGTTGTTAAAAGGCGACTCCTCCAACCGCTTTCCATACAGAGCCAGCTCCTCTCTCACCATCTGGGCCCGGGCAGATGGCTCCAGAGGCCCCAAGGCTACCACACGAGCATTCTGGCTCTGCTCCAGGGTCTCCCCCAGGCCTGTGTCACTAGACACACTCAGCACCAGGTGCACCCCCTGTGATATTTGCACAAAAGGGCAGGGAGATAGAAGGAAAAGGAGAACAGCATTGGAGAGGCCCCTCCCTCTCCCCAGTCTCCCCCAACTCCCCACCTTCTCCTCACACTCACTGGGGGCAGGGTCGTTGGGATCCAGTCTGAGACCAGCTGTCCATTCTGGTCCACCAGCCTGTCCACCCCATCGATGAGCACCACCAAGTTCTGGCCAGGGTGCAGGGACTGAGCAGACTTAGGCAGCAGCCTCTGCTGCAGCTCCCATACCAGGCCTCTGTAAGCGGAGGGGAAGACTGGGGTCAGGGGGAAAGGGAGAAACAGGTGTCACATGGCATCACAAGGCTAATGGGGTGACACACACCGGTAGGTACTGGGGAGGGCACTCGGGTCCTGCAGATGGTTATGCAGGTAAGTACAGAGGCGCCTGAGCAGGGTGAGAGCAAGGCTCTGGTCTGGGCGGGCCCCTGAGAAGTGGAAGAAGACTAAGGGGGCCACTTTGGTCCCATCAGGCACCTGCAGGGCTGACACGAGGGATGCCTACATGGGATGGAAACAGAAAAGAGGGCCATGTTTCACCCACACAAGCTCTCTGTGCCCCACCTCCTGAGCCCCCACAGCACCCTCCTCCCCCCCAGGCCCCTGAGGCTCTGTACCAGGAAGGCGGTTTTGCCCTGTCCCGACTGCCCGACCACCAGGCACAGCCTCCCCCGGCGCCGCATCAGCTGCTGTACTGTGTCCTGAAGAAGGCGAGGCCGGGCAGAGCTCGGTGGGCTCTGCAGCTGCTGGAAGGTAGCCTGGACTGAGTCATCATCTGGGACGGGTGCTGGCTGCTCCTGCTGGGACCCAGGCTGAGAGCACAGATGACAGTGACTACCGTGTCTCCATGCTCCTAGGAACCCCTAGGTCTAAACTCACGGAGCCCTCACCAAGTTACCTCCCCCACACTCACCACTACCCAGACCACCCTGCCCCTTCTCACTCCCCCAGTTACCACCAGCACTTCTGCTAACCTGAAGGTAAAACTTATGGATTACATTCCACACATCCTGTAGAACCAAGTTCCCAAACTCCTCCAGTCCCCCAACGTATGGCCGGCCGGCCGCCACACCCCCCCATTCACAGGGGTATCTGTGGGCAAAGTAAACACACCCTGAGTCACAGCAGGCCAGCTCCCTACCACATCTCGTGCAGGTGCCTCACCTCCCTCAGCTCACCTGCGGCAGGTAATCTCTTCCTGTTTGCTCAGGTAGCTCTTCAGTTCTGCGATCCTATGTGCAGCCTCTTCAGACTCAGAAATAAAGTCAGATTTCCAGGAATCTGGAATAGAACTAACCCACCAAAGATACCCTAACAGAGGGGCTAGGCTCAGACCCTAGCCGCCTTCTTTCCTGCTGGCTATGATGCCCTGAGACTCATTCTCAAGTGGTGAGTCCCTGCCTGACCCCAGCAGCAAGGCCGCACTAGGGCTGCTCTCTGAACTTCTGTTTCTTCTACTCCGCACTCCTATACTCTGAATGTTGAAGAGACAAGACACTGGCCACTAAGCCTGTTGGGCTTTCTGTAGAGACTGTCCTGTACACAACAGGGAATACCTGAGGAAGCTGGAATCCCGGAAGTAGATGAGAGCTGGGGCAGAATTCTGGAGCTGGGAACCCCGGTTCAGGAACTGCATCACCTCCATCTCTGTCACTGAGCGGCCTGGGGGGTATTGCTGGGCCTGCAGGGATGGGGTGGAGGAAAAGTGGGGATCAGCCCTAGGCCTGAACGCTGACCTCTCCTTCCAGACCTGCCTAGACTCCCAGATTCCTTCATCTCTGTGTTTCTCCCTCCTTAGGAACAATAAAATACAACTAATAGCTAACATTATTGAAGGCATGCACCAAGCATTTCTTATAGATTATTTTAAAATCAAATAACTCTGCAGTACAGATGTCATTATTTCTTTTTAATAGACTGCGAAACTAAGGCTAGGTTAAGTTAAGCAGCTTCCACAATGTGACACAATACATAAATGACAGAAGGGAGATGAGACCCAACAGAACAATACTGTTACCCCTTGCATCACTCCAATCCCAGAGGTATTGCCTAAAGTAATTCCCCTATTCAGGATTCAGCCACTCCCAGACTCACATCCTTTCAAGTCTCAAGGACATGCCTTTGTGCAGTCCCTGGGTTCCCAACCAACTGTGGCTTCCCCTCAGCCCTGTCCTGACCTTTTCTGCCTCACCTGAGACCCTGTTCCCACCTTGCCTTACCCACTGGAAGTGTGGATAGTCCGGGAGGCTGTAGTTGGGAGGGACGTAGCCATAACGTGAACCCAGAATCCCCACAAACAGCTGCGAATTCTCCACCTCTCCCAGGCACACTTCCAGTTGCCTGCAGACATGATTACAGACACATGCTAGAGTCATGGTACCAGGGCATACAGGTAAGGTTAAGGTGATGGGAACTACTAGGCTGGCAACTGAGCACAACAAAAGCAGGCTGCTGTTGGCAGCATCCAAGGGCAACTGTCCCCCCTGGCCCCCATCCATTCCAGCAGCCCCAGCCCTGCCCCACCTCCATTCCATCACCCAAGTCCCTGATCACTGGCCCAGGCCCTGGCCTCTGCAGCTCCACACCTGCTCCTCTGGGTCTGCTCCTCAGTGACACCCCAGCGCAGGTCAATGCCACGAAGACTGATGCAGTGTGGGGCTGCACGGGCCTGCAAGGCTGGCAGCACTGACCTCAGCAGCAGATCCCGCTCTCCATGCATGTCCCGGAAGGTGGAAGAAATGAAAAGCCGGACGTTGCGCCATCTGGGTGTGAGCAAAAGGCTGGATTCAACCTATGGATGAGCCCACCAACCCAATGCCACAGACTGCTGTGAATCACACTTCAGCTTTGACATGAGCCAGGTCTGACAGACAACAAGCAGAGAAGCCAGCAGGGCCCCAGAGAAGAATTTGCTGATAGCCTCAATGGCAGAGCTCTGCAGGTGAAACCCCACTTGCCCCTTCCTGTGCACCACACCTCTAGTCAGCAGATGATCATTACAAACTTTCTATCTGTTCACAGAATGCTCCTAATGGCACTGTGAATTCTATGTGCGTGGTCACAATCCTCATTCTGATGAGGAAATGCAACTTCAAAAGATTCACCAACCAGCCCAAGGTGGTGGTGGTTGTTACTGGTTGCTGTTAAGTCAATTCCAACTCATGGAGCCCCAGTGTGTATCACAGAACTGTGCTCTGTAAGGTTTTCAAAGCTGTGACCTTTTGGAAGCAGACTGCCATCCATACCTGTCCTCTGAGGCACCTCTGGGTAGGTTCAAACCACCAACCTTTCTGCTAGTAATACAGAACTTAACTGCTGGACCACCCAGAGACCAACCTAGCCCAAGGTACAGGCTACTATTTGACAAAGTTAGAAAGAGAAAGTCAGAGCCTGAGCTCCTTACCCCTCTGTCTAAGCCCTGGCTACATGGTCATGGTACCTACTGCCACTCCCATATCCTAACCTCATTTTTCCAACACAGAAAAGGGCAGGTTCACAATCTGACAATTTCCTGTATTACAGGAAACCCTGCCTGGGAAAGTGGAGGCAGCATAGCTTTGGGAACAGAACAAACAGCATCTCAGCCGTCAGCATTTTGGTCACCAGCTCCTCCAGTTTTGATGATGGCCCTTCCCTAGTCACAAAATCACAGAAATGTACACTGACCCATGCTGGGAAATGGGAGCCAAGGGGCTTGGAGCATTGTCTTCCAGTGGCCTAAGAGGCAGGAGCCCTGTCCTTCCCGGGGGTGGTGGGATCTTGAATATTCTGTCCATTTGGCCCACATGTTCTAGAAGACGGGACGCCCCACGCTCTGCAATGAACCTGACATAAACAGTAACCAAATGAATTAGAGCAGAATACCAGAGGACAGAACCAGAGGTAGAGGGAGGCAAACACAGGGCTTGGGTAGGTCATCCCTGTTAAATGGAGCTCACTAAGAAGAATGTAGACGTAAATAAATGAGGCTGCAGAACCACAACAGCGAAGAGCCCACTTCCAGCCCATCCTGCTATCCATAATTATCTAAGGTTTTCTATCAAACCAGAGGTAACTCAGTGTGGCAAAGTAGTAAAGATTAAGACCAGCTCTACACCAGCCATGAACTTATAAGGGGTTTCCTAACAGGAATTGAGGGTTACTGGAATTCAGAGGAAAAGACAGGTGAGCGAGCAAGTAAAGGGGCAAACTAAACATGGAAAAAGAGACAAAAATAAGAGATTTCTGCAATTATGTATAAATAGATGGAGTTTCTTTTAGATCAGTAACAGAACATAGGCTACAGAGAACGAATCATTTAAAGCTGGTCACATTACTCAGAGGTAAACAGTGTGAACTCCCCTATTCTTTCCTACTAGCTATAATGCACACATGATGGATGGTGCTAGAGCAGCCATCCTGAACCATGAGGCAGAAGCTGAGTATTTCAGGATGGGGAAGCAATATGATAGAAGGTGCTTGTGCCCCTGGATCACTATGGTCTGGATTGCTGTAGGAGAGGAAAAAATTCTATCTTGCTTTCAAAAAAAAAAAATGGAGTAGAGACCACAGATAAGATCTGAAAGTCTACAAATCCTCTAAACCCTTGTTATGGACTCACTTCAGTATCCCATCAGTACAGCCTGAGAGTGTCACGTCGTTGGGGTTCACATTTGGTAATCTGACAAATAAGAAGCAGCCATTAACCATCAGAAACAAGGCCAGGAACACAGTCACTGCCCCCCATCACCCTGGGGTAGACATCTTCCCTCTGTGCTTCTAGTAAGTTATGTGCTGCGCTGCAGTGGACCCTCACAAAAGGGATCCAGGGCTATGCTGAAGGTTTCAAGTAAGGTTCTAGCACCCAACTGCAACAGAGGCAGGAAGGCAAAGGTGGGGACATGTCTGGATAGAGATGGTATCCCACGCTTGGGTAGAGACGAAGATCTTCCTGGCCCAGGGAAGGGAGTATAGCCATCCTCACATTCCATATGACATCTGTAGGTTAACACCAACAAAGAGGCACTTGGAATTCACATGTTGCCAGAAATGCTGTTTTGCCACATTTATCACTCTCTCCTCCATAGCTTGGCCAAAGAGGATGACCCTGTCCACCTGTAAGATAAAAGAGTAAGAGCTGAGATCAGGTGACAAAGAACAACAGAGGTATTAGAGGGCTCAGGATATCAGAGAAGAAATCTCTAAGGAGTAGGAACGAAGGAGAATTTTAAGGAAGATGGTGAACTGTCTCTCCTGATGGTGGTAGAACAAGTCCCTGGGTACTTAGGATGAGAGAAGCCACTACTCCCCTGACTTGGTGGCATCAAGGTAGAGATTGGGGTAGGGACAGTGGTGGGCTGAAACTGACTCCTTTAGATTCATGAGAGCAGATTGTTAGGTTTTTAGGGATTTTGTAAACCAACTGGTAATTAATAAACGTTAAACTGCATTACAACTAATAAATTATATTAAAAACAAAGACAATAAACACTCAAGAGTTATTACTGCTTATTTTACTACTGTCTGCTCTTGAGCTTATCTGCATCCACATATCTGAGTGGTGGAAATTTTATACAACAGCATGCTACAGAGCATCTCTTCCAAACTCTGTGTTCAGTGACACTGGAGTATGAACTTGAAATTGACCATAGCAGGAGGATTTACACCACAGAAACTGGCAACTGTTATAAATCAATTTAATTTTCTCGAATGCTAGTGGTTCCATGTTTATCACCATACCACTATAGGGGATTTGTTCAAGATTAGCAGGGAACTGAACTGCACACCATCCATGGTTTGAGAGCTCAGTTTTGAGTGGTCAAGAAATAAGATACATCAACAACAGAGGAAAATGTGTGGGAGGACAAGCTTTTTCAGGAGCTCAGCAATACTCACATGGACCCTTTGGGCAGCCAGAGACAGCAGGTACTTTCCCAAAACAGTCAAAGACCATTCATCTCCTTCTGCTTCTTCCAACTCCTGAAGGAAAGGCTCAGGTTACGCAGTTGGAAGGGTAAAGCAACAAACACCAGTCTGTTCAGGAAATCTTTGGAACTGTGTACAGTCATGCCTTTCCGACTACTCAGGTTGTTCCTGATCTGGTGTCTAGTCACACATTGTGTGTTATTTTGATGATAGGGGTTAGTGTCTGACCTCAACTTGAGCCTGGAGCTCAGTGGCAGTCTTCAGGATGCCTTCCTCTGCCTTAAGCACCGCCGGCTTCAGATTGCCTTTTCCGCACAGCAAAACCTCTGCCTGCTCCGCCCGAGCGACCATCATTCCAAGCAAGAGCAGCACATAGTTCAAGGGGGGCTGTTTGGGCAAGAACCAGAGTGAAACAGGCTCCACTGATATGGAATCCACCCTTGTTCTTCCAAACCTGGAAGCCAAACACCTTCTTTGCGGGAGGAGAGGGAAAGGAGACAGGATGGTCGGTTAGGAAGAGACAGCTTCAGTAGCCCTGAGAAAAAGCTGCCTGGAGGCCAGAGCCATACAGATCTCTACCCTACATCAACACTGGGATGGAATGAGATGAAAGTGAGACACATTTTTTTATTTTATTATTATTATGATTGAATGAAAATGTACATTCCCATATAAATTAGCATCCCCACCTATATGCAGCTCCCACTGCTCTACCTGCCTGGTGACAGTACACTCTTCCTCTCTGCTCCATACATGTCCTATCCTCCCAACATCTCCCATCCCCTCCTCCCTACCCACTCCCCTTCTTCCAGTAAGAGGTCAGCAAGACAACATCTTACAGATGCATACAACCATAAAGTGCACACATGATATGGTCACTCTGTGTCACCAAGTCCAATCCATTCGTGTCCAAAGAGTGGACCTCCATTATGATTTAGTGACAGGGGCAGCATCACGGCCAGGGGCCATGCTCCCAGGGGAACCCCGAAGCCGCTGGAGCATCAATTGAAGTCTTTCAGTGGAGATCTCAGGGTACACCCCTATTTATTCTTGTGTTGCCTGTCACACTCAACTTTGTGAGCTCCATCGCGGCTATCACTGGTGGTGGCTGAGCACCATCCATTTCTTCTGGTCACAAGTCGATGTAGTCACCCACTCACAGGGGTCTCTCTGTCTTGTGGGTTCTCTTTCTCCTGTGTCATTTTGGTCCTTGGTGATCATCTGTTCCTGCTGAGTTGGGACCATCTGCTGTACCCTCAGATGGCAGCTTGGTAGCTTTTAAGACCTCAGACACCACTCACCAATGTGAGGTGCAGAAGGCCCTCTTAACAAAACACTAGTTGTGCCAACTGGCCTCAATTTCCCCTGACAGCATGGTCCCCAGAGCCCCACCTCAGCTACTCTGCCCTTGCAATATTGGGTTTACGATGGGAGGAGTACTCATGTTATGTTGAAGTCCAGTTAATACTATCTTCTAATGTGTGCTGTCACCAATGTCACCCAACCGAATTTCTATCGATAATCTAATCTAAACCTTCCCACCATCGCCCTTACTCCCCCCCCAACCCTTGCAGCCATCAGAAAGTCTTCTCTTCTATGCATGAGTCTGTTTTTATCCTAGGGGTGTCATACAATATTTGTCCTTTTGTCACTGACTACCTTCACTCAACATAATGTCCTCCAATTGAAACCAGATTATGAGATGTTTCCTAAAATCATCATTGTTCTTTATCACTGCATACTGTTCCATTAAGTATATATACCATAGTTTACCTACCCATTCCTCTGTTGTTGGGCTTCTAGGTTGATTCCATCTTTTTGCTATTGTGGACTGCTGCAATAAACATTCAGGTGCATATATCACATGGTGTGAATTGCCTTGATTCTGTAGGATATATTCCAAGCAGTAGAATTACTGGGTCAAATGGTATATCTAGATCCAGCTTTTTCAGGAAGTGCCAGATTGCTTTCCAAAGAGTTGCACCATTTTACAATCCCACCAACAGTGTAAGAGTTCCAGTTTCTCCACAACCTCTCCAGCATTTGTTGTTTTGCATTTTGGGGATCATGGCTAACCTTGTTGGGGTGAGATGGTATCTTACTGTACTTCTTATTTGAATTTCTTTAATAGCTAAGGATCGTGAGCATGTTTGCATGTGTTTTTTGGCTGCCTGGATCTCCTCTTGCTTTTGCCCATCGCTTAATGGGATTATTTTTCTTTTTCTTATTGATATTTTGTAGTACCTTATACATTATGGAGATCAAGCATTGGTCTCACGTATAGTTGTGAAATATTTTTTCCCATTCTGTAGGCGGCCTGTTAATTCTATTAATAAAGTCTTTGGATGAGCAAAAGTGTTTGATTCTTAATAGTTCCCATTTATCCATTTTCTCTTCTGTTGTTTGTGGTGTATTTGACAGATTCTGAAGTCTATCTACATTGTGTATTAAAATTTCCATTATTGTTCCTACTTTTTCTTGGATGAGCTTCATCATTTTAAATTTGGTATTTATGTCTTTTATCCAGTTTGAGTTGGTTTTTGTATAAGGTGTAAGATATGGGTCTTGTTTCAATTTTTTGGAGATGGATATCCAATTTTGCCAGCACCATTTGTTAAAGAGATTGATTTTACCCCAGTTTAAAGTCTTAGGGCCTTTGTTCAATATCAACTGTTCATAGAAAGATGGTGTCATCTCTGGGGTGTCGATTCTGTTTCATTGATCTATCTGTCTCTTTTTGTACCACTACCAGGTTATTTTGACTACTGTGGCAGTGTAATAGGTTTTAAGGTCAGCTAGTGAGAGGCCTCCCAGTGTGTTCTTCTTCTTCAGTACTACTTTACTTATCCGGGGCTTCTTCCCTTTCCGAACCAAATTGGTAATTTGTTTCTCCATCTCACTAAAAAACGTAACTTGAATTTGTGTTGGGGTTGCATTGTATAAGTAGATTGCTTTGGGTAAAACAGACATTTTCACAATGTTAAGTCTTCCTATCCATGAGCAGGGTAGGTTTTTCCATTTATCGAAGTCTCTCGTAGTTTCTCGTAGTAAGGACTTGTAGTTCTGTTTGTAAAGTTCTCTTATTTCTCTGGTTAGATTTATTCCTAGGTACTTTATCTTCTTAGGGGCTATAGTAAATGGTACTGATTTGGTGATTTCTTCCTTAATAACCTCGTTGTTGGTAAAAGGAAATCCTACTGATTTACTCATGTTTATCTTGTATCCTGAGACTTTGCTGAACTCTTCTATCAGTTTGAATAGTTTACTTATGGATTCTTTAGGATTCTCTGCATATACAATCATATCATTGCAAATAGGGGGATTTTTACTTCTTCTTTGCTGATGCAGATACCCTTTATTTCTTGGTCTTATCTAATTGCTCTGTCTAGAACACCTAGGACAATGTTGAATAGGACAGGTGACAGTGGGCATCCTTGTCTAGTTCTTGTTCTCAAGGGAAACTGTTTCAGTTGAATGTGAGACATATTTAGATGACATTCAGTACCAGTATTAAGTACTTGCCAAATGTGAAATATTAGTATTTGAAGCCACAAACAGGGTTGCAGGAGACATTCTAGGACCTTTCCCTTGGAAGCAGGTATTGACTCTCAGAGGCAAATGTGTCATTTAGCTCAGTTCTGAGTGCTTATTTGAAAGAACTAGGTCTGGAAACAGGATATCACTTGGGACCTCCAGCACCCATCAAACTTCCTCCCCCATCCCTTTCTATACTTTACCCCTTGTTGGTTCTTCTTGGGGCAGATCCTGTCTGCATCTAGTTCTGTCCGGTAGACTAGGAGGGTGCGGCCTGGCAGTGGGGGCAGACTGTGCTGCACAGAGAGGTTCACAGCAATTTCCAGGGCCTGCCGATACCGATTCAGGATCTCAGCATCATATTTCCACTGCCTGCAGGCAGGAAAGACAGAGACAGAGTGGCTCGGGGGATCATACGACTGCCACTTTGAGGCAGAGGAGAAAACAAGAATTTATTATTCAAGGTCTGAGGCCCCTCCCTTCTTCCTCAAGCACTACCATCCCCTCTCTACAATCTGCCTCTATTGATGGCATGGAAGACTACAACAGAGTTTCACTTTCTCCCCATTCTGTAGACTTCTTCTAAGCCATTCTCAAAGCAGGGCAGACGCGCCTCTAGCGCTACTCTCTGAAATCATTCCCAAGCTTATCATATGAAACCATACTTACTTCACTAGACAAATTTTTACTGCTACATACTTTTAAATTCTATTTTAAAGAACAAATGAAAACTGTCAATTAAAAAAGAAAGAACTGAACATTCATCCTGTCTTTCCTAAATCAGGAAACCCTGGTGATGTAGTGGTTAAGACCTATAGCTGCTAACTAAAAGGTAATTCAAATCTGCTCCTTGGAAGCGTATGGCATGACTTTACTATGGCCTACAGGGTCACTGTGAGTCAGAAGCAACTCGATGGCAATGGGTTTTATTTCCTAAATAAACTCTACTTCAGGATAATTAACAGCTTTAGGTGATGAGGAAGGTTCTTTTAACAACTTCAGCTAAATAAGTATGAGGAACAGTTGAAAATCTCCCTCCTGCAACCACTATTGAAACAACTGTTCCACGCAAAGATCATCAAAGAATGAACCAGTTTTACAGTGGAGAGATCAGGCTAGCACCACTTAAAGGCACTGATCAGTCTCTGCATCAGTATGACTGGAACTGTTGGACATCTGAGACATCCTAAGAGCTAGGACTTACAGGGCTGCTGTAAGTCAGAACCAACTCAGGCAATAGGTTAAGAGCTACAGCTGCTAATCAAAAAGTTGGCAGTTCGAATCCACCAACTTCTCTTCAGAAACCCTATGAGGCAGTTCTCTATGAGTCATAATCAACTTGATGGCAACCCCTTTTTTTAAAAAAACAAAATATAGAGCACACAAGACCACCTATGAAAATTTTTGCAAAGCAAAAAAAGTAAACCTGCATTTATTCAAGCTGTTAATGGGTTAAGTGCTACATCTATTAACCAAAAGGTTGGCAGTTCATTTCCACCAGGCACTCCTTGGAAACTCGATGGGGCTATTCTACCCTGACCTATATAGGGTTGCTATGAGTCTGAATTGACTCAACAGCAACGAGTTTGGCTTTTTTTGGTTTTAGATCTAATATCTCGAGTACATGAAACAGAGAACAGTTTAAATGATGCCATGACATCTGTGGTCTTACAAACTAGCAAGCGGCCATCTAAGTAGCATCAACTGGTCCCAACCCACCTGGAACAGAAGAGAATGCAGGACATCAAAGACCTAAGGAAAATATGAGCCCAAGAAACAAAAAGGGCCACATAATACAGAGACTACATCACTATGAGATCAGAAGAACGAGATGGTGCCTGGCCACCACTGAGGACTACCATGACAGGGAACACAACAACGGGTCCCCAACATAACCAAAAACCAAACCTAACTTGTTGCCATTAAGTCAATTCCAACTCACAGTGACCCTACAGTTAGCAGGAGAAAAACAGGGTGCAGGACTAGAACTCTACTAAAAGACCAGACCTGATGGTCCGACAAACCGCAGGGTCCCCTGAGGACATGGCCTTCGTATTCTGTTAGCCTAGAACTGAAACCATTCCTGAAGCCAAAGATTGAACTAGACTGTAAGACATAAAATGATACTGACAAAGAGTGTGCTTCTCAGCTTAAGTAGATACATGAAACTAACTGGGTAGCTCCTGTCCAGAAGCAAGATGGGAGGCAGAGGGGGACAGGAGCTAATGGAATGAACACTAGAAATACAAGGTGGAAAGGAGGAGTATGCTGTCACAATGTGGGGAGAGCAGCTAGAGTTACACAGCAGTGTGTATTTAAGTTTTTGTATCACAAACTGACTTGGATTATAAACTTTCACTTAAAGGACAATAAAATATTAATGCACACCATGAGGAACAGTGAAAGAAGAATCTGGGACACTTTACCAGAATCCCTGACCCTGGATTCACATCAAGTTAGCAACATGAAAACAAAAGATTGTAAGACGGTTAAGAAACTTGTCAAATGCAATATGTAGACATTGTTTAGATCCTCATTTGAGCAAAACTGTGAAAAGGTATTTCTTTAGGTAACTGGAAAATCTGAATAGGGACTGAATAAAAGGTAATTAGTACCAAGAGATTATTTTCAATTTTGTTCAGAAGTATTAATGGCATTCTAAACAAAGCCTTTATTTTTTTCAGACACATACAAGATACAGAGGGGTAAAATGAAATGTATTATAATGTGTGGCATTTGTTTTAAGAAACATCCTCAAAGACGGAGAAAGAAAAAAAATGGATCAATAAAAGAAGTGTTGTCAAATCCAGATATTCACTTAACACAGGTAACAGTTTGACGGCACTTCTTCATATTATTTCCATTACTTACATGTATATTTAAAATTTTTCATAGTAATTCTTTTAATCTTGAGAATTCAGCAGTCACCACCAGTGCTGAAATTACAATCAAATTAAGTTTACAAAATGGTCTGCATTCCAAATCTGTGAGTGGCATCTGGGCTCTTAAATGATAGCAATCTGTCATTTAAGGAGCATCAACTGGTCCCAATCCAGATGGACCACAGGAGAACAAAGGACATCAGAGACAGAAGGAAAATGTGAGACCAGGAGACAGAAGGACCAAATGATCTACAGTCTACATCAGGATGAGACCAGAAGAACTAGATGGTGCCCAGCCACCTCCAATGTGTGCCTTGAGAGGCAATACAATGTAGACTCTCTGACATAACCAGAGAAAAATAGGGGTGCAGACCTAGAATTCTGTTAAAAGACCTGACCTGATGGTCCGATACCCTGAAGAGTCACCCCAGAGCACAGCCCCTGGTCTTGCTCTTACCTCAGAGCTGAAATCAGCACCAAAGACAACTCTTTAGACAAAAATTGGACTGCAGTGTAAGTCATGAAGTTGTTGGAACAGCTCCCCTATAGTAAGGAGATAGGAAGGTAGGCAGGAGGAGAGGGGAGTAGGGTGAATGGAGAGGGAGAAGTACAGAGTAGAAAGGAAGAATGTGCTGTCACAGGGTTGGGCTAGCAGATGGAGCTGCAAAGGGATCTCTGTATGGGGTTTAATATGGCAGATTGATTTCATTTGTAAACTTGCACTTAACCACATTAAACTATTATAAAAAGTTAAGTCTACATATTTAAAAATTTTTAGAAGCTACCCTAAAAAAAGTAAAAATAAACAGGTGGAACTCATTTAATGTTATATTATTTTGTCTAACAAGTGTAAAGAAACCCTGGTTGCATAGCAGTTAAATGCTACAGCTTCTAGCCAAAAGGCTGGCAGTTCGAATCCACCAGGCACTTCTTATAAACTCTGTGGGGCAGTTCTACCCTGTCCTATAGGGTCACTGCGAGTCAGAATCAACTCAATGGCAATGGGTTTGGGTTTTAAGGGGGGTGAACATGTACAAAATATTTTCACTCCAGTTCCAGTACGTAATTCATACCAAAATTCACGAGATAGTTTACATTCTTTTTTCAGACAGTCATCAAACTCCTGCAAGTTTCAACTCAGACTAGACACATTTCGAGTGCCCAATAGCCACATGTGGCGAGTGGCTACCATACTGGTCAGTGAAGGTATTATTTGGACTGGCACCCTGGACTGGATTCTTAAATGGCTCTCTGTATTCAGCCACGGATTCACAAGACCCTTGTCACTTGAGTCTTGCTACTATATTGAGATGAATCCTACATTTGTCTTCAGTGAAACTGAATGCAAGGCACTGTGGAAGCACCCAAAGGAATAGAAAGCTGGACTTAACTAAGCTCAGGAAACAGAACTTTGTCTTTGAGCCTGCTTGATGATAACTAGCTCAGTGCATGTTAACAGAAGGTAAGTCAAAAAACACAAAAATAAAAACAAAACATGTTACAGTTAAGAAAAAGAAAACCGTGAACCTAGTTAGGGAGGGAGGACACTAGCATACACTATAAAGAAGGAGATGCTATACAGATTCCACAATCTCACACACAGACACACAAACACACCTAACTCACTGCTATCAAGCTGGTTCCAGTTCACGAAGATCCCATGTGTTACACAGTACAACTGCTCCATACTATTTTTCATGGCTATAATCTTATGGAAACCCTGGTGGCACAGTGGTTAAGTGCTACATCTGCTAACCAAAACGCTGGCAGTTCAAATCCACCAGGTGCTCCTGGGCAAGTACATGGAGCAATTCTACTGTGCCCTAGAAGGTTGCTATGAGTTCGAACTGACTCAAGAGGCCAAGAGGCAGTGGGCTTGGTTCTTTGTTTGGTTGTTTTCTTCCAGTTTATAATCTCTATGGAATCAGGTCACCAGACCTTTCTTCACAGCACCACTGGGTGGGTTCGAACTGCCAACCTTTAGGTTAACAATCTAGCACAAACTATCTGCACCACCCAGGGACCTCTCCACAAACACCAAAACCAATAAAACAATCCAAGACAATAGAGTCCAAGCATAGATCTTGCTTCATGACCTCTTCACAGGGCAATGTTAAAGGCAAGGTCTGCTATGGTGGAGACAATTGGAGACAAACAAATCTGAGCTATGGCGGGGGTGCTCACTAACAAGCTTGTTTTACAGATAGCATTCAGGATTCCCAGACGATTCCCAGGCCCTTCCAAGGTGTCTCCTGTAGCCCATCCTTAGCTCCCAGATGATATACATACCTGCTCTTACATATTTTTAGCTTCTCCCGTTTGAGTTGCTCATACATCACAGGCATAATCATTGCTGCCCGAAGTTGCTGACGGCTTAGTCTATGACAGTCCCTCCGATTGGGGTATCTCCTGTTATTTCTGAAGGTTCTAATCATTATCTGTCTCATCAGTTGTGTGTTGGAAGGAAACGGCAATTCTGTGTGTCAACAGATAAGTATCCAAGTCAGACGTCTTCTATTCCTTCATCCTGTCCTCCCATTAATACCTGTCCCAAGCCCCAGCCTTCTGTCAGTGCATCAATGCCAGCTCTGAGACTGGAAGGCAAGATACTGCAAATGCTAGCAATACTGTCTCATCTGTTCATAGACATGCAAGACAAACAGGATTTGAAAGAAGGGAGACAATACCTCTGTATCTGAGTTGAGCCTCAAGACAATCAATGGAATCATGGGCATTAAGGAATCTGAATGGAAACTGCCGACTGTGGATCACCGACTCCTGAAAAGCAAGGAAGGTGTCATGAGCGGAGGGCCAGGAAGTGTGAAAACCATCTGGGATTTCAGGGAACCAGAAAGATAAGGTTAACATCTGTTAAATTTGTGGAAAGTGAAGAACAAAATGGATACCAGAAAGTTCTTTAACACCTCAACAACAAAAAGACAACTCAATTAAAAAATGAAAGAAAGATATGAAGATATTTCTTCAAAGAAGGCATTCAGGTGGCTAACAGGCACATGAGGAAATGCATGCGATCATTAGCCATCAGAGAAATGCAAATCGAAACTAGAATGAGATACCACCTCACTCCTACACTGCCGGTACAAATAAAAAAAAAAACACAATAACAAATGTAGAAGACTAATAGGGAGACTAGAACTTTTATACATTGCCAGTGGGACTATAAAATGGTACAGCTACTTTGGAAAACAATATGGTGCCTCCTTAAAGAGCTACAGTAGAAAAACCATATGAGAAAATGAAACCCATCACACCAACAGACAGATGCACACCCATGTCCATTGCAGTATTACTTGCAATAGCAAAAAGATGGGAGCAACTTAAGTGCTCATCAACAAGTGACTGGATAAACCAAGTATGGCACATACACACAATGGAATATGACGTAACAATAAAACAACAATGAATCAACAAGGCACCTCACAACCTCAATAAATATGGAGGGCATTATGCTGAGTGAGATAAGTCAATCACAAAGGACAAATACTCTATGAGACCACTATTATAAAACTCAGGAAAAGATTTTTCACATAGAAAAAAAACAATCTTTCAGTCCACTATAGCAAAAAGATGGAATCAACCCAGACGCCCAACAACAGAGGAATGGATAGGTAAACTATGGTATATACACTCAATGGAGCACTATGCAATGATAAAGAACAATGATGATTCCAGGAAACATCTCATAACCTGGTTTCAACTGGAAGACATTACATTGAATGAAAGCAGTCAGCAACAAAAGGACAAATATTGTATGAGACCCCTACGATAAGATCTCAGAAACTGACTTACGTATAGAAGAAAAGACTCGTTGATGGCTGCAAGGGAGAGAAGGGAGTGAGGGCGAGGGGGAGAGAGTTTAGATTAGATAGTTTGTAGAAATTTGGTTGGGTGAAATCGGTGATAGTACACATTAGAAACAAGAACAATATTAAGTGGACTTCAGCATAACTTGAATACTCCTTCCATCTTAACACAATATTGCAAGGACAGAGTAGCTGCGGCAGGGGGCAGGAGACCATGCTCTTAGGTGAAATCAACGCCAACTGGCACAACTAGCATTTTGCTTAGAGGGCTCTCTGCACCAGACATTGGTGAGTGGCGTCTGGGGTCTTAAAAGTTGCCAAGCTGCCATCCAAGGGCACAACACGTGGTCCCAACTCAGCAGGAATGGATGCTCACCGAGAACCAAAATGACATGGGGTAAAGACAACCCAGAAGATAGCGAGACCCACATGAGTGGGTGTCTACATAGACTTGGGACTGGAAGAACCGGATGGTGCCTGGCCATCACCAGTGATGGCCATGATGGAGTTCACAAAGTTGAGTCTCACTGGCAACACAAGAATAAGGGGTGCACCCTGAGATCTCCACTAAAAGACTGCAACTGATGGTCCAGTGGCTTCAGGGTTCCCCTGGGAGCATGGCCCCTGGCCCTGACGCTGCCCTTGCCCATAAATCATAACGAAGGTCCACTCTTCGGACATAAATGGATTGGACTTAGCGATGCAGAGTGAGCATATATTGGATGCACTTTATTGTTCTATGCATCTATAGGATATCATCCTGCTGACCTCTGGCTGGAGGAGGGGGAGTGGGTGTAGAGGAGGAGAAAGGAGACTGTTGGGAGGATGAGACATGTATGAAGCAGAGAGGAACAGTGTGCAGTCACCGGACAGGGAGGGCAATGGAATCTGCATACAGGTGGGCATGCAAATTTACATGGAAATGTACATTTTCACTCAGCCATAATAAAAAAGAAAAAAGAAAAAACCTTTGATGGCTGCAAGAGAAATCACTAACTAGATGGTGCCAAAGTCAAACTCACTGCCATCATGTTGATTTCTATGCACAGTGACCCCAAAGCGTTTCCAAGGCTAGAAATCTCTATGGAAGCAGACTGCTGTATCGTTTTCCTGCAGAGCCACCAATGGCTTTCAGCTGCCAACCTTTCAGTTAGTAGTCAATCACTTTAAACACTGAACCTGCAAGGTAGACAAGTGCTGACTTTGCCAAAGGGAAAGACAACACACAATGCAAGAGAAATCAGCACAACTTGACCAAAACAAAGTCACAGAAGCTTCCTGGGCACATCAAACACCTTGAGGGACTGAGTTATTGGGGGTGAGGGCTGGAAACCATAGTCTTGGGGGACATTTAGGTCAACTGGCATAACACAGTTCACAAAGAAAATGTCCTATGCCCTACTTTGGTGAGAAGCATTTGGGGTCTTAAAAGCTTGCAAGAGGCCATCTAAGATACATCTGTTGTTCCCATCCCATCTGGAGCAAAGAAAAATTAAGAAAACCAAAGACACAAGGGAAATATTAGTACAAAGGACTAATGGACCACAAATACTACAGCCTCTACGAGCCTGAACCCAGAACTAGCTGGTGTCTGGCTAACACCACCAACAGCTCTGAGAAGGATCAGAACAGAGGGTCCTGAACAGAGAAGGGCAGAAAAAAAGTCACACACACACATACAGACAGACAGAGACCAGACTTACAGGTCTCACAAAGAGATTGAAGAAACCCTCAGGACAGTGGTGGCCCTCGGACACCCTGCAAGCTGCCAAAATTCACTGTTCAGCCAAAGATTAGACAAGTCTATAAAATAAACAACATGACATGTGAGGAAGAAGCTTCTTAGTTCAATCAAGTATACGAGACCAAATGGGCAACACCTGCCCAACAGCAAGATGAGAAGGCAGGAAAACCCCAAAGCCAAACCCAATGCTGTTGAGTCGATTCTGACACACAGTGACTGCACAGACAGAGTAGAACTGCTTGACAGAGTTTCCAAGGAACACCTTATGGACTGGAACTGCCGACCTCTAGTTAGCAGCCACAGCACTTAACCAGGATGCCCACCAGGGTTTCCAAAACCAAAGCCAGTGCCGACTCGATTCCAACTCATGACAACCCTATGACCTATAGGTCATAGCAGAACTGCCCCATAGAGAAGGCATCATGGGTCAGGAAACTGGACGACACAGGAAACTGAGGCTGGAAAAAGGGAGCATACCGACATACTACAAGGATCGCAATCAATGTCACAAAATAATTTGTGTATGGATTTTTAAAAAAAAACTAATTTGTGCTGTAAACTTTTACCTAAAGCACAATAAAATTAAAAAAAGGAGAAAAGGATATTAGAGAAGATACTTGGAGAAAGGGGGAGATAAAGAAAATGGAAAGATGTCATTTGAAAATGTGAGAGGTAAAGAAGAATGATGGAACAGGAGTCCTGTTTATCTTTTATATTCCTCTGAAGTCAGTTAAATTACAGAAATTTCTCTTCCTGGCTGTCTATGACCTCCAAAAATAAAAATGAAAGTTCTCACATTCCCCTGTAATTTTACAAAGTGTTAACTAAATCCTGTTTCCCCAATCTATCTGTATTTCATCTCCAAACCTGTTTGGAGCCTCACAGCCATGACTCTCCTGGAATAGTGTGGCTTTCAAAGCAGCAGTAGAATCACCACCCTCACCTTAGGCACTGGGCCACGTGGTCACACGCCACTCATACATACCAAGTGCTGCAGTCGCTGGAGAACCAGCTCATGGTGTCGAGGGCTGATTCCAACTCGCAGCAGATTGCACAGGTTCCGCAGCATGGCCATGAAGGGAAGCTTCCCACTGTCTGCAGAAGGTCAGTGTGAACGGAAATAAGACACACAGAGATGAAAACACAAGCACCTTCTACAATAAATGAAAAACAGAGAAAAAGAAGATCCAAGGGAACTCGCTCCTCCCCAATTTGATTTTTTTTTAAATCAGTTTCCTAAATACGGATTTCCACCGAAATTCCAGTATGCTATGATACGCTGCTAGTACTCCTCTGTTCAGAATGACTTGTATAGATATTGACACAAATGAAATCAGAGAGAAGGCACCATTTTTATCACACTGATAGAGGCCTGGTGATTCCAATGTACCCAGCAGTTCTGTGTGTGAAATACCTGGCAATCTGCTCCCATAAAGATTATAGCCTAGAAAAGCCTACAGGGCAGTTTTACTCTGTCACTCAGGATCTCTATGGGTTAAAATCAACCTGATGGCACCTAGCAACACCAATGCAATGTCAGTACTATGCACAACAGGCACCACTGTCCACCTATAGGACAGAACGCCCCCATAGAGTTTTTGAGGAGCACCCAGTGGATGTGAACTGCTGACCATCTGGTTAACAGCTATAGCACTTAACCACTATGACACCAGGGTTTCCATAGTCAGTGGTAGACCTTATAAAACTGATCATTTTTAGTGTTGCAACTACTGGGTAAGACAGGAACTGTTTCATGCCATGGAAATTTTCTGGTCAAGGTATGAAGTATAGGGACAAGAATGAGGAAGACTGAAATGGAGTGTGGTCATCAAGGTCACCATACCAATGAGCTCCTCCCAGACAGAAGCTTTGTTCCCCCGGAGGCTCAACTCTCGATCCCAAGTCTCTGGCCGAGAGAGCTTCATTCGCTGCCCAGCTCTGCTGGAATCCCATGGCCCAGGGAGGCGACTTTGAGAAAAAAGCTGTATGCTGGAGGGGTATCTGGGACAGAGGAAAGGGACTTACTATTTCAAAGCCAGCTGAATATTACACAGAAAAGGTAAAGTGAGTTAGTCAAAGAGGTCATGTTTACAGGCCATGTCTGGCCAATCCAATAATGTTACAGGGGTTGAGGACTGCAGGGATTGGGGCCACGGACGTCAATAAGATGCACCCAGGGTGCATCTTCTCACCTGCAGCCCAGCAGGGCCTGGACATGCTGGGCAGGTTCCCGAATATGCAGTCGCTGTACCAGCTTCTTCAGCGTGAATCTTGGCTGATCCTTTTTCTTCGGCCCTGCATTGTAGGCTGCCTCAAACTGTGGAAACATCACCGTACCCCACCAGGCTCATTTCACCGACAAACACTTTCTTCAGAAAGCAGATTAACAAACCATCCTGTATCTACGAGGTAATGTCCTTTCTCAAAATAGATTTGGGCAACAAGCAGAATTTGGGGCAAACATGTCTAGCAACAAGAGCTCTTGTGACAAGCATAAGAGAACAGCTCTATGGGGCGACCGAGTTTCACTGACACATGCGTGACTGAAGCACCAATGGTTGCCATCGAATGACTGGCTTATGAAAGGCAAGATGGGGACAGAATGAGCCAAGAACATCTTGGTTCTTAGACGGAAGGAAAAGGAAAATAGCTGTTATTTAAATCACTGAGACGTAGGCAAACAGAGGCATCAGTACAATAAACATGGTGAGGGATTAAAAAACTGAAAGATGTTGGCTCTTAAAACCTCTCGAGGTAGAAGAGCTAAATGTGGGATACATTAATATGATGAAAAGACCAGCTGACTAAGAATTCATTTTTTTCTTGTAAAGCTAATATTTTTTTAACAATCTACCGTAACAATTATGATGATGAACAATAACACTTATTCAGTGTATTGTTATAAACACATTAAAATGATTAAATCCTCACTAGCCAATGAAGTAAGTACTGATGCTATTCCCATCTTATGTGAAGAAAAGGAGAAAACAGAGGTTCAGTCATTTGACTGAGGTTGCAAAGCCAGGAAGCGGTCTACCTCAGATTAAAAACCCAGGTAGTCTGAATCTAGGTGCTGTGTTCTCAACTGCCAAGAGCAGTACCTTAGATATCATTAAATTAAAAGGATTTTGCTGGTTTTTAAAACTTCTTATGGAAGGCAGAAGAAACCCTGGTGGCACAGTGGTTAAGCACTCAGCTGCTACCTGAAAGATCAGTAACTTAAACCCACCAGCCACTCTGAGGGGCAAAGATGAGGCAGTCTGCTTCCATAAAGATTACAGCCTTGGAAACTCAATGAAGCAGTTCTGCTCTGCTCTATAGGATGACCTTGAGTTAGAATCAACTCAACAGCAATAGGTTTGTCCTTCTGTTGCTGTTGTTTGGAACGGGAGGTAGATATTTCATAATGTTTTTAACTCACTTATCAGGCTGGACATGCGAGCTGTCAGTACAATATAATATCAAAGAGAGAAAAAAATAAGCCTTTCCACTGTTTGAAGAATTTGACCCCTTTACCACAGCTGAGAATCCCCAAGTAGAAAGTTGGTGTACGTGTGTGTGTGTGTGTGTGTGTGTGTGTGTGTGTGTGTGTGTGTGTGTGTGTGTGTGTGTGTGTGTGTGTGTGTGTGTGTGTGTGTGTGTGTGTGTGTGTGTGTGTGTGTGTGTGTGTGTGTGTGTGTGTGTGTGTGTGTGTGTGTGTGTGTGTGTGTGTGTGTGTGTGTGTGTGTGTGTGTGTGTGTGTGTGTGTGTGTGTGTATCATACCTACTATTAGTATTCCTGACACAAAATGAAATTCGGTTTCTAAATATTAGCCCAGAAAAGATTGTATAATGCACACATGTAACCCTGGAGCAAGAGACTCACCTTATTCTGTTCATTTTTTAAATACCAAAGGAACTTTGGTACGTGTTTTCTTGACTCAGAAAACAGACACCCAGACTTCTGTTGGGACAAGATAAACAGTGTTCAAAGAGGACAATGGAGGTTCTTCCAGGAGAGACCCATCTGAACAGCCCCAAAGGTCTGTATCCACCATAAATAAAGCCAGCTAACAGAGTGCCGCCCTACTCTCTCTGTCCCCTGAGCTCTGACCCACACCTCTCTGACCCTTTTGTTCCTGGTGGTAGGAAGATATCAGTTCTAAGGAATAACGATGCTTAAGTATGTTCCCAGGTCCCTCCCATTCCAGAGTAAGGGGGCCAGGACTCTGAAGGACTAGGGCTGGGATGGAGACTGACGAGACGGCCTGGGCGCTGGCGCGCGTGTCTCTTGGCCCGATGCTTCCGGGGGTTGTACTTGGCCAGTTGGTATTCATCAAACTGGGCAAATTTGTCTGCCATTGCAGCACGCAGGCAGGCAGGCAGCGGCACCAGCTTGTTCTCCTGCTCTTCGGCCAGGCTCTGTCAGAGAGAAAGAGACCCTCAGCAGTGAGACTCAAACCAACCATCAGAAACAAGACTGCTTCATGGGGTTATGTGAGCTGGTTCCTAGACTTAGCTCTTAAATTACAACTTCTGTGGTACTGGGCCAGGCAACGGGCTTCTCTGGTTCTCAGTTCCTCACTGTAAACAGCAGGTTCAGACGAAGGTAAGTTTTTCTCAAACTGCAGTCCAGCCTTGACTGATCACATTTTGCTTGCTGGAAAACCCAGCCTGCTACAAGGAGAAGCTGTCCTGTTTAACAGTGGCTGCAGGGAGGGCTACCTCAGAATTTTCTTTAAGGTTGCACTGAGCAAAGAAAAGGGAAGCAAGCGAGGGCCAAAAATCAAGAAAGTGAGGGCCATACCTGGTAAAACTCAGCCACCTGGACCCAGTCAGAAGGCAGCTGGACAATGGCACAGAAATATCGTCGCAGGTAGGGGCGGCAGGCTGGCAAGAAGGCAGCAATGGCCAAGATTCTGATGGCTGCATCTCGGATGTTGAGTTGTTGCCTCGTGTACAAAGATGCCTAGGGCACAAGGGAGGGAGATCTAGCATCTCAGTCACATGTCCCCATAGATTCATCCCCTAAATTCACTTACTCACCTAAATGACCTGCATAGTATCTCTCCTGAGCCCTCCACACTATCTACAAAAAACAAAGCCCCAGGTCCTTGGCTTGGCAAGCTAAGTGCTCCATGACCCAGCCCTTACCTACCTGTCTAGCATTTGTCCTCCCCCGAGTCTACCACCCGCCTCCCAAGTCAACCAGGCCCTCTCCCTCCTTGGAAACCACCTCCCATATCAACATCAATTGAAAATTTGACCAGGGCTCAAATCACTGATTAACTCTGCCATGTTCCAAAACCTCATTTGTCCTCCTTCTCTGCTTCTAAAACACTCACCACTATTTCACTGGTATTTATATATTTAGGACAGTGCTTTACTTTTGCAACAACACTATGAACTTGAAAAGCAGATCCAAGTTTCACAAACCTGTCAGTATGTCCTCACGGCCTAGCATGATGCACTCCACCTGTATACTGACTGAACAAGCAAACCCTATTAAGTTTTCCCAACTTCATCTCCCCCACTCTCCACAGAACCCCAGGGACTAGGCCTCAGACTCATCCAGAGATCCACTCCCTTCCTAAGCGAAGTTTCTTTTGCCCCTAACCTAAGGCTGGTCACCATCCCCCAACACACAGCATAATCACATTCCCCATCTCCGAGTCCCAGCCCTCCTTCACACCACAATACCTTGAGGATGAACTCAGGTTCTAAGGCAGCAAGTTCACTACAGACATTAAGGAGGGAAGTCTGGAAGGAGCGCCGTTTGTCCTCTGTGTTTGTCTTCACTGTCAGAGTACAGCACAGCAAGCTCATCAGAGACATCTAGGAATTGGGAGGTGGGAAGAAAGAAGGAAAGATGTAATAGGGACCAACCGAAGCATCCATGCAAACAAACTGACAAAATCAAGAAGACAGAGAATGAACCCCAGATGTAGAAAGACATTTGTCCAACCAAGAGGTTAGAAAAGGGGGTTAGAACACGAAGAACAAGAGCTGACCTCTACGACATGAGCCGTGTCTCCTCCTTCCCCCTCCATCTGGGGAGGGCACCTGGTTCAGCTTTTGGTCACCACCCCTCATCTTTCCCACCACCAACAAGCCCTCTCCAACTCTAGAACATTCACCTTCTTCTCCTGAAGGACCTGGTCAGTGGGCTCGGGATGAGACTTGGAATCCCCAGGGGTGAGTTTCAAGTCCAGCTCCTCTGCGTCTTCCTCCTCTCCCAAGCTTAGACTATAAAAAGGCATTTGGGCCTCTTCTTCTGTCTTTCTTGGCTTTTTCTCATCTTCTGAAGAGGACCAGTGTCCCTGGGAATAGCAGCAGTTATTAATCACAGCTTTCACGCATGTCCCCTCAAACATACAGATCTGAAGGCAAAATGGGAGACAGGAAAGGGAGTCTATACCTATCTTCTAGCATCTCAAATCCTCTCCCTCCACACCCCAACACTGACCTGTCCTGTCTCTGACCATCATGCACATCACATGTCCAACTCAGCCTTCTGAGCCTTGCCCAGATGGCTTCATAATCCTCCCAGTTCCATCTTACAGATGTCATAGCTGGGAACCTGGGGCCCCTCACCGACTTTCTATGAAGCTAATTAAATACTTTTGGAGTCAGAAGGGCCTATACTGACCTCTCAGAAATCTGGCTGCTAACTCCTCTGAGCCTCAGGTTCCTCATTCACTACCACCTACCTGATGGGGCCAGTGGAAGACTAAATGGGATAGTGCATGTACGCTTGTTGCAAATTGCAAAACCTTAACTAAATAAAATGTACAGTGGCAGTAGTTGTAATCCTGACAACAACCGTGTGAGGTAAGTTCTCAATGATCTCATTCTAAAATGAAATTAGGGCTACAAAACGTTAGGAGTCTTGTGCTAAATTGTACAGCATATAATTGGCAGACATAACAGAAAACTCAGATTAGCCAGTTCCTTCAGCTCTTACTGCAAGACTAAACAGAACGGATGTGTATTAGTCCTCCAGTTATGACTTTTATCCTGAATGTGGTTACACAGATGTCTACAAGTGGATGTGTGTTTGTACATGTGCACACACGTAAGTGAGTGCTGGTATAGCTAATACATCTCATGCCTGACATAAAGTGTCAAAACCACTTGATTAACTTTGCTACAGCAGTATCATGCTGGTTCTCCTGAGTAGAGGTTCTCCAACGATAGGGCCTGCTCTTGGTCTCTTCTCCAGAATCTCTGGACTAGACAGGCAATAAGAGCAATGACAGTGATGGAGACAACCCTGGGGTAAACAGCACCTCAGAAAGGAGCCCTGAGGAAAGAAGGTACCTAGCACAGAGGGAAACTGAGACACTGAAACCTAGGAACAAGAGTGTACAGCAGATGTGGCTGGAATCAAGACAGACGCCTATAGCTATTACCAAAGCTGATTCCTGAACTCTCTTTGTGGCAGAAATAGATTTCGTGGCTGTGAGGCAGGTTAGAAGGTCTTGTCCCTCAGAGATGCAAGGAGGCTTCTGGGTTGGAGGTTCAGAGAACAGGCTGTTGTTGCTGTTCAGGCTATACAGATCAACTCGTGGCAGGTGAGGTATCTGGAGATGCTGGAGCAAGGTGCTGGAAGACACAGTGTTCTTTAGACTAGGAAGTGCGGCCAGGCACTGGTTTTCTACGGAGAGGATGTCTGGATAAGCAAACACACGCCCATGTGGCTTCTCCATAGTCTTCACATCAGGAAGCGTGGCCAGGCACCGGTTCTCCAAGGAGAAGATGTCTGGGTGGGCAGACACATGCCCACGGAGTTTCTCCATGACTGGCACTCAGTCAGCACACACCTAGAAGGAGAAAAGGAGAGGTGATGAGCACTCAACTGCACTGAAAGTATATGCACACTATCTTGCCTGAGCCCTCCTAATAATGCCAATGACCGCCAGGCAGACTGTAACCAACATTCTTTCCCCAGGACTGGGCTCATCTAGAAAGCATTCTAAGGGGAAGAAGAGGAAAAAGGTACGGCAGAAATTTAAGAGCAAGAAAAATTAAAAGAAAAAGCAACGGGGATCCATATAATTCGGGGCCTACATCAGCATGAGACCAGAAGAACTAGATGGCACCTGCTACCACCAAAGACTGCTGCCCTGACAGGGAATACAAATATTTGTACAGTCCCTGATGAAACATGAGAAAAAGGGGAATGCAGATCTAGAACTCTATTAATAAAGACCAGACTTGATGGTCTGACATCCTAGAGGATGCCCTGAGAACATGGCCCCTGGACTTGCTGCTAACTTAGAGCTGAAACCAGTACTGAAACAAACTCTTCAGACAAAGACTGGGCTGGACTATGGCACATACAGAGTGATGCAGATGGTGTGTGTACTTCTTGGCTTAATGTATATATGAGGCTGTCTGGCTGTTCCTCTTTAGAGTGGAGAGGGAAGGGGACTTGGATTGTAAACTTTCACTTAATCACAATAAAAATAAAATTTTTAAAAACTGCAATAGACTGCAGAGGAAAAGAGACATGTCTTCTCATAAAGGGGTACAAAAGATCCCCAGGACTACCGGTTTGATTCTAATATAGCAGATGGGCCAAATGTATCCCTCGGTCCATCTACTACATTAGACTCTGGACTCTGGATTCCCAGCTCCAGAAAAACAAACAGTCTAATTAAACTGTTTATACTCACCATCTCAACTTCCTTATCTCATAGTCACTCTTCAACCAGCTAAATGGGGATTCTGTCTCCACTATTCTCTCAAGAGTGTTGTTTTAGGTAACCAGTGGACTTCTTGTTCTTACTCTGAATAGGTATCTTCGCCCTTATCTTACTTTACTTATAAAGTAGAATTTGATTATTCTCTCTTCCCTTGGTTTTTATGATGCTGCTCTCCTGGTTTTCTTCTTACACTCTGGCCACATCTCTTGGAGGTTCTTTCTCTGATTTTTCTTAAATTTTGGTAGTACTTAAGAGTTCTATTCTGATCTTTCTATATACTCACCCAGGGTGATTTTTGCCATTCCTGTGACTCCAAATAACATTTCTGTACTGGCAGCTCACAAATGTATACCTTGACCTAGATGTCTCTTTTTAGACTGATGCTCATCCAATGGTCCACTGGATATCTCCACTTGGATGATTCAAAGGTAGACCAAATTCAATATATTCCAAATGAATAAACTTTCCCCCACTCCTCCCCCTTTTGCCCATTTTGCCTTAACTTTGGGTTTTGTCTTTAACTTTTCTTTGGAGTTAAGATCAACTTGAGTTTAAACCCTAGCTCCTCTACCTTGGAACCCTGGGCCAAGTTACTTAAACTCTCTGTGCTCTACTTAGTTTCAACTATAAAATGGAGATAAAGGTCTACCTCACAGAATTTTTACACAAATAAACAAGGAAAACTATATTAAGTACCTAGGAGAGTGCCTGGCACTAAGTGTTCAATAACCAGAGGTTAATGTTTTTTGTTGAAGCGCTGATAGCACAGTGGTTAAAGTCCTCATCCACTAACCTAAAGGTGAGTGTCATGGATCAAACTGTGTCCCCCCAAAAATAGGTGTAGCCATGTGGCTGGGCCATGATTCCTCATGTTCTACAACTGTCCCCCATTCTGTGATTTTCCTATGCTGTGTATTAAAGGATTAGGGTGGGACTGTAAATCCATTCATAGGATCACCTCCCTGCCCCACTGTAAAGGGAGTTTCCCTGGACTATGACTTGCCCCACCTTTAATCCTTTCATCCTGCAAGAGATAAAAGGAAAGGCAAGCGGACTTAGAATCAGGAACCTAATATCATCAAGAAAGCAGCACCTGGACAAGAGTGCGTCCTTCAGACCTGAGGTTCCTGAGGCAAGATGCTCCCTGGACACAGACTGATGCAATACCGGACTTTCTTCCAGAGCTGACAAGGGGGAAAGCCTTCCCCTGAAGCGGACATCCTGAATTTGGACCTGTAACCTACTGGACTGTGTAGGAATAAACTTTCCTTTGTTAAAACCATCCACTCTGGTATTTCTGTTAGAGCAGCACTAGCTGACTGAAACAGTCAGGGACGTGAACCCTGTAGCCACTTTGCGGGAGGAAGATGTAGCAGTCTGCTTCTGTCAAAATTAGAGCCCTGGAAACTCCATTGGGCAGTTCTACTCTGTTTTATAGGGTCTCTGTTGGTATGAATGGTCTCTGTGTCAATAGATTCAGTTTTTGGTATTGCCATTTGTTATTATTACTATCCAGCAATTACTTAGTCCTATTGATTCTGCTCCTCCACTGTCTCTCAAATCTGTCCAATTCTAACCATTCTGGCTGCCACCACCTACATCAAAATCTTCCTATCCAGGTAATGACACACTGTACACAGAAGTGTCTGAAGAAGATGCCCCCCAAAACATATGCCAGTTACTGTTTACTACATCATCATGTTTCTTTTATCATGATAAAAAAAATTATCTTGTTTATTTGCCTATTTCTGCTTATCAAAATAAAACTCCCTGATGGTAAGGGTTCCATTCTCCTCTTCCTCTGTCACCTCTGTATCCCCAGCACCACATATGTGGCTTGGATTCTGTTCATTCACAGCCTCATCTCTTACTGCTACTCTGATTCTAAGCACTCTACACTTCAAGTATACCAAACTTTTGTCAGCTTATGAGTCACTAAAGTATCTCATGACTCTGAGTCTTTGCACAGTCAGATGCCTGGAACACTCTTCCTTTGACCAATACCACTCCATCCTTCAGCCCTACCTGTACAAGGCCAGACAAGACTCTACTTTCCTCTCACTCTGCAGGCCTCAATTTAACACTAATTCCTCCAAGGAGCATTTACTGACACCCAGGCCCTACTCTGGTTTATTTGGCCCTTCTGTGTTCCCACAACACCTGTACTTTCCCTATTGTAGAGCATCACCTTTACTGTAACTGCCTATTAATTTGTCTTTTACCCCACCAGATGGTAAGCTCCTTAGGCCAAAAACCTTTCCAGCCTTGTTCACTATTATTTCTACAATGCCTAGTTAGCAGGATTCAGAGACTTTTCAGAATCTGATAAAAGCAATGGAGATTTTTCACACACATATACACACACACATACAAAATAATTATATACTGTTTTGCCCTTAATTTCAGGGAGTTTATCGAGCCCATGGAACCCTAGTGACACAGTGGTTAAGAGCTCAGATACTAACCAAAAGGTCAGCAGTTCAAATCCACCAGCTGGTCCTTGGAAACCCTATGGGGCAGTTCTACTCTGATCTATAGGGTCCCTATGAGTCAGAATAGACTCAACAACATGTTTGACTTGGCTTGATTTTCTAGAGCTCATCCATGGATCTCCTAGACCTCCTAGGAGGATTTCTCACAAATTAAGAACCTCTGCTGAGAGAATGCTTGAAATTATACCATTAGGAATGTATTCATTTACCTAGTTGGACAAGAGCTCATCTCCTATTCATTCATAAGTATTTTAGGAATAATATTATTAAGTCAATCAATTAAACTTTAGTTTAAATGAGCTTAAGGGCAGGAATGCAGAAAACATCTGCATGAACTGACAGTCCAGGACCAGAAAGGACCATAAACATCTCAATGAATGTCAGTGTGGACAAATTACATCAAGTATAGTTGGCCTTGGTGCCCTGAACACTTCTCCTATGCATTTGAATTATATAAGCCATTAGAGAAAAGAGTGGGGGATCTCAGAATTGACTCAACATTCAAACCATATTGGGCATGAATGTAATTTATATCACTGGATTGTATTTGTGGAGACTGCAGAAATGGTAAATGTTCTGTTACCTATATACTTGCCACAATTTACACACACACACACACACACACACACACACACACACCCCAAGTCCATTTTCATCTAGTTGATTTCAATTCACAGCAACCCTACAGAACACAGTAGATATGTCCCATAAGGCTTCCAAAAACCAGCTGGAGGATTTGAACTGCCGACCTCTTGGTTAGTAGCAGAGCTCTTAACCACTGTGTCACCAGGGCTCCATATACACACACACACACCTGTGTCCCCCCCCCCCAAATGTGTGGAACCATTTGGCTGGGCCCATCATTACCAATATTTTGTGATTTTCCTAAGTTAGACATTCTAGGAAACCTTGGTGGTGTGGTGGGTTAAATGCTTTATCTGCTAACCAAAAGGTTGGCAGTTCAAAACTCTATGGGCCAATTCTACTCTGATCTCTAGGGTCACTATGAGTTAGATCTGACTCAACGGCAGTGGGTTTGGTTTTTGGTTTACATATCCTAAGGAAACCCTGGTGGCATAGTAGTTAAGTACTATATCTGCAAATGAGAAGGTTGAATCCACCAGGCACTCCTTAGAAACTACAGAGCAGTTCTACTCCGACCTACAGGGCCACAATGAGTCAACACTGAGTTTGTTTTTTTGTTTTTGTTTTTCTGCAATAAACCACAATTAAAAAAAAAGTAAAAGCCCCCCCCCCGCCCCAGATCTCTTCTGCCTGTGGCCAGTAGATACAATAATTATGTTAAAAGAGGACAGAGTGGGACTGCAACACCTTTACTACGAATTTCCCTTGAGAGTCGTTTGTACCACCTTTTATCCTTTCATCCTACAGGAGATAAAAGGAAAAGGAAGCAAGCAGACAGTTGGGAACCCCGCACCACCAAGAAAGCAGCACACCGGGAGTAGAGCATCCCTGAGGTCCCTGCACCAAGACGCTCCTTGACCAAACACGGACACAACACAAGGTCTTTCCCCCAGAGACGACAGACGGATAGCCTACCCCTGGAACAGACACCCTGAATTTGGACTTGCAGCCTACTGGACTGTGTAAGAACAAACATTTCTCTTTTTAAAGCTGTCCACTCAAGGTATTTCTGTTAGTGTAGTGCCAGAAGACTAAAACATGTACCAAACCCAAAAATCCAAACCCACTGCTGTCAATTCGACTCTGACTCACAGTGATCTATAGACAGAGTAGAACTGCCCCATAAAGTTTCCATGGAGCATCTGGAGAATTTGAACTGCTGACCTTAGGGTTAGCAGCTGTAGCACTTAACCACTAAGGAACCAGGGTTTCCTGGTGCCATAAGGAGTCCTGAAGACAAAAAGTTAACAGAGAAATAGTTACTTTTTTTTTTTTTTTTTGGCACACTGGAGTTTGTGAAGGGAGATTTAGAAAAACAAAAAAGAAAAGTAAAAGCCACAGTGTGACCATATGGTGTGCATACTTTATGGTTCTATGCATTTATAGGAGACTATCCTACTGGTCTCTTCCTAAATGGGAGAAAAGAGGGTGGAGAGGAGAGAACAGAAGCTTCTTAAGAGGAAATTAGAAATATAGAGTGAAAAGGAGTATATTGTCACTAGGTGGGGAGAACAGAAAGAACTGCAAATAGGCAGGCATGCAAAACCGATTTGGATTGCATAAATCACAATTAAAAAAAAAAAAAAGCCCCCTTCCCTAGATCTCTAGATTCATTTTCCAGAGATAACTACTGTTTTTTTTTTTTTCATTGTACCTTAGATGAAGATTTACAAAACAAACTAGTTTTTCATTTAACAGTTACTGCACGCATTGTTTTACAACACTGGTTAATTGGTTAACAAGGCCATGATACCTTGTCGACACTCCCCCTTCCTGACCTTGGGTTCCCTATTAACAGCTTTTTCTTCCCCTCCTGCTTTCTAGTCCTTGCACCTGGGCTGGTGTGTCCCTTGGGTTTCGTTTTGTTCTGCGGCCTGTCTAATTTGGGGCTGAAGGGCGAACCTCAAGAGTGATTTCACTACTGAGCTCCAAGGATGTCTGAGATCCATCTCTTCTGGTTTCTCCAGTCTCTGTCAGCCCTGTAAGTGTGGACTTTTTTGTGAGTTAGAATTTTGTTGTACATTTCTCTCCATCTCTGTCTGGGTCCTTTTATTGTGATCCTTGTCAGAGCGGTCAGTGGTGGCAGCCAGGTACCATGTAGGTGTACTGGACTCACTCTGGTGGCGGCTGTGGTAGTCGTGGTCCATTTTACCGTGGTTTTTTTCATTCTCCCTTGCTCCCACAGTGGAGTATCTCAGGAGGCTGCTCACTGTTAACAGTTTACAGTTCCAGACCCTTTCTATGCATGTTCAACTACATGTATATGCACATCCCTGTTTTTGCTTTACATGAACACTCATACTTTACAGTCTATTCTGCACTTAATAGGTCTTGGAGATCCTGCCGTTTACCACATTAATAGCCACCTCACTCAAAAGTGGGTGCGTGATTTTCCTCGTATTTAAATACAACCCGTGTTTCTGTTACTACAAACAGTACTCACACCCCTGTTACTCTGTGGCTGCTCCTCTCCCCTTCCAAAGATCACACACAGCACGCAGGGCAAGGAAGTTAGAGCGCTCAGTCTCACCTGGTCTCATCTCCGCCTCCCGTTTCCTGCGTGCCTTCTCCTCCTCCCCTTGCCCTCATCCTCTGCCCTGCAGTCCCACGTCCCCTCTCTCGCCTTCTCTTTCACACACCACACCGGTTCCCGGAGCACCGAGGAGAGCAGAGGTACTCCCCGCGCCCCACCGACCCGCAACGTAATTCCCACGTCTCGGGCAGGCCTTCTCACCTGAACTCTGGGTTTTCCAATCCAGCGCCCGGCCCGGGGCCAAGGCAAGTTTCTGCCTGCTCTCAGACCCTGCACCAAACCACTGTGGAGCAGTGGAGATTCCGACTCGGCAGCTCTGGACTCTCCGCAGCAGGAAGTGGGAGACGGGCTGCCGGCTCCGCAGCGGGGAGGAGCGGGCGTGGACGGGGAGGGGACTACTCGCCGGCGGAGTCGCGAGGCCCGGCGGGCGCGCCGGCGGCTGGGCTGGAAGCGAGCCGCCAGAGGGCGCGGTCCTGGCGGGGGCGGTACGCCAGGCTCCACAACCTTAGCCGGGAGGACCTTTACAGCCTTTTCTGCAGCCCTAGGTATTTGTTTTATTTTTTATTGTGCAAATTTACATGTACCAATTCAGTGTTTGTTTCTACGTGTATAATTCCATGGCACTGACATATTCTTCCAAGTTGTGCAACCATTCTCACTATCCTTTTCCAAATTATTACACCACTATTAACATAAATTCCCTGCCCCCTAAGCAAAAACTCCTCTTTTTCCTCTCCCTCCCAATCTCGGATACCAAACCCAAACCTGATGCCCACAGGGTGGATTTCGACTCAGAGCAAGCTTATAAGACAGAATAGAGCTACCCCATACGGTTTCCAGAGAGCATCTGGTAGATTCCAACAGCCAAGTTTTTGGTTGGCAGCCGAGCTTTTAACTGCTGCCCACCACACCACTATTAATTTTTGGTTTCTATATATTTGCCTGGGGAGGGGGCAGTTTGCTTCTGCAAACATCACAGCCTGGGAAACCTTATGGGGCAGTGCTATTCTGTTCTATGAGGTCGTTATGAATTGACTCTACAGCAGTGGGTTTGGTTTTCTTGGTATATATTTGCTTATTCCAGATAAGTAAGATCATACAGTACTTGTCATTTTGGTACTGATTGTATTTAAGGTTTATCCATGTTGTGGCATGCATCAGGACTTCATTTCTATTTATGGAGGAGTAAAATTCCATTGTGTGTGTGTGTGTGTGTGTATTATATCTCTATATGCATCAAAGACAAGTAATAGGCCAGTAATGCTAATAGCATTTTATAAGGAAAGCCTAGTGGCATAGTGGTGAAGTGCTATGGCTGGTAACCCAGTGCTCTTTGGAAGCTCTATGGGGCAGTTCTACTGTGTCCTATAGGCTTGCTATGAGTCAGAGTCGACTTCACAGCCGTGGGTTTGGTATTTTTGGTTTAAGGCCAAACAGTAACAGCAGAAATATGCTTTCTTCATGTAAAGACAGACTGGCTATCTTCTGGAAAATACTATCAACTTTTCTTAGAGAAGTACACTTGATTCTCAGGTAACAACCAAGCAGCTGTCATGCTCCAATTTTAAGAATGAATCATAATTGAGGACATCTTGTTTTCTCTATATCCTCAGACAGATCCCATCTTCCTTACAAAAGCATCCGTCAACACCAATCCCATCAGTCCCAATGGTCCCTTTTATAACAAATATTTTATGTCCCCGTGTATTATTCTGCTAACCAAATGGTCTGCTGTTAGAATCTACCAACTGCTCCATGGAAACTAAAGGGGCAGTTAACTTATACTGTGTCCTATAAACTCACTATGAGTTGGAACTCAATGCAATGGATTGTGGTGCCTGTGGGGCCCTGGTGGGCCAGTGATTAAGAGCTCAGCTGTTAACCAAAAAATCAGCATTTCGAATCTGCCTGTTGCTCCTTGGAAACTCTATGCAACTGACTTGATGGCAGTGAGTTTCATTATCCTAAAATACAATTCATAATATAACTTAGCTACACACAATTTTAGAAATTAATAGTGTCCTAAATATATATATATGTATATATATATAAAGGAACACCAGAAGGAAAGTTATTTATGGTAAAGTAGTATGTGTTTAAATATGTAAATACTTTAACATGACTTTCAAGAAGACACAACTCAGATGCTTGTGTTGCTGTATAGAGTGACCTTGTGTGTAACAGCTACAAATGCAGGCTGATATAGGTGTGTCGTGATAGTGATTCAAATACTAAGAATGAAGTTGGTGGTATGGCATGATTTTCCAAAATAATAAATAACCTTAATCCGACTCGAAGGCACTTGGCTTTGGCTGGCTTGGCAAAATTTCAAACAAAGCAAGTATGATCTTGCCATGATTTTCATGGTAGTTACATTCCTAGAAAGTTCAGTGTATATTAAAACTACACATAAAATACCTTGTTCTATATTTGAAATAAAGTTAGATATCAAGCACAGATTACAGTGGGTTTTCACCTACACAAATGACTGGCAAGCTATTCAAAATTGTCTGAGATAAAAGAATGTTCTTTGTTGTGTGGGAATGTTCTTCATTGTGCACAGTTGCCTGATATGTAGCAATTTCAGGTCCTTCCCATTAAATGCCTCGACTAATCCTAATTGTTATGACAGCCAAAAGAAAAAAAAAAAACCCCACTGCTGTAGAGTTGATTCTGACTCATAGTGACCATATAGAACAGAGTAGAACTGCTCCATAGTTTCCAAGCAGTGGCTTGTGGATTCGAACTGCTGAACTTTTGGCTAGCAGATGTAGCATTTAGCTACTGTCCCACCAGGATTTCCCCAAAAGAAAGTCTCCATAAATGTCTAAAACAACCCCTAGGGGTCAGTGCTGTCCTCACTGAGCACCTCCGTTGGTGTCTATCATGAGGGAAGAGGAGGAGTTTCCTGAGGAGAGTGAGGAGGCACAAGACCAAAGAGGCCTGCAAGAATAGGCTGTGAGAACCCACTGAGAGGCACTTTGAAAGATAGGCCCGGCAGTCTGCTTCTAAAAAGATGCAGCTTTGAAAATGCCATGGAGCGGTTTCGCTCTCACACCCAGGGTTGCTTTGAATCAGAACTGAAGAGATGACAATTAACAGCATGTAGAGTATAATAATCTCAGCTTTGCAGAACCTCCACTTCCCCACCCACCAAAATAGTAAAAGAAGAAGCAGTGAAAAAAAACTAAAGTATGGGACACATCAAAGAGAACAAGGTATAAACAGAGGGGAGTTCACATGGGACTTCTTTTTTGAATGCCTAAATAAGGCCATTTTCGTCTCAGACTATACCTTCGACAGTATCCCAACTTCAGGGCCTGTCTGTGGGCGCTAACTGCCTTGTCAGTGATAGAAGAGCATATACAAGTGCCTCATTTGACTCCACTGAAGACTAAATCATCTGATCTGAGGGACTGGTGTTAAAGGAAGGATAATAATGGGACAAAGAACTTGGTTTGGCCTTTGTCTCTGGTTTCAGAAAATAGGCTTTCCAATTGCCCAAGCAATCAGAGATCTCTTTATTTTCTAAAATAGCCAGGCAACACTTACAACATGTATAAATAAGTTGGGACCCCCCCCCCCAGCCCCACCCTGGCAACAGACCTCAGAAAGGGAGGGAGCGTGATACAGTCAATCATGAATATTGATTGATTAGCTCAATCCAAGTAAACACTAAGGCCACAGTCCTGAATAGTTATTGAAGCCTGAAGAACTAAGGAACCTGGATTTGTTGCTCTTTTGCTAGGGGCTTCCTGAATTGGTAAGTACAGCCATTCAAAGGTTAAGGTGGCATGTCCCTGGGGACAATGCAAGCCCTGTGCTGGAAACTCTCCAAAACCTTGTTTGATGTCATCTCTTGTGTGCCTTCTTATGGCTTCAGGGTCTCATGAAGAAGACAGATATATATACAAGGCATATTGTTTAGCTATTGTATTAGACTGGAGCCTGGGGATGCAGTGCTTAAGGACTTGGCTGCTAACCAAAAAGTTGGCAGTTCAAACCTACCAGCTTCCCCATAGGAGAATAATGTGGCAGTCTGATCCCATACAATGATAGCCATGGAAACCCTACAGGGCAGTACTACTCTGTCTTGTAGGTAGCTATGAATCGGCAATAAGTTTACTGTGTTAGACTAAGGAACAAACTACAGGGTTATATGGAAGAAGGGGCCTTGGCCAACTTCCTGGAGGAGGTAGACTTTGAACTGGGAAGGGCAATCCTCTGATAAGAAGTTGAACAGTAGAAAGGCCATTGTTTTCACCTAATATTTTTCTCCTTCGTGAGTAACGATTTTTAGATGCGTAATATGTTACTTTTGAATCTAACCACAAGGACACTTAAAAGGATCACACAAGTTACCATATATGGAGAAGCACTTGGTCCTTATCAACTTACTATTTCAGAGAAGTCATCAAGGCCCTCTGGAAGCAGCAGCAGCCAATCAGCAGATTACAGCCTCAAGGCCTTCTCCCTCCTGACTGTAAATAACCGTTCGTTTAGTCTCTGCCCTGTTGACATTCACTGACATCTTTCTACACCTTCCTTCAGAGAACTTCATTCCCTACTGTGAACCATCCTTCCAGGACAAACCTCCCTTATCATGTAGATGAAAACAATCCAAAGCAAACCTATTTCTGTCAAGTTACTCCATCTCATAGTGACACTATAAAACAGAGTAGAAGTATCCTATGTTGTAGATGAAAACTAATCCAAAACAAACACATTGCTGTCATCTCCAAATCATAGCAACCCCATAGGACAGAGTAGAACTACCCCATTCCAACAGCCAACCTTTTGGTTGGCTATCAGGTTGTGCTATCAGGTCTCTGAGGTAGATTGAAGAAGGCTACAAATTCTTTGCTATTCCTCCCTTTGAGAACTAGAGTTTAATTCCTCATTTCTTGAGTCAGAGCTGTCCTAGTTGCTTGCTTGACCAATATAATGTGTCAGAACTGTCCTAGTTACTTCCTTGATCAATGTGATGTGTCAGAAGTGACATTCTAGAACTCTCAAGGCTAGATCATAAGAGACCTTACACCTTTCACCCAGGACTCTTGTTCCTCTGGGAGCCCTAGACTACTAACTACCCGAGATTACCAAACCGATGAGGCCATGTGTAGGTGCTTCAGTTACCAATACCAGCTGAGCCCAGCCTTATAGCCATTCCCACCAGGACACCAGACATGTGAACAAAGCCTCTTGGACCTTCTAGACCAGCCCTTCTACCTGCTGAATACTGCCAAGTAACTTCTATCAATGACACATGGAACAGAAGATCATCTAGCCAATCACAGCCTAATTTTAAGTGGAATTAATAATACAAAAAATAGTTATTGTTTTAAGCCACTACGTTTTGGGGCATTTTGTTATGAAGCAATAGGTAACTCAAACATTAAACCTGCAAAGTTTAAGACTACTGTATACCAAGTTACTAGTTTACAGTATGGTCATTCCACTCCCTCTAAACTTTTATGATCACCCAGTTCCTGGCACTTCGGGATGGTGCAATAGTTCTGTGTAGTGGAATGGTTCATCCTGTGAGTTAGATCAGCTGAGGTCGATGCTGATCTATGTGGCAAGCATATTATTACTGGTAAAACTCCAGTGTTTGTGCCACCTGCTGTGACCAATCTCTGAGACAGGTATTTGGGTAAAAGGTCAAAAGTTTTATTTGCAAACTGGTATGCAAGCAACAGGAGGCATTCTAGTTCTCAAACCTGTCTGAAATTTGTCAGGCAAGGCCAGGATATTTACAGGAGACTCTACGTGCCATGTCAGCACAGCGGGCAGGGCAGGTGTCAGGGAGAAAACAATGAGAGCAATTTGGGGAATGTGTGGGGCACAACTGAGTAAAGGTCAGCTGGGTGGAGGTCATCTGCGTCACAATCTCTCAGGCCTTCACTGACCATCAAGGAAAACAAAGTGGTGCTAGACTTCACCTCGCCAGCAATCTGAAAGAAGACTGCTCAAAACACAAGTTACTTCCCTGGCCTCTCTGGTCTCCTGACTGATTCTCCTATCATTGGTTAGAGCCCAATTACCAAGACAAGAGGAGTCCTTCACAGCCTATAGTTTTACTAAATCTATGGTGGTACCTCTGGGAGCCCTACCCTAGCATTCCCACCTGGGACTTATGGAATGTGGAGGTCGTGTTTTCCCTGCAGGTTGAGGGTGATCTGAAACATATCTCTCAAGCCCTCAGTCTTAGGCTCCCTTCCCCAGGGCTTCTCGGCCTCTGGATTCAATATCAGCCTAGGCAAGCAGAGTTGGATCTATGGAAATCATGAGACTTGTTTGTCATTCATTCATCAAATATTTATTGATTACCTGGTCTTGATTGATATTATCAAATTAATTAACATCCAAACTAAATCCTAGAATGTATGCAGTAAGGTCACGTTCCCCGGGGTTAGGGTCAATAAATACAGTGCATCATTGTGTTGATCCGTGTTGTTTACTATTCTCGCCTACCTTTTTAGCTTAGTATCTGGTCTTTATAATTATGGAAATAGCCCTGTTTCTCAGCCTAAAATTGCTTTGGGATGAGATCTTTGAATACAGTAATAAATAGATTTAGTGTGTTTCTCCTATGTTGTTGTTGTCAGGTGCCATTGAGTCAATTTTCAACTCATAGACCCTATGTAATGGAGTAGAATTGCCTCATAGGGTTTTCTAGGGTGTAATCTTTATGGTCTTTGAATGAATAAGGAAGACTGAAAAATTGATGCATTTGAAATGTGAATATTGAATATACATAGACAGCCAAAAGAACAAGTAATTCTGTCTTGGAAGCAGTATAGTCATAAAGCCCATTCAAAGAAACAATATACTTTGGATATATTATCAGGAGGGAGAGGCCCCTGGAGAAGAACATTATGCTTGGTAAAGTAGGAAAAAAGTAATACCCACTGCTGTCAGGTGGATTCTGGCTCACAGTGACCCTGTAGGACAGAGTAGAACTGCCCCATAGAGTTTCCACAGGGTGCATTAAAAAAAGAGAAAGACCCTCAGTGAGACGGATTGACACAGTAGTTGCGACAATGATCTCAAGCATAACAACGGTTGTGAGGATGGCACAGAACCAGGCAGTGTTTAGTTCTATTGTACATATGGTGTGAATCAGAATGTACTTGATTGCATATAATAAGTTTTTATGGAAACAGATCACCAGGTCTTTCTCCCACGGAGGCACTAAGTCGGTTTGAATTGCCAACCTTTTAGTTAGCAGCTGATTGCTTAACCTCTCTGCCACCAGGGCTCCTTTTATGTCCCCATAAATTCTTCTACTTGTGCATGAAAAATTACTGTGAATTTGGATGCCTTTTTGAGACACTGGCTAAAGAGCGTGAGCACTCAGTAACACCTGCTGGCTAAAATCCAGTCAAAAGATTTCTTCAGTACCTGCCTGCTCCTTGCTTATTAGCAAACACTTGTTTGAACATACTGTAATAGAGGTCATATTGAATGGCAGTATTTAAGATTTGGGACAACAACAAAAAAACTTTCCCAAGGTTAACTATGTAAATTACTACGACCAGGGACTCTAGCCTCCCTCAATATATCAGAGCATGTTATAGATTGAATTATGCCCCCTAAAAGTGTGTGTAGCAATTTGGTTAGGCTATGACTTTCAGTATTGTATGATTGTCCTCCATTTCGTGATTGTAATTTTATGTTAAAGAGGATTAGGAAGAGATTGTAACACCCTTACGCGGGTCACATCCCTGATCCAGTGTAAACAGAGGTTGCCTGGGGTGTGTCTGGCACCATCTTTCGTCTCTCTAGAGATGAAAGGAAAGGCAAGTGAGAAGAGAGTTGGGGGCCTCATACCACAAGGAAAGAAGCACTTGAAGCAGAGCATGTCCTTTGGACCAGAGGTCGCTGTGCCTGAGAAACTCCTCAACCATGGGAAGATTGAGGACAGGACCTTTCTTAACAGCTGACAGAGATTTAAAAAAAAAAAAAAAAAAAACTTCCCCTGCCCTAGAGCTGACACCCTGAATTTGGACTTTTAGTCTACTTTACTATCAGGAAATAAATTGCTGTTTGTTAAAGCCATTCACTTGTGATGTTTCTGTTACAGCAGCGCTAAATAGCTAAGGCAGAGCACTAACCTCTAAGTTTCCTTTCTTAGGCACACTCTAGAGGCTGCTGTAAGACCTGCTGGAACTGTTCAATCACTTCAGCCGGGTTGACATTGCTTTTGGAAAATCTGTGCAGAGAAAAAGTGAAATCATCTGGTCTGAAGGAGAGAGACTATAACAAATATTAAGATCAAGTAATCTCTGAACCTGAGGAGCTACACACTGCATATTGATTCCCAGAGACTCTGAACAGATAGAGCAATCCTGCCTGTCATGCTTTGAAATCGTGTCCCCCAAAAGCATGTATATCAATTTTGTTAGGCTATGATTCTCAATGTTGTGTGATTGTCAACCATTTTGTCATCTGATATGATTTTCCTATGTGTTGTCGATTCTATCTCTAGAATGTTAACAAGATGAGATCAGTAACATTATGCTAATCAGGCAGGGCTCAATCTGTGTCTTGATCCAATCTGTTTTGAGATACAAGATAAGAGAAGGGAGCAGAGGGATGAGGGACCTCATATCACCAAGAAAGCAGTGCCGGGAGAGAACAGAGTGTTTCCTTTGGATTTGAGGTTCCAACATGGAGACCCTGCTAAACCAAAGGAAGACTGATGACAAGGACCTTCCTCCAGAAAGAAAGAGAAAGTTTTCCCCTGGAGCCAGCCAAGCCAAGTGCCATTTAGTCGTATCTGAATTTGCACTTCTGGCCTCCAAAGCTGTAATAGAATTAATTTCTGTTTGTTAAAGCCATCCACTTGTAATATTTCTATTATAGAAATACTATAGAAAGACACTGCCCATGGATTGCTACCTACCTACCTAGCAGTTGGAGACAAATATGTCCTTATTCCCTAACTCCTCATTCATTTCTCATTGGACAGTTGGTTCAAAGCATGCAAATAACTTGCTCAAGTTTGAATAGTGTATTAATTGGCAGCTCTAGGACTAGAACACAAATCTCTTGATTCTCAGTCTAGTGGTTGACAACAGTAGCACCTGCTCCCTTTGACATTTCTCTGCCATTAACATCTAAAAAAGATGACTGTTAAAACAAACTGTTGCCCTGGAGGATTTTTTCACGATCAGGTTAAAGGAGTAATCAGCATCCACATGTCTTGGAAAACAAGCCAGAGGACTGCCTAAGTAATACAGACTATTATTAAAAAAAAGAAGAAGAAGAAAGAAAGGTCGAAAGCAAAATCAGGGCACCTAATCTCCCATTGGACTTCACTGCTGCTTTTGAATAAACAAGGCATTTGGGAAGTAAAGTTTGAATGTGAAAATAGTGAACTAGAGGGAACATTTTAATGATTTATAGGAGTAATGGAACAAAAATGCTGGAATGTGGAACTGTCTCAGAAAGATTGAATACTTGACCACTATGTTAGAGTCATCAAAGGTGGGAATAGATAGTATAGCACGTGATTAAGCATGTCCTCTGAAGTCCAAAAGATCTATGTTTAAATCCTACTCCGTTACTGATTAACCCTGTGATCTAGGCTACAGAAGAAAATAGGGTACATAATTTTATAAACCCTGAATAGGGCCCAAGCCTTGTTCTTGACTCTATGTTAAGGTCAGATGATGCTAATTTGGCAGTCAGATAAGGGTCTCCATTTGAAAAGTTTCACCTGGTCTACAGTACTCATAACAGTCCCTAGTAGCCCTGCATTCTGCAATTCTTGGGAGTACAGTAAAAAGTCAGAAATCCAGGTCATAATGAGGGATTTGTGGTACAGGGTTGTAGGGTTCTATGTAGCTCTGCGGGACAACATTGTCACTGGTGACCTTAGCTGTCAAGAAGTAGTGATGCTGTCAAGTACGACAAGTCCACAAACTTAATTGTTTTAAGTGCTACATACCTCACTGCTGAGTATCACTATGGTTACTTTCAAAGTACTCGTTCCTCTTGGGAAGCTACATACTGATGCCAGTGCCTAGTCTACCTTCAAAGAAATTTTGGAACTCTTTCTTGGAATGATCATCAGAGCTATTGTCATATTACCCTTGATGCCCTGAATATCATCAAAAGGTCTTCCTTTCAATATTACCTTTATCTTCAGGTAAATAAAACAGTAATTCAGGGCCAGATCAGGTGCTTAGGGAGGGTATTCTAATACTGTTATTTGTTTACTGGCTAAAAACTGCCTCACGGACAACTGTACAATTAAGTTTGTGAACCTGCCAACATGTGCAATGGCTATTCCACAGAATTGCAGAATTGCTTTGAAGGGTGGACTAGGTGCTGGCATCAGTGCATAGCTTCCTAAGGGGAGTACTTCGAAGGTGACCATAGTGATATTCAGCAATGAGATATGTAGCACTTAGAATTATGAAGTTTATTTGTCAGACTTCATGTGCATGTGTATGTAGACATATATATAGGTGTATACCTATATATATACATATACCTAAACCAAACCTAGTATCATCAAGTTGATTCTGACTCATAGCAACCCTATAGTCAGAGTAGAACTGCCCCATAGAGTTTCCAAGGAGCACCTGGCAGATTTGAACTGCTGACCTTTTCAGTTAGCAGACATAGCACTTAACCATTATGCCATCAGGGTTTACCCACACATACACACACACACACACTCACTCACACACACAGACACACACAGCCTTCATGTCTGGAGTCCTGGTGGTGTGATGGTTACATGTGCTGCTAACTAGAAGGTTGGCTGTGTGAAGCCACCAGCCAGGCTTTGGAAACTCTATGGGGCAGTTCTACTGTGTCCTATAGGCTCTCTATGAATCAGAATGAACTCAACAGCAATGGGTTTGGTTTTTTTGGTTCTACCTTCATGTCTAGGAAATAGACAGTCACAGAGCCGACAAGGCATGCTAAGTCTGAACTAATAATGCTGGTACATGCAAGTGGAGGTGAGGGCCACTGAAAAAGATCAGACTAGAACCCAGGTGAACCACTAAGGCTAAAGGTATAAAGGAGATGAGCTTTCTGAAAGGGAGCAGAAAGCAGGATTAAAGAAAGGACGTGGACAATCTAGAATTAGGCATAGGAGGCAAGTACTGAGGAAGTTGATCTGCATGCCTAGTCCTGTCAAGTTTCTAAGTCTACCTTGCAAAGGTGGGAGTGATATAAGAAATTCTACCATCACTAAAGGAGGTTAAGGGAAGGGAAAGGTGTCTGGGTGAGTGGAGGTATCAAAAACACTTTTGCTCATTTTCTGATTTACCAAAGACAAAAGTTCTGGGCCTCTGAGCACTTGCCAAATGTAACCTTCCTAGGTCTCTACCATGATTGTTCAGTCTATATGAACAGATTCTGTTCCAGTTTGTGATTCTCATTCCACTTTCCCTCTAGGGTTGGAATACTACCCTGAATCTCGGTCTAGTTGGCTAGTTACCTTGCCTATGTCAGTCCACTCACATCGAAGAATGGACCATTAGTTGAGGTCTTGCAATAAAAGGCTTTCTCCTCTTCTGGCTTGGAACTCAGGGTTCTGCAAGATAATTGCATCAGACCCAAAAAGATAAGAGACCAAGTTGGGGAGAACAAAAGGCAAGTCTATTGGTTGGCCAAGCAAGGAGACAGATGGAGCTGTGTGCCAACCAAGACTGCCTCCAAAGCAGCTTGTTGAGGCTGGACCAGTTTCAGAATATAAAATGGCACTCCCACAGGCATGGAGTGTCTTAGAATGAGCAAGCATTTTCTAAGACCTGGGTTCAATTCCCTGAGCAGGAGAAAGTTAGTCATCTTTCATCATTAGCACGTCTGTTCTCCATCCAGGGGCAGAGAATTTACTACATAGAAGGCAGTTAATGAACAAAAAGCCATCTGGAATGCCAGGATGGCGGGCAGGACCTCTTTTGGCTGATTTGGGCTAGCCGGTGGCTATTTCTCTTTGAGGAGGTTCTGAGGAACAGAAGAAAGAATTCTAGGAAATGTGCTGGTTGAAGGACTGTCTTGAGCCTAAGGAAAATGGATGTATGGCTCTCACCCTGTCTTTCCCTTCTCCCTAGCCTCAATTTTAAAACCAAGTAATGAAAGTTAGAGATTTTTTGAACTATCCACTGCTATTCAAATACATTTGGTTCCTTGGAAGCATACCTCCTTGGGCATTGTGATTTGACTTCCTGCTGTCCCTTTACATTGGAGAAATAAGAGAAGGCTCAGGAGAACGTGCTATGTCTGAGATGGGGAAAAGAGGGAGAAGTGTTTAGGGTAAGAGCCAGCTTTCAAACCACTGAGTTGCTACAGAAAGATGAAGATGCATGAGAATGGCCATAAGATGACCACATTTGGTCAGAGGTACATTGTGGTGACAATGAGGGAGCGTGGTTTCAGTAGTGTGGTGGAGAAGCTAAATTGCAGGCACTATTGATGAAAAAAAATGTTTATTGTGCTTTAGGTGAAAGTTTACAGCTCCATTAAACTTCTCATACAAAAATTTTATGCACATGTTGTTTTATGGCAGTAGTTGTGACCCCCACAATATGACAACCCTCCCCTCTTTCTACCCCAGCTTCTCTGTGTCTGTTCAACCAGCCCCTGTCCCTTTCTGCCTTCTTACCCTACCTCTGGACAGGAGCCACCCATTTGGTCTTATGTATCTGACTGAACTAAGGACCACACTCCTCACATATATTATTTTTGCTTTATAGTCCTGTCTAAAATCTTTAAATAGTTGCCTTCAGGAATGTTTTTAGTTGTGGGTTAACAGAGCATCTGCAAGCCATAGTTTCAGAGGTTCCTCCGGTCTCTGCCAGACCATTAAGTCTGGTCTCTTTGTATAAATCTGAGTTCTGCTTTGTACTTTTCTCCCACTTCATCCTGGACCCTCTCTGTTGTGTTCGCTATCAGGACACTCCCTGGTGGTAGCCAGGTGCCATCTAGTTCTTCTGGTCTCAGGCTAGTGTACTGTCTGTGTTTTAATCATATAGTGCTGCTCTAACAGAAATACCACAGGTAGATGGCTTTAAAAAGAGAAATTTTATTTGTTATAGTCCAGTAAGCTGAGAATGCAAATCAGGGGTCTCAGCTCCAGGGCAAGGCTTTCTCTGCTGGCACTGAAGGAAGGTCCTTGTCAATCTTTCCCTGGACTGGGAGCTTCCAAGGTGCAGGGACCCCAGTCATTTCTAAAGGACGCACTCAGTTCCAGGCACTATTTTCTTTCTTGATGGTGTGGGGTCCCCAAATATCTCTGCTAGCTGTTCCTCCTTATATCTCAAGAGACCACCTCAAGGCACAAAATAAATTTACACATTGAATCTTGCTCTACCAAAACAACTGCCACCCATCCACCCTCATTAATATCACAAGGGCAGGAATTCCAACAGGGAGGAACATCACACAATACCAAGAATTCTGGCCCAGCCAAATTGCTACAGATTTTTTAGGCAACACGGTTCAATTCATGACACTCTGGTTTATGTGGACCTTTAGTCTCTTGGTCTTCATTCTTTGCTCCAAGTGAGTTGAGACCAAGTGATGCATCTGAGATGGCCAGTTGAAAGCTTTTAAGATCCCTGAGACCACTCATCAAAGGGAAATGCAGAACACTTTCTTAACAGACTTTATTATGCCGATTGATATAGACATCCCCTGAAACTATGGTCCTTACGCCCCAGGCCTCAGCCCCAGCTAGTCTGCCCCATAAAGTGTTTGGATGTGTTGAGGAGACTTTTCAGCTTTTGGTCGGGTCCAGCTGTGCCGACGTCACTTCACCGAAGATGATCCTTGTGTACTACCTAGTTTGGGAATTCCCACCCCCACCCCTGCACACTCATAACCATCAAAGAATGCTTTCTTCTGTGTTCAAACATTTTCTTGAGTTCTTATGATAGTGACCTCATGCAATATTTGTCCTTTTGTGACTAATTTCACGCAACATAATGCCCTCCAAATTTATCCATGTTATGAGATATATCACGGGTTCATCATTGTTCTTTATTGCTGAGAAGTATCCCATTGTGTGTATGTACCGTGATTCATCCATTTGTCTGTTTTCATGGTTTGAATTGTGTCCCCCCAAAAATGTGTGCAGCCACGTGGCTGGGATATGGTTTCCAGTATCTTGGGACCGTCCTCCATTGTGTGGTTTTGCTAACCTGTATGTTAAAGGATTAGGGTGGGGCTGTGAATTCCTGCTATGGGGGAAGTTTCCCTGGAGTATGGCTTGCCCCACCCTTAATGCTTTTAGCTTGCAAGGAATAAAAGGAAAAAGAACCAAGAACAATTTGAGAACCTCGCTACCATCAAGCAAGCAGCACCGGGAGCAGAACGTGTGGTTCAGACCAGAGGTTCTTGTGTTAGGACGCTCCCTGGACAATGACTGATGCAATACTGGACTTTCCTCCAGAGCCGTCAAGGGGAAAGTCTTTCCCTGGAGCGGACATCCTGAATATGGACTCGCAACCTACCGGACTGTGTAAGAATAAATCTTTCTTTGTTAAAGCCATCCACTCTGTGGTATTTCTGTTAGAGCAGCCCTAGCTGACTAAAACAGAATTGGTACCGTGGGAGTGGGGTGCTGCTCTAGCAAATACCTAAAATGTGGAAGCCACTTTGAAACTGCGAATGGATAGAAGATTCAGAAGGAACGAAGAAGGCGCAGATGGTGAGAAACAACGGAGGACTGGCAGCAGCAGCAGCGGCAGCAGCAGAACCAGAGGCAGCGCTGGAGCCGACCCGTGGAGCGAGAGAGGTCAGTGCCTGCGCAGAGTTTTCCTCGCGGAACGGGGTGCCTCTGGGCACTTGAATCGGTGAGCTGGCCTTGCTGACCCACGGAGTGAGAGAGTTGAGTGCTTTTGGGCAGGACGCTTTCCAGCAAGAGTGGGGTGCCTCCGGGCACTTAAACCAGTGGAGCTACAGAGCTTTGGAACACTTGCCCGGCAGGGCAGATGTGGGCCTGAGGCCCAGGCCATGCGGCCATAGGAAGCTAAAGCTGAAGAGGCAGATAGCGTGAGAAGCTGAGCTGCCTCAGTCTCAAGAGGTATGGCCATGACCTCAGGGGTTTGAAAGGGTGGAACCATGGTGTGCTGTGTTCATAAGGGTGGAATTGCCACTCAGTTGGGCTTAGGGTGCTCCTAAAGCCGATGGGACAGAGTTTCTGTCCAAGTGGGCCTTGAAGGCAAAGTTGTAGCACGGGGCTGGAGGTCTCCACTCAGAAACCAGAGAGTGTGGCCGATACCTAGAGTCTGGAGAGCATTGCTGTTGTGTAGAATGTCTCAGAAAATGTAAGAGTATTTCCAAAGCTTTGAGGGCTAATGTAATGTGTTCTGTTGACTTGCCTGTTGCCTGTTAATGCCTTCTAAGTTTCACAGATGTAGAAGAGTTTTTGTATTTTGGACTTGGAGCTGATTTAAGACTTCTGTTATATGGATGGACATAATTTTGCTGTGGTGAGATGAATGTGTTAAATGTTTTTGTGATGTGATTTTTGGGTTGTCAAAGGGTGGGATGTCATGGTTTGAAGTGTGTCCCCCCAAAAATGTGTGCAGCCACGTGGCTGGGATATGGTTTCCAGTATCTTGGGACCGCCCTCCATTGTGTGGTTTTGCTAACCTGTATGTTAAAGGATTAGGGTGGGGCTGTGAATTCCTGCTATGGGGGAGTTTCCCTGGAGTATGGCTTGCCCCACCCTTAATGCTTTTAGCTTGCAAGAAATAAAAGGAAAAAGAACCAAGGACAATTTGAGAACCTCGCTACCATCAAGCAAGCAGCACCGGCAGAACGTGTCGTTCAGACCAGAGGTTCTTGTGTTAGGACGCTCCCTGGACAATGACTGATGCAATACTGGACTTTCCTCCAGAGCCGTCAAGGGGTAAGTCTTTCCCTGGAGCGGACACCCTGAATATGGACTCGCAACCTACCGGACTGTGTAAGAATAAATCTTTCTTTGTTAAAGCCATCCACTCTGTGGTATTTCTGTTAGAGCAGCCCTAGCTGACTAAAACATCTGTTGATGGGCATGTAGGTTGTTCCCATCTCTTAGCTATTGTGAACATTGCCACAGTGAACATGCTTGTGCATAGTTCTATTCTTGTGATGGTTCTGGTTTTCTGTAGGATATATTCCTAGGAGTAGGATTGCTGAATCATGTGGTACTTCTATTTTTAGCTTTTTAAGACCAAATCGTTTTCCAAAGCGGTGTTACCATTTTACATTCCCACCAGCAGCGCATGTGTTCTCGTCTCTCTATAACCTCTCTAACATTTCTTATGTTGTGTTTGTTTTTTTTATTAATGCCAGCCTTGATGGGGTGAGATGCTATCTCACTGTAATTTTGATTTGCACTTCTCTAACAACTAATGATCCTAAGCATTTCCTATGTGTTCATTAGCTGCCTGAATGTGTTCTTTGCAGAAGTGTCTGCTCATATCCTTTATTTATTTTTTAATTGGGTTATTTGTCTTTTTGTTGTTGAGGAGCTGCAGTATCGTATAGATTTTAGAAATTACACCCTTCTTGGACGTATTATAGTTTCTTTTCCCAGTCTATAGTTTCTCTTTTTACTCTTTTACTGAAGTATTTTGATAAGGATAATTGTTTGATTTTTAGGCACTTCTAGTTATCTAGTTTCTCTTTTGGTGTCTGTCCATTGTTAGATATAGTTTGCATAATGTTTATACATTTATAGAGCTCCTAGCATTGTCCTTTTTTCTTCGAAGATCTTTATCATTTTAGATTTTCTAGTTAGACCTTTGATCCATTTTGAGTAAGTTTTTGTACATGGTATGAGGTATGGCTCTTGTTTCTTTCTTTCTTTTGTGGGTGGACATCCAGTTATGCCAGCATCAGTTATTTAAGAGACTGTCTTTTCTCCATTAATGGACTTTGGGTCTTTATCAATTATCATTTGCTCATAGGTGAATGAATTTATGTTTGGAGTCTCAATTCTCTTCCATTTGTCTATGTTACTATTGTTGTACCAGTACTAGGATGTTTTGACTACAATGGCAGTATGATAGTTTCTAAAATTAGGTAGTGTGAGGCCTCCCACTTTGTTGTTCTTCTTCAGTAATGCTTTACTTAGCTGGGTCCTCTTCCCTTTCCATATGAAGTTGGTGATTGTTTCTCCTTCTTGTTAAAAAATGTCATTGGAATTTGGATTTGGATTGCACTGCATCTGTAAGTTGATTTGAGTAGAACTGACATTTTCACAGTGTTGAGTCTTGCTATCTGTGAGCGTGGTATGTTTTCCCATTTATGTATGTCTCTTGTTTTCTTGCAGTAGTGTCTTCCAGTTTTCTTCGCATAGGTCTTTTACATCTTGGTATAGTTTATTCCTAAGTACTTTATCTTCTTGGGAGCTATTGTAAGTGGTACTGATTTAGTGATTTCTTTTTTGGAATTCTTTTGTTGGTGTAAAGAAACTCAACTGACTTTTGTATGTTTATCTTGCATCCTTATACTTTGGTGAAATCTATTAGTTCTCTTAGTTTTTCTTTAGCTTCTTTGGGGGGGTTTTGTATGTAAGATCATGTCATCTGCAAATAGGACTACTTTTACTTTACCATTTGGATGCCTCTATTTCTTTATCTTGCCTGTTTGCTCTGTCTAAGACCTCCAGCACAGTGCTGAATAAGAGTGATAATAAAGGGCATCCTTGTCTGATAACTGATCTCAAAGGGAATGCTTTCAGACTCTCTCCATTTAGAACCATGTTGGCTATTGGTTTTGTACAAATTTATTATGTTGAGGAATTTCTCTTCTATTCCTATTTTGCTGACACTTTTTATCAGGAATAGGTGCTGGACTTTGTCAAATGCCTTTTCTGCATCAGTTGGTAAAATCACATGGTTCTTATCTTTTGTTTATTTATGTGATTGGTTACACTGGTGGTTCTTCTAATGTTGAACCATCTCTGCATACCTCGTATGAATCCCACTTGATCAAGATGAATTATTATTACTATTATTTTGACATGTTGTTAAATTCTGTTGGCTATGATTTTGTTGAAAATTTTTGCACCTATGTTCATGAGGGGTATTTATCTGTAGTTTTCATTTTTCATGGTGTCTTTACCTGGCTTCGGTATCAGGGATATGCTGGCTTCATAGAATGAGTTCCACAATATTCTTTCCTTTCCTATGCTGTGAAATACCTTTAGCAGTACTGGTGTTAACTCTTCTCTGAAAGTTTGGAAGAATTCTGTAGTGAAGCCATCAGGAACAGGGCATTTTTGTTGTGAGTTTATTTATTTATTTATTTTTAATTAGCTGTACAATCTCTTCATTTGTTTTGGGTTTACTTATTTATTTTTTACCTCAGTTTGTGTTAGTGTAGGTAGGTAATATGTTTCTAGAAATGTGTCCATTTCTACTATATTTACAAATTTGTTAAGGTACAGTTTTTCATAATATTCTTTTATGATCCTTTTTATTTCAGTTGGGTTTGTTGTCATATTACCCATCTCATTCCTTCTTTGGATTACTGGCTCCCTCTTCTGTTTTTCTTTTGTCAGTTTTATCAGCAATGTATCGATTTTGTTGCTCTTTTCAAAGAGCCAACTTGAGTCCTGCTTACTCTGTTGTTTTTCTATTCTCTGTGTCATTTATTTCTGCTCTAATCTCTATTGTTTCATTACTTCTGTTACCCAAGGGTGTCTTTTGCTGCTGCCTTTCTATTTGTTGGAGTTGTAGGGTTAACGTTTTTATTTTGGCCTTTTCTTCTTTTTGGATGTGTGCATTTATGGCCATCGATGGACCTCTAAAGACTCCTTTTGCTATGTTCCAAAAGTTCTGGTAAGATGTGTTTTCATTCTCATTTGATTCTATGAGTTTCTTATTACATCCTTGATTTCTTCTGTAAGCCAGTAATTTTTGAACAAGCTGTTGTTCAGTTTCCATGTATTTGATTTTTTTTTTCCTTGTTGTTTCTATTATTGATTTTTACTTTTATGGCTTTATGGTCAGAAAAGACACTTTGTAATATTTCAGTATTTGGGATTCTTCTAAGACATTTTTGTGGCCTAAAATGCTGTCGGTTCTGGAGAATGTTGCATGTGTACTGGAAAATAATGTATACTTGTCTGCTGTTTGGTAGAGTGTTCTATATATGTCTATGAGATCAAGTTGATGAAGTATGACATTTAAATATTCCACGTCTTTATTGAGTTTCTTTCTAGATGTTCCATTTTTCACCAAAAGTAGTAATGTTGAAGTTTTCTATTATTGTGGAGCTGTCTATTTCTCTTTCCAGTGCTGTTAGAGTTCATTTTATGTATACTGAAGCCCTGTAATTGGGTGCATAAGTATTTATTATGGTTATGTCTTCCTGGTATATTGACCCTTTAATCACTATATAGTATCCTTCCTTATCCTTTGTGGTGGATTTTACTTTGAAGTCTATTTTGTCAGCGATTAATATTGCCACTCCTGCCATTGCTTGGTTGTTGTTTGCTTAATACATTTTTTTCTATCCTTTGAGTTTTATTTATGTCTCTGAGTTTGAGACATGTCTCTCTGATAGGCAGCATATAGACAGTTTGTGATTTTTAAATCCATTCTGCCACTCTCTGTCTCTGTATTGGTATATTTAGTCCATTTACATTCAGTGTAATTATTGATAGATATGAATTTAATAGAAACTTTGGTGGTATTGTGGTTAAGTGCAACCTCTGCTTATCAAAATGTCAGTAGTTTGAGTCCACCAGATGCCCCTTGGAAACCCAATGGGGCAGTTCTCTGTCCAACAGGGTCACTATGAGTCAGAGTTGACTTGATGGTATTAGGTTAAAAAGTTTAATGCTGTGATTTAAAATTTTTATTTTTTGTAGTGTTAACAATTTCTTTGTTCCACTTAATTTTCTGGTTGAGTTACTTTTCTTTATATATTTTATTTTCATCTTTTTCATTATTGCTGGTTTTGTGTTTGCCAACTCTTAATGTTTACCTTCTGTTTATTTGGGGGTTTTTTTCTGGTTGTTTGTTAGCTTCCTTTGTGGTTACCTTAACATACTCCTTTATCGTTCTAAGTTTAAACCAATCTTTTATTTATTAATATTGCCTTAATTTCCTCTCCATATGGAAGTGTTATGACTACACTATTTATTCCCTTGTTTTGTTTTAATGTTGTCACCATTTACATATTGATGTCTCTGTTTTCCTATTTTCAATCTTTTAGCTTTGACTTATTTTGTGGCTTCCTATTTAGGCTGCTATCTAGTTGTTCTGTGCTGTGTTCTCGCTTGGGTTGTTGTCTGATATTGTTGGTTCTCTGACCAAAGGACTCCCTTTAATATTTCTTGTAATTTTGTTTTGTTTATACAAATTCCCTCAACTTCAACTTCTTTTTGTCTGGAAATGCAATAATTTCACCATCATCTTTGAGAGATAGTTTGCTGGATATACAATTCTTGGTTGGCAATTTTTTTCCTTTAAAATTGTCATGGATTGAATTGCATCCCTCTAAAATGTGTGTCACTTGGATTAGGCTACAATTCTCAGTAATGTGTGGTTGTCCTCCACTTTGTGATTGTAATTTTATGTTACAGAGTGTTAAGGTGGGATTACATCCCTGATCCAATGTAAAGGGAGTTTCCCTGAACTTTGGCCTGTACCACCTTTTATCTTACAAAAGATAGAAGGAACGGGAAGCAGAGAGCTGGAAACCTCATACCACCAAGAAAGCAGCTCCAGAAGCAAAGTGTGTCACCTGGACCTGAGGTTCCTGTGCTGACAAGCTCCCAGACCAAGGCAAGACTGATGACAAGGACCTTCCTCTTGAGTCAACAGGAAAAGAAAGTCTTTCTCTGGTGCTGGCACCCTAAATTCAGATTTCTAGCCTACTGAACTGTGAGAGAATAAACTTGTTGTTAAAGCCAATCACTTCTGATATTCCTGTTATAGCAGCACTAGAAGACTAAGACTAAGGCTTTATATGTGTCATCTCATTGCCTGCTTGCCTGCGGTTTCTGATGAGTAGTCAGAATTTAGACTTACTGATTCCCCTTTGTAGACAACTTTTCATTTATCCCTAGTTGCTCTGATGATGATATCTTTACCTTGGATTTTAGCAAGTTTGATTATAATATGTCTTGGTGACTTTTCCTGGAATCTACTCTGTATGAGTCTATAATCTTCTCGGGTAGAAATCGTCTTGTTTTTCACAATATTAGGGAAATTTTCTACCAGCAAATCTTCAACAATTCTTTTTGTATTTTCTGTTGTTCACTATAGTTCCATAACCTCAATCACTTTTGGGTATTTCCTTTTGATAGTGACCCAAGTAATTTTTAGAATTTCTTTATTTTTTTCTTTTCTTTATTCTGATTTTTCCTCAAATAAACTGATGTCAAAGAATTTATCTTCAATCCAATTCTGACTTCCATTGCCTCAATTCTGTTCCTATGACCTTCTACTGAGTTGTCTAATTCTGATACTTTGTTAATCCTTTAGATTTCAATGTACTGTCTCTCTGCAGTTCCCCACAGCCTATTAAATTTATCATTCTGTTCTTGTACTATTTTCCTGAATTTTTCTATTGCTTTGTCTGTGTGTTCCTTGGCTTGGTCTGAGTTTTGCCCGATTTCCCTCCTGATCTCTCGAAGACCTCTGTATATTAAACTTCTGTAATTCCAAGACCTAATCTTCCTCCAGAAGGTTTCCTGGTTCTTGATTTTGGTCTCTTGACTTGCTTTTTCAGATGATTTGATATTGACTGTTGTCTCTGAGCTGTCAATAAATTATTATATTTATTCATTGTATATTTATTTACTGTGTCCTAGCTTTTTGTTTTGTTTTGATATGCCCAAGTAGGCTGGGTATGTTAGCTACTTTGATTATTGGCATCTTTGAAGAGTGAGAGCTTCAAAGTTAGAGCAGCTACTATGTGTGTCAGCCTAGAAATCTCCTCACTTTTCTTGTGTGGATATGGCTCAGGTGATAAGGTCATCCATCAGTCACTGATTATGTGGTGCCGAATCTCATCTATAGTCCTAGATGAGCAGGGCTATGTAGGGATGTTCAGATCAGGCACAAGTGTCTGGCTACACTGAAGGCTTTGAGCTGAACAAGGCAGAGGACTGATGACTGCCCTGTGTGCCTGGGTGGATGATGTGGCCCTGTCACTTATAGCAGCTATGCAGATAGGTTTTGCAGCTGGTCTTTGGGCACCCAGTGCTATTGGCTGTACAGATTGGGAGGCATCATTTTTTCTTATAAAATGTGGCTAGATGGAGTGGGTGATACTGACACCCTGAGGCCCCTGATGTAGATGAGTGAGGGTGTTGCTTAATGGGCACGGTGGATGGTGTCAAATGTCATGAGTCTGCCACTGCTTCTTGGCTGCTGTAGTTGAAAACAGGCTTCTGGCATTTGCTTTGTTGTTTTATGCTAATGAGGTTGGCAGGGTAAATGGTGCTACAAGTCCATATACCCTACGGCAGTGCCTAGGCAAGAGGGCAGTCAGTCAGTGCCTGCCCTAATTTCCTAGCTTAGGGGATATGGTGAATTTTTTAAAGCCAAGAGTCTGATTTGGGCGTAGGTAGGCCTGAGTTCTACCTTAGGAGGTATGACAGTTGTTGAATACTACTGGACTGGTGTTGGAGTACAGCAAAGTCAAGTGAAAGAGGCACTTCTCCACTGTAGAAGTCTTGGGGTAGGGAGAGGAGTTATTTTGACCCTGTACAATAGGTTAGATGCTTGCACTTAACCTTCTCGGGTGCAGTTCTGCTTCCTCCCAGCTTGGGCAGACTCTCTGCTACCTAGCCTCTCCTTACATGGTGAAATGTGTCCTGAATGCTATTGCTTGCCCCATCTAGCAGTGTTAATAACCTCATGACTTGTACTTTTTTGCTGTTCCTGAACTCTCTCTCCTTTCCTCTGCCACTCAGTCTGACTCCAGGCCTCAGCTTTGTCTTTGGTGATCATGGCTCCTACATTGTGGTGTATAATCAATTCACTTTTTTTAGTCTTTTTTATAAGGGGAATGACAGGAAGTATCTGAGTATTCTGCCATTTGGGTATCACCCTGGTGTGAATGTTTTTTATAGTAGAGAAACTCAGACAAGATTTAATCACTGTGAAACCTCTATTTAATCCTGTCTTTGAGTAAAAATCATAAAGAAGATGTTCATAAAATTTCTTCTGAAAGACAAATCTCTTCATGGTTTCTCATTCCCTCTTATTTATCTCATTCCTTTTTTGTTCAACTTTCCTTCTTTTTTTCTCTTTTATATCCTAGTTGCCCCTCTTCATTTTCAACTATATTCCTAGTGAAATAATGAAACTTCAAAAAATAAACAAAAGCATGTCAAGTATTTCTAGGGCCAGAAAGAAGAAAGGCCTAAGGGAAGCTCTTTAATCTCACCATTAGGAGATTGTGCCGTAAGACTGACTATCTTAATAAAAAACAGAGATGGAAGTCTCTCCTGTGCAAAACAAACAAACAACAACAATGACAAAAAACCTGCCTCTTCCTTGCCAAGAGTCATTCAGAAATCAAATGGAAGTACCAATCAGGAAAGATTTAGGAGAGTAAAGTGTAACTATTGTTATTGGAGAGGCTCCAGAGAAGAAAGTAGGCTCAACAGCAGCAGAAGTCTCTAAAGAACCACTGGAAGTCAATGGTTCTAACATGCCCCGTTAGCTTCATTTCTCTAACTGGAATGCATTTCTCCTTTAACTGGTCAGTTCCTTGGCAGCTGTCAGGATCCAGCTCAGATTCCACCCGTTTGATGATGCCTTCTCTAACAGAAGGCTTCCACCGGCAGAGTTCATTCTTCTATCCTCTTTGCTGTCATAGAACTTTCCCCATACCTCTAAGTCTACTACAAAACAGTATTTGTTTATCAGTCTACCTGCTGCTCAAGAGCTGTCTATTGCTAGTACCTCATGCAGTGCCTGGCACATAACAGGTAATTAATAGTTGTACGAGAGAGAAAGTAGAAGAGAGGATGAAGCAAAAAAAAAAAAAAAAAAAAGAAGGAAGGGCAGGATGTAGGGAGGGGAGAGGAAGCATCTGAATCAACTCTCCCTGGCCAAGAGGAAGGGAAATGGATTAAAGAAACTCTAGGGGAAAGGGCTGAAATGGGTGTCAAGGGTGGGCATTGGGGGGGTCATTTAAACAACTTTGTTCAATCAGATTCTCTGCTTCCAAGTTCTTTATCATCTCTCCCCAAACTTGGGGCCTCACACTACAGTTGTCTTGTTTTCACTCCTGATTCCTCAGTTCATCCAAAAGGGAAAGAAAGAACAAGCTTCTGACTTCTTCCACTCTACCCCTTCAACCTAGTACCCCTTTCCCGCTGTGGGCACTTCTATCCTTCACCTCTGCCATTTTCATCTGCCCCACATACAGTACTTATTTCTCATCACACTAAAGTGCCCTCAGGCATCTCAGGCCCCTTCTCTGTACCCAAGTCTACACAGGAACTTCTGCCTGAAAAGAAAGGCTCCTTTGAGCAGCCTGTGGGGGCTACACTGGGAAAACGCTAGAGAACTACAAAGTTACCTGTGAAAGAGTATTATCAACAGGGCTTAGGCATCCCAGGGATCGGAGAGTGGAAAGGAGCATGTGCTAGAAGAGGGAAGGGCTGAACAATTCAGTCCTCCCCCCAACACTTTTCAGATTCTTTCATAGATGGCCTTTTCCCATTTTTTTCCCTTGATTCATGGATGGAAATTATTTTTCTGATTGTTCTCTTATGGCCCCTATAACTTCCTTTGGTTACTGGAGCTTCTTGACTATCTGTTCAGGCAGATACATTTTCCTCTAAAAATTGCAGCATGGTCTATAAGCTGTCTTATCTAGATATTTAGCTACCTCCCATTCCCCTACACCTGTTCTGCATGAGTTCTGGAACCATCAGTGGAGATCAAATATACTAAAGCAATTTGTGAGCTCTAAATTTCCACTAAGAATTTAAAAACACACACACACACGCACATATATATCTCACTAATAAAACCTCTCTTCCTCTACCCCCCATAATCTCTGCCCTCTTTTCATTATGTTTCTTATTCCTCCCATACCACCTCCACACACTGCTTCTCACCCTTCACCCAGCAGGTTTGGTTTGGTGCAGGGTGGAACCCAAAGCTACGTGTTGCACAGTAGGTAGGTTCAAGATGCAGGCAGGCATCTCAGCTCGTGGCCTTGGCAGAGTTCCCAGACACAGCCATCTCCCTAGGCCAGGACAGTAGGCATGAATAAGGTGGGAGAGGGCATAGGTACGGTGGCTGTAGCCCCCTAGAATTAGAAGTTCCCCCTGCAGCACAGCACCTGCAGCCCCCACGTGGGGGGAGGGCAGAGGTGCAAGTTGAGTCCAGCTATCAGTCCTTGGTACATAGGCCTCGAAGCTCAGCAAGTCCCCAGTCTCACCCATCCCACCTGCGACATACAACCGCCCACCCAAAGCAGCCATGACGTGGCCGGCCCGAGGTACCCCCATCGGGCTCAGAAAGGTTCCTGGATTCTCAAGTTTGGGGTCATAGTGCATCAGTGAGGACAGGAATTGACCAGTTTCACCACAGCCACCACTCACATACAATCGACCCTCCAAAACAGCAGCTGCATGGGCAAAGCATGGTGTTGGAAGTGCAGGTGCTGGCCTAAGGGAGAACAGGACAAGGGTCAGTCAACTATCATCATCAACTCTCCTTCTATTCTAACTCTCCTAGTCCTTCCCTAATACCTCAGAAACACCCCCTTCCCTGCTCACCTCCAGATATTGAGCTTGGGGATATAGGTCTCCACAGAGTTGAGGGCAATGCCATTGTCTCGCCCAGCCAGGGCATAAAGTTGGCCATCCAGAGCTACCAGGGGGAAAAAGCTCCGTGCCTGGTGCAAAGGCGCCTTCTCCTCCCAGTCTTCTTGACTGGGATCCCATCTGAACACAGTAGACAGGAGATTAGATGAGTGATTCTGGGAGCCTTCCATTGGCTGGGTCTGTAGTTTCCCTCACCTACCCACCTTAGGGCCTCCTACATGATACCCATTCTTAAGAGAGTCCTACCTGAGAGTTGAAGCCAGGGTGCTGGAGTGGCTGTAGAAGTCCTGTCCTCCACACACATAGAGTTCACTTCCTGACAGGCTCGAGGCCCCATGACGGAAGCGCCCAGGAGCAGGCAGGGTAGGTAACCGTCCCCACTCCACAGTTCGCACCAGTCCCATGCCACAGCAGAAAGCCCGGGCCCACCACACTCCTCGGGATGGCTGTCTTATGGCCATGTCTGGTCGGAGTCCATCCCCACCAATCACCACCAGTGCTTGGTCAGGCTCCCTCCGCCTTTCCTGACCTGGAACCTCAGCCTCTACCATCAGCTGGTGCAGTAGGTCCAGGGGCAGGAATGAGGGTAGCCCAGCTGCCCGCACCCTCCTCAGCTCCCTGGTGGACATGCGGCCAAAGCGGACACATCGCAGCAGTGCCTTGGCTTCTGACTCCTGAGTCTCAGGGTTGGCAGCTAACCAACACCGTGCAGCCATGAAGGCCTCAAACTCCTCCTGCACATGAAGCTCGTCACTATGTAGGAGCTCAGCCAAGCAGGCAACTGGTAAAGAAGGGAAAGTGGGGCACAAAGCTACAGCAGGTAGGTGGGTGAGGAGGTAGTGACGGGCTTTGCTCCAGAGTTTCTCCAACCCAGGGACTTCAGCCATGGGGAACAGGGCCAGGCAACGTGCAGGGCTGAGGCCCCGTGCCAAAGCTTTCTGGCACAGAGCTAGGCAGGAAGAGCTCTGGTACTGCAGAGCAGCCTGGGCAGCTCTCAGCAGTCCTGACCACCTTGCCCGCACAACTCCAGAGTAGGCAAAAGAGACGAGGAGCTGTAGGTCCTGGGCAGAGATGGTGCGCAGAGATACCTTTGTGCCCTGGGATTCCTTCATCCCACTCAGGAGCATGGCCCCAAAGAACTCGCTTCCACAGGCAAGGGCTGCTCGGTGCACTACACCAGGGGAGAAGAAACAGAGGGGGTCACAGAGTATTGCAAGGCTGCTAGACGCCATTCCAATTCCAGAGCCAACCACCCAGAGCTATAGACAACTGTGGTATACATCAGAAAAGCATGGACTCTTAGTTAAAATGCAGATTTGGGGACCCACCCTGAAAGATTCTGATCAGTAGTTCTGGACCAAGGCCCTAAAATTTTGTATTTTCAAGCACGCTGTTAGCAACTTGAGGACATTTTGAAAAATATTGCTTTAGTCTCTTTGATCCAGATAAGTTAGAAAAGGAGTCTCAGCAGATCAAGTTGAGAAGGTGCTCTAGACAGGATTTGTGAAAGGGAGGCACAGAACAAACTAGAAAGACCAATGCAATGTATGTAACTCATTCTATATCATGCACAGAGTAAGTTTTCTTCTTTTTTTTTTTTCTTTATTGTAAGAGCCAGTGTCATCCACCATTCTGTTGGTCAGATTCGGTAGGAAACAGACCATGATCAGAAATGGCTGTTACCCTGTCTCATCTGGCTGCTGACTCCTCTTGCCCAAGATTTAGCACTTAAGATCTTCCAAGAGTCCTAGCTTTCCTGTGTGCCCACTCCAAATTTGCCAGTTTATGGAATCATGAGATTTGAAATGTGAAAGAAATGTGTTATAAATTGAATTGTGTCCTTCAAAAATATGAACCATAATCTCTATACTTGTCATTACAATACCATTTGGGAATAGATTTTGTTCTGTTAATACGCAGTGTTAGTGTAAGGGGTGTCTTAAATCAATCTCTTGTGAGCTATAAAAGAGCAGATTAAACAAGCAAGCAAGCCGAGACAGGGGAAAGTAGATGCCATGCCACCTCACAGAACCAAGGAACAGACGCTGGAGACAAGGAACTTCCTCTCAGAACTGAGAGAAAAAGCCTTCCTGTCATAGACTAAACTGTGTCCCCCCAAAAATACATGTTAGCAATTTGGCTAGACAGTGATTCCTGGTATTGTATGAAGTTCCTGTATGCTGTAAACTTGCCTCTATGATGTTGGTGAGAGGGGATGGGCAGTGGTGGTGAGCCAGGACTCAGTGTGTAAGATTATATTGTGCCTTGAGGCAATTTCCTGGGATATAAAGGAAAGGGAAGCAAGCACCCAGCTGGGGACCTGATACCATCAGAAGAGAAAGCAGTGCTGGGAGCAGAGCATGTCCTTTGGAAACGAGCTGACCTGTGGTTCCTGCACCTCAGAAGCTCACCGTCCAGGGGAAAACTGATAAGGGCCTTCCTCCAGAGCCAACAGAGAAAAGACATCCCCCTGGAGCTGAGGCCCTGAATTTGGACTTGGAGCCTACTGGACTGTGACAAAATAAAGTTCCCTTTTTAAAGTCTTCCACTTGTGGTATTTGTTACAGCATCATGAGATTACCCAGACACTTCCCTTGGGGCCCCCCTAAATTTTGACTACTAGCATCCTAAGCTGTGAGAAAATAAATTTCTTTGCTAAAGCCACACATTTGTGGTAATTCTGTTATAGAAGCACTAGATAACTAAGACAGAACCTTCAAAATCATCTAGCTAAAATTTTTCCTTTCAAGATGAGAAAACTGAGCCTTTGAAGAAAGAAAGTACTTCGGTTACTACTCCCATGCAGTGGAGTAAATCATCACCATCCAGTCACTGATATCAGGCTGCAATGGACATGCTGCTGAATCTGTAGCCTGGTTATCTACAAAACCCTCATGTCACTAAAACTGTCCTAATGACAACTAGACCTCATAAGTCTCCTAACAGAACTCAATTAGAGGCATATAGCATCACCTAAGGAGTATGCTGGCCAAAATACTTAGCATCAATCCAGTCTTTAAATTTAAATTCAAGTTTATAGGAAAGTGAGAGGCTATAGGAACAAGTTAAACAATACCATGGGGGAAATTTTCAAATCTAGAAAATGGAATATTCTGTTGGATAACTATGTGATCCTTTTCTGCAATAAGTCATCATAGAAAGAGGAAGTAGGACTATACTGGATTAAAAGATACCTAAGAGATATGTGACTAAGTATACCATAGTCACTGATTGGCTCTTGAGTTGAACAAAGCAGCTGTCAGAGACTTTTTTTCCCCTTGACAAACGGAAAAATGTAAATCTGTACTAGGTGATACTAAAGAATTGTAATAATTTTTGGTGGCTGTGTGAGAACATTTCCTCTTTTACAGAGATGCATATCTAAGTATTTATGAGTGAAATGTCATCAATTTACTACACCAAAAAAAATGAAGAAATGAAATAAATATAGTAAAATTTTCATTATTAAATCTGGACAATCAGTATTTGGGTGTTCATTTTAATATTCTCTTTGCAATGTGTTTGAAATGCTTAATTAAAAAAACTAAAAAAAAAAAAAAGAACAAAAAAACAACTTGCTAGAAGTCCTCTCAGGCAGGTCACATAGGTGGCAAGCTATCAGTCTTATGAATTCCTTGCTAGTTTGACCAACTGTGGCTGATGTGGGTGATGTTTGATATAGCTTCTCAGACCCTTCTGAAGCAGCAGATAGCGGCTGGTAGCTTTCCAAGTAGTAAACATCAGGGACAGCTTTCAAATAATGTTTGAGAAACTCTGCATTCAGAGAAACAGATTAAGCCATCTCAGCTTCCACATTATCAATCAATCAATTAGTGCAGTGACAACTGTGAAAGCATTCATGCCACTTGTGCCCTCCTCTTATTCATCATTATCCTTGAAGATTTTTAAGTGACAAGTTCCTACCAATAAGTTAGAATGTTTCTTAAGGAAATGAAAGCAGTGAAGTATATTTACATTCCAGATGCTAGTGAGAATTCTATTGTTATAGAATTTTAGATTCCATGTAGTGGCACTAGAAATGGTAACAAATACTTCAGGGGTCTTTTCCTTCTGGGAGTCCACAAGCACCCTGAGTTCTCTAAGAAGGAGCAGCTAGGTGACTTTGAGTACATGTTAAAGTCTGAATTCATTATCAGTACAGTGTAAGTAGAACTACCCCATATGCTTTTCAAGGAGTAGCTAGATAGCATAAGACCTGAACTAGGTAATCTCCAAACTAATCCCTTGTTAACTTTAAACTTTCACATGTCCATATTCTGACTCCATTTTCCATGTGTCTTTAGTATGGCGCCATAAGACACAGTGCATGGTCTAGTTGAAACTGGACTAGTGATGTGGGCTTGTATCCAGTTCTCACCAGTTATCATCTCTGAGTTTGACTGGATGACAATAAGTTTTGTTTGTTTTGGTACCTGTACCTAGAGATAATAGAACCTATCTCACTAGGTTTCAGTGAGAATTAACAGAAGTGGCATGTGTAAAATTTTTGTCACCTGGTACCTGGCACCTAGCAGAATCTTAATAACTCTCTTCTTGCCCTCGTGGCAAAGGGGTTAATAAGCTAGGGCTGCTAACCAAAATTTCCAAAGTTTGAATCCACCAGCCACTCCCTGGAAACCCTATGAAGCAGTTGTACTCTGTCCTATGAGTTGGGATTGACTGGACAGCAGTGGGGTTGGTTTTTCAGGGTTAGCTGAATAATACTTAGCTTTCCTGGTGCCACACCTGATAGCCTTAAGATTCTGGCAAAAGAGTTTATTAGCTGCAGGACCCACAAATCTGCCATGGCACTGAGCACACATAGGTGAAAGGAAACACTGACTTTTTCCACTGTGTTTCACTGGCTTTCCCTATGTCCTGAACAGAGAGGATGCAGAGAAATGCCTTTGGTTAGTCCCTGTTTCAGTCAATCACTTTCAGCCTGTTCTACTGTCATGGAATGTACCCTAAACTCCAGCCAGCTGGCTGGGAAATCCTTGTGGCTGTGCACAAAAAAAGCCAGAAGAGTGGGAGGTCAGTTTAAATCTGTCAGTACTCCGAGGAAAACAACTCAACTGCGCATGTCCTACTCTCAGAGTCAGGAGAGGCACCCAAGGCCACCCCAGGGAGATACTGGCTGCAGCAGAAAGCAAAACCAGCACAGTGGCGGTCAAACCTTCTCCTGTTTGCACACACAATTTCTGTGGTAGCATATGCACCTACAGGAATGTAGTGCCCCACAGACCCTCACCCCTCAGCTGGCAGCCTCCTGCCTCCAGCTCCAGGTCACAACCGATGCCCTCTCGGTATAGCAGCTCAATACTGCGCAGGTTCTCACGCTGCTCCTCGGCTTGGCTGGACTTCTGTTCGTCTGGCCGTCTGCTTCCAGACTCCTTGGATTTCTGCTGGGCCACAGCCTTTACCCGGGGCGCTCCCAAGGCCTCGGCTGCGGCCAGCACATCCTGCAGAGGGACTGGGCCCAGCACCCCCTCATACGCAAAGGTCAGAACTGCCTCCCAGCCCCTGGGGGCCACGTCGAGGCTAAGGGGGTGCTGTGGACCTCCGTCGCCCAGCAGCCTGCCTCGGAAGAGGCTGCTAACTGCAGCCAAGATCACGCGGTGCGCTCCGTACACTCGCCCCCCAACTGACACCTCTTCGTCCAGCAACAATCTCTGTTCCCGCAGCCGCTGCGCCTCCGTGAAAAACTGACTGGGATGCTCTGCACTGCGCAGCCCCTCCAGCTGCACGGCATCGTCATCATCCTCATCTTCTTCTTCCTCTTCTAAGGACAAGGCTGGAGACGGAAGCTTCCCCGGGGCCAGGGACCTGGGGCCAGGCTCTTCCAGGGGGAAAGGGGGCAAGCTGGAAACTTCCTCTGGTGAGGGAGGCCAGGAGGGGGCTCTGTGGGCGGGCAAAGGCAGGCCCAGGCCATCCTTCTGGATGGAGAGGGAGGCATACCTCGGGTCCGAGGAACGATGCCCTAGGCCTGGGACGCTCATGGCCCTGGCTACCTGGATTCTGGCAGGTGAGCAAAGGCAAGAGAGCGGGAGATCAGAGCTGAACCCAGAGAGGCGGCAGGAACTCCTATTTCCAGCCGTGCAAAATGTCGGCCCCTCCCACTACCGCACCTCCGTTCCGGTCCTCACAAGGTGACTTCAGTCTCCAGCAGCTGGGCTATCTGGGTGCAGTTATGGGTCTGCAAGGTTCACGGAAGTACGCGGGCAGCATTCATAACGATCTGCTACTCAGAACCGTACACGCGGGTCTTGTCCACATCCCACCAGTCACCTCTTGAGGGACGAACACTCCCCCTTACCCTCACTTGCCTGCTGATTCTGCTTCGGGCTGCATGGCAAAAAGTATTCCCTCTGCATCCGGGTCCAGGGCCTCATCCTGCTAATTATAGCCAGTACTGGCGGGCTACGGACTGGGCTCCCGGCATCCAAGCTGACACCCAACCCCTGGTTCCCATTCCACCTGTGGGTCTCGCTGAGTGCTGAGGGAGACAAATTCAGATGCCAAGGAGGATGCAGGGATGGTTGGTGACCCAGGCCATAAGGACTGACTATGGGACAGGACAAGAGGGCAGAAGCTTATGTAAGGCACTACAGGAATGGAACGCGCCTTGAGCACCACTTAAAGGTAGGGGGGTGTATGAGAAAACTGAGCAGTTTCCATTAACCATCACAATTTCCATCACCAGTTCTGTGGGATCATTTGGTAAGCTAATACCAGTTATAGTATTCTTATTTGAGTGCCACCATGGGTCAAGGGAAACCTGGTAATGCAGTGGTTACCGAGTTTAGCTGTTCACCAGAATGTCAGCAGTTCGAATCCACTTAGCTGCTCCTTGGAAACCCGATTGTGCAATTCTACTGTGTCCTATAGAGTCGCGGTGAGTCACAATCCACTGGACACCAAAGTGGCTTTATAGGTCAAGGCAGACTGTGATCTTGCTCTGTGAAGTGCAGAGAAAGAAGCTGGCAAAAAACGACTTTGAACATACCATAGAACTTTCATCAATGAAAGCAAGGAAAGTGCAGTACCATTTTCCATGTAGTGTCATAATGTGTTCAAAGATTGAGGAGCTTGACTTGTATTTTTGAACCGAAATGGTACCAAACCAGACAAACCAAACCGTTGGCATCCAGTTGATTACAACTCATAGCAACCCTATAGGACAGAGTAGAACCGCCCCATACAGTTTCCAAAGAGTATCAGTCATCTAAAAGATGGGTGCCAGATGGTTGTACTGGGGTGCAGAGGTGAATGAAGAAATAGTTTAAAGGAAAACAGCCACAATCCACAAATCCAAGGGGGGCTGATTGAGGTACAGAATGACATTCTGAGGCACCACAAATACAAAAAGCATCTGATGGACACGGGAGGGAAAAGTGTTTCAGCCTAGGCATGGCGGCTATCAGTCTACCCATTTTGAAGTGGAGAGGGGGTGCAATTTAGAGATTGCCCTTGGATACTGTCACCCTGGTGAAGCCTCTACTGAAGGAGGCAGGTGAAGACAGCCTGGGCTTCCGGATTGGCAGGGGGACCAGAGGGCAAGAGTGAAGCTTGTGTTTTGGGTCTGTCCTGGACTTGACTACAGAAGATACGGCAGGGACCCTGGAGTGAACAACAGTGCCACGAGGCACAAACATAGCCCGGCCCTGTCCATAAAGGGTGGAGTGATACCAGGCTGGGTGGAGGTGAGAGGATACAGATCCTTAGGTGACTTGTCCCCAGAGTGAGGCTTCCAGGGGGGTGGAAATCCAACCTTGTCTTCAGAAAAGCCTGGAAAAGTCTAACCCTCAACTTGGCCCCCTAGTGGAACATGGGGTGGATCTCCAATCTCCGCTGCTAGTGGGAGAGGAGTCTTGGATTGGATGGGTTGGAGGCACACAAGTTTTTGGGCTGTTTGTGGAGGGGCACCAATAGCTACAACCTCTGCAGTACCATACCTGCTTCTGCATACAGAGATCGAGTCCTTGGCTGAAGCTCCTAAAGCCAGGCAATTTCTCTGTGCCACAGTTCAGTGGGTCTTCTTAAAACAGAGATTTGGGGAGCTGGGGAAGAGATGTCCTATCCCTCTCCTCTCCCAAGGAAGCAGGACAGGCTGTGGGCTGGCAGAGGCACACTCCCTGGCTTACTTACAAACGCTGTTCCAGACTAGATTGAGATTAGCCGATTTACTGTGGAACCAAGCAGACTGACCCATACTATCAAGGTGAGAGGGCAGGGACTCTCACAGGCAAGAGGGGAAGTTGGTTGCCTAGCACAATACTCCCTCTGGCTTCTAGAGATTCTCTGGTTGCCCCATTTGCTATCTGCATACCTCAGCTGACTGGAAATTGAGTTCCACTGGTGAGAGCTACCCTGGGTGAACTCAGCCCATAGGCTGTACTCCCCAAAACGGCTCAATGGAGAAAGCAAGCAGTGGCCCAGGAAATGTTCTTTTTCAGTCACACGTTGTCCTATCTGGTAGAAGGCCAAAGTGACCAGCCTCTGCACTGTGTCCTCTGCCCAGACCATTCAAACTGTATGGCCTCCCAGTGCAACACAATGCAACCAGTACCTTGAAGCCCCACCAGGTGGAGGAGGAACCCCATCAAGAAGTCCTGGTTGCCACCACACATATCTACAAGGATCACAGTGGCTCCTATCACGAGTTCTGTGCCAACTATGTGGTCTCAGATGGTCTCACTACAGTTGCTGGTCTCAGGAGGCTCTGCACGGCTCCATCACAGTTAGACCCATGTTACGCAGTGAGTCTCTGAAGGATGGATAAAACCTGCTGTCCCGGGCCACCACCTACCCTCCATTAAAACCCTATGACAGCCCTCCCTCCACTAGATTTTCAGGCCCAGCAGCTGCTTACTCAGCTGAGAATGGGTCTGCCAAGACTTGGCATCTGCCAAGTCTGTGGTATCTTAGCCAAGGGATAATGCAACTTTGCAGAGCTACACTCCAGGGAAGGGAATCTAGACAATTCAGAGGCGTGGATGGGCAAGACTCCAATGCATTGGCTTTGGCTGCGACATGGAAGTCATGGTGACTGGATTTAGGGGTTCCCAAAGGTTGGAGATGTAGGTGAGCAAGACAGAACTTCACTCCAGAGTAGATTCAGATGGTAAATCTCAAGAAGGGAGGGTGGAATGGGTTCCCACTGAAGACTGTTGCTGCTCCCTTACCACCCTGCTCCCCTAGTGCATCTTGCTGCATGTTCCACACCTAGGGTGTCGCCCTCTACTTGAGGATGCACTGGCTCCCCAACTGCTCAGACTGCTCAACTGCTCAGACTGTGTACTCAGGGTTCACCTGGGCAGTAGGCGAGGGTGGGAGATGGGCTTCAATGAATTAAGGGAGCCCCCACTACCATCCTCCCTCACAGGCTGCTCTCAGCCTCAGTCCTATCACTGGCCTATTTCAGCCATTTCCAGCTTAAACCCAGGGTTCTGTGGTTCCCCAGGGACCATCTTTGCCTTCATCGGTCCTGCTACGTACAGGGAACTGTGCAGAGACACTCTTACACCTGCTCTGGCTGATACCCATTCCCTCCCCTTTCAATGCTATCCTTCTCAAGCCTGTTCACTTTTTCTGACCACCACTCCAGCCCAAGAAGTCATTTCATGAATCTGACAGAAACACCAATCTGCTGATAAATACTGCCTCTACGACCGCCTACCCCTATGTTTCGCCCATCCAGGAGCATGCTGTACAGCTGTTAAACATGGATCTGGAAAACGAGTTATTGTCATAGGGGTGGTAGTATGGTAACTGTGACCAAGGGAGGAGCTAGTACAGTAGATTCCCAAGGACCATGAACTGGGGGCCCTGCCTGGAAGACAGCTGAAATTAAAGGGCTATGTTGGGAAAGACTCCACACCTCAGCTGTTCAGTGGGAAGAACTCATCCTGAGAACCTGTGGGATAAACACCAGAAGTCATGAGGGGAACACCTTCATATTTTCCAGCTGCCGTCCTGGCAACTCAGACTCCTAGCAAACCCACAGACCACGTAAGAGGGGCTCTGCTTCTTACTCCCGTGTATTCACAGTCTTGAGGTTCACCCCCCGGCATGGGAAGGAACACTGCAGTCTGAAGCAAGAAGGAAAAGGACACCCATTTGGTCAGAACTCTTACGAAAAGAAGCAATGGGAAAGGAAACCAGAGGATTGAGGAGGCTGGGATGGAAGAAAGAGAGTGAGGAGGTGGAGCAGCAGTTACTCTTCCCCATCTGCTCACATTTCTCTTGCCTTTCTTTTGTTAGCTGTGGCATTCTAGGCCCAAATTATCTTCTTCCTGAGCCTTTCTTTCATTAGTTATCTGTTAAGGACACTCCTCTCCACAAACCCCAGCCAACAAGCCACGTGGGTAACAAGCTGACTGAAAAATGTATTAAAGGGACACATGCACACACGCCTTAGAATATCAGCACCATTTGGAGGAAGAGACCTTCTTAGCAGAAACCCCTTGATTTCTGCATGTTCATTTGCAAGGTTACCATAAAATCACTCAGTTCTCTAAGTCTACACACTGGCTAACTTAAAAAACTCTTATTCTTCCCAGTCTGACCTAAGCTACTGATGCCCAACTGGCAAACCTGTTGCTGATTCTGACTCAAAGAGACGTTAAACTGAGTAGAGGGGGTAATGATCCTGGCTGGCTGAAAGGAAGCCTCCTCAAAACCCCATCTTACATGTCTGTTCTTTCACACAGGAAGCCATGAAAAACATGGCTCTATGATAGCATGGTACAGAGGGCGATCTCTTTGGCATGTTTTCCATCTTCCCTGTAGCCACCGGGTTCTTAGTGGGATCCATATCTCTGGGAATCTCAAGGTGAGAAGAGTGTCCTAACACGGAGAACAAATACACTGCGTTTCCTCTCCCTCTCCCCACTGACTTTCGGTCCTAGTACCCTGTCACAACTGTCTCCAAGGCAACCCTCCTTGCCACCATGTGGGCCACACTTGCCTACTTGAGCACCTGCCACCACTGAAAAGGACTTCTACTCTTCCTTTCTGTTATGGCGTTACCTGGAGCCCTGGCTTCTGCCTCCCACGGGGAACTACGGTGTTGCTAGCTGCCATCAAGTTGGTTCCAACTCACAGTGACCCTATGCACAACAGAATGGGATACTGCCTGGTCCTGTGCCATGTTCACAATCATTTCTATGCTTGAGCCCACTGCTGCAGCCAGGAGCTAGGGTACAGATGATGAAATAAGCAGGAGGTATTCAAAATAAGCAAGAGGTATACATCAGTCACATTAAAAGTTCCAAAAATGTACCACCATCTCTTGCCCCTTCCCCCAAGACTCTTTCACCATCTCTCCCTATCCCTCATACCTGTTACTGAGCGGCAGTCTCTGATTCAAAGGACTCAAACGGAAGTACGCAGACTAGAAAAGGGGGCATTTTACTGAGTTATAAATCAGTGCAAAATCAGACCTGGCTTCAGGCTGTTTTAAGAGGTAGCTTCTTCAAAAAATTTAAATGACAAAATGAATGTAAAACATTTAGTCCAGGCCCTGATACTAGCAATGCTATCTCAATACTATTATTAAGAGAGTATTAGAACATCACCTATGATTTCCCTTCAATCTTATCTCTTGAGCAGCAGCCTCCAAGGCTACCTGCAGTTAGCCAGGGCTCTGTTCTGACCCCTGCCTTCTTATTCATTCACCCCATCAACAGAAATTTATACAGTGCCAATTCTATATTGGTCCAGAACAATCCAAGCCAATTTGCAACATACAAAACCAAAAATACTTTATTGCTGAGTCATCTTGGAGTTTGAATGAAGCGAGAAGGGAGCCTGCAGGCTTCCTCGGATTCCCACATCAGGATAATGGGCTCCACTGAGGGCACTATTTACTCTGATCCTGTTAATCCTTTTAGTCCCGCCAGGTCACTTCTACTTCATCTGTCCGATACCTGTGGAAGAACAGGAAAGATGGGGTGAAGGCTGGTTATCCCCTCAGCACCTTTCTTTTCTGGCCTCATGATCCTGGACCCTCTTTCCGGCTGATTCTTGCATATATCCCACATAATCGTACCTCTCCCTCAAAGGGGTGAATCCCTCACCTCTGTGTGATTCCTGAATCACTGAGGTGGGTCCTGTGTCCAGCCTGGAACATCTCCCAGCCAGCCTGTGCTATCATGGCTCCATTATCAATACAGAATCTCAGAAAGAAAAGAGATGTGAGATTTGGGATCTAGTGGTAGGAAAAGTCACAGTGATGGGAAAAGACACTATGAAACAAGCTTAAAAAAAGGCTTTACCGCTCATCTGTGGCAAAGAGCTGGGCGCCACGTTCCTGACACATTATTTCCATCATCTCCTGTAGCCTCATATTACCTACGCAAAGTGGTAGGGACAAGGTTAGCTTAGTGTTAGGATACTTTTCCATGGCCTAGCTATACACCCCATGTGTATATACCTAAAGAAATGAACTATGGATTTGGGTGCTATGAGTTGGGATAGGGAAAAAAGTGAAACTACTGGACTTCACCAAGCCCTCAGACATTCAGTTACGAGGAAGAAGCTATACAACGCCCAAGAACAGAAAAGAGAAACACTGTTTGAGGACACATACATCCTACACCTCCCACGATGAGGGCCTCCTGAGAGCCACAATGTGACATGGCTCGCTCTGTGATCTCTACCAGCATTGCAAACACAGTTTCCTGTGAGGAAGAAATATGATGACAACATCAAGGGGCCATCCCAACTTAGTTCTATTCTATCATACAAAAACTCGTCCAGTCCCAACCTTTTACTACATTACCTGCAAGGAGAAACAGAGATCCTCAGGGGTACACTCGCCCGTGGCCAGCATTCGCTGAGCTGCATCCTACAGTTTACGGAGGTGAGCAAACAGTGGTGTTGAGGTGACATGAGAACACAAGTCAGTACAGAGGATCACCTTGTTCCAACACAAACTTATCAGAACATCCCATACCACATTTGGCCTTTCACTGGCACTAAGCTATAGAATGGGGGGCACTCATTCAAGGTTCAACAGCTATTTCTTGAACATCTGCCCCGACACTCCCCCTTACCCTGCTTTAACTTCTCTTTACAGCACTTACCATTTTTTCCTTCTCTCTTTTTTGAGCTTTTGCTTCTTACCATTGTCTGTGCTTCTAAGTACAGAGGGAATTTTGTTTGCCCCATGCTGTATTTCCACTGCTTAGAAAAGTGCCTGGCACTTAGATGTCCAATAATTTATTTGCTGGATAAACTTACTGAGCATCTGATATAAACTACCACTATAATATACACTGGAAATACAATGATGAGCAAAGCAGGTATATTTTTCTTCAAGAAAGCATAAAAGTACTTCATCTCCTCATCTCTCCCACACTTACCTCAATGAAAGACAGGATCCCTGAGAACGAGACATCCATGCCCTTTACTGTGTATGGCAGCTCAACTAGCTTCTTGCCCCTGTGTGGGAGTACATGAGGCACTAAGTCGACAGTCAGCTGGCCGCTCCCCCACCGCAGCCGTCCACCAACTATCATTTTCACACACACACAGAATCCCCAAAAGTCCCATCAGTCGGCCTCCCTTCATTTTATGTCCCCTTACCGCTTTGCCATCTGTTCAATGTTGTAGCCTGGACTTGGGTCATTGGAAATCTGGCAGAGGGAGAAACAGGAAAGAAGCAAATGAGAAGATGAGGTCAGACATCTGAGAACTATAAGAAATGTATTTACTTGTTCCGCTGTCCTTTTCCTCTCCAGAAATTCGTCCATGTTTTATAGTGGCTTACCTTCAGTACTCGAGCAAAGCGATCCAGACAATTACCCACTGCAATATCGATGGTTTCTCCAAAGATGCGGTAACGATGCTCTGAGTACGCAATCACCTAAGGGTGGTGAGGATGTCCATGAAACCTCAAGTCTGTAAAGAGGAGTATTTGGCTTTGGGGAAGAACACAGCAGATGTTCAACATGGCCACTAAACTTTCCACTAAGAACCCAAAAAGAGAAAGTTCCCAAATCCAAAACAGGTAATTTTCTATAGCTCTTACCTGGGAAGCTGCCCATATACTCTGAGGATTCCCAGAGCAAATTCCAAATCTAGTGAAGATACTGTAGTTTGGTCCAGAAGCAAACTGTCATCTTATATACATATTTCTGGGAAGCTGTTTTAACAGTGAGGACTATGGAACAGGTTTTCCTGCTTAAAGGCAGGGAACAAGTACCCTTCTAGACTATGCTAACAGAGAAGTGGTATTTGGAAACACGGGAAGACACAGAGCCAAAGAATGCAAAATCCCCTAGTGGGCCAGACTAATGGCCCACTCAACTCAGCACTGGCAATGAACTTGTGTCCATTCTTTATATATAAGCAGCTTCTAGCACACAGTCTTTATCACCCTGACACATCTGCTCCATACTTAACACAGTGAGGGCTTCCTAGGCACCAAGCACAGTCTCTTCCATTGCCATAATTGCTGGGGATTTCATTTTTTTTTCAGTTTAACTCTTAAACTATGTTGTCAATGGATTTCAACTGCCAAAAGAGGAAAAAATATCCTGACTTTCTACTTCTGTTACTCACTCCTTTCCACCAAATTGTCTTGTTTTTTATCACTAGGCAAGTTTTATAAGGCAAGAAGAGAAAACTCCATCTCTGGCATCTTCATCAACCCCTGTAGCCTCCATTGATACTCTCTATTATCTCAAACCTCTAACCTTTTATGTCATCCTTCCAGGTCCAACTAGCTTCTTGCCCTCTATTCTCCTGGGGTTACTATATTATTTCCATAAGTATGAGTTCCTCATCTTTAACAGATTTATAGAAAAATATATTTCATAGAAAAAAATATTTAAAAAAAACTATTGTTTTGAAAACTTCAGTACTTAAAAGTCTTTTAAAGTTTTCTAAAACAAAAGATTCCTAATCTTCACATATATAAAAATTACCCACACATAAGGCATGGATTGTCCTGCCCAAGGGTGCAATGTTGTGAGCTCTGTTGTGGGTCTTCTTATATATAACATTTTAGGTTCACATACGTATAGCTTTGTTCTTAGAGTTTCCACCACCCACGTAGAACACATAAGTTGCTGGTGTTATACCTTATAAATTAGGAAGGTACGTGTGAAGTATTCTGCATACCTGAGTATTTCCTCCACTGACATAGAGCACAGTTGGGCTGGTGGCTCCAGTGATGAGGCGGCCCATCTCAATGTGGCCTATACAGTGGTTCACACCCACCAATGGCTTATTCCACAGCTGGGCCACAGTACGGGCAACAACAGCCACAGCAGCCAGTGGGGCACCCATGCCAGGGCCTAGGAGGATAGAAATTGGAGTTAGAATCCTACAGAGACTGGGAGAAACAGCGATGGGGAATGTATGCATGTGTAGGGTAGGGGTGGTGGTGGTTGCTGAGGTGAGGTATAGGCTATTTTGACCTAGTCAGGCTCTAGGAAGATTCTTCCATTGTTGCCTGCTTTCCCAGCCATACCTTTGGTGTAGGCAACACAATCAATATCCTGGGAGGTCAGTCCAGCCTCTGTTAGTGCCTCCTGCAACAGGTCCAGGATGACAGCTCGGTGGTGCCTGGCAGTATCACCTGGAAGGAATCCTAGGAGATGGAGACTGGTTAGAGATCATAAGGTTTCTCACAACAACGGTAAATAGATGTTAGAGGTGAGGCCAAGATGGTAGAGTAGTCAGGTGCTTCCTGTGATCCCTCTAACAACAAAGACCCCAAAGGACAAATGAATGGATTATACATGACATTACAGGAGCCCTAAACATCAAATGGAAAATTGAGAAACTGGACCGAGCAATAGGGAACAGAAGGTAGGTACCTAGGGAAAGGAAGCTACCTAGGATTGGCCAGACCCGACTCGTCAGGAATCAGCAGTTTAGAGGGTGTTCTCCTCAACAGGAGAGACCAGACAGCAGTAAGTACACTCTTGCCTCCAGAACCAGTGAAAAGCATCACCTGATTGCCAAAAACTTAAGTGGCCTGTATCTAACCTACTGTGCATGGATCTAAAACTTTCCTTTGGTACAGCCCTCTCTCTTTCTTACCAGCATTTCCCCCTTTCTTCTCTGCACTGTGCCTGGCTCCAGAGTCTGATACCATTACCTGAGCCAGAAGCAGGGCTCTTCAAGTGGCCCTGAGCCTTTCTCCTAGACTCAGACAGCAAATAATAAACGGGTAAAACCCAGTGCCACTGAGTTGATTCCAACTCATAGCGACCCTACAGGACAGAGTAGAACTGCTTCACAGAGTTCCTAAGGAGTGCCTGGTGGATTCCAACTGAAAACCTTTTGGTTAGCAGATGTAGCCCTTAACAACTAAGCCATCAGAGTTTCCAAACAGGTAAAGGGTTAAAAAAAATCTGCTCACTCCCCTGAGCTGAAAATTCAGGGCAGAAAGAGTTTCTTTACCTAGAATCAGGCATAAGCAGACAAGCCTTCCTCCTAAACACTCAGGGACAGCTGTCAGCCTCCTGCCTTTCTCAGAGCATATAGTCAAATACCTGTGCCTACGCTAATCATCCTTGTCCATTACGGACTGCAGAGGAGAGCCTGTCTAGATACCCAAGCAGAACCTACATTAGAAAAGTAATTGGACTCCTGGGCTTGCATGCTTAGTACCACCTCTAACCACCTGGTAACAGGGTGTTAGAGCTTTAAAGGTGACAATAACCAACCTGCCAATGTGACCAGGCCGTTCTTCAACATTTCAAAACAAAAAGCTAGAACACAGTAAGCAAACATAAAATAAATATGACTTATTGATGGTTTGGAGACAACCATCCAAGCCAAGTGCCACTGAGTAGGATCTGACAGTCAATATCAAATCACTTAAAGGGGCAGACCACGACAGTTTCAGAAAGCTCCCAAAATAAAAATTCGAATTTTCCAGAGGAAGAAAACTTCCTGAAATTATCAGATGTAGCATACAAAAGATTAATATTTTGAACTCTTTAAGAGATCAAGCAGAAACGCTGGTGGCATAGTGAGTTAAGTGTTACATCTGCTAACCAAGAGATCGGCAGTTCAAATCTGCCAGGTGCTTCTTGGAAACTATAAGAGGTAGTTCTACTCTGACCTCCAAGAGTCAGACTCGACTCAACGGCAATGGGATGAGATCCAGAAGAAGATGAGGCAAAATGCAGCAGAGTAAATGACAAATTGAGCAGGCTGCAAGAAAGCAAACAGAGAAGGAAACAGAAAGGAAAACAGAGAAAGGAAACAGAAATTTACAAGATTAATAATAAGATTACAGAATTAGACAATTCGGTAGAAAGTTAAAGGAGCAGAACTGAGGCAATGGGAGGCTAAATTAGTGAGACTAACAGTAAAGCACACGACACCGACAATACCAGAAAAATCAGATAAAAAAATTTAAAAAATCAAGAAACAACAGGAATTACGTGGGACTCTATCACGACAAATAATCTGCAAGTGACTGCACTTACCAGAACAGGGAGCAATAACAGACAATACAGAGAGAGTTATTAAAGATTTGTTGACAGAAAACTTTTCCTGATATCATAAAAGGTGAGACAGTATTCATCCAAGATACTTACAGAACTCTGCATAAGACAGATTTCAAAAGAAACACACCAATGCATATTATAATCAAAACTGCCAAAACAGAAAGTAAAAAGACAATTTTAAAGTCGCTAAAGATAAACAAAAAAATAATCTACAAAGGAGAGCTAATAATGTAATTAAGCTTAGACTACTCAGCAGAAACCATGGACGCAAGAAGGCAATAGGATGACATACACAAACCTTGAAGGAAGGTAATTGCCAGTCAAGAATTATATATCTAGAAGGAGTGTTTCTCAAATATAATGGCAAAATTAGGACATTTCCAGATACACAGGAATTTGGGGAATTTTCAAAAAGAAAACCTCAAGAAACACCAAAGGGAATCCTTCAGTTAGAAAATCAGTTAACACCAGATAAAAACCCAAGACTAGAATGCAGAACAGAGCAAGAGATATCAACTCAGACAGGGAAATCACAAACATAAATCAAAGACAAAAGACTGAAAACAGGGGTAAAAAAAAAAATGTCATGTGAGAAATACCAGCATTATAACAAAAGAGGGGCTTAAAAAAATGTAGTCATAGATCTTTCATAGGGAGAGGAAGTTGAGGCAATACATAGAAATTAAAGACTAAAGTCAGAAAAATAGGGGTAAATATTAAAGTAACCACAAAGGAAATTAATAATCCTACACATCAAAATGACAAACAAATATAAAACCAACAACAAAGATGAAAAGAGAACACATAAGGAAAAATGACAGGAAAGAAAATTAAGCAGAACAAAAGAACTGTATATAATGCACCAAAATAGGCACTAAAATGACAGCATGAAATTCATACCTATAAATAAGTACAGTGAATAACAGTGAATTAAATGCACCAATAAAGAAACAAGAAGTGGCAGATTGGATTTAAAAAAAGAAGAAAACACAATCAATCCATACGCTGCTTAAAGGAGACACATCTTAAAGATATAAGCAAACTAAAACTCAAAAGATGAGAAAAAATGTATCAAGCAAACAATATTCAAAAAAGAGCAGGAGCAGCAATATTAATTTCTGATAAAACAGACATTAAAATCTACCACAATGGATGAAGGTCACTATAAAAATGATTAAAGTACCAATATTCCAGGAGGACTAACCACATTAAATATTTACACACCCAGTGACAGAGCTCCAAAATATGTAAAACAAACTCTGACTGCAATAAAGAGAAATAGCTCCACAAAAACAGTAGGAGATGTCAACACACTATTTTTGGTGAAGGACAGAACATCCAGGAAAAAAGCTTGATAAAGGCATGGAAGATCTAAATGCCAAATCAACCACCTTGACCTAATACACATATACAGAACATGCCATCCAACAGCAGCCAGATATATTTTCCAATGCATATGGAACATTGTCCAGAACTGACCACATATTAGGCCATAAAGCAAGCCTTAACAAAATTCAAAGCACCAAAATATTACAAAGCATCTTTTCATACCATAAAGCCATAAAAGTAGAATAACACCTTGCTTAAAATACTGGATTATAAAAGAAATCAAGGACGGAAGAAATTCAATCAAATAAGAATGAAATCACACCCTACCACAACTTTTAGGACACAGCAAAAGCAGTGCTCAGAGGTCAGTTTAATTTAATTAATGCACACATCCAAAAAAGAAAAAGGGGCCCAAATCAAAGCATTAACCCTACAACTCAAACATGTACAAGACAGTAGCAAAAGAATCACTCAGGCACCAGAAGAGAGTAAATAATAAAAATTAGAGCAGAACTAAATGAATCAGAGAACAGAAAAACGACTGACAGAATTAACATGACCAAAAGCTGGTTCTTTGAAAAGATCAACAAAATCAATAAACCACTGTCCAAACTGACCAAAAAAAAAAAAAAAGAAGAAGAAAAGAAAAGGAGGAAGCAAATAAATAAGAAGTAAGATGGGCAGTATCACAACAGACCAAACTGAAATTAAAAAAAAAAAATTGTAACAATACTATGAAAAATTGTACTCTAATAAATTTGAAAACCTGGGGGAAACAGACAAATTTCTATAAACACATTAGCTGTGTAAACTAACACAGATGAAGATAGAACAACTACACAAACAAGTAACAAAAGAAGAGACAGAAAAGGTAACTTAAAACTTTGCAGTCTAAGAAAACCATGGTCCTGGTGGCTTCACTGGAAAAATCCTACCAAATTTTTACAGAAGCATTAACACAACTATCACTAATGGTATGTCACAGCATAGTAAAGGCTGGAATACTGCCAAATTCATTCTATGAAGCTGGCATAACCCTGATACCAATACCAGGTACAGACAACAGAAAAAGGAAAATTACAGATCAATATTTTTCATGAACTTACATGAAAATTCCTCAATAAAATTTTAGTCAATAGGATACAACATATCAAAAAAAAAAGTAATTCACCATAGCCAAATAGGATTCATACCAAGGATGCAGGGATGGTTCAACACTACAAAAACAATGAATGTAATCAATCACGTAAATAAAACAAAAGGCAAGAACTGCTCACTATCAAGGGATGCAGAAAAGGCATTTGACAAAATCTGATACCCTGTCATGTTAAAATAGAAGGGCAATGCCTCAACACGATAAAGGGCATTTGTACAAAGCCAACAACCAACATCATCCTGAATAGGGTGAATCTGAAAGCATGCTCCTTGAGAACAGGAACGAGACACCACTGTCTGTCACCACTTTAATCCAACATTGTACTGGAAGTTCTAGCCAGGGCGATCATCCAAGATAAATACATAAAGGGCATCCACATCGGTAAGGAAGCAGTACAAGTATCCGTATTTGAAGATATGATGTTATACACAGAAAACCATGAAGAGTCCACAAAAAAACCTATTGAAACTAACAGAATAGTTTAGCAAAGTGTCCAGATATAAGATCCCATCCTGCTGAGTCATCTCTGACTCATGGTGCAACCCTATAGGACAGAGTAGAACTGCTACACAGAATTTCCAAGGAGCACCTGGCGCATTTGAGCTGCCAACTTTTTGGCTGGCAGGCATAGCACTTAACCACTACAACATCAGAGTTTCCAGATATAAAACATTCAAAAATTAGCTGGATTCCTTTACAGAAACACAGAGTACATGAAAGAGAAAATTACCAAATCAGTATCATTTACAATAGCCCCCAAGAACAACAAAGTGGGAGGCCTCACACTATCTGACTTTAGAACCTATTACACTGCCATGGTAGTTAAAACAGCCTGGTAATGGTATGACAATAGAGACATAGACCACTGAAACAGAACTGAGAATCCATATATAAAATTATCCACCTATAAGCAGCTGATACTTGACAAAGACCCAAAGTCCACAAACTGAGGAAAAGACAGTCTCTTTAATAAATGGCGTTGGCATAACCGGATATCCAGCTGCAAGAAAACAAAGTAAGACCCATATCTCACACCATGCACAAAAACTAACTCAAAATGGATCAAAGACCTAAATATCAAATCTAAAACAATAAAGATCATAGGAGAAAATTTAGAGAAAATGCCAGAAGCCCTAGTGCACTGGATGAAGAGAATACAAAACATTATTAACAATATACAAACACCAGAAGAGAAACCAGATAACTGGGAATTTCTAAAAATCAAACAGTCAGGCTCATCTAAAAACTTAACCAAAAGAGTAGATCAGCCTACAGATTGAGAAAAAAAATTTGGCTACGACAAATCCAACCAACATCTGCTATCTGTAATCTGCAAGATACTGCAAACCTCAGCAACAAAAAGACAAGCCAATTAAAAAATGAACAAAGGATATGAACAGGCACTTCACTGAATAAGACATCCAGGTGCCTAGCAAATACATGAGGAAAAGCTCACGAAATCACTAGCCATTAGAGAAACCCACATAAAAACTACAGTGAGCTACCATCTTACCCCAAAAGGTTGGCATTAATCCAAAAAATACAAAATAATAAACATTGGAGAGACTGGAACACTTGAATACTGCTGGTGGGAATGTACAACAGCACAACCACTTTGGAAACAGATTTGGTACTTTTTCTTAAAAAGCTAAAAATACGAGGTCGAAAAATTAAGTTTGCAAACTCATCCCAGAAAAAGTGCTACACACCTCACTGCTGAATATCACTATGGTCACCTCTAAAGTACTTTCCTTGTGCACTGACACCAGTGCCTGGTCCACCCTTCAAAGCAATTCTGGAACTCTTTTTCTGGAACAGCCATTACAGCTATTGTTATATGAAATCTCACAACTAAGTTTGTGAACACATCCCAGAAAAAGTGCTACATACCTCATTGCTGAATATCACTATATTCACCTTTGAAGTACTCCCCTTGGGAAGCTATGCACCGACGCCAGCGCCTAGTCCACCCCTCAAAGCACGTTTTCTAGGCGTCAATGTGCAGCTTCCCAAGGAGAGTACTTGGAAGGAGACTCTAGTGATATTCAGCAATGAGGTACGTAGCACTTTTTCTGGGAGGTGTTTGCAAACTTAATTGTCCTACCTTGTAGAAATACCACATGATCCAGCAATCCTACTTCTTGGAATCTATGTCAGAGAAGTAAGGGCTGTCACATGAATAAATGCATGCATACCAATGTTTACTGTAGCACTGTCCACAAAGCAAAAAGATAGAATTAACCTGGGTGCCCACCACTGGATGAATGGACAAATAAACTGTGGTAGGTTCAGACAATGGCATATTACATAATGATAAAGAACAATGATGAATTGGGGAAATATTCCATAATATGGAGGAATCTGGAAAGCATTAAGGTAAGGGACATTAGTGGCAAAAGGACAAATACGAGGTCTGATAATAAGTTTGTGAACTCATCCTAGAAAAAAGTGCTACATATCTCAATACTGAATATCACTATGGTCACCTTAGAAGTACTACCCTTAGGAAGCTACACACCAATCTCAGTGCTTAGTCTACCATTCAAAGCAATTTTGGAACTTTTTTCCTAGAATGGCCATCAGAGCTGTTGTTGTACCACCCTTCATGTTCTGAATGTCATCAAAATGTCTTGCTTTCAATATTTCCTTTATCTTCAGGTAAAGAAAAAAGTCACTGGGGGCCAGATAAGGTGAGTAGGCAGGGTACAGTTATTTGTTTACTAGCTAAATACTTCCACATAGACAACTATATAATTAAGTCTGCAAACTTGCCACCACGCCATTGTGCACAATGGCCATTCCAGAAAGAATTCCAAAATTCTAGGGTGGACTAGGTGCTGGCAGTGGCGCACAGCTTCCCAAGGGGAGTACTTCAAAGCTGACCACAGTAATATTCAGCAATGCGGCATGAAGCACTTAGAACAATTATGTCTGTGAACTTAACTGCTGGATCTCGTATTGTATGAGACCACTAGCATAAGGGCTCAAGAAATAGTTTAAATACAGAAGGAAACAGTCTTTGATAGTTACAAGGATTGGGTGCGGGGCGGGAGGAAGAGGAAAATTCATTAACTAGATAGTAGATAAGAAGTTAGGTGACATAAAGGACAACACACAGTACAGAAGTCAGCACAACTGGACTAAGCCAAAAGCTAAGAAGTTTCCTAAACACAACCAAACACTTCAAAGGACAAAGGAGCAGGGCAGAGGTTTGGGGACCTTGGCTGCAGGGGACATTCAGGTTAACTAACATAACAAAGTTTATTTAGAAATTGTTCTGCATCCCTTTTGGTATTATCTGAGTCTTAAAAGCCAGCATGCAGCCATCTAAGAAGCATCAACTGGACCAAACCCAACTGAGCAGAGAATGAAGGACATCAAAGACGTAAGAAAAATATGAGCCCAAGAGACATAAAGGGTGACATAATCCAGAGACAACATCAACATGAGACCAGAAGAACTAGGTAGTGCCCAGCCACAACCTACGACTGCCATGACAAGGAACACAACCAAGAGTCCCTGACCATGCAGGAGAAAAATGAGGTTGAGAACATGAACCCTACAAAAAGATTAGATCTCATGGTCTGATAGACTGGAGTGTCCCTGGGAAGAGAAGGCCCTCAGACTCTCTCCTACTCCAAAACTAAAACCATTCTTGAACCCAACTCTTTAGACAATGATTGGACTGGACTACAAGACATAAAATAATACCGGTGAGGAGTGTGCTTCCTTGCTTAAGTAGACAATAAGACTAAGTGGGCAGATCCTGTATGGAGGCCATATAAGAGGGCAGAATGGGGCAGGAGCTAGGTGAATGGACCTAAGAAATATAAGGTGGAAAGGAGGGGTATGTGCTGTCACAGTGTGGGGAGAGCAGCTAGAATTATATAGCAATGTGCGTGTTAAGTTTTTCCATGACAAACTGAATAGGATTATAAACTTTCACTTAAAACATAATAAAATATTTTAAAAAGACACAGAGAAGGGAATTTTATTGTAGGAAAAGTCCTTTTCTCTTAAAGTAACCTGTCTTCCAGGCTTTCAGATTATCTCCTTTCACAATTTCTTGCCTCTATATAGGCTGTTGGAAACCCTGGTGGTGTAGTGGGTTAAGTGCTATGTCTGCTGACCAAAAGGTCAGCAATTCAAATCCACCAAGTGCTCCTTGCAAACTATGAGGCAATTCTACTCTGATCTCTAGAGTCACTATGAGTCAGACTCAACTTCACAGCAGTTTTGGGTTTGGTTTTCGTTTTATACAGGCTGTTAAAGAGCCCTGGTTGTACAATGATTAAAGTACTCAGCTACAAATTGAAAGTTGAGGTTTGAACTCACCAGCTGCTCTGCAAGAGAAAGATGTGGCAGCCTTCTTTTGTGAAGATTACAGCCTTTGTGAAGATTACAGCCCCTTATAGGGGCAGTTCTACTCTGTCCAATAGTGTCTCTGTGAGTCAGTCAACTTGGGCTATAGGTTTGGTGTTTGGCTGGAATATAGGCTGTTTAGCTATCAGAAATGTCCTTCTTTGTAACTAACTCAACCTCAAAACTCAATTCAATTAATACCTACCCCATACTCTTTGGTGATCTACCTTTGTGATCCTATATAACCCTGCCCGTGTTTACACCCAGCACTTAACATGTAACAGTTATAGCACTGTAATTATTAACTTCTTCCATTTAACTATAAGTATCTCAAAGTATTGACTATTTTTGTATTCCTGGTGTCCAAGTGCCCAGAAGAGTGATGGTAAATACACATACACAGTTTTTCAGGCACACACGTCAGATGCTGTCTCCTACGTGTGCAGGTGTACGCAGGGAGGGTAAGCGAAAGATGACATGATAACGTAAAACTAAAAATTGTAATGTGTCTGCTACCTTCATGTAATTCTCAAGAACCAACGATCATTCCTATCGTAAGAGTAAATTCCAAGTACATGGACACAGACGGTGATTACAAACCACTCAGTTCTGCCTGATATCTAAGCTGGGAATCTTTCCACCGTGACTTTTCATTCTTCTGATTCCATATTTTGATTGCACTTCTGATACCATTTATAAATGTGTTTACACGCACGACTCCACGGCAGATTCGTGATATCTATTTTTGTATCCAGCAGCCAGCCAATGCTTGGCAAGTAAAAGGTGTTGAACATAGTTTAGCGAATCCTGAAAATCCAGGGCCTGTGAGTCTTCGACCCACCAACGTTGTAACCTTAACACTGTCACTTGTATCAGTGAACCTCGGAGCAAAAACTGTAAGACAGGATGGATAATGCATTCCACTTCACTGGTATTTAGAAAGATACAAGGTGATACAGTGCGGAGAAGTGCGCCGTAAACTGCAAGTCGGCTACTTATTTACCTGTGCCCGGAGGAGTGACGTAAGTCCGCCGAGGGTTCGCCAATACCGTGCCATCCCGCACTATTCCCACGCCAATCTTGTTGGCGCTCCCTTCGAAACCCAGCACCGCCGGCATGGCCGAATCTGAAAGAAAACGCCCGCAGGGCTACTAGTGACCTACGGAACTCCTCACCCGTGGGTGCTCAGCTACAGAACCCGAGCGGAAGCTAAAGAGGAATATCCTAAAGCTGCTAGAGCCGAACCAGCACACACCCCAGAGATCGCAGAATGGAACGTCCGAGATGCCTGCACCGCCCCCGTCGTCAAGGCGACCTGTGAAGGCCCCTTCAGGGATCTGTCCTTCTAATTGCCAGGCATACTGAGCCGACGTCTCCCCTTACATTCCTAATCGCTTCCCACATATCCCCTGTGGTTTAGTTGAGCCTTCCCCAACCCATGACTTTCCGTCTTGCACAGCATTAGAATTTTCGGTCAGGGTTGCGGGATGACTTATGCATCTGGCGGAAAGATAAACAGCCCTGTGATGAAGGTTTGGGGCCTTCAGTCCTCTGGAGAAATGGAGCCAAGAGAGAAGGCAGGGCTTCCCTATCACGTGGTGACAGACAGACCAATCACCCGTATTCCTGAGCTACGTTCCGCGTATCTGGATCACGTGACCACGCCAGTTACCCACGTGTGGGCGCAAGGCGTTCCATTCTTTGTGGCTGGTAAGGAGGAGCAAGGCTGGTCCTCGCGCAGGTCCGCTGTGGGGGTGCTGTTCTTGCACCCGTAGAGCGATTTTGCTCAGTTCTGACCGGCCTGCCTGAATCAGAGCCCATTATTAAAGTCTTTGATTTGCGAGAGGGCAGGTATCGCGAGGAGCGACCAAAGTAGCAAGTAACAATCTAGTCCTGTGGGTGTGGGGCTTAAGGGCCTAAGGTGCAAGGAGACAGGGAAACGATTAACAGAAATGTGGCAGAATCTGGTTATGGGGATGCCCGAGGGAGGAGTCATCTCCTTACCAGCCTTAGCTGGTTTCATGATTTCTTTGCATCCTCAGGCATTGCGGTAAAAATCTTGCTTCGGTGGGCGACGCGGAACAAGTGCCTAACTTCGTTAGTTGCAGGGATGCCGAAGCGTGGTAAAAAGGGAGCTGTGGCTGAGGACGGGGAAGAACCCAAGACCGGTAGGAGAGGAAAATGAACCCCTCTTGACGGGGCTGCTGCGGCGGTACTTCCAGCGTCTGGGTGAAAGGGGAAGTATGGGCCATTGTTTTGCAGGTTTATATGATGAAGTCGCAGGTTCTGGGGCCTATGGTTAACTGGGTGAGGGGTGGGAAACTACTAGCGTTTATCACCGTGCACTGTTTATTCTGTAGAGCCAGAGACCAAGAAGAGTAAGACAGCAGCTCAGAAAAATGAAAAAGAGGCATCAGGAGAGGGGCCAGCCCTATATGAGGACCCTCCAGATAGGAAAACCTCACCCAGTGGCAAACCTGCCACACTTAAAATCTGCTCCTGGAATGTGGATGGGCTTCGAGCTTGGATTAAGAAGAAAGGTTTAGATGTGAGTGGAATTCAGGGAGGGGAGGCGAAATTCTCTTAGGACTGAATAGTCTTGGGTGTATCATCTTTTCTTATTTTATCCCCTAGGATGCAGTTATTTTATCCTTTCTTGCAATTATCTTGTGGGAGAGGTATAATGGGAATTTCACAGATTTGCAAGTTCTAGTAAATGATCAGTGATCATTACTTCAATTCCACTGCTGTTGTCGTGTTCATTTTTGCCCCAGTGTTTTAGAAACTCCATTGTATCTCAAACATAGCCTTCATTCCAGTAACTACTGCTTAAAAATCTCAGCTGTACACTGCATACCAAAAAAAACTTTTGTGGAGCGTGAGACCCTTTGTTTTCACCTTTTTCCTTTAGTTGCCATTATTGGAACACTTAACCTTGCTTTATAATTGTTTACATACTGTACTAGACAGTCCAACTTCTTTTGCATATTACTTTCATGTGAGTTTCTAGTACTTAGCATGTAGAGGTTCAGTAAGTGCTGAACTGGTAAGACTTCTTCCTCTTTACTCCTAGTGGATAAAGGAAGAAGCCCCAGATATTCTGTGCCTCCAGGAAACAAAATGCTCAGAGAAAAAACTACCAGCTGAGCTTCAAGACCTGCCTGGACTATCTCATCAGTATTGGTCAGCTCCTTCAGACAAGGAAGGGTACAGTGGTGTGGGCTTACTCTCCCGCCAGTGCCCAGTCAAAGTCTCTTATGGCATTGGTGAGACACTATTGATTCTTAATGCCTGAGCTTTTCCAAACCAGCTGTCAGTACCCTCCTCCCGCCCCAACTTTGGATGCATTCATCTCTGCTTTTCATAATCTCTCTGCTGATTCTATCGCATCTTTTCTGTAGGTGAGGAAGAACATGATCAGGAGGGCCGGGTGATAGTAGCTGAATTTGACGCGTTTGTGCTGGTGACAGTCTATGTACCTAACGCAGGCCGGGGTCTGGTGCGACTAGAGTACCGGCAGCGGTGGGATGAAGCTTTCCGCAAATTCCTGAAGAACTTGGCTTCACGTAAGCCTCTTGTGCTGTGTGGGGATCTCAACGTAGCTCATGAAGAAATTGACCTTCGCAACCCCAAGGGAAACAAAAAGAATGCTGGCTTTACTCCACAAGAACGGCAAGGCTTTGGAGAATTGTTGCAAGCGGTGCCACTGGCTGACAGCTTCCGGCACCTTTACCCCAATGTAGCCTATGCCTATACCTTTTGGACTTACATGATGAATGCTCGATCCAAGAATGTTGGCTGGCGCCTTGATTATTTTTTGTTGTCTCACTCTCTGTTACCCGCATTGTGTGACAGCAAGATCCGTTCCAAGGCCTTAGGCAGTGACCACTGTCCTATAACCCTACTCCTAGCACTGTGAAAGCTCCTCAAAAATTGCTTTGAGTCTGGAAAATGAGCCCCCTGAACTAGCATTTCTTCAGAAATATCTTTTGAGAAATCTGTATTGTATGTCTTCTAAAAATATGAACCCTCTGGAACAACAGACTGTTCCTATCCTGAACTTTTAAGCTTTATGAGTTGGTTTGTCTTCACGTTTAACAACTACTGATGACTTCAGCTGTCCACATGAAAATAAAAAGCCATAGTTTCAGCTTTATTCTCTGTGTTTTATCTACTCTTTGGTGAGATAAACAAATTCTTCCCTGTCTTCATACATACAAGTTAACAAATGGAAGAAAGTCGAGTCATGGCCTTATTTATTTACAAGCACAGATAAATCCCTAACCTTCCCCAAGACAGAGCAACCCTACCCAGCCCAGACAAGTACTGCAACTGGGGTTAAGAAGGTTGAATGGAGGAATTCTGGGAAGTACAGGACTAGGGGAACACACCCCCACATTAAATAGTTCTATTTACATCAGTTCCTGTGGTTCTGTACAGAGCAGCGGCTGACCCCACCCCTACAGGACACGGAATGTGGGGAGAGGAGACTTAGGGTACTGGGGCCAGAGCCAGCCCCTGGTGAAGTGCAATAGCAGCAGCAAGGTCCTAATGGTGCACAAGAGGGAGGGAAACCCCCAGGGCTATCCCACCCAACCCTGCCCTGGAATGTAAGGGACAGGAATGGCTCTCAGGGAGCAAATAGGAAGGACAAGGCTAGAACCATCTTTCAGAGCCCAGGTTTAGGGGCAACATTGTGCCTACCTCACCTTAAACACAGCAACCCTTAGAGGAGGGTAGATCATCAGTGATCTTATCTACCCCTCCAAACCTAAGTGAGGGCCTGGTTCCTTCCTATCTCTACCCTGGGAAAAGGAAGGCAGCTGCTTGGCTTTCCTATGGAAACCCAGGGAGCCCTTTCCACCAGCTCCCTTTGTAGTGTCACTGTCCCCACCAGGGAGGGGCCAGGCACAGTCTGTGTATCATGGTGGGGCTCAGGAGAAGTTCTGGGCAGGGTGGCTGACCTTCATACAGGCCCAGTACAGGGCCCGGCCCAAACACAGCACAGCCAGCAGAATGACAAATGCCCAGGCTGCATAGATACCTCCATATCGCCGTGCATGCTTCCATGTGCCAAACTGAAGAAGGTAAAGAAGGGAAAACAAAGATAGGGTTAGTGCTGATCTCCTACCACTTCGCAAGAGTCCTGAAAATCGGGACACAAAACTGAGGCTGCTGTCCCAATTGCCTATCTACCTGTAACTACCTTCAGGGACCTTTTCAATGTTCCAGCTGCTCGGTATCTTCCCAGGGCAGGAATATATCCATATCACCTCCAGACAGATACCTGTCAGTTTTTCTTAGTACCTCACAACTGAGCCGGATTTCCTAACAATCGGCTGCTGTGGAGTTGATTATGACTCAGTAGTACTAACTTTCCCACTGGGTTTCCAATGAGCAGCTGGTGTATTCGCATGTTCAACTGTTCAGTTAGCAGTCATGACTCTTACCCATTACACTACCAGGGTTTCCAGGCTTCCTAATGGCAAATCTTAAATTAAGCCCTTCTGCACTATTCTGTCCTTTGCAGAGACAGAATGGCTGTTTTTGCTTCTTACAGTAACAATGAAGACTGTTTATAAGCTACCTTCAATGTTAGTTCATCTGTGCGTTAAAAGGAAACTTCAGCAAAGAGTCTTCAGTTTCTTTCACCTTTAAAACCAAAACCAGTCTCTCAAGTTAATTCCAACTCTTAGTGACCCTGTAGGACACAGCAGAACTGCACCATAGGGTTTTCAAAGCTGTCATCTTCTCCAGAAGCTAACTGCCACATCTTTCTCCTATGGAACAGCTGGTGGGTTCAAACCACCAACGGTTCTGTTAGCAACCAAGCACTAAGCTTCACCTTTCTTTAGGGTATGTACTTCCCAAACCTCCTAGCTTATGTGGGTAAGGCCTGAATGAGGTAATTACGAAGAAAGAAAGAGGTTGAGGCAAAGTTACTCACAGCAAGGCCAGTGGCAGTGACTGCCAAGAGCAAGCCAAGCAAGAAACAGCAGATACATCTCTTTCGTGGATATCTGCGCCCAATAGATGACCTGTGGGAGGCACACAGGAGTGGACACTTGTGATGTTCCTGTAGTTTTGACTCCACACACTAGTGGACTACCAGCACAATGATGCCACTCCCTAATCACTTACACTTTCCTGCAGTGAGGGCAACGTGCCAACGTTCGGTCTGTGAACTCTGTCCACTGTGGAGAAAGAAAAAGGGAGAAGCTGATTAATAAGAGAAGCAGAGTCACCCTCAGTGAGAACTCTGGATGGGGGAATGGTGGGAAACACTTTTTTAGGGTTCATATTATTACTCAGACAAATGTAATTACTCCTAGTTTTTCCCCGGGCTCCTCAATGTCCCTCCTCACCAGAAAGGTTTTTTTGTTTTATTTTTACATTTTATTGTGCTTTAAGTGAAAGTCTACAATGCCAGTCAATATGCTATATAACATCTTGCACACACACTGTTCTGTAACTCTGCCTGCTCTCCCCACCCTGACAGCACACTCCTTTCCACCCTGCATTTCCTATGTCCACTCAACCAGCTCCTGTCCCTTTGGGATTGGTTTCAGCTCCAGGCTAACACAGAGTCCACATCTTTCAGGGACCCTCCAGTCTATTAGACCATGAGGTCTGGTCTCTATTTTGATAGAGTTCTAGTTCTACACACCCATTTTTCTCCCACTACGTCAGGGCACTCATGGGTGATGGCCAGGCACCATCAAATTCTTCCGGTCTCGTGCTGATGTAGTCTCTTGATTACATGGCCCTTACCAGAAAAGTATTCTTGCAATGTCCACAGATAACCCTGACACCCACTGGTTGTGGTTCTGGACTCAGAGGTCCTGGATGCACAGGACCCAGGTTGATGACTCTTTTGCTGTACAGGAGAAAAAGACTGTATTTAAAACATTTTTAATCCCAAGGATGTTAATCCCTCCTTCACACTCCAGGGCTTCCTGCCTCGCTTATTAAGTTCCTCTACCTCTCTGTACAGGGGATCTATCCTTCATCTCCATCACGTCTCCAATTCGCCTTTGACCTCAGGATAATCCATCCAATTCCTAAAGCTCTCCATCATTCCTAAATGGCACTATTTCCTCCCAGTTTTTTATCAAGAAATGAGATAGTGGATACAATATGCGGAGGCACAACAGTTCTGTTTTCCCGTAAATAACACTTACTTTCTCTATAAACATTCATCCTTCTTTGGCTTTCCAGCTTTCCTCATGTAAGCCCCTCCCCATCTGATGCTTCTTACCAATATGGCCTAGGGCAGGCAATCCGCTGGGAAGTCACTTTGCAGATAAGGAGACAGTTACAGGGGCAGCGGACATACTTTTTTCCCGGGGGTGCATTCTTGATAGGCTATAAAATAATAGGGATGTCAGCCAGCAAACCTCTTAATCCCCTTTTCCAATACCCTCCCAAAACACCTTCTGAGGAGAATGCAGAGATAAGGTTCTATTCAAGAGGGAGAAGGGAAATAAAAGCATGCACTATAAGATCTGAAAATGAGAATCAGGTTTACTATCCAGGATAGGTATAAAAGTGAGCAGTGGTATTCATTAGCTTGTGAGTGGCTTCTGGGGAAACAAGGGTGTGAGACTCTTGAACCGAAACCTAGGTTCACGTACAGCACTTGGGGAACACCTGAAAGTGAAGGTTTAGAATGAAGAGACCAAAACAGGATCAGGAAACAGGGTCCATTAGGAAAACACGTAGAACTCACAGTGGCTTCATTGCAGACGCCACATTTGACTACATGCTGATGCATCTTGCCTTCCACGTTGATGAGAGACTGGCAGACTCGACAGGTGATCATGGGGGCACTCCCACTATCGGGGCTGGTCAAGGGTGAGTAGGGGGGTGGGTCTTCCCCAGGCAATACGGCTGGGTGCCCTTCTGGGAACGGGGGAAATGCTGGAGAGGAAGCAGATAGAACAGTACAGCTGGGATCACTTGCAAACGCTACAACTGATGGTCTGTGGGGCCACTGAATTCCCTCTGGCTCTTAATCTTTCTGACCAAGCTTCCTCCCTTGTCGTGTTTGGCCCTTCGCTTTGCCTTCCGGGAACCCCCTGCAATTCCTTGAGCTCTGGTCGTGACAGCAGAGAATCCTACCCCGTCACAGGTGCAGCAGCCTCGCACCTGATGCTTGAGTATCACCTCCGCCCTTGACCCCGCCCCCTCCCCGCCCATCAGAGCACCCCCCCGGGAACACCTCGGACCCTCCCGGGCTTACCCTGGGGCGGGGCATGTTTACCGGCTCCGTACGGTGGTGCGGAGGGAGTCAGGCCTCCCCCGGGCCCAGCCCCACTCCCGCCCGGCCCCACCAAGCCGTTGCCGCCGGCGCCACCGTCGATTGGCTCGGAGAGCAGCGGGGAGCGCTCTCCATCTGCCGCCATGGCCGCCACCGCCGCCTCTCGTTCCGGCCGAGGATGAAGCCTCTACCGCCGCAGCCGCCACCGAAACCACCGCCACCGCTACCGGGTCCACAGGGCGCCTGCGCGCCGCGCGCCTACCTCTCACTGTAACCAGTGGCCTACCCCGCCCCGTTCTGTCCCGCAGCACGTGACAGGCTGACCCCGCCCCCGCCAGGCTATCATTAGTGGGTATAAGCCAATTCCTCCTCCGGTGAAGGCAACTCTTCTTTTCCATTGGCGAGCAGAGCTGTAACGTCAGATGTCATATGACCTGCCGGATGCCGCTGGGCCTGCAAAAAGCGCACGTGACTAGAGGTTCTCCGAGCCATTGGAAGCATGGGCCATCGCGTTACCTCCAGGCCAGAGGGTGGGGTTAGGCTGTTTCGTCTCGCTTGTCACGTGGTTCAGGGAGCTGGGCGAACACTGTTACCCGCCTAGGAGCGGAGTCTGCACCTCATTGGTCCAAAAGAACCACTAACAGACTTTTCGCCCCCTCTGGGGTTACAACTGGCCTGTCATTGGCTAGTGTCTGCCTTCCCTCATTCTGTGATCCTTATAGGGCAACTTTATTGGCCCGAACTTAGCGCCAGAACTACGGGGTGTGGCTGGAGCAGCTCGGTGGGCGGGCCATAACAAAAGTGCTGTAGCTTTCGCTGGTTGCCTGGAACCGGAGTTAGGAACAGAAAGAGCGATGTGTTAGGTGACAGCTGCTCTACCCAAGTAAGTCTCTTAAAAAAAAGTCAGTACAGACATAGCAGGAGGAAATGGATTAAAACATTAAAATTATTAATGTCAACTTCTCTTACTGAAATCAGGCTGGAACAAGACAGGCTTCTCTGGGAACCTGCACCGCCCCAACATTAAACTGTGAATTATGTTTTTATAAGTCTGTCTCAGTCCCTAAGAAGAAATCTCACCGTGTGCTCAATTTTGTGACACCTCCACATGCCGTAAGCACGTAAGCATGATTAGTGTGTATTGAATGTACTAATCAAGTGTAAGCATATTTTAGTTATCTTGTTTGGCAGATAAGACAGCCTCTAGGCTAGTCTCTGTTTGCCCTCCTCATGATACTGCTAATAAGTCCGTCAAATTAATTCTGATTCATAGGGACCCTATGTAACAGTAGAGGTGCCTTACAGGGTTTCCTAGGCTGCAATCTTTACTAGAGCAGACCATCTGGTCTTTCCTCCCCAGAAGGACTGGTAGTGTTGAATCAGCCACCTTTCTGTCAGCAAATTTATGCTTAACCAGTGTGCCAGGAGGGCTTCTCATACGAGTAACACCTTTTGTGGAGGACTCATTGCCATAGCAGACCTGTAGGACAACTGCTCCATGGGGTTTCTTCCAAGGACCCCTTAGTGGATTCGAACTGTGACCTTTTGGTTAGTGGGGGCACTCATAACCAGTGTGCCGCCAGAGTTTCCCATACTAGTAATAGAGAAGGTTATGCTGACAATTGCTGGAAAAACCTTAAGCAACTCAGACATTTAAACGTACAGCAAACCTACCTACGTATTCATCCAGAGTCAGCTTGTATGGCACCATAGATAGACTACTCCTTTTGAAACCTTTCATGATGATCCACTAAATGAGCGCCCAGGCAGAGATAAAACTTTTAGGATTGCCCCTCTTTATATTCTTCGTTGTTTCAACTTTATGTTTCAGGATATGTTTCAGGGTAGAGGAAGTCAAAGATGAATGGCTCCTAGGCCTGTGAAGAATGGTTAATTGGTCTTTCTTAATTATGTAAGTGGGTAGACTACTACTCTGAGATTAGTGGTGGATGATAAAATGAATAATCTTGAAGACGTCTTTTTAGTTTTACAGTGTTACTGAAGTAGTCTTTCTTAGTAAAACAAGCATAGGTTGGGAAGTGTCCCTATTGTCATAGAATAGGGAAGTACAAAATGTTTGGTGTGTCTTAAAGACATGTCTTATCCTAGTTATGTGGGAGGTCCAAGGGAGATGGTTTGGAGGTGATACTCTTGAGAGGTGTGTAATTGCTAATATGATACTTTTTTTTTTTTTTCAGTTCAGATGTAGTGTGGCTCCTTGACTGAGAATAATATTGAGCAAGCTGCCATTTCTTGAAAAACTCCTTTGGTCCTTCCCAAGAACCAAAAAAAAAAATCCCTGGGGTTCTGTGAACTGTGAACCCAAGCTTTGGGGACAGTGCCTCCCATTCACTCCCCCAGCAGCCTTATGTCTTTATGAGAGCACAGTGGTTAAAGGGTCCTGCTGCTAACCAGAAGGTCCCTAGTTGGAACCCACCAGCCACTCCACAGAAGAAAAATGTGGCAGTTGGCTTCCGTAAGGATGTACAGCCTTGGAAACCCTCTGCAACAGTTCTACCCCATATATGGTTGCTGTGAGTTAGAATCAACTTCACTTCATGGCAGTCAGTTTGGTTTGCTTTGGAGCTGCAACTGAGTTTTTCCCAAGTCATAAGCCAGTTTAAATAATGGAAGGCTACAAGGCATTGACAAAAATAAATCTGAAGACCATGATCAGTTTCTATCCATGGAGCCTAACAATGAGAAAAGGGAAAACCACCCAAAATATTCAATAATGAAAGATCTGCTGCCGACCTAGCACTGTAACTGTTGCAGGGGCTGGAGACTTCACTTGGGTTTTGAAATTTGCCAGCCAAGCCAAGTGCCGTCGAGTCGGACACAGCTTTTCCAGGTCAACTCCCTGGAAGCTAGTGTCCTTCCACGGGTTGGGTCTTCCTGATAAGAGCCCTTTGTAGACATTTTAAGAACTAGAGAGCCTCCAAATACAAAATGCAGAAGGGAGTTATCATGGATTGAATTATATCTCCCATCAAAAAGTGCATCAATTTGGGTAGGACATGATTTGCAGTATTGTGTGATTGTCCTCCATTTTATGATTGCAATCTTATATTAAAAGGATTAGAGTGAAGTCACAACACTCGTACTAAGGTGCAATCCCTGATCCAGTGTAAAGGGAGTCTCTCCTAAGGATGTGGCCTGTACCAGCTTTTATCTTACAAGAGGGATAAAAGGAAAGGGAAGGAAACAGAGGGTCGGGGACTTCATACCACCAAGAAATCAGCACTAGGAGCAGAGTGTGACCTTTGGAACCCAGTTCCTTGCCCCTAAGAAGCTTCTCCACCAGGAGAAGATTGAGGATAAGGACCTTCCTCCAGAGCTAACAGAAAACCTTTCCTTGGAACTGATGCCTTGAATTTGGACTTTTAGCCTACTTTACTGTGAAGAAATAAGTTTCTCTTTGTTAAAGCCATCCACTTGTGGTGTTTCTGTTATAGCAGCATTAGATGTCTAAGACAGGGTTGTAGCCCTACAGGGACAGACCAGGCTTCTGCTCTTTCTGCCTTTTCTGGCACATAGATGTTCAAGCATTACTCTGGGTTAGAGTAAATTTCATTATTTGCCCTCTGCTTACATGGACATTTCAAAAGCATCCTTTTATGACTTCTACAGCCTTCACCAAAGCCATATTTTGTATTCATTTTAGTATGATGTTAACTGTATAAAAATGTGGGGACCAGTGGAGAATCAGAAATAGTACCGAAGGTCCTAGAATGATGGATGACTAGAATGGCTCATATTTTTAGTAGACTAGGCTCTCAGTGACATTTCTGTTATAGGTTGAATGTAGGGTGCATAGAGAATGTGGTTGGAATTGACTATATGGCAGCTAACAACAATAGCAACAGGAAGTGTGGCTAGAGCAGTAAATGTCAACCAAGAAGAAGAATGCCTTTTGTGACAGGTATGCGAAGCATTGGAGGGAAAAAGTTGATGGAGTAATCCCTTTTAATTACAGACTAACATCTACCTATACAGGTATGGAAAAGGGTTTTGAGGGTAAAGGACATATAGTGGCTCTCTAAGTGCTCTCATGATGAAAATAGCTTATAATAAATCCTCTGGGACCATTTTTGCACACATGTTTCTCATGCTAGGATTTTCAGTTAAGATTTTCCTAACCATTTCTCTGTCAGTGTATACTTGGTCTGCTATGTGTCTCACAGTCAACAGATAATTTTGATGCACAGTTCAATGATTTTTTGCAATGTTTTTGTCAGTTCTGTTTGTTGCTGGATGCTCTGATCTCTCTTCATCAGTGACACTTTCTCTCCCTCAGAAAAACATTTAATCCACTTGTACACTGCCTTTGCCTCATGACATTATACTCATAAACTTGGACTAAGATGCCCTTAATTTCACTTTGTCTCTTGCCAAGTTTAACAAGAAATTTAATGTTTTTTCATTGCTCTAATTCAAGCTCTGACATTTTCACGATGGCACACAAAAACACACAATAATGAATGCCACTCAGCAAGACACTGCCACATGTCGACATGAATACAGCTGTGAGACAGTGATACACCAAGGTTATGAAACCTTACTGAGTTGTCTGTACAGTGCTGCCAATGTAAGCACACTGTGGCAGGTTTGCAAACTTAATTGTCAGTCTCGTGGTTACAGCACTGACTAAAAAAGATTACAATAGTACTGTGCAATATAGGAGTAATTAAAAGGTTAGATGTTTGAGTCCATCCAGAGGCTCCTTGGAAAAAAGGCCTGGTGATTTATTTCTGGAAAACAGCCATTAAAAACCCTGTGAAAACAGTTCCACTCTAACACATATGAGGTTGGCTTAAGTCAGAATTGACTCTTTAGCAACTTGTACAATACAATTTTCTGCAAAGGTGAAAATGTTTTTGTGTGGTTAAATATGGTAGCTACTGGCCACATGTGGCTGTGGGGTACTTGCAATGTGGCTAGCACAAACTGAAGATCAGAGTACTTAATTTTGGTTAATTTTAAATTTGAATAGCCACATGTGGCTAGTGGCTACTCTTTTACACAGTGCAAGATTAGAATCAGTGTTGATGGGCCAAATATATCTCCAGTTTTTCTTCAGCTGCAATTCATGGTTAAATGGGTCTAGAAAAGATGAAGAAAAAGAGACAATGGGGAATCATAAAAATAGCAAATGTTTCATGTGTGCTTACTGTAATCCTGGTATGTATCTAAACGTATAACAAAAACAAAAAACTAAAAAAAACACTGCCATCAAGTCAGTTCTGACTCATAGCAACCCTATAACACAGAGCAGAACTGCCCCATAGCATTTCCAAGGAGTGCCTGGTGGATTCAAGCTGTCAACTTCCTGGTTAGCAGCTAAACTCTTAACCACGAGGCCACCAGGGTTTCCAAATAGGTAGTTTATGTAATCCTTGCAACAATAATAGCTACTATTACTATCATTCTTGTGTCCCTAACACTAGAATATTATTGGTGCTCAATAAATATTTGTTAAATGAATGAGACAGAAACAGGGTTGGAAAACAGTGATTTGGACCATGGGTGAGTATAGCAGCAAAAGGAAAGTTTAGAGTTTAGGAGATGGAGCTGGGAGCAGATTCCAGTAACTGAGCAATGGTCATTGCTTTATGATTTGATGTGGTGTAAAAATGTTTGGGGACAGTGTCTGGAGGACTAACTTCACAAGGAAAAAGGAGAGTCAAGATCAACAGACCAAAGCTGGTTCCTATGAGGAGGACATCAAATATACTTCCTCCCTCCACCACGTTTACCAATTCTGACACCAACCTTTCCTCCTATAATACACACAGACTATACAGTTATGAGATTTACTAGGGAAGTAACGGCTTCAGGAATGCTCAGGATACAGTTCTTTCATCAGGACAACTTCCCAGCATTCCATAGGTGCCCCTCTCTCTGGCCCCTTGGCTTCTGCCCTACTCTGGCAGGTGTTACAAAATTCTTTTTGGCTCTGCCAGTTAAGTATCCAGAGGCACCCTACTCTACCAGCGAGACTCCTGCCTGAAGGCACTCAGCTTTCTTACCTTGTAGGCCCAGGGTGGTCTCCTGCAAGCCTCCTGGTTTTGGCACTGCTGTTTCTCTGCTGCTACTTCTCACTTTGTTTAGTGTTAGAGTTCTCTCTGTGTCTCCTGGGGATTCCAGGTCTAAAGGACACACTCTGCTCCTGACTCTTCCTTTCTGCCTCTGGCATGCCTTGTTTTAAGCCTAGCAGAATGGAAACATTGACCAACCTCTGGTTAGGGTTCCATGGGCCTTATTTGCATGGTTCCACCCAACACCGGTGCCTTGAACTTTATTTGCATTATTAGCAAGCTACCCAGCCACTTCCTTTGGTCGGCCGCAATTACCTTCAGAGCCAGTCACTTGGGTAGGAGTTATAAGACCACAGTGAAAAAGGCCACATAAAAGCCTCATACCATATGTAGGATTAAGCATGTAAAAGTGGGGAGAGAAACCAGCTGACTTCTTATAACAACAGTACATTGTGTGGTTTTGTTTCAGAAATTTTTACCTTTTGAAGAGTCCTTCTATAGTTCTAAGGGTTGCTTAGATTCAAACCCAGACCAAGCCAGATCTGTTACTGCATGGTCAGTTATGACTCATAGTGACTCTATAGGGCAGAGTAGAACTGCCTGTCCCATCGGGTTTCCAAGGATGCTGATGGATTTGAACTGCCAGTCTTTAGGTTAGTTTAGCAACCAGCCTCTTAACCATTGCTCTACCAAGTTCCTGCTTAAATACAGTGTTGCATTAATCACGAGATTATTTGCCCCTACCTATTCTACCTACCTTGGTGGAAACCCTGATGTAGCAGTGGTTTAGTGCTACAGCTGCTAACTAGTAGATTGGTGGCTCAAGCCTGCCAGGAGCTCTTTGAAAACTCTATGGGGCAGTTCTACTCCACCTACAGGGTTTTACTTACCCTAGTGGTGTAATGGTTAAGTGCTACAGCTGTTAATTAAAAGATCAGCAGTTTGAATCCACCAGGTGCACCATGGGAACTATATGGGGCAGTTCCACTCTCTCTTAGCGTTAGAGTCGAAATTGACTGGATGATTTTTTTTTTTTTAACCCTCCTCCCATCCCTACCCTACCTCTGTGTTACCCACCCACTGCCGTGGAGTACATTCCACCTCATAGCCACCCTATCGGACAGAGTAGAACTGCCTCCATAGAGTTCCCAACGAGTGCCTGGTGGATTTGAACTCTCGACCTTTTGGTCAGCACTCAACCACTACATCACCAGGTTTGTGCTTAGGACCTCGGAATGCTTTCCGCTAAAACTTTCTCTTCTCCTCAACCAGAGCTCGGTTTAGACTCCTGTTGTTTTCTCTCAAACCTTGTAGCCTTCAAGTCAGCACTGTTGCCAGCGTCGACCAGAAAGCATTTCCTTGTCGAGAAAGCACTTCAGTCACAGGCTCACGAAATTCTATTGTGAGGTTGCGCCATACAAGATTTGAGTTTTCTTTTAAAATTTGTCATGGTCAGCTGTGAACGCAGCTTGGAGTGAGGTTGCAGACAGACGCCAGCAGGACGCTTTCCCTGCATCCAGCCCATTACCCACTTAGGTCTCCCGCTGAAAACCACAGCCTTCCCGCCGGGAACTGGCGGAACACTGCAATGCTGGGGGCCTCTAGATGGAAAGGGTACCGAGTTGGGAAGAGGAATTCGGATTAGGTTTGCAGCCCTGCCAACAGCTATTGAATCAGGGCATGCCACCGGGAGACAAAGCAGGCCGCCGAGCTCGGCTGCCATTGGCTGGGAACTCACATATAAGCCAATCCCGGGTCAACATTGCACTCACAGTGTTGACTAGACTGAGCGATTGCGTCTCAGCTGAGCGCAGCGGATCCGAGCAGAGAAGGGCAGGCTCATCTCGAGGGCCCCGGGAGAACCATGGAGAAGCAGTGAGTTGGTCATCAGGAACCCCGGAGGCCTCTGCGGAGGGGAAATGGCTGTTGCCGAGACCTGGGAACCCCGACATTCTGAGCCTCAAGGGGGTCAGGAGAGGGAGTGAGTGCCTTAGAGACGTGCAGAGGCCTGACACCGACCCGGTAACAAGGGCAAGGTGGCACAGCAGGGGCGCAGCTGGAGCCGGCAGAGGCGCGCGCGGGAATCATGCAGGGGTGGTGCCACCGGAGCAGGAAGGGGCCACGTTAGTGGAGTGTCGTCTAGAAACTCGTAAAAGGAACCGGTACATGTGTCTGGGTGTTGGGAGCAGGTACTAAGTGGGGACAGAAATACCCTCCTCGCCCCCCACTCTATACCCAAGTAAGAGATTGTCCACCCCATCGCAAATTCCGTTCTGGGGTGTAGGCAAAGACCTGTGATGCTCAAATAGGGTGTTTCGAATTCAGAGGAAAGATTGGCCATCTTCCTCGTCAGCACTGTCTTCCAAATTGGAAGTCCAGTTAAAGCCGGGTTGGGAATGGAGTCTCCAGAGAGAGAAGGAAATTCTTGCTCCTCGAACTGAGCAACAGATTCTGTCCCCTTTCCTCACCCCACACCTTTGAAAACTCTTCTGTGTGCTTTGGTCCTGGAATTCCCAGTCCAAGACTCCAGCACTAAAGATCATTGGGGCTTTTGGATTCCCAGGTGTCCAGCATGCTCTTGGGGGAGTCATGGTCGATGCGAGAAGTCCAGTGAACTGTGTGGCTCGATTTACCAGCCAGCCGTTTGCTCCATGCTTCTGCCATTCCCTCTGTACCTGTTACAGATGTGTGTTACAGTGTTGCCGCTAAGCCTGACCGCCCAATCTTAGCGCCTTATTGCTTCTCTTCCTGGGTGGCACTAGCGGTTGCCCTGCCCTCTGCCTCCTTACCCAGCTACTTCCCTGCCAGTAGTCTGCTGTACTGTAGAGTCCTGTCCCCGGCTTCAACTTTCGGGGCGGGGGAAAAAAGAAAAAGAAAAAATTTCTGGCCTCTGGGGACTTGATTAATTATGTTCAGCCGCGCCACACCCAGTTCCGTTCCGCGTTCTTCTTTATTTATTTATTTTTCTCTTCCTCGTCTAATACTTGGTTTTCCAAATTGAAAAAAAACTGAGCTTGAAACTCTGAGGCAAGTTCTGGGTTCTGCTAGTGCAAGAATTCTGGGAAGTTTATGCCCTTAGGTCGGCCGATCTTCTGAGCTCCGGGAAGGATAAAGAGCCTTGGTGCAGGGAACGTGGAAGCGAGCAGGGAGGGGGAAAAGCGGAAGGCGGAGAACTATGCAGGACAAAAGTTGAAGGGCTGTGCGTGACAGAGCCATGGATCTTTGGAGCTTGTTAGCAAATTTGTTGTTAGCAAGTGATTTTCAAACTGAGCCTCTAAGATAGATGGGATCACTTATAGCCCCTCGCCTACAGACAAGAAGCCCTGGTGATATAGTGGTTAAGCACTGGGTTAACCGGAATAGCAGGCAGTTCTCCTTGACCCGCTGGCTGTTCTGTAGGAGAAAGATGTGGTAGTTGGCTTTCGTAAAAATTTACAGCCTTGGAAACCTACTAGGTTACAGGGTCACTGTGAGTCAGAATGGACTCGATGGCAGATTTGAGGTTTGCTTGATACTCGCCTGAGTCGGATCCGACTCGACGGCACCTGGCCTGGCTGATATTCGAGGAAACCCTGGTAGCATAGTGGTTAAAGTGCTAGGGCTGTTAATGAAAAGACCAGCAGTTCAAGTGCACCAGGTGCTCTTTGAAAACCCCAGGGGGTGGTCCTACTCTTTTACAAGGACGCTGTGAGTCAGAATTGACTTGATGGCAGTGGGTTTAGTTTTTGCTTTTTATATTCAAGAAAAGAATTGAAGCTACAGGTTATTTGCTTATAAAAGGCAAAATTGGGATTAAAATCCAAATTAATTTTATTCCACTGTGAACCAGATGTTCCTGAAACTGACTCCTAAGTCAGAATTAACTAAAGCACTTTTATAAAAACACAGATTCTGGTGGGCCCTCTCCAGAATTATGAATCTGTAGGAGTGGACCAGAATGTGTGTTTTTAATAATTTTCTGTTAAGCAATGTTTGCAGCCAGTCCTTCTCCAGGCTTTCACAACCAGTGTTATGAACTGTGCTTGTTTCTTCAGTAGCTATCTCATCTCTGGTCTTGAGTTACCCTTGCAATTCTATATGGCAGAGGCCTATGTGGGCTTGGGGGTTCTCGGGAATAAGGAACTGGGGGAACTAGGGATCGCACTAGATTTCCGCTAGTATTTCCTTTGTTTTGGCTGAGGCAGGAAAAGGAGGGTAAAGTTTGGGAAGGAGATGGAGCTTTCCTCTGCATTCAGAGTCCACTGCCATCAAGTGGATTTGTAGCACTCAAAGTAAACCACCCCAGTGCTGTTGAGTTGATTCTGACTCATAGTGACACTATAGGATGGTAGAACTACCCCATAGAATTTCCAAGGAACACCTGGCAGATTTGAACGGCCAACCTTTTGGTTAGCAGACATAACACTAAACTGCTATACTACCAGGGTTCAGGGACGGAAAAAGAATTGTACTGGATTAGTCCCCACCCGAAGGAAGGTCTTAATCCCATTTTGAATGTTCTCGATATCATTCTCTTCATGCCCAGCCCCTTCACATCTACTTACTTTGATCATTTCACTGCACCTTTCTGTAGACTCTGTGATCTTACCTTCTCTGTGTCCCTCTATCTCCTAAGTGTCATACTAAACCTGCCGATTGTAGCAACACTCAAATTTGGATTAGCAGTTTCTCATTAACTTTTGCCAGGTAATGTAATGGAGTTGGTTTTTATGTTAGACTTGGGCCTGATTCAGAGAAGTAGATGGTGGGGATGAGCATATTATGACCTCTAGTGAGGGATAGAAGCCTCCTCTCTGCAGCAGCTCTTTGGCCAGCATGTGTCCCCTGCTGCCTCCTATACCTGCAATCCTTTCTACATTGACAGTCCTCAGGCATTGCTCTGTGATGTCCCTAGGAATGGAAATGGAACTCACCCTGATTTTTCTTTTTTTTTTCCTAGATTCACATATGAAGATTACCAGAATACAGCAGAGTGGCTTTTGTCCCACACCAAACACCGACCTCAAGTGGCAGTGATCTGTGGTTCTGGGTTAGGAGGGCTAGCTGACAAAGTAACTCAGGCCCAAATCTTTGACTACAGTGAGATACCCAACTTTCCCCAAAGTACAGGTACTAGCAGAGGGGATAGGAGGATGGGCCTAAGGGATATTGATAGATTCTGTGGAACCCTGTGAAGGCTAGCGCTTCTAAGCCTGGACCTCTAGAGTACCTGATTATACTCTTCAGCATTTAGCCAAAAACAAATGTTAGGGAAAAAGCTGACTCATGGTCAGAATGACTTTAGGAGGCTGTTTTCCTAGCAGAGATTCCATAGTAGGCTGGCCAAGGTTATGTCAGTGGGATCATGATGACATTTTTCCTGTGCTTATCTGACTCAGCTCCTTAAAGTTCTATAATAACACCCCTTCCCCGCATTTACCCTCAGTCACCACATACACTCCCTTCTCGTTTTCTCTAGACTACAGAGAAAAAGTCACCTACCTTCTGTCCTTTTCTTAAAAAATATGTTTTGATATTGTCTGGTGTCTTTAGGTCATACAGTAGGTACTTTCTTTGTTTATTGTTGTAGATCTGTTCCTTTTGTTGTGCTTCTTTGTTTCCTTTGCTTAGGTCAGAGGAGGCAGGCTGTGTGTTGTTTGTTGTTTAGTCATTTGTGGTCAAGATATTTTTCACTTCATGTCTGAAGTGCAGGGCCAGTATCTCAGTTATGGTGCATCAGGCCGGTCAAGTGAGTGATCTGTGTCTTGCTGGGAGCTCCAGAAGCTGCTTTTGTGCGCTGCCCATCTGCTGATGGCCAATCCGAGCAGTACAGGTGCTGTGCTTCCCAGCCGGTTGAGCACCTGTAGGCAGCCAGAAGGCAGCCAGAGGTAGAGCAGCCAGGAGAAGATGGGTGATGGTAAAGTGTGCCTTCCTTAGCACCAGGTGCTTTGTCCTCCTTGGAGACTTCTGTAAATCTGCTCTCTCATGTTCCTTATCTGCCTGTCTCTGACAGACCTTCAAGATGGTGAATCCATGCTAGGTTAGCTGATAGAGAACTTTTTCTGGACTGTTTCTGTCAGTTTCTTATTCCATTCAGTTTTTGCCTGAGATCTTTGTTTCTTTATCTGACACTTTGCATTCCAGGATTGACGTTTGTCTCTGTTTTACTTAGATTATCAGGTCTATGCTGTGGTACTTCTGTCTATGGCACCATGCTGGTTGGAAGTCCTTTTTTTTAAAACCAATTTTTTTCTTTCTTTTTTTTTATTCTACGTAGGTTTTTTTTTAGCTGTGCCAGTGTCAACTTTGCTCTGTTACTTTTTTTCTCTGTCTCAACACTCTCAGAATATTTGCTCCTTAAGGGGTGGGTTAGCCAGGACCATTACAGGAGACTGCCAGATTAAGGAAATCATTGTAATAATGGTTGTATGTCTGCATAGGGGATTATCTTGTACTCCTGCACTCCCACATGCTCCATTGGGCTGGTCACTTATTTCCACAGATCATAAGATAGGAGACATGCGTGGGTCCAGACTCAGTCCCTTTCCACCTTGTTCAGTAACCTGGTCTTTAGGAAGCTAAAGGAGATCTTGAGGTTCCTCTTTGAAGTATGAAGGCATATAGTTTGATAGGCAATAAATAATACACATTTTGAAAATTTTTCACAAAAGAACTCTAATTACCGCATTTATTTCATCATTACCTACACTCCCTTTAAAGTCACTTTTTAGTCTGTTGGAACATGGGTGTCTCATTCTTTTGAAATTTCTTTTGAAAGCCTTTTCTTCCTTTGATGTTCTGTGTTGCCACAGAAGAACATTCTTCCATCCGTAGCTCTAATCTCGAGTTGTACTTATGTATTGATTTGCGCAGTTATAATTCATGTCTTATCTCCCCCATCAGATTTCAACTTTTGAAAGCAGAGATAATGATATCTTCTTTTTTTACTCCTTCATCCCCCCCATATGTTGAGCACACTGAACGGACCATAGTAAGTACTCAATGGGTATGTGTTGCCTGAAAGCATCATACCACTCATTTCCCTTTCTTTTCTGTGTCCAGTCCCAGGACATGCTGGTCGGTTGGTGTTTGGGTTCTTGAATGGCAAAGCCTGTGTGATGATGCAGGGCAGATTCCACATGTATGAAGGCTACCCTCTCTGGAAGGTAAGTGGGCATGAGCCTGGTTAGATTTGGAAGAATAGAGAGATTGTTTCTTAATTCCTATTTTATTACCTAACTATTTGGGGTAGAGGGAGCCCTAGTAGAGCAGTGGTTAAGAACTCAGCTGCTACTATAGTTTTGATTCTACCAGATGATCCGTGGAAACCCTGTGGAGCAGTTCTACTCTGACCTATAGGGTTGCTGTGAGTCAAAATCGACTCAGTGGCAATGGGTTTGATATTTTTTGGATCTGGGGTAGGTAGATTTTTGGTCCCTGCTTTCTTTCATGATAAGTATTATGTATACTATGTGGCTGGATTGGTGATAGTTGGAACCCTTTCTGATCTTTTGCTTCCAAGGTTACATTCCCAGTAAGAATTTTCCGACTCTTGGGTGTGGACACCCTGGTGGTCACCAATGCAGCTGGAGGGCTCAATCCCAAATTTGAGGTGGGAGATATCATGCTGATCCGCGACCACATCAACATGCCTGGTTTCTCTGGTCAGAATCCTCTCAGAGGTCCCAATGATGAAAGGTACGTTATTTTGCCCCTTTGTTTATAGATGGGTGGGGCTTACATATTTTCTTAAGAGTACAGAGAGAGCTCATTATATTTCATTACTCTGAAGTGATCTTCTAACCTATGCCTTAGGTTTGGGGTTCGTTTCCCCGCCATGTCTGATGCTTATGACCGGCACTTGAGACAGACGGCTCATACTACCTGGAAGCAAATGGGGGAGCAGCGAGAACTACAGGAAGGCACCTATGTGATGTTGGCAGGCCCCAACTTTGAGACTGTGGCAGAGTGTCGTCTGCTGCAGAAGCTGGGGGCAGATGCTGTTGGTGAGAAAGGAAACTTGGCTGGAGGCTTGACCGGGGAAGGATCTGGTAAAACAAGGATTGGGAGGAGTAGGAGATTATAGACTTATAGGGTGGAACGAAAAATAATCTGATTTAAGGGAGATTGAATTGACTTGACTTGTGTTCTAGGAAGACACGAATGTAATGAACACCAAGCACCAAGGGCTTTAACAACTGCAAGTAGTGTTGTTAGGAGCCCTTGAGTTGGTTCCAACTCACAGTGACCCTGTGTCCAACAGAACAAAACACGTCCCTACCCTGTGCCATCCTGACAATCCTTGCTGTGTTTGAGTGCGTTGTTGCAGCCTCTGTGTCAATCCATCTGTTGTACATGGGGTTGCTATGAGTCATAACAGACTAGATAGTACCTAACAACAGATAATAACAACTGTAAGTGAAGGTGAGCCAGCCAAGTACCCTAGTGAAAGTGAGGGAAAGAATTATTTGAAGATTCTGACAATTGGTTTCCATCCTTTTTTCCACCAGGCATGAGCACTGTACCAGAAGTTATAGTGGCACGTCACTGTGGACTTCGAGTCTTTGGCTTCTCCCTCATCACTAACAAGGTCGTCACGGATTATGACAGCCTGGAAAAGGCCAACCACGAGGAAGTACTAGAGGCTGGAAGACAAGCTGCACAGAAACTGGAGCAGTTCGTCTCCATTCTTATGTCTCACATTTCGTCCCCTGTCAAGGCCAACTGAGCAGTCTCTGCCTTATGGGATCCAACTACCTGTGTGGACTCTTTGTTGGGGTCCCTTGTCTTGCCTTTACTTTGTCCATTTTTCCCACCAGACTCTTTTGGTGCCAAGTGCTCTTTTGCTCAACTGCTTTCTGAAAGCACTTTCCACTCCCGTTCTTCCCCAGACCTACCTACCACTCATCTGTGACTGTACCCAGGATTTCACTTAAATCTTTGAACTTGCCACAGTAACTACTAACTTTTTCAGAAAATGGCTTACATTCCAGGGGTGGGGGACAGGGCTGAGTTCTGCCACCCCCATAACTCTGCACACCATGCAAGGACCAGCCCAAAACCTCTTTCAGTTTTTAACCCCGTCATGTTTTACAAATAAAGAGAAAGATGTATCGTTTCTTCATTTTTTGTGCTACTTGGTGAGGCCGGGGGGCGTAGGCCAAGACTGGGAGGAAAGTCTTCTATGATTTTCTACTTATCAGACAAGTACCTAAGGTCTTAGGGAAATATTGTGAAATAAGTAAAGGCAAAATGACAAAAATTTAAGGAAAGACAATGAAAGAGCTGAGAAGGATGAAAGGCTAATTTCTGGCACATGATGTCATCCCAACCTTAACGTCTGTCTCTTACCTTCTGATTGTTTCACTCTCTGTCTCCTCTCTGAATTAGTTCACTGATCTCGGCTTCTGTCCTTAGTTGACCTTTCTCTTGCTTTCCTTCTCTGTTCTGACTTCTGCCTAAGTTGATGGCAACCGTGTCCTTTCTGACAATGCAGTGGTGTCCTCCTTTCTCTGCTGCCATTCATCCCACTGCTGATTAGATTCCTGTCAGCCCCCAGCCAGCCTGGAAGGTTGGTTCACGTCCACTGTTTCTCTTTGAGCAGCTCCTCTTCCTCCTTCTAGTAACAGCCTTTTCCTCCTTTGTGCCTGGTCAGAACCTCCTGGAGATGCTCCGTAAAGGCGTTGCCCTTTGTTGGCTCACTGCACTATGTTTGTTTTTCAACTTTTCAACTGGCTGACATGTTTGCAAAAGCACTAGGCATGTTCTTGGATCTTGGCCACAACTGGTATGACTAGAACATAGGACATTAAGGGCTCTAGAGTCACCTGTAGAAAGGTGTTGAGAGGCTGGAAGAATACCGCATTTGGTCCTTGACTTTCCTGTGCCTGCTCTATCTCTTAGTGAAATAAATTATGCCACCTGAAAAATATGTCCTGGATAGATGTGAGTGGAGTATTCTAGGAACACTTCTAAGTTTTTTAACTTAATAAAAGGGTAGCCTGTAGGGGATTCCATATGTTTGTTCCATGATAGAATGCTAGATTCAAGTAAAAGATTATATATTTGATAATTCCCAAAGTTCCTAATTGTTTAGTTCTAAATAGGAAACCCTATGAGGCAGTTGTGCCCCATACTATAGGGTTGCTACGAGTTGGAATGACTGACTGGCACACAGCAACAAAAAAGTGAGACTTAATCTCCATTATGTAAGTGTATTACCATTTTCCGGTGAGAGCATTATTTTAGGGTGACAAAATAGGTTCTTCCTAGTGCAAACTAAGTAAGGTGACAAACACTACTTACAGGCAAGTAATGAGCATTTAACTTAAGTATAGCCAAACCACATTAACTAGAATTTTATGTTAGAAGGGGTATGGACTAGGAAGAGAAACCATGCACACACAAAATGTTTTCAATTTAGTATTCAAAGTGTCCTCAATTTCAGAGCGCCCGCCCACCCAGCCAAAAACTGAATATGCATAACAGAGAGCCAAAAAACAGAGGTGCAGAGTCAAGGGAAATATCCGGGAGGGCCACCTGGAGAAAGCGTGACTAATTGGAAACAGGGAGGCTTGAGTTGATGTAGAATTAATTTCACTGCAAATTAATGGTTTAGAACAGCAGAAATGACCGAAAATGATTTTGCAGATAGAATTTTAGCTTTTCACTGAGTTCCATTTTGCAGTGGAAATAGGAAAGTGCTGTGATCTGTCTATTAGTTAGAAAGTTCACACATGACCATTCTGATACCACAGGACAGTGAAATGGATGAGAAAGTGTTGAGATCTATGGTTGCACACAGTAGGAGAAACTTGAGAGGTGGAAATAGATCTCTCAAACATTTTCAGACATTTCTTCTGACACCCAGGGAAGATATAATTGTCTTGAATACTTCATCTTTTTCCATATTCTCATGCCCTTACCAATATCGCTGCCAGTGGAGAAAGGAACGAGAGTGCTTCACCCTTTGAAGAAATCATGTCTGATTTGATAAATTTTTAGTTTAACATTTAATACTGTTTGTCTTAGGCTAGCTTCTCTAGAGAAGCAATACTAATCTAGCACCCTGGTGGCACAGTGGTTAAGTGCTGCGTCTGCTAAGCAAAAGTCAGCAGCTCAAATCCACCAGGCACTGCTTGGAAACTATGGGGCAGTTTTACTCTGACCTATAGGGTCTCTATGAGTCAGAATTGACAGTAGCTTTATATATACATATGAAAATGACTTGGTTGTAGAAGCTAGAAAGTCCTAAGTCCATGAGTCAGGCTGGAGGCTTCTCTGATTCACATAGGTGCAGGGGCTGACAAATAGAAAATCAGCAGGTCAAACAGCAGGGCTCGGGCTCACAGGCTGCAGACACTGATGAATCCAAAGATCTGCAGGCAAGATGACAAGTAAGCTGCTAGATCAAGTCCTAAGGACCAGAGATCAGATAACTAGGAACTAGCTGCAAGACCCAAAGCAGGAAAAGCCAACAAGCGTTGTAAGTTCCACTTATATTGGATGCAGGCCAGCCACACTCCCAAGGAAACTCCTTTTCAACTGATGGGCTGCTCACAACAGATCTCACTATGGAGGTGATTACGGTTATTAAATTGCTGCCAAACTACATATAACTGCCCAACCACTGAGAATCATGGTGCAGCCAAGTTGACAGACAATCTTAAGCATCACAATGTTGTTGTTGGGTGCTGTTGAGGCAGTTCCAACTTGTAGAAATGCTGTGCACAGCGGAACGAAACACGGCCTGGTCTTGTCTACAACGGTTTTTATGCTTAAGCCCCTTGTTTGTGGCCACTGTGTCAATGATCTTGTCAAGGGTCTTCCTCTTTTTCACTGACCCTCCACTCTATCAAGCATGATGTCCTTCTTCAGGGACTGATCCTTCCTGACAACATGTCCAAAGTATGTAAGATGCAGTCTTGCCATTTTTGCTGTTCAAAGGCATTGATTCTTCATCTGTCTTCTTTATTCATTTCCAGCTTTTGCACGAGTATAATGAGATTGAAAATACCATGGCTTGGGTCAGGCGCACATCATTCAAGGTCACATCTTCACTTTTCAATACTTTAAAGAGATCCTCCGCAGCAGATTTTCCCAATGCAATGAGTCTTCTGATTTCTTGGCTACTGCTTCCATGAGCATTGATTCTTGACAACCTCAACCCTTTCTTCATTTATGACAATGTTGCTTGCTGATTCAGTTGTAAGGATTTTTGCTTTCTTGCTGTTGTGGTGTAAATTCACACTATATGCACTGTGGTCCTTGATCTTCATCAATGTTTCAAATCTTCACTTCCAGCAAGGTGGTGTCGTCTATATAACACAGATTGCTAATGAGTCATCCTTCAGTCCTGATACCTCGTTCTTCTTCATATAATCCAGCTTCTTGGATTACGTGCTTGGCATACAGATTGAAAAGGTATGGTGGAAGGATACAACCCTGACACATACCTTTCCTCAACTTCAAACCATGCAGTGTCCCCCTGTTCTGTTCGCATGACTGCCTCTTGATCCATGTACGGATTCCTTCTTAAAAGCACAATTAAGTGTTCTGGAATCCCCATTTTACACAATGTTAGTCATAATTTGTTACGTTCCACAAGGCTGAATGCCTTCTCGTAGTGAATGAAACACAGGTAAACATCTTTCTGTTATTCTCTGCTTTCAGCCAAGATCCATCTGACATCAGCAATGATATCCCTGGTTCCATGTCGTCTTCTGAATCTAGCTTGAATTTCTGGCATTGCCTTGTCAATATACTGTTGCAGTTACTTTTGAATGATCTTGAGCAAAATTTTACTTGTACATGATATTAACGATATTGTTCAGTAATTTCTGTATTCGGTTGTGTCACAATGCTGGCACAGAAAAAAGGAGGAACAGAACTTCATCTGGGTGACTAGAGACCCAGTTTATAATCCTGGCTGTGTCACAAACTATGGTTTTGGCTAGTCATAAAAGCTTTCTGAGCCAATTTTCATTCTATACAATGACAAAAATACATCCGATGATAGTTATATTCTCTCCAGACTCTTGTGATCTTAATGTTGTTTTTTTTAACAAAAATACTTAATGAATATTTCCTTTCAAATGGCAGAGACAGTCCATATTCATTATAGTACATTTGGAAATCTGAAAAGAATAAGAGGGAAAGTCAATTGTCTTACCACCCAGAGATAGCTATTGTTAACATGTTGGGTGATAGAGTTTCCTTCCTGTCTTTATTCTGTCTATGAATATTTTATGCATTAAACTGTTAAGATTATGGATCTTAGCTGATATTATATCATGATCTGTTTTACATGTATTTAACAATTCTTTAGAAACATATTTTAAGGCATTTATTTTATTTTTAATATTGTGATGAACGTTTTTAGATATAATTTTTTTTGTTTACATTGATTCCTTAGAACAGGTTTTCAGAAGTCAAATTTCTGGGTCAAAGAATATGTACACTTACAGAACTTGTGACACACTGACAAAATATTTTCCAAAGAAAATGAGCCAATTCCTATCATCTCTGTTAGCAAAAGAGTATGCTACCTCACTGACTACTCACCAGCACTGAGGGGTTTTGAATATTGACTGTCTTTGCCAATTTGTTGGACAAAAATGGTGTTTTAAAGTTGTAGTTTACATTTTTATAATTAGCAGGGTTCCCCCCCTTATATTTACTGGCAATTTGCATTCTACTTGTGGGGATTGTTCATTTTCTTTGCTTATTTTTATATTGGGTATCACTGACTTATAAGAGCTTTGCAAAAAGATATACTATTAGCTTTTACTGTTATATATAAATTTTCTCTTTGGTTTCTTCATTTTGTTTATGATTTTGTTTGTTTGAATGTATATTGTTCCAAAAATACAGTGTATTGATTTTGTTGTTTTTGTGCATAAAAATCACATGCCATCTAAAAATTAGAAAAATATTCACGCAGCTTTCCATTTGGCATCTTAACATATTCACTACTGAATACTCATGTTTTACGTGTTGGAAGGAAACCCCAGTGGCGTAGTGGTTAAATGCTACGGTTGCTAATCTGAAGGTCAGCAGTTCAAATCTGCCAGGCACTCCTTGGAAACTCTATGGGGGCATTTCTACTCTGTCTATAGGATTGCTATGAGTTGGAATCGACTCGACAGCAGTGGCTTTGGTTTTGATGTGTCGGAATTGACTGGATGGCAATGGGATTTTCTTTTTATGTTTGTACGTTTAAGTTTAGTCAGGAGACAGTGGTGGTTCAGTGGTAGAGCTCTTCCCTTCCATTGGTTCAATTCTTGCCCAGTGTACTACAAATACAAACACAACTCATCCATCAGCAGAGTCTCAGGTGTTGCTGTCATGCCCTAATACTCCAAGGCTCCACAGGCTTCAGTGGAGCTTCCAGATTAAGAGAGACTATGAAGAAAGGCCTGGAAACCTCGGTAGTGTAGCATTTGAGAGTCATAGCTGCTAAGCATATGGTCTGCAGTGAGAATTCACCAGGTTTTCCTTTCAGATTCCATTAGTATTAAACGGAAAAAATAGTCTTCTTATTTGCTATGTATTTAATCATGGACACTACAGCCTGTTTTAAGGCTGTTAAGTTCTGTCTCATTGGCTTATCTGTGGAATCGTGAGCCAATGCTATGCTATGTTTATATCAGCAATTTCAAAATAAACTGTAATTTCTACTAGGGTGACATCCCCTTTCCCTTTTGCCATGATTAAAATGTTGTTGAAGTGTTCTTGATAATATATTTACCAGATGAACTTTAGAACCACTTTATAAAGTCCCTAAACAAATTTCTTTAGGATTTTAAATAAAATTGTGTTAAACTTATAAATGCATTTGATATAAATCAAGATCTGCTGAGCCATTCCAACCAGGAACATAAGATATTTCTCCACTTTTGCAAACTTTTGCAAAATTTATATTTTTAAATTATATCTTATAATCTTTGTTGTTTGTTTTAAATAAAGATCTGAATGTCTGATTAGGTTTAAGAATATCCCTGAATATTTTATGTCTTGGTTGCTTTTAGGAGGGAATTCCCACATCCATAAATCCATCCTGACACTTACAAGTCACTAAATAAATAAATGGGGGGAAAAGGAAAATTCCAAACAATAAAGATGGAAGGAATGATGGAAACAGAAAGTCACAACTTGGCAAATATAACAATAATTGTTTCATTCAAGAATGAATTCTATAACTAGTGGGTCTAAGTAAAATGGCAAAAAGATATTTGCATAGTCTCAAAAGTATCTTTTTGCAAGACATTTACTAATGACAAAGGGGAAAATAAGAACGCTAGAGTGTAGAAATCTGGCAAATACCACCTTAGCCAAATGATCAAATAATCGTCACCAGCTATGTGACAGACATATCAGCCTCATGTACCTCCTTGTATGATGCCTTGACAAGGGCATAATGTAATTTCTGTGGTTTTCCTGAGAAAAGGTATACCTGAGTTTAATCATAAAGAAATTTGAGGCAAACCTAAGTTGAGAAATTTTCTACAAAATAACTGGCTAATACTTTTCCATAGTGTCAAAGTCATGAAAGACAAAGAAAAACTGAGGGAAACATGACAAATAAATTCAACGTGTGAACCTGGATTGGATATCCATAAAAAGGTCAGTAATGAGACAGTTTGTGCAATTTGAGTGAGGCCAATAGATTAATTTTAAAAAAATAAAAAGAAATAGATTTGATAATGTTGCACCAATGTTTAATTTCCCAATTTTAATGACGGTCCTGTAGCTGTGTAATTGTCCTGTGAGTAAGTTAGGTAATGGGTATATGAAAATTCCTTTTGGGAAAAGGATAGAAAGAATGGTTTCTCTTAGTAACCCAGTGCTGCTATAACAGATATACCACAGGTAGATGGTTTTAACACAGAAAAATTTATTCTTTCACAGTCCAGAAGGCTAGAAGTCTGAATTCAGGTTATCAGCTTCCAGGAAGGGCTTTCTTTCTCTGTCAGTTCTGGAGGAAGGTCCTTGACATCAATATTTCCCTGGTCTAGGAGCTTCTCAGTGCAGGGACCCTGGATCCAAAGGATGTGTTATTCTCCCAGTTCTATTTCTTGGTTAGACAGGGTACAACTGTCTCTCTGCTTGCTTCCTTCCTTTATATATCAAAAGAGATTGATTTGAGTGAGACACAACCTGTTCTTGTAGATTGAGTCCTGTCTCATTAACATGACTGCCTCTAATCCTACCTCATTAACATTGTAGAGGTCAGATTTATAACATATAGGAAAATTCATATCAGATGACATGATGGAGGACAATCACATAATACCAGTTATCATGGCCTAGTTGATACACATTTATGAGGGACACAATTCAATCCTATAATATGACTGTATAACTTGAAGAATATATCAGTGTCACTGAACTGTAAATACAGAAATTGTTGACTTAGCATTAATTTTGCTATATGTATTTTTACCACAATGTAAAAATAATCAACATAAATGTATATGACGGAAAGTCTCAAAGTTTTAGAAGCAAAGGATGAACAATGTGTTCAAAAATTTTTTTCAATCATTTCCAGTTTGCTGATTACCAACAGAAATGAACAGAAACAATGCACTGATGCTTTCTGCTCTCTGTTTAAAGCAAGGTGGGGAAGACAGAGCTGTTCATTCTGTGCTCTGCTTTTGGTTTAAATTTGATTTAGCTTAGATTTGTGTTATTTTTTTCCTTGTGAATAGGCATCTGCTTTTCATAATTACTGCTTGTTTCTAAAGGGCTCATTCTGAACAAACATTGGTTGTCTGCCTGGTTTATCTGATACTGTGAATTTCAATTTCAGCAAAAATGGAATTTTCCGTGTCTTTAATCTTTTTGCCTGATGTTTATTTTGGCCTAAGTTAGAGTCGATTTTTTGGGGTATTAATCTGCCTTTGCTTTCACTTTCACTTGCATTCTGAGCCTGTTTATTCTTGCCAACTTTTCCCCTTTTCTTGTTTTCTTTCTCTTCTTTCTGACAGTCATACCTTTTTTTATTTTTAAATGCCATTTTCCTTTTAGCTATTTAGTTCTGACTTCAGCTTTACCTACTGCTATTTTATTTTCAACTGTTTCTGCTCGAGCTTCCACTATAATTTATAATAAAAGATTAGTAAGACTGTGGTGCCACTCTATACATAGTCTGCTCTGTTTTAGTTCTAGCAAGTATTCTTTTTACTCATGAGGTGCTTTTGAAGATAAATTTCAGTTCATAATAGTGATCCCAATGGTTCCTCCCAAATAATAACATATGGGTGCCATTGTTGTTGCTCCTCTACCAACTTCACCAAAGTAACAAAAACATTTAATTGTCAACAGAGGATAAAGTTGTTAATTGCACAGTGTTTGCTTTTAATATGCTTATTTTGCAGATGAGAATCCATAGATAGGATGTTAGGGAGCAGCCTGTGAAGTCCCTGAAATGCAAGATTGAGTGTGAATCTGGGATTTGGGGGTGGCGAGTGAAGGTCAATACGTTTTCTTAGGTGCTTAGTTTTGTGATCCACCAACACCGTTCTCCTTTAACCCACGAATGAATAGCAATCACCATAATTAAAAATGACACAAACATGGAAGTATAGTTCAACCATCATAGGTTGGTATGTCCCCAGAAAGTTATGTTCCAGTTCTAACTCCTGATACCAGTAAATGTGATCTTATTTGGATATAGGCTGTTGAATACGTAACCAGTTAATATGATATCAAACTGGAGTTTGACGAGGCTTAATTCAATATGTTTTGTGTTTTTATAAGAACTAGAGGAAAGACACAGACCCAAACAGATATAGGAGGAAGCTATATAAAGGCAAGCAGAGATTGGAGTGATGCAAGCCAAGGAACACCAAGGGTGGTCAGCCGTCTCCACAAGCTAGGAGAGAGTTGCAGAACAGATTCTCCTTCAGGGCCTGCAGAAGAAAATCAACACCTCTGACATCTTGATTTTGGATTTCTAGCCTCTAGAACTGTGTAAGAATAAATTTCTTCTGATTTAAGCCACTCAGTTTGTGGAAACTTGTTAGGGTAGCTCAAGGAAATGAATACACCATGCTCTAAAATATTTCCTCCCTACTGACTCTTCACTTGAAGATAAGTCCCACGGCTGGTATAAGAGCTTGTTAACAGGAATCTCACAAGTCTAGAAAATTGAACCCTGTTTTGGTTCCACAGTACTGAGTACAGGAATGTTCTCAGACCAGATTGTGTTAGCCTGGAAAGTCTGAGAGAGAGAGAGTGATGTGTTTGGGAACCCAACAGTGGCTTGCAGTAATATTCAACATTTTACTCACTTAGACACACAACAGACTTCTGCCTCAGAAGAGGGACTCTGGGCATGTTCACACTTGTTTATGAGTACAACTGGCCTGCACCAAAAGAGACTGTGATGGTTCTGTAGAGTCTAATGTGACACTTTCTCATAAAGAGATTTTCTATAGGGTGCATCCTTCAGGTGAAAATGTTAAAGCCAAAGTGTTTGCACTTCTGTCTGAATTGAAAAATTTGGTTAGATGTCTGTTTGGTATGTTACAGAGTTGACTTTATTCTGCTTCCTTTGTATAGGTAACTCCTACTCATTTATTCAGGTTATGTCTGTGCCAGGTCATGACACCAATTTAAACCTGGTATTAATATTTGTCACTCTCAGGACCATTTAATTTCCTGGAAACCACAACATTTACTTGATAGCCTTATATTACATTTCTGTTTGTCCATTATTTTTTTCCTATTTGTTTTGAGCTTTATTCTTTTATAATAAAATATATTAGGCCTCATATAGCGATATAAAGATACATGTATGTATGTGTATGTACATACATAAACATGCATATGTATACAAACACATACATGTGCACTAATCGGAGCTGTCGAATGATTAACTGTTGTTTTCCCAGGAAACCAGAGAGTGCTGACACTTCAATATTGCAGACTGGCTGGCTGCTTGAAAGAGTAGCTTTGTTGGCCACAGAGCAGAAAGAGATGTACACGTGAGGGAGGCACATTCATTCACTTATGCAACCAGTGTTAGACGAGAACAACACAATGTTCCTGCTTTCACGGAGTTTACAGTTTATTAGAAGAATCACACTACATATAAACACAAATGCAATACATCTAGGGTAATGATGACTGCCATAAAAAATTATCAGAGTAAAAAGAAAGCAAACAGTAGAGGAAACACAAATTAAAACTACAATAGTATACCACTTGACACTGAACAGAGCAGCCATAGCAACTAAAACATGAACAAATGTTAGTGAGAATGTGGAGAGACATGGATCCTCATATATGGCTAGTGAGAATATAAAATGGTACAACCACTTTGGAAAACAGTTTGACTGTTTAAAAAAAGTTATAAGATTATCATACAACCTAGTAAACTCCTAGACATCTACTCAAGAGAAACGAAAGCTATGACCATGCAAAAACTCACAGGTGAATGTTCACAACAGCATTACTTGATAGACAAAAACTGGGATCAACCTAAGTGTTCATCGACTGGTGAACCGATAAACAAAATGCATAGCCATGCAATGGAATACTATTCAGCAGCAAAAAGGTCCAAACAATTGACACATGGATGGAAACCCTGTGTAGTGGTTAAGTGCTACAGCTGCTAATCAAAAGGTCAGTAGTTCAAATCAACCAGGTGCTCCTCAGAAGCCCTATGGGGCAGTTCTACTCTGTCCTATAGGGTGGCTATGAGTCAGAGTGGACTCTATGGCAGTAGGTTTGATTTTATTTGATATGTCATGGATGAACTACAAAAATATATTAGGGGAAAGTAGCCAAGGACCAGAGACTACATACTGCATGATTCCATATATATGAAATGTTCTGAAAAGGCAAATTTATAGACAGGAAATAGATCCGTGGTAGATAAACATAGGGATAAGAATGAGGATTCACTGTAAAGAGACATAAGGGACATAAGTGAAACAGAAGGGGTGAAACTGTTCTAAAAGTGATTTATCATGTTGGCTGCAACACTTAGTAAGATCACTAAAAGTGACTTGTACACTTGAAATGAGTGAATTTTACCATGTTTGAAATACACTTGAATAAACTGCTCAAAAAAAGAGAAGTAAAGAAAAAAGAAAGAAAGAACCTAAGAGAGCGGTGTTGCTATTTCAGATAAGTTGATTAGGGAAGGCCTCTGAGAAGCTAGTGTTTCACCAGTGGCCTGAAGAAAATGAGAGTGTGAGCAATGTGATGATCAAGAGAAGGTGTTCAAGAAGAGAGTACAGCTAGCAGCCTGGGGGTGAAAACTTAGTAATTTAGCAACAGCAAGAAGGCTAATGTGAATAGGTCGGAGTAATAAACAGAGGGAATAGTGGTAGGAGACAAGGTTGGAGACACAGGCAGCGGGGTAGATTCTGATAAGCAGTTTGAATTTTATTTTCAGTACAAAAGGAAGTCATAATTTGGCCTTTTATAATGAACACCCTGGCTACTTTGTCGAAAAGCAATAATGTGGGTAAAAAATGGAGGGACAATAGTTAGAAAACCACAATAAACCAGCCTAAATACAGATTTTGGGTTGAACCAGAATAATGGCAATGAAAGAGGTAAGAAGAGGTCAGATTCTGGAGATCTGTTGAAGGTAGAGCAGACAGGACTTACTATACTGGAAACAGGGTGTGAGAAAAAAGAAAGGAATCAAAAAGAATTCCTAAATTTTTGACCTGATTAGGTGGTTGGCTATTGCCATTAACCAAGGTGAAATCATTAAAGAAGGAGCAGTTTGGGGGTTCACCTTTAGGAGTGTTAAGCTCTCAAAGCTAGTCTTCCAGTTGGACACGTGGTGTATATAGTTGGGCAAATGCGTCTGGAATCCAAGGAAATAAATTTTGGACAAATACATAAATTTAGTTTGGATGATATCCAGGGACAGAAGTCGGGATAAGAAGGATCTAAAAATAGCTTGAGAAGGAATCATTAGTGAAATAGAAAGAAACTAAAAAGTACAATGTCTTGGAGAGCAAGTGAAAAAAGACAAGGGGTGATCAGTCACTGCTGATCTTCACAAGCAGTCTCAACGAAGTGACAAGAATGACACTCAGATTGGAGTGGACTCAAGAACGAACGAGAGATGACAAGGTAGAGACAGAATATGCAAATAATTCTTTTGAGGAATTTTGCTATACAGCAGAGTGATATCTGAAGGAAGGACGTGGGGTCAAAAAACAAAAACAAATCCGTTGTTGTCCAGCTAATTCTGACTTACAGCACAGAGTAGACCCTATAGGACAAAGTAGAACTGCCCCATAGAGCTTCCAAGGAGCACTTGGTGAATTTGAACTGTCACCGTTGGTCAGTAGTGGTAACCCTTAAGCACTGCACCACCAGGGTTTCTGTGGGTCAAATAGAGATTTTTTTTCCCCCTTCAAATTGTGGGAGACATTTTGAAAGGGAAAGAAAGCATCTGGAACTTGGATATGATGTGAAGAATTTGAGATGATCTGTACTTATGTCTGGGAGTTTAAAAAGATGTTTAATTACTGACACGTAGCCTAGAACTTGTTTATGGTATGGTTACAGCTGTGCTGTGTAACATGAACCCTTGAGAGTGGAAAGAAACTGGTTCACACTGGAAGCTTGGCTTTGGCTTGACAGCTGTCCGTCAGACGGCAACAGAGCCAGGGAAGAAGAGAACTCTACAAGGTGGTCCCTGCCAGGCAAAGACTCTGTTACAGACTCTTATAAGATATTAGAGGGACTAGAAACCCTGGTAGCATAGTGATTAAGTGCTACGGCTGCTAACCAAAAGGTTTGTGATTTGAATCTGACAGGTGTTCCTCGAAAACTCTATGGTGTGGTTCTACTTTGTCCTATAGGGTCACTATAAGTTGGAATCTACTTGACGGCAACGGATTTCGGTTTGGTAGCCTTTCCTCTCTAGGGCTTCCACATTAAAATCCAGTTTAAGGACTCCAGAAGCTCTAGAATTTGGGACACACTTGGGTACTGTGGCTGGAGTTTGAACCCTGAAGGGAAGGAAATAGTTATAGTGCTGACTGAGGGTGGAGGGAAGTTGAAGAATTTAAAAAAAACTTGGCTGAGCCATTGTTTTCATAAACAGACTTACCCTACTGTGGTAATCATTGCCGGTAAGAATGTTCCAGAAAAACACTGACTAAATCCAATTGCCTGTGGTCAAACTTTACAAAAAATTCCAGCTACAGAAGGGCCCCACCCTAATCTGTAATGGGATGGGAGGGAAGAAGATACAAGTACTGTGTGACTGGACCTTCAGTGTGAATAATCACAGAAGGAAACAAACATGTACAGAACACAGTGCCTGACAGTTTACAAAAGATACTTATATACTTTGCCCTTTTTTAGTTTTGACAATTATAAAGACCTCTGAATAACTGTAATTAACATTATTTTCATTTTTCAGATAAAAAAAGTGTAGTTTAGAGACATTTCTAACACAAAACAACAAAGGAATGGCTAAATGAAGACTCAAGATTCAGGACCTTTGTCCCTGTATCTTTGGACCCACAGAGAGTGACGAGGGTGGGAAATGTGTGGGAACAGATCACATGTTTAGATGAACATGAAAGGCCCATGGGGAGTTATGTTTGGCTGCAGACTAGAGATGAAATCTTGTGGTGAACAGCTGTCTTTTATTATTTTTAAAGTGTTGTTTACATAACAGAATCAAGTTTATTCTCTGCAACTTTGCAAAGTTAGGACTAGGGCAGGAAAGAAAACTCCGCTCAGTAATAGGAAGAACTCTGAAAGAAATGTTCGATGTTTATGTTCCTGAAGTGTTGAAGCAGAGGCCAGAGGAATATTTGACAAGGCTGTAGAGGGAATCTTGACCTTGCAATCTTGAAAATTCCTTTCAAATCTTGTCACCTGAAACATTAGGGTTTGAGCTTGACAAAGTCTAAATAACAATAGCCTCATCCCCAGCACTTTAGTTACATGAAAGGAGGGTGGAGTGTTTCACAGCTCTGTCATATATAATAATTATATATCCATGCATATCCATTTCTGCTTGGCCCACCGCAGGGTGGGAGCTGGGGAGTAGAGGCACTAAGAAGGAGAGAAGGGAAATGTAACTGATCCCAATGGAAGTGGCTTTCACTTCCTGTCTCATTGATCAAGGAAAGCAACCCTTTAGCCATTGAGAAATTTTCAGCAGCATCCCACAAGGAGAGCAATCTACAACAGGACTGAGATTGGGAGATCCCAGGAGTGGAAAGTAAAGGCAGAGTTAATGCAGCAACTTTGAGGGAAGGGAAGGTCGGTGAGTGAAAGAGTTACACAGAGGAGCATGTTGTGACGAATAAAGAGAGTTTTACTGACAAAGTCATTTGTTTTAGGGGAGGAGTTTAGAGCAGCACGCTTTATATGAGGGAAAAAATTGTGCAAAAAGGATTATGGGTCTTGTGATATGCATGGGAGCACTTGTTAAGAAATTCATAGGGTAATAGCTTTGCTAGGGGCCCAGGAGCTGGAGTTTGGTGGAGTGAAAAGGGGTGGAAGGGCCAAAAGTTTAAAAGAAGTCCTCGCCATGTCTTAAGAACAAAACACAGCAAAAACGACTAATTTATTATGTTATTTTAAAATAAAAAGTTTATATGAGTACAAACCAAATCAGTTGCCAGTGAGTCCATTTCAACTCCTGATGCTCCGTGTGTGTCCTAGTAAAACAGGGTACTGTAGGATTATCAGTGGCTGTGATCTTTCAGAAGTCGATCGAGACAACTCTGGGTGGAATCAAACTATCCACCTTTTACTTAGAAGCCGAGCAGCTAACAATTTGCAAACCCATCCCCCGATATTACAAAAGCCGTCCATAGTAATGTAGAACCACTGGACAATATTAAGAACAAAAAAGAGTCCTTAATCCCTCCAGTGAAGATGAGCACTACTAATAATTTGGTGTACTTACTGTGAATTTTACTACTTTTTGGAAAAAAATTTAGTGTGTTTTGTCCCCAAGTTTTTTACTTTGAAAATCATCAGATCTAGTAAAAAGTTGAAGAACAATGTAAAGAGCACTAGTATACCTTTATTTAACTCATCAGTTGTTAACATTTTGACATGTAATACACCTCTTTTTCTTTTTTTGTCCCAAGCTATTCTTTTTCTTTCTTTCTTTTATTAAAGCAGGCAGAAAGGTTTTATTTGGCATGCGTTCAGAGGAAATGAGCTGCTCACTTTTAAATACAATGACATTCTCCTATATAACTGTATTAGTTCAAAAACAAACCAGTTATGATGGAATCGGTTCTGACTCTTGGAAACCCCACATGTGTCAGAGTAGAACTGAAATCCATCAGGTTCGCAATGGCTGATTTTTCACAAGTATACATTCCGTTCTTTTTCTGAGTTGTCTCTGCAAACCTCCAACCTTTTGCTTAGCAGCCAAACTGAGTTAATGGTTTGTGCCACCCAGGGACTCAGCTACTGACTGCAAACACTGTTCTTATTTCTCCAGTTTTCATCTTTGAAAATATTTTTGTTGGAGAATATTGAACATACCATGAGCTGCCAAGAGAACAAGCAGATCTGTCTGGAAGAAGTATAACCAGAGTGTTTCTTGGAAGCAAGGATGGAGAAACTGTGTCTTTCATGCTTTGGACATGCTGTTAGGAGGGATCTGGAGAGGGACCTCATCCTTGGTAAAGTGGAGGATTGGCAAAAAAGAGGAAGACCTTCGATGAGATGGTTTCACACAGTGACTGCAACAATGGGCTTAAGCATAAAAATGATTGTGGCGATGGCACAAGACGGGGCAGCGTTTTGTTCTGTTGGTCACAGGTTTACTATGAGTCAGAACTGACTCTACGGCACGTAACAGTAACAACGTCTTTGAAGGCAGAACCTCAATCACTTGTCAGTTCAGTAAGACCGAACAACTGTGTACTTAGTTTTATAGTCACATCTTGGTTTTCTAGTGTTATTATAATAGAAATACTACACAGCAGAAACTTGTTTTCTCACAGTTGGGAGGCTAGAAATTTGAATTCATGACACTGCTTCTAGGGGAATGCTCTCTTTCTCTGTAGGCTCTAGGGGAAGATCCTCACTTCTTTTCAGCCCCTGCTCCTCAGTGATCTTTATGTGTCATAGCATCTTTCTTTCCCTGTCTCTGCTTGCTTCTAAAACTAATCTGTTCCTTTTATATCTCAAAAGTGATTGGCCTAAAACACATCCTACACAGATACAGCTCTTGTTAACATAACAAAGAAAACTCTGTTCCCACACAAGATTACAGCCACCTTATGTTGTTAGTTACCTTGAGTAGATTCCAATTTTGCAGTCCATTCTGATTATGCCATCCGGCCTCCTTTTTATCCAGAGTATGCTGTTGTTGTGTGTTTTTGAGTTGATTAGGACTCACAGTGACCCTATAGCACAAAGTGGAATTGTCCCAAGTGTTTCTAAGGTTGTAGTTATTATGGAAGCAGACTGCTATGCTACATCTTTCTTCTGAGGAGTGGCTGGTGATTTTTATTTTGGGCCTTGGAAAAAGTAGATGTAGTAAGGACCATGCAACCAAAGTAAAATGAATTTTTGAGCACATATTAATGAGCATAAACAGAAAAATCTAAACTTGTTGCTGTCGAGTCGATTCCAACTCATAGCGACCCGATAGGATCCAGTAAAACTGCCCCACAGAGTTTCCAAGGAGCATTTGGTGGATTTGAACTGCCAGCCTTTTGGTTAGCAGCTGTAGCACTTAACCACTGCAGCATCAGGGTTTCTGGGTAGCAGAATTCGACTGCTAACAAAAAGGTTGGCAGTCTGAATCCACCAGACACTCCTTGGAAACCCTATGGGGCAGTTTTACTCTGACTTACATGGTTGCTATGAGTCGGAATCGACTCCATGGCAGTGGGTTTTGTTTTTCTTTTTTTTTAAATCACCATTTGTTAGGACTAGAACACTGATTCAGTTCTTAATTTCAAGTCTGGGTATTTCCTGAAGTAATCAGCACACTACTCATCACCCCTGCTCACCAAGCAAACTTTCGTTCATTGATTGGTCTCCCTTTTAGGTCACTACAAGTTTGAATCAACTTGATAGCAGTGGGTTTGGTTTGGTTTGTCTTAGGTCAAGACAGAATGCTTGGGACAGGCTTATTATTTTCCATTGTGGCTTTGATTTATAGTTTTATTTTGGAAGGTGTAGGTGTTAGTCAATTCCATGAAATGGAAAACTCTGGAGGAAAAACCATGTTAGGACCTGCAAGTTGAGAATAGGATTTAGTGTGGCTTGGATAATTATCTGTGTTGCCTCTATCTCCTGAAAACCTGTCTGGGTAGCCCTTGGGACTTCCTGGATGCCTTTGTTATTTTATCTCAGTCTGAACAAGGGACATAAATTGTAACTTAAAAAATATGTTTACAGGGCCTCAAGCGGGCTGGGAATGATAAAAAATGGTCCTTGGTGACTGAAAGGTTAGAAGTCGCCAGTTTAGCTTGCATATTTTCTTTTGACTTGAGAGGCTTTTTGCCAGCTGGGTTAAATGTGGCTTCACTGAAACTCGTCTGACCACTGCTTCAAGTTGAAACACCACAGGAAGACAATTCTTTGAAAGTGTTTGGTATTTTTCTATGATGTTCAGTGTTTCAGTATTTTAATGCCATTCTAAAAAACATTATACTTCCCTTACCTGTCAGCCACAACAGCCAATTCACAAAGGGTTACCACTGCAGGTTGAGTTGTGTCTCCCTAAATATGTGTTTTAAATCCTAATCTATTACCTGTGGAGGAGCCTTGGTGGTGCAGCGGTTAAGTGTTTGGCTGCTAACCAAAACCTTGGCTACTTGAATCCATTAGCCACTCCTTGGAAACCCTACGGGGCAGTTCTACTCAGTCCTATGGAGTTCTTATGAACCAGAATAAGTCAAAAGGAAAAGGTTTACTTGTATTTATAATCCGTTTTGAGAACCGGTTTTCTTATGTTAATGATGCTGTATTAGTATAGGGTGTGTCTTAAATCAATTTCTTTTAAGATACCAAAGAGCAGACTAAGCAAGAAAGCCCCAGTGGAGGGGAAGACACACATCACATAATCACCAAGGAATCCTAGGAATAGACGTTGCAAAGAGGCAAGAATCTTCCTCCAGAGTGGACAAAGAGCCTTCTGCTAGAGCAAAGCAAACAAACAAACAAGAATCAACCAAACCCACTGCCACTGAGTTGATTTCAACTCACAGAGACTCTACAGACAAAGTACAAAGAGCAGGTACCCTAAATTTGGACTTTCAGCCTCTTAAGCCCAAGCCTACTGCAGTCGAGTTGATTACAACTCAGAGTACAACTGCCCCATAGAGTTTCCAAGGAGCTCCTGGAAGATTTGAACTGCTGACCGTTTGGTTAGCAGATGTAGCACTTAATCACTGTACCACGAGAGTTTCCTTAGCACCTTGAACTGTGGAGAAATAAATTTCTTCTACTTCTTTTTTAAAAATTGTTGTTTAAATGAAAGTTTATAATTCCAGTCAGTTTCACATACAGAAACTTATACACACGTTATTATGTGACCCTAGTTACTCCTCCTTATTGTACAGGAAAAAACATCACTAAGTTTAGAAAAGCAAAAAGAAAGTTTTATTTGGCGTACATTCAAAAAGGTCACAAGAGGGAAGTGGACAAGAGTTTATGTCTTCCTGGAGCCAAGCATTGCACAATAAACAAGAATGTGAAAGCAGATAAGCATGCTGCCACAGCCACGTCTGCCTGAGTCACGGGAATGTTACAGAATTGTCACAACTGGGAAAAACCATCCACAGCTTCGCCTTTTCACAAATTGACTAGGAACTGTGATTCTTTCTACACTTTGAATTGTCTTTCAAAATAATCATTGGTACCAGTTTCAGTAATGACAGTCAGGAGGATCTTTATCGGCCCAAGAAATTTTCTGTTCACTAAATGCTAATAGAAAATGGTAACAGTGGAAAGTCTTTTGTGTTCTGTTTGAATGGTTTATGTGAGAGGTTCCTAAAAGATGCTTTCTGAGATTATTTTATCTGTTGTGAATTATACTTCGGGGCCCAGTTGATGTATCATTACTTGTCCTGTGGGCCCAACTCCAGCTGGGTCACATTCTCTATGCTCGAGGACAAGCAATAATGACCCCAGCATTATTTTCTAAATCACCCTGCAGTGCGACAGCACATCCGTCTCTGTCCCGTATTTCTCACACCCCTTCAGCCAGCTCCTGTCCTTTTCTGTCCCCTCATCTCGTCTCTAGACAGGAGCTGCCCATTTAGTCTCATGTATCTTTCGGAGCTGAAAACAAATTTCTCTGTGTTAAGGACACCCACTTGTGACATTTCTGTTACAGCAGCACTGAATAGCTAAGGCGGATATGTTTCACATGCAACAGACACTCCCACCCCTTACTCTGTGCCCTTCTTTACAGAGTTCTTCCCTTCTCACACCTAGTGTGTAGGGGTGGGATGGGATTCTCCTGACAGTCCATCTCCCTAACTTCATACTGCTTTATGTACATATTGGAACTAAGAATATGGCATTTTAGTCACACATATCTGAATTCAAACCCTGACTGTCACTTACTAGCTGTATGACCTTGGGTACTTTTCTTAAGGTTGTGGCATCAGCTACCTCACAGTGTTAGGAATCGATGAGATAATGTAAATAAAGTGCTTAATGCAATTCCCTGGTACTTAATCAGCACTTTATGAAAGCTATTATTTCCTTTTGTTTCTCAGGGGCAATGCATTCTGTTTTATGAAATCATTATACGTTCTGTTCATTTACTGCAAGCTGGTATTGATACAAGCTCAATGTGGTGCCATAGATGGGTTTTGTGTGGACCTTCTGAACATGGTCTTGTAGCTCCCACCCAAGTGATTGGGCAGGACTGTACGATAAGGTAATGGGAGGTCACCAAAGGGTTTGGTCACTTTTGACATCCTGCTGGGCTTGAAATGAACCACCCAGAGGTGGGAAAGAGAGGACCCCTCCACCTCTGAGGAAGAACAGCCAGGAACCAGCAAGTCTTTCAGACCTGGGGTCCCTGTGCTGAGAAGCTCCTGGACATAGAAGACAGAGAGGAAGCTGTAACTTGGAAGACGGTGGTGGCAGCAGAGACCTGACTGCCGAAACACTACAGCAAGAGATAGCATAGTGGGCTTCTTGGCCCACGGAGAGAGAAAGCTGAGTGCCTCTGGGCAGAGGTCTAGTGCCAGGGGAGGTGTGCTTATGAGCATGGTTGGGAAGAGGCTATCCTGATGGAAAAACTGTATCCTTGAGTGGTCCTGAGCCTGAATTGTTACCTATTACTTCCCTAATAAGCCTCCTCATTGTATGGTCTATGTGTTCTGTGCAACCACTGCAATAAATTACGAGCCCAGTAGAGAGTGCTGTGGGAAGGATGGTTGGTGTCAGAACTGGTAAAGATGGTGGAGAGAGGAAGCATGAGTGACCTTGGCCTCACAGGAATCAGTCTTGGGCTGTTGATCTTGAGTCTCTCTTCCCCTTTGTGAAGACACTGATCCCACACAGCTTTTACACCCAATTAAATGTGTCAGTCACTTCAGGGGTGACTTTGTTTTTAAAAAGGAGGGGGAAAAGATGAATGTTAAAGAGACATATTGAAAATGGTACAATCTCACAGTGTGACTAACTAACAGGACAGAATTTTTTTTGACGTATGATGGGAAGAAACATCAAGAACCATGAGTCGTTAGGTGATTTTTATTATGCCATTAGGTGTTTACCAGCTGCGACGGTTAAGGTTATGTGTAAACTTGGGTAGGCCATGATTTTCAGTGGTTTGACAGGTACATAAGATGTAGTTATGCTCCACTCTGTGATATGATAGAATCATCCCTATGCCATGATCAGCCAATGAACTGTAAGGAGGGTTTCCACAGCGGCATAGCTTGTATTCAGTATATGGGTGTTTGGAAAAACTCTGGCTTTTGCTGTCTCTTCATCTTGCATCTGAGCTTGCCATCCATCATCTGATGTCCAGTTCTTGGGGCCTGAGCCAGTAGTCTGCTCATCTAGAGATTTACCGGCTTCTGCAGTTCTTAAGCCAGCAGCCTGCCATCTGATTTGCCAATTTCGGAGTCGTTAGACCCTGCAGCTATATGAATCCTAAGAAGCCTCCATCCTGGAGCCTGACTTGAGATCTGCCAGCCTTTACAACTGTGTGAGCCGTTTCTTGGAGATAAATCTCTCTCTGTTTCTATGTTGTGTGCTGTTAGTTGTCATTGAGTCAATTCTGACTCATAGTGACCCTGTAGAACAGAGTAGAACTGCCTCATATGGTTTCCAAAGAGTGCATAGCAGATTTGAACTGCTGACCTTTTGGTTAGCAGTCAAACTCCTAGCCCTGTACCACCAGAATTTATTTCCTTCTGTGTGTGTATGTATACATATGTTTCACTAGTTTTGCTTCTCCAGAGAACCCAGCCTAAGACACCAATCCTGTGTGTAGCCAGAGTAACCTAAAGATAATCTGTAAAAGCATTTGCTGTCTGGTGCAAAGGAAACCTTGGTAGCATAGTGGTTAAGTGCTACGGCTGCTAACCAAAGGGACAGAGTTTGAATTCACCAGGCATTCCTTGGTAATTCTAGGGTGGTAGTTCTGCTCTGTCCTATAGGGTCCAACTCTACAGCAGTGGATTTGGGTTTTTTTTTGGTCTGGTGTAAATAGGCAATGCCCATTCCCTCTCCTGCTTCCTTTTTGCAAGACCAGCTTGACTCCATTTTCTTCTCATTTCCTTCCATAGTCACAGTGGGAGGTGAAAGGTGGTAAGTGGAGGACCCAGTACCTGACTGGCACCTCTCGTCTCCTGTCTAACAGTGATCTCTTCCATATACATATACCCATTTCCTGCTTCCTCCTTCTTAGTTCTTAGAACTTTGCATTCCCATTGACTCGTGGCAATATCTGTCCACTGCCCGCTCTCAGATCCAGTGACCAAAAGCCCCAAATCTACTGCGGTTGAATCAATTCCAACTCATAGTCAACCCTATAGACAGAGTTGAACTGCCCCATAGAGTTTCCAAGGAATGCCTGGCAGATCTGAACTGCTGACCTTTTGGTTAGCAGCCATAACACTTAACCGCCACACCACCAGGATTTTAGGGCTCAGTTAAATGGTAAGTAAGTGCGGTGAGCCTGGCCTCCCAGCATATAGAGCTCTAACAATGCCACCTGAGCATTTCCACCCTTTGCTCATTCTTCCCTGAAAGCTCTAGTGCTTTGCAGATTCTTTCCTTGAACTGGACAGCTCAAGGAAGTAGGCAGAGGTGGAGCAAAGAACGGGTGCAAACAAAACAATAGAAAACAAAAGTGGCCCGAACTCACTCATCTATCATTTCTTTCCTCATTGAGTCCTCAGGCTTCTGTTTTATAATTCCTATCCCTTCAAGGCTTTTGCTTTGTCTTTAAATGTGAAAATTTTCAAACAGAGAAGAGTATAATTAATTCCCAAGTGCCCATAACTTGACTTCGACAATAATCAGCACTTTGTCCAACTTGTTTCGTTTCTCCTCGCTATTTCTTATTTGCTTCTATTTATTTGGCTACTTATTGCTGGTGTATTTTTTTTTAATTTTTTATTTAATATAACTGAGTGAAAATGTACATTCCCGTATAAATTTACATACCCACCTATATGCAACTTCCACTGCTTTCCCTGCCTGATGACAGCACACTATTCCTCTCTGCTCCATACATGTCTCATCCTCCCAACAGTCTCTTTTTTCCCTCTTCGTCACTCACTCTCCTTCCTCCAGCCAGAGGTCAGCAGGATGATATCCTATAGATGTATAGAACCATAAAGTGCATCCAATATATGGTCACTCTGCATCGCCAAGTCCAATCCATTCCTGTCCGAGGCGTGGACCTTTGTTATCATTTATGGTCAAGGACAGCATCAGGGAGAGGGACCATGCTCCCAGGGGAACCCCGAAACCACTGGACCATCAATTGAAGTCTTTTAGTGGGGATCTCAGGGTGCACCCCATTTTATTTTTGTGTTGCCAGTGAGACTCAACTTAGTGAGCTCCATCGTGGCTATCACTGGTGGTGGCCGGGCACCATCCGGTTCTTCTGGTCCCAAGTCGATGTAGGCACCCACTGCTGTGGGTCTCTTTGTCTTCTGGGTTGTCTTTTCCCCATGTCATTTTGGTCCTCAGTGAGCATCCGTTCCTGCTGAGTTGGGACCATTTGCTGTGCCCTCGGATGGCAGCTTGGCAGCTTTTAAGACCTCAGACACCACTCACCAACGTGAGGTGCAGAGAGCTCTCTTAGCAAAATGCTAGTTGTGACACTTGGCCTCACTTTCGCCTAAGAGCATGGTCCCCCACCCCCTGCCCCAGCTACTCTATCTTTGCAATATTGGGTTAAGATGGAAGGAGTACTCATGTTATGTTTAAGTCCACTTAATATTGTTCTTGTTTCTAATGTGTGCTGTCACTGATTTCACCCAACCAGATACCTAGCAACTATCTAATCTAAACCTTCCCCCTTCCCTCCGTCCCTCCCCTCCCTTGCAGCTGTCAAAGAATCTTTTCTTCTATACACAAGTCTGTTTTTGAGATCTTATCATAGAGGTCTCATACAATATTTGTCCTTTTGTCGCTGACTGCTTTCACTCAACATAATGTCTTCCAATTGAAACCAGGTCACGAGATGCTTCCTGGAGCCATCGTTGTTCTTTATCATTGCGTAGTGCTTCATTGAGTAAATGTACCACAGTTTACCTATCCATTCTTCTGTAGTTGGGCATCTGGGTTGATTCCATCTTTTTGCTATCGTGGACTGTGCTGCGATAAACATTCTGCTGCGTGTGTCCGTTGGTGTGAAAGGCCTTGATTCTGTAGGATATATTCCAAGTAGTGGAATTACTGGGTCAAAGGGTATATCAATATCCATTTTTTTAAGGAAGTGCCAGATTGCTTTCCAAAGAGGCTGGACCATTGTGCAACCCCACCAACAGTGTAGAAGGGTTCCACTTTCTCCACAGCCTCTCCAGCATTTGTTGTTTTGTGTTTTTTGGATCATGGCCAACCTTGTTGTATTGCTGGTATATTTCAAAACTAACTATGAGTTTACCCTTAATAGTTTTTTCTTTCATGTTAAAGTAATGAATTAGACAGCGGAAACCCAGCTTCGGGAGTTCAGCCCCCTCACCTGGCACCCCAGTGCTCCATTATCTCAGACTGCTTCCGGACTGGAATCAGAGTGTGAATACAGTTTCATAACCTGATATTTATTGTTTTAATAAATATTGTTAACTGCAGACTTTGTGACAAATATTGCTAGAGGTACTAGGATCAGAAGAGGGCTGGTATAAGAAACTGAGTTTAATGGGAGAGAAAAAAAGAAAAACAGGCAGTGCATTAGGTTTGGACCGAATAGATGCTGCAAGTGTTAATTCACTACATAGGCCTCCTTAAATTCGCTTTGTAAATCTATAGGCATGTATTATTATTGACAAAGCACAAAAATAATTTATTTCTCTAAGTTTTCTTAAAGAATCCTTCTCAGTCATCTAGTATGGCTCTAACAGAAAACACCACAAACGGATGGTTTTAGCAAAGAAAAGTTTATTCTTTCACAGTCCAGTTAGGCTAGAAGTCTGAATTCAGAGTGCTGGCTCCAGGGAAATATATTCTTTCTGTTGAATCTAGAGGAAGGTCCTTGTTTTGCAACTTAGGTCTGAGAGCCTCTTGGTACACCAACCTCAGACATGAAGGACACACTCTGCTCTCAGGACTACTTTTTTGATGGTATGAGGTTCTCACTCTCTGCTTACTTCTCTTTCCTTTTGTTTTCGTAGGATAAAATGATAAAAGGTGGTACAATCTACACTCCAGGGAAACCCCCTTTACATTAGATCAGGGAGGTGACCTTAGAACGGGTGTTACAGTATCACCTTAATCCTCTTTAACATAATCCAATCTACTAATCACAACAGAGATTAGGATTTATAACACAGGAAAATCAACATGGAAGACAATCACAAAACACTGGCAATCAGGAGACTATGGAAAGGCACCGAACAATCCTGCACATTGAGTCCTGCCTCGACAGCTGCCTATCCTCCATCATTAACATCACAGAAGCAGGGTTTATAGCATACACAGAACAAGGAATCATGGCCCAGTCAAATTTCTAAATACATTTTTGGGGAAACACAATTCAATCCATGGAAGAATCTTAGATTGAACATTTTTTGGCTATCCTGAGTTTAAGGAAACCAAGCCCAAGAAATTCTTTCCACCAGATTTCACCTACCAAAAACAACTAAAAAACCAGTTACCCACCAGTCAGTTCCAACTCATGGAGACTCTAAGGGTGCTGAGTAGAACTGTACGCCGTGGTTTTCAAGGCTGTGATCATTTGAAAGCAGATCAGCAGGCCTGTCCTCCAAGATGCCTCTGCATGGTTTCAAACTATGTATTTTTCAGTGAATAGCTGACCCCTTAATGCTTTGTACCACCCAGAGACTCTAGTTTTCACTCACAGTACCTATAAATTTGGGTATATTCATTTTCTTATTGAGGTCCTTACAATTTTGTAAGGTTTCTGGTCAACCAGGAAGTGACTTTCCTCACTTCCTAGAAGGCTAAGACTCTGTGAACTAGGTAATAGACCCATTTTCTGGGAAGACTTGATAGGCATTAGCTTATCATACTTGATTACATGAGTGTCATTCTGGAATTTGATATTCTAGGCAAAGCCTTTGTTGAATAACTGATTTTTCCAACTTTGTCTTGATCAAAAAGTTGACAAATTCATACTGAATCTGTTACTGGAAAAACTTGGTCACAGATTGAGTTACCTCTCACTACTAAACCAAATGCGGAGACAGAGGTTGAGTCTTTTAAGAGTGCTTTATTCAAATTGCTGGCAATCTGAGAAGACGGTAGGTTAGTACCCTAAAAACTGTCTTCACATCTCAGTTCAGGCCGGGAAGTTTTATAGAAGGGTGTAGGTAAGGGAGGGGGTCTTCAGGTGTGAAGAGTTCCAGTGGAGAAATGCAGCTTCTTTGGACTAGGATGATTTGTCATGATGTCCAGAGACTGACCATATGTTCTAGGAGCTGTGTAGTTTATCTGGGTAGTGGGCTATGAATTGGCATCACTCTATCTGATCAGCATTCCTTAAGGGAAACAGTTTTAGGGTGGAAATTAACTCTACTTTTCCTACAGCTTTTTAAGACTATCATAGTCTCTGGCCCTATCTATTCCCACTGTTAGTATTGGAATATATTGCATCTATGACATTAGCTTACTGTGAAAGTAATTGTCTTGGTCTTTAGTATGCTTTTTTGGATCAAGTATAGCCATCTCTACTTCATTTCCTACTTGTTGAAATTTATTTAATACAACATTTAATTATACACCTGATTAAGTCATAGATTATCTTTATAACTAGTATTATTAGTAGTAAGAATATCAACCTGTCTTTAATAATTTCCCATAATCCTTTAGGCAAATAAGAAAACATTTTTTTTTCAGATCTAGTTAGTTAATTCTGATACTAAAGGAGTAAGAGTTTTAATAGTTTGTTGTATCCAACTAACTCTCTGGTGACCCTGGTGGAAGGACACATAGTGGTCAAAGTGGGACCTTTTTTTGGTGTCCCTAGAGCTGGTTTCATCCAGTTCCTTCCGAAAAATAACTTTCAGGAAATGTACACAATTGTTTGGGGACTTATCTCAGTGTTCCAGGATGTAGTTTATCTTTGGATCTTTTCATCCCTTATAGCTTGTTGATCGTTCTGGTCACATTATTATGAAGACTCTCAGGCTTCCTGTCTTACTCCCAACCATTAACTCAAAAGATGTACTTCATTTTTCGTAGAATTTCCATTGCATGTTTCCCCTACAGACTATTCTGTCTATCTCAACTCCTCTCTGGGAAATTTTGCTCTCATAATTCTTTATGGGAAGTGGACAGAGGTCTCTTCTTCTGAATCAGCTTGATGTTTAACAGGAATCTATTAGAGTGCGATGTCTGTTAACCCAAAGGCCGGCAGTTCAAATCTGCCCCGCACTCCTTGGAAACTCTATGGAGCAGTTCTACTCTGGCCTGTAGGTCGCTATGAGTGAGAATTGATTTGATAGCATTGGGTTTGTTTTTTCGGTATCTGAGTATTAATCCCTCACTGATGAGGCTGATGGACTGTAAGGGCCAGGATGACCATTACTAGGTATTGATTAGTACCTGTGACACATCATCAGTCTTACTTGGAACTGTTGTAACCTGGGAGATATAAATCTTAATTGTCTTCAGTCTTATCACAGATGGGTCTATTGAGAAAGACTACATAGAGGGACCAACCCTTCAGACGGCAGTACCAAAAAAAAAAAAAGAAAGAAAGAAAGAAACTAAACCCACTGCCAGTGATTCGGATCCGACTCATAGTGATCCTAGAGGTCGGAGTAGAACTGCCCCATAGAGTTTCCAGGGAACGCCTGTCAGCTTTGAACTAATGACCTTTTGTTTAGCAGATGTGGTACTTAACCAATATGCTACTAGAGTTTCCGAGGGTGGTACCAGATCAGTTATTTACAGGATCGTAAAACCTGATAGAGTAGTGAAATAAATTAATATATTTGCATTTAGCTTTACTCAGGAAACCCAGGGTGATGTGGCCTGGAGTTATCTCCTCTCTGTCCTCTCTCTGTTTCCGTTTCCTCCTTGGTTTCTTTCACTTTCTGATTCTTTTTTTCTCCCTGTTTTTTCTTTCTCTTGTTATTCTACCTTTTTTTTCTTTGTCCTTTTCTTTTCCTTTTCTATTTTCTAGTCTCCATTTTTTCTCTCTCTCCCTTCAAATAGCTGCATGTGTAAGAAAGATAAGGTTTCCGAAGTGGAAAGCTCGTGTTGGAGTAGTCAGCCTGTAGGGAGTATTTTAGTTTCAATGATATTTTCCTGGTTTACAGTAACATTGCTTTCTCTGGTAAGGTAATATCCCAAACTTTGGCTGTAACATAATAGGCTTTTTTTTTTTTTGGTATATGTCCTTTTGTCTTTTTAATTTTTAATATATTAACCTATAATGGCAGCCTATAATATAAGCAATTCTAAGTCTTCATTTTTTATGTTTAGTTAAGTTTTTAAACATATTTGTGTCTCCAAAGTGATTAGTAATTTTTGTCCCAGCAGTACAACAGGGATTCATGGACATATAGGAAGAAATGTCTTACTAATTGTGACCCTATCAGACAAACGAGTATATTTCTTCACCTTGGGTTTTATAATCTAAGTCATTAATTACACAGACGTGCTTGGAGAGTGGCCCATTGGGTAATCTAAGGTAGAGAAAGTGGATCTTATTTCTGAGACAAATTCAATCTCCTTACCTTCCACACTGAGTATAACCCTTAGTTCCCCCATGTAGATTTCAGTGGTGTGTCCAGGAGTTAGGCAGGTCTCAGGTACCCATCAGTGGTCAGTCTCTTTAGACCCCTCTTCTGAGAGAGTCATCATCTTTCTAGGACGGTCTACCCATGTAGGCCTTCAGGGTAGTCAACTAGGTAGGCATCCTGCTTTAGGTACTCAGGACACTCTGCCTTCCAGTGGCCTCATTTTTGACAATACTTATGTTCACTGGGGTCAGTATTTATCCTCTGGTGAGGTGATCCAAGTCCTGATCTCCTGGGGTCAACTAGGCTACCTTGAGGCAGGCCTCAGAGAGCTACAGCCAGTAACTGGGTTTTCTTTTTCATCTTTTTCCCTCTGTCACCAAATCTTTGTTATTGAACACCTTAAAACTCTCTTCCACCAATTGGGAGAGTGGGGTCTGAGGTTCTGCCTTGAGTTTTTATAACCTTTGTCTTATATCTGTTGTGTTTGGGGTATAAATTGCACAGCCATAATGGCTTTCCTTTCTCTACCCTCAGGATTAGTACTGATATGTATTTTTTTAAGTATTTAGTGAGTCTAGTTAGAAAGACATCTGGGTTCTCTTCAGGTCCCCTTCAGGCACAAAAGAGGATTGGAGAGTGAGTCTGTACTTGCTTCTAATTTTAGCAAGAAAACTTATCCTGATCCGGCCATGAAAGTTCTGTACATTGGGGATATTTCTCCATTTTCTCTTATGTCTACAAAACAGAATGCTCAGAGGTCTGACTAATTTATTTGACTCAAAGTGGCTCTGAGAACCTATTTACTTTAAAACTCATAGTTTAAGGGGATATCCAAAGCTGGTAGCCTGGGTTGGTTACCTCAGTCTCAGTGAAAGTTAGAAATTTAGATTTTAGAAAAATCACACATAGTTTTCATGGTTCTGTCCTCTGGATCATGATCTTCCTGTAGAATCTTTGACTAAATTGTTTGATAAATGGTAACTGAACATCATTAGGTTTTAAGATCCTACGCATCATACAGTGAACTGGGAAGTAGAATAGAAACTCTAACAATATTAGGCCAATGATCTGAAATAACCAATGAGGCTGTGTCCCTAAGTTCTTTGAATGAGAAAACAAATCTCATGAGGTATTCGTTTATGCACAAGCAGCATCAACAGTAACCGCATTCCATAAAACCTCAGATTTAATACTAATATAAACATAGCAACATTTGTCTACTAAGGTACGAACTGTTGTCCTGATAGAATAGGAAATCTAATGTTATTCTGTAACATTATAGCTAAAACTTCAGATACTTTTCTGGTTATGATATTTACAATTTTGCTAAGTTTACCAATAAGAATTTCTAATTTGATAGTTTCAATATAAACCTATTAGTTAAATAATTTAAGAGAAAGGAAAATGGTTTCTTATACCTAGAAAATAGGGCCTTAAAACAGCAATATTTTCACATAAAGCCTATAGTATATTTTCATTCACTCAATCTTACGTAGTTGTTTTCTGTTCTACCTGATTTTCGATCAGTTGCAGTCTGCAAGGCCATCAGCTGCTGCCTAAGAGTTTTGGAAATCTCGAGTCATAGTCCTTTTCACAAATTTATTACTTTTTGGTGAGACATTCTGGCCAAATGTTTTCAGAAAATCAACAAACTAAAGACTTTCCTGTAGATGACAAAACTTAGCACGACTATAAGTAATGTATAAAAATAAATACTCTTAACTGGGCTGGGCAATAGTGAAAAGAACTGATGAAAGTTAATTACAAGTAAAATGCAAAGGTCAAATGAAATCAAATATGTTAGAATGCTTTAGAGAATATTTCTAGATATAACCACTAACCATATTTTTAAAAAACTTCAGACACCATACCCAATAATTTTGAGGCACATAGTCAGGATATACCAAGATTACATGTACACTAAGATTATCAACTCTCTAAATATCTGAATGGTATAAAAATAAATTCATATGTAAATAATTTGAATTCCTTAGTCAAAACATTGACTTTGGGAATCACAGAGTCTCTGCTTGACTGACCAATACACTAATATAGATATAACTTTAAATTTCTTGTTAGGGTTGGGTTATTTTTTCAGGCCATTTCAGACATGTTTCAGAGTTCCCCTACAATAGAGAAAAGTTTTTTGTAGTTCTTTTACAGTTTGAACTCAGCCATTTTCTAATAATTTGTCTTAAAAATGTCTCCACCTAGTTGGAATGGGTTTTTACAAGCTTACCTGGAGCGATATGATCTCAGAGGCTGGGGAACAGGGAGACCTGATCTAGCCCTACTCTCATTCTCTTAACTCATGGAAGACACTTACATGTGAGTTGATCTAAGAATTTTGAAGGACAAAAGATAATTAATTTATTTCCCTTGTACTGTTCCGGAATTGTTATTCTTACTTTAAGACAAAACTATCCTTTTTCTTGTCTGGGACCTTCAACTAAGGATTGTAAGTTAACCTTTTTCAGCCTAGTGATAGTTTATTTTCTTATCTACTTGAAATTCTGTTTCTTTATCATTTTCAGTTAGCTCAGTTAAGATTCTTCACACTCTAATTGGGAGGATTTGGGCATGAAAGCTCTTTTCTGATGTGCTAAAGAATTTAAGCAAGAAATATTCTAAAATTAGACCAGGTAAGGGGGCTCTGAGAGAAGTAAAGCCTAGACTGGTGACGATTTGACAAGACATGAAAGTCTGGACAAAACATACAAGGTTCTAGACACACAAG